>OU565266.1:1243750-2487500 GCA_913789895.3 Seladonia tumulorum | reverse complement strand
ATGCAGCGTGGTCGCGAAAGAGCTCAAAGGCCACGGAATTGATTGAATAATTACTATCTTACGCACGCCAGCGATGGTCGGAGTGCAACGACCCCGGGATTTTTCTGAAAGTCGAGAGGAGCTCGGCGCGGTCGGAGCGGAGAGAAGAGGCGGAAGAAGAGTTTGCCGCCTGCAAGCCGTGTGTGTCACTTGTTTGGTGTTTATAAACGGGGAGCCCGTGTGTCTCGTCGATCGACTGTAGAATGCATTATGTAACGGCGATCGGGCGCGTGTCCCTTTCGAAAACTGGTGTCAGAGAGGGAGAGAAAGGGAGAGAGAGATTGAGAGGGACAGCATCTGGGTACCGCGGCGCTTTTGTCAAGGAAGCGCATCCAAAGGTTCTCTCCGTCCGATACACACATACACACAGGCCAGGAGGCTCTTTATGCGACTTCCTTTGGTAATGAGGCAATTTGAAAATTTCTCTGTCCCTTTGAAAGCGATAGGACGTGGTCGAGCGAGCGTGGCCCGCTTTGTACGCTCGATCTCGTCTCGATTCCCTTCTGAATGGTCGACTGCCGGCGACACACAAACACACACGCACACGCAGAGACACACGTACGCCCCGATAACATAATCGATCGCGAATGTTCTACGGCAGTTAGACCGGGGGAACCGGGATGGCCCGTTTGGCCAGCTGCGAGCAGCTGCGATTTATTCCCCCCCCTCCTGCCCTCCCACACCCTCCCCACCTTTTGGAAAACGACCCTCTCGTAACCGAATTAATCTTTCCGTCGCGGAACGGTCGTTCCGTCGTTTACGCGTCGTCGGGTCACTCTCCGGGATGCACAGGTGGCCCGATGCAGTCGGCCGGTGCATCACCGATGCACGATCGAGAGTTGTTTCGACGAACCGAGCTTAAAAAATTCAGCGACGCTATGCTAGCGTGTCTGTACGAAGCTGTAGGGGACGTTGGTTAATCGACGAGTTCTCATAACGAATGATCATCGAATGTCTCCGTCTGTTGTTACTCGGATGGAATAATTTTCATATAAACATTCGGTTAGTTATGGAAAGGCTTATGGGTAGACAGCGGATCTTTATGCATTTATGACTTCTCGAAATGTTCAAAAAATGCTACAATATAAAATTCGAGAGAATTTAACACGATTTTTATTTGCTTTGGATCTACAAAGGCTGTCCCCATTAAAAATAGGATTTTATTTCATTCCAGTTTCTTAAAATGTTTCTATAAAAATTGGAAATTGCATAAACATCCGATGTCTACTTATGGGGCTGCTGAGTCGTTTCATTCGAAATTGAACCCTTAAAACAATCTATGTTGCTGCTGAAAGACGGCGTTGTCACATAACTGTCTTTTATACGACCATAATCAATTTTCTAGCTTGTCGAAACAAGTACTGTAACGCCTCAATAATAGGTGACCCTCGATGGAGGTTGTACTACTATCCCGTACGAAATTAGATCTGCGAAGAAATCTCTACTGCAGCTGAAATCAATTAATATGGAATAATTAATTTCTGTGGGATCAAATTCAACCTCCTGGTGTATAGAAGGAAGTACGGTACTGATTCAATGGTAGGCGGCCCCGATCGAGGTTATTCTCCGTTATCCGGAGAAATCTCTATGGTTACTAAAATTAATGAATATCGAGTAATTAATTTCTGCAGGATCAAATTCAATCTTCTGGTGTGTAGAAGGAAGTATACTGTACTGCCTCAGTGGTAGGCGACCCTCGATCGAGGTTATTGTGCGTTATTTGGAGAAGTTTGTATTGCTATTAAAATTATTGAATATCGAGTAATTAATTTCTGTGGGATTAAATTCAACATTCTGATATGTCGACGGAAGTACCGTACTGTCTCGATCGAGGGTCAATTTTGTAAATCAGCGAAGAGGTCGCTAATCGACAGACGGTATACGGTATAGTATTATATGCGATTCTAAAATAGTTGGACGCGAATTTATTTATTGGAACGCTGGATTTTTATCGTACCGCTGTTTAACCAACAAACGCTCGTTTATTCCGGCCCGCGTTTCAAATAGTTTCTGGCCAAACACTCGGGGCGAGAACAATTTTGAAAACACCTGCTGATTCAGTATTAAAGTTCCCACGTTCGCAAGTTTATCGCGCAAATAAATTGCCATTTTACGAGGAGATCCGTTAGCTCGTCCCGACGAGTTAAATGGAAAATGATTTGCGAGTGATGGATTCGAATCGAATCGGTTACGCGATACACGATTACTATCTTCTGAGTTCGTTGTCGAGATGTTTCCTCTTTCGAACGGTTTCGAGGTTGGATTAACCAAATTTGGCGAGGCGGCCGCGAAAGAGGGTGGAAAAGAATTCCGAATAAAAGGCTCTTGCCTGGTTCGGCTTAAAGATTCATAGGTACGGAAGTGCGCGATCCGGTGATCCGATTTCCCCGTCTCGATCGCAGAAAATCGACGGATTGTTCGAAGCGAACTCATTTATTCTGGGAGGCACGCGCGATTATTTCGCTTCAAGTATTATCGCGTCGAGTGCAACCAGGATACGAGAGGGGGATGGAGAGGTGTTAGGGGATGATTTCGGTGATTATCGAGTCGGCGGATCTCTCTGTGTACGCGTAATTACGCGCTCGCGTAGGCGCCGTGAGAGTCGCCCGGCGAACTCCATCTTGCCAGCGTTCCATTCCAAAAACCGATTTAAAAGGGATATCCGTGCCGACAAACGATTATTCGCCGACGCATTCTCGCTCGCCGAATCGCGAGATAATCCCTTTCTTGTGCATCCCACGTGCACGCGAAAAATCCCCTTTCTCCTGCTGTCTGGAATCTTCCCTTTGGAGCCAAGCGGAACGTGAAATTTCGTATATAATTTCTCGGCATTATTAAATTGATTTTTCGAAACGGGAAGTGTTTCTTACGGAATAGTAACCTCGGCTGATAACTCGGTAATTCAACTTTCCTGACCCCAACTAGCGAAAACTCCTCTTGGTGTCTGACAGTAGTCTGAATTTTTCACTTAAACGAAACAGTAACCTATTGTTTGTAATGTCCAGTTAATTTTCCATGGCTAATTTATTAGGTTTGAAAAGAAACACGGAGCAATGTAAAAAACTTGACAAAATCCGACCGTCAAACTCAATTTTAAAGGGATTCTTTGGATCAGTTTTAGAGTGTGTTCCCGTAGGAATTTCCTATAAGTCCGAGGGCTTAAATTAAAGCTGGAGGATCGTACTTTATGATAAGGGAACATAGGTGCAAAAGGGAGGACGAAATCACGTCGAAAAACGAGGAACTCCCGATCGAGAGTTCAGAGCAAACTGATTGTATTTTTAGGGGTAACTTCGAGTCAATTTTAGAATGTCATCCGGTAGGAATCTTTGGACATCCGAGGGCTTAAATTAAATGTAGAAGAAGGCACTTAATGCTGCAGACACATAGGTATAAAAATAAACACAGTAGCGTGTGGGAAAATCGATGAATCCTGACTGTTTGGCTCAATTTTAGAATATACAGTCGGGGACGATATTAGGTGATTTAGACCAATTGTAAAAAGGTTCTGCGAATTCTATCGTCTCTGACTACAGTCTACGGTCTGGTGGGAATTTTTGGATGTCCGATGGCTTAAATTGAAGCTGGAGAATCAAGCTTTATCTGAAAGTAATTATTAGACATTGGATCTTTATGCATTTATGGCTTATGGAAATGTTAAAAAAATGCTATAATATAAAATTCGAGAGAATTTAACACGATTTTTATTTGCTTTGGATCTACAAAGGCTGTCCCCATTAAAAATAAAATTTTATTTCATTCCACTTTCTTAAAATGTTTCTATAAAAATTGGAAATTGCATAAACATCCGATGTCTAGTAATTATTTAAAAATCGATCCGCCATGCATGCTTAAAATCCCCTATCCCTTGCTACTGGATACTAAAATAGTTTGCTTATAATTTCTGGCCTGATGAAATAAATTTTCAGAGGTAATTACTATAACAGAGCAAACCTTTTTTAATCGATGTGAAGGAGGATTCACCCCTGCGCGCAGTATCAGAGAGACAAAAATTCCCGAGTGCAACCTGTTCTTGAAAAGCGAGCCCTTCGCTCGGTGCTCCTCAGAATGGGAAGTTTGAAGAGCGATGACTTAAACGCTCAGTATAATAATAATGTAACAGTAATGACAGCTATCTTGGGGACAACTTGAGCGTGGCTGATTTAAAAAGCAATCGGGCAAAGGGCGCGGCCTTCCGGCCACAAAGACGGAGGCCCCGATCGTTCCACGGTTCGAGAAATCTAAATACGATACAAAGGTATCCGGCGGATATGAAATTCCGATGAAACATCGGAAATTTATGACGTCTCCCAGCAATAATAAACCATTTAAATGCAAATGCGAAATGCACCAACGAATTCGGAATAAATTGCTCGGAGAAGTCGTTCTCTCCGATTAGTCGGGGTAGGGGCGTGGACGTCGGGCGGCGGGGGGTCAGGGGGTCGTCCGGGGCTCTTCTCCTCTTTGAGGAGAGAAGCTTTTCCATCTCGCCGGGAAGCCGTGCGAGAAACAGCCAATTAAAAATAAAACTCGGCCCGCGGGTGTAATTCTCGCGCTCGTCTTCTCCGCGACGAGAGACAGCCGTCCTCGCGCGTCTGACCGGCAATCACTCGATATTTTAACGCTCGAGTCGCTGGTTGCTTGTCGAAACAACAGGCCTCGAATGTTTTTTTTTTTTATTCCATCGAGAGAACTGGGTAAATACGTGTTCTCGTTATTTTTTTTTTTTTTTGGGCGTTGTAGGTCACATGCACCTTGTAGGTTATTAGTGACCACATTTGCCTAGTGGGGCCTATCGTATTTAAAGCAATTGATATACTTTAATGTCTTTTAAAAAGTTTAGAACATTATTACAGGATTCTGTTCCTTGTAAGATCGTTTGTGGGTTTTGTAGCTTATGTTGAGTCCTCTTCGTATTGTATTTAGGGCAACTTGTCAAGATGTGTTCAATGGTATTTTGTACGCTACAGGTGTCGCAGAAATTTGGTTCGGTTTTTGTGATGAGATATGAGTGTGTCCAGTTTGAGTGTCCTATTCTTAATCGGGTTATTTTCACTTGGTCTTTTCTATTTATTAGTAGCGCTGGGTTCAAGTCATTTATGTTGTTTCGGACTTTGTGTAGCTTAGTTGGTCTGCTATTTCTCCATTCTTCGTTCCACATTTCCGTTAGCGCCTTTGTGCAGTACTTTTGGAAGTCTTGACGAGTTGTTAGCTCACATTCCATTATATTTGTACTAGAGCTAGAGCTAGCCAACTTTGCTGCTGTGTCGGCTTTTTCATTGCCTTCAATACCAATATGAGAGGGGATCCAGGAGTATAAAACTTCTCTTTGGATTATTCTGTTATTTGTTTCCAAATTTTGTGTAGCGAGTAGGGTGCTTTTGGAATCAGTTAAAACGATTGATTTGTTGTGTGTTGTTTCTTCTATCTACTTCAGGGCTTGAAGAACAGCTAATGCTTCACTGGTGAATACTGTGAGTGATTCCGGGAGCCTGAATAGGAGCTCATGTTCGTTATTATTCTAAACCGATAGTCGCGTTTAAGTTGCCCGGCCGTTTCGGCGCTAATAGATCTCGTTTTGAAGTCTTTATCATGAGAACGAGGGGATATTGTAGGACAAGGGGTTGAATTGCCACGCGAACTCGCGTTAATCGAGGCAATAAAAATTTGTCGGACGATACTGTCCGGCTCGAGGAGACACTAGCCTGTACAGCAGAAAAAGGGGCACGATATGTTCGCCGGGCACGATTTCGTTCTGTTGTACGATATACGGGGTGGTTTGTCGTGGAACTGTTTGCGAAGGGAGGTGGAACAGAAATTTAGCATCGGCCATGAGGACGGTGTAGGTCAAATACAAAACAGAAAATTTTCAAATCCTGTAAAGGCATCGCGTTATTTCCAACCCGTTAAATTTGTTAAAGTTCAGTGATAAAAGAGTTAAAGTAATTTTTATTTTCCATACAAATCCGCTGTCTAGTCCTAGGGAAGGGGAAGCGTGGAGGAGAGTTCACGAAATAGATTTTTACCAATCCCAAGCAATTTTTATCAGTTATTTTACGTAGCTATAGTCGCACTCGAGATATTCCCTTTCAGAGTCAGGCTCGACGCTGGATCGGAAAGGTTTAAGAATTTATAGCGCAGAATTTTGGTAACCATTACATCGGAAAAGTTTCTCTGTGAAAACTAAATGGCCCGTGCAAAATTTATAAAAGTGGGAACGCAATTTGAACTCTCTCGAGATATTTCACGAGAAATTCTAGATTCTCTTCGAGGGATGATTTCAACCTCGAAAAAACGCATTATGGCGCGGGGGAGAAAAAAATAGGTTTGCCTTTGCGGATGACCTACCACATTTGCACAGTGGGTTCATAATTTTCTGAATTTCCGGGTTCCGTACCCTTTCTCGTTAGTTACATTTCCAGAGTGACTCAACGCGTTTGCTCGCAGAAAGCTATTACATTAATTCACCTCAATTTGCCCGGGGAGTTTTTAATTTGATAACAAAATTTAGATACAAAGGGCGGCGGCTGAGGGTGGACGGTAGAAGCGACGGTTAAACAATTTCTGTGTTAATTTTCATATAAAATGTGTCTGGGAAAACATCGTTGTTGCTGTGGTAGAGCCATCTGAAGACACATAGACGTACGAATTCGGGGAGACAAAGAAATTCGAATCACTGTAAATGGTAAAATAATTCGTAGCGGGGGTTAACCCTCGTGCCGACTCATGCCTGCAAATTAAATTTTCGGGGGGTAGTTTCTGCCACTTGGCAAACAGTAATGTAAACGAAAATTGAAGAAACTCGGAAATTTTATTGCAACTGTCGTGCTAAGGCCCCGGGAAAGTCAATTTTTCGCCTACTTCTAATATCACCAAATATCTGTACAATCTCATCAGTTCACGACCGGCGCACAGTGGGCAAAAACGGCCTTTTTCGATTCAAAATCAAAGAACTTTCGATAGGAATGAGGTAGAGCGATGAAATTTTTTTTTAAATGAAAGCTGAAACTTTGTAGAATATGGGAAAAATAGGGAGATTACGGTACGAACGTTTTTTAACCTTGAGAAAATTCGTTAAAGTTGCACAATTTCAATAAAGTGCCAGTAGTAATGACAGCGATACGTCAAGTGATGACGAGATGTGAAGTGCCTCATGTTTCGTAAGTAACTCAAAACGTTAAAATACTTCATTATTATTATTTTTATTGTGTTTTATATATGAGAATACGATATACTTTCAAACTAGTGTGTTATCAAGTAATTTTAACGAAAAAATTTCATTAATTTGTGTCACAAAAATCTATTTTTTTTAAAAACCAGAGGTCGTAGACAAATTTTGAAAACAGATTTGAAATCAGCGTGAAAAAATCTATGGGAAACGATATATAGCATGTTAAAAAAAAATTTCCGCGCGTATTAACCACAACAACAAAATTTTTTTGAAATTGTGCAACTTTAACGAATTTTCTCAAGGTTAAAAAACGTTCGTACCGTAATCTCCCTATTTTTCCCATATTCTACAAAGTTTCAGCTTTCATTTAAAAAAAATTTCATCGCTCTACCTCATTCCTATCGAAAGTTCTTTGATTTTGAATCGAAAAAGGCCGTTTTTGCCCACTGTGCGGCGTGCACTAGATTGATCCTTCCTCTTTGGAATGAGCCTTTTACCAGCGATAAAATATTCTGATATAAGGAGGAAAACTTGAGGCACGTAAAACCATTTTTTGTCGGTAATGTAGTCACTCTACCTTATCGCGAATCGACGAAGATCGGGCCCGTCTGTGAAAGTCGCAACGTTCGCGCCACCCGGTACACAGAGGTATCGTGGTCGTAACGAGCCGTGTTCGAGTCGAAAGAATAATTTGAAAATTGCATTCGATCGTTAGTCCTCGCGGTGTAAAACGCGACGCGTCTCCTTTCTCATTTGCTTAATAGCACGAGCGGCCGCAAACGTCTGGCGAACGCTCGCAAACGCTCGAAAACGCTCGCAAACGATCGCGCGTCTCGCGACGAGAGCTCGAGCGAGCATGGAACCGCGTCGAGCGTGCCGTCGCCGTTCGTTCTCACCGCGCAGGTCCGCGATTATTTATGTGAACATTGACTCCTGTCGTGACAGCAATTATTTTACGACACCGTTGTTACACACACGAATCGTTATTAATATCCCCGAGTACCGCGCGCGCACGCGGCCCGTCGTCCTCGCTCTACGAAATTACGCTCGGGGATCGAAAACGACACGTGGGAAAACGCCACGCTCGAAAACACTTCGAATTAACAGGCGTTTGTTATCGAATG
The DNA here is from genome assembly GCA_913789895.3 of Seladonia tumulorum. NCBI lineage: Eukaryota > Metazoa > Arthropoda > Insecta > Hymenoptera > Halictidae > Seladonia > Seladonia tumulorum. Next base: position 2,479,166 of record OU565266.1, on the reverse strand, counting down.
ACTTTCGCCCGCCAACTTGTTGAGTACCCGCGCGTAAATAGCCTTAAGTGCAGAGACTCGAGCAGGCCGGCCAGAAAATTATGCCGTTTTCGGGAACCTTTTCCCCAGTCCTCGCCCGTGTGACAATTTTCCCACATTTTTCGCTTCGTGCACAGGTCCTTATGCGAAATGAAACTTGTCTCCGTCGTTTGCGAGTCGGTGGTGCCAAAAAGAACTTTCCTTTTCTCTTTATGAATCTTAATAAGTTGAAAATTACAAATTCACCTCACCTAATTCGTCTGATTTCCCCACTGTCCCAAAGGGCCTAGCCGGATAAGATCGCCTAACCCGCTGACCCAATCAAGTTGTTGGGAATGTGGTTAATACTTTTAGATGTAATACGCTGACATAGTAAAAATACTAATCAAGCCGATTCCATTGTTTAATTATTTTTTTAAATGTTCAAGGTTTATCAGTGCCTGATAGACTTACAGAATAAATAGAACGTAATAATTTTAAGGTTAGCTTAGTTCTTCGCGGAAAAAACGTCGAAAAAATCAGTTTTTATTTTTTTTAACAACGGCGCACCAAACCAAAAAATCTGAAAAAATTCATGAACAATACTTATAACAATATACTGCTACTGTAAAAATATAAATGTTGTCACTCTAGAACTTCCATGTGAAATCTGCATTTTTTCGATTTTTTTGAGATTTTTGATTTTTTACAAGCAGGATTTTCACTTTAAAAATCTGAAACCAATTGCAAAGTATGTATTAGGGTTCTTGACATGTGTCAGATTTTTCTCAGAATTTCTAAACGTCATTAACTAGGAAAAATGGGCCAAAAACTGATTTTTCGATTTTACCCCATAACTACCCTCTCGATCGAGATACAGGGTTGAAATTTTGCACAGAATGTTTTTTTTTGGTGCTCTATCGAATGGCACTTCGTCGATAAAATTCGGTTCAAGGGCATTTTTGACTATCTTATCCGGCTAGGCCCATTTCTCCTACTCATTTTTCTCATAAATGCATCCGCTGTCTTCTGATAAGCAGAGGATCTTTATGCAATGTAAAATTTGTATCCGCCAATTGTGAGCTATCGAAGCCGAATAAATATTTATTTTCTCGTTAGTAGACTGCGGATTTTATGCATTTATGACACAAATTATTCGGTGTAATTTTAAGTGGCAAGAACATTACAAAATTTTAAACATACTACTATATTATTTTCAATCTGCTAGTTCGTTCGTTCAACATTTTTATTTTTCATAAAGATCCGCAGTCTACTCATTGGTCATTTTAACATGTTCATACGAGACTGTGTCGATATGTTTACTTTTAATTATTTCTGTAATAATTTTATAAAATCCGCGGTCTACCGATAACGAATGAATTGCGACGATCACGGGAACGTTTCGCACCACTCTGTTGCGCGAAATCATCGCATGTTACTCGAGATTCTCGTCGTGATGTTTACGTAAAATTGTCGAGCCTTCGGTTACAGATTTCGTTGGACTTTCTCGGCCTCTTCAGCAGGTCACTCGGCAAATAACGACCTAACCGTGTAGAACAAATCGTTAACAGAACAAATAGTATCCAAAGTCTCCGATTTGGCCGCGGACAAACGCGTCATCCTATTCTCCGAGCTGCGCGCTTACAAAACGCGAAGCTGGATCGCAAAGTCGGTAAAATATGGGCTCGGGTCGCTATAGATCAGCGGATTGCGGAAAATCTTCTCGGTAGATTCGGTTTGGAATTCAACGAACGTCGAACAACCAGGTTTCTCGTTGTCCCGGCGCACAATGGTTTAAAAATGCGGCTCCGACTCAGCGAAAACGGAAAGAGAACTCGGAATTTCTACTCGAACGTTATCAACCAATTTCTCCTTGAACATTTCTAACGGAAACATTTTTATGATACGAACAAATTGCGAAAGAAGAAAATTCGGAAGAAAGATTCGTTCCAAAAAAAAAAAAAAAATGGGTAAGCCAATCGCAGTTCCCGGCAACCAATTTTTCTTCCCGACTTGGTTCGACACGGAAACAAGTGAAATATAGTTAAAGATAAGTAGAAATCAGAATAATTTAGCTCGGCTGGTATCGCATATTAAACCCACGGCGCAAGAACAGGGTTCTGTCAGGTTGCTGGGTCGGTCGGTTTCACCGCGGAAAAGATTTATCGAGAGGATTGGCTGGTGCTCGCGGGAAATAATTGAATCGGAAACTGCTCGCGGCCTCCGACTACGTATTTTTCCTTATCGGGTTAGTTTCGTTTGTTCTGGAGGGTGCCGGTCCCCTGGATCGTCGCCGTTGGATCGGGATCGAGCGAATTCCGGAATCGAAACATGGACAGAAACAGAATGAAAAAAGAGTGCAAGGGAGATGGAGTACGACAGAGAAATGGAGGAAGAAAAGAGGAACGCGTTGCGGAAGGAAAAATTGCCGGGTCGTCGGCTCCGTGGAAGATAGGGATCCTCGCTGGCCGACGTAACAATGCCGATCGAAATATTCCTGTTCGATGGAAATGCGCTCGCGGTATCCACTTCGCGCCGTGCGTTCGGTTTCGCAGAACGATCCCGGAAAAAGAGGGAGCTCGTTATTTGCGCGGAAAATTGCCCTCGATCTCCCTATCGGACCGATTCGTTACAGAAAAAAGCTGGAGACACGCCACGACCAAGTGGGAAATCATTTGTCTCGGCCACTCGATGCTTGCGAGGGACATCGGTTTCATATCGGCGGTCACCGAGTCGCCTATTCTCCCGCTATTCGCATTAATCGACTGCTCAATGGCTCGACCAAGATCGTAACATTTTTTTCGTGACCGTGCAGTTTTACAATTTTTTCTCCCGATGGATTTTTATAGACAATTAAAATTACTCCCTCTCTGATTGAACCAATAAATTTCACTTTTATCAACGATACAATTCTACAAAGAACTGCTGGTCAATTTTTAGAGATCTGCAGAGTTTGCTGGAAAAGCGAGATCTTCGCAATCTTTACGAAAAATGGTGTGCCAATTAACCCCTTGCACTACTACTTACTTTGTGATTACAATGATTAGGAATTCTTCATCGTTCAGAATTTCATAGAAAAAAAAGATAGTTTATATTTATTTATTTATTTTTTTTTTTAATTATTTATTTAATGTTGCTTTAACATCAACGGTCATTAGCAACACGGTACATTTTCTTACAATATTTTGTACATCTTTGTATCTTTGATATATTGAGCAAGACTGACAATGTGCTTCTCAGAGCTTAACAGAATGGGTAATGAACCTGGCAGCTTAGTATTTTTCCTTTCATTTTCATATTTTTTGCATTCCAATATGAGGTGTTTTATATTAACTATAAAATTACTTTACATTATATTATATTACTTTACATATATCGCATATCGTGTTTTCTTTTTTATTTAATAAAAAGGAATGGGTTATTTCTGAGTGCCCGATTCTAATTCTAGAAATTGACGTTTGAATTTGACGATCTATTGGACTTGGAAACTTTTGCCACTCAAAATCTGCTCCTTCGTTATGGTATTTTTCTGCGTAATTCCTTTTAATTTTATCATTTACATGTTTCCTGAAAATTTCATTTATATGGTTTTTAAGGTCGTTTAATCTGGTATAATGAGTAATTTGTTTCATTTTTTATATTTATTGTATGCCTACGTTTTCCTCAAAGGATATATATCAACTACAACAAAATAGAATTTTATTTCGATTTAAAGGAAGTTAATAACGTTCACATTTATTAGACTCTATTCAGAATCTTCATAACGAGTCTGGCTCGTTATTGTAGGGCAAGGGGTTAATAAAAGAAATACTGGACCCACGTTGGAGAAAACTTGAATGCAAAAATTAGAAGCAACGTACACGGTTTGCACAATAAAAATACATAAGCAGAGAACAAAAGGAAAATTAAAAGGGTGGAAGATAAGAGCGAATTAAATGCGTAAACTGCAAGAACTCTGTTTAGAGTATAATTGCAATAAGTATTCTGTCAACGAACGAGCTAACCGATGATTTTAATTTTTAGGCGCTTTAGATGTAGTCTGTCGTATGAATAATAGTGGCGATTCAATTTGGGCTGGTTGAAGGATTAATGCTGGTCGTTCGGAGTCAAATAAACGGAGCGACGATATACGATCGCCTTCCTTTTTGTCTGAGCGTTTTTCGAACCGAGGTTTTTTGCCAGAGCTAAGAGACACACGGCGCCTTTGTCCCTTTTTCGGACGCGGCAGACATTACAATGGGAACTTTAGCCGCGGTTCGGCGAACTTGGCACGAGATCGAGAACAGGGTTTCGAGGTCCGCGGACCGACAAATCAGAGCACGTATCGAAACCTCCTGAGACGCGGCACCACAAAATCCTCGGACGTTTATTACCTTTTTATCACTTTCATCGTTACAACGCGTACCGGGAATGTTTATTACAGCTATCGTCGGGCGGAGGTGCTCTCTGGTGCACGTTGGATCAACAGACTGACTACCGGGAGCTTTGGTCTTAGCAAGGCTTTGTGGGCCTTTATGCGAATCCGCTCTTTTATGCCGATTTTTATTCAATCTTTCTCCGAGGAGGTTCTTAAGAATATTCTTGAGAATTTTTCAGAAAGTAACTAATACATGTTGTCTTAGAAAAATGACGAGATTAAGTTTATTTGGATTTTTTGTGCGGTTTGTACTATAACGCATGCTCTACTAAATATATTTATATTTAACCATTTCCTACGAAAGCATCTTTACAATTTCAGTAATTGTAAAATGAAAAATCTGGAACCGGTTATTTTGACCGGCCGTGGTAAGTTTAGCGTTAAAACGGAAAATTTTATTTTATTTGACTTCAGTCTCTCACAATAGACTTACAGAATTCTTATTTTTTGCATAAAAATCCACAGTTCAGTCACTAAACACGTAAAATCTAAAAAAACTAAGTAAACGCTGTCGTAAGTTTCAGCTTGTACCAATAAGCTTCAGCTTCACGAACCAGCCAACAATGAAATTGTGGGACGTGTTGAAGCAATGATTCAAGAGTTAGCATGTTGCAGTATGTCCTAATTGAATGTTGCAACAGCAAATTCGTTGCTGTCCTGTCGACCCTCACTATCACAACAAGAAACACACGAAGCAGCGTGGCTATATGGTACTGTCCAAATTGACAACGTATGCGATGCAGCAACATCGAATTAAACACGACGATTTTGTCCACCATGACATGAGCACAATATGTCAATAATAGTCAATAATCGATTGAACACAGACCCATTGGACTGTGAATGATGTGTTAATTCGTCGTTCGTGTTTGCTAGCGTCTATCGAAAATGCTGCACATTATTCTCAATTCAACAGAAAATGCATTCGCTAAAAGGTTATTCAAATTGGGTGCTGGAAAATTTCAGGATTGAAATGTTGTTCGATTGGGGTCTGGAAAATGTTCATGATGGAAATGCTACTCGATTAAAGTCTGGGAAATAATAATGATTAAAATGTTACTGAATTAAGGTCTGGAAAATGTCCATGATCAAAATGTTACTCAAGTGAGGTCTGGAAAATATTAATGATTAAAATGTTATTCAATTAAGGTCTGGAAAATGTTCATGATTACAATATTACTCGGTTAAGGTCATGCTTAAATTCAATTGTGGTCTAAGTTAGGTCTGCAAAATGTTCACAAGTAAAATGTTACTTGCTTAAGGTCTGTCTTAGGTCTGAAAAATGTCTATGATTAAAATGTTACTCAATTACGGTCAGGAAAATATTGATGATGAGATGGTTACTGAATCAAAGTTCGGGGTAGGTCTGGAAAATGTCCACGATTAAAATGTTACTCGGCTAAAAGGTTAATCAAAGAAACCCTGTAACGGAGATCACAAGAGACGGTCTTATACAATGATCCTGGGATCTTTGGGGCTCCCAGTGTGTCCAGGACCCGCATCTCCATCCAGGTCGACAAAGAAACGAATATTTCGTGGTTAGCTGCGGTGTTCTGAGAGAAAATCGTGTTTCGAGAGTCAGGAAAGTCGACTCGTCGACGTGGAGAGGCATCGTTGGGTAGATTAAAGGAGCCCGGGACAGGTTCAGCGTGTTCGACGCGTACAGATCGAAGATTATCGTGTCGGGGACCGTTCGTCTCGGGGATGTCTCTCGAGCGGAAGCTTATTTATCCGTGCCGGGGCTTAGAGGGCTGCCGGAGCGCAATTTCGAGATCGAAACTCGTTAAATGCATAGCGCGCGCGCGACGCGGCGGCCTACGGAATCTCTCTCTCTCTCTCTCTCTCTCTCTCTGCGATCGGGGATCGATCGGTATCGGAGGCGACGCGGACGGAATTGCCTTTTTAAACGGCAGGGATTACTAAAGATTCCAACAAAATTACTCGCCTGGCGCGCGACTTCTTTTTTTCTCTCTCTCTCTCTCTCGCTCTTTTCTTTTTTCATCCCGCTCCGTGGCACCGAGACGCGCGCACGAGAGGCGAGCCGGCGGAAAACGAAACTTTAATAATCGAGATGCCGGGCATTAAAAGAACGACGAAACTTTTTCCCCGCGCACGGCAATTTCCTCTATTTACTCTCGGATCGATAGGCCGGTCCCTCCGACCCGCGCCTCGGGATTAACAATACGTGCGATACATCTTTCGCCGGGACGGAGAGCCCGATAACGTAGGTATACCCGTAAATAAACGCTCTGTACCCGGTGCGCAGCTGCCGCCACGCTATGCCAACGCTATACCACGCTACGCCACGCTCTACCGTGACGTTTCTTCCTGTCACGGTTTTCACTGCTCAAAAACCCCGTCGTTCCCGAAGGAATTCGTCGCGCGTTGATTCGCTACCCGGATCAGCTCGCTTCTGTCCCGTGGAAATTGTTCCGTCTCGATCCGTCTAGCTGACGAACGAGAGAGAGAGAGAGAGAGAGAGAGAGAGAGAGAGAGAGACAGCCTTTCTCCTTCCGATCGACGTGGTGTCGTCGATACGGTATTCGAGCTGGAATCCGGAGGAGAACGAGTATAGCACTTATACCGCAGCCACGAAAAGTGTTCGCACGCTAATCTTCCAATTTTCCAGGTTATTTGCCGTTTTTATTTCACTCGCTCGCCGCCATCGTTTCTGATCACCTCAAATATTAAAACAATTTAACGGAAGAATGTCGCGAAGTACGCTGTAACGTCAAACAGCGAAGCGCATAAACTTTATTAGTAGATTTCATGGATTTATGACAAAAATGGATTGATCAAACAGAGCATGGTGAAACAGGGAAATTGTGAAAATACGCAGAGATAGTCAAATCCAGCCGGGGAACGAGAACGGATCCAGAAAGGGCCGTCTGTGTAGTCTCGCAAAGAAGACAATGCAATAATAACGAGGGTAATAAAAATAAAAGTAGACTGGGAACGAGATCAAGAACGCCGGAAGTGGCAGTACGAAGCGGAACCGAAGGGTGGCGAGACGGAACGCGGAACGGAACGGAACGGAACGGAACGAAACGGAAGCAGAAGACGGGATCCAGAAGGGAACGAGACAGAACTCGGAACTGGAGGAACGGGCGTACCGTGACAACGGAACGGAAAGGCTTTCGATCTCCGGTCTCGCTTCGAGGCGAGGCGAGAGACACGAAGCGAGGCGAGGCGAGGCGAGGCGTGAGGCACGAAGCGAGGCGAAACGGAGAGTCGCGTCGGCGTTACAGCGAAACCGGAAAACAGAAACACCGGTTTTCCGCGTCGCCCCCGGGAGAAGGTGTTATTCGCCCACACGTGCCTCCTATCGTTTTATGGTCGCAATTGAAACGGAAATTGAGGTGAAGCGTTCCCGAAGCCATGTATCGCCGCGAGGCTTTGGCTCATTTGAATAGAAGGAAGGGATCGGGAAACGCGACAGGTGACGATCGGCAACGAAACGAACCGGCGAAAAGAAAGAAGAAAGAACGGGATTGTTTAACCAGCACCCGCGAGCAGTTTAGACGTTGAAAGTTTCGTGTATCGGTTTTTGCAGCAATTAGGTGTCTCGAACGAGATCTTGGACCCTGCAGTTCTTCCGCGTGCTCCGCCCCAATGAAGAAAGAAATGCCCTTTTTCTTTCGCTGGAGTCGTAAAACATTAATTATACTGGGTTGCTTTTGAAAATCGTGGCGATTTTACGTGCAGAAACAAGTCGATCGAAAGGAATAACATTTTTTTGTTTGGCGCATCGTTTTCGAGAAAATCGAGCTCGCGTGCTCCAGTAACGGCAGCAAGTAGAACGAGTTGATCATGATCAGACGCATCGGCTCACTTCCAATAGCATGCGTATTCGCACAATTTTCAAGCTCGATCTTCTCGAAAACGAGAACTAGAAAACATCATTTTCTTTCTTTACTTGTTCCTGTATGTAAAATTCTGTATGTATATTGGACAGTGATTCGTGTTAAAAGGAAGAACGAACAATAATAATTTTTGATTTCGGAAGTAGTGCAATTACCAAAAGGGAAAGGCAACTTCATGTTTCAATGTATATCCTGTTCGCAGTAATAGCAGCCCTACGGACAAGTACGAAATTTCCTTCGTAATTTTAACAATCGATACTCTCCTTTCTTTTCCTTCTTCCAATGTTTCTGCTGTTTTAATTGGCACTGGCTGGTTTCCGCTTAAAATCCGCGGCCGAAACGGCTAATTATCCGACGCGAGACGCAACCGAAACGGCAATTGCTTTAGCCGCGATTTTCGTCTTGCATTGTTGCGGATATCTCTTGAATTTTCTCCCACCTGTTGCCGCCTGCATAATACATTCGATACGCAGTGCGCGAAACAGATTCGAAATAGGGGGTTTTCGTCGCGCGGATTATACGCGCGAGAAGATTAAAAGTAGACAAGTAAGAGCCGAAAAGCTTCCCGGAACCGAGGGTGAGATGGTGAGAGAGAGAGAGAGAGAGAGAGAGAGAGAGAGAGAGAGAGAGAGAGAGAGAGAGAGAGAGTGAATTCCCCGAACCACTTTGCGTTGAGTGTCTTTGTTACCTGTGAGTAGATGTTCGCGCGAAAATTTCGTTTCCCCGCGGTATAATTTACAAAGACCCGGAGTGAGATGAACGGAAGTTTCTTTGCTCCGTCAGCGATCTTAATCCATTAGCACCGAAGCGAAACAATATTGAATTTAATGACAGATTTAAGAGTCTCCCTCTCGCCCGGGTAACACTTGCCGGGATAGTAAGAAGCTTCCACCTAATTCTTGTTCCTAGCAATTACTCCTTGGATCCGGGAATTTGCATAAGGATCCGCAATCTACCCTGATACCCGGTCGAAATCAGTAGCGACACCGTTCGCTGCGTTCGTCCCACAAATACCGGGCGACCCAAAAGTGGGCAACCATACCAAACACTTCTACGCTACTCGCAAAAAATTTCCTTCATCATTAGCTTTTTAGTCCCTTGCTTGCGTAATTATTTCAAACAAACTTTCCAGTATCCCGATCATTAATTTTTTAACTTCGAGTAGCTACACATTCTTCATACTTTAACTCGTTGTGCTTGGACCAGTGCAGAAGAGGAAAATGTTTAAACTCCTTCAATCGTAAAATATTATAAATTTATACAACATTTTATGCATAGAATTACTAGCGAGTAGCCTTCATCCTAATTTCATAACATTGGTATTAATATTGCGAAGAGTAGTCTCTTTCTAGGGCTTCCAGCGGCGCACAGTGGGCAAAAACGGCCTTTTTCGATTAAAAATCAAAGAACTTTCGATAGGAATGAGGTAGAGCGATGAAATTTTTTTTTTAATGAAAGCTGAAACAAAATTTTCTTGAAATTGTGCAACTTTAACGAATTTTCTCAAGGTTAAAAAACGTTCGTACCGTAATCTCCCTATTTTTCCCATATTCTATAAAGTTTCAGCTTTCATTTAAAAAAAATTTCATCGCTCTACCTCATTCCTATCGAAAGTTCTTTGATTTTGAATCGAAAAAGGCCGTTTTTGCCCACTGTGCGGCGCGAGTCCCAGCCGTAGGCCCCGCCCACTAGTTCACACGCATGCGCGACTCCTCCTAGCAGCCCACAGTACAATCGCCGGCGCGTAATTCAAATTATCACTCTTCCAATCTTCCATATCTCGAGAAGGGGGCTTCAATTAGCGAAACGGTAAAGGACTTTTCGCCTCGTATTTCCATCGAGAACATACTCGAACAGGTCCGAAAGCTTTAGGACACCCAGTATGGGAGTATACTGCTCTTTCGCCGACCCCAAGTTTAGGTAATGCGATTGAAATCTTAATCCAGCGACGTCCCCTTTGCGTGAACCGCAGACTCGACCTTCCGACCTTTCGGAAAGGCAACCCTCGGGGATCGGCGGTCTTGTATCGGCAATGCGACCCGCGACCCGCCCCTGCCACGGGTCGGTTCCCCGCAAACGGAAACGCGAGAGCGCGCGCATCGATTTCGAGCCGGGGAACGCTCGCCCCGATTAATTAAGAACGCGACCGATCTACGAGAACGTTCTCCCCCTATCTCTCGTTCCCTCTCGCTCCCCATTCCGGAGATTTGCAGACTCGGCAGAGCGGAACACACCGTGACCGCTTAAAACGTGCCGCGGCTACTCCCAGGATAACGCGAGCTCCGAATTCCTACTCGCGGTCGCAATCCACGGAATGCAGGAGCCGTTCGACGCGACCCACGTTTATTTACCGTTTGAGGAATTAATCGGCACGACCGGACCGCTCTCTGCGATTTTATCGCTGGCATTATGCTGCGCATCCCTTCGGTCCGTTTCGTTTGCTCAGCGGCAAGCATCCTGTTTACTCGGGACGCTTCGTCGGAGTTGCCGTCGCTGGACTTTTGATTTTCTCAAGCAAATCAGCTGACAGAATTTCTGTGGACAACACAGTCGAGTTGTTCGTATTACCGGGACCCACAAGTATTCAATTATCTTGAAATGTTTTAAAGTCGAATGTTCAGCAGGTGTTTGAAAAATGTTGAAGAATGTGAAACCTGTTTTTCGTATTGCGGTAACTTCCTAGAAAATCGGTACAGCTAAAATCTGTAAAGGGGGTCAGAAAGGTAGAGATTCTGCAGTTTCGGTTTCGTTTCTTAACGATAACGATGCGTTTACTTTGCGGGAGTTATGACCATTTCAATTCAGCCTGCCATGTCGTGTAGGTTAACACGCTCGCTATCGCCCTTACAAATATGTGACGTTCGCGATCTCAGAATTTGCTCAAAGATAATGAAATCAATTTGTTACAGCATAATGTTCAGTGAAAATTTCTCTTGTCAAATTGTTTCAGTTAATTGTGAAGTGAATTTAGTACAGCATAACGTTTGGTTAATCTATGTTTTTCCCTTGTCGAATTCTTTCAGTATTTTCTTTTTAAGGGGGCAAATCAAACGGTGATTTCAGTAAATAGAAGTGGCACAAGGATAGCGAAGACAGTAGGTCCGTAGCGACATTTTTACGTCCCGGCGAATGGCCGAGTTTTTCAAACTTCACGAGCGCTCTCGGGCTCCTTGTCCAGGGACAACTTCGAAGATGATTCCGCAAGAACGTCGAATTGGCCTGGCTCGGGGTTGGTCGCAGGGGATGCTTGCGGATGTTCCCGCTGCCGGAAACGAGGGTAGAAGCTGCGCGGAAATGGGGCGTTCCGCGTTTAAAGTTACATTGTCCGGGAAGTTCGAGGCGATCGTCGAGAAAACCGCGCCCTCCGAGACGGAAAGGAGTTGGACGGACTTTCGCCGCTGACCAAATCCGCCGCAACTACCTTCCCGACCAGGGGGACGCGCGAGCTGCTTCCGCCTCGAGTCCATTCCGAAGAAGAACCTCGTTATCACAGGCAGCGAATCGGCTATCTGTCCCAGCTGCGGCCTCCGTCGCTCTGACGTCGACGGCGTTGTCCGCGCGGCCTGCGACGCGAATCGTCGACGAAACACGCGGCAGCTGTTTATACAAAGAACCTAACGAATCGACTGCTCGTTACGGGAAACAGGATTTCAACGAAGACGCGCTTCTTGTCTCAATATCCAATGTTTTCCATTTCCATAAAATCCAGGCAATTTATTTCGTGAAATAAGAATTGAAAGGTTAAGGTAGACCTTTGTCTAACCGAGTATTAGTTTTTATTAATTGTTACTATTCAGCTTGTTACATTATCTCTTTCTTCATTTGTTCATTTCTTCTTCTCCTGTTCATGACAGTTTTCCAGTTAGTTCATACCCAGATAGCACTCGACGTCTTAAAGACGTCTGTTTTACGTCCATTTTTGGTCTGAACGTCTTACGTCCTGAAAAGACGTCTTAAAGACGTCTCGTAAAAGACGTCGTTTTTACGTCTCATTTCAGACGTCTTTAAGACGTTTCATTTCTTGACGTTTCAGTCATTCTAAACTGCTAGAGAAAACCTTTACAAACTGTGATTGATTATCAAACTGAATCCATCAACAAAGAAGTGCACAGAAAAGTAATACATCAAAATAAATAGATAAATAAATAAATAAGTTAAATAAATAAATAAAGCATAAAATGCTAATGTTCGCGGATATGCTGAAAAACATTCTTTTAATTTATTTTTTTAATTTATAAATAAATAAATAAATTAAATAAATAAATAAAGCATAAAATGTTAATGTTCGCGGATATGCTGAAAAACATTCTTTTAATTTATTTTTTTTTATTTATTTAGTTTTTTTGTAATAACAAACATTCAATTTATATTTCTTGTACATGTATACAATATTCAAATTCAATATTTTTCTCATAAGAAATGTGGTAAGAAAGAATGTGGCTTAAAAAATATTTTCCCAATATTTGACAAACATATCTATCTAATATTTTTGTGCTACTAGGGGTCTGTTTCGGGACGTCTTGAATACGTCTGTTCGAGACGTCTTAAAGACGTCGAACGGACGTCTTAAAGACGTCGAACGGACGTCTTGAAGTCCAACGGTCTAACGGACGGTCGTCTAAAGTTACAGTTTTTTCACAAAGACGTTCCAGAGACGTTCAGAAGCCGTTCGGAAGACGTTCGTAGGACATTCAGACGTCTAATAGACGTCTGAACGTCTTCGACAGACGTCTGAAAGACGTCTTTAAGACGTCTCTGTGCTATCTGGGTATTGAGCTTGCAGTGACACACAACTGAATTTTTATAAATTGAGCACATTTACACTTGCACTGTACTGAACGTACATTCGCAAAGTAAAATCGTTTTCTAAATTAATTAGCTGGGGGTCGACTATAAGGGTGATTTTCTAAGGATGATTGTATAAGTGTGGTTTGGCAAGGATGGTTGTGTAAGGATGGTTGTATAACGATGATTGTACAAGGCTGGTTTTATAATGGTGATTTTATAAGGGTGGTTTCTCATCCAATCAAATAAGTAACGCGAGAACCATCTAAGGTCCCGGAGGTCGTTCCGTTTTAATTAGTAATGTGTAATTGATGCGAATTTCGTCCAGATTCTGCGATTCCAGCTCACAATGAGGCGTCGGGGGTGTTACCCGGCTGGAAATATCGTGGAGTCTCCGGGAAACGACCCGCTTGGCAAAGATTCCGCCGCCTTTCGCTTCCGTACTCGCCCCGACGGAACTCCGGGGTCGTTCGTTTCCGAAATTTACGGCCGTGGAATTCTTTTGTAACTCCCGTCGGGCGAACAAATCGTCCGTCCAACGGCCCCCCCCCCCCTCCGCGCGACCCGCCGGGGAAACTTCCGTGATTTTTGAAACTCCCAGCTAGCCATCGCTTCCTCGTGCAATCCGTTCTCTCCAATTTTCGCGGACAGGCCAATTGAATCGGGAGTAATCGTCGCGAAACGCCGGATTCGTTCGACGTATCCCGCTGTCATCTGCTTCGTCCTCTCGAAAGAATAAGTACAACGAATTCTCGATATATGTCAACAACACGGGTCTCGCAGGTTATGTTTACGTTCCTCGGCGCGCGTTGCCTCTCTCTGGTATAATTCTGCGACGTTTATCATCCAGGCCTTGACGACATATACAGAGTGAAATCATTGCGATGCGTGCTTGCTTTTCACATTTCTGAATGAAACTACGCGTCTCGACTTTTTGTGACTTTCCTGAAGGTGGTTGCCAGTGATTATCCTGGTGCTCGAGGTGCTCAGCTCGGAGCAGTTGTCCTTTCAGGAAGTTGATAACGTCACGCGAATGTCTCAAAGCCCGAGTCGTCTAAAAAGTGGTAGAACAAGGGGTTGTGACACTAAGCGAGCACAACGGAAGAAGTCTCGGTGAGATAATGCTCGCACTGGGGCCACTGAGGGCTTGGGAACTTTCCCGGTTGTATATTGTGTTCCCGCAGCTGGAGGTAGTTGCTACGGGGCACTCCATTGAACAACTACGGGCCCGATGTATCTCGATAATCTAGAAACAGACACTAATTAACCCGCAAACCTTGCTCTACTTCAGACTGCTACCTAGTTCGTTTCCTAGATCAACTGAATAAAAAACCCTTTGCATCCTCCGGTCCCTAGGGGTCCATAGGACTTCTAGACACCTATAGCCTTCAAACCCCGGCCCCCCAAAAGAGGAACGATGTTGTTTTGCGTTGGTTCGACAGCTTCCTGAATCTACGATCGCGCGGAAGGTGGCGGGGCAAGCTAAGGGGTTAATATCCATCAGGAAGAAGAGGAGGAGGAAGAAGAAGCGGAGTCTGGGGAGTTCTCTCGTGGGTTGTATATTGTTTCCGTGCACGTGGATCCATTTGTTTGCCGTGGTACGTGGCCGACGCGATGCAACGCGACGCGTCGCAACTGGGACAAGCATCTCCGTGCAAGCGTCGCGGCGGCGGCGGCGGCGCGGCGACTAGCTGCCTGCTATAGTTGTCGTTTGCCAAGCCGTGTTGCCACCGCCGAATATATCCGTTTGCCCGGCAGCACGCCTCCCTGCCGTTCCTCCCCTCCCCCCTTCGTCGCTGCACAGTCACCCGTTCCCTGTGTCCACACATTGTAAACATCGCGAGCAACACCGAGACCGACTAATAGCGGCGACACGCCAGAGAACAAAGGATATCGCGGGCTCGTTCCTACGGCGATCGATGCGCCGCTTAGACGGACCATCGCGTCGCCTGGATACCGGCCACGCCAGAAAAAGAATCGCCGATTGGCTATCGGGAACCGACGGACCGGAAATCGAGGCCTGGTCTCTCTTTCGATCGGCTCTCTTTCTCTCCGCCGTTAAACTATCCCGTTAGGCGACGACTTCTCCTACCCTAATTCCTTTTCACCGTGAACGCAAATATAGCGGCAACACTGCACTGGGTCTATATTCTCTGATCTTTTGGTTCTTGGATCTCCCAGGAGGTTCCTCTGCGATGCGAGTTCTTTGGCTGTTTCGGTTGGGATTATTCAGTCTATTGAGTCTTAGTGTTTTGGGTCCTAGACTATTGGGCCCCAGCATATCGAGCAACACTATAGCTGTAACTATTAGGGGTACCGATAAGTAATCAAATATTTACAAAGAATTTGTTTTGCCTTTGGTTCTGCATCGATTTCTGGATTTCTATCATATAAGAGATAAAAATAAGAAATATTGGGTTGGCAACTAAGTAATTGCCGATTTGTTCAATGAAATAAAAGAGTTTTTTGTTTTACTTGGAATGAACTTTAATCTATGATGTATTTTCCATTTTGTTCGATCACCTTTTGCCATCTTTCTGACAACTTGAAAATTCCACGCTCGTAGACAGTCTGATCCTTTTCGGCCAAAAACTGAGTCAAGTTATAGTTTCATCTATAACTGAAATCGGCAATTACTTAGTTACCAACCCAATAAAAACTTGAATTTACCACAAAGTTTGTTTTGGATTTCTAAATAATTGATTACATATATGTCCCCCCCAATATTAAGTGCTAGTTGATTGACTCCCAGTCTACCAAGTCCTACTCAATCGAGTTCCGGTTCCATTAGGTCCTAGCTTATCCTCTGCGTGCCCCGTTCAATTTGAAAGTTGATAGACATTCATGAAGCAACGCCAAAGCCAGCCTCTCTCTCTCTGGAGCATAAATCCCACAACCAATTTGCATCTCCTTAAAGCAACAACCCTTAAAGAATAACAACGCACGAATCACAGGTCCAACTCGATCCCATAAAGGTTCCTTATCGCACAATATCGAACCGTGTATGCCGAGCAATTTTTCCAGAACATTCTACGCGAACGGGGACAAGCCGAGGGGTTGAAAGATTTCGGTCGCTCGAGGAATCTGCGCCCTTGGGGGGATTCAGGGTTAAGGCGAGCCGGCGATCGCGTTCAGATTAAATTTCGCGTTGATCTTCCCTCCGGCTGGTAGGCGGCCCCTGCGGGGACGTCGTATGATCAATTTCGGACAGTGTCCCCGGTGGAGCTTTAAAGAGCTCGGGCTTTCAGCGGACTGTTTGCTGGACCGGAGCCGTTACGCCTCGGGCCGGAATTTCGCTGCTCGCTTGCTCGGCAGCCCGAGCTGCTCATTTCCTTCCCGTCGTCCGGTGATTGCATTTCGAATCAGTCTCGCTCGTCTTTTCAACGGAATCCACAGACCGCCTTTCGATCTTGGACTCGCCTGCCTACCTCTTTCACAGCTTGCGGATCATCGGATCGTTACGCGATCGTACCAACGAGATCTCGCGGCGAGTTTTCAAAAACCTCGTGCCACGCTGTTGCCATTGCACGCTTTAACAGAGCAGAAATTAATTTACCAGCTCGAGCTAATATTAATAATCCCATTCAGCTGACAGAGTTAGCTTTAAAATCCTCGGATTACTAGCAGTAAGCTATTGGGCGCCTTAACAATACAGAAACTAATTTACCAACGCGTGCCAATGTTAATAATCCCATACAGTTGACACACTTGGTTATAAAATTCTGGGACCAGTAGCAGTAGGCTATTGGGCACCCTAACAGAATGGAAATTAATTTACCAGTTCCTGCCAATATTAATCATCCCATACAGTTGACACACTTGGATATAAAATTCTGGGACCAGTAGCAGTAGGCTATTGGGCGCCTTAACAATACAGAAACTAATTTACCAGCGCGTGCCAATATTAATAATCCCATACAGTTGACACACTTGGATATAAAATTCTGGGACCAGTAGCAGTAGGCTATTGGGCACCCTAACAGAATGGAAATTAATTTACCAGTTCCTGCCAATATTAATAATCCCATACAGTTGACACACTTGGATATAAAATTCTGGGACCAGTAGCAGTAGGCTATTGGGCACCCTAACAGAATGGAAATTAATTTACCAGTTCCTGCCAATATTAATAATCCCATACAGTTGACACACTTGGATATAAAATTCTGGGACCAGTAGCAGTAGGCTATTGGGCGCCTTAACGAAACCGAAATTAATTTACCAGGTCGTGCCACTTACAGTGGCGGCCATTTACTTACGTACAAATCATATTTTAAATTCTAAATAATTTACAGACTCCGGGAAAGCTTGCAAAAATGCCTAAACTGCATTTTTATAAAAGTTTTACCTTTGTTTATAAAGTATTAGTAATGTTTCTATTATTCCAAGAGTTCAAGAACAGTTATGTTTACTTTATTCTGAGCTGATGTTTTCTTAGCGGACAATTACTTACGTACGCCTGGTATTTACTCTTTGGAGCAAAATATCAGCGATGTAAACAACTTTTGTCAGTATCCATTGAACTGTTGAGAGAATTAGAAGTGTTATTGTAAGTGACTACGATGAGTAAAGGAAAGAATGTTACACCAGATCAGCGGCGTCAAGTAGAAATGCTTCGTAAGTTTGGAAAAACATTTCAATAGATTGCTGAAGAACTAGGAATATCTGTAATGGCTTGCTGTCAAGCAATGCAACATATTAAGTGTTATGGAACTATTAATAATATTCCTCGTAAAAATAGAACGCGAAAAACGGACGCTAGAACTGATCGCATTATGCATCGTTTATTTGAGGCGAACAGATTTAAGACAGCCGTTGAAATTCATCAAGAAATAATACCAAATCTTGACAAAATTATTAGTGTAAGAACAGTCCGCCGTCGGTTAAATGAATTTGGATTAAAGGGAAGGGTTGCAAGAAAGAAGCCCTTTATTTCAGAGAAAAATCGTTGTGCGAGAATTGCATTTGCGAGAGAGCACATAAACTGGACACGAGAACAGTGGTCTAAGGTCATTTTTACAGACGAATCAAAATTTAACAGACTCGGATCCGATGGCAAAACTTATATTAGACGTCGCGTTGGTGAAGAATACCAAAAAAATTGTACAAAATCAACGATTAAAGGAGGTGGTGGATCGGTACTTGTTTGGGCTGCAATGTCCGTGAATGGTGTGGGCCCCATCCATCGAATACAGGGAATCATGGATCGTTATGTGTATTTAAATATAGTACAAGAGGTATTACTACCATTTGCAGAGAGATGCATCGGAAATGATTGGGTCTATCAAGCTGATAATGACCCAAAGCATACCGCACGTGTTGTTAAATCATTTTTATATGACCGAAATATTAATTGTTTGAAATGGCTGGCTCAATCTCCGGACCTTAATCCGATTGAAATGTTGTGGATCGATGTGGAGAAATACATTCAAAAACGAAAACCGAAAACTTTGGAAGAATTGTATACTTTAACGGAAGAAGCGTGGAAGTCAATACCCATTGATAGATGTATCAGATTAATTGATTCTATGCCGCGAAGATGTGCAGCTGTGATACAACAAAAAGGACTAGCAACTAAATATTAAGTATTTACAGTTATAAATTATTATTTACTATAAAAATATACAAATTATTACTTTGTACGTAAGTAATTGTCCCTTCCAAAAATGACTCTTCAAAACATAATATTTAAAAATTTGTTAAATTTGCCAAATAAATAAAAAATTGTTTAGTATTAAATAAAACAAAGTTCACCTCTTATGAAAATATATTTCCTATACCTTTATAAAGTTTTTAAGGGCATATAGATAGCTTAAAAATTAGAATAGTGTATGTACGTAAGTATATGGCCGCCACTGTAGATGTAAAATTCTGAGTAGCAGTAGGTAGTCTAGCACAATTTTGTAATCAGCACTTCTTCCGAGATTTTTCTGTGAAAATCGTTGCACTCGACTCTTCAAACCGGAGTCCAACAACGCGATCACGATGTTCGTTATCACATTTTGTCTCGGGGTGGTTCCTTAACGGAGTTTGAACGTTTAGTACACCTTTTGTTGCCACTCCGCAGGAATGGCGGAGCAGGACTCTCGCGCTTAAAGTCGATACGCCCACTTAACCCCGATGCTTTGTCCGCCGACGTCGCCACTTCGGGTCTCATTCTTTTCCCGCAACAATTACACGCCTCCAAAGCGAGATTCCTCCGGCGTTCTATCCGATGACATCTGTTTTTCCTTTTTAAAAGGTGCACGCGTGCCTGCACACGGTGAAACAACCGTGTCTCGCCCCGGACGCAGTGTGATCCGCTGCGGAGAATTTACTGACGATCTCTGGGAGCTTCCGAGCCATAAAGAACGCCTGCACTGACGACTCATGCTGACAAACACTGGGAAATCATCGTCTCTTTTGCGATATGCAATTTGACGTGTAGACTTTGCGCACTCATGAAAAAAATTGATGACCGTTATTTGCAACGGAAGGAAGATTGAAGGGGTTTGAGAGCATGGACGGATTGTTTACAACATAGTGAAATTGTAAACGAGACGAATAACTCGTATATCGCTCCTGCGTCCTGCAATTAATTACAACAATTTTTATTTCGCATAGAGACATTGCAATCTGTTTTACGTTCAATGGTGGTTCAATGCTTATTTCGTTTACTGCTTCTGTATATTAATGTGGATTTTATTCGTTTATGGTAAAATATGCGCCATTGGGAAACGTTTAAATAATCTGTTTTCTCACAGTGGCTCTAATACTGCGAAACAAAATTTATTCCCGTTTGACCATCCATTAAGAATCGACACCGTATAAATTTACGTAGCTGCGCTCGACGCAAAATTTGTAGTAGCTGTTTCAACAATTTAATTCTGCTGAAAATCATGAAATGGTCCGTACATGTGGCCGGCACTGTATACCGTGGCAACCTCTCCATTCGCAAAATGGATGAATATGTATCGGGCAGCATAAATTCCTGGAATATCGATGCGAAAGTTGTTTTTCTGCCGCGGCACCGGTAAATTCTCGCGTTGAAACCACTGTGTTGACGTTCGGGGCTGCTACATTCCCAATAATCGCTGGTCCCCGACCAAGATTTAGCTGTGCTGAGCCAACGTAAGAAACCTTTTAACGCTAAACCGAGCCTTAAAAACACGCTGATACACGTTGACTTACAAAACTAACGAGATTGAATTTACAGTGATTTCTCTGTATATGCGCTGGCAAGACCCGCGTTGTTGACATATATATCGAGTATTCACTGTATCTTGAATTTGTCGAGTGTTTGGGGACGCTCGTTCGGCAATGAAGGTATGAACCCAGATAGCACTCGACGTCTTAAAGACGTCTGTTTTACGTCCATTTTTACGTCTTACGTCCTGAAAAGACGTCTTTAAGACGTCTTTTACGAGTCGTCTTTAAGACGTTTCATTTCTTGACGTTTCAGTCATTCTAAACTGCTAGAGAAAACCTTTACAAACTGTAATTGATTATCAAACTGAATATTCCATCAACAAAGAAGTGCACAGAAAATATAATATAACAGAAAATATAAATAAATAAAGCATAAAATGCTAATGTTCGCGGATATGCTGAAAAACATTCTTTTAATTTATTTTTTTATTTATAAATAAATAAATAAATTAAATAAATAAATAAAGCATAAAATGTTAATGTTCGCGGATATGCTGAAAAACATTCTTTTAATTTATTTTTTTTATTTATAAATAAATAAATTAATTAAATAAATAAATAAAGCATAAAATGTTAATGTTCGCGGATATGCTGAAAAACATTCTTTTAATTTATTCTTTTTTATTTATTTAGTTTTTTTGTTATAACAAACAATCAATTTATATTTCTTGTACATGTATACAATATTCAAATTCAATATTTTTCTCATAAGAAAAAATGTGGCTTAAAAAATATTTTTCAATATTTGACAATCATATCTATCTAATATTTTTGTGCTACTAGGGGTCTGTTTCGGGACGTCTTGAATACGTCTTTAAGACGTACAGTTTTTTCACAAAGACGTTCCAGAGACGTTCAGAAGCCGTTCGGAAGACGTTCGTAGGACATTCAGACGTCTAATAGACGAATTGTACAAAAAAATTTACAAAAATTTTCAGACGAATTGTACAGATTTTCTGGAAACGGCGACCGGCGATCAGAGACCAATCTCCATGGGGAAAAGAAGGGTGACGGAATCGATGGGACTAATTAAGGGTTAACGGATTATACTGGTCGCAGGGGTTAACTGGTTTGTTGCTGGCTGATCTATCCCGGTAGGGCAAGGGCCGAGATCCCGTTCAATTGCACCCTTTCAAACGGGATTTCTTTTTACGGGATAGCTCGCGCGGTCTCTTTCTCGATTCCTAGCCCCGAGCATTGTCCGCGACGCGGTTCGCCCCTTTTCACCGAGTTTCCTCCTTTCAACTGGAAAGAAAGTTGCCGAGTGGGATGCCAAGGGGATCGAGTAATCGCGGCGTCCGACGCCCGGGCGTCGTTCAGGACTTCGTTACCCGATTAAATAATTCGAGGAACCGGAGTAGTCCCATTGTTCCGGCCATTTGTTCGACGAATCCTGGCCCCGAAGTAATTAGGGGCCGTGCTGAGCTCTTCCTAGGAATTCGACCGCGACCGTTCCGTCGATCGGCAACAGCAACCTTCGATTCCCCTCCCCGCGGAAACTACCCCCGTCGGATTCCACCCGAAAAGAAACTGGCAAGAAACTGTTTACGGCTGGCTCGTTCGAGCGTGCTCGCGAGCTGATTCGTTTACGAATTCCTCTTGCCCTCTTTGAACGGAATCGGGAGCCCGTTCAGTTCGATTCACGAATCCTCACGGACGAACCTCCGCGAAATCGGTCGCTACCGGCTCGTAAATATTCATAACGCGACGCCGCACCGGTCGAAGAAGCAAAGCGGCGACCTCTGCCCCCGGAGCCTTTGGCCTCGGACCCGTAAATGCCCGCCACTCTGCAATACTATGAACAGGGATGCTAGATGCATCCCTCCTTTCACTCGAGTTTCGCGATTTCTGATGTATTTTATATGTGCACTGCGCAGCTTCGTTGAAAATCCCGGTTTTATTACCTTGCTTGTCGAGGTCTGCTGATTTTTCACGTTTATTCACTCGTTAAATATGATTTTTCCTTTTAAGTATCGATCTCCTGGCCGTGTCATCCTTTCCCATTTCTCCGACAGAAGTCGAATTTCTTATAGAAATTGAAGCTTTCATTTGTTTTCGAAATGTTTAATTTCGTTGAATATATTGTCTCTGTGTTATCTTTTCACATTGTGCAGCTTCGAAGAAACAATGTCTAGACGTTTAGAGCACATTCAGAACGAACAAGAACTTCCCCTACTGACTATAGCATACCTACACCGGTGCCAGCGGGTTGCCTACCTTCAGGCTCACCTCGAACCGTTCCCGACCGCTTTGGATGACTTTCGGTCACATCAAACTATACTCTAACTTGCGAATCTATTCTGCTAGATCACTGTACTTGACAATCCAAGAACGATATTCATCCTCCCTTTATAAATCAATTTGTGGCTTTCACGTTCAACCACCAGAGAAGATGACTTGAATACACGCAGTTGTAAATGATAAGGAAGGAGGGGGACCACTCATTCCCAAAGTCCTACGGATTCGCAGTACTTCATCAACGAAGCAGTATTCCACAAAAGTCCGAAGAAGAGGAAGAACCCATAACAAAACGACTTTCTGATAGGAAGCAATCAGGAACGCAACGAATATTGAGGGCATCGTTCATTAGCTGGTATATCGCCGGGTCAGCGTTTGTCGTCGGTTCAACTTTGTTCAACTTTGTTCAACACCGCGTAAACGTTGTCGAGAGGTCTCACGATCGGTATCCGTTTCTCTGCAAGACGAACGGAAACACGTACGGGTCCAAGGTTCTGTGGACTTCTCGAAATCGTTTCCTGCTGACCAGCAGAGACCGGACCGTATCCCATGCGACTACCGGATGCTCTATTGATCTTGCGCGATCCAACGCAAACTTTCCCCGTACATTCTATTAACTTCGGCTTCCTCTCGGTCTCCGAAGGCAAACACGCGGCCCCGGGATTACGTGGCGGCGCGGCGACGCGACCAGCTGATAAGCGAAACGCAATTACATCCGTGCAATTACCCCGAAAACAGTTCCGCGACTCGGTGTCCCCCGTTTCTTCGGCTCCGAAATTGTTCGGGCCCTTTGTTCCCGGTGGAGTCACCTGTTGACCGGTTTCCGACTTTCGGGCACGATTAACCCGGGCAAACGCTTCCTCTTTGTTAATCAACTTTTCGAGCAATTTTCGAGCAAGTTTGCTCCTCAAAGTCGTGTGACGCAATTCTTCGTTCATTCTTGAACGAGGGACGAATTATATTTCTACTATTCTACTAGAAAGAAATTACGAGAAAGTCGACGAGAACTCATACTGCACACAACTGTCAATTTTCCCGAATTTTTGACCTTAAAGTAAATTTACGAATAATTCCTTAATCTGAAAATTACTGATTGTATATCGACATACATATTTCTCATTGAAGTTTCAGAGATTCTATTCTTTTATTATTGTTCCCCTCAGAGTTACAATCCTCGTTATAGGTTCACACCTAACCTATGCGTTCACCCATCTTTGGACGGGGCCCCAACCAACGTCGCTTAACCTCCACGATCACCATCCCACAACACCACCGGACGAGCCACCACTCGCCGGCAGAAGTTTCAGAGATATTAGTTCTATAAAAATTCAGCAGCGGGGCATATTTTTCATATTTTTCTTTTAGGTAAGTGAATCGTAGTGAATGAAATAAAAATTTCTTTTGATGTTTCCTCATTTTTCTGTAGCTGTATCATGCAACTCAATCGAATGCGAGATCCTGGAGTTTTGGAACACGCTGGACTAACGGTCCGTTACCAGTTTGACAAAGAGGGTCTCGATCATTCGTGACCGGTCGATGGTCGAGCGTCTGCACGTTTCGCGCCCGGTATTGATCTTCCAGGAAGACGGCGATGCATTTTTCTCGGTTGCGTCGGGCTCTCCGGGTAAGTGCATCTAAACAGGGAGGAAACAATCTCGTTAGGGGTTGCTCGGCTGCCAAAGCAACGTGACGAGATCACGTTCCCCCGTTACGGGGCGGCGGCGTGACGTGGCGACGCGAGATCTCTCCAAGTTCGCCGGCAACTTTCGATCGTTGCACGTCGCACCGGTTATCCCCCGACACTCTATCTTCCGGGGCGGTGGCCTCCAACCCACTCTTCATCCCCCTTTCATCCCGTTTTTATCCGTCCCCCGGAAGACGTCTACCGGTGCAAGATTGCGTCCACGCGTCCGTCCACGCAGCCCTCGAATCAATCTTCCGAGTAATTTCGACCGCACCGACTGGACCCGATGCGAAACGCGTGACCGATCGGCCACCGATTTGACCGAGTTCGGCCCCCCCGACCTGGCCATAGACGATAAGCATTCGAAACGCGATCGCATTTGGACGAAATTGCGGTCCTCGATTCGCCAGAGCCATTTCGCTAAGTGGCCGCCCTTTGCCAGGCAAAATGGAACCGAGTCTGGTAGACCCCGAGCGTCGCTGTTGCCGCGTCGAGGACGGCGGTGATTTGGTAATTAATTTTGATTTTTGTTATAAATGGATGAAAGATTCATATGTGAAACTAAAATTGTCTCTGTAGCCTGATACAGGAAGTACACGAACATTTATTTCTCTTATCGATAACTCTAACGATTTAAAAATAGTAGACTGATTTCTCCTATATACAGTCGAGTCGGAAAGTAAGTTAACGACTGGTGTATGCAGGCAAATGAATATGACATGTCTTTAATCTTTAATAATGATAATACATGTTTTATTAACATATTTGTTTATTTCCTTACACCTCCTAAATAAAAACAATACAATAACTTGATTTTATTCATCATATTCATTGCCTACATATCACCAAATGTTAACTTACTTTCCGACTCGACTGTATGTCGCAAAGGCCTGGATCAAGGCATTGATCCGTGTCGTTGACATATATCGAGAATTTACTGTAGTATCTATCATATTCTTTAAATGTTTTTACTGGTTCGTCAAAAAACACAAAATCCGTGGTCCAGTTATAATTAAATCGAAAGAGGTCGTTCAAACTCCTGTTGAATGAACTCCTAAAATTTTGTACAATCCTTTGAGAAACGTTCACAGAAGACTATAACATAACCGAATTTAAAGATCGTACCCGAAAAAGGGATGTCCGAGACTGTGCATTTTCTGCATTTATGACAAGAATGACAGCATACGATGCAGCAGACGTTGAAAAAATGCTGTTATATTAGATTTCTTGAAACTGTTACAAGAAGAAGCATATCGTCATTTAGCTCGTGTCCCCGGAAATCAACGTGGACAATTTTTAGTTTGCACAGAGAGAATGACCCTCCTCGCTGTTTGTTCTGCGAGCAAACGAGATCGAAAGAAAAACATTTGTTCAGTGTACAACAAGAGCCAACTCGAAACATTCTGCAGGGAAGATAGCTGCTAAAGAATACGCGCCCGCCTTATGTAAAATGAACATCAAAGTGCTTTTGCACAGTCGCCATAAAATTGAGAGTCAAGTTTCTTTCTGGAAACGGTTCGCAGCTTTCTCCCGCATGCATATTGTATTAAAGCGGAGTAGATCTGCCGTGGAAAGCACGTTAAAAAACACAGCTAGAGAAAGAGAGGGAAAGAGAGATAGAGGGAAAGAAAGAGGGCCCGACGGGCAAGGATTAAAGTTGATGAACGAAGGATAAACCCTGCGTCGCGACGAGAGAGAGAGAGAGAGAGAGAGAGAGAGAAAGCCTAACTCCCAGGGCGTTGTTTCGTCGTCGTTGTTCCATTGCCTCGGCGAAACGAGTGCTGCTCTCGGGGTCGAGTTCTAATTATTACGGGTTCGCCGCGAAACGACTGGACTCGTCTTCCCTTCGGCGGGGGGGGGGGGGGGGCGGGCGATAACGAAGTTAATTTGCGCGGAACACGGATTCGGGATCTTTAGAAACTCCGACGTCTCTGGCGACCTCGCCGAGGAATTATTAGAGGCGAGTAGGCGAGCCCCCGCGGAAGTTGGAAAAATTATTCGAGTTTCGCGGGAACTTTGAACTCGCCGCGCGCTCCTCTCCCGAGAAACTTGAGGAACGTTCTTTACATTGATCTTTCTCGACTGGAGTACGTTTTGGGACTTTGTTCCGCTATTTACTGTAGATTAGGCTTGTCCCAAGTGCTTTTTTCTCGATGTTGGTGGACAACAACAACTCTCGCGAGACGACACAAGGGCAAAGGGGATTCTCGCTCAGCCTATCCCCACCATTGATGCTCTCGTAGTCTCAATGTTTAGGCTATGACGTCACACGCTACGATGTCAACAATACGGGTCTTGCCAGCTTCGTGTAACGTTTTTTTTTTTTTTTTAGGTTTTAGTAGGTTTTATTATACGCATATTTAAAGTTCAAATTTAGACGAAAAATTTATGCTCACTTGAAAAAAAGAACGCTAATTGTAGAAGATATAAGCTTTCGTACTGGCTGAACCCCACTTAGGTATTCCTAATACTTTTCTTTTATATTGCGCTAAAATATTGCGAAGATCGTGTGAAAGACGACAAGCACTCGAATGACGACTGAGGCACCACTAAAAATTGCTCTATCATTATTCAAAATATTTTTTACATTATCAAATTTGTTTGTATTTAATAAATTTCTAATCATTTTGGTATTGTACTAGTAAATTGCACCATTTTCGTATGTATAACATGAAAAAATATATATAGAATAGCAATATTCTAGGTGGGAAGAAACGTTTGTTTTTCTTTTCGGAGTTAAAATAGCTTCGAGTGCAAAGAGTCCGTCATTTCGACGGGTCTCGTATATCTAGTGTGAAGTAAACACCGTTCGAGTTGCACCGTGTTTGGTCTCATTTTAACGGAAAAAATGTCACGAACGCGTCGCTGAAAGTGTGACGAAGAAAAAAAAAAAGAAAAGCCAGAATAACGAAGAAGAAAAAAGTATTATTACAATTGTCCGACCGAGATGCCTATTCTGCTTTCGACGCTGCTGGAAACTGGAGACCGAGCACAGCGGTGTGTGTCTGCGCGGCGGTATAAATAACTTTTCGGTGGCAAAGTTTCCAGACATATCGAGACATCGCGTAAAACGAGAACTCCCGACGGGGAACACTTTGGCGAAACCGCGGAATTAGCTAAAGGGCGTAACGAAATCACCGGGGAGAAACACGCGCGGGAATAGAACAGTCTAGTCCGCATCTCGCGAACGCGAGTCTGAGTTTTATCCGACTGTCACTGGCTGACGTTTCGCGAGCCAGTGAGCGGAAATCAGCGCGTGCGACACACACACACACACACACACACACACACAGAGCGAGAGGGGCTGCTGGGAAACGTAGCCGCGGCCGCACAAAACCGGAGAATTAGGGAAATTGTGAATAGACATGGGCTCGGGGGAGGCCTCGCCGGGGATTTCACTCGCTGTTACTCCGTTCCCTCCGGTGTGCGGCTGTCGGAATTAAAAAGAAGCAAGGCACCGGGCCGAGAATAAAGAAAACTCGCGCGACGGCTGCCACCGGGAGCGGGAAGGAATAAAAGGATTCGCCGCTGTGGCGGCTCGCGGATAAACCAATGGTGTACAATATTTTGCGATGCAAATTCGCGAGCGAGCCGCGCGCCGCTCCCGGAGCCGTTCTGGCCCCCGGAGAGCGCTCCGAGAGATTGTGCTCTTTAACGCGTTCAACGGCTATTCGCGTGCCGCCGTCGCTCCTTCGCTTTTTGTTCTTCGATCTTCGCGACGCTCGTTAGAAATAACGAGCCGCCGCGTCGTCAAACGGCCGCGAACCGTGCGCGGGAAACGTAACGAGCACCGGTGCCCGGCGATCCCAGGGAAATCGCACGGATTTTACCCCCTTTTCCGATGCCGGCGAGTTCCCGACTTAAAGAACTAAGACCGATGTTCCCAATGTTCCCGAAAACCATCGAGCAATTTGCACTTCTCTCTTTTAACCAGGTCCTTCGATATTGATACCACGTTCCATGAGCCCTATTTTTTGGAATTACAGTAAAGATTCTACTGAAGTCAGTACCGACGTTCCCTACTTATGACAGTGGAACACCTCACACCACTCGACATTGTCGGCTATATCGGTGTGAGACTAGAAGACCACTACTAATCCAATTACAAAACTTCTTTATTTTTCATTATTTTTTTATGAAACTTTTACCAACATATTCGTGGCATTTTTCTGATTAAAATGAAACCAAATATGACATAATTCCGATGATATTTACCTGTATAATGAACGATGAAAGTTACTTCCCACAACAATTACATTGACGGAAAATGAGTGTAAATGTGATCCAAATTATATCGCGTTTGGTATCATTTTAACCAGAATAATGCCACAAATATATTGGTGAAATTCTCATAAAAAAATAATTAATAATAAAGAAGTCAAATTTTTCATTTAAAAGCCTGCGCTCACGCCAGTCTTTGATCTTTTCCGAACGCTTCGACCCTCTGCGTCTCTTTCTTTCCCATACGCTGTCCTCCTCTGCGTTCGAAACTTTTATCGCTTGTTACACAAGTAAATATCATCGGAATTATATCATATTTGGTATCATTTTAATCAGAAAAATACCACGAATATGTTGGTAAAAATTTTATAAAAATATAACGAAAAATAAAGAAGTTTTGTGATTGGATTAGTAAATAGTGGTCTTCTAGTCTCACACCGATATAGCCGACAATGTTGTGGCCGCGACAGTTCTCGAGTTTTGCTGTCAGCACCTCCGTACAACATTGTATTTCAAACGCGACGCCGGCGAGTACCTCCGACGTTCCCTACACAAGTCAGTAAAAAAGAACCAAAAGACTGACTTCAGTAGAATCTCTACTGTATTGTGTTAGAGATTTTTCAGATTCACGGTACAGCACATTATCCGGTTAGCAACAGTGTCAAGTGTAAAATGAATCGTACGACCGTGTGTCGATCAATCTTCTCGGTCGGGAAAAAACGTCTGCCTGGAAACAATTAATTTTAGCTTCGCATTTTTCGGTATATCACTTGTAGTAAGAATTTTAATCGTCCGAGATCTGAGCCTGACACACCAGAAAATTGCTTCAATCTCACAGTTCTAGAAACGACAACTCAAGTGCTTTGGAGATTGTGGGATTTCGAGCTGTAAAGAATCAAATTATTTCGAAAGTGCTGAATGTTAAAATTTGACGAGTTTTCTCGGCGAGCTAAAATGACATCGCTTAATGGCAAACCTGTCGCTCTGCAGCGGGCAATGAAACTGCACTTCCCCTTAAAAATACAGTCCTTTTACCACCTATTTCCAGACTTGGTAGCACCGCTATTTTTACCGCGAGCATTTAATTGTTCTACAGTATGTCTGGCTTAAACGTATAGCGATTGCTAAACGTTTAGCTATTTGATGCAGCATACATTTTTTTAAATTAGACCAAATGACTTGACTTGAATGTTCTGGAAAAAGTTAGAGGGATTAGTTTATTGGACGAGGTGTACAAAATCTTTGAAAAAAATTTGAATTGGTCGGAATCGCGAGGGAAATAGTAAAAGTTGGTTTTTTCAGCTTTTTTTTATCCGAGCCGGTGATGAAAATTTAAAAAATTTGTTTAACTGGTTTACGAGTTATAAACATTTTAAGGCTCAGATAAGAAGGCTGAGAACACCAACTTTAATTAACTAATTTCTCTAACTTCTCGAAAACACTCGATTCGTTTGGTCTAATTTTAAACAAGTTGTATCAAATGTATAAGGAGTGTACATGTAATCAGTTTTGCTGCTCACAGTATGTACTCGATTATTGTCCCAAGTGCAGTATCGAAAATGCATAAAATATTTCCTTTTGAATACCGCGGTACACTCGTGGGGAACATTATATTTTCAGTTTTAATGCTCAGCGGAGTACCGTGCATGTTCGAACGCCACGGAGAGCCAGCAATCGAGGATGTAGCAATTAAATGAACAAAACATCGATATTTCGAAAGCGGTGGAGTTTCTCCGGTCCAGTATATTGTAAATTCAAGTATGCTCGGTTTGAAAAGACGAGAGGCCATCGAGAGCCGGGGCGTGCGGCGTCACTTCGAATGCGAGAATTCGCCTCGCCGGAATTTCAGTGTAAGACTGCGACGCGAAGAAAGGGCGGGAGGTTTCGAAGCAATCAACCTACATCGACGAAGTTGCTACCGACACGGCCCGGCAGAGCGAGTATGGTCGGTGACCTACTGGAAGAGACAAGCGGCGCGCGGTTACATATCGAATCCTCCTCGGTTCGAAATCCAATAATCGATTGCCTATCGCTCATTTCCTACGGGCAAGAGTTATTGCTTTTCTCTGGGATGCTTTTTCCACCGGGAAAAACTCGATCACGTTTCGCCGATCTCCTGGACCGTCCGAAAAGTTTCGTTATAGATGGGCCACCGATCCGATCCGATTCGTGCCCGATCCTGTCCGCCTGCGATCCAGACAGCTGCGGAAGATCAACGCGACGGGGCATCGAGCGGAATCCGCGTCGAATCGACCGGCCGATGCTCTGTGTCCACGATTAACCTACTGCCTCCACCGTCCGACAACCGGACTTGCTTTATTGCCGACTATTCGCGGTTCTGTCGTTCTTCGCGATGGAATTATTTGCGATCCCGCGGTCCCCTGTTAGTCAGTGGAAAATCGCGTCGTGCCGAATACTAAACCCGCCGAGTAGCTTACCGGTAAATATTATATTGGGTTGGCAACTAGTAATTGCCGATTTGTTCAATGAAATAAAAGAGTTTTTTTTTTACTTGGAATGAACTTTAATCTATGATGTATTTTCCATTTTGTTCGATGACCTTTTGCCATCTTTCTGACAACTTGAAAATTCCACGCTCGTAGAAAGTCTGATCGTTTTCGCTCAAAAACTGAGTCAAGTTATAGTTTCATCTATAACTGAAATCGGCAATTACTTAGTTGCCAACCCAATATTATTCTACAGCTTAATCTCATATTAGTAATAAGTAGACTGCAGATGTTTATGGAATTTTCAATTTTTCTAGGCAAATCTTAGGAAAGCGGAAACAAATAAAATCTATTTTTCAGTGGTGGTGACCTTTGTAGATCCGAAATCAATAAAAATCGTAAGTACTAGATTCTGTGGAATTTTATATTACAGCGTTTTATGAAAATTTTCGGAAGCCATAAACGCACAAAGATCCGCAGTCTAGCGATGAGTTTTATTGAGATCAACTGTAAATATGAGCCGCTTACTTGTCTTTTGAAATAAATTATTTATTAATCGGCGATCAAAACAATTTTTCCTGCTGAATGGTGTTAATCTGCATTACTTGGGAAATTTATTACAAATAAAATAAGTTATGACCGAATCAAGTGCTTTGACGCTTAAATTAAAAATATTTCACAAAGTTAATCGATTTGACCTGTGAACGGCACGTACAATTAATTTTTTATATTATTAACGAATTATCATAAACCGCGGTTAATTTCTATAGTAAATAAATTTAATAAGGAAAGGCGAGTACATCGATTTTTTAACGGAAATTTTAATCATCTTTAGAAGCCGGCGAGCGGTGGCTCGACCGGTGGTGTTTTGGGAATGGTGATCGTTGAGGTTAAGCGATGTTGATTGGGGCTCATCGAAAGATGGGTGACCGCCCATAGGTGTGTGAACCTATAGAGGATTGTGTAACCCTGAGGGGAACAATAATAAAGAATTGTAAAAAAATTGTAATCATCTTTAGAACATTACCGCTCGAGAAAAGGCTCGTCGAAGGGACTATCAAAAAATCCATTTGCCTCGTCAAGATGCAACAAAAAACGGTCTCGAAATCTTCTAATTTTCTGGATATCACCACCAGCTTCGCTATCTAACACAGCTATCGAAAGGCTGTTCCGTTCGGTCTGTCAAAGAATTAATAATCCTGTGCAATCGGCGACTCAAGATTTCATCGAGGGTCTCAGCAGGGAGCCTAATCGGGCCGGACGTCCGCAGCTAAGGGGACGAGAGACCGATTGGGATCGTGGATCGGATTGCATCGCGAGTTGCACCGGCAGCAGGCGTATTTGTTAGCGTCGGGTGTCCCTGGCCATTAGACGCGAGCCGAGCGCGATATCGAGCGGATTTCGTGCCTCCTTGGCCCCGCGCGAGCCAAAGCGTGGCAAAGCGAAGCAAAACGAGAGGCAAAGCAAGCCAAAGCGAGGCAAAGCATGGCCGTGGGGCGGCCGCTGGTAACGATACGCCTGCTCTCCCATTAATTCGACGTTTAATCGTCTTGTATCGCGAGAGCACCTGCCTGCTCCGTGCCACTAAAATGATAATGTAATTGCGTATCGATTATATTCGACGAGGTCTCGCTCGCTTATTTTTGGCGCGGGCAGGCGAGCGAGCGAAGGGAGGAGGAGGAGGAGGGAGGAGTGTTGTAACGTATCAAACGACCGGCTAACGAGCACGGGATATATACATTCGACGAATCCGTACGGCGCCGCAATTTCGGAAATCTCTCTGTGTGTACGATCGACGCGACGTTCGAATCCTGCCGAGCGCGTCGCGTCGCGTCGAGTCGTGTTGCGCGACAAAATGGAATCGCAGGTCTGATATTAATTAACGTTGAAACTAATTACGAGCGACGAGCACCTTAATACGCGTCGGGCAAATGCGCCAGCTCGCCAGCTCGCTCGCTCGCTCGTGTTTTCAGGCTGTTCGATCGGCCGAGACACGCCTCGGTGCACAGGCGGCAGGCTGCGCGGAGGCTGCTGCGAGCTGGAAATCCATTTCCTCCGGAATCGATATTTACAAAGTCATCGGGGACGATCCCCGTGGAACGGTTCGCGTATTAATAATCGTGTCACGCCGAAATTGCCGGCGACGATCGAACCCCGAAATCCCAGTTCTTCTTCGCGGATCGCGGGACTCGCGTCGTGCTCCTAACCTCGCTTTCTATGGACCCTCGCAGGAGTCATTAACACTAGAAAGACTGAAACTTAGTATATACCTATATTGCCCAAAAGCAGTCAAAATGACTGCATTGTGAAAGAATAACTAATGTGTAAAGAAAGTGTTTAAAATTAATTTTTAATATTTTTTATATTATTTACAGTTATATAACAAGTTATCAGTAAGTATTAACAATAAAAAAAATTTACTTCACTTGGAAAAAAAATAATTCGCTTCATCTTCAGATGGTAGTTCAGAATTTGTTGCACCTGATTCAATATCGGAGCACTCTTCACTATGTCAGTTAGCTTTTCCAATAACTGACTTCTATTCGACATTTCTTTCATGAATTTAGGGCGCAAAAGAAATAAGATAAACAACTTGTTAGAACAAGTATCACTGCATAAAGATTCGAATAACAAGTACTACTTTAGCTTATTGAGCAACTGCAACTTATCAAGTATACGCCCAAATCGACAATTTGTCATGTACTTGTATGTTATCATGTGACGGTAATCGAAAAAAAATGAAAACTGTTATTTCAATACAGAGGCGAACTGGTCATATAAGAAATTTACTCGATTCAATAATAAGAGTCATTTGACTATTTAAAATTTCCGAAGCAATCAAAATGACTGCTTTTGGGGGGAGGTAACTACAATTATTAATAAACGCATTTATATGTCGTACAAAAAGTCACAAAATTCTAAGAAATTGTGTCATTATAGACATAATTGTTTTTCTAATTGAAATTAAAAAGCAGTCAAAATGACTTCCTTGGGCAATCTAGTGTTAAAGCTGGAACTGCCAACCGATATACACGATTGGCACACATTTCTCTGTGATCGTGACAGGATTGCGTTTATTTAGAATCGGTACAATTTTTATTGTAACGTTTACGCTTCGACGGAGAACGTTCTCCTGAGCACATTGTCTTGTAGCAATGGCAATTTTTGCGTTACTTGACGCGTTTCGTCTCTGTCGTGCAAGATGTCACGTGACTAATCCGGTACTGGCAGAGAGGGGGTAACCGTATTCCCCTCAATGCGAGTCCGCTCCATTTCTTTGTCCATTAAAAATGAATTTGATCCACGATACAGTTGCTTCAACTGAATTTTATTAGGATCTCCACAATCTGAAACAGTTCAAGAAGCGCGATCTCTGTAGCTAAGCTCTAACTTTGCAAATTCGATCACAACGATGAAATTACTTTGTGGGATTTTTTTGAAGGTGATGATTAATCGGCAGTCGACTTGGTAGTAGAAGGTTCCAAATCACGGGACGGAACAATAGAAGGCCGGTGTTTCCGGGCAAACGGATCGGCAGAAATAATTTCGGCATGGCAGATCGCGCTGCAACGTGACCGTGCGTCGCTTCCCCTTCCCCAGGTGAATTGCCGTGTGTGTCGGTTGTTTACCGCGGTTTCATTGCATCGCGAAACGAACCGTTCGACCTCCGTTGATTCGATGTCGCGCGTGCCATCGGCCAATTACGCGTCGCCTTGTTCGGCCATTCGTTAAACGATCGAGAGCCCCCCCCCCCGTTCGTGTTTCGCCGGTTGTTTCGCAACGCGATTCATCGTCACAGCGGTGGCTGAACGCAAGACGAGAGAGGAACCGTGGCCCCTCCGCAAACACGAAACTTTCAAAGCGAATCGGTCGTGTTCGATCGATCGATCGAGTGCCCGCTTAATTAAGTAGCGTTCTCCTCGCGGTGAAACGGCGCTTATTTAAAACGCAACCGCCTCCGCGTCGATATCAATCCGTTAAACGGCTTTCGACCCACCCACCGGTTGCACCTGTTCGGAGACCAATCTCTTCCGGGGAGGAAGCGAAAAAGGAAAACGAACGCATTTCCATCCATCTTCCCCCAACACCCTGTAGTTTTTTTTTATTTTTTTTTTTAGCAGAACCGATTAACCCCTTCCCGGACGAGTCAGACTTGCGATGGAAACGTCAAACGCAGTAAATATGAATGATGTCTTTTAAATCGATGCACAATGTTATTTTTCTGTTATCAGGAGACTGCGGATCTTTACGCAATACTTTCTTCATTAATTGTAAAAAACGAGAGCTGAAGCACCTTCTTCCCTTTAGCGATTTAAATAAACTGATAAGTAAACTAGTAATATATTAGTATTCTCAAATCTTTTTAATACGCTATTTTAAATTTCTTGTACACAGTTTTGTCATAAATGAATAAAATCCTCAGTCCAGTTGTTAATAATAGAGCAACTAAGTAACTGTAGACAATAAACATATTACTTTTTGCACTAGGAAATTATTAAGGGCCAAGAATTCTCATTCGTTGTGGTCATGACGTATCCGGTTCGTTTAAAAATTAGGTATTACAAAGAGACGGAAGAATTTATTGAGAGATACAATTAGCGATGTTTGATTAATTGCATTAATGCACGAGCAGGTATGTTATCGTAGTTATCGTTTACGCGAAAACTGCTGGTCAGGAAGTACGTGATCGCTTTGTGTGTACGGCGTGTCCACAACGAAGGATGAATGCACCATTATCGCTTAGAATATTGTATCCATGAAAAAATGTTTGCGCGAAGCTTGCGCGGAGCTTGCACGGAGCTTACGCAGAGCGGAAGCGTGCATACATTGGCGTTGTACGGAAACTCTTTTTAGTTCAGCTGTTTAAGAAAAACGATGACCGCTTCAACTGCACGGCTGAAGTCAAATTCAACGGCCAAATATTTAATCGGAAATTAGCGTTTAATTATAGCGTTTTCTCGTACTCTTTTTATACAGCTACATCTTGTTATTGGAAATACGCTTCTCGACAAAATTAAAGCATCAGCTCGAACCCAAGAAATTGGGTCAATTTCAAATGATCATAACTCGAAAGTTGGACAAAAATTGTTGTATCGATATCGTTAAATAATCATTTAAAAGCTTGAGATCTCTACTTTTTAAGAAGCGCCTACAAGAGAAAGAAATGCTCTTTCTATTGCTAGTTTTGCCCAAGATTCTACAATGATTTTTTCGT
Organism: Seladonia tumulorum; assembly: GCA_913789895.3. Taxonomy (NCBI): domain Eukaryota; kingdom Metazoa; phylum Arthropoda; class Insecta; order Hymenoptera; family Halictidae; genus Seladonia; species Seladonia tumulorum. Next base: position 2,443,111 of record OU565266.1, on the reverse strand, counting down.
TAAAGTCAAAAAGACCATTTTTGCTTCAATGTTGCACAACTCGAACAGAAAAAAATGGCACTATATTCGACAACCAGATTTTTTTCACAGGGAAGCAAACGCTTTCAGATGACGGAAACGCGATTTATCAAAAAAATGTATCTCTCCCCGTGTGACGTCTGGAAGTTGAACAAAATTTGTTGTAACTGTCAAAGTCTTCTTTATAACGCTACGACTGTGTTAAAAAGCAACGTAGTTGAAAATTTGAAAAGCCATCTGAAAGCAGAGACTCCAAGCTTTCAAACAATTTTTTAACGATACAACAATTTTTCCCGGAGTTAAGATAATTTTAAATTGACCCAATTTCTCAGGTTCGTGATCCTTCAATTTTTTCGAAGAACGTACAAACGCATATTTTAAATTTTCACTACAGGTTCAAATAAAAAAGTTGTGAAAAGTGCCATTTTTATTTTCTCATGTAATTCTTACCAATTGCAATTTTTTCAAAATCTGTTTTACACATCATTTGGAAAACCAATTCTTCTAACTCCTCAAAAAAGTCAGGTCGTTTGATTCACTAAAAAAAAAAAAAGTGATACTGATTTAAAGGGCGTTCGAATACTTTCGTTACTCACTGTATATTCATCGTTTTAATATTAGATCGTGTCAGAAAAGTTCGTAGCTTCTTACCAAATCTTTTTTCAGACAACTCTACTCCTTTCTTACCGTTTTCAGCGGCAATACGTCAGCCTTTAAAATTCGCTCACGGATCAGTCTACTTTCTCGCTAGAAGCGAACCGTTTTCAAAGAACCAGCGTATAGATACGCTTCAAAGTCTATTCTACTCAGACTATCTTTTGAAGGGCCACACGAAGTGGGTACACTGCGGGCTGACGACAAAGCCCGTACACCGATTTTCCGCGGTCTTCGAGATGTTGCGCGTGCAAATTTGCTGGCAGCACGGTATCTTGTCGAACGTAGGCAAACGTTCGGCCAGGCACGTCGAATCACCGGTAATGTATGCGCGTCATAGGAAGCTCGTTTGTACACGTGTACCGTGTTTATATGTTTACGTGTAATCACCGGGAGCGATCGATAGGTCGTAATCCGTTACACAGAGCGCGGAGCAACGTATCCTGTTCGCGTTCTACAAGCCTCCCCAGGAGAAATTTCCAAAAATATCCTTAACACGGTATATTCTCTCCGTAACTGTGAAAACTTCGGGTCTACGGAGTCACCGTTACAGAAGAGATACTACATTCTTTGTAATGTTCCGACCGTAGGGGCTCGAGGCGTTTCGCAAGCATTAAAGGACATGAGTTCACATTTAAATTCGTGGCTCTACCATAAATGCGAGGTTCGAAACTCGAATCACTGTATTACACAAGTAATTGTGTTGGATATCATTTTAATCAGAAAAATAAACGGATGGTAACAGTTTATTGAACAGAAGAAAATAAAAAAAAAAAAACCTGTACTCCTGTACACGTACTAAACACGAAAGTGTTTTCTGAGCAGCTGTGCAAACCACCCGTTCAATAGTGTGCGCACTTAAGTAATAGGCGTGACGATTTTGCGTTGCATGTTTCGTTACATCTTTTATGAAATCACCCCCCATCTGTAAAACACTTTCGTGTTAACCGTTTGCACTCGAAATTATTTTCACTCCAAAACGAAACATTTCTTCCGACCTAGAATATTTCCCTTCTACATATTTTTTTTCATGTTACACATATGAAAATTGTGCAATTTACTCGTACAATGCTAAAGTGTTTAGTAATCTACTAAATACAAACAAATTTAATAGTGTAAAAAAATATTTTGAATAACGATACAGCAATGTTTAGTGGCGCCTTGCAGTCGCCATTCGAGTGCTAAGGGTTAAAATTAGAAAAGTTGTAATCTTTTGTTTTGCGTTAGCACGAGTCCCAACCAATTCACACATCTTTGAAATTAAAAGGAAATATAACCTATTTATTAGCAATGAACAAAACAGTTATGTCAAATTATTCTGGATCCCATCTCACTCTGGTATTCAGGGCAATGAAGATGCGGATAAGGCAGCCAAATTGGCTACCCTCCTCGACATCCTTTGACTTTCCGAAGGTTCCTTTCACTGATGTTTACGAAAAATATAAGAAACAGGCCAAAGAGAATTCTGTGGAAATTATCAGGAGGCAAGGGTTATTTAAGGGCAAAAATTACTTCCAGCACTTTTTCCGTGACAGTTCCACACCCTGGTTCTCCCGTACAGGACTTAAGAGATGTTTCATTACTATGATCAATAGGATGCGGGCGGATCACTATCATTTAGCCGCTTCATTGGCACGAGTAGGTATAATTTCTGACGGCAAGTGTAGCTGTGATCAAAGTGATGAAACTCTAAACCATGTGAAAAGTATGACATTAAAAGACACAAACTTTTAGATTCTCTGCATAAAATGGATTATCAATTACCCTTAAGTATTGAAATGTTTATAGTTGAACCTAATATTAAGGCGTGTATTTGTATTCATTAATACTTCACAGATTGTAAACTATTTATTTAATTATTATGTATCATTGTAATACCAAACTGCAAAATAAATTGTAAAGCGAAATGGGCCCTTTAAGGGCCTAAAGAGCTTAAATAAAAAAAAAAGCACGAGTCCCAGCGATACCTCGCTCTGGCTCGGTCACTAGTCCCATGGGGGATCCCTCCGGCGTGGACACAATTTTAACAGGCACAGATGTTTTCCACCGTTACGGAGAGAATACTGTAATCGACGAATCGCAATCGCCAGAGCCATTCCGCGTTAACGGTCGTCGAAAAATGGACTAATCGAGGTCCCGATTCTTTCGGACTCTGTATCATCGCGCCGTCAGGAACACGCGCGGCCAGCACGCGGCCGGTTGCAGCTGGCGGAACTTTTAATCCCGTTGAACTTTCGGTCTAGTTCCCCGGAAGAACCGTCCCCCGAATTCATCGAGTCGTTACGGACTTAAATATTTGCGGGAACCGAGCTGTCGGCCGAACCGCAGCTCGCGTGACCTCCGCAATTTCGTCTGACTCCGCGATCTGTCCCGAGACAGCTGGAAGAAGAAAACGTGCCCGAGATTATCCGGTGACGTCGAGGATCGGAATCAGAACCGGGAGCAGAAGCTGTCCCAGACAGGGACAGCGATCGCGACTCGCGAAATCGGATGGTCGGGGATGTGAAACGGGTACTCGGTCCATTCGCTGCCTTGATGATCCATTCTCTTGGACATGCTCGCTCTCTGAATTATTTGCCGATGACGTACGATCGCCTCCTACGAGCGCGCGTTGTCTGCACCTGTGGCGTTCTTAATGGAAAATGTTTGTCGAACATGAACGAACTTGCGAAATATATTTGGAGACTCTACGCGCGGAAAGTGGGTAAGTAGAATTCTAAGATCGTTTAGTTGCAGTGCATTGACATTAGAACTACCCACGTTCGAATCACCGGTTTTCTACAGTCGAGTCGGAAATTAAGTTAACATTTGGTGATATGTATTAAATAAATTAGTAAAACATATATTATCATTATTAAAGATTAAAGACATGTCATATTCATTTGCCTGCATACACCAGTCGTTAACTTACTTTCCGACTCGACTGTATTTCACGAGAGTATCGAAATTTTCAAAACGCTTTCACGGCAAATGCGACTTCTTTGTTTCGGCACATATTACAACGAAACTCGCACACGCGAACGAATAAAATTTGAATAAAATTTTGTGCTTTTGTAGACTTAATGTTCAACGTTGCAGGAAATTTTAACCAGTGAAATGCCACTGAAAAGTTGATTTTTCATCAAGTTATTACACCAAGGTTTTTAATCGTGTGCTCAGATTGGATTGTATAATTTTTAATGGGACAGAGGAGGCAGTTAGTTAGTCACTCTCTGCAAAAAAGTACTAAGCCATTCGCGGCTGAAAACCATTAATTCGGAGGATATTTTAATTTGAACATCGCGGAGCGCTTCTTAAGTTCATTAAAACATTCTGGCAATTAATGGGCTTGTGGAAGTGACTCGGTTTTTGCGCGAGAATTAAAAATTGTAGACCGATTAATGTATTAAGGAGTATACGGCTTAATTTATGGAAATGTTAGTTACTCGTGTGCCGGTTGAAAGTATTCGATTTTTACAACGATGTGCATTTTATAAAGTTGAAGAGGTCAAAATGTCAGAGTGAGAAAAATCGTTCCAGAAACCGAGACATATATCGGAGCCATTACAGAATTGGTTCAGGGGACGGACATAAATGACACCAATGGCCATTCTTTCGCGCAACAGCTAATAAAAACGTAATTCCAGTAACAAAACCAACGACAAACATCCTCGCAGCGACCGAGGCTTTTGCCCTCGAACAGCTGGGTCAACGCGAAACAAATGGCACGGATGACCATTTTCTAGAGTAACTTCTGCAAGTAGAATTTTTGTGAGAAAACAGTGATAAAACTTGGTGTCCAGGGGCCGAGACATTCTGCAGAGCCGTTCACGAATTGGACCAAAAGGTGAACATAAAATAAATGCCGCCAATGGTCATTTTACGGTACGGGTTGTTTTTATGTGACAACGGGTGACAAACGGGTGACGAAACCGGTCGGGGGAACGGAGGCATTCGGCGGAGCCCTTGAAGAGCTGGGTCAGAGTGTCAAGAGCGAATAAGTGGCCCCGGAAGAACTGGCTGGCGAGGACTTCCGGTGAACAGCACCAGCAGCAGCAGCAGCAGCAGTGGTGTGTATCGCGCAGCTGACCGTTGCCCGTTCGCCGATACACGCGAGAAGCTGTTGGTATATGCGAACACACAGAGTATGCAGGCCGCGCCGCCTGCGCTTTATTGAATTTTCTTGCAAAAGCCTGCGGTTCTCCATCTGGCCGATGCGGGAGACTTCGACGAGCTGAGGAGGAGAGGATATTCGTCCTGCGAATACGGATAGGGTGAACGGGGCACGCGAAGGCTCGAGACGATATCTGGATTACGTATTCCGTTGAAAGGTAACGTTGGAAAAACGCGTATGCAGTGGAAATTGACGTAGGATCGGGTTCCTCGAGTAGAATTCGACGATGCGTCGATCGATAGCTTGAGTCGACTACCAATGTACGTGGTCGGTCGCGAAAATAACCGAGGCCCCTTAAAAATGAAAGAAACCAGCGGCGACATCTGCGTCAAAAATTTCGTCACCGAGGTATGACGCGCTCACACACACACTCGCACATACGCGCGTACTCCTTTCCGTTCGTTTTCCCGTCAAAATTTCATCGGGCCCTCGGATCGATGGAAGAGTTGTTGCGTCCACGGGCCACGACTGGCAGATTGTGTACACGTGTTGCAAAAATTGGTTGTCGCGTTGCCCTGTTTTTGCGGCTGTTGTAAATGCCTTTTTTTTTTCGCGGCTGCCGCGACGACAGCCGACGCAACGCTGTTGCACGCTGTTCCCCATAGATTTAGCACGGTGCTATATTTTTTTCTTTCTTTTTCCCCCGGGCTCGAAATACCCGTGAAAGACAACTTTTGACAAGTTTTCGGAGCGCGCGTGACGCGCGTCCTCGAGTGCATTCCGCGCGACGCGACACCGGAAAGCCGTTCGATGCAAATATTTTTAACACGTTGACTGCCGTGGGGGCCACCGGTGACCGGCGGCGTGGTCAATACTAAAAGTACATAATTACAATTTTTTCAAAAAAAGACAATCGTAATAATTGCCTACAGTGCCGTGGGGGGCACCGGTGACCCCCACCACAAAAAATGCTTCAAACATGATTTTATAACTCATATTATTTGCTGGGAACTGTATTTCATCATAATATGCATCGCATAATGGAAAGTTCATGTTGGCGCCTCGGACAAACCATGGAAAATCCGTCCGGCAGTCAACGTGTTAAACCCCTCGCGAGCGCGTTCTTTACCTGGAATCAATTTCTCAATTATCTTGAATATCAAGCCGATATTAGCCCCGATTAATTCCTCGGGCTTCCCGGCGCGTGCGCGGGAAAACAACGCATCCTCCTCTAATTACAAAAAGGTGACTTTCCATTAAGTTTGCGTTGCCGCGGCAAGAATGCATTTCGGATAAAATAACAAGCTTTCGTTGATTTCGGGAAAAATCTCGCTGCTCTTTCGCGAGGAATCGCGCACGCGTGAAAAATGGACGAAAGAGGAACGAGATAAAATGGCGGGGATCGTTCGCGAACCGAAAAGGGTGCCTCTGTAACGGCCGCGAGTCGCTTTTTCACCAGAGAAACGAACTGCACGGCGACTCGAAGACCCGCGCATTCCGATAATTAACTCCCGGTAACGAACCCGGAGCCCGATAAGCCGAGGCACGACCGCCGCCCACTGAAATCGGGACACCTTTGTACCGTCAGTCGGTACGGTGCGCCCGGCGGCCATATTGTGCGCTCGCGTTTGGCCCCGCAGAGAAAGAATCCCTTCAAAAATCGACTAACGAGAATATATTTCATACTGCTACTGGATGGAATATTTATTTTTCCCACGATACGCCCGTTTTTTGTCGATACCGTTCGTTCCCGATGCGTCGAACGAGCTACCAGGGACCGCCATATTGGATTTCAACGAATAACAACGGTCGCAAACGAGCAGACCGTTCAGGTACGAAATAAAATACTGAAAGTACAGCTGAAACGGACATTTAAAGAAATTAATATTGTCTTCGGTTTATTAACATTGTTAAACGAGAAAAGAAGATCTCTTCGGGTACCGTTTCCTGTAATTGATGCCAACAACTTTTATTTAGACTAGTCATCATTAGAGGATTCTTACGAATAAAAGTTTTCCAGGTCAATTTTATGAAACGGAAACCGAATAAAAATGTATTCCCTTATTTTATTAATTGAATCGAGTCGGAAACAGTGTAACACGACATTTTGAAGTTCTAATATATTCACAGTTTTATATTTTATCTATTCATTTTCGTCATAAATCCGTCTAGTTATCGTATTATAAATGCATCGCGTAAACTTCTACGCGCAAATAGTTGAAACGCACAGAGACGGGGGCGAACCGCTTGCAGATTTCCATTAGTTTGAACGAATATCCGGATCGAGTCTCCGTTGTGGGTGGCATAACGAGGGTTAACGATAATGGCTAATTTATATCGCGGTATCGCGGATCCGCTGAAATTGTTCGCGTGCTTTTGAGCATCGGCGCGCATAGTTTCGCCGAAGCAGGAGTATAAACGGTACGGACCGGGCCGGCATGGCGCTGGGAATCACCGCAATCGGATAGCTTTCTCTCTCTCTCTATCTCTCTCTGTCGTTCTCTTGAGAGGAATCTCAATTTCGCGTCGAACGTCTCTAACAGGCGGCGCAGCAAAGAAACGCCAATAACTAGTTCGCAGCCTAAAACGTAAGTTTCCGGGGCTGATATATTATAGATAGCGAACTGGACCACGAATCGACGGGGCTCTCGCGGCCTCTTTAGACGGACGCGCTCGAAAGTTTGTAGCTTATTTTCTTGGCAACCTCCTCGAGTTTCGAAACTTATACTGAAACACGTATTCCTTATTTTTCCGGGCGGGGAACGCTCGTCGATAAAGGCCGACGCCGATCGATCGCGATTCCGAGGTTTCCTCTCGAGCAAAGAACGTCAGCGACTCGATGTCACGCGGAAATCGACTTCCACGACGACGACGTCGACGTACTTCTCGTTTTTCTTCCGGCGGATTGAGCAAGAGCTTAGATTGCCCTGCGGAGCGCTGGCCCGGCTCCTCCGAGAGCAACTCTGCCACGCCTACTCGGCGCACAGGTCGCCACGCCTACTCTACATACGAACAGTATAATCTCTCATCAGTTTCTTCGACGAAATTTCCTCGGAAGCGTTGCCCGCTGGGGGGCAATCAACGTTGTGAAACATTTTCGTAGAATCTTGTCGATAACGGGGCGAAGTATAATCGACAATCCGACCCGGGAGTTTCGTCGACGACTGCGCCAGCAGTTGCCTCGTGTCCCATTGATTTTACATGGCACCACGCACTCGAACCACGATAGAATATCCAGAGAACCGGAGAGAGGTGGCAAAGACAGAGAAAGAGAGGGTTGAGGGGGAGGGGGCTGGGGGAGAAAGAGCAAGCGGTGGCAAAGGTAAACGGTGGTTGACGGTAAAGTGCATCGGATGAATACGAAAATAACTGTGGCCGAAGGACCTTCCAACCGGCCAGACGAATTCCCTTTTCGAGGCAACGAATTAAAGGCAAAGCTTTGTCTACCCCCTCTACCATCCCCGCACCCCGTAGGACAAACCGTTTAACCGATTCCGACGCGACGCGACGTTTCTCGCGACACGTCTCTCCGACCGCGACGACGACAGTGCGTTTCATCTTCGCCACCCAGCATCGATTATCCCAATTAGGAACGCCGCCGCTTAGTTTCCTTCATCCGACGGTTGTCGCAATCTCCTTTGTCGCGGTCCTCGTCTCAGACCCGTTGTTCCCAGAACAAGTTAGGTCTCCCAACCACGACGGTTGCGGTTCCCACGGCGTATAGTCGTCGGCTCGCTTTATAATCGTTCGCGTTATCAGAGACTTTCCGGCTCTTAATCCACGTGTTCTGTGTCACGTTTTTATATCACCGATTCTCTTTCGATCTTCAACGCGTGTACCCCGGCCTTGGTGGACTTAGCTTTGCTGTCACAATGGTATTGTGCGACTGGAGGATTCTTACGGAAAATTGTTCTGCATCGATTGCGGGAAATGGGAGTTCAAAAATATGGAAGGACCTCGGATGTACAGGGTGTTCGGCTACTGGTGGGAGAAAATTTAAGGGGTGGTTCTCCATAACGATATAAGACGAAAATAAAGAGTAGAGAAATTGCGATTTCGGCTTCATTTTTTAGTTATTATCAATTTAATATCCGCCTGAAATGCGGCAACCCGACCGACAGACGAGGTACGCATCTTGTGACGTAAGCAATGGACACGTCTGTCGACCGGGTTGCAGCATTTCAGGCGGATTTTAAATTGATAATAACTAAAAAATGAAGCCGAAATCACAATTTCTCTACTCTTTATTTTCGTCTTATATTGTCTTGGAGAACCACCCGTAAAATTTTCTCCCACCTGTAGTCGAGCACCCAGTAATGATCGGCTCTACATCTATTGAGTGTTACAATAAATTACGATCTTTAACAGTAACGTTGAACAGTAACGACTTTTTAAAAAATAAACTTATTGTCGACGAGTCACAAGCTTCTTTATGATTGAAACCGGATTTTTTGGTTCACGTTTTTCAATTACAAGATTGTCAGTTTTAATATTTTCCATCAGCGACAACTCTCCCGTTGATTAACTACCACATTTGGACCGAACATCACAGTTTCTCCACTCACACGAAATTGCGTACACGCCAACCACGCAATGATTGACGTTGAAATTAATTAAAAAGTAAAATTCGATTTCTAAGTAAAAGCCGAAGACAGGACCTTAAAGCTTTGTGCTACAAAACGATATATATATATATTTTCACGTTTAAAACGATAAATCTTTTCATTAAAAGGCTTCATAAAAATTGCATACCAAAATCGGACATTTCACATTTAATATTATCCCCCATCTTTCGTGTGTGCATTAAATGCGCTGTCTACTGCCAGGTAATTATATTCGAAGCATTAGCGATCCTACAGCTTTTGCGCTCGAAAACAATACAGTATTTTTTTCGACATTACAGCGTACAATCTATCGATAAAAGAATAAATAACAACGTCGACAAAAAAAAAAGAACAATAACGCAAAGCAAACGAACCAAGTGTACGTCCACATCAATGGCAAATATAAAATAAAACGCAGCATGAATATCGAATATCTTTTGTGCCGTCAATATCAGAGCATTCTCAATAAAATATCCAGTGACCGAGTTAAAAATATTCGTATTACATTTTTGCTGGATAAAACGTGCAGGGGACGTTGTGTTCAAAGAGCCGTGCCAGTCGATCAGCAATTGTTAAATAACGTAAGCGCGTCTGGGACCATTCAGGGACGCTTGCGAATCGCGGCAGGAGTTATGGGGTTTCCGTAGGACCGGGGACGGAAGCTGGCAGCGTTCGGATTCGCGAGAAACACGGGGCCACTCGCCGCGGCGGAAAACTTTTCTGGGACGCCGTTAGGTAAATCAGAAGGCAAATATCGCTCCTGGGAAAATTCCCGACAACCGGAAGCAGCGTGGAAGACGGGTCCACCTCCTCGGGATGCATTTCCCGAGGACGCAAATCATTCGAGAGAGCTGGTTCTCGTCGGGGAGACACACTCGGCCGGAATATCGGTGTCCCGGGTTCCGCGATACTTGTTGCCGAAGAAGAAGCCCCTCGCGCCGATGATGGTGAAGGGTAATCGCGCGGCACAAAAACTAGATAGAGAGAGAGAGGGGGGGGGAAGAGAGAGAGAGAGAATCGACGATTAACGATCTCTCGTGGATCGTTTATGCAAGTACGCGCTCGAGCTTTCTGGTCGAAAAGCTGTAACTCCCGAAGCTCCGCCGCTAAGATTTCAGCAAATAGCACTCGAGCCGAGATAGGACGAGCAAGAGGAAAAGGAGGTAGAGAGGTGAGTACGAGAGGTGGGTGGGGGGAGCGAGAGGAGAGGAGAGGAGAGGAGAAGGAGGACGCGATCCGGTTCGCGGCCCGAGAGAGCAGCTAGCGATGGAACGAAAGCGCTCCGAGTCGTTCCGACCTAGACTTCAACGTCTCGAACGATACTCGACGATAGAACCACTCGATCCATCGCGTATCGCGCGAGATCTAGAACGATCCAATGAGCTTAGCGCCTCGAGCAGCCCGATATCGCTGGAACACTTCGCCGGAACGATCGTTAACTGGAGGACATGTCGGCGGCCACATTGGAAATTTCTTCTGCCTCACGCACAACTTTCAACGAGCTCGAATTTTCCTTACGTGGCACCGTTCTGTGGACTATCCCGAGTAAAATGATATAGCTTGACGTTACACGTTAAACGTATGGAAACATAGTTAAATAATACGTGTACGAATCTAGTGAAAGTGTCGAGAGAGTTGAGAGTGTACGAAATATTGACTACTTCGATATCCACGAGTGGGGAATAAAGATAATTTACCTTATCTAGCCCACGAAGATCTACAGTTTGTCCCAAATTACGGAGAGTCACCCACTTGAAGGGGGTGATTCTTCAGGTCATGTAAAGCAACTTTTTCCTTTGCGAAAATCTTCTCCGCGGCTTCGTGAAGGAGTTATTAGCGAAAAACACGGACCAATCGGAGCGCGACTGTAGCGGACGGTTTTCAGCTCAGCCAATGCCGACGCGACGCTTAACGGGTCCTGTCGCCGAGCCGGAGTCCGTCCGGTAGCCGCGCTCTGATTGGTCCGTGTTTTTTCGTTGATAACTCCTTAACGGGGCCGCGGAGAACATTTTCGCGAAGGAAAAAGTCGTTTGAAATAACCTCGGGAATCTGTCCTTTCAAATGCGACATTTTTGGGACACCCTGTACAAGAGGGACAATTATCATGATGCGGTAATTACACGGTGCAATAATTGCGTTAAGAATCTAGCCCGATTTTTGAGCCCGGTGTTTACAGATTGACACCTCAACTCGTTCTCTACATACATGGGCGACACAATTCTTCGTATACCGTTAAAAATTAATTTTATTCGTAATACTGTTGCTAGAATCGACCGTCAACGGGATTTGTACCATCTATTGGGTTGGCAACTAAGTAATTGCCGATTTCAGTTATAGATGAAACTATAACTTGACTCAGTTTTTGGCCGAAAAGGATCAGACTTTCTACGAGCGTGGAATTTTCAAGTTGTCAGAAAGATGGCAAAAGATCATCGAACAAAATGGAAAATACATCATAGATTAAAGTTCATTCCAAGTAAAACAAAAAACTCTTTTATTTCATTGAACAAATCGGCAATTACTTAGTTGCCATTCCAATACAATAAAAGAGTTCATGAAGTAGAGTCCCTGTGATAAGCAGAAGCTCCGCAATCTTGATTCGAACGATTAAACCGCTTTGATTCCGTGAAACTTCTGGGGGGATGATTGTTCGGCAGTCAACGCGTTATCTAGTCAGTTATACCACCATCCGGGGCGATGTAGATGTAGCAATTAGGCGAGCGCGATGGTAGGGTCGAGCAGAAGGTCCCGTGTCGTAACTTTCCGCGACATTTGGCAAGCCTCGGCGAACCGGAGGCGCAAGAAACGGATTGGTGGTTTTATAAAACGTTAGTCTGCGTTGTCATAGTGCCATAGGATGGGAACAACGGCGACTTAATGTTCGTCGGTAGCCAACGCTGTCGTTCCGAGTCTATAACCACCCTGACTCACCCCCTGCGGCGCTGCCGGCCGAAGCCGGGGGTGAGATGTTTGCGATGGAATTTGAAAGTTCAACCCTGTCGAGGGCTTCGGTCCTTTCGAAGCTCTCAACCACTTCACCCTTCGCTGTTATGTGCCGCTTTAACTCCACTCGTCTGTCCATCCCTCCCTCTCTCTCTCTCTTCCCCCCTCCCTTCCGACTCTCATCCCCTTTTCACCATCCTCAGAGCCGTCGTCGTCGTCGTAGTCTTCGTCGTCGTCTACGACCAGATTCGAGCGACCGATCGAAAGAAAATCCTGCTCTTCTTCGTTCTTTGGCCCCGTTTCCCACCGAGCGATCACGTGTTCGGATAATCGAGCCCGTTTCGGGGGTGCTTCAGCCCCCGAAAGGACCTCCTCCTTCGTCCAGCACGTTGACTAGCTACTACGGTGAACAAAACGATCGAGTCGGATCGACGGAAAAGTCGAAAAAAACCTGACCGCTTTTCCAGTCCGAACGGAAAACTGCCCGCCGGTTTCTTTTTCCTGCCGGGAAACGATTTTCTATAGCGTGTAAGTGCACGGAGCCTGATTGTCTGAGCATCTATCGACGATACCGAAGAGTGTTCCTTTCCTCGGGATTAACTGGCACGGGCAAGTGAACTGAGGCGAATTGTTTCCTGATACAAAGAATTTCGTTTTCCCACACACGAAACTTGCCAACCACTGAAACTGCATACATTGCTTTATGAAAATGTCAAGATTGTATTTATTTATTTATTCATTTAATGCTTCGAACCAATTTCATTGTATTTATGCAGATTTTATACAATTTTCATTGCAATTTCAATTTCGGTACCGGGATTTATGTGATCATTTATTTTTTTAACACTGAACCAACGACACACTAAAACTGCATATATTGCTGAATAAAAACGGCGAGATTGTATTTATTTAGATTTCGTACAATTTTTATTGCAATGTCAGTTTCAGTGCCGGGATTTATACGATCGTTTCTTTCTTTGACAACGAGCCAACCGAGCATTAAAAATGCATATATTGCTATATAAAAGTGAGAAGATTGTATTTGTATGTAGATTTTGTACAATTTTTATTGCAATGTCAGCTTCAGTGCCGGGATTTATGTGATAATTTCTTTTTTTAACGCTGCATATATTGCTGAATAAAAATGGCAAGATTGTATTTACATAGATCTTGTACAATTTCTATTCTCAGCTGCAGCAGGGAAATTTCTCAGGAATGTTATAACTTCAATTGTACTTGTGAAAATAAAATCTCGAGACCGGTGTTATTTTAACCGTGGCAGGTTCAATGTTAATCGGAGCCTGCAGCACGAGAGTCAGAGGTTAAAAATAAAGTGTAACAGAGTCCTTAAATTCTGATATGCTTTCGATTTCGTGTCTCACGCCAATCAAGATACAAACACCTGGCGGTAGACCTATTTAAGCACAACAAGGTAACATCTACTCTTTCGCTCAGCCAGCAGAGATACAAGCGACAGCGGGGGTAATCGATCAACGGCTTTCGAGATTAGAATCGCGCCGGTGTCCCGAAACATTCGTGACCGGTGGTATTTTTCAAGATCGTTTAGCGGTGCATTCACCGGGGGGATTTCGTGTGCAGGTGCGGATCGATCGTAGACGCAGAAACACGTCCGTGTGGATCGCGGGTGGCGCCGGGCCGAACAGCGTCGAATTAAACGCGAGACACGGATTATCGGGACCTTGGTCGCCTCTATCGTTGGATCGCGGCCTTGCGATGAAACGCCATTGTCGCGTGCTGTCCGCCAATCGACCGTCGGACGTGTATTCACCTCGAATCAACGCGGATTCAACGCCGGCCACGCTTTTCGAATCGGTCGTAGCTCCGTCGCACACCGGGCCGTTCCCATGAAATAGGTGGAATTAATTTGGAACAATTTTCGTGTCTTGATTTAGATTAAAATCAGGTATTTTCGTAAGCTAACACTTCAGAGACAGACTTACAGTGAGTAACGAAAGTATTCGAACGCCCTTTAAATCAGTATAACTTTTTTTTTAAGTGAATCAAACGACCTGACTTTTTTGAGGAGTTAGAAGAATTGGTTTTCCAAATGATGTGTTAAAAAGATTTTGAAAAAATTACAATTGGTAAGAATTACATGAGAAAATAAAAATGCCACTTTTCACAACTTTTTTATTTGAGCCTGTAATGAAAATTTAAAATATGCGTTTTGTAGATCTCTGTCAGTTATACACGTACTGACAATTTCATCGAAATCAGTCAACGTTGCAATGAACTACAAACATTTCAAAATGAGAGTTTAAGGGTGAAAGTCGCAGATTTTTGATCTTGCCAGGGAATTTCGCCCTTATGTAATCATCTTTAAACGTTTGTATCTCATGACAACGTTAACCGATTTCAATGAAATTTTCAGTATGTATATAACTAACATATATCTACAAAACGCATATTTTAAATTTTCACTACAGGTTCAAATAAAAAAGTTGTGAAAAGTGGCATTTTTATTTTCTCATGTAATTCTTACCAATTGCAATTTTTTCAAAATCTTTTTTACACATCATTTGGAAAACCAATTCTTCTAACTCCTAAAAAAAGTCAGGTCGTTTGATTCACTAAAAAAAAAAAGTTATACTGATTTAAAGGGCGTTCGAATGCTTTCGTTACTCACTGTATATCTGATTCGTTAAATAGATTACAACAGGAGCCAATCAGAACAATTATTTTCTGCCTTTGATAATCTTGAAGCTTCGAAACTTTTTCGATCCTCCGTTTTAAACTCAATTTTCCTATAAACCGTATAAAATCCGCAGTCTAATTATCGTCAGCTTATTAAACCTGTTAAAATCAGAGGCAAATTTTATTTGGCTCCAGCGCTCCGTAATTGGTAGAGTAAATTTGTGTTATATGCATGAAAATCCGCATTCTAGCAATGTATTGTGTATCATTAACAGAGACAATTCAGCCAGCTTTTCGCGATTCTGGCCACCTCTCTGATTCTCCTCTTCATTTGCGTCTTTGCTTCGGTTTCCATCGCGAGGATTACCAGCGACGATACTGGTCGAGCCGATCAGGGAACAACATCGATCGCCGCTTAGGCTAGCTGTCCGTCGAGCACCGGCCGATTAGCTCGTGTACCCCCGACGAGAAAAATGAAGGCAACCACTGACAAGGACGGCCAGATAAATCGCACCTTCGCCGTCTAATCGACTCGGCCAAGGTAGCTTCTCCGTCGGCTGATATTTGTACAAAGGAATCCTGTAATGACAGTGATTCGTCTCTATCAACCGCTCGTCCAAGGAAATCTACATCTACCACCATCGAGCCTGAGCAACTACCGCGCGTGGAAACGGCGGAGCTGATTAAAAACACGAATGTGCTTACACTCTTTTTTTATCTGACAACTGAAATACTTCGCCTTGCAACGGAACAAGATAAGTGAAATGGAAAAAGTTATATTTGGTGCTGAATTTATTATTCACCCGTCGCCCCGCGCCTTTTCTCAGAGTCGCGGCGATTAGCGTTTCTTTTTCCTTCGTGACTACTTAGGAGGGATAGAAAATTTGCGTCTATTGTCTGCCGCCGCGTTTTCTTCGGCGCTTGAATATTTAACTTTGTGCAAGATAAAAATTCTCTGCATAGAAATTGTACAACACCGGAGCCAAATATCATTCCCTCTTTCGCTATACGCCTTATACAAGGTTTTCCAAAAATGTTGTATTTCCTTGGAAAGGGTGATTCCTGGCGAAATTTACAGTAACTTCTTTCCTTTGCGAAAATGTTCTCCGCGGCTTCGTTAAGGAGTTATTAGCGAAAAACACTGACCAATCAGAGCGCGGATACAGCAGGCGGGTTCTGACTCAGCCAATCCCAACGCCACGCTCAGCTCCTATAGCCGCGCTCTGATTGGTCCGTGTTTTTGGTTAATAACTCCATAACGAAGCCGCGGAGAATATTTTCCCAAAGGAAAAAATTACTTCAAATGATCTCAGGAATTATCCCTTTCAACACTAGAAAGACGGGAGCTTAGTATATACCTATATTGCCTGAAAGCCGGAAGCCGATACCGGAAGCCGTTACCTATATACCGGTAGTGAAGGAGGGGGGGGGGCAACAACAATGATTAGTTAACCCATTTATATGTTGTAGAAAAAGTCACAAAATTATAAGAAGCTGTGTCATTATTTAAATAATTATTTTTTTAATTGAAATTCAAAAGTAGTCAAAATGACTTGCTTAGGCAATCTAGTGTTAAGGAAGTACAATATTTTTGTAACAGCCTGTATGTACGTCCCATCTTTCGTGGTGAAAGAGTTCATGACATTAATCAGCTGGAACGGATAAATTAATATTTTTAAAGTCTGGTTTAAAAGAAACAGTTGATGACAAATGGTTAATTGTCTTTTTCTACTTGTCCAGTTTAGATTCCAGTAATAAATCAGTACCATTCGCGAGTTGATTCTACGCAAAGTTTCTACAGCACGTCACTGCGAGGTCTACAGAGCCTGACAGAATGTTTTACGTGGCGAGGAACAGCGTTTTCCGTCAGCGAAAAACAACAGAGAGCACGCTTGTCTTCCGCCGCTCTGTGAAACGCACTTAACCATTGTTTCGCGCACCTGTGAAGTTATCTGGTGCGTGAACCGTCCGCCATTTATATTCGCGCGCGGAACGGTCCATTTGCCGAAACAAAATTTACAGACCAACGACGGCCGCCGGCCATAAAACCTCGTCTCCATGTGGAACCGATCGATCGGCTGATACGTTTTTCCCGAGGATTCGATTTCGGGGCGGTGGCTGAACGAATTTTCTGTTTCGTTGAAATTCGTGTGTTTTTAAGAACCGTCGGGCATGTCGTGGATTAGCTGGCGGCTGGTTTATGCGCAGAGAGAGAGAGAGAGAGAGAGAGAGAGAGAGAGAGAGAGAGAGGAAGAGATCACAGGCAAAAACGCATCGCGAGTCGGTGCGCGAACTTGGCAAGTTTCGGGTCGGATGCGCGGTTAGTTGGGTCGGTCGTCGTAATTAGCAAGCCTCCGGGGCACAAAGATAACGTTTACGTCGGCAATTCAGATCGCTCCGGGATGCCGGTCGCTCACGGGGAGCGTACGAAACTAAGCCACGGTTTTGCATATCCCGTCCCCGTTCCCCAGACCGTGACTTATCTCCGGAGAGCACGTCGCTCTCGTACGAGTCCATGAACGTTCCGATGCGTCGGACGATTTAATTAATACTGTTCGCATTGTTCGCGACTTCCGCTTTGAATTCCTAAGCGCGGCCGTTCGGTAAGCGAGCGAATACGGGGCTCCGAGGCGGGCCTCCGCGTAACTAGTCGCGCGACAGCCAATCCCGTGCGCGCTCCCCCATCGCTCCACCCCACTAGGCGCTGTAGGGGGCCGCGCGGGGCGTTGCTAGAGCCGAGTGGGAGGAGCTTGAGGGGCTCCTGCTTACCTAGCGGTCACTGTAGTCGCCTTTCAATCGGTATATTCACGTAGGCTTTCTGAACCGCAGATACACTGCCTCCCGAGAATGTTCCTCGGCCAAACGGATGATTCAAACACCCGTGGCACGCTCGTAAGCCCAAGATACAGCGTAGAACGGCCATTTGGAAGCCCGGAAAGCTTGGCTCGTACCGAGCGGAGACTTTACAGCCGTTCGATACCGTGATATTTCAAATCCATAAAGGACGCGTCCTCCATCGACCGAGACGGGGCCGAGCCTTCCGAGGAGTTTCGCCGCGATCCGATTAACTATTTATTCGTGCCGGCTCTCGGTAAATACCGTACAATGTTTCCCTTTGAATCTTTCAGGAACATCGAATTTCTTCGCCTACGTCCGAGGAGGAGTGTGCTCGTGCTTTTCGCGGGGAACAAACGATACTTCGCTGCCATTGTTATCAATTTATTATGTGCGGCGAGCCCGTTGAGGGGCGCGCGCGAGCGATAGGAAACCGACCCGCGTTGTATTTCTATTATATTTACGTCGATTGTGCCTATTATGATTATCCGTTAAACGGCGGAATGGACGAAAATCTACCGGGTGCTCGTAAGAAATAAGGTGAATAGCACGATGTGAAAATGAAATGAATATTCGTTTATTGGTCTCGTTAATTAGAACAGTGCTCAATTGTGAATCACGGTGATTAATCGCGGAGGAACCGATCCGTTAGATAAATATTGCTGTTATTTATCTATTATATCTCGCGGGACAAAAGCGGAGAAATTACAGGTAAGTGCCCGATAAAAGTTTTCCGAGCAGCTGCGGATCGGAAATTGCGCGGCGTCCAATTAGACCGAGTAATTGTTGCGTTATCGAGTCTCGTACGTTTGCGAAACAATTTCGTTAGCGTCGACGCCGGACCGAGGTGGGGGGGGGGAGGAGGAGAGGAGAGGAGTGGACGCTTTTGCTCCCTGGAGCGAACCGGGCGAGCTTCTCGGGACCGGACTGAAAAGATAGAAATCTTGGTCTCAAAGAAATTACGTTAGCCCGCCGTAATGACCGCGATTGCTCGAATCGAGTGCTTTCTTTCCTCTCCCTCGGGCACCGAATGCGCCGCAGGAACCCGCCGTACGAGCAACCTCAACCCGGGCCATTGGGACGCGATAAATCGTCTCGAGGTTTTCGACGCGCCGCACCGATCGACTTCAACTTAATTAATCCGAAACGGATTATCTGCAACGGTTCCGTCGGACAACGCGACTCGACTACCCGCCCGGAATATCGCATCCATCGACGTACCCGCCAGTCGAACCGTTTTACCCGAGACACCCCGTGCTCGCTCGCGAAATTAGACGCGATCCGATCGACCGGCAAACTCTACCGGTAACCGATACCCGACGGATTTTCCGCGCGGATGAACGGGCCGCACTCGTGCACCCAGCGACCCGCACCGACCCGCGCAGACTCGACTCGATACTGCTCTGCACGCGGAACCTTGATTTTCTTACGTTCTCCATGCACTGCCAGCCAAAGTTGCAAGAAACAGCAACGTTTCTAATTTTTGTGTTAGAAAAAGGTGATAAGGTAGAACTTGGAGGATGTTCATGCCATTTTCAATTTTTTTGTAGGCAAATTTGGAGAAAGTGGAATGAAATTTTCAGTGGTAGTAGCCTTTTTAGATCAGAAGTAAATAGAAATTGTTCTATTACAATATGTTCTGGCATTTTTTGAAAATTCTCAGAAGCAATGAATGCACGAATGATATGAACTTTTGCGAGATGTCAGAAGAATTTAAATGGTTTGGAGGACTCACTTGATTACAGCGATTTCTCTATACAGGGTGGTCCACCTAAGTAAGGCCACCTAAATAAAAATGTTTTTTTCTAGGATAACTTTTTCGGAGTTTACAATGTTATCGATGTTTTTTTGTGTATAATTGTATAATTATTTTTATTGCATCGTGTAGCTGATGTTAAAATACGTTCAGTTATGTACATTACATGACCTTGAAATGACCTTTGAGTTCAAAAATTAAATCGAAACAAAAAATTGTCTATCGAGACTTTAGAGACGAAGAAATCGTTCGGGAATCTGTAAGTGTAAATACACATGTTTACTGACAGACAGAATAACACAGAATAATAACAGCTTGTGCTGCAATTAATCTCACAACATTTGAAAGGGCCAGAGAGTCTCTTATTCTAAATTTCAAAAAATGTATCGATGCGGAGGGGCACCATTTTGAGCATCTATTACAATGATAATTTGAAAAATACGTTCGTGAAAAAGTATTACAAATTTCATAATGGGGTTTCGTAATAGTGAACACGTTTATTTACTCTTACAGATTCCCGAACGACGTCTTCGTCTCTAAAATCTCGATAGACAATTTTTTGTTTCCATTTAATTTTTGAACTCAAAGGTCATTTCAAGGTCATGTAATGTACATAACTGAACGTATTTTAACATCAGCTACACGATGCAATAAAAATAATTATACAATTATACACAAAAAAACATCGATAACATTGTAAACTCCGAAAAAAATTATCCTAGAAAAAGACGTTTTTTCAAGTCATTCAAATAGCATACAAAATATTTTTTGTACCCCCACAATTAGAGGAGATATTTAGGTGGCCTTACTTAGGTGGACCACCCTGTATATGTCGCCAATGCCTGTATGATGAACGTCGCGGAATTATCCCCACTACCACGGAGTATACCCTGCGAGGGGCCAAGAAGCTGAGAAGGCCTTGAACGCCGAGGAATGTAAACATAACTCGTAAACATAGCTCGTGTACGTCTCCTGGACGATAAACGACATCAAGATGCTGCTGACATATATCGATAATTCACTGTAGTTGCGAAAGCACCTTCTTCCTCGTGTTAAAAATTCTCTCGCGGTCACGCCTTTGCAATTTTGTCTCGCCGAGCATAACGCTGGACATGATCCACACGTGCAATAAACGTTACAAGCTTTTCATCCTACGTTTCACGACATTTCGAGCTAATTCCCGTAGTTTATGGGAGTGGTCCGCACATCGCCGTGTATCGAATCTGAGTCGTGCGTCTTTGCTTTCTTTCCTCGCGACCCATCCGAGGGCTTATGGGATTTTTATTGCGTACGTGTCTCGCGTGTTTACGTCCTTCGAACGACCGAAAGACGAGACCAGATTCCCTACAGCCCCTGCGTGAATGATGTATTCAAATGGGGTGCTCTCCAAGCTGTGCGCCCAAACCACATAGAACCACCGCTGTGCCATTCGATAGCTCATCAAGGAGATACCTTTTGTGGCAAGTTCCGAACATCCGGACTGATTGGGAGGGTAGTTACAGAGTGGAATCGGATTATCGGTTTTTTATCCGGTTCCCCTATTTAATTGAACCGCGAACATTCTCAGGAAAAAAATCGACGCATTGTTATCCCTCCGGATACATGTTAAAAAAATTCTTTTACAATTTTTTTTAACTTGAAAGTCTGGCCGTGGAACATTTTCGCTTCGACGTTGCCGCGTCCGTCGGGCTGAGAAAATTTTTCTGAGACGCGCGAGTCACGGGGTAAGGACGTACAGCCATTATCGTTCTATCCAGGGCAAGGGAAACGTTCCGGATGGAAATTAAACCGTGTTGTCGAGGGCCGTGGCGAGCATCTTCGCCGGGCCGGTGGTTAACGAAAAATTATTGAAAAAGTTGCGGAGAAAGGGACCCGCGTACAGGCCGGAGGCCATAAAACCCGGGCGGCGAATGAAATGTGGCGTCGAGAGGTTCGCGGAAAAGCTGCGCGGACCGGCGGTGTACGTCGCGGCGCCACGCGACCTATCCAAATGACGGAGAAAGAGAAAAAACAAACCGCTCCCGTTCATTATCCGCGACCCCTCTCCGTCTGTAAATCAATTTGCGAAATTGATGAATGCGAGAACGATCGTCATCGTTCACGCAGGAGTTCGTTACCGGATCGAAAAACGAGATTTCGGATCAGCGAGCAGCCGCGAGCGCGCTCGGCCAAAGAACGCCCGAGAATGAGTAATTAATCGTACGCTATCCGAAAAACGCGCGCGCCTGAAACTGAATTTTTTTTTTAACGACGTACAGCGTGTGCGCCCTTTACCTGCGTACACTGACCTGAGTGGGCGTGGCATGCTCTTGATTTCAATTTAGCTGGAACGCCGCTCGTGCAGCCGGTTGCGATTTCGTCTTCGGGTTGTCGAGATCGAAAATTACGATCAATTCACAGATCTTCACAGTCGGTGTACAGAGTATTCGTACACCTTTTATAGAGAGAAAGAATTCGTCAATTCAAAATTGGAGCACGCAGCTCGAATTTTATGGAGATGTACTAAGTAATGCATAAATAATTTTTCTTTCAGTTGCTACTGGTCGTAATTGCGAAGAAAAAAGTAATTTATTTATGTATCACTTAGCAAGTTAGTTCCTCTAACATCTCCAAAAAATTCGAGCCGTTCGGTCCAATTTTTAAAAAGTTATTTGTAGACATCGGATGTTTATGCAATTTACAATTTTTATAGAAACATTTTAAGAAAGTGGAATGAAATAAAATTTTATTTTTAATGGGGACAGCCTTTGTAGATCCAAAGCAAATAAAAATCGTGTTGAATTCTCTCGAATTTTATATTATAGCATTTTTTTAACATTTCCATAAGCCATAAATGCATAAAGATCCGATGTCTAGTTATTTGTTTTCAAGGAGTCTCGAGATTAATTCTGTTTGACAGAGGTTCGATAAAAACGTGTTGACTTTTACTATTTTCAATAAATTGAAGGTAACAGAACTGTGTTTATTAATTCCTCTAATTGGTATAAATGCGTCAAATTCGCAGTCGAACGATCACCGTATAAATCACTGTATAAATATGCCAGCTGTATACTCTTTTAAAAATCGTATGCATCGCAAGAGACAGGAGCCGCATTTCCGCAGAAATTTGAGTCGGTTGAAAATAGCATAACCGTATTTTTAGCGGTGGCCAATCGGTGGTATAATCGCGTGACCATCGGAGACTGAAGAATCAACAATTTCGGAAACAATTTCCCATCCCGGTTCGAGAGAACTCGGCGACTCGAGGAAAGCTCGCAGCGCGACAAACTTAGGCAGGCTAGCAGTTTTATCGCTCAAGGGTGCAGTTTCCGGGCGGGAGTTCCGTGTGTACGGTTTTTCCGCGCGGGCTGCAGGAATCCTAACTTAATCCGAACACTTCGCAACCCGTCGGCGGCTATGAAACGGTAAACAGAATTTCCTTTGGCCTCGGCGCGGGCCGCTCTCTTTTCACGGAGACGCGTGGGAAAACTTTATTTCCTGCGAAACGGACGCGAGTTGCCGTTCCCCGTTCTCTCGGTCCAACGACCGGACAATTTTCGAGCAAGGTAACTGGAAATTTCGATCCAGCCGCCGCCGTATCCGCCTCCGTCGGCGACGTTCCGGGAAACGGGGAAAATTCGATTCGCGGGTTTTCCGCTCGCGAAACGGAGCCGTTCGCGCGTCGCTTAAAGTCTGCCGTGCCCGTGATAGTCGTTGAATTTATTCCGGCCGGATCGTCCCGGCGAGTACAGTAAAGATTCTACTGAAGTCAGTACCGACGTTCCCTACTTATGACAGTGGAACACCTCACACCACTCGAGAACCGTCGTGTCGCGGCCACCACATTGTCGGCTATATCGGTGTGAGACTAGAAGACCACTACTAATCCAATTACAAAACTTCTTTATTTTTCATTAAGAGCGCAGCGAGTGAACGAAGTGAACGAGCGAAGCTCTTCTTTACGCTACTCTTACATTTCGTTGACATTCTTCTCCTCCTAAACCGCTCGACCGATTTCAATGAAATTTTGCACACATATGCATGTGTCCTCCGAGAAGGTTTTAAAAAAATAAAATCGAAAATCGGACAAGTCATTATGTAAATAAAGAAGAAAAACGATAAATAAAACATAAAATGTTAATGTTCTCTCTCTCTCTCTCTCTCGAACGAGGAGTCCCTTCTCGAAAGATTTTTCTACTTTTTGCCCGTCCGTTTACCTTTACCTTTATGTTCACCTTTTTTTTTCTCTACTCGCTTTATGACTCTGTCGATCATCAGTACCAGGTAACGGATTACTAGGGTTAGGGAATTTGACCTGGGACGATTATCGTCGCGTGACGCATTTCCGTCCCGTATTTCCGTTCCATATTTCGTTACATCTTTTCTCAAATCACCCCCATCTCTAAAACACTTTCGTGTTAAAAACTCATAAGACAATTTGGAAGTTCTTTCCGATTTTTCGCCTCAACATTGACGGTGAAAGCTTGAAATTCCTATCACTTCTGTTCGGCGATTTGCCGATTGCCGGGACCGTCCAGCGGTGGACGCGGAATGAGAAAACCGGAAAGAAGGAAGATACTCCGGAGGGACAAGAACGGAACTTGCAAGAAACGAAGTAAACGGAACAACGGTTATTTATTTAAACCAAACAATAAAACGTATAATACATCGGCGCTCGGACAGAAACGGGGGCAACGACGATGACGGAAATCTAGCACGCGGCGCGTCGGAGAATCTTGACCGCGGACGAGCGGAAATCTTGCAAGCGGCGCGTCGGACAATCTTGACTGCGGAAGAACGGAAATCTTGCACGCGAGATGAGACGGATCGCGACGCGGACGAAAAGGCGAATAGTGAAACTGAAGAAAGCCCGTATAAAGCCTGTATCAGTAACCGAAAGTCGAAAATAGAATTTATAAGATTATAGAACGACACTCGTGATTTAACTCGTGCGAGGCTGCCGCGAAAACGTAGATAAATCAGAGTGTACAGAGAGCGTGAACGAGACGCGTGTTAGCGGAGTGCGTATAGACGACTGATCGATCGACGAGAACCCGTTGTCTCCGTCGGAGCGATCGAAGGATCTAGAGGGAACGTTTGAATTTGGAACGGTTGAATTTTGGAAAACATCAGAAGAAAGACGAGCGAAGGACGGAGCAGGAGCGAGACAAAGGAAGGACGGAGCAGAAGAGATCGCGCCGACGAAGACAACATGCTCGAGAGACGAACAATGAACGGGCTATTTATAGCTCGGTTTTGAAGAGCAATTATACTAACTCGTTAACGTTCGAATCTCGAACAACTTCGTTGTATTGAAAGAAGAAAGGTAGACATCATTCACTAATATCACGCTGCGCTCTTAAGTCTACATAACCACCCGGGCAAGTACACCTAGTTATTTTTTTATGAAACTTTTACCAACATATTCGTGGCATTTTTCTGATTAAAATGATACCAAATATTATATAATTCCGATGTTATTTACTTGTGTAACGAGCGATGAAAGTTTCGAACGCAGAGGAGGACAGCGTATGGGAAAGAAAGAGACGCAGAGAGTCGCGGCCGGCGAGTACCTCCGACGTTCCCTACACAAGTCAGTAAAAAAGAACCAAAAGACTGACTTCAGTAGAATCTCTACTGTATTCGTAGGAATTCGCTGGGAAAGCCGACGTTACCGACGCAGCCGCGCGGCCGGTGCGCGCCGCCTGCCAGTTTTTGCGGTACAGAGACAATTATATTAGCGAGTTTACCCGGCGGATCGATACTGCACAGCCACTGAGTCAAGGTGAGCGCTTTCTCCCTCTCTCTCTCTCTCTCTCTCTTTCTATCTCTCTCCTTGTCTTCTTTCCCGATCCCGTTCGCGTCTCCGTCGTTCTCGCGCCGCTTCGCCTCGCCCCAAAGCGACGCGACGCCCTTCCCTTTCTTCCCGGTTCTATCAATCTTTCTCAAGCCTTACCCCCTTCTGTCCCTTCCCACGCCCTCTCGTTCTACTCGTTCGCACGGCCCACACGATCGCCGGTCGAGGCTCGGATTACCTGTATCTCGGGCGCAAACCGCGTCGCGTCGACGGATCGGCGATTTATCGCGCGCGAGTACGGCACAGCTTCTACCGAATCGCTATTATTGGCGGGTCAGGTTGTAGGTCGCGATTATCCGGCTCGCGGATCGATCCCCTTTTCTTCCACGTCGCGTGTCACCGTACACCCTCCTCTCTTCCCATCCGGTGCGTATCCACCCTCGAACGATTTCGGACCTCTTTCTTCCCCTACTCTCGAAACGCCAATTTTATCTTCGATCCCCTGGCTTCCTCGCTCCCAGCCGACACGTCTTCGCACTTTCTCCATCCCCCCGCGCAACCTGTTACCCGCTCCCCCTTTTCCTCGAACCATCGCGATACGCTCGCAATTTACACGACGCCTTGCCCGACAATACGCTAGAAATGAAAAACCGACTACCTTGCCTGGTCTCGAGAACTCCGCTGCCCTTTCAGACGGCAATTAAAACGAGGAACGAACCTGTCCAGGACAAACGTTATTCGGATAGTAGAGTCGTCTTCTGCACAGTAGGATCTCTCTCATTACTAGGAATCTTTTATTAAAATTTTTTTTAAATGTCAGGATATAAACTCCGATAGAGTTCAGTACGATTTTTATTTATTTCGGATCTACGAAAGCTATTCACCACGGAAAATATGATTTTATTCCGGTTTCTTAAAATTTGATTAGAAAAATTGAAAATTGCATAAACATCCGATCCGATTTCGTTGCATTTTGTTCACGGTGGGGGAATATGTATAGCTTGCTGGATATGCTAATTTCGTGGAGGTGTTGCCAGTCGTGTCGCGTTTGTTTCTTCATTTTGTTACACGCACATATTGATCGCGGCTTCGATTCAATAGCGGGGGAGTTATAGGTGGGAAATGTTATGCGATTGATTGGACACCTTGTTCATTGCAAAAACCTCGGGTCTCGGCTGAAATTCCGGTCCCGTTCTCGTGCAACGTTCTTACTGCGCTTGCCCTCGCTATTTCCGATAATAGGTGGCAACGTTCGGATCACACCTCGTGAAATTCACAAGAAACAACAAATGCTCGCTACAGCTCTGACAGAATCAACTGATGTAACACGCGTCCTCCGTCCACGTTGAAAAGCGAAAATTTCCATAATTGGTTAATTAGGTCTTTGACTGTGACATAGAGAACATTGTCATATTAAATGATTCGGATCTTCAGTCAATTTACCACGTTCATACAGGGTGTTCGACTAGAGGTGGGAGAAAATTTAAGTCACGTGACTGTCGCGCTCCTGTATGACGTACGCAACGTACACCTCTGTTGGCCGGGTTGCCGCATTTTAGGCGGATTTTAAATTCTTAACCCTTTGCACTCGAAGCTATTTTAACTCCAAAACGAAACATTTCTTATGACCTAGAATATTTCCCTTGTATATATATATATATATATATATATATATATATATATATATATATATATATATATATATACAAGGGAAATATTCTATATTCTAAATATATATTTATGTTATACATATGAAAATGGTGCAATTTACTCGTACAATACTGAAGTGTTTAGTAATTTATTACGTACAAACAAATTTAATAATGTAAAAAATATTTTGAATAACGATACAGAAATGTTTCGTGGCGCCTTACAGTCGCCATTCGAGTGCTAAGGGTTAATAACTGCAAACTGAACCGGAAATCACAATTTTTCTACGCTTCATTTTCGTCTCATATTGTCATGAAGAACCACCCCTCAAATTTTCTCCCACCTGTAGTCGAGCACCCAGTAATGATCGGCTCTGCATCTATCGAATGTTACAATAAATTGGCTAAAAATTCTAGAAACCTATTTAACTAAGTTTGACCACAGTTTCGTAACGTTCAATTGCTTTTTGAGAGTCAGCAGTCTGTAGTTCGGATAATAATGGTTCGGTTATGAGTTCGTACAACTGACAGTAAACAACCATTTATAAAGAACGCGCAGCCTAGCGAGGTTCGGCATAGTCGATTCGGAGTGTAGTATCATCGTCACAGAGAAGACCTCCCAGTCGCGTGTCGAGGGTTGAACAGTAGCAGCAAGTGGAAAGAGTGGAACCGGCGCAGCTAATCGAACGAGGCTCGATTCATTTACCTGTTCCACTTGCGAAGTTTCGGTCCGGCAACGTGTTGGTCGCGCGAGCGCGTTTGCTGGGCCGTGTGCCAGCGCGTACGGCAACGGCATCTCCTCGTAATCCAACCGATTACTATTGCAGTTCTCGTTTTCAGCGTGGCGACCGGTCGCAATTCGTTTTCGATAATTGAAATGGATTTCGCGGTGCACGGGATGCGTGCGCTATTGTTTCATAGAAATTGCGCGGCTCCGTGGCCGGGAAACGCGTCCAATAATAAAATGACACGTCGCGAGCCTCGGTAGAATAAATTTGTTTATTAGTTTGATACGCGTCGGGCGGCACGCCGGTAGCTACGAGTGGTCGCTCTCGTTGCTAACGTCCCGCGACGCCGCAACCGTAAATAATTAATTAACCGTTGCTACTTCCTCTCGCTCGAGTTTCCTCTTCCTGTTTCGGTAAAGCACGGCGGAAACCGTTTTCATTTGCGAATCGAGTTACGCGAACGCGGAGAAAACAAAAAGAAAAGAGGAAACGCACGCGCAAACTGGAAGGTTGCAGCATTTTTCCGAGAGAGCTACTCCCGGCCCTCTATCTCTGTCGACTTTTCCAGCAAGATGCACCGACACCGGCGAGTTTTCCATCTCTGATTCCGGCGAGGGACGCGTCTTTTCGAAAACCGCTGATTCATCCGGTCGGCTCGGCTCGGCCCGGCCCGGCCCGGCACAATAATCTATCTCATTCAGCTTTTCAACCTGAAAACGTCTACTTAGAATGAAGTCATTGATTTCAGATACGAGACAGGTTATTTATAACGGGGAGCCTTCTGCTCGCGATCCCCCGCCCCCACCCTCTACACCCGTCGTCCTCTCCTCCCCCTGTCTCTCTTTCTCTCGACGGATGTGCGGATCTAACGCGCCTGCGAAAGAATGCGGATGCCCGGAGAACTCCGATATTTCCTCGTGCGGCAACCTTTCGTTACCGTTAGCCGACGTCTCGTCTATTTCGTGCCTTGCGCCTCGCGTTCCAGCGAAAATACTAGCAACGGAGTGCGCGGCGATAATCCTCTGGAAATAACACACCCCTCGGACGGGGGAAACAATCTTGCAGTCACCAGTCAACGTAGAGAAGCTTTAATCGGAACCGTTCAATTTTTCTACCGGGGCTCTATTATTATTGTGCTCTCCTTGTTGTTCTTGTCCGCACCATTCATTTTCGCGAGAATGAAGGCCCTTTTGCATTCACACTTGTGACTCCCTTGGTACTCTGCACACCCTTCTGTGTTCTTGATCCCGTTGAAATAGTAGAACCCTTTTTTGCATTCCTACGAGGCCCTTTGTGTACCATGACCTGTTTTGCGATTCTACGGGAGGACTCTTAAAGAGTTGTGGTGGTTCTTTTCAGTCTGAAACACCCTTCTGGAAATTGAACGCCCTTGTATTCCCCAGACACCCTTTATTAGAACGGTTGTAAGACTTTTTATTTCTTTACCCATTCCTAGTAGTTTTCTTGATCGCAACTTTTTCTTCCCTAGAGATCCTTACGAAGAGGTGTGTGTCATTCCCTGCATTCTAAGTGGTACTCCAGGAAAGAGTTGCCCTTTCACATTCCTACAGAGACCCTAACCACAATCCCATCCCTTTTTATAGAAATTTCAAACACCAACCTTTTTCTTGTATTCTTATCATTCTTGGTTTATATTTGGCCTGAAAGGGTATTTTTCCTGAACACCCTCCACTTTTGTGCTCTTTGAACCCTACATAAGCGACCCTTCCATTCTCCGTGTACCTTTCCTTACAGGACCCTTGTACGTATGTGGCCCTCACATACCATGAAAGGCCTTCACAGAGGAATATTTTTTTTCTTTACAATTCTCGGAGGACCTCGGCCCATTGTTAACCTTGAAGTACCAGTCCTTAAATAAGAATGTTCCCCTTTATGAACCTTTAAACTGATCAACAATCAAGTGTTCACCTTGAAAATGAGACAAATGCAACTAGAATTCGAAAATTGAGAAAAATCCCGAGCGGTCAGCCGCCGGTGACCGGCGGCGTGGTCAATACTAAAAGTACATAATTATAGTAAATATGGATACTGATCAATTTTTCAATAATACCATTGTTACTATAATGGTTTGAAGAAATTAATGCAATATAGAACAAAATAACAAAATAATTTTTTTTTTTTTTCGAAACACTGAGAGTAATCACTTAGTAACCGAAGCACGATTGTTTAAAAAAAAAAAAGTAATTCACCAAAAAAATGCTTCAAACATGATTTTATAACTCATATTATTTGCTGGGAACTATATTTCATCATAATATGCATCGCATAATGAAAAGTTCATGTTGGCGCCTGGGACAAATCATGGAAAATCCGTCCGGCAGTCAACGTGTTAACCTCGATTACCAATACGCCTAACTGCGTCTCGAGACAGCCACAGACTACCACGAATATATTAGGATAACATTCTGCAGCATCTCTCGCTGCCATTCCAGGATCATAGAAATTTTGGAAAATGGACCGAACAAGATGAAACGGATAGAATTTCCTTGACGCATCGCGAGACGCTCCTCATTTATCCTCGAAATGAAAGTTTGCTCCGAGGGAACGTTTTCCTTTCGTCCGTGCCCCGAGTACCTATCAGTCGGACCCGATTTACGATGTTTTCGCGTAGCGGTTCCCTCTCACGGGGAATTCTCAGTTAATTAATGGCACGCCAAACGATCCTCTTCAAGAAACGCCGGCACGTACCGTCTTGCGAATTCTATTCCGCTTTCAAGCTGGAGCTCCAATGATCACGCTGGCCCAACACTTATTCTTTCAATCTTCCTCATTCCGTTTAATTCCGGGCGATTCGCGTATACCCGTATCAAATGAAATCTGGCCAGAAATTTCAAACAATAGAGCGCGTCGCCGAAATTCGGTCATACAAATGGGACCGGGGAAATTGAAAATCAAGAATAACGAAATTGCGTCGGTGGCTTCATTTTCGAGAAAATTGACTGGCGGATTTGATGCGTGCACGACCAAATTGAATAATGGAGAGTTAAAACAGTGGCGAGAGATTAAATAAACTTGAAATGATCGACACATTGTTCCCAGTTTATTATAATTATCCGAGGAAGAAAGAACGTTCTGTTTTGTTTCTATTTTTCACGACTAGAAGACGCTTCACCTGATTTCTATTAAATAAACCGCCTACAGTTTTGCTATTCTTGATTTTCGTTTTATTTTTAACGGTACTGAATTTTGGGATCGCGGGTACGTTCGTTTGCAGTGCTTTCGGGATCGGACCGCGTTTAGGCGAGCGTCCGAGGTGCACCGTGGACGTAAACTCGTTTCGAAAGCGGCGCGATCAACAAATTATCGCGGGCTCGTTGGAAAAAGGTGGTAAGCGACGGGCTAAACGGCTAAACGAGGCGGTCAACTTTCACTAGAGGAGAACGGGAACGCGTTAAGTGCACTCTTTTCGATCGATTAATATCGTTACCGGACAACTCCGACGGTTTTTTTTATCCGAGACGGCGAAAATTATCGGCGTGCACGCGCGAAAACGGGAGCAACCGGTGGAAAGCGCGGACTGTTTTCCCCGGGAAAACGCCGAGTCGTTCGACGTTCGACGTTTATCGGAATCGCATCGTTCCGTCGCGCGATCGCTGGCATCATTCTTGCTTCTTGCTGAGCGAACTCTGCCAGAACGACTCTTTTACATCCATAGCTCCGCTGCAGCTCACGGCACCGTGAATAATTTTTATACCCCGAACGTATTTCTGCAGTTTCACGGACGACTCACGTCCGCTCTCTCCAAATAACAATCAGCTAGAAAAATTGTCCCGTGACAAACACCTGTTTATCTCTGCCTCCGGTCGCTTCGTAGCCGTCTTTTTGCAAACGCATCTCTCTCTCTCTCCCAGCTTCAAACGCGAAGCTTCGCGCGTAATTCAAACACAACAGCTTTTAGCGGATAAAACACACGAGTCGTTGTATTTATTTGAGATAAGCTCCCCGTGTGTTTTCGTTTCGTTTAACGAAATAAAAGTTTATAAATCTCTCGACGCCGGAGGACGCGTCCGAAAACGCGTAAAAAGCTAGCAATATTCGTTGTCACCGGCGCGCTCCAAGCTGCGGAGAAAATTTCAACATTCGCGATTCCATTCTTCAGCAGTTTGTTCAATTTCCGGCGGCTTCGTTCTCGCTTTTACTAATTCAACGAATCGGCCGTTCCTGTCCGTGATACGAACTTGTGGTGGCGGGCGTCATACTGGTGCATCGTTGCTGCCGGTTTTTACGATGACAATTTTATGGCCGCGGAATATTATAACCTCTCGATGTTACTGGTACACCGGCGGACTATAAAGGGCTGATTCCGAAGCGACGCGAAGATACAGTAATAATAGCAATGCAATAGCTGGACAGAAAAATCGTATTAACAAACAGGGATCGCTTAGCGGTGTCTTCCTTTTTCCAATAATTTCATTAGACGCAAAATAATGTATCGACACTCTTCAATTCTTGCAATCCTTTGTTTGCTCCAACTGATTTTTGTCGTAAATGCAAATTGTCACAAAATAAAATTGGTTTGGATCGATTACAACCAGCAGAAAATATATTAAAATTTCTTTCTATCTTTAATGATTTCAATAAATTGAAAATGGTATATCGACGTCCTTAGGTAAGAACAGTTTACTGTTTTTAATTGCGCCAAGTCGTTTTTCAAGTCCTGTATTCTTTTTGACCAGTTTTCCACTCGCTCCATACTAACAGTTTCGTAGGTTTCTTTACAGTCGCTTATTAGACGTCACGAATTGCCGCATTGGTCTCCACATAAATTGCAATTCCTTCGTCGTCATACCCCCGAATACTCGACAAAGTAATAATAAAAGTAGGTTGTGCTAAAAGCAGGTTTTTTCGCGAATCGCGCACGAATATTTTCCGGTGTCCTTCCGCGCGAAGCCCTGGCAAAGAAAGTTCACGAAAACGGCGTACGTCCCTCTTGCCCGCACGGTTTTAGTACTATTTTATGAGGCACATTTTCTTCGAGACCTACTAACCCATATCCCTAAAAAGCCAAATGTGACGTTTAGCCCGTACCGGAGACGGTTCCCGATATATCGATCGGCCCGGTAAAATTTAAAGAATTGATTGGCCGGGATCGCGGCGAAATATCAGAGAAAATCCAGGGCCGGTCCGGGACTGGCACGAATCAAGGAATTCGATGACAGTCTGCCGAAAAATCTCGCGCGCAGGTATTCCAACGATCTCTTAAAACGAAAACGGAAAAAGAACTGAAATGGATCACCCTCGCAATTACATAAACGCACAGGTCTTTCTTAACCCCTTCCCTTACGATCAAATTTCCAACTGTGCGTGCCAAAAGCGACACCAAGGTCGGCAGGGACATAAAATGTCTTGTTTATGTTTCGCCCGGTAGACTTACGACGACTCTGAGGCGTCTTATTCGTGTTTGGTCCGATAACCTTGCGACGCACAGTGGTCAAAAACGGCCTTTTTCGATTCAAAATCAAAGAACTTTCGATAGGAATGAGGTAGAGCGATGAAATTTTTTTTTAAATGAAAGCTGAAACTTTGTAGAATATGGGAAAAATAGGGAGATTACGGTACGAACGTTTTTTAACCTTGAGAAAATTCGTTAAAGTTGCACAATTTCAAGAAAATTTTGTTTTTGTGGCTAATACGCGCGGAAAATTTTTTTTTAACATGCTATATATCGTTTCCCATAGATTTTTTCACGCTGATTTCAAATCTGTTTTCAAAATTTGTCTACGACCTCTGGTTTTTGAAAAAAATAGATTTTTGTGACACAAATTAATGAAATTTTTTCGTTAAAATGACTTGATAACACACTAGTTTGAAAGTATATCGTATTCTCATATATAAAACACAATAAAAATAATAATAATGAAGTATTTTAACGTTTTGAGTTACTTACGAAACATGAAGCACTTCACATCTCGTCATCACTTGACGTATCACTGTCATTACTACTGGCACTTTCTTCAAATTGTGCAACTTTAACGAATTTTCTCAAGGTTAAAAAACGTTCGTACCGTAATCTCCCTATTTTTCCCATACTCTACAAAGTTTCAGCTTTCATTTAAAAAAAAATTTCATCGCTCTACCTCATTCCTATCGAAAGTTCTTTGATTTTGAATCGAGAAAGGCCGTTTTTGCCCACTGTGCGACGCCTCTGAGGCGTCTTATTCATGTTTGGTCCGATAACCTTGCGACGCCTCTGAGGCGTCATTGTAAGCTAACGGGTTAAATCGTCAAAAGGTCATTCAAACCCCGAGCAACGAGCTTCTTCATCCCCGTGTTTCACTCCGAATTCTATAGCCTGAAATTACACGCCGGAAAGCAGATATCCCGCTAAATTTTAACAGAATCATTCACCCGCGACAATTCCGCCCGGAAAAGAACGGACTTCGGTGACTTCTCGCCGAAAGTTCCGACACTCTCGAGAAACTATGTTTCGTCGCCGCCGCCTGGAAAACTTCGGGAAACCGCGCGGGGATTTTGTTAAAATTCAGAGAAACTGCGCGAACTATTCCGGGGCCCCCGAATTCGTTACTCAATTTCGCGAAACTTCCAAACGAATCTGGACGGCTCCCGGTCTCTAATTTGTCAAAATATTCGAGACGATTTCGTTCCACCGGACGAATAAACATACGCGGGTAAATTCGACGGGACAAAGAACCGTTCGACGCGTTCGCAAAAACGTCGGTGCCGGTGCAGGTTGAAGCGCCGGCCGTTGAATTTCTTTTCACGGTCGGTTACTTTGACCGTGTTAACACGTTGACTGCCGTGGGGGTCACCGGTGACCGGCACTCGACTTTGCTACAGCGCCGTGTGGGCCACCGGTGACCGGCACTCGACTTTGCTACAGCGCCGTGGGGGCCACCGGTGACCGGCACTCGACTTTGCTACAGCGCCGTGGGGGCCACCGGTGACCGGCACTCGACTTTGCTACAGCGCCGTGGGGGCCACCGGTGACCGGCACTCGACTTTGCTACAGCGCCGTGGGGGCCACCGGTGACCGGCACTCGACTTTGCTACAGCGCCGTGGGGGCCACCGGTGACCGGCACTCGACTTTGCTACAGCGCCGTGGGGGCCACCGGTGACCGGCGGCGCAATATGCATCGCATAATGAAAAGTTCATGTTGGCGCCTCGGACAAACCATGGAAAATCCGTCCGGCAGTCAACGTGTTAACAAAGGATTATTTCGAGGAAACCGGGGAGCACGTTTCGAGAGTTCGGCGTGCCCGAGAAGGCGCGCGTTTTTTCGTTCCCGTTTTTATCGGGGCCGTTTAATCGAGGTACCAGTCCCGTTTCCCCACTCGAAAAGAGTGTATCCTCGAGTTCCGCGTTCGGCTCGCATTACCGCAAAAATAATTCCGCTCGCGCGGCTCGTCGGGACGCCCTGCTCCAGGGCCATTCGATTCATAACGTCCGAGTTAACCGGGCCGGGCGAAACTTACTCGTTTCATCTATTTTTCCGCTGCATATTCATTAGACTCGTAACGCGCCGCGCCGGACGTTCCCGGTATAATCGGCGTGTTCGTTATCGGATGCACTCCGGGGGCCGGTGCACCGGTGCGCATCGCTCGCGAAAACACCGCCGAGAGCACATCCATCGTCCCGGAAACAAAAATTAAAAAATATTCACTTCCTAGCGATACATAATACAAACAACATATTCCGCGCATTGTTCGACAATTCTCTCTTTCCTATTCTAGCAATTTAATTGCCGTCGAACGGCACCGAGCTACCGGGTTCATTCGATACCTCGTTTAACCCCGTTCGATATATCTCGAGCGTGCTCGGTCTACCCGCGTAAACGCAATTTCGAATTAATTATTAAACCGCATGATTTAATTACAAGCTCGCGTATCTTGAGTAAAAATCCGGTCGAGAATCGCGTTGCGGACTTTCGTGCGAAATACACATTTTCGAGAGACGGGAGGTCAATATTGCGATCTCTCGTATCAGAAATCAGTAGCATGCACACGGTCGCATTAAGCGAACGGTGTATGTGTATGTGTGTGTATTCGCAGTTATTTATACATAACGCATTCATGAACCATCGTTTTCGGTCCGCGCTTCCTTTTCGAGAAGTCGAGCCTGAAAGTTCGTTGGGCTCGCTGGTATTCATGGTAAGTGGAATTTGTTCGTTTTGATCAGACGCGACCGGGAAACAGTATGCGACAGCCACTGAATTTTCAAACTCCATTTCCTCGAAAACACGAGCGCCAACCTAGAAAATAATATTCGTTTTTGTTCGCTCAGTTTTGCAAATGGAATTCGCCCCGTGTAGTCATCGGGCGGTACGTGTGTGTACAATAAACATAAACTTCCACGAGTAAATTCGGCAGGAAAGTTTTGATCTCACTGTAAATACAAGTTAATTGTACTGCAAGGGGTTAATCTGACGTACGCTAATCAATTTAACACTAAACCTACCTTAGAAAATGATGAGATTGAATTTAGTTAGATTTACATGTTCTATATTTATTTCATTATTTGGCTTGAAAGCACCATTGTAATATCAGTAATTGTAAAATTAGAAATCTGGAACCGGTCATTTTGACAGGCGGTGGTAGAGGTTTAGCGTTATAAATACTCCTCAGAGTCAGTCTTGTTCCGATATAAAGCGACGGTGTTTGTTCTGAAATAAGGAAATCCCCTCTTCATCTGAAATGATTCGCTCGGTGCCAGAACGTGAGGGTATTATAGATATATGTACAGAAATTATATATAATACGGTTCCAGGAACTGTTGTATATGTATCTCGCTACATTGTATCTCGCGGTATCTTTAGGTATCGAATCAAAGACAGAGCCGCGCTTCTTTTGGTCCGCCGACGTGTCCCATTCAGATGCTTATCGTTTTCAAACGTATCGACGAGCTGCCGAAGTCAGTCAGTCTAAGCCTAGCCTTAGTAGAAGAAACATCGATCAAATATCGTTCCAAATCATATCTGTGCTTTTATTCTTTCCAAATAAATACCTTGTTTCCCAAAAACCAACAGGTATATTGTATTCTTTCTGAAGGAAAGATAATGTTCTCTCTCTCTCTCTCCTAGCACCCTTGATTCGAAATACCGTTCGCCTTAGATCGGAACAAGACTGTGCAGCGAACCTACGTCAGGTCCGAATGGTTAAAAAGACGATATACGCAAGAATGAGCGGAAGGTCGCAGCATTCGGGGTCGCGGGCGAGGGTGGATATTCGCGGGACATAAAGACCGAATTACAAAGAAGGGTTAATCCACTGACCTCGGTGTCGTTCCACCACATGTGCAGCCGGTAATTCCTGAGCACGGAGGGGTGCTCGTTGATGTGGTCGACGGCGAGCTTCACCGACGGCATGACGCCGCGTCCGATGTGGCTCTCGGGCACGTGGCTGCCGTAGGGGAAGAACCCGGCGATGTAGACGTCGCGTCTCTTGACTCCACCCAGGTTGATGGGTTTCTGCGCGGCACAGGTGGCGATCGCGTCCACGAAGAGCAGGACGCCGCACAGGTAACGCCAGGTAAACAACAGCGAGTACCAGCGGCGTCTCCTCCCGAGCCTCCGGGGGTTGGTTTTCAGCATCGTCGTCATCTTCGCTTCTCTGGGACTCCTAGAACCCCTCTCGACCGGGCTCCTCGCGACCAGTTTTGTCGCCCGAACAACAGCTATCGCTCGCGCTAATCTCGCCCTAATCTCGGCCAGTGATACTTCGTACTATCTCATCGCGGTCGCGCGAGCCACGACGGTCTAATGGCGTCCTCGGTTTAATTGACTATAATCCGCTCCGCGACTAGGATGCGAGCGTTCTCCGCCGGCCTGGTCCGCTTCGAGAACCCATCCTCTTCTATAGTTAATACGATTGATTACCAGCGAATACGATTCGCGCACCAAACGACCGGAAACGTTTCCGATGGCGGAGCAGGGAACTAGAGCGCCAGGCGCCGTCGACGGACTCGCAGATTAGGGGACAAGCGAGAAGTATAACGGAGAACGTCCCTTCCGATCCTAGGGCTGGTCAGCGCTGCCGATCGCGACTTCCTCCGACTCCGATTCTCATCGCGCGACAACGTTCGCCGTCGATCCTCGCTCAACGAACCGCGATCTTCGGACTGGACCTGCAACAGAGATCGGGGACCGTTAGTCGGGGACCTAGATCTTTAAATTGGATTAATATGAGCGGACTGTGAATCTTTGCGCAAAATCACAATTCCAGAATACAGGAGCCAGACAGATATTTCAGTCTTTCCTTAACACTTTGAACAAGTTGAAAATAGTACACCGGTACCCTTAAATTGTTTTCTTGTTGTCGTGATGGGGCCTTCGAAGCAGAATTTGCTGAATACGTGTGTTATTAATTTGCTTTTTAGATCGAAATGATGAAATTATATTTAGGGAGAACGGGAAGAATATATCGGATTTTGTTTTTTATATATATTTGTTTTTTTTTTATATTTTAGATGACCGTTTTTAGTTATAATGTATGCGTTTTTAATTGTAAGGAAAAACGACGCTAATTTACTCTCTCTCTCTCTCTCTCTTGTTGCGTAGAGGCGGTAGTTTTAAGTATAGATGTAAGACAGGTGCGTAAATTGTGTTTGGATTTGTAACCCTAACGGGAAAAATAAAGATTGATTGATATTTAGGGAGAACGGGTGGGTATACAAGAAATATAAATATACTTTTTTCCTAGTATATTATCGAAGAAATGGATCGCGGCGGGAGGGGTTAATTTTATTTCCGTTTTAAATTACACCTAGTCATGTTTATCGCGCAAAATCCGCAGTCCAAATAACGGGTCTTCGCAATCCTGAGGTTGCGTCCGCATTTGTTACAACACCTCGTTGTTTTATTGCCGCGGAAACGCACGAAGTTCATGAATTTAGTAGCTGGCTGTTGAGCCAAATTAGAATGGGTCGTTCCTCAGCCGTTCCTTCTACGGTACAGTCCGGAATAAAATAATAATAATAACGAGATACTCCCTCGATAAGCCCATTCCACGCTCCCGAGGCCTTTCCTCCGTCGATACAAGCCCGGAAGATAAAACCGCGAAGCCCCGGTGCTGCGAAATTGTCTCGTACAAGCATGAGTAACAGTAATGAAGATTCCCCCAGTAGCCGGGAGCCCATTTACGTGGCAGCAGCGTTTACATCGCTACGCGGCGCGGGTTCCGTTCTCGGGAGAGAACGCGTCTTCTTCCCCGTTCTCGCTGGAAGTTGGCTGACTAATTCCAATATGAAGCAGCGGCTTCTAAGGCTGCAATCTCCGCGGATGGAACAGCGGCAGAGCTAACATTGTGATTTGAAGCCAAACAACTCGCGCGGCGGTCGTCGGTCGCCTAAGTTTGTCACGGGGATCTCTTTGAACCAGCGAAACCAACTTTTCCTCTTCCCCCCCCCCTCTCTCTCTCTCTCCCTTCGACAAAGGAGAAGCTAAAGATTACAGAGCACGAAGGATCCGAAGCGAGTAGAATAATTTTCGAGACGGGATAAAACGATCGGGGATCGGACTATTCATTTTCCCGTGGACGTTGAAAGGCATAGTGTCTGCAAAGCGTTTCCGGTTTCTCGGTGCTCCCCCTTCTCCCTTCCTCCTTGACCCGTGTCTGAATCCCAAGGAAAGGGGAAGAAGAATAATACGCTGGCGGGTAATCTTCTTCTTCAGCGTGTTCAACACTTTGCTCGCCACGTTGGTCATAGATTGCGGATTTTATGCAATTGTGACAAAAATGAGTAGGTGTAGTGGAAATCGGTAAAAAGATTCAGAGAGTTTAAGAATGTCGATGAACAGGCGGCCCTCGACTTTCGCACATTCTACTTTCGCACAATTCGCTATTTCGCACATTTTTCAAGATTCAACTGTTTAATCCTCTGCGATCGGATGTCCTCTCTCAGGGGACATCAAACTAGCCATCGGATTACAATGTTGTTCGGATCAAGAGAATAAAACAGTTTCAGTCTTGCATTAGGGCGTGCGTCAACGTATTGCGTGTTTTGCTGATTTATTTGTTTAAGTTTAAATATTTCGCCCTTATAAATTGATAAACACGAGTCAGAAACGGAGAAACTGCAGTGTTGATACGAACAAAAAGAAATTAAGGACTTATAAACTTCATAGGATCGCGACAAAGATGGAAATAATTAAACGTTCTGAAAACGGTGAATCTTTTGCTTCGATCGGACGTTTGTACGGTGTAAACAGATATCTACGATATGTTCAATTTTGAAAAACAAGAGTAAAATTAAGGAATACGTTCAAAATTGTGGAAATATATCTTCAAAGAGTGTTTCCAAAAGACACAGCATAGTGATGGCTGGAATGGAAAGATCTTTGTCATCGTGGATTGATGATCAATACTTTAAAACACAGTTTTCGGTGCATATTTTTTTACATCCCTCTACTTTCGAACATTCAACATTCGCACACACTTTCAGGAACCAATTATGTGCGAAAGTTGAGGGCCTACTGTACCATTTTTAACATATAAAAATTACTAATGGGCAATATAAATTTTTACTTGGCTCCTGTGGATTGCAATTGACGTATAGAAATTGTAGTTTGCTTGAAGATCCGCAGTCTAGTCATGACCGACACAATTATTTTATCCGACTTGACAATCAATTTTTGCTACAATCCCTTAGGTTCGCCTATTAACACGTTGACTACCATGTCACCCATTATTTGACCAGGTTTTAAAATAAATTTTTACGTTGATATATTCATTGTACCAAATTCAAGAAAGTTGGAGGACTGCTCAATACCATACGTTTAATGTTTTTCAATTTTTATTTCATTAAATCTTAATTTTATTTCATTTCACTTTGATTTTACGGAATTTTCGAGGTTTCTAATTTGACAGTTAAAAGTGTTCAAACAAACGTTCGCGAAAATCTACGATAACGTTAAAAAGAATCATTGACTGACCCATGTTTCTCAAAACGTACTGTATAAAAACTATAACTAGCATAATTCTGATTATTTTGCCTCGAAGAAAATCACACGTGCACTCCACAGACACCGATGAACATGTGTCCCAAATCGCGATTCGGAGGGTACATTAGTTTCCCCTGAAAAAAATTCCTGAAAGCCAGAAACAGAAACCCAGAATAGTAGAGTCACTTCACGCGGAGAAATTGTGTTTTTAAGGTTCGGCAAAAATTTTTGTTGACAAAAGAATGCTATAGAAAATCGCGGAGATTCAAAGAGAGTCAAAGCGTGGTTTAGGGGGTGAAACCGCTTGGGAGAGGGGGTAGTTGAGGCGAAACCACGTAAGACGGATTCAATGTTCCCGATGCGATTAAAACGCGGCGAGTCTGCTCGGTTTCCGGAATAGCCTTTGGCGCAGCCGTGTTCTATCTCAAGCTTCTGCCGGCAAGAAAACGGTTTTTCGTCGTGTGCACGAACGAAACGGACGCGCAAACAGCGTCGTTAACGTTTTGGGTCCGGTTTTTCCCATTATTTTTACTGGCGACGGCGACACCGTGCTCGTCGAGCTTATTAGGAGAACCGTGCCGGAATACTTTTTACCGTG
Organism: Seladonia tumulorum; assembly: GCA_913789895.3. Classification (NCBI taxonomy): domain Eukaryota; kingdom Metazoa; phylum Arthropoda; class Insecta; order Hymenoptera; family Halictidae; genus Seladonia; species Seladonia tumulorum. The sequence continues at coordinate 2,401,884 of OU565266.1, read as the reverse complement.
GTGCCCACGGTTAAACGCTCGTAACGAGGTTTTTTCATTACTGGTAAGTGGTGTTCGATACGACGAACGCGGCGTGGCGCGGCGAACGTCTCCGTCCGACCATTTATCGAGTAATACTACCGATTACGAGCGGGTCCCATGTCGGTGCCACTTGCGAGACCATCGTCGAACGTTCCCCGGATGCAAAGAATCCTGTTTCTCGCGCTAAACGACCCTGCCGACTCGTTCTCTGCTATTGTTCGCGTCCCGAGGCGGTGCGAGTTCTTTCCCGGTTATGGTGTTCGCGAGCAGGGTGTCTGACACGTTTTGCTTCTTGCTGGCGACTGCTCGTAGACTCCGGATCTCAAAATAAACATTTTCTTCGTCGATGGTAGGAAATACGAACCGAATATACGAATATTTCCTCGGTTCGAAAATTGTATGGAGGTGAAAATAATATGTCGACAAATATTCGTAACCTCTTCACTGTTTAAAATTTTACCTACTCATTTTTCCTCGTGCACGTTAAACTCGTAACACAGGTAATTTAGTGTATTGCCCCACTGAATTGATGAACGATGTTTAATACTACGAGTGCCAGCACAGCAGCCTAAAAAGTTCCCTAAAATCGAAGTAATTTATTTAATGAAATGTAGATTGAAAAGTTAAGCTGTCTTGCACCAAGTGAAATTCACTTTTACATCTGAACAAATAATTCTGACTCCCACTTTTTGGAGATGCGGCACTCAAATGTGCTAGGGGGTAATTTCAACCCCTACCCCAAACCACACGTCCAATAAACAAAAATATGTGTGAGATATTTTCTTTAGTTGATAATAAAAATTCCCAAAATCCCGAGTGAATATTCCGTTTACCCAAGGAACAGGGACTTGCTTCCAGGGGTCGAAAATGAGAAAGACGCAAGGGTGTCATCCGGTGAGGGTCAGTCAATTTGCAAAATTGCCCGAGTAAACATTACGCTCGCCGAAAGAACAGGGGCTCCAAGACGATCTAGTCGCGGGAAAGATAAAAGGGTGTCTTCCCGGTGGTGAGAGTACCGAGGGACGAGTCGGTAATTTTAAAAATGGCCAGCATGCCGAGCACCCGAGTACGCGAAACCAGTGTTTGCACCCTGGAGCAAGCATCCTCAAGGGTGCAGCGCTAGATCTATGAGTGGTTTGCGGGCCGGGCTTGCGATGGGGATAGGAGGGCAGGCTCGAGTGGTGCAAGAGCTGCCAAACATGCTAAACGTCCGTCCGTCGATTCCGTGCAGCACGATCGTTCATTCTCTGACAAATTCGATCCCGTGGCTGGCCTTTGTAACCATCGTGTTCTCCAGTCTGTAACAGGTCCGGGCACGCGTTACCGTGTCGGGATCCGCGCGCGTCTTATCGTCCGCGACACAAGTGTCTCTCTGGATGCGGGCCGTTGTTCGGGAACCGTTACCGACAGCTCCATTGTAATCGGGTGCTTAACGTTCAGAGGTTCCAGACACTTAACTTTACGATCATCCCGAACTTCATCGACTCGAGTGTTCCGGTCAAGCACGGAGCTTCGGGGAAAACTGATCTCGAAACTGCTCTATCCGCTCTTGTCCTCTCTTACCTGCCGCCCACTCGAGAATCCCGCCGTCTTCGCCTACCTGGAGGTCCCGCGAATGTGGGACCTCGTTCCTCCGCGACGGAGAACTTGGTTATTGCGCATTAACGATGCCAACTATCCTCGGTCGCCGATCGCTCTATTTGTCTGTTCGGATTGCATCGCGGTCGATCCTTCTCGGAAACAGTACCCAGATAGCACAGAGACGTCTTAAAGACGTCTTTAAGACGTCTGTCGAAGACGTTCAGACGTCTATTAGACGGTTCTGAACGTCTCTGGAACGTCTTTGTGAAAAAACTGTACGTCTTAAAGACGTCTTTAAGACGTCTCGAAACAGACGTATTCAAAACGTCCCGAAATAGACCCCTAGTACCACAAAAATATTAGATAGATATGTTTGTCAAATATTGGAAAAATATTTTTTAAGCCACATTTTTTCTTGTGAGAAAAATATTGAATTTGAATATTGTATACATGTACAAGAAATATAAATTGAATGTTTGATATAACAAAAAAATTAAATAAATAAAAAAAATAAATTAAAAGAATGTTTTTCAGCATATCCGCGCACATTAACATTTTATGCTTTATTTATTTATTTATAAATAAAAAAAATAAATTAAAAGAATGTTTTTCAGCATATCCGCGAACATTAACATTTTATGCTTTATTTATTTATTTATTTATTTAATTAATTTATTTATTTATTTATAAATAAAAAAATAAATTAAAAGAATGTTTTTCAGCATATCCGCGAACATTAACATTTTATGCTTTATTTATTTATTTAACTTATTTATTTATTTATCTATTTATTTTGATATATTATTTTGGACTTTGGATTTGTGATATATAATGTATAGTTTTATTATTAAACAATATTTATTGCTAAATTCTATTGAGAATATATATGTAATATATTATAATAGTACTAAATTGACAATTTAGTTATTTAACTTTCCTAAATAAATAAACGTCTATTCGAAGGATGGAAAACTGCGTTATGTTGTGTTGCGTGTGTACAGTTTGTAAAGCTTTTCTCTAGCAGTTTAGAATGACTGAAACGTCAAGAAATGAAACGTCTTAAAGACGTCTTTTCAGGACGTAAGACGTTCAGACCAAAAATGGACGTAAAACAGACGTCTTTAAGACGTCGAGTGCTATCTGGATAAATTCGTTGTGTAATTAAGAGCCCGGGATAATCACGCGACTTTTTAATCAATAATTTCCATTCACAGCCTTCGGACACAGACTTAAGATCCGTCTTGGTCTTGATCCGACACCGTAAAACCATTTTTTGACGGTAATGCAGTCACTCTACCTTATCGCGAAACTACGAAGGCGGGGCCCTTTATGCATTTCTGATAATCCAGGCCTTGGTGATATTTACAGAGAAAACCACTGTATTACGGCACAAAATAACGTTTCCTCTGTCAGCGTTTCTTTCTGCGATGCGAGAGCATATTAATATATACAAGAGTTACATGATTTTATATACAAGCGAAGATATTGTTACGGGCCATGTAACAATATGAAGTAAAAAGAGAATGAAAAAATCACAAGTTTTCACCTACGTTCCTTGGGGTGACTCATCTCGGTATATGTAGACGTATTACATCAAATTTTGCAATAAAAAGACAAAGAAAAGAAAAGAAAACTGCTTTACAGAATTAATCGTGTATAAAATGTACTGAAAATTAGTAATGGTTGTTCTAGTGTTGAAAAATTAATTTTAAAAAATTCTCCAAGTCGATCCTAAGAAACAGAATATTGTATTTCCTCTTCGCATAATTTTAATAACTCGAGAGTAACGCGACATCGTTCACGATTTTTCCAACAACTTCGCAGTCTCGTATTGGAGCAAACCGAGTTAGGTTTCCCGTACGACGCAGTAGCGTACGGGAAGTAGTCCCATAAATTTGCTGGTAGTAATTCGATGTATCCCGATACGATACCGGAAGTTCGCACCTGGTGGGATCTCGTTGATTGGCGTCGGACTTGGAGTTTCCAGAGTGCTATTCGGTGGGTTGCCGATACTCCGCATCCGCGGCAAGTAATTAATCTTCGTTGCCGCGGGACACGTCAAAGGGGCGCATCAGCAAATTATGAATTATTTTCGTGGCTCACGGTTCGCCGACTCCTAAAAGCGGTCGGTCGAACAGCGCCCGGTCTGCGAGAACTCGCCTCGCGGAGAGAGGATGCTTTCGTTCCGAAAGGGATCGATAGAGAGTAATTTCGCGGGGTTTCACCGTGTCACTTTATTTCTTACGTATTTAGATTTAACGAGTTCTCGCCGGGACGTGCACACCGGGTGGGCCGTTTCGATCGGAACACTCAGAATCTATAATAGTCCTTGGGGTATTGTATATCTTCGCGGAAGCATGGGGACAAAAATGTGCCGTTTCAGGAAAATCTTGAAATCCTCCGAGGAGTAATCTTTAGCCCGAAGAAAAGAAAGTTGGCTACTGTTTCTTGCAATAGACGCCAAAACAATTTTTATTTTCCATAAAAACCCGCAGTTCGATCATAAGACTTTTTTTCAGTTTTTAGTTCCAGGTCTCTGTTTGATCGCTCGTATATGCTGGACCATGGATTCAAGGCAGCTAAACCGAAGCCGGATGTTTCTTATGGTTCGTGCGCAGATCGATTCGGCCGGGTGCACACGTGTGCGTGCCAGTGTGTGTCCACGTAGCGGGCTAGTTCTTGCGGTTGCGGGGATCGGCCGCTTAGGTAATTAGTTGCAGTTCTGCTGCTAATTACGCAAAGACACAATTAACGAACCGGGGACACACACGCGGATCGGTTGGATCAGCTCGCTAAACGCAAACAATCCGGTAAGCTTGTCGATCTTTTTGCCGGTATATATCGGCCGGTCTGCCTCCGTTCCGGCAATTAACCACATTCCCCCTTATCTTTCAACTTCTGCTCCCACTCGCCGAACTTCTGTCTTTCTCGGACGGTCGGGTCAGCTCTCTTTCTCCGTTTAACAGCTTCTTTAAGAATTCATCCCACTCTTCCCGTGGCCCTTTCTCATCTCGCTGGTAGCAGTCCCGCGGCGGCGGTCTCGTTCCCTTATTACTTCTTTTTTCTTTCTCCTTTTCTTTTAAAAGCTTTCCGTCCCCCCTAACCCCGTACCGCCACCCCGATTCCTCGCCTCTTGTCTCACCCGGAGAAATTGACCGTCGCGCGGCCGAATTTCCCTCCTCTCCGCGTTTTTTCGCGCGCCGCCTCCGCTCGTTCCCGCCGCTGCACGCTCGAGTATCTTTCAAGCCTTTTACTTTCTCTCCTATTTCTCTCTCTCTCTCTCTCTCTCTCTGTGTGTGTTTCTCTGGTTCCTGTTCTTCTCTTGTACTACTCTTTCCATTTTTGGCTCGCGAGACTCCTTCACGTCCGCCGTTCCCCTGAAGATTCTTAGAAGAGCAAGTGTTTGAACTAGAAGTGTCACGCGAGACGGCGACATTCCGAGGCGGCCTGACTCGGCTGGCTGGATGACTAGCTCTCTCTCGGCCGGTTTAAAAACACACCGGAAGTTGAAAAATAAACGTCCCTTCGGTGGACGGGAACTCGGCGGGGAAACTCTTCCGCAACTTTCCTCCGGACCCGGGGAAAGAAGAAAGTTGACGCCGCGATCAAATCCGCCCCGCGCGCCGCCGCCGCCGGTGACTCGGTCGATTCCGCTCGGCAAACGTTGCTCGACGGACGACCATTCGATTCCGGACTGCTGCCACGGACCTCAGCGAACTCGTGCACGACGGGTCACCGAGCCACGGCGCCCATTGGCGTCGAATCCTTGGATCCAGGTGCGCGATGGATCCTTTCGTCCGGAAATATTCGAACACTCCGTCTACTTTTGTATCAAAGACAGCGTAAAACTTGCTACGGTTCTGGAAGAAAGGCACGATTGGATTGCGTTCCACGGGACGGCTTGATAACCCGAGACCGGAGTTGTCGTTGCTATTCACGTATGTACGTATTTATTTATTTATTTTTTTTTGGCTTGGCGCGAATAAAATTCTCAAATTTCCATTCCATTTCAACCCTTTTTGAGAAATATATTGGGTTGGCAACTAAGTAATTGCCGATTTGTTCAATGAAATAAAAGAGTTTTTTTTTACTTGAAAATTCTACGCTCGTAGAAAGTCTGATCCTTTTCGGCCAAAAACTGAGTTAAGTGACATTTTACAGCGTCGTCATTATTGAAAGTTTTACCACGAAGGGAGTTGTCGTTGAATTGATGTTACACCCACCATATAGCCCTGATCTCGCGCCATCGGATTACCACTTATTTCGATCCCTGGACAACTCCCTTCGTGGTAAAACTTTCAATAATGATGACGCTGTAAAACGTCACTTAACTCAGTTTTTGGCCGAAAAGGATCAGACTTTCTACGAGCGTGGAATTTTCAAGTTGACAGAAAGATGGCAAAAGGTCATCGAACAAAATGGAAAATACATCATAGATTAAAGTTCATTCTAAGTAAAAAAAAAACTCTTTTATTTCATTGAACAAATCGGCAATTACTTAGTTGCCAACCCAATAAATAGATTAGATACAAAATTGAGAAGCCATAGGGGAGTTTCTGCTTCCGAAAATTGAATCGGACAATTTTTCTCTGGCACGAGGTTATTTGAAAAAGAAAAATGGCTAAAAATTTGGACATTCTCGTTATTTTCATAAAGTTATTTAGAATAGTCACTTTTAGTGCTCCGTGGACCCAGTGGTAACGAAGAAACTTCAGTTAAAATGCTAATAGTTCACCAGTGAGATAGATAAAAAGAGGATCGGTCAGGCCGGAGAGTTAGCATGATCTACTGTGGCATATTTTCGAGGGGTGCGGGGTCTAGACCGAGGGAAAAACGAGTTCTCGATTACCAAGATCGACCGAGACTGTGACGAACGGCTCGCCGCACCGGAGCCTGATAATTCGCATCTGGGTTAAAAATAATTTTATGCATAGACTTCGAGCAGGATCCAGAACCTAATACTGAGCCGAGAAAGAGCTGGAACGAGGGAACAATGGAGGCCCGGGCTCAGGCTCCGGCGTCCTACCTCTACGGCGCAGCTTTAACCCTTAAAGGACCGAGAGTCGGGCGCAGCTGAGCCCTCAATTTCCCGATGTCTGCTTAAAGGTAACAACTTTCCAAACCGGTGCATTCTACTCGGCCTCGAGCTGTCGAACGCCGGTACTGTTTAACTCAGGCTTCTAATTTGTTGACTCCGTCGATTACATCGTTACAAACAAAAATGCTTTCTGTTCAGATTACACGAGTTTAAGACGGTGCTCGTGACGAACGCACGTTCGAAAATGTGTACTCTATCGATTATATTCAACCCTTTGTTCTCGGTTGGTTACACTGTGTAAACATACCGTTCGGTAGTAACAATTGGACTGCGGATTTGAAGCAATTATGACCCAAAACGGGTACGTATAGTTCACTTATTAAAAAATTGAGGGACATGCAGTGATTTCTCCATATATGTCGCCGAAGCCTGAATGATAAACGTCGCGGAATTATCCCCACTAGGAGTATGTCTCCTGTATGATACACGACACTGGAAAGACCCGTGCTGTTGACATATATCGAGAATTCACTGTATTAGTTTCAGCTCAGTAAGACAATTAACCCTTTCGCTACTACGGGCCACTTTAGTGGCCTTCCACAAGATGCCACTGAGGTACTACGGGCCACTATAGTGGCTCTCCATAAGATGCCACTTAGGTATTGCGGCCAACCGTTTTGCATAAGTATCTGACTCTGGGCATGCAGTGATAGTGTTGGAACACTCTTTATTTATAAATACCCTTTGGAGAAAAATTTTTTTGTCCGAAAACATTTAAGCAGCTTGGGTTAGGGTTAGCGTCGCGTAGCGTGCAGTGATGTCGCGGCGCTCCGTTCAGCGAAACTACCGCGGCGGAGAACCCGCACGTAGCGAAAGGGCTAAGAGACGAAAGAAATTATTTGACTCCTGTGTTTCGTAAACATTATTTTCCAGGAAGCTAACCAGTCTAGTGTGGTAACGGAAGTTTTATTTATCTCAGAACGAGGCAAATAAAAAAAGGTCAGAGCAATCGAGTCCATAAATATTCTGAGCCTTTTCCTCCCAGAAAAAGAAATGTGTCGGGTTTCGTGAGCTTCGCGTTAACAGTTGGGGTTGCTGATGCCGTGGAGGAACACCTGGAGTATTAAGGGTTGATGAAGTATTCGCGGTACACGCGTAAACCAGTGGCTCTGTCGACACAAGGCGAGCACGAAGGAGTCAGTTTTTCTTGGCCGGATCTGTGATTCGACTGCGGAACAAACACGGTCGGTCGTGTTTCGCCTCTGGTGTTTCGGCGTGGCCTCGAATCCCCCCCCCCCCGACCGGCAAATGGCTCGTAATTTTTCATTAGCATGCGTCGCGGCGCGGTGGTCGTCGTCGCCGTCAACGTCGGCGTCGACGTCGACGTCGACGAGGGTGTTATCGGCACGCGAGCCTAAACGCGGCAGTGGTGCGACGCGGCGGAACTTTCGATGTTTCTTCGTGTTCCGCGGTAGTTTGCCCTCCCCGGGTAAGGTGAAAGCGAACGACCTTCTCTTCCCGGCTCGAAAGTAAAGTCCATCGATCAAGCGATGAACCGAAGGGAACACGCCACGCCACGCCACGCCACGCCACGCCACGCCAAGCTACGCCACGCCACACCACGCCACAGCAGACCTAGCCCCCTATCAACCAAGCCGACGTCACCGTCGACGGCGCAACTGCCAGTCGGTTATTCCAGCCCGCGACTCACGGTCACCGTTGGCTAGCGTGTTACTAGCTAGTAGCGCGATACAACCGGCAGCCCGAGAATTATGTCACTATGCCAAGGCCCAACCTTGCCGCGACATGGTCGCCGATGAATACTGTATGAGACAACCTTATTACTTCGACCGGCGCGGCGGCGTGGCGGCGAACCAAACGATCGGTTCCTTCGCCGTTTTTCACGGCGATTCCAATTGTCCCGCCTATAAGAAACGCTGGCCGGTTTTCATTCTTTCGGCTACTCGCCGGTGGCCAACCCCCGGCTGTTCTCTCTCTCTACCCGGGGGTCGTCCAATATCTTCTGTATTTGCACAGCGGTTTTTACACGGATACCCAAGTTCAAACCATTTTTGCTACCTCGATTCCTGCGGTTTCCCGAAGGAAAGATCGAAATCTTTATGCCCACTATCCCGAAGGCACTTTGACGCGTTGGTCACCGGAATCTGAATCTTCGGTGAATCCTTGCGGATCGTCTGCGTTCGTGGTAAAACGAGTACGATTTGAAACAGTGGAACTCTGTTGGAAGCGTTTAACAATTCTGTATATACAGGATGTTCGACTATAGGTGAGAGAAAATTTGAGGGGTGGTTCTCCATGACAATGTAAGGCGAAAATAAAGAATAAAAAAATTGCGATTTCCGCTTCATTTTTTAGTTATTATCAATTTAAAATCCGCCTGAAATGTGGCAACCCGAGCAACAGAGGTGTACGTTGCTCGCATTAACACTAAACCTACCGACATTTCTTGTATTCCTGTTCCTACCGTGTGTGGTCAAAATGACCGGTCCTTAAAAAAAAAGTTATTGTTAATATAATTCAACGTAGTTGAATTTGCTGCTGAATGAATTGGTATAGATAAATATTTCTTTCCCCAGCCTTCGGCAAAGCGTTCGGTTAAGACATTTCTCACTTTTTACTAGATTCTGCACAGCCCTGAAGTCGGCTGACACCAGCTCAAGACTAAGTGACGGAAGAGTCGAGAAACTGTCGCGACATTTCGGGCTTCTTTATTTTAACGGAAAGTTTACCGAGGAAAGAAATTTGGATGACCCTACAACTTCACGGGGAACCGGCGAACGATCGAAAACTTCGCCGCGAGTGCCGTTACGTAAGAATTATCGATCGACCGAAAGAAAATGAAAGAGTTATCGGTGGTTCGAGGAGTTCAGCGGTGTCTCCGGGACCACGCTCCATCAGTCAAGCCTTGAACCCACAGGATCCATCGAGGCGGGCTCCGGTTCCTAGGGCGCGGGGTGAAAACTCGCGGAAACGATTTATTGCCGATCGAAGAACAAGGCCTGGGAGCTGTATCGCCGTTCGCGTTAATACAGCAGGCGGGGAGGATGGTCGACGGAAAGGAGCGCCGGTAAAATTCATGTTATGCATAATCCAATTTTCCAGTCTATCGGCTCCCAGCTCGTAAATTCTCCGCAGATTGGATTACTGGTCCGGGCAGCCGGGCAGATTGTCCGCTTCCGATCTAAATATTGAACATTACAGATAAATTAATGATTTAACCGACGCGATTCGAGCGCGAGGACATCGCGCCACTTCTGCCTGCAGCCAATTGAAAGATATCTCTCGTGCACGATTTTTTCGGAAGCCGACCAATCAAATCGGCGAGCCCGACGAGGGGTGGGGAGTTCGCCGAAGGATAGATCGCGATTCAAGATCGATTCTGTTCCGCACAGACACGGAACGGTTTCAGTATAGTGATACTCTGATAATACCTTTTTGATTTAGTTTCCGATATGCGTCTCTACTGACACGATCCGATAAACGTTTATATTCGAATGCATTAACACGTTCGCTGTCAGCATGCCTTTCGGTGCTTCGCTATTACAATGTTTTATGACATGTGCCTCTATAAAATATCGAAAGAATTTAACAGAAAGAAGCTATAGAAAGTCGAAATGTTAGACTTACACTACCGGCCATAAGTGTTTACCCACCCACATATTTTTTAACATTGTAGTCCACGGTTCTACGGTTCAGCTTCAATAACTTTGCTATTTCTCTGTTACTTTTTCCGATGCTATGATGGGACACTATTAGAGCGCGCGTTTCAATCGATAATTCTTTTCTCCTTGACATTATTTGAAATTTTCGCAAAATTCTTTAGGCACGTAAAAATCAACTGTTTACTGTATGAAAGCTTAATGCAGTATGAAATTTGAGAAGACTAAGATACCTGTATTACCTGCGTTCATATTCCCTACTGACCGTTATAAAAATTTCAAAAAAATGGGTTTCTTTACCCGAACTCCAAAATTGTCGTTTCTCATAAAAAGCTGTAAACTCATTTACAGTACCTGATTGTGTATGTACAGAATATTTTGGATGTTTTTTATTAGCCTTATAATTAGGATTTAATGCTACGGACATTTTCATAACAATGAAATACCTATTATTTGAATAGTAACGAAATTTGAAGGTGGGTAAACACTTATGGCTGGTAGTGTAGGACAATGTGTTCCGTTTTATTATTTTTGGACAATTTTTAAGCGACTTAACCAATCCGATTGGAACGCGAGGATACCTCTTACTGCGACGAATTGGAACAACTGTCATGTAGGATTTCTTCGGGGCCCAGGTCGGCCGATTTTCGCGCGACCAATGAAATTGGCGGGCTGGATAAGGGGTGGGGATAGATCGCGATTCGTCCGGTCCGGCGCGTTCGGCAGTGTTTCCCAGCGTGCTCCACGGTGTTCCGCCGCCTCTGAAGTTACAGTTGGTTAACCCGATCAACGTCTCCGACTGTTGGACGTTAACCGACGGCACTCCTGAACTTGACAGACTGACACGGTCCGTCAGCCACCGCTCTATCCCGCCATCCGAGCGTTACCCGTTAATCGGCGGTTTTCCTGGACACGGCCGACCGTTTCTCGCTCCGAGAGAGCCTCGCCGATTTCACCCACGTCGATCCCTAACCAACCGGTATCCCCCCTCTCTCTCTCTCTCTCTTTCTCGCTTGTTCGCTCGCTATTGTTTCGTTCTTCGTTCCCCGCCGAACGAAAGACAGTCGATAACGCTGGATGACACCTGGACCAACCGGGACGGGTGCCGTCAGTCTCGCGGACACAATCTATCCGCAAACTTCGCGGGGACTGACAGCGGCCGCAAGATCGAACCCTGTCGAGAGCTAACAGGGGAAGTTTGGCAGCCGCCGCGCGACTAATTGGAGAAAAAGATCAGAAAAGTAGGAAGATTTCTTTCATTCGATCCTGCTAAAGGGCTTGTAAATAAAGCGGACGCTGCTCCCTTGGTCCTTTTTCGACAGGACTCCAGCAGATAGGGATTCTTTCTTTCTCGGTGATGCGGACTACATCTGTGCCGGTGTCTTATGAGAAAACTTAGAGGTCTTAGAGATCTTAGAGGTCCAGCACTTGGTAATTAAAAATTTTCGAAATCAGGACTCATTCCTGGACTCATTCCTGGCACCGAGGATCTCATTTACTCAAAAATCAATCAACCCCCCCCCCCGAGCAGTCAGGGTCTATTCTGACCCACAGTATCAAATACGTTTCCGACGAATTAATTAAATGAAATATTAACGCGTCTGCGAGAGGTGCCTCCGAAAATCTGGTTCCCGCGAGCTTAAACATTTCCAAGGGACGGCGAACCTTATCCAAATCCCCCGGTAAACAGGCCACCGGCAAAATTCCTCAAATCTGGAGTCCCGCCGCGTCGAAGATTCCCGCAGGAGTCTCTCCGGAGTGAAAATCGGATTGCCCGTTTGCTGACGTAGTCCTCCCGCTGTCGTCGTTGCGATTTGTTAGCAAGAACGGAACGGCAGGGCACGGAAGAGACAAAGGAATTGTCGCGAGATTCGGGTCGCCGGAGGATCTAGATCGTTTCAAGGAAAACCGGGGATGGGCATTCTGTTGGTTACGTGGACTCGAAGCACGAGTCACGACTACGACGAACCAGAGACAAGCGAAACGAATTAACTAGGCGGCGACTGGACCGAGAGAACGCTGTGATTCGGGACACTGAAGTTGTTTAGGGTGTTATCTGAATAACGTTCCTCCCACGGTGGCGTCGGCTCACTGGCCGAAATACTTGATCTAGGATCTTGATTCGAGATCAACGGACCGAGGAACCGGACCAACCTTTTGCCGCAAAAAGGAAATTACTAGTCCCTTCTCCTAGTCCGAAGTCGACGGAATTCTCGGAGACAATTCGCAGCTAATTAATAGTCCTGCGCGTCGACAGCAAAGGTTGCCTTCTTGCTTCTATTCCAGATACTGACTTCTTAGTGTCCCAAGAAGGTCTCTTTAAAAGTTTTTACTGCAGTAGAGTTAGTAGAAGCACAGGCCGTCTGTATGCTTCTATGCTATTCTTTTAACATTTCTTACATCGGTAGTACTATCCTAGGGACTTCTTTTTCAATATTCTGAAAGGGTTCCTTCAAAATTGTTTACATCGGTAATAGAAGCAAAAGCTCTCTACTTCTATATTATATACTGACTTTTTAGTGTCCCAAGAAGGTCTCTTTAAAAATTTTTACTTCAGTAGAGTTAGTAGAAGCACAGGCCGTCTGTATGCTTCTATGCTATTCTTTTAACATTTCTTACATCGGTAGTACTATCCTAGGGACTTCTTTTTCAATATTCTGAAAGGGTTCCTTCAAAATTGTTTACATCGGAAATAGAAGCAAAAGCTCTCTACTTCTATATTATATACTGACTTTTTAGTGTCCTAAGAAGGTCTATCTAAAAGTTTTTATAGCAGTAGAGTTAGTCGAAGCACAGGCTGTCTATATGTATCTACGCTAGGGACTTCTTTTGTAATATTCTGAAAAGGTTCTTTCAAAATTGTTTACATCAGTAGTAGAAGCAATAGACACTTCTTCTCTACCTTTCGAAGCAGTAGAACTTGTTGATTGGAGGGAGCAAGTGTGATATTTATTGTCGCGGACAATTTTGCGGTGGAGTTTTCGTGAAACTGTCCACCGAGCATTATTTCCTCGGCGCGGCGGTACGTGCTGTGTTTTCATTTATCGACGCGGCCGAACGAATTATTTATCTTTATTTCCGTGGGTTCGTTGCCGGTGTAACGCGGCACACGAGTCCCGTATCGATTTTCCCGCAGCCAGATGGAAATTATTTCCAGCGGCGTTAATGAGCCGGGCCCGTCGAGAGCGGACCGTCGATCGACGAGCCGTCAACGGGGCTCGCGTCGCGTCCAAACATTCGGAAACAACGATGTTAGCCAACGTTATCTCCAGCGCGAACCAACTTTCGCGCGCTCGCCCGGCCACCGGCGGTGTTTTTACCCCGTGAAATTGGAGCGCGGCCGGTCCTACGCCGCTGCTCGAAGGCACAGTGGCTCTCACGCTCGTCCGCGCCCGTTCAAAGCGACGGCGAAACGTTCAAATTGTTACTACACACGTGTTTGGCTTCCTTTGTCGTCGGCACTTTCACCGCTCATCCACCCTCCTCCTCTCCCCCATCCCCTACTCCGCACGAGCGGATACTTTCCAATTTCGAAAATAGAATTTCAGGTTTTGTGCTGCCGCTCGGACAAAGAAACGCGGACAAATGTGCGAGCCACTGTGTTTGATCGTTTGTTCGGCGAACAATGAGCTTTGCTTTTCCAGCGGAAAGGATACTAGTAAAAGGAAAATGGTAGACTAACAATCGTAAAACAATGGACCGTGGCGTCTATGATTTTCGCTTTTCCTTCCGAGTCAGCGGTTCCCAACCGACGACCCAAAGATTTCCCTCTTTTCACACGTGTCCGTGATTCGCTCGCATCCAGGAAAGGTCCAGAGAGTTCTGGGTGTAGTCAAGGTCACGGGTACTATTCGGAGATAGTTGCCGAGTTCCTAATACACTGGGCCATACCCCCTCTCTGATGACCAGAATACCATGTCTTAGTGGGGGACCTTGGAGTGTACTCATGGTGGTGGAATGGAACAGTGGAAGGGGAAAAGGAGGTCAGATCACTCGATGATTGGGCCAGTGTAGTCAGATTCGTCTCCCCACTCTACCTTCCCCTTCTACGACGCTACTCCCCCACGCTTCCGTCCGGTCACGTGACGCGTTTCGCCCCCGTCACAATCCGTCACGTGACTAATCCGTGGCAGAGAAGTGGTCAATTCCCCTGATCAGCCGACTCTGCACCGGGCCGAGAAGACTATAGTCTGTCCAACGAGACGAGGCATTAAACGTAAACATAGCTACTCGAGTGCGACACAGTTAAAGGTGCCATTCATAGTAAAGGACGCACGCTGGTACTTCACTGCCTCGTCTCGTTGGACAGGCTATAAACTGTTCTACTGAATTCCCACTAGAATGTCCCACATTGAAGCATCATTGTTTCGGTGTTTCTCCTTGCCGACGTTGATCACGAATGAAAACAGTAGGCGTAAGGTGGGGGGGGGGGGGAACGAATTGGATTGGCCGGCAGCTTACTTAACACGTTGACTGCCGGACGGATTTTCCATGATTTGTCCCAGGCGCCAACATGAACTTTTCATTATGCGATGCATATTATGATGAAATATAGTTCCCAGCAAATAATATGAGTTATAAAATCGTGTTTGAAGCATTTTTTTTGGTGGGGGTCACCGGTGCCCCCCACGGGCGCTGTAGGCAAGTATTACTTTTTTTTTTTTAAACAATCGTGCTTCGGTTGCTAAGTGATTACTCTCAGTGTTTCGAAAAAAAAAAAAAAAAAAAAAATTATTTTGTATGTTCTATATTGCATTAATTTCTTCAAACCATTATAGTAACAATGGTAATATTGAAAAATTGATCAGTATCCATATTTACTATAATTATGTACTTTTAGTATTGACCACGCCGCCGGTCACCGGTGGCCCCCATGGCGCTGTAGCAAAGTCGAGTGCCGGTCACCGGTGACCCCCACGGCAGTTAACGTGTTAATCTCGGCGCAGCAGTTTCGCGGGATCGTTGACAACCTCTGCTCGGGACAGCGATCACCGTAAAGTGATCAAACATTTTCAAGCTGCGTTCGGATTCCTGCGAGTCGCTGTGAATTCCGTCGGACGGGTCTAGTAGTTGTTCTCGATGGGACTGGGGACCGTGGAAAGAGGTCGCGCGCGCCGCTCCTGGCAAAGAGGGTTAATGGCGAAGTTGGTGTTTGTGCACTCGAACGTTTCCTCGGAGCATTTTCTCCTCGATGCTACTCGCGCACTCGACCGCGTGTCGATACAGTAGAGATTCTACTGAAGTCAGTCTTTTGGTTCTTTTTTACTGACTTGTGTAGGGAACGTCGGAGGTACTCGCCGGCCACGACTCTCTGCGTCTCTTTCTTTCCCATACGCTGTCCTCCTCTGCGTTCGAAACTTTCATCGCTCGTTACACAACTAAATAACATCGGAATTATATAATATTTGGTATCATTTTAATCAGAAAAATGCCACGAATATGTTGGTAAAAGTTTCATAAAAAAATAATGAAAAATAAAGAAGTTTTGTAATTGGATTAGTAGTGGTCTTCTAGTCTCACACCGATATAGCCGACAATGTGGTGGCCGCGACACGACGGTTCTCGAGTGGTGTGAGGTGTTCCACTGTCATAAGTAGGGAACGTCGGTACTGACTTCAGTAGAATCTTTACTGTACTAGTCGTCGGCCGAGAGGGACACAAGGGCCGCCCGTTGCGAGTCGCTCCGTACGTCAGCGCCCTTAAACGACGTGCGCCACGAAAACGTACGCGGTGAAGTCGTCGCTTCGCGCGACCCGATTAGGGTATCCGAGGAAAATTCTCCCTACCTCCCCCCCTTCCCACCCGGATAAATGAAATTCTCGCTGCGCGCCCCGTTCTCATAAGTTCCCCACTGTCAACAGGCGGCTACGGTCTACGGATTATTGCCTCGCGGAGCGTACTCGGGCCCTGCTTCTCGACGACGCGGCGCTTTAATCCGGCGAATCGTTAACTAGTCCTCCTCGAATAACCCGACGCGCGTGGTTCAGGGGCTTTCCGGTCTCGACGACTTGAAAAACCGATTTTTCTCCATGCCCTGCTACCGCCCGGAAGCGTGCCTGCAGACTACTGTAATGAAACTCGTAAGATCGTGAAAGCTGCGGAAGGCTAAAGGTCGCTGGACCTTTGACACAGTTTGCTTGTTAGCGTCAACGCATTTTTAACGAGAGGTTTCGTGGGAATGGACGAAGGGATGTTTATTCCTTGACAGATTTATGGCAGGGCTTTAGAATGTTTGTGGCCCGTGAAGCTAAACAGTCCTGGCATCAGGCGACGCGATACCTGATGACCGATTTGGGTCTCGCAGCTATCGATTGTATAAGCATTGACTGTTTATTGAAGGTGAGGATGTTTAGGAAAGGCAAGCGACCCGACGTCGTATTGCCAAAGACAAGGGACTCTTTGTCCTGAAGGATCTGGCCACGGAGTGGGGAAGGTTATGCCTTTTGGTAAGAGGACTGTGATGAACCCCACGGCACTTACCCCAGAACCTTGGGATTAGAAACATCTAGTTTCTAACATGCTGGTCTGAATATTTTTGAAAACCGAGATATTTATGGAAACGCGTTTCGAGCCTGCCCGCGGTACGTCCAAAACGATCTGGTCTCTGATGGCCACGAAACCGAGATAAAAGGTTGCCTCGAATTTTCGGTTAACTCGCGTCGGCTCGAAGTTGGCCGCCGGTAGCCGGTAGTCGGCGAGCTTATTAGCACGCGTAATTACGCCGAGTAACTCGCGGGACGCTTTGAAATTGCGCACGGACAAAGTAATTATTCGTTCGGAACGGTCGCGTCGACGTCGCACCGTCCGAAACAGAGTTCGCGAATTCCGCAGGCGAGAGAGCACCGTTTCCTCGGGCGTTCTCGTCCGGTAAACGTGCCGGTCCCTTCAGGTGAAAAATAAATCTTAATTACCCCCCTCCCCGGTTGTCCTATATCGTCGAGTGTCGCGCGATTAACTCGAATTTCGGATCCTCCGCGAGATCCGACGGTACGAGACCGTCCGGTCGACTAACAACGCGGGCGCTTAATGACGGTGAAAAAGGGTGGGAAGACGAGCGGGGTGGAGGTGGGAGAGGTGGATTTACGAAAACATGACGGAAATTCAATGGAATAGTCGGTCCCATTGTTTCGAATTGCGGGCACGGACGGCAGTGAATAGCGTGCATGTTTTTTGAATTTTTCAAATTATTCTCAGTGTTGGTTATCGACCGCGAGCATGCCGAAAGCTTGCGTCAACGAGAACCGTGAAAAGCTAGCGAGAACGCTGCTGGGAATTTCATCGCTGTGTTAACCCCTTACACTGCACGATTTTTTTTATTTGACCAAAAAAAATTTGAAATTTGAGTGCGTGTAGCGAGAAGCCTCTCATGGCGGGGTAGAGATATTGGAAATTTTATTTATTGAAAAAAATTCGAGTGGATTGCGTGTGTGGTATCCACTTGTTTTAGTTACACACGTTCGGAATAACAATAAAAAAAAAGCGGCTTTTCAATGGCGACGGAATAGGGAAAGTTCGAAATTAGAGTAATAACTTTTAATCAACATTCCTAGAGCGTTCGCGAACTTTGTCCGACGGCCTGTACAAAATCCGGCGCAACTTCTGCTCTGGAAATTAGCTTCGAGAGAGAGCCATGAATTTCCATAAATATTCGCCGTCTAATTATTGCCAGCGTATTGTCGTTATCGTTGAGCGCGGATCGAAGTGCGAGAAAGGGGGCTGTGAAAGAGAGGCGCGCCAGTGTTGGCGAAGACGGTCGCCGGAGAACGAGCTCGGCTCCTTCGACGCTTTCAACGCCGACCTGGTCGAAGTCTTAGAGCAACCAACGACTAATTAGCCGGTGTGCGAAGAAAATACGCGCTACGACCGGACGCATTAATTAGAATTCTTGGGAGAAGGCCCGCTAATTAAGTTCCCGGCCCGTTTTACTCGAGGCGAATATTTCGGCCGAGCTAGTTACTCCTCTGGAAATACAGGGTTGCCCGGAGATATAACAATCCGAGGCATATTCCCCGAGCAAATGCGAATCAAAAAGTCCTTTACCATTTTTCAATTCAACGCGCTGGTCTCGAGTTATCGGGAGTCGAATATTAATCATTCGAATTCGCGCGCCCTAGGTCGAGCGAGCCGCGCGCAAGCGCAGTTGCGACAACACTCGTGACGTCAGGATGCGTTGTGGGCTTCCGCCGAAGGCTCCGTGACAAAAACATTAATACATCAGAAACGAAGCTTCAAATCGAAAATTGGTACAGGACTTTTCGATTCGTATTCACTTTTAGGACCTGTATGCCGCGTTTCGTGTATTTTAGACACCCCGTAAATTTCGCTCAGGGCAACTCGGCCAATACGGAAGTCGATCCGCACCTAGTGGACACGGGTCGAAGCGTTTCCGGGCTTTTACGTGGTTTCGGACATTGTCCCGACGACGCGGTGCACTTCGATCTGCCGACCGTTTGTCCGGATTATACACGCTCGACTACGCCAAGGCTCGCTCTCCTTCGGTTCGGCGAGTACAGAACGAATAGCGGAACTTGCAAGGATCTTCGCCCGGCTGTGCTATAACTCTCCGTTATGTTGGCCGGGTTTTATTCCCCTCGTGTTTCATAATTTTGAGGTTGCGCCGCTGTTGAAGCTTTAAGGAGGAAAGCGGCCCCGTATTACTTAAACGGACGTTTATCCCCACGGTATTTTGCCTATCCGCGATCCGCGTAAATCAAGACAAAGAGCCATCTCTCCGAGAGGATCTGGGGGCTGCTGGTTCGCCGGCATTATCACATAATTTTTGCAATTTTTTGCCGAGCTCTGATCGTCTCGACATATCCCGCAGTTTTACCATGAAATTTCATAAGCTTCGAGGGGACACAGCTTGCTTTTAGAACGCGGCCAACCACGTTTCACACAATTTCTTCAAAAAATATTTTTTCCATTCAATGTCTAAACATACCGATCAATAGTAACAATTGGACTGCGGATTTGAATCAATTATGACCCAAAATGGGTACGTACAGTTCGAGGCACTTATTAAAAAATTGTAGGGCATACGACAATAACGACATACAGATGGACGATAAATGCCGGCGAGTGGTGGCTCGTCCGGTGGTGTTGTGGGATGGTGATCGTGGAGGTTAAGCGACGTTGGTTTGGGGCCCGTCGAAAGATGGGTGAACGGCATAGGTTAGGTGTTGTGAACCTATAGCGAGGATTGTAACCCTGAGGGGAACAATAATAAAAGAATAGATGGACGATAAATGTCGCGGAATTATCCCCACTACCGCGGGGTATACTACGTCAGTGTAAACATAACACAGCTCGGGTACGTCTCCTGTACGATGCACGACGCTGGCAAGACCCGTGTTGTTGACATATATCGAGCATTCACTGTACTGCGTACCTATTGGAAACAATATTTTAGCCATCGGGTGAATACGGGGGTCCGTGTCGGACATCAAAGGAGAGATCGATGAGCACGCGCGTTAGGGGCGAGGTTCGAAGAGTGTTGTCGCGGTCGCGGCGGAAATGTGACCGTGTTTTCGTCTTTGAAACACGGTCGGGCGTCGTGGATCGGTTTCCGTCGGCGAACTCGACGCGAGCGAACGCGGAGAGGAGAGGAGAGAGAGAGAGAGAGAGAGAGAGAGAGATGCAGAGGGAGTGTTGGTTTTTGGGAAGCAAGGTATTTATTTAAAAAGAATAAAAGCACAGATATGATTTAGAACGATATTTGATCGATGTTTCCTCTACTAAGGCTAGGCTTAGACTAACTGACTTCGGCAGCTCGTCGATACGTTTGAAAACGATAAACATCTGCATGGGACACGTCGGCGGACCAAAAGAAGCGCGGCTCTGTCTTTGATTCGATACCTAAAGATACCGCGAGATACATATACAACAGTTCCTGGAACCGTATTATATATAATTTCTGTACATATATCTATAGGGAGTCCGTCATCCCTCCGAGGCGAAAGCCGTCGATCCGTTTCGGACCCGCGAGACGAAACGAGACGGCCGAACGAGCGGAGAAGGGCTGTGAGCTGCCGAGGAAATTGCGAGAGTGGGCGACGAAAGAGCCGGGGAGACAGGAAAGATTGCAACAAATCTCGGGGCGGACAAACTAGGGTGAAACTTCTGACGAGTTTACTTCCCCTTATTGTTGAACTGCAAAGGAAAGGAAGGCGAGCTCGGGGTGGAGGAACGTTTCATCTCCCCGTCGAAGTGCCGGCAACAAACACACATCCGACGAGGGACAAGAACTAACCGTCGAGAAACCCTCGTCTCTCTAATTCGGTGTGAAACTTCGAAGGTCGTTATCGCAAGCGCGAGCGCCGTTACACGCTTTTATTCGCGATCGTTCGATCGGGGGAGCCCTGCAAATCATTGTACCCGGCCGTGTTTCCCCAAAGCTCTCCGGTAGTTCGCTGTAATTTTCTCATTCATTCGGATTTCGCCGAAGTTAATGCAAACGTCGCGCGACAAGGTTTGCAAGTTCGGGCCTCTCTCTCTCTCTCTCTCGGGATAAGGAATTAACCGGTTATGAGGGCAACCAATCGTGCGCGCCATATCGTCTCCCCGCTCTCTGTTTACGGGCATAGGTGGGCAAACGTCAGGCGAGAGAATAATGCTCGTGATTCGAGCCTAACGGCTAGTTATCGGGCGACCAATCGCGCACACGCTCGATCTGTCTCCTAGGAGTTGGTTTCCCGCTCGGCGTGGCTGCAGCCGGGAACCGCAGAGCCACGGCGAAGCGGACAATGAATGGTCACGTCCGCGGCAGAATCACGGGCACTTCTCGCCGCCGTTGAAGGGAAACGCGACAATATACTTTGGCCCATTAGCGTAAAGTAGGATCGTGGATCGAGCACTCGGACGCAAAGTGGAGTTTCGCAAGAGCGGACGAGACATCTCGCGGCTTGGATATCTCGCGGAAGAAGCTGCGCGCGGAGGAAGCCGGGACGCCACTTCGAAAACGGCACAAGTAGCGAAAACACTTAAGCGACTACAAGGCGAAAAAAAAAAAGAAACTCGAGCGTCCCCCGTGCGCAACAAGATAAAATACGCGGAATAAACGTCCGGGGGAACGAGAACACGACATATGCACGCTTCCCAACGAATTTGCGTTTCCTCCATCGGCATCCGTTGTTTCCCATTCTCCATTTTTTTTTTTTTTAATCTTTCGATTGAATTTCACATTTCGAATATCGGGGTTCAGTTGCTATCGCTTTGTTTCATCCTCGAACACGATATCTGGTTTATTTCCATCGTGTTTAATTGTATCGCGCGGATACGATCATTGTTACTATTACACGACGAACGCGGACTAAACCAATTCTGATGAAACACGAATCTGTACGCAACAATACAATCGTACGCGCGGGAACAATAGTGACAGAAGATTGCTGTGTACTAGGCCGGGGGTCTGTGTGTAGTCAATTGGTATCGCGTATCGTGTAGTCCCGACCTTACCGGGAAGCAATACGCGTTTATTAAAGCGCAACGCCGCGCCGACGAGAACCAATCAGCTTTTCCGTTGCTATCGATTCGTTTGATCTTCCCGTCGACGGAACGAACGTCTTTTTGCTCGACCTCTTTGACCGAGCCGGCGCGGCGGCGTCGACGGCTGCTCGATTTTTTTTTCGAAATTGATTCTAGCCCGAGGATCTACGGTCTCGAAGCGGTCTCGTCGGGAAAAATGGCGGACACGGGCAGGACGCGACGTTTCGCGTTCACCCAGTTACGCGAACTTCTGTTTCCGGCCGGGGCGCGCAGCTTCGTCCCTGAAAATAATAAAATTCAATTAGCCCGGTTTCGGGTCCGGGTCAGCTCGTTGCTGCTCTGCTTCGTTGTATTTGCTGGAGGTTCATATGAGAAAAGTCCGCGTGGGTAACTTCGCAAATTATGAGCGACTCTCCCCGGGAGAGGGAGAGATAAAGAGAGAGCTCGGCTCTCTAACGAATGATCCGTTATACGAAAATGTCGTTAACGCGAAAAACCGGGAAAAGTTTACCTTGCATTTTCGTTTCTGGGGATTCCGGGGCGATTACTCGATCGACGATTACGCGACGGATTAAAATCCGCCGGAACGGTCCAGCCGGTGACGGAATTTAATTTTTCACTCCCCCCTTGTTCCCCCTGACACGTAAATGTTCCGGCCACGATATAATTTTCACTGAAAAAAATCCAGCGCGATCCGATGCCATCCGCCGTGGGCGTATATGTATAAATTGAAGAATTAACGACCGGCGCGAGTACATCGGTGCATACAGGTGCATACAGACGCGTACAGACACACTGATACGGCCGATCGTCTGCGGAAACGGGCGCATCGATCGATCCCGTCGAACAATGCCACTCTTTAGTCGCCATAACGAATCGCTGGATTGTCGAGTGTATCGTTTCGCATTTCGGAATCCCTAATTAGAGGGTCTAATTTTCAGTTTTAGCTCGCTCTCTAACGCTTTGTCCAGATTTCGCGTCGATGCGAACCCGACACGGCCGCCATTACACGATCGTTACGGGAAACGAACCAATCACCGGACCTGGAGTTCCCAAACAATTATTGTTTTCGTTGATTCGTCACACGTCGAAAATGATCGGAACGAATGCACGAGGAAAGGGAGCGTGATAATTATGGCGGGATGTTCCAACTTTGTGCTCTGCTGGGGGTCCTGAATCTGTGAAAAACTGGTAGGCTCACGTATTACGATAAAATAGAACTGTGGATCTTTCATATTAAGTTTACGGAGCATTAAAAGTGACTGTTTTTTACTTTACTTCATAGAATTAACGTGAATATATCTTTCAAAATTTCCAGTCACTTATTTTTTTAAATGTATACCCAAAGAAATCAATTTGTTAAAAAGCAACTGGTGAATCTATCTTTACGTAAATTCAAAACGTTAGAATCCCGTGAACCTAGTGTTGAGGAAAATAAAAATCGTTTGTGCCGGTTGCGAGGCGTACGAACCAAATGGGCATTTATTTCTGTTTTCAGTAAATTTATTAAGTCATAAGTAGACATCGGATGTTTATGCATTTTCCAATTTTTATAGAAACATTTTAAGAAAGTGGAATGAAATAAAATTTTATTTTTAATGGGGACAGCCTTTGTAGATCCAAAGCAAATAAAAATCGTGTTAAATTCTCTCGAATTTTATATTATAGCATTTTTTTAACATTTCCATAAGCCATAAATGCATAAAGATCCGATGTCTGGTCATAAGAAATGTGCCGATATCCTTAAATTCTTTTAATCCTTCAACTGCTAGAAATTACACTCACTCAAGCGATAACACGATATGGGAACAAGCACAAGTAGTAATGTTTCAGTAACGCTATTGGGGTAGAAACCAAATGGGAATTTATTTCTGTTTTTAGTGTATTTCTTAAGTCGCGAGAAATGTGTCGATATCCCTAAATTCTTTTTGAGTCTCTCCACTGCTTAAAATTGCACTCGTAGCGCAACATGGGAACAGGAACAAGTTACAATGTTTCGGTAACGCTATTGGATAAGCTACGTGTGCCGGAAATAAAACGCTCGCGCATGAGAATGCTGTATGAATAGCGAGTGTGAACGGCAGAGAAGGTTCGGGACATGTTATTAAATCTTAGCCCGACAATATTCGGGGAAAACTATTCCGGAAACCCGAATCGTTGGCACGTAGACGGGGCGAACGCGCTCGCCGGCTGTCCTGCGAATTTCGTGGAAGGACACCTCGAAGGATCGCTCCCAGCGGAATCTTCTTCCTGTTCACGGTTCACGGTTCACGAGAACCTTGCTGTATCGATACCAGGGGCGGCGAGAGTTTCCGCTGTCGGTGGAGAGTCGGATACTCGTACGATAAATCAATAAAATTACGCGGCCCGTGAGTGATTGATGCACGGTATGGAAAAAGCGGAAACGCGATCGCGATCACACTTTCATGCACAGGGTGTCCCTTTCAAACCGGTTCTGAAAGGTTCCGGTTGAAAATCGGTTATTCAGAAGATATACGAAGCACGTCACGTCTCTCTGCTACAATCAAATTAAAGCATCTTCTAAATTCACCCTCGCTTACGTTCGTCACCCTTGGACCGTACTCATTTTTAACCCTTTGCACTCCGCTGTCCCCTCTCAGGGGACATTAAAGTTTATTAGCGATTACGGGGAATTAATTTATTCCAGCGCAACTTTAAATAAAATATTGATTTTTTTTTGCAAATATATATTCCTCGATGTCAACCAATTCATATAAGTCCAATATCATTATAATACTTTACTTGGTTCCAAAATTATACTAAATAATACGAGGATTTGTAAATTTCTGCCAGAATGGTTTGGAGTGCAAAGGGTTAAACGTGCCCGAGTGCGGAAAGCGTGGGCAATTTTTAATAAGTACACTGCTAAATTTTTTACATTTTTGGCCACCTCGGTTGCAAGTATCGTCGAAACGACAACCATTGTTCACATTTGGTGGCGTAAGAAGTCTACGGATAAGGGCCTGCGATTTTTAGTAACAGTATTGTGCAACGTTCTCCCCTGTTTCCTCCAAATTTCAATTTGCGATAAGTTGTTTAAAGTACGGGAGTAGCGCATCGTCTCGCTGCGATCGATGACGGCCGGAGGGATGTTGCAGCAGAGTAGCCTAAACTGAGCCCGGCCCGTCGAGCATCCTAATTAAGCCGGGGTCCGGTGAATCGGGAATTTCCTTAAAAGCGAAACCTGGTCGCGGCCCAGAATCTTGAATCGCGTCGCCCCGGTAAACGCTTAAACGTTTTCGATGTTTCGCTGGAATGTCGCGCGATTCAAGTTCTCCGTGGAGCAGACAATGCGGGGCCGAGCTGAGCCTAGAGGAGAGGAGAAGAGAGAGAGAGAGAGAGAGAGAGAGAGAGAGAGAGAGAAAGCGGTCGCATTTTTAACGGGAAACAACCGCCACCGCCCCCGCAGCCTCTGTCTCCGTACCTGCGTCGACGTTCTCGCACTCGAAAACTAGAACGCCTAGCCCCCGAGCAACCTGATCCAGTTTCCCCGCGACTCATCCGAAACGTCGATCAACCGACACCCTGACTTACCGTTCCCGGCTCCCCGGATTAGCGAGAAACCCGCGCGAAATCTCCTATTACTCGTTGTGTACCTTTAACTCCTGCATCCCCTAATGCGTCGATCGATGCAGCCCGTCGTTTTCTACAAAAAGTGGGCTAAAAAACCCATTAACCTTTGTGCATTTTAAATCGGATCGCAGTTAACATTCGGCTCTGGACAAACCTGGCTCCCGACTCGCGTGCAATGTACACGAAACGTTAAATTGGCTCAAATATTTCGGCAAGAAAAATCACGGATTAACAACTGGATGGCAGGCCCCGGGTCTAGTTTGACCCGGTATTACACTAAACCTACCAAGGTTGAATGCACAATTCTTTATTTAAGCACATGCTGTGACGAAAACCGTACAAAGCTTAAGAAAATTTTCCCGCTTTTATATGTTATGTATTATTCAATCCCTAATAGAGAATTTCATTTAAAGAATTGTGCAATCGGTGCAAGTCGAGTAAACTAAATTTTATCTGTACTTATAGAACGCAGAAGGGTTGAAGTAGGGTCTAGTATGATAAGTTCGAACTTCCTAGTTTCGGTTCCATTAATTAGATTATTTTGATTTCGTGGTGATTTTTGGATTTGATATGTAGTACGTCGCTTGACGCGTTAAATGGACCTCGAACGTTAGGTATTAAATGGACCGAGGGGACAGAGGATGTGTACTTCTAGAACGCAGAAGGGTTGAAGTAGGCGTCTAGTATGATAAGTTTGAACTTCCTAGTTTCGGTTCCATTAATTAGATTATTTTGATTTCGTGGTGATTTTTGGACTTGATATATAGTACGTCGCTTGACGCGTTAAATGGACCTCGGACGTTAGGTATTAAATGGACCGAGGGGACAGAGGATTGCGACAATTTCAGACAATGTCAAAAATTGGCGAACGTTAACAAGTTCTTGAGAAGGTTCTTGGATGCGAGGGGCATTAGGAGGATTCAGCGGAATCGCGGACGTCGTTCATGGACATTCATTTTTCTAACATGGATCCGAGAGAACACTGGAGGAAAGTTGCGCTCGAAGTTCCACCGTATTATCCGGCTATCTCGACTGTCTTAATCTTCGGAGAATAATTCGTCGGATCCAGCGATGCTAGGCGGAAGAACTTTTAGTTTGCCAGCGTCACGGGCAAACTTCCCTAATCGCCCGAGGCGGCTCGCCGCGAGATCGATGGCTGAAGCGCGACAGGAAAATTCAGTTTTCGCCGGGCGTCTCGCCTCGCCGCGGAAAAACGCATCGATCATTCCGCCGACCAAATAAAACCCGGCCATCGTTGTTACTTGCGGCGACCATTCCGCAACTTCGCTTTTAATTGACGATAACATCGGCTCTTCTTGCGCGACGCAAGTAAAGCGAGTCGACCGTTGGTCAGACCGATCCTCCGAAGCTGTGCGAGCACAATGTTGTTCAAAAATATTTGCGGACAAACAACACCGGCTATTTACAAACATTTTAATAAATTGAATATATTTGTTAACCATTTCACAAGTTCATAATTAATTGATGATAACTTCGGGTGTTCTTGCTCGATGCAAGTAGAGATAATGTTGTACGAAAATATTTGCGTATGAACAACACGAGCTATTTACAAACATTTAAATAAATTGAATATATTTGTTAACCATTCCACAAATTCATAATTAATTGACGATAATTTCGGGTCTTCTTGCGCGATGCAAGTAGAGCGAGTCAACCATTGTTCAGTATACGAGCACACTGTTGTCCAAATATATTTGCGGACGAACAACACGAGCTATTTACCGACATTTTAGTAAATTGAATATATTTGTTAACCATGCCGCAAGTTCACTGTGAATTGCCGAAAACTTTGCTCGGTCATTTTTCTCGCGCGGTTCAAGAGTAGTGTGACTCGATTTTTGGTCAGACTTCGACAATACAGCGGTGCAGACCTCCGCCTGGGAACTTCGCGATTACACTGCTGTCCAGAACTGTTTGCGAACGAGCAACAGGAGTTACGTGCCGACGTTTTAATAAATTTAACTCTGTATTTGTTAACCGCCTTCGCTGGGTAAACCGTTGTTGCAAAAGTTAAGCGAAAACGCGCGTATAGAAGTGGTATGACAAGATCAAAAGTTTTAAACGACTTTATCTCTCTCTCTCTCTCGTTTTGTTCTTTCCCTCGGAGTTCCACGGCGGTGTATGAAAGTACCAGTTACTTAAAATTAGTTAGAGAACACATTCAGAACTATGCTAATAGAATAACCGAAGAGAACGACGTATTTCAGGGTGATGGTTCAGCTGTTCCTACGGCAGGAGCATCGGGAATTATTCCAAACTGAAAACGTTTGATTGCTTCGCGAGGTGTGAAGATGTTAGTGCCGAGTGTCAATGTTACGTTTCACGTGCTGATAAAATAATAACCTCCTAGTGTGGATATTTACACGGCGAAGACAAAAGAATTCTAATCATTGTAAACGCAGAAAAAGTCATTGGTAGGATTTTTATGGAAAATTAAAATTCTATACCTAAACTGCAACTAACCGGAGCAAAATAAAAATTGATCTCTCCTTTCAAATTCCTCCAAACGTGAACTCCGCTGATTCGAGTGGTTCAAAATGAGACTACCGGCACTGAAAGTACGAGACAGCTTTTGATATTGACGACAAATGGTACTTGTACGCGTTGTCCATTTCCAGCGACGATGTCTTACAATTTTAGCCGGTCGGAGTTCAGCTTTTCCGATTAAAGACGAATGGTTTCCGATAATTTTCAGGGTGTGCGGCGACTCGGCGGAACAGTTTACTTGGCTGCCAAGATAAATCGAGCAAAAATCTGGGACAGAAGCCCGAGATCGCAGGTTTAACGGGTTAACAGGGTCCGCTTGGTCGGGATTCGCTCGTCGTTACCGTTCATTTCCGATCGCGCGCGTCGCTCCCGGAAATCAACGAGCTCCAAGTAAATGGGAAAACATTCGGCCGGGGGGGGGAGGGGATGACGAACGCTATGCTACCGAGCTCTCTCTCTCTCCCTCTCTCGATAACTTTTGTCTTCGCGAAGAGATCCTCTCTAGGGAGAGCGTAGGTTTGTCCGCGTCTCTCTGAAACGCGATACCCTGCCAATTCGTTAACGGCGCACCCTGTTTAGAAAGTTTATCCGGTGCGCCCGTTGAACCCGAGCCAAATACACGTTTACAGCTTTTAATAGGTATTAAAGTCTTAGCCGCGACCGTTACACGTACCCGGGACCGTTGAAATCTCGCTTTTTACCGGGCCGTGAAGGAACACGAGACGCGGAAAAACTACGAAATCCGGGAAACGCTGCTCCGAGTTGTACGCGTCGCGAATTCCTGCCGTGTGTCTCATTAGCCGTCGGCACTCTTTTGGAAAAATAATCAAATAAAAGGACGACTCGTGTCGATGGACAAGCGGAAACCAATAGCGGACCAGCTGCGCTCGCAGAAAATCTGACCCAACGGTTTTCCCCCTGTTCTATACGGTCGCTTGCGCTTTTCAAATATTTTCAAAGTATCCATTTACAGGAAATAGGTGGAACGGACCTCTCGACGACAACGAGATTTTCGATTCTACTGTGCAGAATTTTTCTTTCCCTCGTCTGTGTGCTCATTTTACACGATTCTCTGTGTTGCGACGCGTCCCTTCGGAGCCCTTCTCCGATTTTTGTCCATCCTTCGACTAATCGCGAAGAATCAATACGCTGTTTCCAATCTTTTGAAATTGTTAAAAGAAGAACATTTTTATTTGACTTGTTTATTTGACCTGTTTTGTGATCGATGAGGATTATTTGTATTTTGCACGAAGAGAAAAGAAATTATGCGTGGCTTCTGAAAATGTTCAAAAATTGCTGGAATATAACATACGACAGAATTTAGTAGAGGATTTTGATTTATCTTGGATCTACAAAGGGTACCAGCACTGAAAATAATATTTTATTTGATTCCACGTGAAATTCGTCTAGAAAAATTCCAAATTGCAGGAACATCCGCAGTTCACCACGAGTCTGACTCGATGTTACAGAACAAAGGATTATTCGTCAATTGTCTCATTCGCGGCAGTATAATTTAGAGTGTAGATACTTCGGATTGCAACGCAACAAGGAGAAAGTCAAATAGTGCGTCCAGATCAAACGAGGCGAAACAATCGGTGCTCGTAACACAAGACAAACAGTAACGAATCGTGTTTGACCGAGCCGCAAGAAAACATGCTGCGGTACTTAGAAAACAGAAATTCTACAGGTAAATTTTCACGCAAGAGTAAACGAGAATTGGTGGTGGTGAATCAACATGGCGGTCCAGCATTGTGTCTCATTTCGAGACAAACATTCTTTTATGTGGAAGCGACAAGGGTCGCAATTTCTAACTTTGTCCAGTTTCTCAAGCGAATATTGCTGTTCAAACAAGAGGTAGACAATAGTACACAGGTTATGAGCAAACACGCTGGTCCGGTATCGTAACTCACGGTTTAAAACAAAGATTCGTTTACGCGGAAGCAACGTGGAACACGATCTCGAACTTTGCCCGGGTTCTCCAGCGAAAATCAACGTGACATACGATTTTGAACATTTTTTTTATGGAGTTGTGATTATTTCAGGGGTCAGAGTTTCGAACTTTTCCCAGGTTCTCGAGCGAAAATCGATGTGACCTACACGCTTTTGAAATAAATATTTTTTTTTGGAGCAGTGTTAGGGGTCAGAATTTCGAACTTTTCCCAGCTACTCCAGTGAAAGTTGGCGTGACCCAAAATTTTGAAACGAACATTTTTTTTATGGAGTTCTGTTAGGGGTCCAATGATGGTTGACGTGACCTACGCTTTTGGAAGACCTACATTTTTTTATGGAGTAGCGGTTTAGGGGTTAAAATTTCGAAGTTTGTCCAGGTTCTCAAAAATCGATGTGACCTATACGCTTTTGAAATAAATATTTTTTTCTGGAGCAGTGTTAGGGGTCAGAATTTCGAACTTTTCCCAGCTTCTCCAGTGAAAGTTGGCGTGACCCACAATTTTGAAACGAACATTTTTTTTATGGAGTTCTGTTAGGGGTCCAATGATGGTTGACGTGACCTACGCTTTTGGAAGACCTACATTTTTTTATGGAGTAGCGGTTTAGGGGTTAAAATTTCGAACTTTGTCCAGGTTCTCGAAAATCGATATGACCTACGGTTTTGAGACGAACACTTCTTCACGGAGAAGTGTTGGTTCTTTTACGAACAAGCGTTAGGGTGTCGGAATTTCATAGTTTGTCGAGGTTCCGAATATGCGAATATGGCAGTCTGGCGATGGTCGAGCGTGGCGTTCAAGGTCCGTTTCCCGGGGATTGTCGGAGGGTGCGCGAGAGCGGGCGAGCACCGAGTCGATTAGCAGATAGTTCAAAATTAAAGCACCTTGAAGCGGTGGCAGTCGGCAGGCGGATTCGCGTGCTAAATTCGAATGTTCTGCTACGTAAATGTTGACGGACCGCGGTAACGTATTGCGCGGACACACGCGAACCGTGCGCGGATGATCGATAATCGAGCTCGCGCGGGACCACCTTGCGGACGTGTGTACACAATGGAAGAACGCGTGCACGATGCTCGCCGCCGCAAAGGTCACGTTTCTCGTGAAAAACAAAGCGTTTAAACCGGGGCTACGCCGGAAGTCGCGGAATGCAACGCCGTCTCGGACGGTGAGCATGAAAATTCTGACGTCAATGTGCAATTAGAATATGCTAACAATTATATATACATCGAGCTGCGCGCGCTCGAAACACCGAGGAAGGTAAACACGGTTTTATGCTCAGTGACTAGCCCCATTCGCCGTGTTTATTTCATTTTATTCTATCCCCGTTTTTCCCTTGTTCCTTCGCTTCCTCACATTTATGTACTCTTGTTTTCCTTTTGATCGAACCTTTTAACTTTTATGCTGCCCCACGGTTTCCTTTTGTTTCGCTGCTTGTGTCACCAACCGTTCCATTCGGTTCTCTTCCGTGAATGTTCGCCAACTATCGAATTCCGAATTTGCAACGAAACGAGGACCGCCGTCGTTTCACCCGTTACCTGTCTATCCGAATTTTCAAAATGTTTCATAAATGTTTTTTTAATCACGCTGATCACTAGACTGCGGATTTTATACGTTTGCGACCGCCCTTTATTGAAATTGATACAGAAAATTTGTATTTTGTGAAAAAAATGTCCGCAGTCGCTCAATCGGTTTTAAAATGGCTTCCCGAGTAATGGCACTTAATGGTCCACAGGCTGAAGAAACTGTGAACGCGTTCAGACTTTCCGCGCACCTAAAGCGACCGTCTAAAACGAATTCTATCATTATTAATATCTCGCCAGTGGCGCCGCCTTCGCGAGAGCGTCGCGATTCTTCGAGCGGAGTGAAACCCGGGGTGGGAAATTCCGGGTGACGCCAATGTCGGCTTAATTTTCAGGCCGTTCTCGCGTCGGCATTGTCGCGGGGCGAACGAACGAGTGCGAAAGAGGAGGGCGAGTGCGGCGCGGGAAAAGCTAGGCGAGGAAAAGAGAAAGCGAGCATTTGAAAACGGGAGGGAAGCCGGGTGTAGAACAACGTAATAGAAAATTTATTCAGGCTTTAATCACATCGCGACAAAGACAGCATTGTTCGAGCGTGAACAATGGGCCGTTTCAGTGGGTTCGCGGCCGCGGCTGCGAGCATTCGGTTCCCCGGCTCGCGGCGACTTTGCTTTTTCCAATTCGGCTCGTCTCGTCGCGTCTCGTCGCGTCTCGTCGCGTCGCGTCGTATCGACGTCGCCTCGCCTTTAACTCTCGTCGTACCCCCCCTTCTTCGGATCCGTCCCCTCGTTCCGACAATTTCAGAAACTAACTGCAGCACTTTCGTTTTCCGCTGCGACGCCCTCGCTCTTTCATCCCGATCGCAATCCGGAAAACCCGTAATAACGGCCCCGGCGATCGATAGACGAATTATTTTCAACAGACGGACCAAGATCCTGCCCGTAATCCCTTGATGAAGGGGCGCAAGGTGAGACTACAGCCCCTGCTAGACTAGTCAACCAAGTTCCCAACTGTTTCGAACGTTCTGCTGTGTTTCGCAGCACCTCGAGTTTCACTGTCCAAAACGGTTCCCGCATCGACGATTGTCTTATTATAATTGCACCTTACAAATATTAATTTATGCCAACGAGGGAGCGGTCTGTCAGACGGCGGAACACGTCCATGATGATTTCTTAACCGACGCGAGTATTTTGAAAATTTTTTAATGCTCCCTTCAACAGCAACAACAATTTTAATTCTGAGCCAACAAGTCACCCCCTACTGGGGGATGGCATCATCCAATAATTTGGAATTACAATGTGAAAGCAGATTCTCTGCCTATTGGTCGACTTAAGCCCATTGATCGGCTTCGTTGCTCAAATGTTGTTAACAAAGAAAATGAGATAGACAAAAAATTCCGCAAAACAAAATTGGTGCGTGTGTTCCGAGATCGTGAGAATGTATAGAAGTTCATATATTCGCCAGCGAGAAACGCTTCCTACTATTTCATCGACACTTACATTAGTTCCCCGCAGCGGTTTGTCCCGCTTAATTTCAGGAACGCGGCACACCTGTTGTCGTTAATTTCGTTGAAACAGCGTTTCACGGCTCGTTGCCGAAGCATTGATCCGCAAACCAGCCTGGACCAGAACACGTTCCTCTCCGTGAGAGCCTTTTCCATCTAATCGGACTCTTCTTTGCCGCTTTGCATCTCCTCCATGTCGCCTATCATTCTTCCAGAATATAGGACGTCCAGATTAGCGACGTCCTAGATCACTGATCGAAGTTCATACGTATCTCACTCGGTCACTGACCGTAGTTTATGCAGTTCTTACTCGGTCAGTGACCGCGGTGACCCAGAGGACAGCCGAGGATCGCGGTCAGTGACCTAACGAGGACGGCGTGCAGGTATCGGGTGTCAGCGAGAGTAGGTTATGAAGTCAAGAGGCAGCAACACGTGTTAGCGTTGACAGATGGAAACTGTGTGCGAGTTCTTCACGAATTCAGCTTGAGCGTGGCGTGATCGCTATTTTCTTGACAGCTCGCGGCGTTCAAGTGCCGAAAAGACTTGCCGGAGCTCATAGCGTTTGATCGATCAATCGACCAATTGTGTATTAACGCGTTCGCACTGGATGATGCATTGCCAATTTTTATTCACTAGTCTGTCTTACGACGGCTGGATAAAATGTTCAACTGGACAAGTGGTTAATTTTTACACGAATCAGTGTAATTTAAAAGTAAAATAGATTCCCAGATGTATATTTCTCTTCTTAATAATTTTCTAGAGTTGAAAACAGTGCAATAACATTTTTAAATTCTTAATGTTTCTATTCTTTAAATATTTTTCAATTTCTTCGAGTTTTTAGCTCGAGTTACCTTCCTCAAAGATTGCAGGCTACGCATTTCACAATATCTTATCTAATATTGTTGCTGCACGCTTGTAAAGCTAAACAGAGCCACGTAGAGCGTCGAGGGGCCCAAATGAAATTAATTCAGTTGGATGATTAGTGTGTCGCGCGAACATTCGCATGGTTCGGACTAAAGCGAGAGAATTGGAGCGTTCTAGACCGTTAACCGGCCGATCGGGCGTCGAAGTCGGCAGTCTCGGGGCTGCGGTATCGCGCAATAATTAACTATATTGAACGGACGTTTCGCGTATCGTTAGGATTCCCATTAGCCGGTATCGATCGGGCGCCAGGCCGAATCGAATCGAATCGAATCGAATCGAATGCGAAAGGGGCGAGAGAGCGTGGCCGCGCGTCGTTACTCCGCGGACTTGTGCACGGTTGCGGGTACCCGAGTTGGAAAATTGGAAGGTACACGCTGTCAACTCGACGTCGAGGCGATGATTCGCAAATAAAAACCTGCGGGCAAGCTGTTTGCCCGCGGCTTCTATTCAGCCGCGATGACAGCTGACGTTCCGTTCCGTTTCGTTGCGTTTCGCAACGTATCGGATCGAATCGCGATTCCCCGTTCTCCACCGGCATTATACATCCCGTCGCGAGACTTCATAACCGTAAATGGCGCGAGCATACGTTCATCCCCGCGCTTGTCTTCAACTAGAGATCGCCGAAACGTCAGACTTATTCTTTGACAAATTCGTTAAGTTGTAGAAATATTTCATTAGCATACTTCTCTATTCAAGGTATATACAGTGAGTAACGAAAGTATTCGAACGCCCTTTAAATCAGTATAACTTTTTTTTAAAGTGAATCAAACGACCTGACTTTTTTTAGGAGTTAGAAGAATTGGTTTTCCAAATGATGTGTAAAAAAGATTTTGAAAAAATTGCAATTGGTAAGAATTACATGAGAAAATAAAAATGACACTTTTCACAACTTTTTTATTTGAGCCTGTAATGAAAATTTAAAATATGCGTTTTGTAGATCTCTGTTAGTTATACACGTACTGAAAATTTCATCGAAATCGACTGACGCAGATAAAAATGGCACGTATCAAAATATGTTAGAATCTGAGGATTTTAAGCAGAAACTGGCCAAAAGTCGTGAAAATCTACGCTTTTCACCACTTTTAACTAGTTGTAGCTCGTGTGTATATTAATCGATTTCAATGAAATTTGCAGCATGTATATAACTAACATATATCTACAAAACGCATATTTAAAATTTTCACTACAGGTTTAAATAAAAAAGTTGTGAAAAGTGCCATTTTTATTTTCTCATGTAATTCTTACCAATTGCAATTTTTTCAAAATCTTTTTTACACATCATTTGGAAAACCAATTCTTCTAACTCCTCAAAAAAGTCAGGTCGTTTGATTCACTTAAAAAAAAAAGTTATACTGATTTAAAGGGCGTTCGAATACTTTCGTTACTCACTGTATGTACCTACATATATCATTCTAAAATTCCTATGAAATCGAGAGAAATTCAATCGTCGTGGCGTTATTATTGTTAAGTGATTCGGTCTCGTTTGGGACTCCGTGGTTGCAGCGCTAAGCGTATATTCATTTAAAATGAACAAAATTTTAATTGGTCAGGAATAACCAGAAGACCGCACGAGGGCTAAGCTAACGAATTTATAATAGGTTTCGAGGCAAAGTGGAGGGAGCAGGTTGGACCGCGGAGGGTTAAAACGTACGAAATAGCCGGCGGTAAGTAACGCGTTAATAACAGCGAAGACCACGGGCGCATTATGCACTTTAATCCGGCGCGATCGTTGAACGGAATTAGGACGAAACGACGAGCCGACTCGATAAACTCCAGAGTCGAGTCGAGTCTCGCGTCGGGAGGTCGATTAATTCGGTCACCGATCAAATTCAGACCGGCCGCGCGGGTATTGTTTTCGCACGCCGTTGTCGTCGTCGTCGTTGTCGTCGTCGTCGTCGTCGTCGTTGTTCCCGCCGAAAAAAAGGGCTCGAAATTGAAATAGATTCGCGGGGCGTCGAAACAAGCAACGACATTTCGGCGAGAGTCCTCGAGCCGCTTTTCATTCGCGCGTTAACGTCCACTCGACTCCCTCGCGTCCCGACCCCGAAGAACCCACGCCAACCCGGTTTTTACGATTACGAGCATTTTTACGTCGATCATCATCTAACTTTTTATGCCTCCGTCGTCGGTTGCGAGGAAAAGGGACGCGTTAAAACCGCCGACGCCAGGCCTTGACCGACGACATCGGCGAACCGAACCGTAGACTCTCGGAAATACTTTCTGGTTGATCAACGCTTTCGAGAAGTTACACCGAGATGGTCCGAGAAAGCTTCAACATCTTTCGGAACAGTCTGCTCCAACTTCGACCATTTGCATCGTAACGGAGCATAAAAAAATAGCGCGCTCATCGGCAAATCTTCTTTTAACTTGTTTCACCCGGGCGGGGGAGAACCGTGTCCATTTATCTCAGAGTCTAAAATGCAGCTATCAATTTAAATTTTTTTAGAGCATATAGCGCCATGCTAGAGGTATATTTCAGTCGAAGGGAATCTTCAACTACCGAACAGAAAAAATTTTACACATTTTCTATCTAGGTCCTAGATGCCAATTCGTCTGTGAACCGAATTTTAAAAAATTCTCTGCCTAAAATACGCGTTATTCTTATTACTAGACAGCGGATCTTTATGCATTTATGGCTTCTGGAAATGTTCAAAAAATGCTATAATATAAAATTCGAGAGAATTTAACACGATTTTTATTTGCTTTGGATCTACAAAGGCTGTCCCCATTAAAAATAGGATTTTATTTCATTCCACTTTCTTAAAATGTTTCTATAAAAATTCGAAATTGCATAAACATCCGATGTCTACTTATTACTAAAACCACCGAATATTTCAATACGATAGATTCCCTTATTTTTTCTGTACCGAAAAATATTCCTACTCTGCTTCACAGGGGACTTGTCATAATTTCTACTAAATCCGTCGGCAATTTTCGAGCTCGGACTGTCGTACAGTAAACTCGGCTATACCGCCTCGAATTAGAGCACTGTTAAACCAATAATGACCAACAGGAAATTCCTGCGCGTTGTCCATTGTTTCTAGAGGATCGCGGAGTTTTCGTTGGTCCAGTTCCGAGATGGTTTCGCGTAATTACGGTGGATCAGCGTTGATTAGGTGTTCCGGACTTTATCCGATCCGTTGAATCGGGATGATCCGCGCGCGTAGGTGACCGGCTTGTTTTATTATTTGCGAGCGAGTGGCAGGTTATTACCCCCACGGGATACGTGACGCGATGAGCTCGGTTTCCCACGTGGCCTACTCGAGTAAGCCTCTCTCTCTCTCTCTCTCTCTCTCTCTCTCTCTCTCTCTCTCTCTCTCTCGTCCCCCGTTCCCCCTCGTCGCTGCAAGATTCAATACTCCGGCTGGACTTCCGGGACACGTTCGCCGACTGGGACAATCTCATTTCGCCGGAATATTTCGATCCGACAGGCAGTCCCGTTTCCCCGGGACCAAATCCTGAAAAAACTTTCCTGCCCGGCTGTCTCGTATTTCTATGGTCCGTTCGCGTTTTATCATTCGTCACGTCCCGTTCCCGTTCACCCACAGACTCCCTTTTCTCGCACAGCCGTGCTCCATCGGTGAAAATACGGGGGCGAGTCCAATAATTACCCGCGATGCAAAGTCCGTTACAATAACGCCCGCGAGTGACTGCAATTACATCGTCTCTGTACTCGCGCTTCCACGTTGCCCGAGGCCCTTTTCTGCCCTAGCATGCGATAGATAATATTTCGTGAATTTTTCTGTTCCCGGAAGTTTCGCCGAACGGTTTCGTGCATCAAATCAATGATTCAAACGTGATTGAAAAGTAGCCATTCGCTGACGGAAATTACAGTGCCGATCGAATATCATTCTGTAATTCATTAACAAATGAAAAGTGGTATCGAACACAACCGAGCGTATTCATATTACAACCGCGAACGCTCGACTACGAATCGTGTTCCAAGGGAACGTATAGAAATTACACGAGCCGAGTTTGATCAAATTTTTGTGTTAGAAAAATATTCGACACATCTTTATCGGTTTTAGAAGGTGTGAAAAGAACCCTCGCAGTTGGGGGTGAAAAATATATATGAATATGGAGATTGTTAGAGAGCTGGAGGAATGGTTTCCATTGCAAATTGATGTGATCATTTCCTACGAATGTATTTTAAAAATTTTAATAAATGTAGAAAAATATGATAACGGTCATTTTTTACCATTCGGTATTCACTGTTAACACTAAATCCACCACTGGCGGTCAAAATGCTCGGTTCCAGATTTTTCATTCGTCACGTTACAATAAATCGTCATTGTTATACATGTGTCAGTTGCTTTTAAGGCTCGGTAGGTTCAGTGTTAATTGCTAGTCGAAATTAACACTTCCGCCACTCCTCACAGCGATATCAAGATTCGGATGTCTTTAGAGGCAAATTCGAAACAGGACAATTGATGACAGAAATCAACGTGGATCGACCGGAATGATAATGCCCCGGGACATGATTTAACGAAATCGGACAACCTGTCGATCGCTCGCGGTGAAGGCTTCTCGCCCGTCTCGCGTCTTGAACTTTGCCCCGTTGGTAAATGTGCCCCGAAGCAACAGGGTCGAATCGAGAACGTCGAGGAAACATCGATGAGGCGACGTAGTAAACGGTTTCCCGTTAATTGGTCAAATTCGGGATCGCGATTCAGGTGTCGGCTGGTTTATCGCCGTGAATGCCTCAATTCCGAGCCCCTTAACGCGCGAATATTCTTAACTGCGTGTACCAATCCCGAACTTCGGCTCGATTAAACTCGCTTCAGACCCGGTTATCAACGAAAAACGACATACCTCGGTCCTTAATAGCCCGGGACGAACTCGGACACTTAACCGTTGCTTTACGATTCGTTTTATGGTCACGGTGATTAGAACTTCTTCATCCTCCATAATTTCTTGGAATTCATATCTATTAGTTAGACGTTTAACCCCCGAACGGTGTACAGTTTTCACTACATATGTTCCGAATATCTAGCCGATAAAAGTCCTAGAACTATCCCGTGTTGTGGACATATATCGAGTAAACACTGTAAAATTTTCCTAAAAATTCCGTAAATATTTACCGAGGTATTTCAAAGTATTAGGTCGGTGGAACGGCTAATAATTGACTCGATGTGCAAGGAGTCAGTCAGACAATAACGTGACGCTATGAAACGAGGAGAGACGATCATTGGCGCATCTTGCACCTGACAGAATAGCAACGAGGGGAAAAAGGGTGTTCGACGGGTACGTTGAAACACGTTTCGCGGGAACGAGCGGCGTTGTGCATGCAATTTGCGCTTCGAGTATCGAATCGTTCGCTAATTACTGTTAATTGAAAGGGAACGGATTTCACGGTCCCGCAGCTATGACGAACCTGAGTGATGTTAATTGTACCTACTCCTGCAAATTGCGGAGGTCGAGTCCGGATAAAATTCTGCTAAACGATAGCGTCTCTTTGAACGGACCCTTGATCGCTCGATCGATCGAACGGGAGGACCAGCTGCGTGCTAAGCTCGGACCGAGCCTAAACGATCCAGCCTAAGCGATGATTTTTTACTAGTTTCGTCGGGACGGCCGAGCACGTTTGTCTCGCGACGCTCGTCATCGGACGACCATCGATTTTTATAAATTTAGAGGGCGTTTTTAAACGTCGAGCTGCTTCCATGTCGACACAGAGCCACCCCCGTTCAACCCCCGGTTCGTCCCTGCTCATCCCCCGATCCACAAGCAAGCGCGATCGCGGACAATCGTTATCGTTACCCGATTATTATCCTGGTAGAACTCGAGCGTTATCGGCAACCGAAAAGCCGCGCGAACACCGCCACTAGCCATTATATCCCATCTCCCGATCGTTATCCCATTCAACGAGTTATCCTGCAACGAGCCCGCGATCTGTACCTCGATCATACACGATCGCGCGACCACGCGATGCGTCGATCTTTTAACCGGGAATCAGTTTTCACGACCGCAATTTTTCTCTAGGTTTCTGTCGGTTAAGAAATGGGAAAAAAATCTGGAGTACTCTTCCATGTACAGTAATTTCTCTATATGTGTCGCCAAAATACTAATGTAAAGTGTACAGTGTGTGAAATGGAACATGATCGTGTGCGTGCCTCGAGACAAACGAAATTTGACACTAGGTTCACGGGGCCTGTCAAATGACGGGATCTAATATTTATAATTTACAATTATTGACATTGTGAAGACGTATCCATGGGGAATTATTCAAGAAAATTATTTTTTTGGATATATATTATTTAAAAAATTGATATAAATGTGGATAGACACTTTCTTGTTATTTTTGTAAAATAATGTTAAGTAGTCAGTTTTAGTGCTTTGTAAATCTAGTGTTAAAGGGACATTGAAGTTGCAAAATATGAAAGAAAACCTTGCATCCAATATTCTACATACGAATAATAAAATATAATACTAATGTACTACAAACTACATTATAAAATACTAATGTAAAGTGTACTTACTTCTGAATCTTCTGTACCTCCGTCGGATCCACAGCACACAATTGTTGACTCACGAGGATAGGTCCGAACAACAATCACTAAACAACACACACACACACACAACACTTAACGAAATCGTGACAGCACACGAGAAGATGTTACTCCGACCACGAATAAAATAATACTGCGATTTTAACCGTCCCCCTCCCACGGACGTGTGATACGAAAACAGGGAATTCCGGGAAATAGGGTCGGCGCCTCGCCATAATTTTTTTTTGTTGGTTTTGTATCTAGTGTTTATAGACCCTCGGCGTCTAACCTTCCTGGGATAACCTGACCGTACCACCCCTGTGGAGGGGATCATTGTTAAAATCGCAGTATTATTTTGATCGTGGTCGGAGTGACATCTCGTTCGTTGTCACGATTTTATAAAATGTGCGGTGTGTGTGTGTGTGTGTTGTGTGTGTTGTTTAGTGATTGTTGTTCAATTGTTGTTCGGACCTATCCTTGTGAGTCAACAATTGTGTGCTGTGGATCCGACGGAGGTACAGAAGATTCAGAAGTAAGTACACTTTACATTAGTATTTTATACAAGAACATTGGATACAAGGTTTTGTTTCATATTTTGCAACTCTTTACTCCGTTAACTTTTTGAGATGTTAAAACTTTTTTGCGAATATCTCGGAAACTAAAGCCGAGCGGCGGTAACATGTATAGGAAAAAGTTGTTCAGAATGATGACCTTGACAACATATTTCAAGGTCATCAAAATCGGTGAGGAAGCCCCTAA
Organism: Seladonia tumulorum; assembly: GCA_913789895.3. Taxonomy (NCBI): domain Eukaryota; kingdom Metazoa; phylum Arthropoda; class Insecta; order Hymenoptera; family Halictidae; genus Seladonia; species Seladonia tumulorum. The sequence continues at coordinate 2,360,840 of OU565266.1, read as the reverse complement.
TGTAAAAAATTACCGAACGATAAATTGCTTGAAGGTTTAGAACTGCTGAGTGGTCACTTTTCTTTCACGTTTTTGGGCATCACAGAATTCCGGAAGATCAATTACCATTTTTTTCCACGCTCATCACTTTTTTCGTTCTACTCGGACATCTCGGATTTTTCGGTCCCGATATAACGTTCACTTTGTGATGTTCATTATGGAGGTGCGAGCGACCCCCAACAGCTTTTTTTCCCTGGCTCTGCTCATTTTACTCAATTTTCTACTGTATTTCACGTTCGGGGGGATATTTCCCGTAGGTGCGAAACGAGTAAAATTGTGAATAAAACGATAGCGAACGAGCGAAATGAATAGTCGGTTTGCTGTCACAGTTGGGTACGGGGAAATTCTGCAACGAATAGTCAGGAATTATGAACAGTTTGAAGGAGCACGTTGCTTCTTTTTCCGCGTATAAAATGTCTCGTTAAAAATAACTAAATTAACACGTCGACACGGGCCTGTCACACGCGACGGACGGGATCGCTCCGCCTGTACTGGAAAAAAGGAAATGATTTTTTACCCACGATAAATCGAGCGTGCGAAACGCCGCGCCGGCCGATTGCGAGGGGAATTAAAACAGCTTTAATTTTATCAAATTGTTGCGACCGCCGAGTCAGCGAGCGAGGTGTTAAACGATCGTTGTTCGCGAGCATTTGCTGCCGAGCCACTTGTTCGGACTTAAAAATTAATTTCCACGCCGATGGACTGCGTTCGCTCGCGAAACGCCGAACGATTGGAGGAGGGATTAAAATTGTTCCGATTGTATCTAATTTAGCCGAGTCAGCGGTCGACGTGTTAAACGATCGCTGTTTCCAATTACGCGCGTTGGCCCCGATGAGAGCGTTGCGTGACGCACTAGCGTGTCCCCTAATTTTCCAAAAAAAAACGAAATTCGCCTTTACCCGAGCGTTTTTTGCGTCGCGAATGATTCGCGCTAGCAGAGCAGGGGCGTGGTTAGTTAGGGGAGGTAAGAGGAGCCGTGTAAACACGGATACAAGTATATTTGGCAAAGGTAGCTCTGACAGGAGGTCTGCACACCAAGAGAGAGAGAGGAAGCGGGTTCTGGTTAATGCGCGAGAGCGTAGGAGTCGCGTGAAACAGAGCCGCGTCGAAATATGGTAGGGTGGCTTTCGGGAGCAGGTTTCAACCAGCAGGCATCCGGTATTAATTCTTCCGCGGAGAATATCTTACATATGCTACGAGGAATTCAGGAGATCCCGAGACCCTGTGCTCCACATATCCGTGCATACCACACCGTCAGTCTGCAAGCTGTGCTTTGTAATTTCATCCTTCCGCTGTCTTTCGTGACGCGAAGCCCCCGCAACTTCATAGACGCGATATTCCGCCGAGCCACGATTGATTCGGTGTTGGAATGTCATGCCTGTTCCACGTTGCAGTGTGGATTGCCCGCCCGGGCTCGCCGTGGCCCGCGGAAGCCGCGAAACCACGCCTCCTGGGGACGGAGTAAACGGAAATTGCGGATGGGGACGGAAAGATCCAACTATTAATATAATTAACAGGTTAACTGCCACGTCATTCACATATGACTGACAGTGCTTTCGGCTGGGTTTAGAAATTCATTTTCATTGTAAGATAAACCTAATTTTATTGGAGTCTTTCGAAATGAAAAAGGTTAAGACAGCATCCCCTGTAATACATTTTAAATTTCTAGTTTTGGTTTCATTAATTAAATTACTCTGATTTTGTAAGCATCTCTGGGGTTGATATTTGGCACTTAACGTGTTAAAATGAAGTGAAATCATGTAGAATGGAAACTTCACGAAGAAATGTCTGTGTTCTCGGATTAAAATAGCTTGGGCCGTAAAAGGTTAATTAAAACATTGATATCGTAGCACACTTAAGTCTCCAGATCGTTATTTTATATAAAGGTTAGTTAAGAAAGCTTGTTCCCCACATATAGAAAGCTATTCTTTTAATAAACACCTGATCCAGCGATACAATTTTTTGTATGAATTAAACGTCCTTGGAGGAAGGTCATTCTCCATCTTAACCTTATTCTGCGACATCGAGAACCCCTTCCCTAGATTTACAATCTAAAACTGTTGCATTAACTGAACATACTACCGAGTACGAAGATTAACCAATTATATTCAAATTAGAGGCGTTTTCCACTTTAACCTTGTACCGGTTTCTGTACTCTTCAATAACGCGAACGCGGTAACTGTTGACAAGCAGCGACGTTTAGTATCTATCATGCATTTATTCGTTTCAGCGTCTTGTCTCCGTTAACACTAGATTGCCTAAGCAAGTCATTTTGACTGCTTTTGAATTTCATTTTTTTTTATTGCTAATACTTATTAATAACTTGTTATATGACTGTAAGTGATATAAAATATATTAAAAATTACTGTTAAACAAATTTCTTTGCGCATTAGTTATTTTTTCACAATGCAGTCATTTTGACAGCTTTCAGGCAATATAGTTATATACTAAGCTCCCGTCTTTCTAGTGTTAATATTGCATTGGCGAAACCGAGAGTGCCTTGCTCTTTCGTATTGTTCCGTCGTTATCTGGTCGGTTGCTCTCTGGGGCAAACCGAGGCGCTCCGGCCAGAGCAAAGAGCGTTTGTTGTGTCGCTCTAAACGAAGAACCATCTGCTCTAAACTCTTATCAGCTTTTAAACAACGTTCAGGATCCAGCCGTTATCTCCTTCGGCAATTAAACTTTCACCGAAGAGTTTCGAGTTTCCGGACGAAGTTTCCGATCTTTGTGTTTTATTCACGAAGCCCCGAAACGTTTTTAAAGGATCATTTATCCGTGAAACCAGCCTCCGGTGCCTGCGCATGCGAACTTTTATTTAAATTCCCGACCATCTAAACCTTCAACAAAGATCAACATACTCGAGTATTCGAATTACGGTCGCAATTTCAAATCGCTAATTCCCGTCGGACGCACACACACACGTAACTCCTGCAGAGTCTGTTTGCATCCACGGTGCGTCCGAATTCGCGTGAAGGAACTGCTTGTTAGGAAGTAGCTAGTTGGTTGCCAGGGCTGGGCGAATCAAAGCGCTGTCCGGTTTAATGGTAACTAATTATACGGGCCGTTGTTTCGTTTTACGGGCTTCCAGTCGGTCCGCGTGCAACGGGGCTCCCTCTTCTGGTTCGCATTGTAACGCTGCCCGACAAAACTCCACAGTCGCGCGATGTAAAGGTATACTTAACGACCATATCCGCGCGCAGGCCGCGTGTTTCGTGAATAATAGAATCCGCGGGACGGCACACGCCCCCGCGTCCTTCGCACAGAAAGAAAGGAGAGCGGGGAAAAAAATCTAACGAAACCTTGAATCGAGGTTAGGGTCGCGTGGTCGGAGCGAGAGAGAGAGAGAGAGAGAGATCGGTCGATCGACGATGCCAGCGCACGATTTCGCGCTGTGCTCGTCGGCGCACAAAGCGACCTCGCGACGTTATTGTTGCCTCTGTGCTTTCGTTTATCTCGCCCCGGGAGGTCAAAGCTGCGGCCACCGCCTAAAGGAGCAGCGGTTTCGGGGCCGACGAGAGCATACTTTACTGTTCCCGTTCACGGAAACCGAGGCTGGCGATCACACGGGACATTGACCCTGCGGCTAATTCGTTCCGTCGCGTTCCCCGTCCGCGAGAAGAATCCACGGGTGGAACTTCTACTGTTCGTGCCACGCGAGAAGTCTAGCGAGACGGTAAGGGGGCAAACCGAGCCCCCACTCCGCCTATCCCCGTGACGTAGATCCAACGTTTGGGCTATGACGTCACGCGCTACACAGTCCGCGTGACCGCTTTAACCGATACAGTAAAGATTCTACTGAAGTCAGTACCGACGTTCCCTACTTATGACAGTGGAACACCTCACACCACTCGAGAACCGTCGTGTCGCGGCCACCACATTGTCGGCTATATCGGTCTGAGACTAGAAGACCACTACTAATCCAATTACAAAACTTCTTTATTTTTCATTATTTTTTTTATGAAACTTTTACCAACATATTCGTGGCATTTTTCTGATTAAAATGATACCAAATATTATATAATTCCGATGTTATTTACTTGTGTAACGAGCGATGAAAGTTTCGAACGTCCGGTGGTTCTATTGGATTCTAGAATACAATTTCTGTTTGGACCAAATCCCGTAAAGTTATTAAAGACCTGCGTGAGCTCAGGCCTTCAAATTAAAACTTTATTTAACTTTATTTTTATCATTAATTTTTTTTTATGAGACTCACACCAGGATGTTCGTGGCATTTTTGTAATGAAAATGAAACCAAATATGACATAATTCCGATGATATTTACCTGTATAATGAACGATGAAAGTTATTTCCCATAACAATTACATTGACGGAAAATTAGTGTAAATGTGATCCAAATTATATCGCGTTTGGTATCATTTTAACCAGAATAATGCCACAAATATATTGGTGAAATTCTCATAAAAAAATAATTAATAATAAAGAAGTTAAATTTTTCATTTAGAAGCCTGCGCTCACGCCAGTCTTTGATCTTTTCCGAACGCTTCGACTCTCTGCGTCTCTTTCTTTCCCATACGCTGTCCTCCTCTGCGTTCGAAACTTTTATCGCTTGTTACACAAGTAAATAACATCGGAATTATATGATATTTGGTATCATTTTAATCAGAAAAATACCACGAATATGTTGGTAAAAGTTTCATAAAAATATAACGATAAATAAAGAAGTTTTGTAATTGGATTAGTAGTGGTCTTCTAGTCTCACACCGATATAGCCGACAATGTGGTGGCCGCGACGCCGGCGAGTAAATACACTACCGGCCATAAGTGTTTACCCACCTTCAAATTTCGTTACTATTCAAATAATAGGTATGTATTTTATTGTTATGAAAATGTCCGTAGCATTAAATCCTAATTATAAGGCTAATAAAAAACATCCAAAATATTCTGTACATACACAATCAGGTACTGTAAATGAGTTTACAGCTTTTTATGAAAAACGACAATTTTGGAGTTCAGGTAAAGAAACCCATTTTTCTGAAATTTTTATAACGGTCAGTAGGGAATATGAACGCAGGTAATACAGGTATCTTAGTCTTCTCAAATTTCATACTGCATTTCATACTGCATTAAGCTTTCATACAGTAAACAGTTGATTTTCACGTGACTAAAGAATTTTGCGAAAATTTCAAATAATGTCAGGGAGAAAAGAATTATCGATTGAAACGCGCGCTCTAATAGTGTCCCATCATAGCATCGGAAAAAGTAGCAGAGAAATAGCAAAGTTGTTGAAGCTGAACCGTAGAACCGTGGACTACAATGTTAAAAAATATGTGGGTGGGTAAACACTTATGGCCGGTAGTGTACCTCCGACGTTCCCTACACAAGTCAGTAAAAAATAACCAAAAGACTGACTTCAGTAGAATCTCTACTGTATTTTGCTGCGGTCGAAAATGCGTGCGAAGAGGCGTGCCCCTTCCACTCTGACCAATCGGCTCCGTATTCCCCACATGGGAGTTCCAGCCAGGCACTCGGGTATCTCTATGCTCCACTACTTCACGCTACGAGTACTGTTCGGCCACGAGAAGATGGCACGCGAAATGACAGACAGGTATCGAGAGATCTCCGTTTGCTCCGCCTGACCCCACTCTTAATGCTAGTCCTCGTCTACAGGTTCTGAAGCGGTGTCCCTGTGACACGCGATAGGTTCATTTGTTCTCGCTTTATCAAACGATTTGGCCAATTGCGAGAATACTTGTAACGAGAAGTGGAGCATAGATAATAGTTTCTGGCGTGCCATCTTCTGGGTAACGAACAGGGCACGGTTAAATTTACATCGGATCGGGAGACTGAAAGTGTTGGACAAAGCACAACTCGGTTCCCACTGTCCATCTAGAATCTGAAATCTCTATAAATGAACTGCTACGTTATGAGTAGACAGCGGATCTTTATGCAAAATAAAAAATACTTGCATCGACTGCAAGGCACAGGAGCGAAATAAAAATTTCTTCCTTCCTTTAATTATCCCCTTGCCCTACAATAACGAGCCAGACTCGTGATGAAGATTCTGAATAGAGTCTAATAAATGTGAACGTTATTAATTTCCTTTAAACCGAAATAAGATTCTATTTTGTTGTAGTTGGTATATATCCTTTGGAGAAAACATAGGCATACAACAAATATAAACTATCTGTTTTATTCTATGAAATTCTGAACGATGAAGAATTTCCAATCCTTATAATCACAAAATAAATAGTAGTGCAAGGGGTTATTTTATCAAGCTAAAACCAATACGCTGGCACCCTTAAATCTTTTTAATATGTCCACTGCTTTAAATTGTGCTTACCCATTTTTGTCATAAATGCATAAAGATCCGCAGTCTAGTTATGAGTTTAATGTCGCATGAGCTAATATTAAAGTGATCAGTAGAAGAAATCAATGTTTACGTAACTCCACTTACTTGTAGGTTATACAGTTTTATTTTAGGTAAAGACTTTCTGTTAGGACCTACGGGGCTAAGTAGAGGCGTTTCAGAGTTACCTGCACCCCTGATAAAATTTTGCGCCAATTTCTCGTGGAGAAATTTCGACGGGAACCGGGCCGAGAAGTGTAAACGTTCTCCTTGGCCGTGGAACGCACGCCCACGCAGTCACGAGAAAAATTTTGTCGATCGGTTTTTCCTCTCGCAGCCGCGATAACACTTCTATCCCTTGTGCCACACGGGTATAGGCCGGCAGTGTCTCTCAACCATTTTCGAGCGCGACCCCTTTTGTAACCGCGTCGAGTAACCTACGCCCTCGCCGCATTTCCATGAAACGCCACTCTTAATAAGGGCACTCTTTAGTCGACGGAACAGACGGAAAATAAATTATTCCGCGGGTAATCCGGACTCTTTTTCAAACCCCCTCCGGGACTTTTTTTCGGCCCGGCGGGCGACCCTCTGCCTGCGGATCTTTCGTGCGTCGGGATTTTTCCGTGTTGTCGGATCCTCGGCTTGGGAAAATGTGCGAGGAACGGAGAGTAAAAGGCAGATCGAAATGCAAACTTTCGAACTGTCACGAGTCGATGGTGCTCGACTATGTTCGCTGAACTACTTACGCTCCCTGTGCCGTTACCGTTGTCGTAAACAGTTCGTTTTCTGGGACGGGAAGCAGAAATGCTACCCCTCTTTCCGAAATTAGCCTCTTACTGTTAATTATTCTCTCGTTCTAGAATTTTTACAGCTCGTACAGATCGACGGCCGGATACGTGTCACTGATACTCGACGCGATGGGTAATGTTCACTGAACTACTTATGGTTCCTGGCATAGCATCACGATCCCTTTCACTATGAAAAGCCAAAATAATTTCCACCCATTGGCTTTTTATCATCGAGGAATCCATTTTCATAGACTTTTCACTGATCTCACAGGTTAATCGATCTGTACTTGAAGATTGCAGACCTGGGTCAGAATGGACCCGGGCAACATCCAGGGTTCGTTAACACGATACGGGGTCGCCGAGCATCGAGCAATCTAAGGTAAAGGAAGATTCTCTTTTATGAAGTTATTAACCTCAGACGACTAACCTTCCACAAAAGTGAATTATATGTCTGAAGAATAAATACTAAAATTGGCTTTGCAATTTTATTTAACCCTCTGTCTCTGGCAACCTCTTGTGTTACAAAATCTCTTTCAATTATTAAAACTAGTAATATTCCAATTGTTTCTCCAGAGAAAAATCTTTGCACTCGAATTTGTTTCCGAGATCGAGAATTATTTTCTCGCCTAGAATACTTTAACCCTTTGCACTCGGCGCTATTTTCATTCTAAAACTAAATTTTTCTTTCGTCTTAAAATATTTTCATTTATTCATACGAAACTGATCCAATTTCCACATACAATATTTAAACGTTTACTAATCTATTAAATACAAATTTTCTAATGTAACAAAGATTCTGTAATATTTTTTGTAATTTCTTTGAAATAATTCCATAACAATTTCTAGTGGTGCTTCAGAGTCACCACTCGAGTGCTAAGGGTTAACTTGCAACACTTAAATCTTCACCAACTTCATAGACACAAAAATATAGAACTGTACAAATTGTAGAAACTAACAGTAGGCTTTCAGTGTCGCTTTAGACTCGCCGTTCGAGTGGGAAAGGTTAATAGTTCCTAACAGACAAGAAAAATCCACAGGTCCCGCACGTCGACGTTCCCCCTGACGGCTAAATATACCCGTTTAATGGATCGCGTTTAAAATTTCTCCACCAGTGCAATTATACCCGCGTGTGTCTAATCAACGTCATCGTTTCGATGAATACTTAATAACAACAGGCTCAAATAACAGCTCGCTCATCTATACTTAAACAGACGGTAATAGAATCGCGAAAAATCTTCCGATTGTGATTCGTTTCGTTCGCTGTGTTCAATGTTGGGTCCTTCGAACGATCGGGTGTGCGTCAGAGCGTAGCCGGTACGAATAATTACCTGATTAACGATACAAGGTAATCGATCCCGATACATGCCAACTACTCCCGGTCAAAGACAAATAGAGCAAAAGAGAGGCTCTGTTGGCGATTCGAACGGGGTAAATAAAGAAAACACAAGCGGCCGCTTACGTGACAGCATGTAATCCTGGTCTCGCGTTCTCCCTTTCCTCCGGAGGCATTTATCTGCATTATCTTCCCGGCGGACTTCTCGCGGTGAGAACGTCTGATATACTGGTCGCCACCCCCATCGCCGTGCTGCTACCTCACGATACCATCCACAAAGTGTAATACACCTCGCACTGTCTCTCCCTCTCTCCGTATCAGAGACACACACGGTCCTCTATCACTCTCTCTCCATCGAAACTGTCTCCGCTCTCTCTCCTCTCGTGTTCTCCTCTTTAACTCGACGTATCGCACAAACTTTCGCGTAGTGCCGCGGGGTGTCGGGGGCCACCGGGGTTAGGGGAGCACGAGGACGAGGGAGGACGGAGAATGTGATCCAGAAGTTCGGGAGAGAAAGGCGTGCGGGAGAAAAAGGTCGAGGGAAAAAAAGAGCGAAAGACGAAGGACCGGTCAGTGACGGCGGTCGATAGGTTGCCGGGAGAGTTTCCTTGTCGTCGTGGGAGCACACGGGGAGTCAGTCGGTCGCGAGTTCTCCCGAAAGAAAAAAAATAAATAAATAAATAAAAATAATATAATAGCGCCTTTGCCGCCGCGAGGAGAGGACCGGAGAGAGCCCACGGGGCGCTGCACACGGCCACGGCGCGGGCAGCGCGGGCAGCGCGGGCAGAAACGGAGCGGCCGGGAGCCGAGCGGAGCGAGAGAGCGTAGTGGCCCCGTGGAGCAGAGCGGAACGGAGCGGAGCAGGGCGGAATCGCGATCGGCCCAGCCGAAAAAACCGAAGGACTCGCGCGGCGGGTGAGGATCGACCGCGACCGAACGGTCACGTTCGCCGGATGCAGCGCGAATGGAGGGCTGGTCCTGCGCGGCAGCGCGCTCACACGGTCGTCCGGTAAACTGACAGCCCACCCCTGACAGACCTCCGAACTACCAGCCTCCCCATACCCCATACCCCCTCACTCGATCCTCCTCCGCCCCGTGCGGAGCATGCGCCCTAACCACGCGCTCGCTCTTTCACCCCTGTGTACCGCCACCGACGTGCTCTACTTCGCGTGTACCGACTAGCGATGGGCATTCGATATTCTCTCTGGTGCCGCAAGTTTTCGAGCGACTACGGCCGAGGCAAGGCTCGTGCCGTGTGTGTTCCAACGCTCGCTCGCTCGCGACCCTGTAAGGAATGTCGCTCGATTTAGCCTCTTCCACTGTCGTACGTCTCGGCCGGAACACTATCCAGAGACACGGAGCAACACGCTCGCAATACCTGTCCGCCCGGACTCGCCGCACGCGAGTCTCATCCGGAGAGACCACCACCGAGGAGACCTCCTATTCCGAAAAATTCACTATAGGATGTACACACGTACTATGTTAGACGCTGCACGACCGTTTTGTTCCATTCGCGATTCTTTAACACGTTCACTGCCATGTCACCTATATGTGGGTGACGGAATTATTTGTCCAGCTTTTAAAATACATTTTTACATTAATATATTCATTGTACGAAATTCGATTAGAATCCGTAAAATTCAAGAAAGTTGGAGGACTACTCGGTATCATACATTTAATTTTTTCCAATTTTTAGTTCATTAAATAACTTACTTTGATTTCATGAAAGTTTTTAGGTTTCTAGTTTGCCAGTCAAAGTGTTAACACTTTCAGTGGGAGACTGAATTATTAAACGCGTTTTACGCTGTTGCATTGAGTGTAGAATTTGCTTGGATTTACAAAGTGCATTCAGAGCTTACCACACGTTTTAACCTTTCACCTTTGTCCAGTTAAATAAATTATTTTTGTGCAACTTTTTAGGATACTGTTCTGGCACTCAATGTTAAAGATTTGTGATTTAATGATGGGCATATGTGCACGATCTCTAGGGTTGCACGTTTGGGCCAACGTTCGTTTCTATAGTGGAGAAGCGGGTAGGTGAGTGGTGGGGACAGCGCGCTCGGGATTGGCTACTCGACAACTAGTCCTTGGACATCCCCGTCCCCAAAGCCCGAAATTCGCGCGTTTATCGAACAGCGGTTGCGAAACCTAAGCCTCACCTTTGCGCCCCAGTTTCAATCTCAATCTTCCTTCAAAAAGACTTCTTTGCCATGGTTTTTTTTTAATTCGGGTGCAAATACCAGGTAAGTCTAGGGTTCGGAATGATGTCCCTGGGACAACAAGGAATCTAGGTCAAACTACAAAATAGACTTGCCCGGTTTTTTTCTCACCGAGGTTTTGAAGTGTTCCCTGTTTAACAGTCTGAGTGGCAAATCCACCAAAAATGGAAGACTTGGATTTGCTTACTTCTACGTCGATATATTGAGTGTAGAAGATTTATTTAGGATCTGAAAAATGCTAGAAGGATGATTTTAGAGTCTCTTAGTTCCGTTTAATAAATTACTTTCATTTTGTAGAATTTTTGAAACTCCTGGGTAGGCACTGAACGAGTTAATGACAAAAAAGTAGATTCAATCTTTTATTCTTTTGTGACATGAACTGTATTATTATTAGACATCGGATGTTTATGCAATTTCCAATTTTTATAGAAACATTTTAAGAAAGTGGAATGAAATAAAATTTTATTTTTAATAGGGACAGCCTTTGTAGATCCAAAGCAAATAAAAATCGTGTTAAATTCTCTTGAATTTTATATTATAGCATTTTTTTAACATTTCCATAAGCCATAAATGCATAAAGATCCGATGTCTAATTATTATAGTACATATGTACGTTACAGCGATTCTCAGAATTTGAGGGGGTTGAATCCATTCTTTGTGGATTCAAGGGTCTCGCAATGTGCCCACTGGGAAGATTTTTAGTCGTCGTTCGGATTCCCGTTGGATTCTGTCGAGCCCCCAGTCTCGAATCGTTCTAGAACCATCGCAACCCAGAAATTGCCGTTCATCCCCTATCTGCAGCCCGGTGAAAGACAGCGCGCCAAATAACCTCGATCGTATCTGCTTCGCTCCGTATCAAGCTGCCGTTCATCGCTAAAAGACTCTTCACTTTGCTTCAATCCCGATCCTCCTCTGTGGAGTCAGTCATTCCTCAAGAAACGGTTTCGCTTCGTCGATCCCCAGGAGATCCAGATGATCTTAATCAGCCACTCGAAACTATCGTCTTCGGATCTTCGACGGGGATCCCCCCGCCTAATCTTAATCGAATTTTAATTGTTTCTACCATAACCACCGTTAAATAATTCGTGTAAATAAATTTTTTGCTTTCGAGTTGTTCTTTTTTTTCAAAACAGTGTCACACTGTCTTTTTTTTTACTATGTTCCGGAGGTTTTTTCGAAAAATCAGTGCAACCGTTTACAACCACATCGAAACTAGAAGCGCCTTAACCGGCGTGACGCGATTCCCGGTGTAAATGATGTATTATTCGATTAAGAGTAAATTAATTGCGAGTTAGTTAATTATTTAATTATGTATTCGTATCGGGTAACGCGAACGTGTGACGAATATCGTTCTGCGACCCTCTGGCGGTCAGAGGCGCGAACTAAAATTTATCCCCAATTCGACAGGCTCGATCAGCGTGCATGACGTCCGAGGTAAATTGATGTTCATTAACGTCCAACAGTTGTTTCTTTATTAAATAAAGGAGCGACGCTTATTGCGTGCAAAAATGATATCATTCGAGCGTCGTTCCCACCATCCACGTGCTGATGTACCGTCGGAGCACCTGATACTTTAAAGATTGATAAATAGAATCGTACATATCCGTAATATATTCCTATAAAACCCATAGGAAAAACACGAAATGTCCATAAAACGATCGTTCGGCGTCAGTGTGCACTTACGTGATGAATTTTTGATGCGTCGACTCGGCTTGCAGCTACGATAACCGGTCTGCCTTCTATCAGGGGCGTCTTAGTTCGCGCCTTCGACCGCTAGGTGGTCGAGTACTTATGTTTCCAGGGACGCTCACGCCTTCGGGACATTTAATAAATATTAATGACAATGATCGTCACAGCAATAAGAATAATCTGTTTAAGGAACATTTACTCTTTCAGTTTTTCTTTTCACGAAAGTATCCAGCGTATACTCCCACGCGATTTCTGTCTCGACGATAATTTATTTTCGGGAAGATTCACTTTTCCTGGACCCGTAAAACGCATTATCCTCCGGACTCGGGAACACGAACAACGACTTTCGCCGTGCATAAAGTACAGCGATCTGTACTCACACACGAGATCTGCGCTCGATGACATCACGCTGTCGACGCCCTACTTGTAAACGGACACTCGATATCACAACCTTGCGCATCGTTTGCTCGTCGAACCTTGGTGCGATCTGGCTTTTCTGTAATTTGTATGCACCGCACACGTCAGTGTCCGTCTGATCATCGGTGCACGGTGCTCGCGCATCTCCCTGGAAAATCGTTGCCTCCAATTCGAAATAGGTGCGAACGTTGCCGAAGTTTCATTTCGAACTGGCGCGCTAAACGACGCGCTAACAAACGCCTCTTAGTTTTCCTTTCTGCTAGTGTGCCACGGGTCCTAACGAGTTACGTTCATCGGTGTAAATAACAACGGTTGCGTCACAGGTACAAAAACAGGTGTCGATGTTCTTGAATCGGATTTGCATAGAAATGCGCTTCGTCCCGTCAAAATTTGATCGATATCTCATTTCCCGGAGAGTACGTCCGTAACCCGGAGTTGGAACAACACCGAGGGAATGCTGGGAAAACATCGACGATCTTTCAAAATACCGACATACACACTTGGACGAATCGGAATTCCCCGTGTACAGGACCGAATTAAAAATAATTCGGCCTTGTACTTCGTAGGAAAGGTCAATCTCTGTTTATAACTTTTATATCCGATCAGAATGTTACGACTCAAGTTATAACCATCGCATACAGGGTGTCCCATTTGAAATTTCACTCGCAATTTTCTTTTAAATATTTCAAATAAAAATTACTCTGTTTCACAGGGAGACACCTTGGTGGGGGTCACAAATCTTCTCTAGCTTCCGTCTAGCTCAATTTTGAACGGCACTGAATGACCTTGAACGACCTTGGACGACGAAAGTGTTATAGGTCCGTGAATTCTCCTGGAGATAGGCTACACGCTTACGCAAATAGAAACATACGGATCCGTATACAAATGACAGGTCATTTTGAAAGGGCCTACCTGAAGATTTGTGACCACCATGTCTTCCCCGGAAACAGAGTTTTATCTGTTGTATTAGGTCGTCCCATAAGTTCGTGCCGTATTGTACCATTTAAATTCTAAAAATAAAATATGTAATCACTAGACATCGGATGTTTATGCAATTTCCAATTTTTATAGAAACATTTTAAGAAAGTGGAATGAAATAAAATTTTATTTTTAATGGGGACAGCCTTTGTAGATCCAAAGCAAATAAAAATCGTGTTAAATTTTCTCGAATTTTATATTATAGCATTTTTTTAACATTTCCATAAGCCATAAATGCATAAAAATCCGATGTCTAGTAATCACCCTTTCATTCCACAAACACCGTTTTTCATTAAAATACTTTTCAGTGGTGAATAATACAAACATATCCACGGCATGAACTTATGGGACGATCTAATATATTTTACAGCGAGCTATAGAGCAAATTTGAAATGGGACAACCTGTATAGTGGGACAGTGAAGCAGGTCCCAAAAGTTGACGGAAGCGAAGCCGCCGGTTCCAACGGACGTCATTGACATTGACAGGCGACTTCGGGTTTTCCGGGCAGAGCTTGTTGCCCATTCATCGGGCGCGTCTGCTCCAATTCATTCGAACAATCGTCGGACGATTCGGCTACGAATCGGGCGCCGGCCGATTGACATTCGTCTCGCATTGTAGAGCCGCGACGCGTTGCTTGCGTCACGAGTCCTTGATCGTGCGGACGGTGCCGAGTAATCCAGGTGTTCCTCCCGTTGAGCGTCGATCGGCGTCCGGCGATTTCTTTCCACCGAAACCGAGTCTCGGACCATAAAGGTCCGGCGAGTCGACCACGATGGGTGCATGGGACGCTTGATGCGTGTCGCGGACCTGTCTGGATCACTGGCCCGTTCGCCACTGTGATCACTGATCACCGTGTGTTGATCACTGTGTCGCGCGGCGTGAAGAACAGTGCGGTGAGAACACTTTCTTCGGAAACGGGAAAAATCAAAGTTCACCTATTTCTTCAGATCTGAAAAATTAACGTTCTGCGGCCAATATATCAAGTGTATTTAATCGGACTCTGAAAAGCACTTCTTCGAACAAGTTACTTTGACTTCATGGTAGTTTCGGGGTTACCGAATCGGCACGGAAAGTGTTAATTGACCGGAAGCCATGTTGAAACCGTTGGCAGCTATCTTGTTGATCTCCCATGCGCAGAGCTTGCTGCCTCCAGCTTTGCTTGACACGGTGTACCACATGTTCTCCGGGTTTCCGGTGACCTCGGAAGACTCGGTTCCCGACGAGAACCGACTGTCCAGGGAGTATGATTTCATAGTGATCGGCGCCGGTTCCGGCGGCTCCGTGCTGACCAACCGTTTGACCGAAAATCCGAATTGGAGCGTTCTGTTGCTCGAGGAGGGCAAGGACGAGATCTTCCTGACTGATATCCCGTTGATTGCGCCCATTCTACACATCACCGACTACATGCGCATCTACAGGAGCGAGCCTAGACCCAGCAACCCGGACGGCACCGGCGGCTATTGTCTGTCTATGAAACAGGGGCGCTGCAACCTGCCCAGCGGCAGAGCAGTCGGTGGCAGCTCGGTCGTTAACTTTATGATCTACTCGAGGGGCTCGCCCGATGACTATGACGACTGGGCCAAGCATGGGAATCCCGGATGGAGCTACCGGGACGTGCTGCCGTATTTCAAGAAGTCGGAGAACTGCGTGCTACCCGGCCGGGACCTTAGGTACCATTTCCTTTTGTACACCTACTTCCCCGATCGAGTACGTGGCCGGAATTAAGAGTAATGGCTCCTGGTTTATTTCCGAGCGGCAGCCACCGGGGTGATAGTTTAAGTTTTAATGGGAACGCTGGAAATCGAATTGCGACGGGTACGTGGATGGTGGGGGGAAATTGGTCGATAGGAAATAGCCAGTATTTTTGCTCCTCGGTGTTTGTCGATATTTGGAAAATCGGACGCGCTGATTTTCGATTGGGCAACTTTCTGACAGCCCGGTGATTGATCTTCTTACTGCGTCTAATGGCATAGTTTCGAACACGTTCGTTACCAACAACGTCACACATTTGCGACGACAACGATTTCGCATTTGATAAAAACAAATTAATTGCACGTCGTTACGCAGAATTGTAACATGGAGCACCAGACTTTTTTGATTTTTCTATGACATTACTTCATATTTCATAAACACAAAGAACCTTGTACGTACATCGTTGTGACCGGCGTGGACGTGATAATTATATCTGTTCAGAGTCTAATGATGACTTGTCGTTTTTTTTTTTTTTTTTTGAAATGTCGAAATGGACCAGATGTGCGAAGGTCAGCACTGTTAGAATGATACATCGATCTTCGTGTAGTAGTATTACGAGATTAGTAACGATCGTTTGGTTACATCGAATTCTACGATCAGATTCCATGGTCACGGAGGATACCTGGACGTCACGACTTCTTCGTACGTCTCCCCACTGAGGGAACGTTTTCTCCGAGCGGGCGAGGAACTGGGTTATGACGTAATCGATTACAACGCCGACAGTCTGATCGGGTTCTCAACCGCGCAGGCTCACCTGCGAAACGGTCGCAGAGTCAGCGCGAACAAGGCTTTCCTGCGACCCATTCGGGACAGAGGCAACTTCCACCTGTCGAAATTCTCTAGAGCAACGAGGATCGTCGTCGACAGGAACACGAAGACAGCGGTGGGCGTCGAGTTTCTTAAAAACGGCAAGAGATTCTTCGCCAAGGCCCGGAAGGAGATAATCGTTTCAACAGGTGACCTCCGGGAATCGCGTTGATAAGCGTTCCCCAACTTCCCCCTTTTTGCTGTACCGTGACGGTTGCGTTTTTTTTTTTTTTTTTTGTTCAGGAGCCTTGAACTCGCCGCAACTACTGATGCTGTCCGGGATAGGGCCGAGAGATCGTCTCGAGGCCTTGAAGATCGACGTGATCGAGGATCTCCCGGTCGGCCACAATCTTCAAGATCACGTGGGCATGTCGTTGCTGACCTTTCTCGTGAACGAAAGCATTACCATCGTCGAGCCACGACTAGCCTCGAACCTGGCGAATACCTACGACTACTTCGTCAAGGGAACCGGACCTCTGACGGTGCCTGGCGGCGCCGAGGCTCTCGCTTTCGTTGACACCAAGAGGGGTCCACGAAAAGAAGCCTCTCGCCCTACCAAAAAACCTGTTGGTCGAGGTAATGACCCAATTCTTGCTGATCTGGCGGCAAATCAATACTCACTGAATTACCTCACAGGGTAACATCTGACTCTGCTACCTTAAATTGCAAACAGCTTCCAAGAAATTTGAGGAAGCAAAGTTAGAGGACTAATTAAGCAGTACTCGATTCCACAGAGAGAGGATAACAAGGTTCTCCTATCTAAAACTATAAACAGTTTTCCAAGAAATTTGAGGTAGCAAAGTTCGGGGACTATTTCGCCCATACTCGATTCCACGATAACAAGGCATTCGACTCTACTATCTTAAATTATTAATAATTTCCAACTAATTTAAGACACCACAGTTAAGGGCCTAACTCCGATCCCTCCGTGTTCCAGCTCCCCCTCCACCGAACGTGTCCTCCATCACCGTCAATTCTAGCTACTTCAACTTCCCTGGTCTGGACAGACAGAAGGAAACGTCAATTCCCGATATAGAGCTGGTGTTAGGAATCAGTTCGTTAACAGGGGACGCCTCAGGAAGCTACAGAGGAGAGCTCGGCTTGACGGACGAGTTCTACAAAGATGTGTTCACCGGATATGAGGGTTTCGACGCGTTCTCAATTGTTCCCGTTCTCCTTCATCCCAAGAGCAGGGGACAAGTATCCTTGAGGTCTGCCGACCCTTTGGACCCTCCTATCATCGATATAAACTATTACGATCACGAGGATGACCTCAAGACGATCGTTCGAGGCATTAAAAAGGTAAGATGCCGCTTAGTCTCGGGTCCGACCTTAGTTCTCGCACCAAACGTCGAAGTTTTTAAGTTCTAGATGAGTATATCTAACCCCTACCACCACCAAATTTCTCCGCTAGTGGAGGACAAGCCTGCTAAGATGTGTTTATGTTTTTTGTGGGTACTCGCAGGCCATAGAGGTCGCCTCTACCAGGCCCTTCAGACGTTACAACGCGACGCTGCTGCCGGTCGCGTTCCCAGGCTGCAAGGAGGTCCCGTTCGGCAGCGACCGGTACTGGGCCTGCGTGGCCCGTCACGTGAGCACGACCCTGGGTCACTTCGCGGGCACGTGCAAGATGGCCCCGAGGAGGAACACGGGCGTGGTAGACCACAGGCTGCGGGTCCACGGGGTGAACGGCCTGCGTGTGGTGGACGCTAGCGTGATACCGACCCTGATATCCGGCCACACGAACGCGCCCGTCTATATGATCGCCGAGAAGGCCGCGGACATGATAAAAAAGGACTGGACGTCTCCAGTCTACCGGCGGAAGATCGTCCGAAGGACTTGAGGAAAAACTCGAGAGAAGAAATTGTTCGCGTCGACGCGCGTGTATTTAAATATAAATTATTTTCGGACAGACAAAGACGATCGGTAAAAACGATTCGCGAGAGCCTGGGTCAGGCTTGAGCAGTTGTGTTGATAAATAAAGTTCTCCGTCGTCCGACTTTCCCCACGTAATTTGTGCTCCGAAGCGTCGTCGTTCTTTGACGCGATCTATATACTGCTCAAGTCTGACTCGGGTTATCGTCGAATTCGATCGCATCGGGATTATTAAGCTATCGAGGAAATGGATTCTATCTTTGGTAGCGATACGCTTTCTCGCGCTGTCGAACGAAGTCCGTGGATCTACCCCAACGATCGGCCGCGCGGGAGATTCAAAACGTTGCGATTCTCATCAGGACTACCACTGCGAAGGTTTGCCAGGCTATCGTCAAAGGCGTTGCGGTCGTGACACCTGTAAATCAGAGTTAGCATCGATTAGAATCGATTAGATCGTGGCGGCTGAATGGCTGCTCTAACACGTTTACTGCCGACCAATAAAAAATCCCACGGTGTCAAAGTAATTTAACGAAAAATAGAGATTGATAGTAAAATATTTTCTGTCAATTGCAATAAGCAGGGACCAAACAGAAATTTCAATTTTTTTCAATGATTTGAAATTTTGCATAAACGCGTAAAATCCGCAGTTTATCTACTTATCATAAGGATTATTTCTTGAACTCTTCTGGATCTTGTAAATCCTAGTGAAGCTCGATTCGAGCAGCTGTATTATGAACCAAATTGATTGTTAAAGATAGCCGAAGAATCGTGTCACCCACATACGACCGACAGCGAACGTGTTAATAATAGAAAAACAATTACCGTTGTCGCTGTAACCAATGCAGTCTCGCAGCTCCTCCGTCATGATGTAATTCGGTGCGCAAAGACAGACGCCTGGAAGCACAAAAGCGAACATTTTTATTGTGTTCTCATTGTTGTTGAACACGGTGAAAGACATTATCCTACCATCTCTACACTCGACGTTCATCGGCTCGATCGAGAACGAGTCCCTGTACGATGGCGTGACGCACTCTTTGTGGGACAGGCAGCGCTCGTTCAACACTGAAAAGATCATCGATCGAACGTCTGTTATTGCAATATCACTGTCGTCGCGTTTCCATCGAAATTTCAATTTTTAATCGTCATTTAGTTACTCGGTTTGTAAATCGGGATAATATCACGAGACGTGTAATTATATGCTATCGCGTTACACACAGAGGAAATAATTATATATGGCTCATTGTCAGACTCTAAGTATTCCTCGTCCACGAGAAGATGACACAGAAAACCTTGTAGGTATCTGCGCTCCACTATCTTATCAGATATGTACCTACTTTGCGAGTACAGTGAATTTTCGATATATGTCAACAATATCTTGCCAGTTATGTTTACACTCCTCGGCGTACGAGGCCTCTCGAAGCCCCGCGGTAGTGGGGATAATTCCGCGACGTTTATCATCCAGGCCTTGGTGACATATATAGAAAAATCACTGTACTCCGAAATACCCCGAGCCGTTTGAAAACAGACTGATCCCACAGTCCCTCAAGGAGCCTACGTCCCTACTGCGCTAGTATTAAAAGCGGGGTCCCCCTGTTGCCCTTCACCTGTGCCACCTTCTCGAAGAATGCTTGTTTTCACTTGTCTTCGCGTGATGCGATAGCAGCGCGTTCCCACCTTTCAGCTATAGTTCGAACGGCGAAGCGCGAGGTTCCCCGGGAACACAATGATCGCTCACAAAAAGAGGGTATTCGTCTAGGACTCACCTACGTCCTTGAAGCAATTGGAACCGCGTTGATGGAAGTTCTCGTAGCAGACGCACTTGCCGTCAGCGCCGCACTTGGAATCCTTCAGGTTTAGCTGGCACTGAGTGTCCTCTTGACACGGTTCACCGACCGAATTGGCAGCCTTCAGACACTGCTTGCCGTCGCTCGACATCACGTGATCCAATTTGCAGGTGCACGCGCCGAGGATGCACCTCGAGCTCTCCGCGACGCAGTCGTAATCGAACACGCAGTTGTCGCCGAGCTCTGCGAAAGTCCGTGTCGTTTAAATATTCCGGTCAACACGGGAACGTGCTAACGAGAAGGATTTACCTTTGCTCGGTATGCAGCCGTCGTTGCGGGGGTTCGGATGGTGCTTGTAGGTGCACGCGCAGAATCCCGTCACGCAGTAGCTATCTTTGATGTAGCAGTTGTGGTTCGTCTTGCAGTACTTTCCCAGACCTGCGAACGGACACCGTCAACTCCTGTTCGCGAGACCTTTCCTCCCGTTGCAACGAGAGCCACCGAACATCGTAACCCTGATTTTTCTCGTCGGATTCGCTTTCATTCTGCGAACGGTTCAACATTCTCCCCGACACCTCTTCCATCTTTTCTCACCAAACCCGGAAAATCGAAAAATTATGAAACTTCGGGGATGTATAGTCCGTACGTGGGTATGCGTTAGGCGATTGTTTGCTGCACGAATTTATTTCAGCGGGGTGATATCGACCCTTGTAAAATCGGCTATTTTTTGTTCTACGTTATAACTACAAGGGATAGGAGAAAAGTTTCCACAGAGAGAAGTTGTTCTTTTTAATGAGTACTGCCGCCTAGTAAGATATTTACCGAACTTTCAAGGGTCGATTTCATCCCCATAACACTTTATCTACCGGAAGAAAAAACTTGTACAGAATTTTTTACATAACACTGTACTGTAGGTGACTCGTTGGTTCAGTGAATTTAAAAAATTCTTTGCCACGGAATAGGGGCATCAAAAAATGATGAATTAATTGCCGACAAATAATTTGTTCAACTTAATTTTTGCAGCAAAAAGAGATCGCGTAATACTTGCCTAGATATGGACGATATATCCCCAAAGTATCATAATTTTATTAATTTTCGGGTCGGCTATCTAGCCCGGTCTGTTTCAATGAGGCGTTTGGGAGCGTAGCGAGCCCGAGATAGAGGATCTTTAACACTAGAAAGACTGAAACTTGGTATATACCTATATTGCCCAAAAGCAGTCATAATGACTGCATTGTGAAAGAATAACTAATGTGTAAAGACATTTGTTAGTTAGCTTTTCCAATAACTCACTTCTATTCGACATTTCTTTCATGAATTTAGGTCGCAAAAGAAATAAAATAAACAACTTGTTAGAACAAGTATCACTGCATAAAGATTCGAATAACAAGTACTACTTTAGCTTATTGAGCAACTGCAACTTATCAAGTATACGCCCAAATCGACAATTTATCGAAAAATGTTATTTCAATACAGAGCCGAACTGGTCGTATAAGAAATTTACTCAATTCAATAATAAGAGTCATTTGATTATTTAAAATTTCCCAAGCAGTCAAAATAACTGCTTCTGGGCAATATAGGTATAACACACACACATATATATATATAACAACATATAAATGCATTTATATGTTGTACAAAAAGTCACAAAATTCTAAGAAATTGTGTCATTATATACATAATTGTTTTTTCTAATTGAAATTAAAAAGCAGTCAAAATGACTTCCTTGGGCAATCTAGTGTTAATAGAGTCACTGAGAGGTCTGTTAATGAAGTTAGCACGGTGGCCGTCAAGGTATCGTCGGCCCCATCGCGCGGAGATGTTTGGCGGTGGGGGGGGGGGGGGGAAGATCATGAGAAAATCAGAGTCACGCCTCGGCATCCTCTCGTTCGAGCGAGGAAACGGGAAGTCAGGCTTGTATAGCTCACCGACGGACTCGTAGCATCTTCCCTGTTCGTAGTGAGAGCCGTCGGAACACTGACAGATATTTTGCCGGCACTCGGAGAACGGGGCGAAGGTCACGCGACATTGAATGTCCACCTCGCAGGCGTCTCCGATGTCGTTCGCCACTAAAAAGAAAACGTACTTCCGTAACCTAGAGAGTCTCTCGCACCCTGCTGGAGGGCTCGACGGGAACCACCTAGCCGGGGAGACGGTAGAGAGGGAAATATGGTTTAATTTTTGTCGGTTCGGCGAGCACGACCAACGACACGCTCCAAGAGCCGGGAGGCCGTGAGAAAGGGACGCGCAGCTAGGAATACGAGCGAACGAGGATCCCCGTGGAATCACGTTTCCGAGGTCGGCGACACCGATTCTACAACTCGCCGGCCACCACGATTAATCGGGACTTTTTCCGAACCGCCAGCATCCACTCTGCTCTTTGCTCTTTGCTGGCCTTTGTCGGGACAAAGGGACGACCCGTTCGTTCGTTCGTTCATTCGGCGGTTCTTCCCGTGTCGCGTTCACGATAATAATTCTCGGTTCGGCGAATTGTCGTGCGGGAGGGATTAAAGGGCCGGAAGGGATCTAACGAGAAAATTACCGCCGGGGAATTTTGGTAGCGACCGCAACGTCATGTCAGCGCGCCTCAAGGTCTCCCGGCTTTCATGATCCACGAACCGAGCTCGCCTATTTGTCCGAACGGAATTAACACTGAACCTACCGCAGCCGATCAAATCACCGGTTTCAGAGTTTTTACTTCACAATTATTGAAATTATAACGACGCCTTCGTAGGAATTGATTCAACAGACTCCTTTATAAACCAAATAAATCAAATCTTGTTAATTTTATGAGACAATGCATACTAGGCAATTTTAATGCTCGGTAGCTGGAGTGTTCATATCACTTTTGGACTTTGTGGATGCGTTTATCCATCTTTGGAGAGTATGCATAATTTTTTCCTGTCAAAATGCTGATTTGGACTGCGGATTTTATGCACTCGAGACGGAAATGGGTACGTCACACACCGAACATCGGAGTGTCAGAAAAATTTGAGAATGTTGTTAACCCTTGGAGGGCGGGCCATTTTTGTGACTGTGCAACTGGTGATGCTTAAGATCTATTGGGTTGGCAACTAAGTAATTGCCGATTTCAGTTTTATAGATGAAACTATAACTTGACTCAGTTTTTGGCCGAAAAGGATCAGACTTTCTACGAGCGTGGAATTTTCAAGTTGTCAGAAAGATGGCAAAAGGTCATCGAACAAAATGGAAAATACATCATAGATTAAAGTTCATTCCAAGTAAAAAAAAACTCTTTTATTTCATTGAACAAATCGGCAATTACTTAGTTGCCAACCCAATATTTATAAATTGGCAATTTTTAACCTCTTAACTTGGAAGCCCGAGAATACTCGGGTATTATAATATAATATAATACAAACCTCTACAAAATTGTTGTTTCTAACGTGACAGCTATTTCATTTAATCGCTAGAAATTCAGGTTTGCTTTCATGAGTCAAAATAGACCCGGCTACCACTGTCGGGGGGTTAAGATTGTTGAGACATTTTAAATCGAGACATTTAAAAGATTATGAAACATTTTATTCAATTCCTGTTTCACATATCTTGTTTCCGGAGGTTTTTATATGTCGCAAAGATCCGCAGTCTAATCACGAGGGACAACAATGTTACTAACGTGATAAGAGCAGAGGGAATGGGTTGTCGCGATCGAACGTACCTTGCAAACACATGGTGTGCGTGCGATTCTTATGGACGATGTAGCCGTCTTTGCACAGGCAGGCTTCCTGATTCCAGCAGTATGCATTCTTCATGCAGTCGTCGTCGTATTGACACTTCGCCAAGGTCTCTGAAAAAGAGGAAAAGACACGTTTCAGCGCCGCCAACCACGTTTCAATCATGCAAAGACGATGATCCAGCGCTAGCACGAATCCGATAAGGAACCGGAGAGGCTTAAGGCTATCGGGTTTCAAGGAATTCCCTTATCGTGCTCATTCCCTTGTCCCCAAGAAAAGATTCGCGATCGCAGCTGCTTGAGAATGATACATCATTCATTTCCGACTTGAAAGAATATGGTAGGGGTCGCGTGTAGAGTGCAAAGGTACAGGCTAGAAGGTGTAGGAGAACTTGGAAAATTGCAGAAGAAAGTTTGTGAATTCTCGGTAATTGTGTCGAGATGGTTTGCAGGTTCAGTCGGTGTCAGAATGGATCTCCGTGGGTGCCATACGTACGAGGGGGAGGCGTTCTATCTTGGCAACGCGGCGGTTCCTGGCTGACGTATGAAATGGTCGCGCAGACGGTGACGGGCACGAGGACGAGCAGCCTCGACAACCCGACCACCGTCCTGGTCGGCGTCATCCTCGCACCGCCACTCGAACGTCTTCTTCTGGTCGTTCCATCAGCCCGAGCGGAGGCGCCGTCATTCCCGATCACGATCCCGAGGACGGCCGTCCGCACTCTCGTACTTCCGTTGGTCTCGATCCGTACGCCTCGATCGCTCACGATCTTCTGCGTCCGATGAGCTCGTTGCGCAACAACACTGCCGACACGTGATCAACGCGAAGCCTCGGTTCGTTGCCGAGCATCACGCCAAGGTGCACGCAGTCGATGGAAAACGCTCCGTGATTTCAAAGATGCTCGCGACAACTGACAAAGAAATTTTTCCTTGAAAACCTACCTGCTCTTGACGAACAGATAGCGTTTAGACGTGGCCTTGGTGATTACTCTGCGGAGCGCGATTCTGGCTCCGTCCGGAAGCCGGAGCCCCGGAGCCACGCCCACTCGGGAATGGCCACGCCTACTTTGCACGGTGAGAGCGGGGGAGATGGGAACTTTGCCCTTGCAGGAAACCGGAGCTCAGGGCTAAGTGGCCTTGCATATTTTGTGTAGTCTGTGCATGTTAACTGGACTGCGGATTTGATGTATTTATCACAGAAATGAGTAGCTAGTAAAATTATTTTAAAAAAGGAAAATGTTCTTGAAAGGCTCGTACATATATCTTATGATAATTACAGAAAATTGACGCAGTCTAATGTTCACACTCTGTGCACTCGAAGCAACTTTTGCCTAGAACATTTTCATTCCATGTAATCTTTTTTACATGATGAAATTGAACCTGTTTTCAGAATACAGACGAATTTAATCATGTAAAAACTGTTTTGAATAATGATATGGCGACTTTTACTGGCACCTCGGACACGTTGAAAAATAGATGTACCAACGAAGCACCCTATGGGACGTAATTTAATCATTCCGTTCCGGAATTATTTTTCAACCGAAGATTTTTAATACATCAACGACCGCGTTCAACGGCAGGAAATTTTACCAGATTTCGAAGACAAAGACGTCAACCGGAATAAACGAGCTTCAGAGAAGAGAACACCGTTCATAAAGGAAGATGAATGAATTCCCGAAACGACGCGATAGCCGGAGCGTTATCACGGTCTATGAATAGCGAGGCTATTTTCACTTTCGGCTCCAGATGACGCACGCTGTATAAACAAATTATTATTCCGCGAGCGGTTCGGCCCGCGTCGGCAATTAACAACGGGCGCGACGATGCGCCCCTCTAATTACAGTTAAACACGACCGAGGATCGAGCGGATCGGTGATTTCACGCGCTCTAGTCACCGATGACGCAACGGAATATGTTACGCGGGTGCCTGTGTTGTAAAACGCTGGCTCGCGAACGGGTTCCATTTGTCGCCGGTTCGCGGACAAACGAGCCAAATGAAACATTATAATTGTATGAACAACCGCTCGCTCGCTCGTACTGCACATGCTTCTCTGTTCGTTGATTAACAATCGACCGGCAGGCCGCGATAATTATCCTTGATGGACTGGTAAATTCGGCGGACGTTGTTCGACGGCGTTTAACCCAATTCGGGCCGAGGGGGGGGGGGGGTGCGACGATCGATACCATCGGACCCCATCGTAACAATAGCAACGACTCGTTTTCACGAATCGATGATTCGAGCCCTGTTCGTTTACTTGTTTTACCTCCCGACTCGCCAAATTGCGCTTCTAGAAATTCGCGAGGAGTGGGGACCACTGACGCGTGAATCTACGACCGAAATCGCGATTTATGCCTGATTGCTCCGGCGAGATTCGATTTGCCATAGTTTCTTGAAATAGGTTCAACGTCTTCACGCGAATAAAGGTATACGAACTGTCCAATGGATGTGGATCTCCTTCGAGATCTATGAATTTGTTATTTTAACAGTTACCGTCCCTACAGTTAGTTCATAGTGTAAGGACTGAAGGAACTGAGGATCATCAATATATTACTTTCAACCTAGTGAAAATATTAATCAGAGAAAAACTTTCTACATCTTATAACAAATGTAGAAAATTTTACATGAATATGTCTGACATCAACGTCGCAATCTCCTTTCGGTATTCGTGTATTGGGAACAGAGTGTAATGAAGAGATCTTTGTGCAGAATACGAATTTTCCAAGTCAATCGTGAGAAAGAGAAATGAAATAAAAATGTATAAAAATGTAAGTTTTTCTAATGTTACTTCAGCTTATTCATAATTGCATAACACCCGCAGTACAGTAAGCTCGAGGAGTTCGAGAAGGATTGCATACGTAGAAATTTGTTATTGCAATTAAGAATAGAGGTCGACGCAATTACCAATGCAATAATTACCACCAGCACGGGTATATTTTCACGTTCCTTTGTGAGACAGACAAGACAATGTACACGAAATCGAAGTGTTCCGTCTTGCGTGACAAACGTGACTGCGGAACTTTATGCAAATTCACGTTCCAGTAGAAAAGTTTAACGACAGAACGAAGGAAGTTTTACCTTCGTTTATCGCTAAACCCACCGACACTTCTTGTATACCTATCCCTACCCGGTCAAAATGACCGGAACTTAAAAAAAGTTATTGTTAATATAATTAAACCTGGATAATAGTCAATTATGTTGCTGGATGAATTGGTGATAGGTTTAGTGTTAAGAAACTCGAAAATCAATGTTATTTTGCATAGAACATTGAATTTTCTGCTATAAACCTCCACCTGTTCGAGGAAGTTGAAGCGAAATTCTATGGAATCCTAAACTTTGTGCTCGTTCGTGACTACTTCGAAATTATTGGATTGAAACATTGTAAATTGAAATTATTCGATCCTGAACCTCGTGCTATTATTAATATTGTTTACCGATACTTCAACACGAGATTGTTGGACTGTACCTGTATGACACAGGGCTTGCGTTTTCCGCAAAGCTACACACCTGCTCGAGGATGTTGAAGCGAAATTGTGCGGAATCCTAAACTTTCGTGCCGGTTTGTGAATATTTGAAATTGTTATCGCTAAACCTACCGACACTTCTTGTATACCTATTCCTACCCGGTCAAAATGACCGGTACTTAAAAAAAGTTATCGTTAATATAATTAAACCTGGATAATAGTCAATTATGTTGCTGGATGAATTGGTGGTAAGTTTAGTGTTAAGAAAGTTGAAAATCAATGTTATTTTGCATAGAACATTGAATTTTCTGCTATAAACCTCCGCCTGTTCGAGGAAGTTGAAGCGAAATTCTATGGAATCCTAAACTTTGTGCTCGTTCGTGACTACTTCGAAATTATTGGATTGAAACATTGTAAATTGAAATTATTCGATCCTGAACCTCGTGCTATTATTAATATTGTTTACCGATACTTCAACACGAGATTGTTGGACTGTACCTGTATGACACAGGGCTTGCGTTTTCCGCAAAGCTACACACCTGCTCGAGGATGTTGAAGCGAAATTGTGCGGAATCTTAAACTTTCGTGCCGGTTTGTGAATATTCGAAATTGTTGGATCGAGCCAGCGTGGCGAGGTTTGCGTTATTTCCACGGGCGGTTTCGATCTTCCTGGAATCGAGTCGAGTCTCGAATGTTTCCCGGCAGTGAACGACCAGGAGTTCGGCGGCGCTCTCGACCCGAAGGTTACCGATCGATGAGCAACCTCAGCGTTGCTCCGCTTCCATAGTTTCGGTCTGTTATGTAACAGACCTGGCACGTACGAACACAGAAGCCATTGTTAGGCGTCTCGTCTCGTCGGGCCCGTTCCCATTATGCGCTGCGACGCGCTCTCGTTAACTGGTTACCGTAGCATTAACCCTCGCCGGCGACAAAATGCCAGACAAAGTTGAGCCACTCGCGAATCGAATCGAACCGAATCGGATCGCGATACCGCTTCAATGATGCATTACAGAGTAATTTCGTTGTTGAAACAACCGACTCATTCGAGGAGTTAGTCGATCGATAACCGATAGCCATTGATAAAACGCATGAAGGTTGATTGCATTCCTCACCTGCTCGCGAAACATATTTACAATGCTATCAAAACAGATACTCGAGTGTCGTAAATGGATTTAGAGCTTACGCAATGACGTATGCTTTTGAGATTACAGGGTATTTATATTAAATCTAATTACCTGCCGGGGGAGGTTCGGAGAAGTTAGAGGAGCCTAACCAGTCTCTGGATTCACTCAAGTATCCTCGGAAAGAAAAATAATTGCATTGCTATTGATCGATTGTAAGTTGTGCTTGGGTCTGGTTTCTTATCTCTGTTCTCCGGCTATTTTTACCTATTACTTGTTGAAGACTTTTAATAGAAAGGCTCTTAAACGATGGGATTTCGTGATACGAAAGTTTGAAGACAGTTCTCTCGAGAAGTTCGCCGACACGAGAAAATAGAAGAGCTCTGCTGCCATAAATTTCGGGCACGGTCGATCGAGAAACGATTCGCGCGACGTCCCACCATATTTGTGTTTCCTCGGGGGTCTATAGCACCGGTCCCGAGAGACGATAATCGATACTTTTCAATGATGAGAAGCTCTAACGAGGTCCCTAGACGCGACGGCATAGAACATCTCACAACTCCGCCGTTCTTCATTTCTGGACAACAAAAGTACGCCAAAGTAACGTCGAAATGTTCCTCAATAACTTCTTAAAAAAATCTCAACTCTCAACTCGACAGTTTCCTCGGGAAAAAATCAACAAATGCGCCACTACAAGTGTCCCTGGGAAAGCGGCTGTAACTTCGACAATTTTTAATATTTCTCAATGAAAAAATTACGAGAGATGCTCGAAGATATGATCGTTCGAATGCGACGAGTCTCATTGGGAAAGGTTAGCTGGTTCTCCGGCAAAAAATTCGCGAAGGTTCTCTAGATCGAGGTTGACGATCGCGGACTATGGTTCTCGAAAACTATGCACATCTTTGAGTGGGCACTCGCGGGGGGCCTGCAGGTTCGTTTCGTAGGGTTAAACGGCTCATTGTTTCCACATGGTGTGTCGCCTCTGAGCTCGGAAACGGGGATCGCGCAACGCCGAGCATTGTTTCCAGACGTATGCCGTAATCCCGTCTCGGGAGCGTCAGACCGAAATATCGGACGGCAGGAGGGAACGATCTCCCTTGTTCTTTAATTATGCGCGCGGTTCCAGCCCGACATTCACCTAACTGTGAGAACCAGCAGCGTAGATCCGGCCCCTCCGCTAGAGCCTACCCGCGAGCCCCTTTTAGAAAGGATCGCTGGCTCCCTCGCGCCTCGGCCATTCCGCTTCGATATTTTTCTCGCGAATTCGCACAGCTCCCAGCCCGTGAAATTGTCCTGTGAAATCCTCGAGGCGGCGTTACTGGTGCGTTAACCTGTTAACCGGCCGATTGGTTTTCGAATGCTCACGCACCCCCCACCAAGTATTTAACCGCCTGTTCCAGGAACAACAGTATTTTTTATCGGGAAAGATACCGAGGCCGCTTTGAACGTACCTGTGCGCTTCGATAAAACGACAATCAGTCACGCGCAATCCATTTTCTTTTGTCCCGATTCGTCCGAATAGAATGCTTCGGATAGGCCGCGTTTCAATTCGAAGATAAACGATTAAATAAATATAACAGCGAGAAACGTGCAGCTCAACGTTTTATTGTTCCACCGATAAACGCGTTTCCAATCGACCAGGGAAACGATAATGTAACAATTATTGTAGAAACGTGTTATGATACGGATGCTATATCGGGTCAAACGGTTCAGAGAAACGCAAATGCGTTTCCGGAGAAAGCGATATGAGTTCAAACGATACCGTGACAATTATTATATTGGGTTGGCAACTAAGTAATTGCCGATTTCAGTTATATATGTTTCCCATTTTTATAATATCCGTAAACGTTATGATCTTCTTCTCCTTATATATGTTAGCTGGCATCCTAACCTAGCTTTACAAGTTCATTGCGTAGATGTTTTCTTAAAGTTTTTTTTTTTTACCTCAATATTAATATGGAGTGCAAAAACGAACATTTTCGCCATATATTGCTTTATTATTTCCGTAAAGGAAAGAACGCAGTGCAAGCTGCCAAAAAGTATTACCACTTATTTCGATCCCTGGACAACTCCCTTCGTGGTAAAACTTTCAATAATGATGACGATGTAAAATCTCACTTAACTCAGTTTTTGGCCGAAAAGCATCAGACTTTCTACGAGCGTGGAATTTTCAAGTTGGCAGAAAGATGGCAAAAGGTCATCGAACAAAATGGAAAATACATCATAGATTAAAGTTCATTCCAAGTAAAAGAAAAAACTCTTTTATTTCATTGAACAAATCGGCAATTACTTAGTTGCCAACCCAATAGAATTGTGTAACATTAAATTCTCTCTGGTTCTGTTCGTTCTTCTTTTACGACTTGCTACGAATGTACGACCGAAAGTCACGCGATAAATTATTGTAACGAGTTACTCCAGATTCTGTTTCGCTTTTCTTTTGATTCCTCGGCACTGGCGGATCAAACGTTGCGGAGGAACGTGACACGACTCAACGGGGGAAAACGGAAAATCAAGAGACGCAGTCAAATGCTGAAAGTCTGCGAGCACGATTCCGGGACGATCGATTAGGTGTTCGGAGAACGTCGACACCGTGCTTCATCCGGACACGCGATCGCGTTGATTCGATTATCTTTTCCCGGCGAATCGTGATCCGGGTTTAACGAGCACCGAAACAACGGATTCTCGCGGGATTCTTGGGAAAACCGTTCACCTTTAACCCTGCGCTGTACAGTGGGCCAGTTATGTCACTCTACATTTCAATTCAACGTCCGTCACGTTGTATACCGATCAAAGCCGAACTATCAGAGCTCATGCATAGTCTCGGTCATTTCATTAACTCTTTCGGTATTCGATGGAAATTTGTAATTGTTTTAAAAGCCCCGGATAATCACGATTAATTTCTGAACCTCTTCGGTATTCAATACAAATGTATAATTGTTTTAAGAACAGTTTCAGTCGAAGGTTGAACCCTTTCGGTATTCAATGGAAATGTCTGTTTTTTTATGATTCTACAGTGTTGAATCGTTGTGGCATTGTACCTTGTACTTGACTCACAAATTTATCGTGCAGTGACTCACACATTCATCAGTCCTATGACAAACACTCGGTTCTACTTTGCATATCTTTCCGTTATATAACCTGCAAACAAATGAGCCGCTCATTTGCCGACAAGATTAAAGTAAAGAAAAATCAAACGATATGTATCACCTTAAATACGTCCTTCAGGTTTTCAGTCGTATCGAACTTGATTATTCAGAGAATATACTCTAAATGCCAAAGATTGAGCATGAATCGAGTGCTAGGAAACGTACAAAAAGTAGGAAGGCGATTAATCATTCTAGCCTGTGAGCCACTCAGACTTTATACTGTACTGTACTTTTATTACTAGACTGCGGATTTCGTGCATTTATAGCAAAAATTAGGTGCGTTTTAATCCCCAAACGACCACGAAAAGAAGCAACGAAAAATGGTTGGCAAAAGAGAAGTAATTTCTTTGTTACAATATCTTTACCAAAACTGATTTATTAATTGACTTTGCACGCGGTAAATACTTACAAATCATATTCCACGTTTACATAAGCTATTACTAAAGTGGTCTGTTATCGTTTGAGGCTTAAAACAGTGTAAATTAAAATGACTCGAACACACCAATTGCTTCCAATTTGTTCAAATCATTAAAGAATCAAGTATGTATCTGGCTCTCCTGTCCCTTGTAACAAGCAGCAGACAATTTTTCTTTTGCACAAAAACCCGATGTCTATTTATTATGAATATCAGAGATATTCACACCTTCCACAAATGCCACGTATTACAAACTATTCTCCGATCACAATCCGAATGAAACACCGGGTTATCGGAACCGAACCCGAGGGCTCAGGATCCAGCTCTCCTACCGTTTTAGATCATAGATCCTGTCACAGCTCGTCGATGCTCAGATAGATCACACGATAAACGAATTTCGAACGACGCGGCGCGACGCAGAACGCGCGAAATCGCGCGCGACTTTCGGATTACGGTGCGGCGCGGATCGCGGTTCTCGATCGATTCTGGATCGCAGGACTTTTTGGGAATCGGGCAAAGGATCACACACAGACACAGACACACATACACAATCACACTCACGTCTACGGAGCAGATGTTCGTGCTGTCCGTGCGCGGCGACGACTGCAGTGCGCGCGACGAGGCAGATGCCGAGGCAAAGGCAGAGGCCGATCGACAGCGCAGCACCTCCCGTGGCGAGACGATCCACGAAGCCCGCCATCTCGGTTCGTAGCCAGCCCTCGTTCTCCCCTTGTTCTATTCGTTCAGCCCGTTTCCGTGCCGAAAACCCGGAGCCTCGATCCTCTCGATCTTCCCTGGAAGAATCCTCTCCGGCACGCGAGAAACTGGTATACGTAGCACTTCCGAGCGCTCTTTATCTAATCTCGCGTTTGATAACTCGAGCGTCAGTTCGCCGGGACGACTCATCGATTGTCTTAGCGATCGCCTCTGAAATCGCGGCTAAACGATCCAGTCACCGGGAATTTTAAATCTATGATTAATCGCCGATCGGAACGCCGCGCCCGGCCAGCCATCGGAAATGGAAAGTAGTCGGCGCACGCGATTCGATTCGATTCGATTCGATCAGGTCGTCGACCCGTGGGAATTTCGACTGACAATCTCTAATTTCTCGTTGACGCTCGTTTTATTTCTTGTTATAAAAAAATAATGGTTCTACACGATCGCTTCACAGCGCCTGAAAGCAAGTAAAACGACGAAATTAATTACAAACGCGCGTTTCTATGCTAAAATCGTTCCGCTCTTAAACTAAAGATTTTTATTTTATTCGATGTTTCCCTCGGAGCGGGAAGGGTGCGGAGAATAACGCCTCTTTGATCGGAAACTATATCTACTATGATCGTGGAATACTGTTTGTGATTTCCGTCGCGGAAATTACGATCTTGTTCCTTGCGGGTAACAAGAGGCACGCCGAACGTCTTTGGCACTTTGCTGCTTCGCAGGCTGTTTCACTGTTCTTGCACGCCATTTTGAAGTGTTGGGACACCGGACCACTTGTCGTACGATGTGGAACTCGTAAATTGCAAATGGAACTTGACTACACGTGTAAGGAAATAAGGCGTAATTTGGAGCAGCGATGTGATTGGATCTAATTTACGACCTACTAATACTGTAAATCGAAACATAATTCGGAATCGATTGATACTTATCGAAGCACATGTTCCACTCAGGTGCCGGTCCAAATTAGCTTACTAGTTCTCTTGAATCAAAATAAAATTCTACTTTGTATTTAGCCTCTAGAATAAATGTAGGCGTGTAGTAAATGAAAAGAAAAACATTTTACGAAAGCTGTGAAAGAAATCGTACGACGAGAGGTTGAAGACACGAATTTGTTTATCACAAAATACGTGAACGCGTCGAGTGCCGTTCTATAAGATCAAAGTAATTTATGGAATGAAAAATTGAAAAGTTGAAGAACGATGAAGAATTTGCTACACTCTATACATTAATGTACACATTCTCATTCTCAAATGGATTCTCTGTTCGGCAGTAGGAAAGAAATCTTGTAGAACATGCTTCGCAAATTAACTATCATTTTCTTTGAACACGGTGGCTTGAAAAGAATTACTGTTCCAACTAATTTCTACAGAGTGGGAGCAAAGAGATATATTAGAACAGCAAACACTGTGTGTATTCAACGACCCAACACTTGTCTTGAATAAACCACACGTGTAGAATAATCTTTGAAACCCACGTAAGTGCACATGTTCGCTGATACAATCGTTAATAAGGCATTCAAAACCTGGGCGGTTATGACTTGCGATTGTTGAAAATCTTCCGGTAGATAAAGTGTTAACTCTTTACACTCGAAGCTATTTTGAAATTTCATTAAACCTAGAAATATACATTCATACATTTATATATATATATATATATATATATATATATATATATATATATATATATATTCATTAACAACTCCCACAATTTTCAACAGAATGTCTTGCAGAAATTCATGATATTACTTCGAACATGTGTAAATGCGTGTGCAAAATTTCATTTCTCTAGATTCAAGCATTTCTTCGAAATTAATTCCCAAATAGTGTACTGAAACCCGATACAAGAAGTAGAAACGGTAAGTCATGATCAGACGTCAAATGTCACTTTGTGCGCTTCAAATCTAAAACGTTTCGCGAAGAAGTCAAACTGAAATACATTCATACATTTATATATATTCATTAACAACTCCCACAATTTTCAACAGAATGTCTTGCAGAAATTCATGATATTACTTCCAACATGTGTAAATGCGTGTGCAAAATTTCATTTCTCTAGATTCAAGCATTTCTTCGAAATTAATTCCCATATAGTGTACTGAAAACCGATACAAGAAGTAGAAACGGTAAGTCATGATCAGACGTCAAATGTCACTTTGTGCGCTTCAAATCTAAAACGTTTCGCGAAGAAGTCAAACTGAAATTCTGAAAAAAACTGAAGTTCTTAGTAATTAATTAAATTTAAACAAGTTTAGTGACGTGGAAATTGTTTCGAATTACAATATAATTATGTTAGAACACCGATTCGAGTGGAACGGGTCATTAACCGCAAAGCAGACTACAGACTACAGTGCGAAAAGTGTTTCCTCCGTTATTGTCTTCTACCACCGCAGTAACAACAAACTTAAAGATCACCGCTTTTTGCGAACAAGTGTCCCGACACTTCAGGGCTGATTCTCCGAGGCGTGCGCATTTTTCCCAACAGGGAGACGGCCGGGACGCGCTTCGTCTTCCCTGCGAAGGAAGTGAAGGAGACGCTTCGATGCGCCCGGCGCGTTCTTTGGTCGCTCGTCGCGGTCGACGCGCAGCTGGCGCAGCGCTGCGACATCCGACGCCGTCCTCAAGGGGCCAGTTCTTCTTTCCGCGCTGAATCCGGCGTCACGGGCGTGAATCGTGATCACGGTGGCCCCGGAGTGGGGCCGCTCGAGCGCTCAAGGGCCACTGAGCGACGGAACCGGCCGAAGGTTGCCGAGAATTTGACGCGTTCGCGTCGAGAGATCTATAATATTCCCTGGAAAAGCGTGGATAAAATCAAAGCCGAGAGCCCGGTGGCCCTCGAGCGGGACCACCCGAGCGCCCAGGGGCCACCGAATGACGGAACCAGCCGAACATTGTCGACGAGTTGACGCAGGGCCTAGATTCCCTAGATAAACGCCGGCAGAATAAGCGCCGCGAGCGTTACCAGCGAAAGTCCCGGCATGCTCGTAGCTGAAAAGAAAATAAAAATGGATATCGTTGCCCGAGATCTAAAAAGGGAATGGCGGGTGGCTCTTTGCTTACCTTCGTTAGCGATGCACGCATCACCTTCCTCATGATAATCTTCCGCGCAAACGCACTCGTTCCTCGAGCACTGCAACCCCTCCGACGTCCCGTTCACCTTGCTCGCGTGGTAACACTCCTGTGTCACGGCGCACTTGTCGCCCAAACCTAGAAAACCCATCGTTTCAAATGTTAGCGTACAGGCGAAAGATTCCGAATAAATCGACGTTCTTTGAAGCCCCGTAACTTTGTCTAAAAAAATTGTACAACTCTCTATCGTCGAATACTCCTATATATTTAATTTCGTTACTTCGCAGATAAATGCGTTCAAGTTACCGACAGAGATTCAAACGAATCAATTAATCAAAGTCGTTTACCTTTATCCATGAAGCACCTGTTCATGCCTTGATCGAAATGGTACCGATCCCGACACCGACAGGTCCCATCGAGGCAGACAGCATCCTCCTCGAATGTCATGGAGCACTGCTTGTCCTCAACGCAGCTGTCCGAAAACTGTTTGGCCACTGGTAGACAGGTGTTTCCGGCGGCGTTGATCACCGTTCCTGCCTTGCAATCGCATACTTCTCGATCGGTGCAGATCGCGCCGTCCACCAAGGCACATTCCTCGGATTGCGTGCACGTGCCATTATTCAGCGCTGCAAAAATCGACCGTTCGATTCGAACTACGAAGTTGAGACTGGATCGTGGGGGACGTCGAATTTCAGATTCCACCAATCCAAGGATTTGCTTATTTAGCACTAAACGTACCGCCATCGGTCAAATGACCGGTTCTAGATTTTTTACTTCACAATTTTTGAAATTACAAATAATTAAATCTCGACATTTTTGTAAGGCAACATGTACCCGTTACATGTATAGCTCGGTACGTTTATTGCTAAAACCCCTACTAATCTAGGAATTTGCCGATTTAAAATTCCTACCAATCGTCTTGTAACAGGCGTTCCCCGTGTAATGGGAGCCCTCGGCGCAGCTGCATTTTCCATCGCGGCACGTAGTGTTCGCCAAAAAGACGGTGCATTGCTTGTCCTCCTCGCAAACGGCCTCTATCGCCTCGGCCTCTGAAGAAGAAGACACAGTTAGTGTCCTCAAAATTATAGAAAACTTCACCTGTCAATCTTGGTGCATTTGAAACAACAATTATTGGATAATCATTTGCGTTCAGTTAAAAAAAAACACAACGGTACTGTTATAGTACCGATGTCTTTACTGCTAATAATGATTATGCAATAAGTTCGCCGCTGTAGAATAGTAAAATTTGATTCGCACTTTTCAGACAGCTCTTCCTATCGGCCGACCAGACGTACTCCTTTTGGCACTCGCACTGACTATTCGTCGTGTTGCAGATCGAGTTGTTGAACTTGCAGTCCTGGGCGAGCTTGCACGTGTGAGCGACGGGCACGCCTGAGAGCAATCGTACAATTTTTAATTACCGTTTTATCACGCTGGGAACATCGGTACAACGAAGATCGATTGTTTACCAGCGTTTCTGTTGGTAGGTCGTCGGATCTCCGCCCAGGAGCAGTTCTTAACTTCTTCAGCAGTGCTGCACTCGCAGAATCCATTGGTGCAGGTTGCATTCTTTACCGCACTCGACTCGATGCAAGTCTTTGACTCCTTGCAGGGTATCGCCACAACTGAAACGTGAAAATTACAGATTTAGTCTGTTTCTGATTCAACGGAATCCATCTTCTACTTCTCCCCTCTGATTATTTCGTTCTATCATCGTGTTGGTTTAACACTAGAACGACCAAGCACTAAATGCAACTGGCATACATTGCCTTATAATAACAACAAAATAAGATTTGTTTAGATTTCGTATTAGTTTTGTTTAAATATCTACTTCGATAGAGAAGTTTATTAGAAAATGTTCTCATGGAAACATATTTATAATTTCGATATCTCTAAAAGAAAAAATTAGGAGGAAGTCATTTTGACCCATCCGGTAGTTCTAGTGTTAATAATAATCGTAATATGGAGGAGTCTGTCAATTTTATTCTATTGAACTTCGTTGCACGCAAGTCTCACAATTTGCAAAATGCTTGTAGAACATTGAACGAGAATCTCTTCGTCTAATAATTTTAGTAATAATACAACGGTGTTTTCGTTTTGCATTTCGCCTACTCTAATGATTAGACCGCGGGTTTGCGCGGGAAAGACACATGAGCTAAGTAAACATTTATTTCTCTTATTAATCAT
Source organism: Seladonia tumulorum (assembly GCA_913789895.3). NCBI lineage: Eukaryota > Metazoa > Arthropoda > Insecta > Hymenoptera > Halictidae > Seladonia > Seladonia tumulorum. The sequence goes on along the minus strand of OU565266.1, from coordinate 2,323,044 downwards.
TTTACTATGTTGGCCTCCTCGAATTCTTTGAATCTGTCCACCGTTTTAAAATGCAGCTACCTATTTTTGTACAAACGGCGCAAGTAGTCAACAGTCTCTCTAATTATTACTGAACCTTCGAAAGACAGTACCTGGGTCCACCCAGACCCAGCATTTCGAAGTCACCAGCCAGCCGAGCCAAGTGAAAAATCCTCGGCTCGTTTAAAACACCGCTTCGCTCCAGTAGAGCCGGTATCGATCGCGGAACGGATTTCGCGGAGCAAACTCGAGGATCGGTACACATCGATCGACGATTCAGCAACAGTTTTTTTTTTGTCCCCGGCCAAGGTCGGACTTGTTTCGAAACATGGTCGATCGACGTTTGTGTACCCGTTGACGCCGGGACGTTTCCCAAACACTGCGGGGACGATCGCTCGATCATCGATACGTCGGTCACCGGGGCGTTCCGTTGACGTGAAATCGATCGTCGGACACGTTCCAATTACAGAAACAGCCGCGGACCATTTTCGCCGCGTTCTATTTCGAGAATTCTAGATTCCAATTCGATCGGAGCGAACGGGAGTTGCGTGGATTCCGTGCGACTTCTGATTCGATACCGTCGAGGTTTAATTACACTTTCGAGGGCATCCTGTGCTCGCGTAACCATCGACACGCGGTGCAAAACGATACAGCTGCTGCGAAAGACCGTGGATCGGTTAGCGTAGCGAAAGAAAAATTTACCAATCTGTTGAGTGACGGCGGCGGTGAACCCGATCAGGATCGCGGCCAGCAGGAGGACGAATAGTCTTCTCGAGGCTCTTCGAGGTTCGTTCGTGGCGGGCATGGTTGCTGATGAAGCTTAGAAGGACGTTCACTTGGCCGCGATGTATTGGTTCGCGATCGAGCATCGATTCCGCGCGACTGAGGAACGCGGTGCCGGCACGAGCCGCGGTTAACCATATTCTCCCACCCGTTTTCTTCCAGCCAGGCTCTGATCATGACTCCGCGTCCCGTCGACACCGTTCGATCCGTCTTCGTCCGTTTCCGTAAATCCGGATCGCTTGAACAATGCGCGTCACCCACGCCAGATCCAATCTCCCGCTTCAATTCCCTCGAATCAACTCGAATTCAAAGATCCCTCGCAAACTCTGCGCAAACGGCTTCTTGCTGATATTCAGTACAATTTTATTGCAATTAAAAATTTTAATTCTAAAATTCTATTCTAATTCGAAGCGAACGCAAAAAAAGTTACTGAGATTTCCCCAGAGAGTTCGTATGTCTTTTCGAAATTGTTTAAGTGGCAGTTGGCAAAGCATAAATCGCCGATACATTTAATTCTCTTACAAACAGATTGCTCCTAGCCGGCAATTAGCTCTAAACAATTGAGCCGTTTATTTTGAAAGTGGCCTAACTCCGTTTTTCAGTTTTTTCCTGTTATCATGGTTACGTGTACAACTTTATGTTATTTATCAGTAAAGCATTTCAGGTTGCTTATAATCCGAGCAAATACGATAATTCTTGACACATAAGTTTTCAGAGTTAGTTTAATAATCGAACCGTGTAGTTTGAAAGTGGCCTAATTCCATTCTTGATAAGAAAACGGATATTATTCACTTAATAATATATTGCCACTATTTTAATAGGAACTATAAATTTAACACCCTTAGATACACTTAAGCAGTGCGACTCATTAATGTCCTATACGTATATTTTTAAATTCATTGAAACGCAAACCCTTAAATATCTCGATTTTAAGATAAATGGACTTAGGCCATTTTCAAAATAAACGGCTCAATTATTCCCAGCTGTTCGAGGTTGTTAACATGGTTAACGCAACTCCGCGACTGCACCCCGACGGGCGACAGGTGATTAATGGCCTAATCGAGCCTATCGATGTTTACTTTGAAATTGTTATTTTTTGAAGCTTCGCGAACCAGCTCGTGAGTCACCGAGCTGTTTCCACGTCACGTCCGAGAAATGTATGAAACTGGCACAGGAGATACTCGTTCGCGAGGTGTCGATAGCCAAGGTGAAAGGATTCGTTCCGTACACTAGATAATTCAGCAAACACCGTCATCAAGATTGCCAGAAGTTTGCCTGTGCCCCAGACTCGATTTCCTTTGTTTAACTGGGACGATGATCCATAGAGATTCGAAGTCAACGGCCGACGATCGGTCCTCAGGTGCGTTCGATCGTGGACCTTGAGAGGTAGAGCGTTCGAGCTGATAGCGTTATCTCAATTATTGTAGCCGTTTGTAGGAAATACACTTCGGTTACCAAACCGACGGAGATAACAATTATCGCGGCAGGGTGTGCACCGAGCGGTACACCGAGAGGCCTCCAATCATTCAAGAGAGTTTAGACGACGCAGATCTCCTCGCGTGTACGTTGCATCCGGTATGGGGACCCAGAATTTCGGTGTTGCGCTTCTGTTGCTGGTTTCCGGGCTGCTGCAGTGTCTCGGACAGGAAGGTTAGACGAGATCCGACGACGTTTTATCGCGTTACAATAGCGTGAAACATTTTCAGACCTGGCGCTGGGGACCAAGAAGTACGGGGAAACGTGCTCGAGGGACCGCAACTGCATCCCGTTTGCGTTCTGCAGGTCGCAGAAGGTCTGCGCTTGTGAACCATACTATTCGCCGACGGCTGACAAATCGACGTGCATCGCGAGTGAGTGTCGTTAATTTATTGTTTCGCCGTAGCCCATATATATATATTAGTGCGAACAACGCTAGAACTACCGATCCCTAGACCGATGTCTCCTTTATAATTATAAACAAGGGATTTATTCAGAGTTCGTAGGATTTTTATTTCACTTGAATCGTGGAAGACAAAATCTGAAATCATGTCGACGGGCTCGGTAGTTTTAGTGTTGCAATACAGCGAGGAAGCGGGCACGATCTTTTGTACTGACCTCTGATACTTTTTATGGTTCTTTCTATTGCGTTTAGGCGAGGGCACGCCTTGCAACAATGACTACGAATGCTTGTCGATGGACCACGCCATGTGCAGACAGGGGAAATGCACGTGCAAGGACGGTTATCTTCTGGACACCAGAAATTCGTCAAATTGCATTAGCAGTGAGTGGACCAACTATGTTTCTTGTACGATGTAGAGACTATGAGATTGTGTGTATCAGGGCCGATGAGAGAGGGCGACCGCTGCCAAAGAGAAGACGACTGTCAAGACGCTCTAGGTCGCGCTATGTGCCTCGAAGACCGTTGCAAATGCGTCACCAACTACCACTTTGTAAACGAGACCGGGAAGTGCATATTAACGCGAGGTAATGTTGGTGATCGTGGCTCGACGATGTCTTATCTGTTATCCGATAACGCGATTTTTCTTAGGTATGTACAATCCGTGTAAAAACAGCAACGAGTGCATGAGCTACGACAAGAAACAGGTCCTCGAGTGCAGAAACGGCGAGTGCCTGTGCGCGCAAGGACAAACGGGCTGCAATAATGGTTAAGTAGAACTAATTGCGCCGTCGCAATCTAATTCGGTGAACTCGTTTTTTAAACGATTCCCTCGTTTCATCGTTCCAGCCTCTCTAAGCGCGATCCTAGGAATTCCTGTGGTCTTACTGGCGCTTCTGCATCGACTCGTCTGAATGTAGATCTGAATTGCACCTGTGGAGCCAGATAATTGGTTACGATACTTTTCAAATTTGTACTTATGATTCACCTTTCGCTGGGGGACTCGCCAAAATCTTATCGTGGACATTTTGAAGAACATTTCAAATAAAGATTAATAATAGCCAAGTCACGCGAGAAACTTATTGATCACCTGCGATGGCTGATTGCACTCGATCCTAATTGGGTTTTTCTGTGAGTGAATTTTACCGCCTCGGTCGCGTGATGCAGTGCAGATAGGGGAATATGATTCATATTCTTCGTAAAATCCGTGTTTTATGGAAATTTATTGCACTGCGATCACGCGACTCGCATTGGAAATAAGGAATTGCGAAAGTTCTATGAGATTTTATGAATGGGATTCATACCGCAGATTGCCATAACTGCGGCTATTAATAAAAATGGAGGCAGTATATTTAATCATTATTACAAGTGCAGATGATTCTTGCTGCTCACGCCATAAGATACAGTGTAAATTTTGGTAAGAATCATTTGCTTCGTAAGAGCGTCCGCACAGTGCTGGGATACTGTGCCGGTTATTTTTAAAATCAAATCATAACAAATTTAGCAAAATTGTGCGGGGTGACCAAGGTGCCCCATTTTTTACTTTACTGACGTTAAAATCGTCGCACATGCGCGAAAAAACTGCGGCACAAGCGACAGATAGCGACAAAACGCTCAAACTTTTCGCCAAATTTTAGTTCGACTCGCTCACCCAGGTGACATCACATACTCTTGCATGATTATTCTCGGGCTTCGTGATTAGCTCTTCTTCCGTTAGATGTCGGCAGCTGCAAATTCGAACACGTGTTTATACCTGCTCACCATTTTATTGTAACAAAATTTGAGGACTATCTAGAAGACAATCTGTACAAAGTATGGAATCTAATGTAAAAAATAAATATGTGTTGACACTGGAAACTCTCCAAGAATTAAGTCAGTACTTGCGACCAGAATCACGACTGGACTTAAAACTAATCGCCTTGCAAGATGGCTTACTGAGTAAGTATTTATTAAAAATATTTTCTAACCTTTGTCTTTATTTTTTCTCTATTTTCTCTAAGATTAATATTGTTTCACAGGTATAACTGGGTCAGCCGAAGGCAGAGAGCTTCTGCTAAAATTGCCTGACCTGTTAACTCAGTTAATTGCCCTAACACAGGACTCCTCAGCACCTGTATGCAAAGATGCAGCTCTATCAATAATAAACATAACTGCTGAGGAAGCAGGAACCAATGCATTCCTTGTAATCTCAGAGACCTTTACACAGAGCCCTGATAAAAAATACGATTACAATTTAATTCAAGTCTGCCTTAGGTATGTACAGCGCTCTATAACCATAATGGGGATTGTTTCCTCCGTTTTCAATATCTTGGGAACATTTCCAGGTTTATAATGGACAAGGAAAGTCCTTTAGCAGATCCATGCTGCATGATACTCTCCAACATGACCAGACCATCGCATTTGGTGGACAGAGTGATCACACTTATCGAAAAGAGTGGTCACACGTGGGACAGTATCGTGGCTGCATTCACTGCCAAGCAGTACAACAAGACCGGTGCTAAATTGCATTATTTAGGACCTGTGTTCAGCAATCTTAGTCAGTCTTTGAGAGTCAGAAGGTGACTAAGGGCCAATTAGTACTTTAAGATACAGCTTCTGATACGTAACAACTTCATTTTCGAAAATTCAGTACAGATACTTAATGGATAGAGACCGCAGTGTCATCCAAAGACTACTCCCATTCACAGAATACGCGGACAGTATAGTGAGACGGGGTGGGATCGTCGGAACGCTAAAAAATTGCTGCTTCGACGTTGAGAACCACGAATGGTTGCTTTCGCCGGAAGTAGACATCTTGTCGTATCTTCTGTTACCTCTAGCGGGACCGGAAGAGTTCAGCGACGAAGAGAACGACAAATTGCCAATTAATTTGCAATACTTGCCGGAAACAAAAACGAGGGAACCTGACTTGGACATCAGGTTGACGAATGAAGTTAAATCGTCGTTTTCGACTGTAAAAATTATTCTAACCTCAACGATATTTTAGGATCATCTTGTTGGAAGCGTTAGCTCAACTATGCGCTACGAAGCAAGGAAGACAAATATTGAGGGAACAGAATGCGTACGTGATACTCAGAGAGTACCACAAATGGGAGGAAAACAGAAATGCTCTGCTGGCCTGCGAGAATGTCGTAGACATCCTAATCAAAACTGAGGAGGAGATAGGCTTGGATAATTTGAAGGACGTCGAGGTCCCCGCGGAGTATACGGAGAAGTTCCATCGAATGGACGACGACTTTATTAATAGTACATGATAGAATGCCTGTATAGTAAACTTAACGAACAAGAACGCCTCTGTTTTATTTCACGAACACTCGAAACAATGTACACAACATAAACGCAACGATACGTCTCGCGGGATGTGAAGCTGCAAGTGTTATCATTTGGGATATTGCACTGTTCCCGTTGATTCGACTTAGTGTCTTTCAGGTCCAGTGTAGCAACGAGGAAGGAAACAAAGAAAAATACATTGGATAATCACATTCGAACACAATCTTCTGGGGGGCTGTGCTAAATTTATCATTGCGGATTTTAATTTTCAAAGGGATCACTAGCTTTAAATTTTACGTTGGATGGAAAGTGTGGCCTTGTGCAGAGGCTGATAGCTAGAGTGCGGATTTTATGCATTTGTAATAAAAATGAGTATACGAAGCATAAAAAACATTAGTAAGATAAAAGAAATTTAAGTGTGTCGATATGTTATCAAGTATTCTGCATAAAGATCCGCAGTCTACCGATAACGGAGCAGGTACTTTGCAAGTTCGCTTTTTCGTTTTCTATCCGGAAGCTAAGTTCAGCACGCCCGATTCGAGGCGACCTTTGCTGAGATCAACTCTCGCAGAAACGAGAATATGATACCGTTACGAAAAAGACTGGTACATTTCTGCGTAGCACATAGATAACAGTACCGTTATTTAATTAATACCCGTATGCCCGGCACATCGCGTTCCTCTAGCATTCGCTCATCGTTTTCACCGACATCATTTCTTTCTCCATCAACCGGCTCAGCATAAATAAATATCGTACTTCTAGCTTCATTAACTGACAACATAGTAGTGAATACAATAGCGCACATATTATATTATAAATGAAACTATTATCACTGGTATCCATAGTCAAATCTCCGCATAGCTTTTCACTTAACTTCACAGTACATCTTGTTCTAGTCCCAAAGCGTCCCGTTCCTCAGGGACCTAAACAGATGCTCACACAAATGACGTCGTGTCTTTTCAGAAACTCTTTGGCACCCTTAGCATCAATGATTCCACAATATTGCTCAACGCCCTATTTTCTAGTCTAGAGGGCCCGGGCCTCAAAGGATCCAAGGAAACACGTCGGATCAGGGTAGGTAGCCAAGTCCAGCCTCTAAGCTGATGGAGCTCCTGATGCTGGAAGCGTTGCTAGCTCTTCTGCTGATCCGATTCGAGTCAGCGCCAAAGATGGCCGCGATCTCGGCGCTTTTCTTGATAGAGAGCGCTTCATGATGCGCTCCCGATCTGCTGGAACAGTGCGAGAGACACTTCTTGTCCCTGTCGGCGCCTCCAACGTAAACCAGCCGACCTTGAGTGTCTCTTGCGCTGACCACCAGGACCTTCTCACTGTCAGAGGACTGCTGAGACTTCCTGCCGGGGTTGAACAGGTCGTAGTCCAGGGCCAGGTTGTTCGAACTGCCGTAGCTTGACGACGACTGCTTCTGGAAGCGGACAAATCGAAGAACGAAGGTTAAGTCCAGCTCCGAGTGGTCAGTTGCAGGTATTTTATTGAATATCTTGGGAACTATTAGAGCTAGAGGAGTGGTTCGTTGCACAATATTTTACAGGTGTCCTCACCTTGAGTACATCCAAACCTTGGGTGGGCGTCCGATTTCTGCTCGATCTCGACGTCCTGGCCCTCTCCGGGCTTCCGCCTCTGCTCAAGGTGCTCTCAGACGGCACGATGCCCCTTTGTCTCAGCTGCTCCAGGATCGTTGGCTGGACGGGCTGCCTGGCGCAGTAACACTTGTTGCTCTCCGAGCAACTGTCAGTGTCGCAGGAGCAAACCACAGCGTTGGTGACGACCCGCGGTTGAGCAGGCACTCTCCTCGATAAGGAACAGTAACACTTGTCCGCGGAAACGCATGTGCAGGACTCGGAGTCGTAGCTGCACTCGCTGCAGCTCACGTAGCCGCTGCTGCTCCTGTTTGCTGTTGCGCCTACGTTGCGACTGAGTCGTCTACCTGTGGAGTCAAGGTGCGTTGTAATAAAAAAAAAAACTGGGGAACAGAGTCATCGTCATTTGATTGCTAATGAGCTGCAGAAGGTTTCGTTTGGGGAAGTTGTGGTGTATGAACTTGGAGAATCGCCAGCCTTTGTAGAGGGCTGAAACGTTGATATCTTTCTTGCCTGAATCAGTACTATACCCCCAAAACTATTCTCTCAAGGGTACTAAATGAATTTCTGCAAGTTCCTCTCAAGATAGCGCCAAGGTGACAATCGTTTCGTGTACTCACAGGTGTCGCTGTCTTCGGAGGTAGTGTGGCAGCCGCCAGGCTTGCTCATTCTCCACGAGGGCCTCCTGTTGACCAGTCTATTAGCCAACACCCTGTTCCTATGATTATTCCTGACATCGCAAGAGGAGCTGCTGCCGAAGCTGTCGTTCAGCCTCCTCGCAGGGAAGATGACAGACGTGAACTCCGTTGGGCCACCTTTCAACCTAGACACGGACCTCTTGATGGCCCTGCCTAGCAAACAGGTCCTCCTGCTGGACCTTCTTCGTTGCGGCCTTCGGCGTCTTCTCATGATGCTGGCTGACCTTTGATACAGTTCATCTTGCGTCAACGTAGCTGCCAGCTTCAACAGGAACTCTTTGTACAAAGGCTTCAGATCGTTGAAGGACATCCCTTCTGGATCTGGAAGGAGACCAAAACGTACGATTAATTAAACCTAATAAGTTGAAATAACGTCGTGCGCAAAAGGGTTAAAATTCAAGCGTAGAACTCGAAGAAAGAAAGTACCAATAATGGCTGCCAAGATGTCGTCTACGCTGGTCAGGCCCTCCTGGTTTCTGAACTCGTCGAACAGTTCCGTGAATCCCAGAGGCGTGCCACCCTGGATGCTGTTAGGCCTCCTCGCGCTACCCGGCTTCAGGAAGCTGCCTCTTCGAGGCAGCTCGACTCTGGTCATCAGATCGCCTCGGTCCACATCTATATCGCTTTGAGACCTCTTCAGACGACCCTCCTGCACGATCATCATCGCATCTTCAGACCGACCGACTGGAGGCTCGCTGCCAGCTCTGCTCCTCTTCCTGACCCTAGGCTGACTATACTCAGGGACGTTCAGGTTCGTCGAGGAATCGCACGAGTGCTTCTTCAGGGGCTTGTCCATGGTAACCACTCTGCTCAGCCGTCTCCCTGACGAGGTCTTCTCTTGGTCCCTGGATCGTCTACGTTCCGAGTCTAATACTTTTTCTTGAATCAGCTGATAAGTGTCGCTCCTAGAGGATCTTCCAAGATACACATCCTCCTGCACACTTCTGATCTTGTTCCTATCAAGTCTGCTTCCCCTGCCACTATAAATGTCCTCCTGGGCGATGCTGTAAATCTTGTCCGCGTCCTTGAAATGCTCCTCGTAGATCCTCTCTTTGCTGCCTCGCTTGCTGTGGCGCTCGTAGATCGAGTTCTCCTCGTCCTTGCAGCCTGGCTTATCGACCCTGTCGTAGTACAGATTCTCAGATCTGCAGGCATACACCTGATGTCTTCTCACATTTTCCACCGAGTGGCTCACATCGTAGGAGCCCTTTTCAGGCTCCTTGCTCTTCTTCTTCCCCTCCTCAGCCTCCTTCGAAGGACTCTGGTGTCCTGGGCCAGCAGGTTTCTCCAACTTCCCTCTCACCGGCAGCTTCTCGTATCTGTTCGTCACTCGCTCATACAAGCCAGCAACTCCCACATCGTAGATCTTCCCGGAATCAACGGAAAGATCTGCGTTAGACTGTTCCAGGATGTTAGCTTCGCCGATCACGTACTTGTTCTTCGAGTTCTGTCGCTCTTCCTCGTTGACAGGCTTCGGATCGAAGCTCTTCCTCACGGAGTTGAAGGTCTGATCGGCGGGTGCCGATTTCTCACTAGGACTAGGCTCCCGCATCCTTCCTCTAGCCTCCAGGATGTCCTCCGCTTTGGTGTCCGAGTTCTTCTTCTTCCTCCTAGGCGCCTTCACTTCGGCTGGCTTGCTGCTCTCGTCCTCTGTCACCGAACTGGACACCGAGGTCTTCTTCTTGGTTCTTGGAGGCCTCACAGGATGCGGAGCCACCGGCTCGGCGTGCAGGATGCTCGTCCTGGCGCTCACCCTGCTTCCAGGACTGGGTTCTCGGACGCTAGAAACCACCGATGCTAAACTGACGCAGCCGACGCCGTTCGCGTGCCTTGGACGACGACGATTCGTGTCCAGGTCGGCCAGAAGAGCTCGGTACAGTGTTGCTGCTGCTGCGACCGCGTCCTCTTCCGTCTCGCATGCGAACGCGTGGCATTCCAGCACCCTGGTCGCACCTGGACGACGCATCACCACTGCGAACACTGGCGGGTAACACTCCGTCGACACCTTTAAACCTCGCATTGTCCTGCAAAGAGGTAAGACATTTCTTAGCATTTCTTAAAGAAAAATTATTTCTTTATACTGGATTTTATAGTGCATTGTATGTTATTAATATTATTGCTCTAGCCACTCAGTACTTTTAGTATAAATCTTTTTCCACATTCCCAAGCCTTTCAATTACAATGGCCAAGATCTTTTATCTTTAGATTGCGGATTTCTATGGAATATAAAAGTCAAATAAGAATTGATTTCTCTGTTAAGTAGTTCTATTAAGCTACAAGAAATGTATCGACACTCTTAAATTCTTGCAATCTTTTTACTTTTTGAAATTACACTCGTCCCCCCATTTTTCCCGTGAGTGCATAAAATTCGCAACCTATTTATCTTACATCCCCGATTTAATAGAGTGAGGGGGCCAATTAAAATCGCAGCGAGTCGAACCGGTTCCACACGATCGTAAATGATTCACAGGAAGGAAAGTATCGATTTCTCGAAGATACACGCGTCGACACCGGCGTGCCTCTGCCTCGTGCGTGGTCGGTGATTTATTCCGTTGACCGGCGGTCGATTAATTTTCCCCAGCTTTCGATCGCGACACTCGCCTGTATAGATCCGCGTGCTTGTCCTCGCCAGCCTGGCCCTGATCCTGATCGCCGACCAACGGCAGGAAAGCGTGATGCAGGTCACCGGAAGGTGTCCTCTTCGAGCGGAGTCTCAACGCGCTCCATACCGCGATCCTGCGGAACGGATTGTTCCTCTCGCATCCGTCCGTTGTGCGGAAACTCAGTCCGCGTCTGGAAACCTCAAGCTCCGCCCTCGTCGAGTACTCCACACGCTCCAGGAGCTGGCGCAGCGGCTCCTGGAGGCCACGGACACTGGCCACGCGGCCCCCCACCGGAGCTGCGCCCAAGTACTTCACCTGGAAACCATAATTTTTGAGAATTTTTCCAGGGTTTCTCCGCAGGTTAATGAAAAGCCTTGGGATTGAATTTTGAAGAGATGAACGCTCTATCAACATTGTTCGGTTTAAATTCTGTTCAAGAAATTAAATATCCTTTTGGAAATAAAATCCAGAATTCGACCTCCAAGACTTTTCTAACGCTGTTAATCGTTACAATGTTTTCTTAAAATGTATGGTTACATTTTATTCTCTTTATATTTCCCGCGTAACATTGTCGGAAAAATTCAGTTAACGATTAGTTGCCATTTGTGACTAAACCACGGGACGTGACAGTAGTGTATGACCTTTAGTAGTGTGTGACCCTTGTATTAACCCTTAGCACTCGAGTGGTGACTCTGAAGCACCACTAGAAATTATTCTGGCATTATTTCAAAGAAATTACAAAAAATATTACAAAATATTTGTTCCATTACGAAATTTGTATTCAACAGATTACTAAACATTTAAATATTGTATGTGGAAATCGGATCAGTTTCGTATGAATAAAATGAAAATATTCTAAGACGGAAGAAAAATATAGTTTTAGAATGAAAATAGCGCCGAGTGCAAAGGGTTAATTTGGTCACAGCGATTAGAAATTCTTGAAAGTACTAGAGCAAATAAATTCGTTGATTAACGATTTAGAGTTGCTTCCAAACGTTCGATTTGAATCTTTACAGTACATTAATGGTTTCATCGTATCTCACGTTGTTGGTTTATCCGCGACGTTATAGCGTATCCTTTTCGTTCAGCGAATAAAAAGGAACAGGAGGTTCGAGAACCTGTTTCGCGAGCAATGACAGCTCCCGAGATCCGCGGAACTATCAGAAACGCTTTACGCCTCGCTTTAACTTCCTCCGAGTTGTTTCCGCCCGTTTTTCATGTCCCCGATGCGTCAGACAGATAACGCGCGCATTAAAGCCGACATTCCTCGGTTCCGCGACAACACTATACCTCGGCCTCCATTTTCTTTCGCGGTCGAGACTCGATTTGCGATCCGACGATTCACTTTGTGCTATTAAAACTTGTTTGAACCCGCAGCATTAATCCATCCGCACGTTGCATCTGCACAGACATTGTGCTTCATGAATAATGGAGATCTTTAGACAGGTACTAATTTTCACGTGCCCGTTTTATTTACGCGAATAGAGATTGAAAAGATTTTTTCCTTAACACTAGATTTACGGGACGGATGATATTTTTAATTTACGAGTATCGAGATTGTACAGATGCGTGAGGAATTATTCAATAAATTGATTTCTTTGGGTATATGTTATTCAAAAAATGGCTACATATTTTGAGGGGGATTGCAAATTTGTAGGAAAGATGGCAAACTATCTATACTATTATATTTATATAATAAAAACTTGAATTTACTACAAAGTTTGTTTTAGACTTCGAAATAATTGATTACTTATGAGCCCCCCCTGATAGTTTTACTCATTTTTAGTGCTCCGTAAACCTTGTGTTAAAAAATGAACGAACGAGAGAAATTTTGAGGCAACGAGCGAGGTGAATGGATTTTAGAAAATCGTGTTGTTGTCCGGCAGGCGGATCTGGTCGAAGAGCAGGCGTGAACTCTATTGAACTCGGCTCCGCTCGGGAGGCATCATCGATGGCGCAACGAAACGATGCGGAAGAGGAGGATCGGCCATAAAACCGGAGCAATAAGAAAAATCCGCGTGCCGATGCGGCAACGAAGGGGAATTTTTCAGTGCTCCAAATAGGCTCGGTAGCCCGTCACGCTCTGTGAATCGTGAACGGAACGAAAGTGACGATTAAGAATGCCAGAACGACGCCGCGCCCGAGGAAAGTTCGTGAGCCTCTGTTATCTATCGTTGTTCCCCGTGGAACGTGGCTTATCATCCTCGCTTCCTGGACAAGCTGAAAGAAAAACCGTGTCTTCGAAGAAACAATCACATTCCGCGAAGTTACCGCTCTCGGAATCTCGCAATTAAACCTGCTCTTCGCGACCTTTAGTACAAACAAATAAAATATTTTAATATCTCCGCCATAAATGTTAAGCTCGAAAGTCGAGCCCCATGGAATATTTTTGTCCCGTTACTCTTCCCCGAGAGACTCCGAACGCGGTCATCTTCTTTTCGAGCAATCAGTTCACGACTAATTATACACCGATCTAAATTTTATTTCCGACCGGGACAGCCTCGATTCCTCGCTGCTTTTTCTTGCTAACGCGGCCGCGCACATTCTGGTGATACGCCGGTAATCGAGGTTGCATAAATTTTGCGTTATCGCGACTTCTGGGAGACTTCAACGCCTGGGAAGAGGTATCGGCTACGAACGAAAATCGTCGATGTTTAGAAAGTAGGTTCGTGTCAGAATTGTCTTCTGGTGACTCCGACGCCACGGTGGAAGCTTCTTCCGTTCCGAAGCTACATTTCTAGAACTTAACACTTTATCGACCGCTCGTTTTTGAGGCTGCCACTCACCAAGTACCGGCTTAGTCGCGCGCGTATTTACCCCCAGTACCGGCTAAATTTTCGCTATTTATTGTGTTGTGCTTATTCCTTTTGTTTCAAAGGAGTGTAATTTTATTGATATTTATACTTTATTTTGAATTTATTTTATATAATAAAGGACCTTGGGAACTAACATTCACAAAATAAATAGCGTTGGCAATCGAAGAGCCGATAAATAGGCTAGCGGTCCATAAGCGTTGGCAATCGGAAAGCCTATTAATAGGCTAGCGGTCGATAAGCGTTAGACATCGGAAAGCCTATTAATAGGATTCCGGTCGATAAAGTGTTAATAGTGTCTAGGAGGACTCTCTCGAACCGGTCGTGCGATCGCTCTTGTTCAAAGGATTAGCTCGAAGATATCGTTTCAGCCGCGGCTGAACTATGCGATCGGTGCGTGATCGGCGGCAATCCGTCCGGCGAAGTAGGTGAATCCCTCGTTAAGAGACGCGAACCCGTCTCGAGAGTGGAACGAATGGGTTCCCGCGAGATTTTCTGAGGTTGGGAGGAAAGCCGGGACTAGCGATCGAATTAACATAAGTGAAAATCACCATTTTTCTTCTGATCTTATCTAATTGCAGTGAAATCTTTGTGATTCCTCGGCTTCCAGCTGCTTGAGACAATGCCGAGCAGCACTCGTTAATCTCCCGATCGTCGTTGGATATCAAACGTTGCGCCAATCAATTTGTCAAACAGGCATCTTTCGTCTCGTTAAGATCGTCCTATATTTTTTTTAATAAACTTTCGTTTCTTTTTTCACGAATATTGTGTCAGGAATTTATTTGAAAAGAGTAACATTTTCATCGCTCGGTCTTGTGCCATTAACAATTGTATCGAGACCTTGCGAAGCTATCCAAATAATTTTTGATGTCGTCAAACTATTTCTCCAACAAATGTTTGATCATTTTTTAAATATTCTCTGTACAGTTTTTGGGATCAAGGTCGCCGTTTTGACGGAGCGTTCGCGCCAGTAGTGGGGAGGAAAAAAGTAGTCTAGCCTCGGCGGCGGATCGGTGTCGTTGCCTCGAGAACCGGCTGTTCACTGACACACAAACGCACTGGTAAAAAATAAAGAAGAAAGTAATTTGTGTATTTACCGGCAAAATGGCGGCCGCGCATTCCCCGGGTGTTCCGCTTTCGGCTTCCACGGACGCGAACATCGCCTCGATCCGCGCCTGCACCGCGCTGTTCACCCTCCTCTGTTCATCCGCGCCGGCCTCGTCCAGGTTGTGAGAGTTCATGGTGGACACTGCCCCATACCAGCCGCCCATGCTGGACCCGTAAATGGATCTGGAACGGTACACCATGCTCGGTATTACGGCTAACGGGCTCCGATCCCCCGAACTTATCAATACTCCCGTTCGACGTCGATCTTTGCCAATTTGTTTCACGAAAGCCATTAGCCTTAGGTACGCGGCGATTTGAATACGTGTTCTTCCTTGTTTGAAGCAGTACTGGGAATTTTTGTTAAAGATCTGTACAGCTATGCAGCCTGTGAGACCTACCTGAAGGAGATAGGTTTTTCTAGGGCTGGTTGTGAATGGTCCCGTTGGACGTTGATCTTTGTGCAATTATTTAACGAAAACCGTATGGTTCACGTACAAAATATTTTATGTGTATGTTCGTGTATGCTCGAAGCAATATCCAGAATTTTTTCAGTTAGATTTATCGATGAACAAAAATTCTAGGGCTTCCAGAAGAGACAAGTTGTCTCACGATATCACGTTTATCAAAAATTAAAAATTCCAGGGCTTCCAGTAGGGACAAGTGTCGTCTCTACCTCACATTTATCAAAAAATTTAAAATTCTAGGGCTTCCAAAAGGGGTCACAGTGCTCTCCACATCAAATTTATCAAAGATTAAACGTTCTAGGACTTCCAAAAGGGACCAGAGTTCCCTCCACACCGTTTCAAAAGTGCTGCCGCGTTTTTTGCACAGAATGAGAATTAATTAGAATGAAAATGGCACTACCTAGAGTCCTCGAATAGGGCGTCGATGCGAGCCTTGCTCCTGAGGGAGCACTCTGAGGCAGGCCCAGCCAACCGGAAGCCATCTTCGTAACGAGGCACCCCGACGCAGGACATCTTGATGCAATTTCTTTTCTTACTCGATCCAGGGGTCCAAACGAAAACCTCTCGAGCTCCCTAGAGCCTCTTCGGACGTTCTCCCGTCACTCGACGTCATTCGATCTGAAAGAACCGAACGAAATATGGTCATCGACACCGAATTGCGCAACGATCATGTCTTACATTGTTTCGGAAAACTATTGCCCGCGACGTAACGTTTTCTACACTGTATAAGATAGCAGCGACTCGGTTGATAAATCACTGTAGCGATCGCGAGGATTACGACGGATTACGCTCGCCGAAAGTTTCGCCTGAACTGCGCCTGCCGTGGAAAAAACTGCTCGGCGGAGCGCGCGAGCGCAACAAAAAGCTCGCAATGGTAGTAGCCGATGGTAAAAATGTCCGAGGATCGGGGGAAACGGGGTACGCAGGATCTCACCTCGTTTCCACGGACCCTGCTCCCCAGCGGCCGTTAAATTTATGCGAGACCGCGCCGGCAACGTCGGACGCAGCTAATTAAAACTGTAATTGCAGACGAGATCCACCGCGGAGGCGTTTCCATTGACCAGCTGGCAATCCGAATACGTTTTGTACCAAGTAAAAGTGACCGAACTCGGGAATCATCCAAAAGGGTCGTTTTGAAGTACAGTCCCACATAGCACTCGACGTCTTAAAGACGTCTGTTTTACGTCCATTTTTGGTCTGAACGTCTTACGTCCTGAAAAGACGTCTTTAAGACGTTTCATTTCTTACGTTTCAGTCATTCTAAACTGCTAGAGAAAAGCTTTACAAACTGTAATTGATTATCAAACCGAATATTCCATCAACAAAGAAGTGCACAGAAAAGTAATACATCAAAATAAATAGATAAATAAATAAATAAGTTAAATAAATAAAGCATAAAATGTTAATGTTCGCGGTTATGCTGAAAAACATTCTTTTAATTTATTTTTTTAATTTATAAATAAATAAATAAAGCATAAAATGTTAATGTTCGCGGATATGCTGAAAAACATTCTTTTAATTTATTTTTTTTTTATTCATTTAGTTTTTTTGTTATAACAAACATTCAATTTATATTTATTGTACATGTATACAATATTCAAATTCAATATTTTTCTCATAAGAAAAAATGTGGATTAAAAAATATTTTTCAATATTTGACAAACATATCTATCTAATATTTTTGTGCTACTAGGGGTCTGTTTCGGGACGTCTTGAATACGTCTGTTTCGAGACGTCTTAAAGACGTCTTTAAGACGTCTATGTGCTATCTGGGGTGGTGCTTTAGAAAAGGGTGGTTGTAATTAGACGTCTAATAAAGGATGAAGGGTAAATTCCCAAGCAACTTCTGTCTCTTGCAATCGATGCAGACAATATTTATTTCGCAAAAAGATCCGTCTATCGATGACATTAATTTTGGACCAGGCTAAAAACTTATTATTAGAATTGATTAGGATCTTTAGAAACGGGTTAAAGTGTCTGTTACCGATGTATTCCAACGTTCTAGTTCCGGTTCCATTAATTAAATATTGCATTGATTTTCTGGGAATTTTTTGAGTTTCGGTGGGATTTGCGGAATTCGGTGAACGTTTCCAATGTACTGGGTGTTCGCATAAGTTTGTCCTTAATCCCAGACGGTTCGCCGGCTAGAAATCGCAGACACGCGGTACCTGATACTCGCTCGTGCAGAATTATCGCGTGCATACCATCGACCGCCGCTCGATTTTCACCGGCGCGGTGCGTGTTCCTTAAACGAGCCGCGCACTCCATTACTCGAGGTTTATGGCGAAAAATGTTTTCGCGGCAAACGGCGTGAACGGCCGGCCGTTTTTCGTTTCTGGCCACCGTGAAAAACCTTCGATTTCTCTGTGTTCAAAATGCAACGTCGCGGACTACACGCAATTTCCTTCGCTGAAACGAAGAAAAAAGGGATAAACTAGAACGAATAAAACATCAAATAGATTCAACCGGCAAACAGGCGTTCGTCGTTGTTTTGCCGTGTAGAAAACATACACACGCAGGCCTTCCAGACAGATGTTTCCGTTTGTTCACACGAAAATTAGTTTCCGTGGACTAGTTTACAAGAACCGGGAACATCCGTTCGTCCTGTTAATGGTTTTATACCAGGTCCGACGGTTCACCGATCAGATGGGGTAGCGTTAATCACGGTGGACAAGCACGAACATTGGTAATGTTATTGGTTAACACGACCATTTGATCGTGTTAACGGTCCTTCTAAAAAGGTCGTTCGCTCGGCTCCACTAAAATGTAATTTTCATTTCTAATCAACGGTCGGATTCCTGACTTAAGCGACGCTCTTTTACAGTTAACCGGGCCCGATCGGCCGCGTTTTCGGAAAGCCTCGAAGTCGGACGTCCAAGATGGCGGACACGGGCTATCGAGATCGTAATCTGCGTCAGAAACAGCTCCCCCGAGTTTATTTTATTCGTACAAGCGTCCGGAAGAATGTAACGCGACCAAAAAGTGCTGTAACCGTCGATTAAAACGAAGCTTCGAACCGTAAGTTAAAAATCGTTTAAGAAAGTCGTTTCAATGGCTTCATGGAGTTTTACAGGCTTGAGAGACAGACGCAAAGAAAAATGCGAAACTCATCTCGAGAGAAAGTCGAATGCGATATATATATATATTGTCCAGTTGGGTACACGTTTGTAAATTATGATATTGGGTTACTTGGCCAGCGGACCCTCATGATCGAGGAGTATAAAGTGTTCCGCAGATCCCGTGTAAAACGGGCCTCGTCTCGCGTGTTCCGTTCCAGGGGACGGCTCGTGACGAAACTGATTATCGAAAAGTGGACGATTACGAGCCGTGTTAATTGCCGCAACGGGAGTCGAAGCAATTCCCGGGAAACCCTCGCCAAAATTACGAGCTTTCGATTCGAGCTTTTGACCTCGATTCCGAACGAGACGATTACTCGTCCGGACCTGTTCTCGTTGCGGACACAAAACCCGATTGCAACTCCGAAAATAGAAACACGCGTTTAACAACACGATCTGTGGCTTGAACATTGTGAAAAACCAATGGACAACGACTCTGATAAAAATAAACAACATGGGAGTCAAGATAAAAAATAAATGAATTTTTAGATCACGATGGTTGCAACATTGGAGTGGAACAATAAACGACTTCGATCGAAAAAGAAAATATTGGAATCAGGATAAAACTGATTGACACCAAAAATTTCTTTGGATCAATTTTTAGATCATGCTGACCACTGCAGAGAAATAATAATTGGAGTCAACAACATATTGCATGAAAGCATGTTCTATTGGTTTTTTTTTTTAATTATTTTATCCACTTCGAGAAAGTGTAACAAAGGGAATTAGCAGAAAATCGGATTAACGAGGACCGTTCTCCGTCAACGAACTCGTTATTGATCGAGAAGATCGGATCGCAGAGTGTCACGTGTTCCACCGAGGCTGGCGTGGATCGTTCAACTTACAATTACCAAGTTCACGGCTCGTTTGCCGTCCGCCATCGACTTTGATGGGCGAACCGGCGGACGGAAGCCGTGAAAAAAGAAACACCGTGGTGGATCGCTGGGGAAAATCGTGTCGAACCGAGGCTTTCCCGCTTTTACACGCTCGGGCCTATTAGAGGATCCGATTTTCCAATCGGAACGATCTAATCTTGTATCCTGAACGCGCACGGTGCTCAACTTGTTACCAGCTGACACTTAAAAACCCATTAATCTTCAATCATAACCATGCAGCTTCACTCCTACCGTAACAAGTAGAGGATCATTTAAACTGTTTAGACAGACTGTGCGGCATGTGTCTGAAGTTCTAGAGGATAATAGATTGTCAGAGACACCATGAGGAGGACAGAACTTTCACAAAAATTTGTTTCGGCCTCAAACATGGTTTAAACATTTTAAATAGGTCATAGGACAAACTTGAAATTTAGGGGATAATCATCAAAGACACCCTGTGGAAGGCAGAACTTTCACAAAATTTTCAGACCTAATCAGGCCTAGGTGTATCTACGTATAGCAACAAACCTAGGGTGAAATTCTTCAAGATTAAGAGACTCAAATACAGCCTGACCTTTCGCAAAAAGATATTCAAAAATCTCCCGAATACAAACCAGTTCTCCCATTTCCAGTGAAAACCTCGGCTCCCCTCGTTGCAAACTTCAACTATTGTCCTGTCACACCTTCTCAGCGCCCCTGGGACCACCCCCAATCCCGAAGACACTCCCACAAGGACCCACAACGTTTCAAAAGCACTTACTCTCGCGAATCCAGGCTCAGAAAACCGTGTCCTCTCGTTGTGGCGGCGCAACGTTCCCGAAAGAACGATCGCGAATGAAGAGCACTGGCACATCACAACTCCGGCCGGGTCCCATGGCGGGACCATCGATCCCTGGATCCCTCGATCGGCCGTCAACGAGCTCTCCCGGCCCTCTCCCGTGGAAACTGGATCATCGTGTTTCGAGTCGTGATGGATCGCAGGTCGAATGTGTGGACGTACGAGAGAAACGCCGCGAGAAAACGTTGCCGTTGATGGTCGACCTTGGCCGCGAGTCGATCCGGATGACCGTCGACGTGAAACTGCCGGGGATGTTCCGCAGGAGAGACTCGGGTTCCTCTAGCCAGTCAGTCGGCTCCTCCACGGTGGAACGATGAAGAGAAGGAGGAGGCGGAGGAGGAGGAGGAGGAGGAGGAGGATGAAGATCGAGAGAGCCTCTCCTCGGGCTCTCGTTGGCTGGCTCCCGAAAGGACGAACGGACAGCAGATTGGCTCAAAATGCAGTTCGGACTGAGCCAAATTGGGAAATAATATTTATTTTCCTGTGAAAAATACTCGGGACTCTATTTATTTTTGGATTACATCGTCTATCAATTGTGAGTACATCTACGAAACACATAGTCCAGCGAAAATTTTGTAAATCCGGTTCATGTAGGTCGTGTGATTTGGAATGTTGTGTATATAGCATTGTTGTTAAATATTTGTAGAGCTGTACAGCTTTTGGAACCTCTTTGAGCCGGGTCCTCCTAGTCCTGGTCCTCATCTACTTTACGAATAGTCCCATTTGAACACTGATCTTTGCGAATTTATTTAACGAAAACCATAAGCTGCAGGTTTATGAAACTTTGCAGATATGTTCTTGGGTGTTTGAAGCAGTGCTCAGAATTTGTTCAATCCCATTTATCCAAAATTCAAATTTCTAGAGCTTCCTGAAGCGACAATACTTGCAGAACAGTTGGGTAGCAGTATATTTTTATAGCATTTTAATCAATATTTTGGAAGTGTTTAAGCACTCGTTTTGCAGGTGTAATATCGAACTTTTCCAGAACACAGTCGTGTTGGAAGAAGGGGAAACTTCCAGACGTCTTCTGTTAGTGACATCTCGACACAAGGATGATTAATTGCTTTCCATTGTGCGAGCATGGTGGTTACATGGTGCAGTCATTAGCATCGAGGCTTGAAAACTGTTATAATATCGGTTGTTCTTGAAACAGTTATGACATTTTTTTACTTTGAATTACTATTACGCAAAAAATCCAAATTTTCAATTATTATCCATTTCTGAAGAAATTTAAATAGGGTGGTAATGTACGTTCTAGACCAGGGGCGCTGAGGGGGTGGGGGTAAGGTACCGCCCCCTGGTCTGGAACATAAATTGCCTCCCTCCTAATTTATTCTTTATTATTATAAAAAGCTATTTTTGGTATCGTTTCAAGCTCTGATTAGCACATCTCATAAAATTGTACTCACTTTACAAGCAATTACTTTATATTCCTCAAAAATCGAAGTTAAATAATTGGAAGCATATTCATGAAATGTTTATGGAGTAATTTGATCTATTATATAAAGCAACAAACGTGTGCAATATACTCTAAGAGCTCGTTTCGAAAGTGCCATTAAGAAGAAAATGATTAAGCTTTGTTCGTTACAGCACAGACATTAAACAGCCTGTTAACAGGTAACAAAAGTGTTAGAAAATTTTTCTATAATTTCTAATATCTCCACTGAGTTCGATTGGAACATTGATTGGCTAGTCGCATAGTCTCTAAGCCACGTTCCTTCAAACACGTTTAATTAAAAAATGCACAAAACCCATAAAATTCTGATCTACGGTAACGAGCCGCTCTTGACGAACATAAACTGCGAGCAGCGCTCGTACGCCAACAATCGCGGCGCGATAATTAATTTAGGCCGACGTTGTTTCAGTACATGCAATTATTTTAATGGTCACCGACGTGTTTTACAAGCATTTCCGTTCGGACGAACGTTTCCACAGACAGCAACGACGATTTATACGAATCCTCTGCGCTTTGGTAACCCGAAGAAATCCGACGACAAGAAAGTGGGTCGAAAGCTACTTACCGGTTACGTATACTCGCTAATTGCTCTGCCAAAAAGCGTGCAGGTACTGCCCAAGAAATTAAAACACTTACGCTCCAGACGACATTCATTTGCCACTGGAAGAAAATAAAAGTAGATAAAAAAAGACACTAAATTTTCATTCGCGTGTGCATGAGATGATTGACCTTCCTCTTCAATTCCCCTCCGATTGTTGGTTAAAATTATTGGACTCAATTTTCTGTGTAAAAACAAGTGGTTGGGGCCCCGGCAAATTTTTGTTCCAAAGAAATCTGGGATTCATAGTCCTGGACGCGGATGGTGGGCCATCTAGTAGAGGTCCACTATTAGCTACAGCTAATTTTTTCTCTGATTTATTATAGAATTTTCTGTAGAAAATCAAACACCCAGCAATATTTCTTACTAAAGAAACTGCGATTGCTGAAACGCTCAACGTCCTGGAAGCTCGTCCAGGCCACCTGGTGGATCCTGTCGACCATCATTTGTTACAGTTATCGGCGCGTCGGGTGACCAACATTTTTACGCTGCCCGAGAAAGGACGCACGGGGTCAAGGAAGCGAGGGGAGCAGCTGTGTAGCAGAGGAGGGAGAAGATGAAGAGCTGCAGCCAGGGCCCCCGGGCCCCCGGGCCCCTGGGCCCCCTGGTTTCCGTCGCTGGTCCTCCGGCGGCGTGGTAACGCCGTAACCGATAACGGTACAGCGCTTCGACGGCGCTCACCAATGTGAGAGTACTGTTATTTCAGCGATGCAGCTCTCTTTCTCTCCTTCGGCCCCCTCCAGCCCCCTCTTGCCCACTCCACCGCTCTTCTTCGTCCTTCTGCGCCACTATCAAGGTGGCCACGCTGACGTACGTCGTCGCTGGTCACTCTTACGTTCGTCGGGGCCGCGGACTGTTCGCTAAGGACGAGCCCGGGCACTTATCGAGCGGGTTAACTCATTGTGTTTACAGTTTGACCTTCAAACCCTATGAGCACTCTTTAGACATTTTTATAGTGTCCTGGTACATTTCTTAATGCAATATGTACAATGTACATATTAGAAATAGTAAATAGCGTATAATTAATAACTCTAAATAATAAATACATTAAAACAGTAAAACATTTGAAGTATTTAAAGATGCAGTCGCATTAGTTGCATCCTATTAAACATATTAAGAAAGAAAATAAATAATGTTTTTTGTTCTCCAGACTGTTGCAATTCAGGTGGAACATTCTTATTTTGCAGAAATATGTAAATATACAATAGATTGCAATAGAATTAGAAACCGAGTCCTTTTCAGAGCTATTGAGGGTATGATTTTGTATTACATAACTTTACCATTAATGTAAACAAGGGTAGGTGGAGTGAATAGGGGATGAGAAATGTTTCTAGAAAGTGCCCAGAAGCTCATATAAGCAGACGTGGTTGCCTTTTTTTTGTGCAACAAATACTGCATTGAACTTTGCAAATCAGCTTGTTTCACCTTCCATGGTAAACATTAACGGAAACGTAGGTTAAAATGAGTTCGATGGTCGACCAGGTCAAGATTTGGGTAGAGTATTGTACCGGACAGCCGAAAACAGGTTTGGACATCGGTTCTGGCATCGGAAAACAAGTTTCTGTAATGTTCTATCGGTTACGAGGACACTAATAGTTTGTAAACGGTAATTAACACGGAACCAGGATCCGCGGTAGCTATTTATGTACCGAATGTGCCGTGTTTGGACAAGCGACTTTATGAAGGAATCGAACATGGCTAACGCAACCGCGAACTTAAAAATCGAGATTACTGTTAACCCGTCTGGGAAACCAATAACGGACACTACACTTTGCACCTTGAACTTCGATAATGGTCGAATATTACTGTCTACAGGTGTACTCGTCACGGTTACGATGCATTAATGCCCACCGGCGAGAAGGGATCAGAGTTCATGGGGATTCACGACGGCTCGAATCGAATCTATCAACGCGAGAACCGTTCGTGGGTCTCTCGACAGATTGCACGTCTCAATTCTACTGTCGGAAAACCCATACTTTTCCACGTTTTTGTCGTGTTCACAGTGAAAGTAATCGCTCGCATGATAAACGCGGTTCCGGCTTTCTATCGCGAACACTCAGAAATGTTCGCAACGATCCCCTCCACTTGGTATTTCATTTATAACAACGAACGGAATTCCTGTTTACAGGTACTCCGCTGTAAATCTCTCACAGCTGAAGTGTGGGCAACGAGCGCTCATTACCTTGGGAGCGCTCTGGGTGGCCCCTGGGGGCAGGTGACGTCAGAGGTATCAGAAAAGTGAAGGAACAATACTGTCCATCTTCTTACCTTAGAGAGTGGTCCGAGTAGGCGTGGCTTCGTTGCTCTTCACTGGTACAGAGCCAGAGCAGTGCCCCATAGGGCAATTTTAGCTAACGTCTGAGTTAGGGGCTGTACAGTGGCGTGCAAAAGTTCCCGGCCAGATGGTTTTTGCTATTTTTCTCCCAAAAAAAAAGCGTTAAGAAATTTTTATTAGAATCATATATAAGGGCGTATTACATGAAAGGATATTACAAAAAAAAATCAACGCTAATTATTTTTCTTACTTGTTTATTTGCAGAATAAGTAAATTGAATTGTTAAAAAATGTCCGGCCAGTGTGTTTAACGAAAAAATTATGCTTGTTTTTCACTGTGTAAAAATTTTGCAGTACATTATTTAACATGTTATAATTAATATTTCGTAGCCATGGCTTTTGCACGCAACTGTATATCCTAAAAGTTTAACTGTGAAAACCATCATTCTCTAGTTTCTACTTGAAGTACCAGGAAGGCGTGGGCGAGTACCCAGTGGGCGTGTATAGTGCCCTAAGTAGGCGTGGTCTCGTGACTTCAGACTACTATAAAGGAAAATAGGGAAATTTTGCACATGTCTAATCTAGAGATTCTACATCCCCTGATAATCTAACTATGAAGACGACCATTTTATCATTTCCATTTCAACTACCTTGGGTGGGCGTGCAGAATTTCCCAAGTAGGCGTGACCTAGTGGCTCTCCTACAGAACCAGGACAGTGATTCAAAGAAAAATGTACCGCAACAATCTATCTTGCTTTATTTTGTGTGGGTTGCTTCAAGTAGGCGTGGTTGCTCTCGTTTTCGCCGGAGCCACCCCATGCCCCCGCGGGCAATCTGAGCCCCCAGTGCACATACACAACATCATACATCATTTAACTGCCAAGAAACCGTAAGACCCCCTTCTTCGTGACATTTACGAGCCGCGATTAAACAGCCGTGCAGCTCTCCGCGATATTAGTGTGCAGTTATTTTATGTATAGTAAATTCTCGGTTGCATCAGCGACAGCTGGCGGACCGGTCGAAGCGGAAATGACCGGCGCCGATGATTCCTCAGCGCGTCACATCGCTTTCGCAGCTGTCGCCTAGCCTCTACTCATTTTTTCAAAATTCCCGAGCATTCTCGTCCCACCGATTTCAATTTCTTGCTTGCCTTCGGACTTTCTTCGAATTTCCTACACTTTTTATCTCGAGCAAACTGGCTTCCCTTCAATTTTCTCTGGATCATTAAATCGGCAGGGACCGATTTCGCTTGTTTCATTTTGCCGGGCGCTCGACGTCCGCGTACGAGCGCCGACGTTTTCACATAATCGTTCTCCAATTATTCCTGTCCGAGCAGAACAAGTGGAGCGGACTGTAATTGGCGTTGAAAGACGAGCCCCAGCCGATCGGATCGTTTTTACGCCATTGCGATCGTGAAATTACGACATCGACCGCGACCGACGCTACAAGAAAACCATCGTACAACACCGCGAGGTCTTTTAACGATTATGACATTTGCAAATCTATAAAACACGGGACGGAGAACGACATTCCTATGTTACTCATTCCAGAGTCTATATAATTATTCATGAAAATCTCTGCTCGCATGAAAGTCCTGCGCTGGGTCGTCGGCCGCCATGTTGATTGCGCAACGCCCATCGATTCAGAGTCGCGTTCTCGGAATTCCTCGACGTTTAAAGTGCGGTAAGCCGTCCATTACGGACAATTATTATGGATAATTGCGGGACATTGCGTGTGCAGATTTCGAACGGAAGCTGCGAACAAGTTTCGTGAAATTTCGATCCATTATCGCGAGAAGAAAAAAGGATCCGCGTGTGTCTTGTACAAGCACGTTGATCCACTTACGCCACGGTCGGGCCACGGTCGGGCCCCGTTCGGCAGCCCATCCCCCGAACATATTCTCGTCCCATTTTCCTCTTTGTTCGTCGGCGTTTCCTTTCTGGCTGTGCTCCTTTTCGTACGGGGCCGCAATTACCGCGTGTGATGCAATTACACAGTCTGCTTCGTACGAAAAGAAACGTCCGATTGTCATCTACCAAGAACGAACGGTTAATCCCCCGGCAAATTTATTCGGATCCTCGGTTTCGTTCGGCTGAGCCAACATTTTCTCTCGTTCGCTGGAAAATCGCTCGAGGTGAAACTAAAATCGGAATTCCATTGATTCCCGTTAATTTACAAGTGCTCGCGGCATTTTATCTTTCTGAAAATCATTCGCAATTCACCGAGATGGTTTATTTATGAGCGAATCGTTGAATCGCGAGGGTTCAATTATTTTTCTAACGATTCTATCATGTTTGGAATTGTATTCCAACTTTGTTAACGTGGTCTTCAGACCTCTCCTCCTTGAAATAGAAAATCTAACCTTTCAAATATTTCAATTTTATATTTTTGTAATAATTGAAGCATAATGGAAGGTGCACGTCTTTGCTAAATACAGGGTGTCCCACATAAATGATAACACCTAAATATCTTTCGTATTTACAGTGGTATCAGAAAACTTCAGAGGACAAAGTGACACTATTGCAGGAGGCCATTTTAGTGGTGAAGAAAAAAATTTTTTATGTCGTGTTTTTTAATGAAATTTCAAGGTCACCGATGTTTTTTTAAATGGAATAGTATATTTTTTTTACGATAGCATGATAGACAATAAAAAACTGAATTTAGTGAATACCACCTTTTTGACCTTGAAATGACCTTGAGCAAGACTAATCATGTTGAAGCGGATGAAATGTGGAATTATTTTAATATAATTAATAAATGTACATTTATGTGGGACACCCTGTATATTATAAATGTTTTATTGAATTATTTTTCAATTTTGTTAACATGATCTGGAGACATCCTCCTTGACATAAATTTCGGATATTCCGGTGTAATGTTTAGATGAAAATTAGAATAGTTCGAAAATCTTGAAATTACGTAAAATTGTAGAATCGTTTCCTTTATTTGGGAAATAAAGGGGACGGTGATCGTTTCGAGAAAATATGAACGGAACATAGTGAATGTTACACCGTGATAGCGGAGTACAACAGTGGCGCAACCTGTGATCCACCGATCCCATAATCGCCGGGCACCGTTAGACGCTTCGTTTCGTCGATAATTACACACATTAGCGGCGACGTTTGGGGAGAAAATTCGTCTACGTCGAGGACCGCATCAATTCATCGTTGACCTTATTTCTGCGCGAATGTCGACGAGCGGTGGTGTATATGTGTGCATGTAACTGTAAACTGTCGTGTTACGTTCTAACTGTAATTCAGGCTTTTGACGATCTCGTTGTAAAATCCCAAGCAGGATCGAGTGATTTTTTGCGGGTTCGATGAATGAGTCGCGTGAGTTTCTGGTTCGTCTAAATATCCGTTTTGATACAGCTTGTTATTTATTTGAAGGTTCTTAGTCGACGAAATAACTGAATGTGGATCTTTTAACTTTCAGAGATTTCTCAAATTCGGGGGATTAAAATTTGGAGGTCTAAAATTGGGGCTTTCAAATTTGGGGAAATTAAACGTGGGGAAATCAAATATAGAGAATTACAAATTGGGGGATTAAAATTGTAGGACTGAAATTTATAAAATTTACATTTGGGGGAATAGAATTGGATGATTTTATATTTGGGGGAGTTAAAATTTGGAGGTCTAAAATTGGGGCTTTCAAATTTGGGGAAATTAAACGTGGGGAAATCAAATATAGGAAATTACAAATTGGGGGATTAAAGTTGTAGGACTGAAATTTATAAAATTTACATTTGGGGGAATAGAATTGGATGATTTTATATTTGGGGGAGTTAAAATTTGGAGGTCTAAAATTGGGGCATTCAAATTTGGGGGATTTAAATGTGGGGAAATTAAATATAGAGGATTACAATTCGGGGGAGTGAAATTTAAGGAGATAAAATCTTAGGGACCTAGATTAGGCAGAATAAAACTCAGTACAATTGTATTTGACCTCCAGCGAATTATTCAAGGAAACCATAGCTCGCGGAATTCCAGATTCCCCGAACCTATCTGCATAGATATAAATTCGCGCGGACATCCACTGTCTGGAGTCATCTTCGTTATGGCACATTCCTCTAGTGCTTGTCTTCGACGCAAAAAATAGTTGTGATCTTTCGTCTCTCTTCTTCTTCCATCATCCATCTCCCTCTCTCTTCCTCTTCCTCCATTCCCGTTGATGCTCTTTCGCAAACATTCGCACCTAATAAGAAAGTGCCAGTAAACACAGTAAAATCGAAGTACCATGTAAAAGTAAACGGAAAATTACCTGTATCGGTTTTGAAAAATATATATGAAGAATACATACGTTCCCATCCGGCCAACCTCGAAAGCAACCGACACCGACGCGCGAATAAATGTTGTTCTCCCACTGTATTGAATCATGCTGCGTCGTCTTACAAAGGTGCGCGCGATCGTCCTTCTCAGGTGTCGGTAACGTGATTTGTCGCGTGATATTACAGGCACGACTGTTCAGGCACTTCGAGATATTTTCGATAAACGACCTGGGCTCGACATTCAAAAAGTTATTGTGCGCATCTTCCTATTGCGATGCGGTTTTCCCAAGGTCGTTCGATCTGATAACAATTATTCTACTCACGCCATTGTCATCCTACATTTTTCAGCATATAATCGCTCTTCCGCTAGGTTTTTCATCACACGATCGCTGGCATAACTTCGGCTCGAAGTCAGGGTCGCGTTGCGCAATACTTGAATACTGTACTTTTGCCATAAAAGCTACAAAAAAGTATTAACAAACGCGCCCTATGAAAGAAATCTTTAGGTGTTAGTTGTCTTCTTTATTTTTACATTATTTTGTCCTCTGTTATATGTTATAAATGTCTTTGATAAATAAATAAAGACGACCAGGTAATAATGATATTAATAAATAGCCTGTGGGTTTTATGCTTTTATAAGAGCAATGATGTTTCAGTCAGTAGAATAATTACAGTGGTGTTATTTTCAACTTACCAAAATAATCGGAGAAACAAGTAAATACTGTTAGTCTGTTTTTTAAATAAAGATAGAGGTAATTGGTGCAGTCCTATTAGAATTGTTGTTGCATTCGTTAGGTAGTTTTTCGGTCTGGTTTGGTCGAAGCAAAGTAATGAAATGTATTGTTTTGCTGACATGCGAGAATTCGAACGAGGTGAACGAGACGCCGGGATCTATGAATAATTCGCGCTCGTTTAATTACACTTATTTGTAAATTATAATCTGGTAACGGTACCGCTCGTGCTGCCACATTTTAGTACTGTTATGCTGGTTACTCCCACGCGTCGTGCACGCTGCACCCGGTGCGGCGTTCTAAGGAATTCAGCGACTTTTCGCCGAGGGAATTATTATGAAAACTGCATGCGGAGACCGACGGCGTAATTCGCTGGGAATAAAATAATAGTGGGAAACGAGCAGCAAAAATAATAAGAAATGGGAAGTGTAATTTACTTAATGCGCGGTCTCCGATTGGGCACGCGTTTACGCAACAGGAGGATATTTCATTACGGGGCACGCGGAATCCTGAATGACGCTATAATTCGACGATAACGATTCGTGAAATGTTGCTGGCTACGTTACGCAATTATCGTTCCCCGGCTGCCATAACGCACGTCGCAACGAAACCGCAGTCCATTTATTTGCGCCGTGCGCCTTCCTGCTACGGAGAAACCGTAAAACTCGGAACAGGTGACTCGGCAAGTCGTAAACTTTTTACCGGGAGATAAAATAAGACCGACAGATTAATATTTGTTACAAATGTTGGCCACTTGTTCGCGTGGTTTAACGGAAAAATTGTATTTGTCGATTTATGGCAAATTGGCTGCCATGATCTCACGGTTAGTATAATCTCACTGAAATTTTTACGAGATCTACTCAAAACGTCGCTCCACAAAACCTACCTTCCAGTTTTTAATAAAATTTCATTTCGACCGGAGAAAAAATTTGTTAATGTTCACATGTCTCCAAGATCCTTAAATACGAGTAATTTAGTACGGTTTCGAATGGGAACAAAGGCCTCGATGCTTCTCCAAGTTTCGCCACCGCCGATCCAAGTAGATCCTTCGGATCGATAATCCGGAGTCGTCGATCGAGTAGCAGCGAACCTAGTCACGTAACTGTCAGACGCCGAGGGAAAAACCTGAACAATTCACGGTGGAATGCGTCAGCACCGAAGTACAGAGCTCCAAGACGCAGCAGGATACAAGAACGCATCCTGCATGGTCCTCGAAGGCCGATGATTACGTGTGCCGGTAATCTTTCATTTTTTTCATCTGGTGTCATCGCTCGAATTAACGTGGATCGTCATCCAATCGTTCCTACGAGTATAAATAATAAAAAGCTGCACTTTTCCTCGGCGTCTTTCTACCGCTTCGGGGACTTCGATGTCCTTCGAGATGGCTGTTATGCTCGTTCTCTTATCCAATAAGACGGAATTAAGCGTCGGAAGGTCTACAGGCTTTGTAGAAATCACTGTAACCGAAGGATGAACGGCTAATATGTATCTTCGATGATCGTACAAGTATAAAATGAGATGATACTAACGGAAGATATAATCGTTTTCAAGGAACGCGGCGAAGAGTGTTAACATATGACTTCGATGTCCTTCGGGATGGCCGCCATGCTCGTCCTTTTACCGAACAAACCATGATCAATGCGATCAAAGAATAAACACCTGAGTTTCTAAATTCTTTAAATAATTACTAGACATCGGATCTTTATGCATTTATGGCTTATGGAAATGTTAAAAAAATGCTATAATATAAAATTCGAGAGAATTTAACACGATTTTTATTTGCTTTGGATCTACAAAGGCTGTCCCCATTAAAAATAAAATTTTATTTCATTCCACTTTCTTAAAATGTTTCTATAAAAATTGGAAATTGTGCGTAAACATCCGATGTCTAATAATTACACAGGAATCAGGCGAAATAAAATTGTTTTAAGGAACGAGGTGTTAATGGCCACCATGTTCGTTCTTTTACCGAACAAGCCGTGATCAATGCAATCAAAGAATAAACACCCGAGTTTCTAAATTCTTTAAATAATTACACAGGAGTGAGGCGAAATAAAATTGTTTTAAGGAACGAGGTGTCAATGGCCACCATGTTCGTTCTTTTACCGAATAAAACAAGTTGGAGAATATAATCGAGGGAAAAATGCTTTTTCTAAATTCAACGGAGGCAAAAGAATGCAGCTGGATGAAATAAAAATAAAATTGTTTCAGAGCAATCTGTAGGATCCAATAAATTTTCGAGAAGTTGCGAAGGA
The DNA here is from genome assembly GCA_913789895.3 of Seladonia tumulorum. NCBI lineage: Eukaryota > Metazoa > Arthropoda > Insecta > Hymenoptera > Halictidae > Seladonia > Seladonia tumulorum. The sequence goes on along the minus strand of OU565266.1, from coordinate 2,291,404 downwards.
ATGGAGTTGACAATGACAAGATAGAGCAGCTCGGTGATCGCTGCCAACCGAGAGGTAATTGGTTCGATCGGCGGGGATCGATGTTCCGCGTTGGGGTAAAAGAAGAAACGCTACTGTCGCGGTAGACCAAACGCAGGATAATCAAACGTTGAAATGTGCATCGGCTGGATGCGCTCGGCTCGGCACAAGGTTAACCGCGCGAGGCGCGCGTTTAAGGAGCCGATGTCATCGTGTGGATCGCGAGGACGCAGCCCCGTGTGGATCATGCGAACGAGGACGCTCGTTAGCCGTGACATTACTTTCGGCGAGGAATTATTTCGATTCGAGGAAGCGCCCGTCGGCTCGTTAAGTCGGGCGTAATTACCGGAAGAGATCACAATCGGGCAATTAACGGGCGGCGACGGGTCGTTCCGTTTGATCGATCGACGACGATCGTGACGATCCTCCGACAAAGCTTGTATGTATTGGGTTGGAAACTAAGTAATTGCCGATTTCAGTTATATATGTTTCTCACTCCCATTCTTATAATATCCGTAAACGTTATGATCTTCTTCTCCTTATATATGTTAGCTGGCATCCGTAGATATTTTCTTAAAGTTTTTTTTTTACCTCAATATTAATATGGAGTGGAAAAACGAACATTTTCGCCATATATTGCTTTATTATTTCCGTAAAGGAAAGAACGCAGTGCAAGCTGCCAAAAAGTATTACCACTTATTTCGATCCCTGGACAACTCCCTTCGTGGTAAAACTTTCAATAATGATGACGATGTAAAATCTCACTTAACTCAGTTTTTGGCCGAAAAGCATCAGACTTTCTACGAGCGTGGAATTTTCAAGTTGGCAGAAAGATGGCAAAAGGTCATCGAACAAAATGGAAAATACATCATAGATTAAAGTTCATTCCAAGTAAAAGAAAAAACTCTTTTATTTCATTGAACAAATCTGCAATTACTTAGTTGCCAACCCAATACTTACTTTCCTGTAACGAACTGCCAATGGCGCTACCGTGTTGCAGTAAAATATCGCGAATGGGCGTGTGGCTTGGCTGCCCCCGATTTCCCCGGAGGGAACACTGGTGCCCCAGAGGGCAACCGGAAGCTCTCGTAGAAATCGGTAAGGAATCGAGGGGAAAAGGAAAATGGGAAACGCGAGTATCGGCAACGAATTCGTTCTGGAGGATTCGGAGGGTAGGAGGAACGTCGGGAGGGGGAAAATCGCGTTCCACTTACGCCGGGCAATCAAGGCGATTTGCATTCCATGGACGTCCGGCGGGCCCGGCCCGGCCCGGCCCGCGAATCCGGCGTCTATCGTCGCCTGTGGTTAACCCTGAAAATTATACGCGAGAACGTGGAATGTGGTCGACGACGGAGGCTCGCGTGCACTCGTCCGGCGTGCATAATGCACCGTGCAGGAAACGCTTGATTTCGAGCCGCCGCGAACGCCGTCGATCCTTATCGCGGCGATCCACCGACCCCTTACCGATCATTATACCCGATCGGCGAGCTCGATCATTTTAAACGGCCGATACCAGAAAAATCCCGGTACCAGGAAAACGTGAAACGACCGGGCCCTTGGAACGCGAGCCTTCTCATCGGTTCGTGGCCCGACAACCTCTGCGATACCGCGAAACACACCGTTGGGTTGCAATTTCGGTCCCTGAACAAGACGAGACGAACTCGGGAACGTATCTCTTCGGGGAAGGTTAAAGTTCTTCTTTTTTTTTTTAATTTTGGTAAGTCTGGGTAGTATTTTGTTTGCTCGTTCCCAAAAGTTTCTTTCTAAAAAAGCAAATTATGTGGCTAAGTAAGAGCATTACTTGACAGTGTTAAGCATGCACATTGAGAAAATTTTTTTTTTTTTGATAAACTAATAGTGTACTTTTGTTGCACGAATGAATTTCGGGAAGACGTTACCGATGACAGAGTTCAAGAGATCGCCTCGGCTGGTCCACGGGACGCTGAACGCCCAGTTCGTTGCATTGTTAGTTTATTATCAATTAATCTTGCATGGCAATCGACACGTAACAATATACATAACACGTCCGCAGATAGTTGAAGAGGAAAGATGGACCCTCCCGTTCCCTTCTCATGTTCTGTGTTTCTGAAACTTTACAACGCTGGGAAAATACCGTTTTCTCTCCATAACGTCCCGCGGTGAAACCAATCAGAATTTCCGGATCGCTGCTGGTAACGCGACGCTAAGGGGTTGGACGTTACGGAGAGAACACTGTACTCTGAAACTTTACGAAACAGCTGATCATTCGAAATTGTCGAAATAAACGCGAGTAGGGTCCATCTAGCATACGAATAGCAATCTTGTGGTGGTCTGCGCGATAAATGGTGTCCCATCGATTCTCCATCTGGCAATGGAGAATTTTTCTCTCGTTCTATGGAGAATTTAAAAAATGTTTACGTTCCTCTGTCATTACGAAAATTGAAAGAACAAGCTTGGTCCATTGCGAAAAGGAAAAATCGACGGGAGCCTGGTATCGAACAAGTTTTGAATGATTTATCGCATCCCGTCCGGGCTAGGGGGTTAAAAACAAATAATTATTGTCGAGCTGAAATCACTCCGGAAGTGGGAGCTTTCATGCGATCTGGCACATGCGATTAAATAAATAAGTTCCAGTTGCACCCGCGTCCGACTTGGAACCCGTTCGCCTAATCCTCGAGAACTCGAGTCCGTGAAACAATTGTAGCTCCGTCGACTGCCGTCCATAAATACCGGGACCCCATAACGATCGAACGGACGGGATCCGTTCGACTGCCTCTCGTCAGTGGTTTCTTCGCATCTTTGGTCTAGTCCCCGTAGTCCAAAGCGTCGCTTCAAACATTTTTCGAAGATCCGGTGATTTTCCGAGGATTTACGGGCCTGATATTTATGCACGACGGCGTCCACGGATTCCCAGGGCTCGCGGAGACCAAGTCGGACAGTTTATGGCGTTTGGCACTGATCCCTAGGCTGGATCTTTGCTGGGGTAGCGCTGTCGAGTCGAAATCCCAAGGAAAAGTAACGAAATAAAACGAAGGCACTGTCGTTATGCGCAGCGAGCGGCTACGGCTCTTCCTGCGAACAGAAAATGGCTGCGTCCGCGTGGAATCTGGCTGAACAATATCGATCTCCTAAGAAACTTCTTAAATTCGGTGGTAATCGTTGTGGTCGAGGATTTTCTTCGATTTTCCAACCGAGATAATAAAATCAACTTCGTTCTCTTAACCCCTTGCACTAGAACGGAGTTAATCCGAAATGAAATTCTATTTTGCTGCTATCTGTGCCCATAATTATGAAAGTGGTCTGTCAAAATTAAAAAAAAAAAATGAATTTATCACTTATTTCACACGACATGATTTTAAACTAAATTTATTCAATGTAATTTTTTTTTTTTATGACAGACCACTTTCATAATTATGGGCACATCTATGTTCAACCATTAGCAAATACATCCAGTATATAGATATAAATTTTCTTTCTCTTCTAGGAAATTCCGAACTGCCAAATAAATATTAGTGCAATCGGTTCATGTGGCTCCGCTGTGTCCAGCACTCTGCTAACAATTAACAATTTCGTTTCGCAATTTCACACTCTCTTGTACTTCGGAGGCTTCGAGGGGTATGTTTTTCAAAGCCTTATAAAAAAATATATAATTTTGATTATTTTCATTTGGAGAAAATCACACGTGTGCCGGATCCCAACGCAAAAGGTTCGATGGTTTTTCTGAGAAATATTCACGGAATCCAGAACAGCCCGTCAAGTGCTATTACACGGAAATTGTTTAATTGAAATTTAATCGGCGAATATCGACCTCTGACTCACGTCCAGTGAAAGGAATGTCCCTGCATGGCGCAATCCAGAGAGTTCGTCGAAGAATCGTCACTAGGTCACCGTTTCATACTCCTGCGATCGCGAGAATGATTACGAAAACCGATCGACCGGCCTACTTTTGCCCCTGCCCGATACCGATCGAACCCACGTCGATCCGCGCCTTGGAAACAATAGCGTGTTCCGCAACCGCCAATAACAGTGTGCGTTGACGTGCATTCACGTCGAATGTTAACGCTTCGGATTTCTTATCCGACGACGCGAGAGAGTTCATACAAGGTGACACAAAAAAATCCTATTATCTCACAGTTTGAGTGCCGCATGAGCGACACAACTTTTTGCTAAACTTGAAAATCAATTTTTGCTTCAATCTATTAGGTATAAAAAATTTTATCAACCCCTACTGGGCGCGAGAATGTTACGAAAATCATTATTACGACAAACTTGATTTAATCTTGTATTATAAATTCTGATTTTCTGCGACCTTTGTGGGACTTTTGCCACTCAACGTTTCCAGACAATTATTACTACGCTCGTATCTAAGAAATTGTTGAAAATTTCACTTTTACACGCACACAAAGAAGTGAATCACGTGCAAATATTTTAGATCAAGAAAAGTCTCTGGCCGAAGTTTTGAAAAAGTACACGGAGGAATGAAGACATTTATACGTGTGGGACTCGATTTCCAAGCGATTATGTATTCAGCAGTAATTCGGTCCACTGCACCCGGGATACCTTGAAACCAATATCTGCTCGATCACAGCGATCGCTTTTTTCCCCATCGATCTCTCCTCTCTCTCGGTTGCGAAACAGAAGCGACACCGCGCCGATGAAACGTGATTAACATCGTTCGTGCATCATTTCCATACGTTCGTTTATTGCCGTTCGACTACGCTCGTCGCCGTTTTTTTTTTCTTTTTTTGCGGCTTTCCGGAGGAAATTACGACGCGATCTTAATTAACCGAGTTCTGGTGGAAACGAGGCTGCCTTACGGAATGCAGTCGTTGCACGGATTATTGCGGCGTTTCAATTGATAGTATGACGAGTTTATGGGAGGGTCGAAATGCTAGAAAGTCCCGGAGTGTTCACGGTTCACAGACGAACACGTCTGTGTCGTTAAAACCGGGAGAAAATTGAATTTTGTTAGAAAATTGTTTATACTCGAGCGTGATTTATCTCCGATTTTCTGCTCGTTGAATTATTTATGAACGGCGACCGCCTCTGAACATTATGGCATGATTGAAATGTTGGGAAAGTTCGAAACTCGAGTGAACAAAGAAAATCTGAAGAAAATCGCAGGCTCGATTTTTTACGAGATTTTCCGTTTGCTGAAGAATGCGAGTAAAGTAGGTCTCGACACGAGTTAGTCACGGGCGAGGAAATCCGTCCGCAGTTGCGAAACGTGTAACCGGCTGACATCGACCACGAATCAATGATAATCAAGCCTAATTGCGTATGCATACGCGACGATGGCAATGAGTATTCGCCGGTGCATGAGAGAACGAGTCTGCGATCGCTTTCGAAACGGTGTCCGAGCAAACATGGCTGTCCGGAGCCGGTCCTAAAAAGTTTCGGGATTAATTATTCGACGACTGGTTCCGCCGAGGTCTCCGTTCTGCGAACATTCACCGAGCTGGTTTATCAATTTGTCAATTTGTTGAAATCACATTGAATTTATCCACGTTCGCCGATGTTTAAATACCTACTAAGTTGCCCCGGACTGCTTTACTCTCGAATTCCAAACCGTTCTACAATTTAATATTAGCAATTCTACGACTGGAAATTTTCGTATCAAGTCTGTCTACGATTTAAAAAAATATTTTCTCGGATTCCATTTCCGGATAGAGCTAGATTATTACTAGATTGTGGATCGAGAGCCAGACAAAAATTTTATTCTTCTTTTAAGAATTTTAATAAGTTGAATTGATATTTTGATTTCTTCACCGTTTCATATTTTAGATCAATTAATTATAACTAGACAGCGGATCTTTATGCATTTATGGCTTCTAGAAATGTTCAAAAAATGCTATAATATAAAATTCGAGAGAATTTAACACGATTTTTATTTGCTTTGGATCTACAAAGGCTGTCCCCATTCAAAATAGGATTTTATTTCATTCCACTTTCTTAAAATGTTTCTATAAAAATTGGAAATTGCATAAACATCCGATGTCTAATTATAACATTGAGCAGATCTTCCTTCGCCGTTCAAGGTCCTCGAAAAATCTGGGTCTCGCGAGTCCCGCCCACCGTCAAGTCGCGTCCCAATTACGCTCGTTTAATTATCTGGAACGCGTTCGAAATCGTCCGATGCCGCCACGGAGCGTCGTTACATCAGCGTTGCCCCCCCCCCCACCGGAATTCGTTCCCACGGCATCAGCTCGCATAATCGCTTGGATCTCGAGAATATGTCCTGTCCTCGCAACCGCAAAAATTGCGCAGAGTGTGGGTAATTTATTTAATGAAACTGGAAAGTCGTAATCTTCGAAACGCGAACGGAACTCTGCTCCTGGAGCAATCTAGCTCCCGGGAGCTCCCGGGGAACGGGAATCGTTGCTCTCGCTTTCGACGGGAGCCGAGCCAGTGGCCCCACGGGGCCACCTACGTATTAATCGCGGTTTTTCCCCGTGTCGCGTAATTTTTTGCCTTCCCACGCAATTACGATTAACGCTAGCGCGTTCTCACGGGACGGGAAGGCTCTCTCGGTAGGAATTTAAATCGTCGTCGTGTTCCCCGCGGAGACTGCTCTCTAAAATTAATTAGCCGGTGGAAGCGACACAATCTTCGTTTCATAAATTCTTGTTCCCGAGAATCAACCTGTTGAACAGGTAACGCTTAACGGTAACCGGCGATCCCGCGGATCTTTATGCATACGTTTCCTCCGTTGACTAGACGGTAAATAAAAGAAACTAATGAATAGACGACAACGACGTTCTTTTCTGCGCCGTTAATTATTTACCAGCTGCCGGGCTCGTAATATTTTTACGAGTTGTGAATTATGTGTGTTCTGTTTCAACGGGCAGCTCGGCGAACGTTCCTCGATCGGATCGACGGATCAACAGGTTCAAGCCTCGTCTCCATATGAAGCGAGACGTCTAGAAAAGACCGACACGTTTTCTCGAGCGTGCCCCGTGTCCCCTAACGAGCTCCAGCCATTAGAACGATCTCGGTTGGGCGACAATCATTCGAGTCTAATTAGTCGGCTCGTAGCGAGACCGGAAGACCGTCAGCAACGTGGACTTTCGTTTCCGCGATTCTTCCTAATAATTCACAGAGGATTCCTCGATCGGCAGAGACTACGAACAAACCTAACTGGACAATACTCTCTCGCGAAATACCTCCAGACAAGTTATACGACCCGAATAAATTAACTCATCTTCGAAATTCCTCGAAACCTCTGCATCTTGTTAAATATTGCGTTAGCGTGCAAAGTTCTTGCTCGACACACTCGAACAACAGAGATCTAAAACAGGTTTTAGCTATTTTCTATCGAATCAGGTGTGGACACAGGGGATAACCTACCTTGCGAAATTTCTAACAAAAATCAAAGACCTCGATGCAAAAATCTAGCGAATCCTAAATCCAATTATTTGTGGATATGAACGATGTACGTACGAGCCGTTCACGCGGCCAAATCAGGCCACCTTTCGAATTATCTTACATTTAAAAAATACTTGATTGATTCCTTAATAATTAAGCTTAATAACATTGGATAACAAGAATTGAGCTTTTAAAAATATACACTATGTCTGATTTGGCAAACGAGTGGCTCATAAGTAGACTGCGGATTTAACGTATTCGTGACAAAAATGAGTAGATGTAAGTTGAGATTATTTTCAATTCTCATAATAAATTTTTCTTAAGACTCATAAATTAATTCTTCAGACTCATAATAAATCTCTTGATTCAATATTGTCATTCTTATGAAGCAATTCATGCGAGTAGGTTCAGTGTCAAACATCTTAGGCAAGAAAATAAATATTTACTTCACCCAAGCTTGTTGCAATGCAAAAAGTTTTGACTTCGCGTAAATATCCGCAATCTACTGATACGTAAAAATGCGAGAGGCTTTAGTAGACTAAATTTTACTAGAAAATGGCCCGGTTTTCGCAAGGTCTCCGGTTCAGCCTCGAATTCGAGCCGGTCTGCGACCGTCATTATCGAGGTCACGGCTAGAAACCGGCGAAGGAGGATGAGGCCGGGTGCCATATCGGGTTTTTGCGTTGATTTTCTTACTCTTCTGGTTCCTGGAATCGAAAGCCACCAGAGAGAACCAGTCTAACAGATTCAGACCTCGAGCCTTATCAGAGCTATTCCACCGATCGCGATTTTCCACGCGGACACGGCCGAACCAACGGGTGTCCGAGAGGCTCGATCCTCCCGGTCCTATCATCTATACATCGTCCTTAAATCACCTGTATGCGTCATCGTAACCTAGACATCCCCAAAATAATCCGCACTTCTGAATCGTTCCGCGCAAAACTATCTCTCGATCGTGAGGACACGACCAACGAAGCTCTACGATCAAACGGGCGAAAAATCGTTCACTGCGATCCACCTGAAGCGACTCAACGGGCCATTGTTCACGATCCGAGACACCTGGCGACGCGTTCTCGGCTTAACGAGGCCGGGGCCTGGGCAACGGCTGCTGATGATGGGAGTATCCGGTCCTGGAGTTTGCCTGGGGCTGCGTTCTCTCAGGGCTGTCGTCCAGGCTGAGGCCGGCTACCAGTTGCGCTATCTCTCTGTCCTTCTTCTCCTCCTTCGGCAAAGCGTTGCCGTTCTGGCCGCTGAACCCTAGAGAGGCCAGGCTGCCGTGGCTCCTGCTGCGGTGCTCCGCGCGGATGCTGTACGAGAACGCCCTCTCGTTCAGGTGGCCCTTCCGCCGGTAGATCCCGGTGCCGAACCGGGACTCGTTCTCGGGACTGTCCCCAGCCGCGCGATTCATCTCCGCGGTGGTTAGATCCGCGTGAGAAGCTGCGAGTCTCCTGGACGCTCCCAAAGTCGAGGTGTCGGCCTCAGGGTGTTGTCTCCGGCTCCTGTTCCCGGCGGTTCCATAAGTTCCAGCCGGATACATGGCGGCTGCCGGTGGAGGTGGAGGCACCACCGGAAGCGGAGCATACACCGGAACTATGGGCGCAGCTGCTGGAATCGGCCTGAGTCCTCGAGGATGATGATGAGCCTTCCTAGGGAGCGTTGCAGCGGGCACTAACAGAACTGGCGCTGGTCTGGCTAGAGTGCCAGCGACTGATCGACTGCTGGGCGGCAGGGGATGAGGATGATAATGCTGTTGTCTGACAGGGTGGCCCAGAGTGTGGTGCCCGTGGCCGTTCGTGTATATCCCCTGGTGCATTTGAGGATGGAGATGCGGCTGTTGCAGCGGGTCCTCGTGAGAGTTTCTGTTTTTCAGCTTCTTCAGCTTCTTGTTCGCTTTCCTGCGGACAGACGAGGACGACGACTCTTCCAGCAACAATGGCTGCGAGGGTGGTGGCGGTGGTGGTGGTGGGGGAGGAGGAGCAATCAGCTGACGCGGCCTGGAGCCCTTGGTGCTCCTCAGGGTGCCTTGTTCTTGATAGAGACCGTCCACCTCGTCGCGACCCCGGGCCCAGACCTTGTGGTTCTCGTCGCCGTTGTAGAGGCTCAGGTCGTCCGTCGAGGTCGTGTCCAAACGGTTAGCTTGGGGGCTGTCTAAAGTGGTGCTCGACCCCCCTAGGGTGTGGTAGAGGCTGTTGTTCGAAGGATGGTTGTTCGTCACGCCGTTGGTGGTCGCCGCGGACGGGTCCAGGCCTTTCGCGTAGCTGCTGTCGGCGTACGCGTGGAAGCAACACCTGACCAGGGCGTTGGCCGCCATGTCCCTCTTGCAGATGAACGCGTGACACTCGAGCACCTTGATCCCGGTGGTGCGTCGCAACACGGCGGCAAACAGGGGCGGATGATTGGCGCTGGGCGTCCTGGCGAACGGCGAGTCCAGCGGCAGGAACCTCGTGTTCGACGAGTCCCCGCTTCCGCCTTTCACATGTCGAACAGCGGCGCAGTAGTGCAGCGCGTCGATCGGGAAGAACCTGGTCACCTTCTTGCGATGCTCGTCCACGTTCTCCAGGAGAAGACCGTTGCTCCAGACGCTGAGCCAGGAATCGATCCCGCGGGCACCCAACGCGCCTTGCTCCGGGTACAGTTCCCTCAACGGCTCCTGCACGCCAAGAAGGCCCTCTTTGCTCGCGTGCGGCACCGAGCTGCCCAGGTAGAGGACCCTGCAGCGACAGTACGGTGTCGCCGTGTCCTGATTAGCGCCCCTCATTTTTCCCACAGCGGAGTCGAAACTCGAAACTCGACGAGAGACAAGGTAGTCACCCAAGCGACAAAGGAGGCTCGATGGAACCGAGACGGGCCGTGCTTGATCCGGAAACAGCTAGAACCGTGCCAGACAACACCCGAAGAAGCATCGAACAACACCGGCGCGACAAAGACGAGAAGGGCACACGCGAGACAGAGATGGCTCCCTCCAGCCAGAGACCCGGTGAATTCACTTCACTCGCGAGATTACGCAGTCACTTTCCAGTCGGACGTTGCAAAATACGCGTGCGTGGACGTCGAGGAGAGCCGCTCTCGGCTCTATTTCGCAGCAGCTGTAGCCGCCGCCACTCGCCCGAGATCGGCGTCAGGCCATTATGGCCGCCTTCTGACGGGCCTTACCCCCACTCTGACCGTTCGAGTTGGCCCCCTTACCCTCCGCCACGGCTAACAGGCCCAAGTGTTCGCGGCTCGGGTTCTTTTCTCCGGTCTTCCCCCCTCTTTCTCTTTCTACCGGCGACGTTCTCCGGGCCGCTTCCCCCACTCTGCCGGCCGCCAGGCCCAGGTCTCCTCCTGAGGTATGCGGTGCGCGCAGTGGCGTCGTCGTCCACCCGGTCGCCCCTCACCTCCACGTGCACCGCGACCGACAGGTACACACCCGGCACACACCGAGGAACAAGCACACGAACACGCCCGAGAAACCCGAGAGAGCTGGAATTCAAGGGGCCCGCCGAGCGGCGTGTCGGCGCTGCTGGAATCTAGAGGCGCGGCCGCAGGCGTCAGCCACGCGAGCCGTCGTCTCCGACGTTCCTGCGAGCCTCATCGGCTCTCGAGAGGATCGTTTCGGTCGCGGACCCCTCCAGTTCCCGCTAGTCCCTTAAACCTGGGTCCCTCGGCGATCCTCTCCCTCGATCCACAGACGCACGGGGTCGCGTAGATGGCGCTGCAGATACTTCCTCGGATCGCTGCTCCAGGTCCCACTGATCTTTCGTGGACAGCCTTCCTGGCCCCTTTGTCACCGCAACCACTCTTCCTCGGACCAACGGGACACCCTTCTTCCTGGACCCTTTACTCAGGCCACCGAACGCGCACCACTGACAGCGGGACACCGAGCTACGACCGTCTCTACGCTCCTCTCAAGACTGAAGACCTAAGCAACGCGTGAGACTCCGGCGGTCCGTGCCCCACCACCACTCACCCGGGCCCCTCTCTTTCTCCCACCATCTTCTCCCTCGCTCTCAGACCCTCTTTCTCTCTCTGTCTCTCTTTCTCTGTTCCTCGACGCCTCGGCACTCCCTGGCTCTCGACGTGTCGCCGTACCTGCCTCGGGAACCCTTCGCCCGATGGGGTGTCTGGAATTGTGCCGAGGGAAATGGGCATTCTTAAGCTGATTTTATGGAGGAACGCTAATGGCTCTGGCCATTTTTTTTTTCTTTTTGCACCTTGGGTGATGCAACCGAGCGTCCTGTCGCCGCTACCTCCTCCTCCTCCTCCTCCTCCTCCTCCTCCTCGCCGTTCCTCGTTCTAATCGACGCGCCGGGAAACTGCTTGCTTTCCTGCTCGGCGACGCTCGACAGAGGCTTTTCATCGGCGTCCCTCTGCTCCTCGATGCAGTCAACCAGACGCCGAACAGATATTTCGCTGCGATTTTCTCTCGAGGACGAGCCGACCTCGGTTACTTTCGTTTTAGGCGCTCGGCCTTTCGGAGGATTGTGCGAAAGGTGGCTCGGATTGAGTGCCGAGCAGTGTAAGTACTGTTTTCGCTCAAACTGTTGGTGCACTCTCATTTTTCTTCCTTTTTCGCTTTTCCCTATTTATCGTCCTTTGGTTGTATAATTAATGCTGGATCCACTGGACCGGCTTCAGACATTTTACTCTTGTAATTCTTAGACTGTGGATTTTTGTGTGAAATAAAAATTGTCTGTGTTAATTGCACCTTGCGGGAACTGTATAGACATTTTATAAAGCTGGAAACAATATTTTTAAATTCTTTCAATAAATGCCCATAATCTGCATTTTGGTATGTTACTCTTGAACTCGTAAGCCGACAGCAATCAAATTTGGAATGGCGTGTATTCAGTAAAATACGGCCTGCTAATTAACAAGATTTTTATAGACTCTAAAGCAACGGCGGGTGCTTCAGTAAACGACGAAACTGTGTAAAGTCTTTAAACGTGGCCTTGTTATTTTTACTAAGCATCGCTAACCAGCCTTTAGTGTTTAACATTTCCAGTGTTAATTCAGTTTGCTCTGGGTGAAAATTCGCAACAATTTCCAGCTGTGTCGTGTCGTTTACGATGTACCCTTCTATCCTCAGCTGCAAAAACGATTGAATAATGGAAGAAATATTGCAGATTCCAACGGAATCCCCACTCATCTGGACCAGAATATCAAAATGATTCCCAGCTGCGAACACTGTGTTCCCGTTGCTGTTGTTCATTCTCTACGGTAAATACAATACAACAATAGCTCGAATATCGCAGATTCCATGAGATACGCTCCTCGTTAAGGAAAAACTCGGATCACTTATCCGTGCACGTTTACGGAGGCTGACTAAGCGAATTCAATTAAAACCGGCACCGTTTTCATCGCTAATTCGCCGTCCGAGTCCATTCCGATGCTTATCCATCGCCGGTTCGTTAACAAACTCCCGTCCCAGTTTAATTGTCACGCTTTCGGCTTCGTTCATCGTTGTCCCGTGAATCGACGGGGATCCTTTACCTAGGACGGGTCTAATTAAACGCCTAGGCATCCTCGAAGAAGCTGTCCGGTGTCGCTTATCGATCGATCCTCCAAGGGGCTGTTCCCAGCAGACTCTCCGAGAGTCTCGTGTATACAAAACGCTAACGAACCCGTACTACTTTCTTTTCACGCGTTACCGTCCGATCTAATCTCGGTTCCGATTAAAATTGTAAATGGGCCCGGCTGCCCGAGACGGACTGACGCCTTTCCGACGCTTCTCCGCGCAATTACGAAAAGCCACGTTCAGTTCAGCCTCCTGCAAATTACTGTAACAGCGAACTGGGAATGCCGTCCGATCGTTGCTTCACACACTTTGAGCCCCGTCCAACCACTTTGAGGTGCCTCAAAGTACCGCAAAATCAAATCGAACGAAATAAAAATCGAAATGTTCAGATTCGCTTGAGTGCTGAGAGCACTCTCCCAATTTTTCTATACTCGATGCAACAGCGCAAAAATTTGTTTGCGAATTCAGGCACATATCGGGGGGATCCATAAGTAATCAATTATTTTAAAATCTAAAACAAAAGAATACGTGTTTCCTCTTCAACGATCGGTACAGAACTAAAGGCAAAAGAAATTCTTTGCCAGTAATTGATTACTTATTGGTACCACCAATAACCCAGATAGCACAGAGACGTCTTAAAGACGTCTTTAAGACGTCTAATAGACGTCTGAATGTCTTACGAACGTCTTCCGAACGGCTTCTGAACGTCTCTGGAACGTCTTTGTGAAAAAACTGTACGTCTTAAAGACGTCTTTAAGACGTCCGTTCGACATCTTTAAGACGTCTCGAAACAGACGTATTCAAGACGTCCCGAAACAACAGACCCCTAGTAGCACAAAAATATTAGATAGATATGTTTGTCAAATATTGAAAAATATTTTTTAAGCCACATTTTTTCTTATGAGAAAAATATTGAATTTGAATATTGTATACATGTACAATAAATATAAATTGAATGTTTGTTATAACAAAAAAACTAAATGAATAAAAAAAAAATAAATTAAAAGAATGTTTTTCAGCATATCCGCGAACATTAACATTTTATGCTTTATTTATTTATTTATTTATTTATTTATAAATTAAAAAAATAAATTAAAAGAATGTTTTTCAGCATATTCGCGAACATTAACATTTTATGCTTTATTTATTTATTTAATTAATTTATTTATTTATAAATAAAAAAAATAAATTAAAAGAATGTTTTTCAGCATATCCGCGAACATTAACATTTTATGCTTTATTTATTCATTTAACTTATTTATTTAATTATCTATTTATTTTGATGTATGACTTTTCTGTGCACTTCTTTGTTGATGGAATATTCAGTTTGATAATCAATTACAGTTTGTAAAGCTTTTCTCTAGCAGTTTAGAATGACTGAAACGTCAAGAAATGAAACGTCTTAAAGACGTCTCAAAGACGTCTTTTCAGGACGTAAGACGTTCAGACCAAAAATGGACGTAAAACAGACGTCTTTAAGACGTCGGGTGCTATCTGGGAATTCCGTTTCCTATTTTTTTTTCTTTTTTGGGAACGTGTCTCGGAGCCTGCAAATTGCGAGATTGTTCAGGTTCTGTTATTTTGAGCGATACCCGGCAATTACCAGATCGAAATCGAATGGAACGCGCGTCGGACTCGCGGGAGCAGAGCGCGTGTCGCGTTTCATTCGAAGAAATTACGCGGTCGAAACGTTGATTTCCTGGTTTCCGTCGGTGTCAGCGAACCGTGCTGCTGAAACGTCCACAGTTGCGCAACAAATATTCGCGATTTCGCGTTCGAGACCACGCGGCGATCAGCGGGCGACCAGACGCGGCGACCTGGAGACCTCGAATCGGCTTCTGTCAAAAGAGAATCGCACGCATTCAGGTTTACCGCGGAATGGGCATAGTCTGCGACCTATAAAAACCGCACCGGCAGGCAGGTGCGCAGGTGAACGCTCACCCGAGGCCCGCCAGTCACCTCTACTTGGCCCGCGTACAAATTTTCGGGCCCCGAAACTCGATTTTTAAAATTCACAACTTTTCGTACGCGTAATGATTAATTTAATCTGCTGAGATCGAGCCACGAAATAATTGTTTAATTTTCTTCATGGAGCTCTCGGTGTCAGAGTTTGAATAATTTTAATAGAATTATTATGATCGCAAGAAACGATTCAAATTTAAACAAAGAAACAAGCGCAGTAGTTCGAATGGATTTTCCGC
Organism: Seladonia tumulorum; assembly: GCA_913789895.3. Lineage (NCBI taxonomy): Eukaryota > Metazoa > Arthropoda > Insecta > Hymenoptera > Halictidae > Seladonia > Seladonia tumulorum. Next base: position 2,276,344 of record OU565266.1, on the reverse strand, counting down.
GGGAATTTCAAACGCCCGTGCACGGTTGAGCGACCGAGAAAGGAGACTTTCTTTCCTTTTCATCGGGGAATAGGTGACTGCATGGTTGCTGAGAGGTTACTAGGCTCCCGCGACAGGATTATTCGCATACTTCGCCATTTTTTCGCGGATGTGCTTCTTCTGGAACAGGCAGAACCAGCTGTCGACTCGTCCCACTAACAGAAATTTACAAAATTCCGCACCTACTCTGCGAAACTGTATCATTAACTTAGGAATTCTATTAAATACATTCCAGCTGGAAGGTCCTTGATAACTACTGTTATCAAAAAAATTTGCTAAAAATGGTCTCCCTTATAAGGTATAGGAGCCGCTTAACACGTTCACTGCCATGTCACCCATATATGAGTGACGTTATTATTTGTTCAGGCTTTAAAATGAATTTTCACGGTAATATATTCATTGTACCAAATTTGATTAGGATCTGTAAAATGCAAGAAAGTTCGAGAACCACACAATACCATACATTTAATTTTTTCAATTTCTATTTTATCAAATAACTTACTTTGATTTCGTGGAATTTTTGAGCTTTCTTGTTTGGCGTTCGAAGTGTTAAATTGCAGTTACTTCGTCTAGCGACCAGGAAATTGACGAATTCCCGCAGGCGTCTGCGACTGCGCAGCTTTCTATAAAATCTCAAGTCCTGGAGGAGCAAAACCGAAGGATTTCGACAGGATCGGGCCAGGCTGTTCGAATTCGAGACGGTCGGGGGTTTTGCCCGCGGAAAGTCCGGTGTTCGGTGCAAAAGACTGTCATGCACCGACGCTTTGAACATCGTGACCGATATTCTTGTTGGCCGGAGGAGGGCTTTTTATCGGAGCGAAGCCATCTGAAGCCGGCGGAACGGCATCGAAAAATGTGTCGGTGGTTCTTGCAGCCGGCGGCGTGCGCGGAGAGTTTCAAATTATCCGTATCGGGATCGTGGATTTTTTCAGGACACCGGGTTTCGCCGGGCCCCCTCTGATGAATTTTTATGGGCAACGTTCCCCTTAGACCGCGTTGCCTTACGGGTAACGCGACCGCGGAAAAAGGAAACAAGCGACCGGTGTCCCGGCCCGTCGTTAACCCGGAAAAAGAGAAAGAAGATTGCCAAGTGTTTTGAAAGCTTTCCCCGCCACCTCGAGACCGGTACTGCTCCTTTACCGGAAGTACCGACAAGGAATTTCTTTGGGCTCGCGCGCGCGCGCGGTGCTTGGCAAGAGTTTGTCACCGATTTATTATTTCACAGTTGCCACCTTTTTCCGTCCCTGTAGCGAATTTTTTAACCCGCGGAAGCGGACCAAAAAATTTTCTGGAATTATCGGAGGCCTCGGTATTCAATTCTTTCTGGAATTTCTAAGCAAATAGCAGGACTGAAGCAATTAAAAATAAAACTATCTAGAGTAAAAGGATTGTCTAGAGCTTGTGTCAAGAACTTCTGGCCCCCCAGTCAATTTTGGAACTGGCGAAGGTGGTTGAAAAATATTGGAATTGTGACAAGTCCCAATATTAAATGTTTCTTACCATCGAATTTGTGGCATTCGTAAGAATACAGCAGGATTAACACTAGATTGCCCAAGGAAGTCGTTTTGACTGCTTTTTAATTTCAACTAGAAAAACAATTATGTATATAGTGACACAATTTCTTAGAATTTTGTGACTTTTTGCACAACATATAAATGCGTTTATTAATAATTGTAGTTACCTCCACCCTTCTTCATTTCCGGTATATATATATATAGATATGTGTGTGTGTGTTATATCTATATTGCTCAAAAGCAGTCATTTTTACTGCTTGGGAAATTTTAAATAATCAAATGACTTATTATTGAATTGAGTAAATTTCTTATATGACCAGTTCGGCTCTGTATTGAAATAACATTTTTCATGATAAATTGTCGATTTGGGCGTATACTTGATAAGTTGCAGTTGCTCAATAAGCTAAAGTAGTACTTGTTATTCGAATCTTTATGCAGTGATACTTGTTCTAACAAGTTGTTTATTTTATGTCTTTTGCGCCCTAAATTCATGAAAGAAATGTCGAATAGAAGTGAGTTATTGGCTAAGCTAAGCTATCGTTATAAACAAATTTCTTTACACATTAGTTATTCTTTCACAATGCAGTCATTTTGACTGCTTTTGGGCAATAAAGGTATATACAAAGTTTCAGTCTTTCTAGTGTTAATGGAAAATGAATAGGCCAAGCATCTGGGGCCTTGGGACAGCACGTTACGGTTCTGAAAAATATTCACATAATTAGAATGGTAGGAGATCGATTCGGGAAAGCTCGACGGTGCTTCGAAATTCAAAGACGAATACGAATGGATCAATTAGCGGTGGAATTCCGAAATGGATAGAGGGGAGAGGAACTCCTGGCCAAGATGGCGGACCATCGCGAGGCCCACAGCTTCTGGATTCTCCGTGATTAACGTGACGACGACCCACTGACCCACTCGTTCCTCGGTTTCAGGAATCGTCCATAATTTGGAATGCAACCTAGTACTCTGCCAGAAAAGAAATAAATATTTAAGACCTTATAGTCTTCACGAAACAAAATAATACAGAGTTCAGTAATTAAAACTATAACCAAGACTCGTCGTTCCCACAAGAATCCAAAGAAAAATCGTGAAAGACTATAAAAGAGGAGCCTGAAATATAAAATTAGAATTAATATCTAACCCAGCCCAAACACAAAACGAATATACTAACTTGTAAGCTCGAATCTCGAATCGAGAATCTAACTTTGAAGACACCATCCACAGAAGAATTCGAATAACACGAGGGGCCCCAGAAGATCGGTCCGAGCTAAGAGAGAAATAAAAAAGAGATTGTTGTTCGAGGAATACCTGTCGCGACCAGGAGGAACCAGTGATTTCAACGATTCGCAGTCGTCCTTCGGATAAGAGGTTAGGTTCCATTTCCTCGGATCGAAGTGGCCCGATAGCTCCGTGGACCTGGATCCGACTATTTGCATACTAATGCCCCATCACGAGGATCCCTGGGCCTGGAATGCACTCGTGTTTTCGGGATTCCGTCGGGCCCGGAGCGCGTGGAACGCGTTTTTTGCAGCGATAGTGAATGCTCCTGGATAAAATTAGAATTCCCGTCGAATCTTCCGAGACAGCACACAAAATACGCTTTCGAACGACGCGACATTCGAGAGACTTGAATTTCAGAATACATCTGAACATTGTGTCCCTACAGAAACAAAATCGAGTTAGACAGCTTTTTTCTTCTGAAATATATTTGCAAAATAGTCAGTTAATAATTGGATAATTGAGGTTCTTCGGTGCCGGAAAAAATAGCGGAAACGTTGAGGAATCTCGTGATAGCTTGATCGAGGTGCCGATGGTCGACGATTTTCCAAAGAAGCGTTTTCCTGGCGATCGAAGGAACCCGTTCGCGTTCCACTTTCGACCGCACGTCCGACCGTAGCAGAATTTACTCGAAACGTGCGAGAGGCATGCGAAACGTTTCGCGGACCGTTTTCCAGTTCGAAATTCCCGGCATTGGGCCACGGTCAGGGTCTTCGGTCACGCGAGCTGATCCCCCGTTGCGTTTTCTGGCTTCGAAGGGCGTCCGCTTCGCAGGACTCTGCTGCCCTTCCTGTCCTGGCGACCCTTCGACGACCAATTAATTAAGTCATAGAAAACACGGGGCACACGCAGGAAACTGTGCTGGTCGTGGCTTCCCACTGAAAAATCTGGAACAGCGAACAAAAAATTTGAAAAAAACTTGCTAAAATCTGAAAAAATCTGAGAAAACTTATTCTAACGTTTTACGATTTTGGGGATTGATTAGGAGGAAGCTCGAGGATGATTTCAGCTGCTTTCTACTTAGCTCGGCTCGTGCCAGCGATATTCGAAAGTTGTATGCAAATCAGCCTCGGGTCGAGCGACGCCCGCAAACACTCACGGATTCCAATGAACAGCCATGGATCTTCTTCAGAGTCTGTTCACCCGGCACCAGATGTCCGCTGCCAATCGGCGATTCGTCCTCTGGCGACGCGCTTTCTTTCGTCTCGGACTCCTCTCGGCGAGAAAGTCTGCCCAGGTGGTAAAAATAAGGGTGGCCGACGTAACGCAACATTCTTCCGGAGAGATTGCCTCCATCTGCAGATTACGTGAGCGCACGCTCGACCGCGGGCAGCGCGTTAATTCGCTGAAATTGATCAACGATCGTCCCGCCGCTAATGGGAGATCCGAAAACTTCCGGCAAGTCGATCTCTGCCGCCTCGCATTCGTTTCACGATTTTTCCACTTTTCGAGCATGCCCGATATTTCGCTTGTTCCCGCATATTATCTTCGCTCCTTATCGACGGTAATTATTTACATGTCGGAACCAGCTCGCTTGAAAAATTCAGACATAAATACTTTCCGTACAAAACGGCGCCAGATCTTTCGGATGTTATGCCGATGTTATTCAAATTCGCCGGGATGGTATCTGCGGAACGAGTAATAATTTCGTTTCGGAAGAAGTTAACGGACCTCGCGCAATTTTTCTGCGGCAATTAACCTAGAACGCTTGACGCTAACTGCCTTCAATTTTCATGATTTAGTTCTCGGTTGTGAATATGCTAATTTTCTGAGCGTGTTTCTAAGACTGAAATGTTCGGAAGAATTCGGTAAGATTCTTGATTTGTGTAAATTTTAAATTCGATTCGGAAAATGGTCAAGTTCAGGAATATCGTGATTGCAGAGGAAATTTCAATGCTCGCGCTCGTCGAAGACGTGTCCCGTCGCGCACGCATTGAAATCTCCGGCCGATTAGAATAACGGGAGACAGCGGCGTTAGGAAGAGAGATGAGGTGTGCTGGTAGCATAGCGGTTCACTTTTACTAATGCGGTCTGCCAGGGGACCCCTCGTCTTGCCAATCTAACGGGTGTTCGTCGACAAGATATTCCTTTCGGTAATCAAGCCCCCATTAACATTTACAAAACCGGCCGAGACTAATTCCCCGTAAGCCTGACAAGTGGCATCATTTTTTGTGTATAATCCTCCCGAGGCGGATGCTTCTGACGATTTTACGGCTCGATTCCCTCATTTTTAACTAAACTAATTTTATTTCACATATCTTTAACACTAAACCTACCACGGACGGTCGAATTGACTTTTCAAACTTCTGCGTACAATTTCGAACATACGTTGTCATATCGCTATTTATCTATTCTTTTATTATTGTTCCCCTCAGGGTTACAATCCTCGCTATAGGTTCACACCTAACCTATGCGTTCACCCATCTTTCGACGGGCCCCAAACCAACGTCGCTTAACCTCCACGATCACCATCCCACAACACCACCGGACGAGCCACCACTCGCCGGCATATCGCTATTTATCTTTACGACTTTTCTTAAAGTGTGTATACAATGTATTTTTCAGTATTTATTTCTCGTTTCATTTTTTCTTTTCCAAGAAATATATCTTGCCCTGTCTACAAGAAGTGTCGGTAGGTTTAGTGTTAACCTACTTCTTTGAGCTCAACGGTTTTCAATTCCAAACAGCGATTATTTGTTCCCTGTAAGGATCAGTCAAATTTTAAATTCCGCAAACAATATCAATGAGTATTCAGGCAATAAAAATATAAATGCCTCAGAAAAAATGACAACTAGATCGATCGGATATTTCGTTTATTTCAATTTCACAGCAGGTGCTATTGCGAAAGTCACTCGGCACAGGCAATTAAGAACACGGTTGCGCAAGATTAGCACAGATGCTCTGAAAATTAAATGACACGCTTATACGGTTAATTGCCGCGAATTATGCTCTAATTGACATCGAATTCGGATTCCCTTGTTAGCCACGAAGAAAATTAATTGGGCTCGACCTTCGCGAAGCTCGGTGCCCCGAGGTCCTCCTCGGATTAATTGCAACGAATCGCGAGCTGCATTCGGTCGGTAGAACGCATTCCATCCCCTGTTAACTTCGATCGAAACGAACGGCGAGCCTGGACTCGACGAACAGTTACAAAGTCGTTTCTCGAATCGAAGCTCCCTTTCCGGCACTCGAACCGGTGCGTGCACGATTAACTGCGGTCGATTACCACATCGAATATCTTCCACGCTGCGCTCCGTTCTCTTGCTGAGGAATTCCCATTGATTCCCAGCTTTTGAACCCCGTCCAAAAAATTCGGTATTCTAAGAGACCTTGTTGAACGTTAATCGAATTTTGTAGAATCCGCCGGCATGCCGATTCACCTTGAAATCTACACGGTAACACTAGATTGCGGAAAATGGTGGCAAGTTTAAACGAAGTGATAAATATTAATCCCAGATAGCACCTGACGTCTTAAAGACGTCTGTTTTACGTCCATTTTTGGTCTGAACGTCTTACGTCCTGAAAAGACGCCTTTAAGACGTTTCATTTCTTGACGTTTCAGTCATTCTAAACTGCTAGAGAAAAGCTTTACAAACTGTGATTGATTATCAAACTGAATATTCCATCAACAAAGAAGTGCACAGAAAAGTAATACATCAAAATAAATAGATAAATAAATAAATAAATTAAATAAATAAATAAAGTATAAAATGTTAATGTTCGCGGATATGCTGAAAAACATTCTTTTAATTTATTTTTTTTTATTTATAAATAAATAAATTAAATAAATAAATAAAGTATAAAATGTTAATGTTCGCGAATATGCTGAAAAACATTCTTTTAATTTATTTTTTTTATTTATAAATAAATTAATAAATAAAGCATAAAATGTTAATGTTCGCGGATATGCTGAAAAACATTCTTTTAATTTTTTTTTTTATTTATTTAGTTTTTTTGTTATAACAAACATTCAATTTAAATTTCTTGTACATGTATACAATATTCAAATTCAATATTTTTCTCATAAAAAAAAATGTGGTTTAAAAAATATTTTTCGAATATTTGACAAACATATCTATCTAATATTTTTGTGCTACTAGGGGTCTGTTTCGGGACGTCTTTAAGACGTCTCTGTGCTATCTGGGATATTACCGAAGGAACAACTTTTTGCTTGGATTCTATTTCCTGCAAAACAATTTCCATTTTGCATGAAGGTTCGCGTCTATGCGCGTGTGCTATGAATGACACAGCTTTCTCATGGAAACGGCAGGAAATTAAATAACGATTTGCGAATAATTCGAACAGACTGGTTCGCTCGCTGGACCGGTCAAGCCGTTTCCCAGGAATTCGATGAATTCGATTTAGAGAGACGAGGAGTATATTCATAAGCGGAGTGCCGGAGGTGAAACTAGAAAAATTCTTTCTCGTACGCGCATCGGGAGCAACGGAACTTCCGACACAGGGTATCCGCTTTTCCGTCACGTAGCTCTGCCTTTAGATAGCCAGCGGGTCGTAGCCTGCAGTACAATACATCGACGTGCCTATTGAAGGCACAGCCGACGTCGACGCGACGCGCGGAACCCATGCGAAAGCAGGTCTGGATGACGTGCAGTTCCGAGACCGAAGACCGAATCGTGTACCCATTCAAATTCCTTTTCCGACCTTTTCACAGTGCCCCGGCTCGCCTGATTCCCCAAGAAAACGCGCCTCCCAGACCCGCAACCATAACTCTCCCATAACGTAACCAGGGGCGCCCCGATTTTTCAGCTCACCAAGTAAAATTACGAACTGTAATAATTTCCCTTAAAAAAAAAAAAAAACAACACGGGAATGAACCTGTACTCATTCCGAAGCTCGAAGCCTCTACTTTCAGACCCCAGAGAGTGTTCCCTTTTCTCTAAAAAATTTTTAAAAGGAAAATGAACCTGAAAGAATATTCAAACGTTTTCGTATAGGAAAATTTGTTAAGCCAGCCCTTAAAAATTAATGTAAAATTTTTTCTTGTTATTGGCTTTTCAACGAAGAGCGGCGAACAATGCCAAGCATGGGAGAGGAATAAAAAAAGTGTAGAACAATGCCGAAGTAGAGTGGTAACGAATGAAGCATGAAAAAGGAGCGTATAGGATACAAAGTAAAAGTCTTGAGAACAGAAATTGATGGAAGCGCGGTGAATGAAGACGCAACAACGGCCATTGAGCTTTCACGGATTTTCGAAGAGCGCATTGTGCGAGGAGGTTTCGCGACTCGCCGGAGCCAGACGAATTTTCCCATGGATTTTTGCGAGAGAGCCACGTTTGCGTAACGCCTGTGAATCGTATCGAGACGCGAATTTCCTAACCGCACAATGGCTGGCATTTAACGGAGAAGCTTGGAGAACACGTGAGCATAAAGGCAACGCGAGGCCCGTGAGACCCTCTATAACAGGTCACTGCCATCGAGAGAAGCGAGGCAGGTTCGCAGCACCGAGTCCCTTTATGGTAGAAGGGGATCCACTTTGCTCCTGTGTACGGGTCTGCGGACGCGAACTCGCTCGGGTTACTTCTTTAATCCGCGAATCTGTTTCTCTCACGGCTCGAATACGACACTCTGCCATAGACATCGATCGTTTTTCTGCGACCGGGCTTCCTGCTCGCTCCCGATCCTACGAAATTCCTCCTTCCAGGCGGAATTCCGTTTTTAAACGGATCTCCAGACTCCCAAGAGCCCATTCTCCCACTCTTTGAAGGATCAAAGAATGCTACTTTGTCGTAGACATTTCTGCTCTTTCTCAATTTTGTGGAATAGGTTTTTGCACAGTTAGAATGCATATTTTCGTGCGATGAAACGTACTTTCAGACTCTCAAGATTCTTCAAACAATGCTACATAGCTAAAAGAATCCTCTAATTGGTGGAAATGACTTGGAAGTAAAAATTGCTGATGGTCCCAGATGGCGTGACAGGTGCTTCGGACAGAAGAGCCTTTAGACTCGTCCCAGATCGTCGATTTTTGACTTTGATAGTTTCTTTCGTATTTTGTAAAGATAGGACTGTTTACTAAAGTGGAGTTTGCCAAAATGTCTGACTCAGTATCATGGTTTAATAGTTTCTTTCAGGATTATTGTTCAGGAGAATATTTGTGAGGTTCCATTTGATATGAAACATTCGTGTGGAATTTTATTGGTAAGCTTCCGGCATATAAAGTGTTAAAAATCGAAGCATCGATTGAACTGATAATGCATATAATGGAGCTAATTCGTTCACATTCCCTCGTACATGCTCAGCTGTTCCCACGTGATTTCTCCATTTTATTACCCTTCTTAGGAACGTTATATCTACGACTGCTATTGCTAACATTCTTACACGTTTATAGCTCGAGTTAATCTTTAATGTACAAGAGTTCGACCATAGGAAATATTCTAATTTTAACGATTTAGTTATGATCAGAGTGTGTGTGTCTTTAAGCAAAATTAAAATCCTATGTGCTGATTACGCTGCTTAGAAATTTACTTCCGCTTCTTAACAATTCGAACACTAAGAATTAAACGTGGCTGGTACGTGTTTCCTCACAATAATAACGATATTGCGTCTGTAATTATTGTAACGTGATAATTCTGCAACCGGTCATTTGACCAACGATTTAGCATTAAATTATCCTATTTTCAATGTCTTGTGTTTTTGTCGAGTTTCTTCAAAAATGCATAAAACCCACAGTCCAATTACGATCCGATTGTAAGTGTACAGAACTGTAATGGAAAAGAAGAAGCCACCTGCAGTTAGAAATTGCACAATTTAACGAACATAATTCTCTGCTTTAATAGTAAGTAATAATGTGAACGAACTTTAGAAGCCAATAACACTAAATCTCGGCGCTCTTAAAGATCTTTGCCGTTCTATGTACGCTCTCGAGTGGCCCCTTGAGCAGGCAACCACGGAGCAGCCTCTCTCGTTGACAACTCGGCCCACCGAAGCGAGTTCGCTGCTCGGAATGCGCGGCGGTAGTTTTTCGCAACGGTAATCAAATTTCTGAATTCCATTAGGCTGGCAACCGTGCGAATTTCATTGCACGCGACAACCATACCCATCGCCGAGCCACGGGTACCGTTCCCCTGCGTCGCTTCGCTGTTCTAACGGTCGCACACGCTCGATCCAGCGCGGAATGAAGCAACGTTCCACGCGATTACAGGCTTCGTCGCCGAGAAAGAGGGGAGCCTGACAACTTCCTACGAGCCGTCTCTCATGCGTTTCACGGTGGTCGAAATCCTCGAGCCGGGGAAAAAATCCCTCGGTACCAGAGGAACCCATTAACCTCCGGCGAGCTGTTGGCTTAAGAGAAAACCGAACAACTTTGTGAGACTTTTAGCGATACCGAAGTGAGATAAAATAATTGAAGTATGTAAAGACAGCGTACGATTCTATTAGCGTCTTGTTCTCTGCACATCCTTGTTGGAAAATACCATTTTAGAAACTCTGTGTATTTATTCGCGAAGTCGGTATGAAATGAGATAGGCTGTTCGCTATGGAAAAGAATACTTCACCGATCGCGGCTGCGTTGCGCAACATAGTCTTCAGGCGATTGCGAAATTCCTCGTTGTCTCCGAGAAACGAGAAAAACCACTGAGCAACCGTCCTACGTTCGAGACTGAAAGAATATTTTAATTAAGAAATTTCCATCGCCGAAGAAGTATAATTTCATTCAGAAAAAAATTTATTTGAATTTTGAAGCCCGCACAGCAGGTGGCTCGCGATCGAATCGAAAAAGAAACGAAACGAAAAATGGGACGGTCGAGCAGATTTATTGGCTCCGAGCGGCTCGAAAGACTTTCTATTCATTTGTTATTCTCGCAACAAACTATAGACACACCGAGAAACAATGCAAACCGGCCACTTCCTGCTCCGTTAACCATGAAAGCAATTTAACGAGCTGCCGTACGTGATCCGTCTCGACGTGTGCCGGCGCCTTATCATAGTTTCTGAGTTGTTCGAAACGGTGCTAATGAATTGGGACGAGCACCGACCGGAAGACGTTGATCCGATCACGAACTTAATCGATCGCGCTGCAGGGAACGCATCGATCCTGCCATGTTTAAAATTTTTACACAGCTGAAATGTTTACAACGTATTAAAAAAAAAAAAATAATATATAAGTGATATTCTGTAAAAATATTAGATATTTTATTTTGAGAGATTAATGCAGTATTTTCATGTAAATTTCAATAAGAAATTTTTATAAAATAAATTTAATGAATATCTTAAAAGGTTAGTTAAAATTTCCTCTAAAAGTACAGTAACAAAAATAAGGATTTGGAACTCGACTATTCTCACGGCAAGAAAAATCGCCGAAAGGATCACGGGAAGTATGTTTTTTATTGTTCACGCAAGAGGGGTGCGAATTAGACTCAAATGCAGCCACTTGATGCACACAGGATCATAAATTCGACGAAAATGCTTCGCAAGCAGCGTTCGTAAGAGATAGAGTAGGCTTAATGCGCGGCGATTAAGATTCAATTAAACGAGAAAGTCATTGCGAAGCAGCCGGAGAAAGGCTTCGGGTTCCAGTGACCTAACTCGGCGAGCAGCGTCTTCAATTTCTCATCCGACGGGCTCTCGGGAGAAGAAAAACGCGGGCGGATAATTAATCGCGAAACGCGTTACGCCGGTTTCCTTTTTCAGAGCGTAAATTATAATAAAGCCTCCCAAAATAGAGCGCGCGCGCCAACCGGAGCGTCCAACTAGAAAATTGCGCATATTTTGTGACGGCCGACAATCCGTGCACCACAGTGTGCGGATTCCTGAAGCAAAAAGCTGGCTAAATATAGCAGAAGTTGGTAAAATTCTTACGGTCGCCGGTTGGAAGAAAATACGGTGTGGAACGTGACAGTGGGCAGAGAAATACAAAGGGAAATAAGATACGTCGGAGAGCAACTGCATAATGCAGCTCGAAATGCGTCTCTAGCAGCATGAAAAATTTATTGCACGGCCCCATGGGACTCGTAGAGCGCGCATATTCAGGCGCGATTGCTTTCCAACGTGCTACGAATTTGTAAACCGAATTTTTGCGGTGTTTACGTCGGTTCGGATCGATTATTGCCCCGTGGGGCGCTGCCTTGGCCCCGCAGGATCGAGAGCAACATGGCCACGCCCACTTGGGGCTAGCTAGACCACGACAGGCCTCTGTTGCAAGATCGAAAGTCTCCTCTTTTCAGTGACGACATCTGCCTCGGAGCATTGGCCTCAGGGGCCAATCAGAGAGATCATTGGCCACGCCTATTATTAGCACACTCGGTCAGATTATTCTGTGTAATAATTTGGCGCTTACAACAACGAAATTCGCTTTTAAGATGTCTTTTTATGAAGGACGGTCGAACGGGTGAAACAGAAAGAACGAACGCGTATTGTTATTAACCGTTATTATTGTTACTGTTACTGTCAGTGTTACTGCTGCTTATTATTCCTATCGTTATCGTTAGTCTGGCATCCGGCGCATAACAATATAATGCACGCAGTCGCGTTCGAAAGTTAACAAGCGATCCCCGCCACGGGAATCTCGGTCCACGACGCAACGACACACGCGAGTACAAGATGAATAATAAATTTGCAATCTCCATACGCGTCTCCTGACTGGGCGCAGCACTCGCAACATCGATTCAAAGCACAACGAAAGTCCTCCGGCGACTCCCAATGGCTGGGGTGATTTGTTCGCAACGAGAAAAATCACTAGATTCGCTGACATTCCTCCTGTCTCATCGGAAACTTACAAAACTAATTAAATGCATGACATTCCATCTCTGGCCGGCAATTCTAGCTATCGTTCCACTAAAACAGACTTCGAAATTACCCCCTCCATCGAGGAAAAGCTTCTCCCAGAGTCCAGAGTCTGTTCCACCATTCGTTACAGATAGAAACAAATGCATCCGCAACGAACGATCGTCGTTATCCCGACAGAACATCGCATAGTCTGCTCGAGAGGGTCCAATAGTTCGATAACGAGTAATCGAAGGTCTACCGAGCGAACCTGACGTCTGTGGGAGGAGTCACGGGAGGACAGTGGGCGGGGCCAAGCGATTTACCAATAGGAATTTGCGGGAGGGACCGGAGAGACGTGGTGGGAGGGAGAAACTCGACTACGATTGGCTCAGCGAACCGATGGCGGCCTCTGGGGGGACAGTGGGCGGTGCCAGGCCCCGCCCATTTCTCCCTCCTAGCTTGAGCATGCGCGTTAGAGACCTACACTTCGCTCGGTACAGATATAACCGATTAATTAAATAATTTATTAGTTAACAACGAGCGGACGGTGCCTCAGTAGGGATGAAGCGCTGCCAAACCGAGTCTTGGGGGCTCGGCGTAGCTGTGACGGTATCTTCCGGGGGTGGGCACAATTTCCAGAGGCGGTCTTGCGCTGTCCCGGTCCAATCCGGGGTATCTCTCGTGCTCCGAGAGCTCCTGGTACGTTGTGGCTCTGGCTCGCACCTTCTCTCGGATCTCTCGGACGTGTGCCCGGTCCCGAAAGTCGCGCAGCTGTTGGCAGAAAGACGTTGCCAGTCAATATTTTCATCAAATTAACAAGATTTCTAATAACATGTATATCCAAAATTACTTGAAACGATGTTCCTTACTAGGGTACAGGGTCGTCTAAAAGTCACTATACAGTTTTAGGATAGTATAACTCAATTTTTTAAAAATTCACATTTATTGTTATTTAAAGAAATTCATATTTTAAATGGTACAGTGTCTTTTGGGTCACTCTGTACTTTTTCTCGGTATGTAAACCGGAATTCTGATTTTTCCTATTGGATCAAACTGAACGGGGGCTCGATTGATCCTGGTTGCATAAACCGGGTAAGCGAAGGTGATGAAAATTGTTTAATCTTTCCATAAAAAAATCACCAAGATATCAAAATTTGTAGGATTTCGACAAGTACAATTTTATCGAAAAATGAGCCAAGGTCTTTAACTGATCTTTGTGATTCCAAGTCGAAGATTGATTTTGGGAGGACAGAGAAATTTTTTAGTAAAAATAGCCGGTCTGTAACAGCAATTTTCCGTGATTAACGCCTTGAACTTTAAGTCGCGGACGTGCCAGCGAACAACAGAGTCGCAAAAGTCACCGAAAGGCTAGCAGGACACTCCCTCGCCTGTATCGAGTGAACCGGCGATTAGCATTGCAGCGAGAGCCGCAGAGCCGTTCTCGTGGAAAGTGCGCGTTCGTGCAAGAAGTAGAAGCTGCACGGTTTCCGAGAAGATCACTGGGCGTTGTTCTCGTTTTGCACTTTCTAATAACGATTTTCGATTATATTCTATCATAACGCAACCCTGGATCTCTCTAAAAACGGGCATCGATGCGTACGAACTAAAATTCAGAAAATATTGTTCGAAGCAGATCCTCTCGCTAATCCGTGGAGGATTCTCTCAGCGCTAATCCGAGCGAGTGGTTGGATAGGTTCCGAGAGTCGAGGGACCTTGAGGAACGCTCGCGAAGCAGAACAGCTCGCCTCGAGAGGAATCAATGACCCTTACTTCTCTCGGATCGACGACGTTCCTTTGATCTCGGAAGTCCCGTCCAACCGACGGGTTTTCGTAGAAGCTCCGCGGCCGGGGCCTCGAGACCTCTTGCTCCGGTGGGCGTTCCATCGCATAATGATGGGTTCGCGGCCGCGGCCGGCCTCGGTAAGGGATATCGTTCTCCCGTTCCGATACTTCCGAATGATTCCGTCTGATCAGGTGCTCGTGCCCAGTCGTTGAACTATTCACCAACGGATGGTGCCGGCCCGGCTGATCCTCGTGCGCCTGCCTCGCCGACTCGACCCTGTCGCACACAAACCATAATCAAATTATTACCATCCTCATCTTCGTCCTTACGATTCCCCTGGGACCCCCGCCGTCCACCATCTTCGTCAACACAAAAACAATCTCTTAGGTCTTACAAGACATCGGACACCAGATACTCAGTATTCATTTCTTCAGAGTCAACAGATATCCATTCAAAATAAAAGATTTCTCAGTATCCTTATTATTCCAACGACTTCGACAAGTTTAAAAAATTTTTTCATTTTTCTTATAAATTCTATATTACCATCTTTTCATCATCATCCTAACTATTCCCCTGGGACAATACAAAAATGTTCCTACTTGCAATCTCTTAGGAGTTGTAATTCCTCGAGTAAAGGAATTATTGTCACGATTAGTCAATAAAAGATTTCCGAGTATCCTTATTATTCCAACGACTTCAATGAGTTTCAAAAATTTTCTCATTTTTCTCATAAATAGTCCAAACCTTCCTGACTGATGTAAAAAAAAGTTCAACTCGATCGGACAAACAGTTTTCGAGATAAAAAATCATGAACACCCAAATCCAAATCTTGGACTTTTCTACTGCGAAGCTTGTGGATCGATAAAGTCTGGGGAATTCGATATCTTAACACACATTGTTCACCGGTCATGAGTTGACTCGTGTTTTCATGTCGAAACGTTGTTGGGACAATATCAGACCAAAAAAAGGATATAAAAAGTTATATAAAAGATGTGTCGAAAGTTTCATTTCAATGCATTATGTATACATAAAGTTTATCGAAGTTTATTTAGATTGTTTCACTTCCACGAGTTCAATTACGGAACGATAGCTGGTGGTGACATGTGAGATAGCACCCGTGTAAAATCGCCGGTGAACAATGTGTTAACAACAAGTTCGATACCAGCAAAACTCGAACTCAAAGAATTACGTTAATATCAGGTGTGCAACTAAATTCCCGGGTTTCACAAAAACTGTCACTAGCTCCATCTGTGGTTGAAATGCATACATGAAATTGTGTTTTTTGGATAATATAAACATTTGTGATCATTTTTTAGTCATTGTTTTTAAAAATATTGCTCCACAAAGCTTAATAATTAATAAAACAGATGTCGAATTTTGTGCCAAATAAGCAACCTTTGCGGGAAGTATTGCTTTTTCATTTTAACTTAAAATGCAGTGCTGCTGAAGCACTGAAAAGGTCTACGGAGACCATGCACCATCGAAAACCACTTGTGAAGATTGGTTTAAACGCTTTAAAACTGGCGATTTCAACATCAAAGATAAGGAGCGTTGCGGAAGACCAAAGACAGTTGAGGACTCAAGTCTGCAAGCGTTGTGCAAGTTTGCACTTTGATCGTCAAGGACATCATTGGAACGCAAAAATGGGATCTGCTATCGCACCCGCCCTATTCTCCAGATCTGGCTCCTTCAGATTACCACCTATTCCGGTCGATGGTACATGGTTTATCCGGGCAACACTTAAAAACCTTTGAAGAAGTCGAAAATTGGCTAGAATGGTTTCGGTCCAAAGACGCGTCATTTTATCGTCGTGGAATTTATTCGTTGCCCGATAGATGGCAGAAATGTGTAGCCAGCGATGGTCGATATTTCGAATAAATAATTTTAAGTAAATTTTTAGAAATTTAAGTTTTTATAATACAGAAGAAAACCCGGAAACATAGTTGCACACCTAGTATTTCGGTATGGTTCAAGTCCACTTTACAGCGCGGAACGGAAACGATGGGATCGCGATCGTATTTTTGCAAGCTTCTGACGACGACATCAAGGGACGTCCAGTTGTTATTAGAAAGTGCAACGGGCCGCCAGAGGCGGTCGATCCAATTCCTCAGGGTTAAACGGTAGCGCGACTACTCGGGTTTTATAAACGCGTCTCGATCTCTTTTGCCCGGCATTCCGTAGGCGACCATTTTTCTGGTCCCTTTCTCGATGCGCCGTCGAATAGAAACCGGGGGCCAGCGTTCCCGGACAGCTTTTACTCGAGATTGACACCGGTGATTGCTGGCCCAAAACGAATGCCGCCGCGCGCCAAGAAAAACAGTCGCGCACGGGCGTAACACTAGTTTCAAACTAGTCGATCGGGTCGGGTCGGCTCGGGAGAAAATTAAGTGGAACCGCGGTTTCATTCACGAGAATCCGCTTTTTCTCGATTAGAAAACGAATCTGACCAAGCCGACGAAGGTCTTGGGACTTTCTTGCGACATTGGGACTACTGCTGGCAGGAGTGCTACAGTTCCCGACTTTCTGCCGATACGTGCGATTTCTCGTTGGGCTTGAAGAATGTACACTACCGGCCATAAGTGTTTACCCACCCACATATTTTTTAACATTGTAGTCCACGGTTCTACGGTTCAGCTTCAATAACTTTGCTATTTCTCTGTTACTTTTTCCGATGCTATGATGGAATACTATTAGAGCGCGCGTTTCAATCGATAATTCTTTTCTCCCTGACATTATTTGAAATTTTCGCAAAATTCTTTAGGCACGTGCAAATCAACTGTTTACTGTATGAAAGCTTAATGCAGTATGAAATTTGAGAAGACTAAGATACCTGTATTACCTGCGTTCATATTCCCTACTGACCGTTATAAAAATTTCAGAAAAATGGGTTTCTTTACCTGAACTCCAAAATTGTCGTTTTTCATAAAAAGCTGTAAACTCATTTACAGTACCTGATTGTGTATGTGCAGAATATTTTGGATGTTTTTTTATTAGCCTTATAATTAGGATTTAATGCTACGGACATTTTCATAACAATAAAATACCTATTATTTGAATAGTAACGAAATTTGAAGGTGGGTAAACACTTATGGCCGGTAGTGTATTATTCCGCGTATGGGACTGCGTATCGAAAAGTCTCTCGAGGTATCTGGTCGTTAAAAATTCGATATTTTTAACCCTCCGGTCTAAATTATCAGGTCCAATAGAATGCTCAGAAATACCCCAAAAGAAAATGGCTAGGATTTTAAGACGATTCGAACGAGCCAAAGGAAAAGTGGCATGAGATAATCGAAAGCTGCAGTCCTGATGTTTGCTAGTCTCGGAGGAGTGTAAGGATACACGGATCGCGGTCGGAGCGGATTTTTCGCTTGTTCCGAAAGAGAACAAGAGAAAAGAGAAGGTAAACGGTCCGGCGGGAGAAAGATTCGCGCGCTTTACCTGTGAACGGGATGACTTTCAAGTTCTCTCTGCCTGGAAAGGACGGGCCTGGCGATCGCCTCTCTCTCCATGGCTCTGAACATCTCCTTGGCGTCCTGAAATCTCTCCCTGGGACTGGTCACCTCGCCGGGACTCATTCTGGGCTGGTATTGGGGGCTCGGCGAACGTTGCCTGAATTCCGGTGCCCTGCGGCTCCTGTTGCAGCCCGGTGAAACGCCTCTGGTCATTTGGCTGCTCAGTCTTTCCGGGCTCCTCGGCAGCCGGGGCAACGTTAGGCTCGTTGTCGTCGTCTCGGCCTCTGGGAGGTAGTCCTCCGTTGCCGCTCCCCAGTCGTCGTCTGAAAATCCCGTCAAGAAATTAAAAACATTTCTTGAAGATTTCTCGAGAAATCGTCAAGATTTAGAACCTCACAACGCGCGTCCGCTCTACCATTTGTCGCGTACATCCATCGTTAACACTATTCCTACCGCGACCGGTCAAATGACCGTTTTTAAAATTTCGATTAGAATTTCCTATATACGACGTAATGGAATCGCCTTTAAACTTCACGACTTTTCCTAAAATATGCGTATAATACTTTTCTCAATATTCACTTCTTTCTTTATTGTTTATTTTCTGAGAAAAATTTGTAGTGTGTCTTACCTACCACGACCGGTCATTTGACCGGTAGAACGATTTATATCTTTTTGTAATAGTATTCTTTCAAAGACTCAATTCCGAAACTATAAAGTCGTTAGAAACGAAAGGTGATGCAGTTGTGGCATGATTTTAGCCGAAAAGTGCCTTCCAGGGACTGCTTTACGGCACTTCAAAGTGTTTACAGTTCTCGCTGGCCTATCGGCCTCGCGGTGTTTTTGCCTATTGGTATCCGAAGCGGTCCAGAACCTTGGATTTTCTTACACCGTCTTGTCTACTTTGACTGTAAAATAAATAAAATCATAGCCAAAGGGGATGCCTAGACGTTTTCTCACGAATTCAAACCAGTAAAGTCTTGTGACTTGAACAGAGAGCATCAAAACGTGAAAGTTACAAGTAGCATATTCGGCAGTCTTTTACTATTTTGTATTTTTATTCTATTATTATTCTACTTTTATTTTATATTGTATTACGTGTTATAAGTGTCATTTTCAAAAAAGTGAACAAAACAACAATACTTCGTAGTAAGTTTCACATTTTATCTTTCGTTCATTTTTTTATCCATCTTGATTTACATTCTTATATTTTAGTTTTTATTTTATCCCTTGAATATTCATTCCCAAAATGTCAAGACGTTTGAAGAGCGTAAATTTGCTATTAGAGAAAATAAATAATATTGATGAAGAGTGTTCCGAAGATGATCAGGAAATTTTTGACATTGAAAATGACAATGCGGAAAATTATGATCTATTTGAGACCGACTCGAACACCGATGAGGACGAAGAGAATGTTTCGAACGTACGTAGAGGACGAAAGAGAAGGAGATTTTTAGTTAGTTCCGATAGTGAGAATGAGGAAGAGGTAATCGAAACTGCTGCAGACGGAACTGTTTGGCAAGAAGTAAAAGAATTGTCTAATCCTGGAAGAGCACCTATTCATAATATTTTTAGGGGAACATCAGGCCCAATAGGGTGTAGTAAACGAAATATTATGAAAGGTAAAGTTGTGACGGCATTTTCTCTGATTATTGATAAGAATTATCTTCATTCTATTATATATTAAAAATATAAGTTGTGCTAAAGACCGGTCATTTGACCGGTCGCGGTAGAAATAGGTATACGTGAAATGTCGGTAGGAATAGTGTTAAAAAATGTACGAACTTCCTTTATGAAATCTTCCCCAGAGATAAATATTCTCATATGAGGACGGAAACCATTTTTCGCCTATTTTTGTCGGTAACCTGTGGTCACTCTGTCTTGTCGAAAATCTACGGAGGCTTGGCCTTTAAGTAAAACACGATTGTATCGAGAGACGTTATGCTTGTCTTGTAAAAGCCACGCATGCAACGTGCTCATATATTAACTTAAAACCACTTTTGTGTTAAACGACTTAATTATAGCATTGTCAGAAACATGCTGAAAGTCTGAGTGGTTCTTGGAAGTTTCGAGAATTACTGCACACTTCTAAAGTGAATCTTGCTCGTCGGAGTGCACGTAGGCGTACAATGAATATCAATATTCTTCTAGGAGATGATTAATGCCAGAGATGTTCTGATTGTAGGAAAACAGGCCGAGTTGCAGACATCGATTGAGACACGATCCTCGAAGATTCCAATGCCACAACGCTGTTAGAACGTCTGGGCAAGCTAGACAATTGAGCACACTCAACTTCAGTCTGCTTAATCTATCTGTTGCCTTCGCAAGGCAAAAATCACAGACAAAGGGATTAACCCTTGTCCCTTACCCCCAACCTCGTGTTATCTGTGAGTCACTTGCAAGTTTTGTCTTCACAATTTTAAAAGTAAAGTGCCCGTTAGGCTATGTAGGAGAGAACTACGAGTGTTTAAGTTCAGTTAAGAACAAATTCTAATAAATCTTATCTTGTTTGTATTTCTGGTAGCTTTCGGAGGAACCAGCCAGGAGTTACAGGGCTGGTTGAGGGCCAGCTCGGAAAATCGAGGGACAGAAAAAGCTTGATGTTTCGTGGAGGTCTTCGAGGTCTCCTCTGCGTTCTCCGGTTGCGAGAGGTTGATTGAGACAATGAGCACCGGTAACCCCGATACCGGGGGCCCGTCCGCAACCGCGGAAAGAGGGGAAAGAGACCAGCAAGACTCTCGGCAGGCAAGGTAACCGGCCGCGTAACCGCGCGGTTTCTCTTTTATCGGGCAACGGGATGAAGAGGTCGCGTCGCGAGGTCCGAATAGAAGCTTGGAAACGGGGGAAAGAGAGGTGTCCAGGACGTGCCTCCGGGCTGTGGGCCGAGAATGCGGAACTTAACTACCCGATGACCTCCCACGAGGTCGGCTTCGACGCGAATTCAACCTGATCCGCGGAGCTGAAACGTCCACGAGCCTCATCTTCGTGGTCGTACACGTCGGGTTCCAGACGTTTCTCGGGGGATCATAGTGATTACACTGTGACGAGACGCTTCGCGCGACCGACTGCCAGCACTCCCGCATGGAAATGCGCCTTTCGAGAGCTCCTTTGCGCAATAATCGGGAACGTGGAACACGTCGAGCCGTGGGGGAGAGGAGACGGAATGCCGTTGTGTGTGTGCGCGCGCGCGCGAGCGCTAGGTAAAAGTTAAAAGGCTAAGAGCCTGGGATCTTCTTAATATCATCGTAATGCAACCTCCTCGGAGACCGTGAGGCACCGGTTCGTTGCAAGTTCTCTGTTTCGAAGGCATACCGCCGGTTTCGGTGTGCGCGACACGTCTCGCGAGAAATTGTCGGCTATTTGTGGATGTTGCGTCGTCGTCGAAGTGCTAGCAATAGTCCACATACTGTCCTCCAGAGAATACGAGTCTTCCTTGATCTTTGACATTTGACAGTTTGAAAAATCCTCCGTCCAACGAATGGACAAGAAATGCGTTTTCACTGCGACGCAAGAATCCGTAATTAGCGAAATGCGCGGACGACGTTGATTAACCGTTTGCAGATAATATGATAGAACGTTCTCCTCGTCAAATCTATTGGGTTGGCAACTAAGTAATTGCCGATTTGTTCAATGAAATAAAAGAGTTTTGTTTTACTTGGAATGAACTTTAATCTATGATGTATTTTCCATTTTGTTCGATGACCTTTTGCCATCTTTCTGACAACTTGAAAATTCCACGCTCGTAGCAAGTCTGATCCTTTTCGGCCAAAAACTGAGTCAAGTTATAGTTTCATCTATAACTGAAATCGGCAATTACTTAGTTGCCAACCCAATATAATAAAAGAACAGTACATTTTTATCGAATAGCGCTTTTAGTCTTCCAGTGCTACCAAAGGAGATTCCTGACCTCGAACACAACGTTTTCTACCACAGTGATCGTAGCGATAACAAAACGGATCATGCACCGTATATAACAGTGTTTCACCTATACGTGGATAAATGTTACGAATCCGGATCGTGCATGTCGCGCGATAGATCGGATCGCGAAGATCGACGGGATCGAGACGACGGGCACCGGTGAACCCGGCGGCACCGTTTGGGCCATTTCATGGTTGTAGCATGATGAGGGCAGGGACGAGGGTGGGGGGGGGGGGAGAAGAGTGTTGTTGGCGGCGGCGCGGTTGCCCAACGAGGCGATAAATTAATTCGACTAATCGCCCCGTGGAATCTGGGAAGCTTCGAGGATAGTTTCACGCGACGTATCGCGCGCGGCGCGTGGCACCGATACATAAACGCGAATCGCGAGCGGGCAAAGTGTGCCATATCGCGGCGGGCTTCTGCACGCCGAGGCGGGGGCGGAGGAGACGCGGCGCTTATATGGAGATACGAACGTGGAAATCGTGATCGTTGCACCGTGGTGCATCGTGTCCCCGAGACACCTGTTGCGGAACGGGTTCTTCCTTGTCCGGCGAAAGACGAATGATATAACGCGGTCCCGGTCGCTCACGATTTTGTTTCTGGCTCGCTCGACGGCCACCGACCGTTGCCGATCCACGCTTTCCTCGCGGCGTTCTCCATTTTACGGAGAACCAGACCGATCTGCGCTCTAACGTCATGCACAAATCTTCGTTCCCTGGACAATTATTGTACCAGGAAGTGGCATTTGTTCTTTGTAAAATAAATTTTCTGAGAAATTTTTAGGACCCCAGAAGCATAGTCCTACCGAGACTTCAAATATTTATGCAGGATAGAAATTTAATATCAGAGCAGAATTGTCGAATTTTAAGCTCGCTAGATTAATAGGCAGTTATCCCTACTAATACTGTTGCAATATTTTATGCGTATACGCCAAAATCGAATTGGTGCTATACGCTGAATTTATTAAGATTATTAGAGAAAGAAAGAAATTTTTTAATCTGCCTTCTGCTTCTTATATATCGACCACGAATTAATGGAATTTTATTTCGATTCAACTTCAACTTTTTATTTTTGGTCAATTGTTCGAACGGTGTTCGTTAAATTCAGAGTTACCCTATTTTGCCTGGGGATGTTTCTTTCGCGACACCCTGTATGCACACGTCGCAGTCAAAGCAGACAATGTAGGACAGTTTTCTCCCGTGCATTTGTATTCGAGGCGATCCGAGCTTCTTCCTGTGCTCGAGTCTTCGGAGACTAGAGGGACTCGCGAATTTGTTGGCCGAGTGGTTCGTTTGATTTAGAGAGTTCCCGATTTCACTTATCAACAGCCTTGACAAGGCCTCTATTCCCGCAGGTTCGACAACTTTCCTCTGTTATTATTCAAACAACCAACATTCTACACCGGCCGATATTGATATTCAAATTACACTGTCCACGTTCCAGTATTCGAGACTTTCGTCCCGGTCTCTCGAGGTTAACGCTTTCGACAAAATGGCCGGCCGGTGGTCTCGACGATCGCGCAAGTTTCGCGGTGAGAAAAGTTCGAGGAAAACCCGTGCTTGACTATATGGAAATATCTACGGAAGACGAATGTTTTGGCTGGCTCGGTGAAAAGCAGACTTTAGTCGGTCAGTGGCACGTTTAACTAGAAAACATCTGAACCCGTGTGCTCGCGCGGCTCGACGCACCAAAGTCGTAAATCCGCTGACTGTTAATCCGCTCGCCGACTTTTAATTGCATCTGATAAAGAAACAGTCGTTCGGCCGACACGGCTCATACAAGAATTTTCACCCATAAACATCGTGCACGCGATCCAGCCGGGCTTTTTGCTTCGCACCTTCTTAGGGCTGCGCGTTATCTTTCTTTGATCTTATTAGGTGCCCGATCAATTCCGCTTAATCTCGCGATCTGTTCGATCCCAGCAGCCGAGTCTTTAATACCTGCCTTCTGCTTTTACGTCTTCTTATTAGCACAAGCTTCTACTCATTTTTGCTGGATCTCGAAGACTAATGATCCACGATTTTTCTGTAAAGAAAACTTGAATCGTTCTTGTTTGATAGATTCGTCGAGAGCGATCGATAGCGTGAGATTAAAAATATTTGTTCCCTCCTCTCGTTCACGCTTTAATATGTTTTACTAAACTTTCCACTTTCGAGTCGGTAAATATTGAGAGTCTTTCTTCGAGGAGGATCTAATCGATCTTGTTGTATGATCTCTAGAAAAATACAGCCGATGGTAATGCACACACCATATTTCCCACCTAGAAGTGTGTGTACATTCCGGACGTTGATCCACTCGAACGAGCAAACATCAATACGGTTCCCACGACGAAAAATTCCGCAGACCACTTTCGAGACGGTAAACAATCCTTTTCGGACAGAGTGCGATAAATAGACCGCGGATCTTTATGCATTTATAACAAGTAGATAAGACTTTATGCGTTTACAACAGTAGATAAGATTTGAAATTGTAGGAAAATTTAAGGAATTCGAAACGTCAATATACACCATTTCCTGTCTGCTAAAATTAGCACTTAGTTTCTATTTCTTGTAACCGATGCAGAAAATTTTTATTCCGCATAAAGGGTCCGCAGTCCAGTAATAAATAACTCTTGAAAATTCTAACAAATGACAGTGGATAGCGTGAGATCCCCGCTGTGTTTCTCACCTGAAGGCTCGCGTTTACGTGCACCGTCAGCGTTGATCGATTCCGAGCGGGAAAGATCGAGGAAAAACGCGACCGTGCCTCGTTTCGCGAGCTTTTTGAAAAGGCAGGAAATGAGAATCGATTAATGGTGGTTTCAAATGGCCGCTTCGTCCTGTGGGATGGTATTTAAACGTTCCCGACGTTGATTCATTGGAATATCAACGGGTATCGGTGTCCTTTTTAGAAACGAAGACGAGCGCACGGTGGCCTCGTTAAAAAGCAGAAAATGACAATTAACGATGCGAGGAGAAAGGAGAGCCTCGGTTTCCTCGATCTATCATCCAGCCCCAGATGCCCGTCGGATAGCCGGCTTGGACAGACAGTAAATTAGCTCAACGGATCCCGGTGATCGAGCAGAAATTCCGGTAGCGTAGATCGACATCGGAGGGGCCCGGTGTCAAAGCGGCCCGATTTTTGCTTGCTTGGTACAGTCGTGGAGGCAGCGAAAGATATATGTGTGTACCCGTAGGCTGGTACCTGCCGCTGACACGACGTCCTAACGGTATTCCTTCCACTGTAACAGGTGCCCAATACCGTCTCTCTCTCTCACTCTCTCTCTCTCTCTCCCTCTGCCGTACAGGTATAGTTAACGCCGGAGTCGGATCTCTCGAGCATGATCCGCGCGCAGGAGAGAACATCTCGCCGGCGTTTTTTTCCCCTCTTCTCGAAATTTATTCGTTTACGTTATATGGGTCAGTCGTCCGTTAAAAACGTGTTCCACGGCGAGGAAGTCACGCCCAGAGAGCAGTCGCGAATGACTTTGAAGTTTCAATCGGACGTCCCCTCGCCGCCTACCATTCTCGTCCTGTTTCGTCGAGAGATCTTCCGAGCGTCGGTCGACCGTGGAAAATGCCTCGAATCCAGCACGCGACCGATTCCTCATTTTCCTTTTTCCACGAGTCCGTATCGTTCCTTGAACCCGGCGTAATTGCAACGCGGAAGAACCGCGGACTCCTACGGGATCAATCGCTCGAGATACTTTTCCGACGAACCCAGCGCACTAAATTCTAGAAGAACCACGAGACCGGCCAACTACGAGCAATATCATTATGTCACGGATCTTTGCGCAATACATTACATTATCTTTTCCCACACTAACCTTGCTCGTGCCATTTATCTTTTTCAAAAAGCTAGTCTGAATTCGCGATTCCTCGAAAGGTAAACAGACTTTTGGGACAACCTAATGCAACCCGGTGATCAGAATGTGTAGAAAGGACTCTTTAACATGTTGATCGCCATGTCACTCGTATATATATACAGGGTGTCCCACATAAATGATAACACCTAAATATCTTTCGTATTTACAGTCCTATCAGAAAACTTCAGAGGACAAAGTGACGCTATTGCAGGGAGGCAATATAATGATGAAGAAAAAAATTTTTTATGTCGTGTTTTTTAATGAAATTTCAAGGTCACCGATGTTTTTTTAAATGGAATACTATATTTTTTTGCGATAGCATGATAGACAATAAAAAACTGAATTTAGTGGATACCACCTTTTTGACCTTGACATAACCTTGAGCAAGAATAATCATGTTGAAGCGGATGAAATGTGGAAGTTTAAAACTTACGTGTTTCAGCAAAGATTGCTGAAACTAAAGGCTAAACTAAATATATTTACATATCCTCATAAACTTAAAAATTCAATTTACTATAAGAATTCAATTTAAACTCATTTTAATAAATTTTAAAATTCAATTTATTATAAAAATTTCTATATAAACTCATTTTAATAAATTTTAAAATTAAATTTATTATAAAAATTCTATTTCAACTCATTTTAATAAATTTTAAAATTCAATTTACTATAAAAATTCTATTTAAATCCATCCTCATAAACATAAAAATTCAATTTACTATAAAAACAACTTCCACATTTCATCCGCTTCAACATGATTAGTCTTGCTCAAGGTCATTTCAAGGTCAAAAAGGTGGTATCCACTAAATTCAGTTTTTTATTGTCTATCATGCTATCGTAAAAAAATATACTATTCCATTTAAAAAAACATCGGTGACCTTGAAATTTCATAAAAAACACGACATAAAAAATTTTTTTCTTCACCACTAAAATGGCCTCCTGCAATAGTGTCACTTTGTCCTCTGAAGTTTTCTGATACGACTGTAAATACGAAAGATATTTAGGTGTTATCATTTATGTGGGACACCCTGTATATAGGTGACGGAAGTATTTGTCCAGATTGATAAATTAATTTAAAACATTAATATGTTCGTTATACCGTTAAGAAGAACTACTCGGTATCATACACTTTATTTTGTTAAATACTTTAATTCCATTTTTGAGGTTGCTGCTTTGGCAGTCAACTCTTCTCCATCTTGTTCACCCACTTCGGTTTAGACAGCGCAAACCACCACCGCGAAATACAGTCGATTGCAAAACCAACTCCATCCATACTGGCTTCCATACAACTGAATTCCCGCGAAAACTGCGGTATATCACTTCGTATGCAAGCTAAGCGCATAGTTTCAAGAGGCCAGATCACGCTAGTTTCGAAATGTCGTTGGAATTCGTCGGTTGCGCAACGGTGAAACGCCGCGGAGGGGTAAGAAAAAAAAAAACGAGGACCTAATCGCGATTTCAGCCGCGTTCCTCGGTTTCCGAAAATCGCGGACTTTCTCCGAAAGGAGTGGATCCGATCAACGATTCCGGGACGCGATCCGATTCCGGGAGGATCCGTACGAGTGAAAGTGGACAACACGAATTTGTTATTAGATCGCTTGCGCGCGCCTGTTCGAGACTCTTGGAAACGGGGAAAAAGAAAAATCGAAGAAGGTTCCGGCGGTGGCGCGCCGACGACCAAACGATTTTTCGTTTAGCCGGCGACGGAACTGGGTTACCGGGTCGCCTTCCGCCCGGTTTTCTACGAGCCACGATAAGATTCGAGGCAGAACACACGGCCACCTGTGCGAGGCGTAGAAAGCGTCCAAATTTTTGTCATCGGCCTCACGGACTTCCGTGTGCTGGCACACGGTGCTCGGAACGTGCTATCCCGGTGCGCTGCAGTCGCTTCGCGAATTTATTTCAGGGGAACTGCGAAGGTCTCGTGAACCAATATTTGCGTATGGATTCTTGCATGCTTGGACCAATTCTCAGAATTTTTTCGAGCATTTTTGTCGAACATTTAAAAGAGTGCATAATTTTCTTTGCTCGGGTGTCCCCTTTTTTAGGCATTTTGAAGGTGCTACTTTGGGAATTTTTTTGTAGTGGACCGAAGAATAGATTTTTATGAAAGTTTATGGATTTTGTTTATATATATTTGTACCATCTTCGAGATTTTTTGTAACTTGATATCGTTAAAATTGTGGTAGTTATTCGGCGAAGAAGTAGATCGCTTTAGTAGGACACTTTTGCTGCGTAAACGGCGAACAGTTTTTAGGATTGTTCGGATAATTATCTTCTAAATTAATGACACATTAAGTACATGTGTTATAAAGTTGATGTTTTTATTTTCCATAGCCTCGAACGATAGTTGTGCCCACACTGACCAAGTACTTTCCCAATTTTTCGATTTCAAACAACTTCCGGTATGAACCGTTGCCATAATTGAGAGCGTATTGGTACAAAAAAATTCCTGAGCATACTACAGACATATACCGCAGAACTCTGTGAAGTGTCTAAAGAATATCATCTCGAGTTTCCCAGGAAAAAATTCCCAAAGTGTACGTGGAACAGGAAAATGCGCTTGGATAACTGTCGCCTCGCGGACCGCGTCACAGGACAATCACCGGGGGTATCGATCGCTCGATCTCGCTCGCCGCTTTTGTTCGCTGTCTCCGGCCTCTGTCGTCTAATTGCCCGATGGAAAGTGGTCCGTGGTTTCCCTAAGAAAATTAGGCGATCCGGGTGAACGCACCATTACGCCGTCTAAGCGATTGCGCCGGCAGATGCTGCGCGAGAGTGAAAGTCCGGGAGACCATGGCGTTCTGTTCTTTTCCTGGTCCCGCGGAGGAAACGTCCCGCCGATATAAATTCTCGGTGGCGGAACAGATGGAGCGTGGAGGGCCGGTACGTTTCCGCGACGGGTCCGCGACGGGTCCATTCGCTCGGGTATTTGTCAAACGAGATAACACGCGGGGCCCAGCGACGTGCGCGAAGCCTGCAATTATTCATGGGCCGCGTAATGGCGGAAAAGTGCGTGACAAATCGTCGAAGAAATGACAGAGCGAAGTGGCAGCGGACACTGACTCGAATAAATGACTGGCATTAACGAAAGATACTTCCTGCATCCTGGCAAAATATCATCGTCCGTCGCGCAACCGTTCGAAACACCTGACGCACGCACCGAGCTATAAAACTTCGGCAAAACTATTCGAGTTTCCGTCATTTTATGTTCGAACAGATTGTCTCCGTAACCCTGTGTTCGGTGACGCAATATGTACACGAATAATTAACCCTTATGTGGGCAACCAAACTTTTCACGGTTGTTGGGCAACCGGGGTACCCGGGTACCCCGAGCGTTCGGTGCCGATATATAAAAAATAAAGTGACAATTTTACTTTCATGCTTTCCCATAACTTTTAGTTTTTTTGTCTATGGTATACTAAGTATTGTTTTAAACAGTTTAAGTGAAGCAACTGCTTCAAAAAATAGTATAACTCAATGCTAAGATCAAACTTTTATGCTATTCGTATGTGGACGTACGGTATTTGACTCTTCGACTTACACAACAGTACAACAGTATTCAACTTTATTTGGTCACAACCGAAATGTTACAATATATTCGTATGTGCCAAAGAAAAAGAAAAGTTTGTTGTATTACTATCCACAATGCACAATGATAATGTTGTTTCTGGGCCAAAGAGGAAACCAGAAATAGTCCACTTCTATAAGAAAACAAAATCTGGTGTCGACATGATGGATCAAATTTTGAGACGATACAGTATACAAAGACGTACTAACAGATGGCCATTAGCATTTTTTTTTACATAATTGACATTGCTGCTCTTGCCTCATACATCATAATATATTTCTAATAACGATATGTTGCCTACCAAATCCAATAATCGCCGAATATTTTTACGCCAAGTGAGAGAGGAACTTTTGTCTTCCAGTAATTAGAAGTCGATCAACCAATGTTCAAGTGATGAGACATTTCTCTTGTAAATTAGCAATAGAAAGCATGCTGCATAAGTCACCAACAATGACCGACGTTCCTTCAACTTCAGGCACTGTACAACAACGAGATAAAACTGGACGAAAAAGAGTTGTAGGCTCATGTTATATATACCAAGCTGACCCTGATAGAAAACGTAGAAAGACACGAAAATATTGTCAAAACTGTATAAAACCAGTTTTCCGACGAACACGCAAATACTCTGACAGTTTGTAAAAATTGTCCTATTATTGGTTAATAATAGTAACTATACTAATAATAAAATAATACCAATTGAAAAAATTTGTGTGTTGTATGATTGTGTTGTAAAACTTCCCTTCATAAGCATCCAACTACAATTTCCTATGTATGGGTACCCGGGTACCCGGTTACCCAACAACCGTATAAATAAGATTGAAGCCTTATTATTTAATATGTTTTGCATCAATTTTAATTCTGTAACCATAAATCGACAGAGAACCTTCTAAATAATGGGGATCCAGGGCGGTTTTGCGATATCTTCATAAAAACATAACAAATTATTAGAGCAAACATAGAAAGGGGTACCCGGGTACCCGGTTGCCCACATAAGGGTTAAATACGCGTCTAAAAAAAAAAACGAACGAAAAAAGGGGCCCCGCGTCTTCCACGCCGCAGCGGCGAGTTTGATTAATTCCGACGAAGGAACGGTAATTTATTACGCTGATAATTAGCTGTGCGTCACACCGTGAGGAATGCTCACACCTCGGTTGACATAACACTTGCACGGCAGCGACAACAATGCCCCTGGCGTGTCGATCCCAAGGCGTCGTGCAACGACACGCCATTCGCATCGCAGTCACGCCGAGTTCTTCGCTCATCCGCAATAAATTTCACACTTGCCCGACACGATTGTCGAATCGCCGCGAACCGTAAATACATACACGGTCCGCGGGATGTCGCAATTCGAGAACTTGTTCGTCTTCGAAATTCTTTCGGGGCCTCATCGAAGACGTGACATCATTCCCGAGCGATCCGAGTTTGTGGCAAACAAAAATCTCTCTTTCTCTTTCTCTCTCTCTCCCTCTCCCTCTCCCTCTCTCGAGAAAATCAATTTTTACGTGCGATCGCCGGGTGACTCACGATCGTTGCGACATTGTGTGCCTACGTTGATGACGGTCCGACAGTGTGAAAGATGTTTCCTATCGTTAATATCATCCATAATGTACCGCGTCGAGAGAATCGAGAAGGCAAATCGACGATCGAGTCGAATCAACGCAAATCGAGGGTAAATCATTCATGCTTTTTACTCTTCATGCTTTTTACCAAGTGACTAACTGATTTTCGGATTATTCCACGAGTTGCTAGACGTGAGATGTTTGTTAACACTTTGAGTGCCAAACCAGAACCCTAAAAAATTCCATGAAACCAAAGTAAGTTATTTCATGAAATAAAAATTGAAAATAATTATATGTGTGATATTGAGTAGTCTTCCAACTTTCTTTGCATTTTACAGATCCCAATAAAATTTGGTACAATGAATATATTAACGTAAAAATTCATTTTAAAACCTGGACAAATAATTCCGTCCACCAACATCTGGGTTGACATGGCGGTCAACGTGTTAATCCTCGTTATAGCAGTAGAAAACTATAACTGTGTAATTTCTAATGAGGATTCATTGAGATCGCGAACTCGAGTGAATAAAGGTGTTCGAATTTATCCTGTTAGAGGATCCCTGTTGCGGGGGGGATCGTTTTCAAAAATGATCAACAAGGTCGCGGCATCAAACGAGGGAGATTGATGATCGAAGGTTCACTCACCCGAGGAGGAGTCTCTGGAAGGTCTGGACGGTCTGGGGCCCAGGGGATGATGGCTCTGATAAGGCGGGGGCGTAGCAGCGCTATCTGAGCCTATCCCGCTGCTGGCAGCGCTCCTCGTGCCGCCTCTGTCGACCGTGGTGCTGCCACCTACGATTGTCTGGTTTAGGCAACGTCTGAACTCGATCCCGGCGAGGTTGCCGCGGTGTCTGTGAACCGTGTCGTAATCCCTCGGAGGCAACAGAATCGGGCCCACGTCGTTGTCACCTGAGTTGCCTCTACCTGCGACAGCGGTCCGAGAGATCAGCGTTACTCTCAACTTGCGCCGAGTCAAAATTAAATGAGAAACCACTGGCTTTACGGGGCATTCAAACTGTCTACAGTGAACTCTCGATATATGTCAACGACACGGGTCTTGCAAGCGTCAAGTATCGTCCAGGAGACATACCCAAGCCTACTTATGTTTACACTCCTCGGCGCGGTGTCCGAGGCCTCTCGAGGTATACCGCGCGGTAGTGGGGATAGTTCCGCGACATTTACCGGGGTCTCGGTGACATATATAGAGAAATCACTGTACTGTGCATTACTTTAACCCTCGCAGTGCGACAACGGGGTCTCTAAAGACTCGTCTATTTGGAGGAGTGGGGAAGTTGCGTGTGGTAGGAAGGAAGGGGAAGGCGTGGGGGAAGTTGTGTATAAACGGATATATAAACGTAGATAACAGAGAGAAATAGATTGAGAATACGTATCTGGTAGAATTAGGGTGGGGGGACAGAGTTCGAGCCTGAGGTTCCGATGCGTGGTGGGGATTAGGAAGTATGTATTAGTGGAATACCGGTGTGAGTCAAAAAAGACCCCGTTACCGTACTCCAGCGTACCGTACTGCGAGGGTTAAAGAAACAACAGAAGCGTATTTGTTCAGATTTTTGAGACTCGACAAGCTAAATATTTCGTGATTTTGGCGGGTCCTGTAAATCTATTGTTAAAGGGGTAGTTTCGATTCAAGAGCTATTGCAGAGAGAGAGAGAGAGAGCTATGCAGAGGATCAATTTCTCTATTCACCTAATTTCGCGCGCAGCTCGGCAGCCAGCGACTCGTAGATTGTAGTCGTCTGGACAGGATCGTGTCTCAGCTCGCCGCTGCCTTCGGAGGACTCGGACTCCCTGGTGCTCCTGCCGTCGCTGCCCAAATTGCTGCGAACCCTGCCCTCGAGCGAGGTCACTCGCGCAAGGTTGTCCGAATGCGACGCCAACGCTTTCAGTTGACCTCCCAGCAGCTCGGCTGTCTCGACCGAGTCGCATCTGCAGTCAGAAACAACGAACTATGGATCCTGAAATTCCTTTTACCTCGACCAGCCCCGTTTCGATTTTAGGTCAGGCCTGATAGACAGCTGTGTCGGAGGTTTCCTTTCCGCAGCCTAATAAAACGCGTTGTTACCGTTATTACCGTTGTTATTGTTATCGAGACGAGAGACACGTCGCAACCGAATGACCCAGAGCGAATCCTGGTTTTGTATCCGCAGAGCGATCTTACCATTTCAAATCAGCCGCAATTATCGCGGCAGGATTGCATCGCGTCGCATCTTGTTGCACGTCGCCATACCACGGTGTAGCCTCGCGTAATCGACGACCTTTATTATTCGCCCGGTGAACTCGGCAAGAAATCGCGGTCACCGAACTATCACCCGGTACCGGCGAGCCATTTACCTGGTTCCGATCGCGAGCGCCGTCGGGTCGGGCCGATGCGCGCGTCCATATTCAATTCAGATCCCATACGTACGGTGCGATCACGTTGTATAATTCCCGATTACGCGACGGAAAACACGTTTTCCCACGGATCGGATACGGGCCCCGATGGATACGCCGGGTAATTTTGTTTTCAATGGCAAGGTTGTTCCCGTGGCCGCGCGCACCGCCATTATCGTGCGCGAGCGCAAATGTTATTAACAACCCGTTAGAACGCTCGTTAATTAGCGAACAGTGTTCCGGGCTGGAGGAGGAGGAGGAGGCGACCGGTGCCCTTACGCGAACGACGATCGACCGTGGAAATCGCTTTTCCCCCCATGGTTTGTTTTTCCCGCGCGGGAATCGTTCGAGACGGAAGCGCGTTTTGCCTGCCGCCATTGACAACAGCGCGAAACCGATCGTTAACGAGTTGTCTCGGCTAACGAGGCTGACAGCGTAAATCAAAGTGTCGCTGAGAATCGTCTGGGAACACGGCGGTGCAGTTACTCGACATATAATTCGCCGTTAATTAGCATTAATACGCATTATCAGGTTGTGCGAACTGTTCGCGGGTTACGACGCTTTGCCGACCGTCTAATTGAACCGGTAAGTCTCATGGGTTCCCGCTTTTATGGATTGAACGGTCTACACGAGGCAATCTGTTTTTTCGAGGAGCCCATGAATATTCAAAGCTTGCTTTGTAACTTTCTAAATCGAACATTCTAGTTCGGGAGGAAACGCGCGACGCCGAGGACGGCGATTCAATATGGCGACCGTCTTCTTCACCGGCGAATCTTCACCTCGGAAGTTTCGAACTTGATTATTCATTTTGAGCGAATATTAGGACACCGTGCAAGCAATTTTGCATATTCGAACGATTGAACCTTTGCAACTATACTTGTTTTATCGCTGCTTGCGTTTAAAAATTGTAGTTAAATAGAGAAATCTAGAAGTCGATGGCGATTGCATTCCAATATGGCGGCCGGACTCCCGAGGCGCGCCCGCCACATTTGAAATTCAGAACGAGACCGGGTTATCGCGGCGTATAATGAAACGTTGCTCGATTGTTCGCGCGTGTCCGAGCCGTTTAGCGCCAGGGACACCCACCGGAGGTGGTTCGACGATGATTAATAGCGTGTTCATAGTGACCTGTAAGCGTGCACGTGCACAGGATTGTTGGTGGCCAGGTTCGGAAGCAGAAATGTCGCAGCGACGACGTCCTCCCGTTGCACGGCCGCCAGCACCGTGTGTCCTGGTACCAAATGTTTAACAGCTGACCTGGTCGAGCCTCCCAGATGGACCGTCTGTATGATCTTCAGCCCCTTGTTGCTCACCTGGCGATCATAAAAAAGAGGATCCCGTGAAACCGCGATAACCGTTGGCCGCGTTCAACCGGTTCGATAACGCGCCGCGGAAACGCATCGTGCGAATTACGTACTCCCCTAACGTTCAATCGTATCTTCTACCGTTAACCGTTTGATTTGTGACTCGTAAACATAGCTAATTGTGGTTCCCCGTGGTTCTCTTTTTAATTACGCGGGATCGATAAACCGTAGCTACGGGGAGTTGTCGAAGAAACCGAACGCGGGCAAGCTAAACTCGTCTTCCCCTTGTGAACAGGTTAACGAGCGTTAAAGCAGCTCGAACGAACGGTTTCGCGGAGCATAAACCACAGGGCAGAGCATTAACGAGGACGTCCGAATGCGATCGAAACCGTCGGGGCTGTGTTTAATATCGATAATTAAATCGAATCAAAGGTGGTTGTTTCGGTAGAAGCGTAGCGATCGATGCTCGCTCGGCCGGGAACACACCGATTGCGGGCACCTACGATAACCGAGACAGTCGATCATTAAGAAGGAAAGTCTTTTCACAGAACAATGCTCTGTGTCCCGCCTCTGGACGCGTAAAAACGCAATTTCCTTTTCGAAAGCAAATAATAACGGCGGAACGATGAAAGTGAACACGATAGGCATTACAAAAATGGGAACTTTCTCTATTTTACGATCCTGCTTTTAGGTTCGGGCGTACGCTAGCCGTATCGACGGTTATTATTAGACGCCCTAGGCGTTCGAAATTCTACGGCTGTTTAACCAACGAATCGGCAATTTTTTAATTTGTTTGTTAAGCCGATTCACGCGACACTCGACAAACGGTATATAAAAATCGAGTCTACGACGGGAAAAGGAGATAATTAGAAATCTAGCCTTCTAGGAGACACACTCGGGCATAAATCTCATTCGGAGAAAGCGGGAAAAAAATCTCTTTCTCCGGTGTGAGAAAACGATCGAGTCGTTTACGGTCGAATTTATCACCGAATTATGGAAAGGTCGACGCCTGCAGGCTACCGAGACTTTCGTTTCGCCGATAGAAAAGAATCACCGGCGAGTTACAAAATCGAGCAGCGCGCGTTCTCGAAAATGGCGCCGCTAGGAACGACTATCTGCGGTTTTCGACCGCAGAGAATCGCGGGCAATTGCCGTCCCGTTCTCCGTGCGACATGGCGACGGTTCATTAAGACGGCAC
The DNA here is from genome assembly GCA_913789895.3 of Seladonia tumulorum. Lineage (NCBI taxonomy): Eukaryota > Metazoa > Arthropoda > Insecta > Hymenoptera > Halictidae > Seladonia > Seladonia tumulorum. The sequence continues at coordinate 2,240,777 of OU565266.1, read as the reverse complement.
AAAAGGCCTGCGCGAAATTCGGGGCGCTAAAATATTCCCAAGGCGAGCGACACGCGTTCTCGCAACTCCGACGGCAATTACACTTACACAATAATTAGGCGGACCCCGGGGCTTTCGTAATAGTTCGCTCTTTTAGACGCGAGCCAACTAAATCCGCCTCGGGACGCATCCATTAAGATCGCGGCTGATAAATGCTCCTTTGTGTTTACCCCGGGGCCGCCATTTTTTCTTTCGATCCTGGGCCCAAAATTACCTTTTGCGAGGAGAAAGGACCGTTCCATTTTACAATGGTCTAGCGATTTTTTAATCACGTGTACACGTTAATAGCAATGTGTGTAAAATTAATTTCACTGTTTATAAGTATCAGGTGTGCAACTAAATTCCCGGGTTTCACAAAAACTGTCACTAGCTCCATCTGTGGTTGAAATGCATACATGAAATTGTGTTTTTTGGATAATATAAACATTTGTGATCATTTTTTAGTCATTGTTTTTAAAAATATTGCTCCACAAAGCTTAATAATTAATAAAACAGATGTCGAATTTTGTGCCAAATGAGCAACCTTTGCGGGAGAGAGAAGTATTGCTTTTTCATTTTAAGTTAAAATGCAGTGCTGCTGAAGCACGTCGTAACCTCGAAAAGGCCTACGGAGACCATGCACCATCGAAAACCACTTGTGAAGATTGGTTTAAACGCTTTAAAAGTGGCGATTTCAACATCAAAGATAAGGAGCGTTGCGAAAGACCAAAGACAGTTGAGGACTCAAGTCTGCAAGCGTTGTGCAAGTTTGCACTTTGATCGTCAAGGACATCATTGAAACGCAAAAATGGGATCTGCTACCGCACCCGCCCTATTCTCCAGATCTGGCTGCTTCAGATTACCACCTATTCCGGTCGATGGCACATGGTTTATCCGGGCAACACTTAAAAACCTTTGAAGAAGTCGAAAATTGGCTAAATGAATGGTTTCGGTCCAAAGACGCGTCATTTTATCGTCGTGGAATTTATTCGTTGCCCGATAGATGGCAAAAATGTGTAGCCAGCGATGGTCGATATTTCGAATAAATAATTTTAAGTAAATTTTTAGAAATTTAAGTTTTTATAATACAGAAGAAAACCCGGAAACTTAGTTGCACACCTAGTAAATTGCAAGATTCTGAACGTCACGCGCGTGTCACGATGGATTGATAACTTTACTGTTCAATCGTTCAACTCCATTGTGTTATAAAATCTGCACTCTACTAATGAACAAATGGTTGAGGGAATAGAATGAAGGAAGATTGAAAATAGACAATTCCAGAGTCAACTTGCGGAAGGTCTCGGGCCCAGAACGAGTTGCAGAGGGGACCGTTGGTTACCTCGGGGGTCTCGTGCAGGTAAATTGGCCGATGCGTGCGGAATCGCGAGTAACGAGGCATGCGACTCCGGCAAATTTCGATCGACACGCGCAACAGGAACGCCGTTGCTTAACGGTCGCGGTACAATTTCGGTGTCGTTCGTTTTCCGTTTTCTCTTTCCCATATCGAACAGCAGGCGCACGCAGCGCCGGATGCATCAGCCAGGGGCCGCGCTCGTTTCCGTAAGATTCGGGTCAGCGAATTTGTTATCGCGTTTATTCAATTAGCCCGAGCATGGATCTCGTATCGGCCGATCGATCGCTGCGCTCCAACGAGCTTGTTAACCCTCTTAGTCTGATTCATTTAACCCTACGCTCGTGGAAAAATTTTAGGGCCCATAAATAAGATTTAAGAACCTACAACAAAGGTTAAGGGTCTACGACAAGTTGCAAGGCACGCGAAACTGTTGCAGGGTGTTCGGAAGAAATTGTAGGGCTCACAGAAAAATTCCGGAGCATTGGAAAAAAATTGTAGGGCCCGCAAAAATGTTGTGGGACCTGTGACAGAATTTTAGGGCCAGCAGAAAAATTGTAGGACCCGTTAAAAAATCGTAGAACCCACAGGAACGTTCTCTACGGAGAATAATTTGCTGATCAATTTCTTGCCGTTAATTGAGTTCTTGTACACTTCTATAATTGTAATCTTTCTCGTTGAAATATAGAAATTAAATCAACATCAACAGCTTGTATACATTGCAGTTGTACTAGTGAACCGAATGTTAACAGCGATCGCGTTTGATTCGAAAAATATATAATTTTCTGAACTATGCACAGTGGCTAAATAATTGATCTAAGTGAACAGGGAAGTACGTGTAGAAGTACTTTCGCATGTAAAGGAATTGATAGACGAGGAACTAGATTGATCCGAACAAAGGCAAGCGTGTAGTTGTCGGACGCAGCGTTATGATCAGAGAGGGTTCGTCGTGTAAATGAAAATTTCACTTGTACTGGCACTAATTAATGGCCGGTAATTACCGATCGGGAATCGTAAGTGAATTCGGTGAAAGACTGCGTTAAAGCGCGCCGAATGCCACAGTCTGAAACGAGGCAAACAGCGTGGAGATTTCAACGTGTCTATAGCGCGCGAGCGGCCATTCGTGAACACCGGACGATATACATATACAGTTAACGCTGTTAACGATATTATGAAATATACACTCGCAGAAGCTGCTCGGGAAATGTTCCCAACAAAGTGGCGTATCACTCCGCCAATTACGAGTTCTATTGAAAATTAATTCAGCGAATGCTTAGGCATTACGGTCTACCGGATGCAACATGCTGCAGCTCTGAATTTAAAAAAAGTCGGACAGCGTGAAGATTTCGCGGCGGCTCGTAAAAGCAGGAATTCATTTTAAAAAGCGATATCAAACGAAGAAAATCGCTGCTGCGAAGGCGATCCTGAAGCGTACATAAATACCGCGCAGTTAATTGGATTTTCACAAGCGCGGATTTTTTCTAGCACGTTTCTGTTCACCCTTTCGACGCTCGTGTCGAGCACGGTGATCATGAAAATTCGCTTTCGCTGCTTAAAGTGAAATTTAAGGAAAACAGAGAACATGTTTGCTATTATTCTTTCCGAAATTAAACTTTAAATATTGCAGACGAAATATTCGACAAAAAAAAAAAAAAATAGCTAGACAAATTCGTCCTTGTGCCAATGCTACAGCAAGAGTGCTTACACTCTCGCCTAAAAATAATTGAGTCCGTCCTCGAGCTAAACGACGCCTGTGATGTCCACTTTCGAGGAAAATAAAACGTTCAAAGGGTTAATCGGCCACAAATCTGTCTGTGCAAACAGGTTATTGAAACATCGTCGAACGTTTGTGAAAAAAAGGGAAGGCGAGGGGGGCCCCGCGAGCGGCATTCGAGACATTTTCCCCGTCTCGTAAAACCGCGCGGAGCGTAAAATCAGCGTGTCGCGAGGACGGGTTTGGGCCCGAGAAGGTCGGGCTCTCGAGGCCCGGGGTTTGTCCCGGCTCGGTCCGCGGGGCCCGTTGCAATTTCGAGGGTAAAGTTACGAGCGGGTCTCTCCCCTCTCGGTCTCCGCTGATAAGCTTCGTTCGCGAGCAGCGGGTCGAGGCCTGGCGATTTCGGTATGTAGGCTGAGGTCATAAATTCGTGATTTTTATTCGACCCGCGGACTGCTTTCACTGCCGGCCGTGGACGGGAGCAGAGCCGTGTGCTCTCGCGAGCGTGAAAACACCTCGAAACAACGCCGCGGGGGGAAGGGGCCCACTTTGTGCCCCCTCCCCTCCCCTCCCCTCCCCTACCCGCCCCTCTATCTCTCTTTGAAAGCTCGATCCCCACCGGACACAGAGAGCCACCTACTATTTCTTCCCGGCCGACAATTAATTCTCGTTTTCGCGGTATTTTCGGCGGTGCCCGACCAGCAAACCGGATCCCGGGAATGGTACCGCTCACCTGCAGCGTGACCTTGAAAGGCTCCTGAAGCCGTTCCCGCTCGAGCAGGTAAGCTATGGCACCGGGCATCGCATCCACCCCCTTGGCCTCCTTCGCGCCCAGGTACCACACGTAGTACGAGCTCTTCTTGACATCCTTGCTGCTCCGAAGACGCAGGGCCATCACTAGCTACCTGCAACAGATACGCTCCACTGTTATACGCTTCTTCCACGTAGACGCGTCCCGATCCGGCACAGGGTGAACCGCAACCAATCAATAGACTGCCCACCTTTCTGCCGGATTTTTTGCCTCGAGGGAGAACACCCGTCACGCTTTTCTTTAGCTATTAACGCGTGCGCTACCAGCGTCACGCATACGTGACCACCACAGTGTTGCATTGTACTTGAAGTAGATACAATTTATTGAGTCGACGACGTTCAAATTATAAGGCACAGCACGACGGCCGGAGAACTTTTCAATTTTTATGTGATTACTAGACATCGGATCTTTATGCATTTATGGCTTATGGAAATGTTAAAAAAATGCTATAATATAAAATTCGAGAAAATTTAACACGATTTTTATTTGCTTTGGATCTACAAACGCTGTCCCCATTAAAAAAATAGGATTTTATTTCATTCCACTTTTTTAAAAGGTTTCTATAAAAATTGGAAATTGCATAAACATCCGATGTCTAGTGATTACATTCATTTTGATATTCTGTAGATGGTTGCATTTCATAAAATGTTATAACTCTGAGAGCTGTGCACCAAAGCAAGTGCTGATAGCAAACGTCTTAATATGAAAATTAATACCTTGGTCTTTTAAACACAGCTGGCACGAAAAATTTTCTTGTGTACTTCTAAAAACCTCTAGATGAATCTTTAATTGATTTTCTTTCTTCCCGTTCCCCCAAAAATTAAAAAATTAAGGATAAAAATCGGGCAAGCAGAACAGTTACTGAAACGACCATAAAACCCTAAGTTTTAACTATAAACCGGAGAAAAGTTGCTTATTCCAGAAAATGCATCAGCCAGAAAACAAAGCGCCCAGAAATCCACCAACCTTGTTCCCACAAGGCCCCGATTCCAGAACACTGAGAGATCCTTATCGATCGAGATTGTGACCTTGCGAAAGCCAGCTCGACATAATTAGCGCCTGGGCATCGGTCAATCGTGCCCAGTCTCAACCAGACCAGTTTGCCAAGCACAGGAATTCGCAATTTTATATCTCTCGCAGTGTCAACAGAGAAGAGATAAAAGATGGATTAGCATAAACGGGGAGGCGCTATAATACGTCCGATTTTTCTCGCTCCGTCTGTCCAGGTGTCTCCGAGACGTTTCCCCTCGCGAGGCTAGGCAGCCGATTTTCCAGCGTGTTGCGCGAGAACCACACGTACACAGGTAGGTAGGTACCGTTCGCAGGCTCGCTTAGAACACGAGCAGCTTGTCTGTTCATCCACTTCCTCAATTACTTTCACGCTTAAACCCGTTTCTACGTTATCCGTCTCGCGGGGAATCGGTTCCCACCGATCCGCGCCGAGCGGCGTCGATCCTCTCGCGAAGCGAAAACGTCTCAGGAACCGGAAACAGCCTCGACGAAGATCAATGTCATGCCCCGGAGATCCCTCAATTATCCTCTCTTCTGCGACCGGGTGCATAACTCTTCCTAACGCGATCCGCTGGGTGAGGAATTTCACGGGAAAAACCTATTTCAGGGCCCACGGTTCAACGCCATACTGTTTTGGGGCCTCGGGAATTATTTTACTCCTCTGACGTTTGATGAAAATTAACACTTTTTGACTGCCAAACTAGAACCGTCAAAAATTCCATAAAATAAAAGCGTTATTTAATGAAATAAAAAATTGAAAAAATTAAATGTATGATATTGAGTAGTCCTCCAACTTTCTTACATTTTACTGATCCTAATCAAATTTGGTGCAACGAATATATTAACATGAAAATTTATTTTAAAATCTGGACAAATAATTCCGTCACTCAGATATGGGTGACACGGCGGTCAACGTGTTAAAAACTGAATTGTGTTTGGTTGGAATACAGTCGAATGAATCGGTATTTATTAGGATTTTTAGAGTACGGAGATACTTTGAATTTTTGGAAATTTTTTGGAGCTTGTCTTTGGCATCTAATGCGTCGATTCCTTTGGAAATTACGTCCCTTTGTTATTAGTTTACTCCTCCGAAAAGTTAATCAGAATTAGAAACTCGTCGATTTTTATTAAAAATTTTTAGAGAACAGAGTTGTTCCAAGTTCGTAGGCATTATTTGAAGCCGCTTTTCAGCACCTAATGCGCTGTTGCATTCGGAAGCTATGACCTTTTCAGGAATTATTTGCCCAATGTTTCATCGTCATTGTGTCGACTAATGAACCTTAATGATGCAAGGAAATCCGCAATGTTGGGAAAATAATTCCAAAAGGACACCACAGCTTGTGTCCGACAGCCTGAAGAGCGAAAACTGCATGGAAAATCGGTTCATTTGTTTTTCGCGCCATAAAAGTCGCTCGTTTACGGTCGCCGCGTTCGGCAAAGTTCGCGCATTCTAACGGCGCGAGTGGAATTTGATATACGTGCGGTTCTAAACGCTCGTTAAACTCGCCGGGAAAGCGTCATTAATTATTTTGGTATCAGAAGAAAACTAGAGGATCGACATCCTGCTTAAGCGCGGAGCTTGTGTCTATGGACTTTCCGTTCACGAGTAACCACAAATTTGTATGTATACTACCGGCCATAAGTGTTTACCCACCTACATATTTTTTAACATTGTAGTCCACGGTTCTACAGTTCAGCTTCAATAACTTTGCTATTTCTCTGTTACCTTTTTCGATGCTATGATGGGACACTATTAGAGCGCGCGTTTCAATCGATAATTCTTTTCTCCCTGACATTATTTGAAATTTTCGCAAAATTCTTTAGGCACGTGAAAATCAACTGTTTACTGTATGAAAGCTTAATTCAGTATCAAATTTGAGAAGACTAAGATACCTGTATTACCTGCGTTCATATTCCCTACTGACCGTTATAAAAATTTCAGAAAAATGGGTTTCTTTACCTGAACTCCAAAATTGTCGTTTTTCATAAATAGCTGTAAACTCATTTACAGTACCTGATTGTGTATGTACAGAATATTTTGGATGTTTTTTATTAGCCTTATAATTAGGATTTAATGCTACGGACATTTTCATAACAATAAAATACCTATTATTTGAATAGTAACGAAATTTGAAGGTGGGTAAACACTTATGGCCGGTAGTGTAAACACAGGGGTCACCTTTCGAAGGTCGCTTAAACGAAAAGCCTAGTACGGAAAGTTTGAGAGCGAGAGAGAGAGAGAGAAGAGAGCTTCAACTTCGACAAGGAGGCAGACCATCATATTTCCAATTGGTAATGGTGGTTTCATGATTCTTAAAGATCGGTATCCCTATTAGAAGCTCAAGTACCTATCGGGAAGAACCATAAATTCGGCCATTCGATGCTATCTACTTGCGAGCGCACCGGGCCCGGCGTTGCTCTCTTTATTTATGCATTGCACGTGTTTCGAAATCTTATACGTTGGCGTGTGACTGTAAATATGTAATAGGCTCGCTTTACCGACAGACACGGCACCGCTCGAGCCGCGAAGAGTTATGGTTCTCCTCGCAGGATGAACCAACGAACTCTTCCGTACCGCCGCGAGGAGGTCGAGGGGAACACGATTTTACAATAGTTCGTTTTCCTTTCTTTTCTTTTATCTTGCGTCTGTCTTTTGTTTTCTGGCCGTTGCAACGATTGTCAACCGGCGAACAAGCATCGGTACATTACGAAAACACGATTACCCGATCGCCGTTCGATCGGACGCAACAATTACATCCTCCGCGACCGAACGTTACAACTTTCAAATCTGCCGCTTTCATCACCGGCTTGAGCGCGCGCGCGCGCGCACCGAGGCAATTAAATTCGAGTTTCATCGCTCGGGCTCGTTTATCAATTCTATCGATGGCTCGCGTCGAGCTAGACAACCCTTTCGCCGACGCGAAGCCGGCGAGAACTATCGCGAATTGCTGGAAAAAGATGTTCCACTCTGGTTGCTTTCAGCCATCTTCGTCAATGCTCAACCTTTGATGATGTACGTTTAATCGGCAACTTCGACTTTTACCGCGGAGTACCGGCAATTAAATTTCTTAACACTTTGAGTGGCATGGCGCCGCAGCATCGATAATTCCATCAAAATGAATGTCATTTATTTTACGAAATAAAAGTGCTAAAGTTAGAATGTGTGATACTGAAAGTACCATGCATTTTACAGATCCCAGTCGAATTCGCTACATCAAATACCATAACGCCATAATTCATTTACTGTGTACAAATAATTTTTGGGAGATGTGGCAGTCACTGTTGAAGAAGATCTAGAAAATATTTATACACCGATTCATTTCACCCCAATAAAAATAGTATTACCCCGACAATGTAGGAATAAATTGTTTACTATCTTTGACTGAATCGTTTCATTCCCATCTGAACAAAAATAATATTTCCCCTGAATTTTTTTTTTTTATGTCAGTTTATCCTAGCTTCGAATCCAAAGAATGCTTTGAAAGATGTTACGTGCCTACTTCCGTCTTGTTTAACTCCCATAGTCGCTTCTGATCCGGTAGTGATTCCGGCACAGGATTCACAGGGTTTACGATCCTGTTCAATTATCTTTTATTCAAACAGTTTATTCTGCGATCAGGTTCGATAATTGGTTCAAACGTGCAAGAACGTGTGCGAGCCACGGATCGAGTTCATACTTATCCGTTGAACTTGATCCCCGCGCTACTATTCCAGCTGTTTCAAAACATTTCCACCTACCGAATCACCTGCTCGTTATCCTAAGTCGTTGAGACATTCCTCTATCCTTTCTCACTGACAATTATAATACTCGTTGCCAGGCTGTCGATTGTTGCGCGCCCGTTGCGCGCACCGCCGTGCGAAACGCAAGAATTCCAATGCGGTTTGCGGAAGCTTGTCTCTACAACCCGATAAACAATCGAAAAAGAAACTGAACGATCGTTTAATTTTTCGTTCTGTCGCCTACAATTTAGTTCAAAGATTCTTTCTCTACAAAGAAAACTACACATTAGAAAAGGGGATATAATTTATTCGATATTGTTTCATTCGCCTCACTAACAACTGGACTACGAATTTTTCGTTCGGAGCCGTCTCGTCTCTACAGCGATGAATTCCTACAGCTCAAAAACAAATATGAGTAACGCTATATTCGTTTAAAAATAAAAGAGGGATAATTTATTCGTAATTGTTTCATTCGTCACATTAAGAACTGAGGCCTAATTGAAAACGGTAAAAACTATACTATTATTATTGGTATTATTTTCAATCTATTAAACATTTGTATTTAAAAATTTAAAACCTGTCCTTTGGCACCTCCGGTAAAAATGCCGTTAAACAATGTCCTACGGAGACAGTGAAACGAATAACATTGTATTTATTTTTTAACAACAAATATTCTACAAAAACCCTGCTCTCACGTTTTCCTAATTGCGAATGTAAAAAGAAATCGTAGAACAATTCAGAGCTGTTTTGGTTGTAAGCTACCCAGATGATGAAGCCCACGAAAAGTTGTCCTTGAGAAAAGCGAAGGTCCGCGCGGGTCAAAAGGGACCCGGTGGCCGCCATTCAAGGGTTAATGGTGCCGCGGCGAGAAGCAATGGCCGCAGAGAGTCAGCCGGTGAACAGGTGAACACGGAAAGCCACGGTGGAACACCGAACAAGAGGATGGTGTGCGGGATAATCGAGCGGGTCTGCTGGTCGCGGCGTTTTTCGCAGAAATTGAGCAAACGCCGCGTCGCAGCCTGAAGAGGCAACGGGTCTTCGGGGCCTGATACGTAGGCCGTAGGAACGAGTTGGTTTACGGATGGTAGCCGGTGGACTCTATAGGTGTCTGCGAGAGAGCTGTGGTGCAGGGGCACCGAGAGATCCATAGTAGACGCGCGCGGGTACACACGGACACGCAGAACGGGACGGAGGAACGGCATACGTACACAGAAAAGCTGCGGCACCACCGATAAAGAGGCGAGCTGGCTGGCGTGTCTGACAGCTGCGCGAGCACCGACCACTTTTCCACGCTCCCGACGTCCCTCGGAGACCCGGTGCCACCAATGATCCCAGTGTTCCCGGCCAGGTACGCCACGGTGTACGGTAATAACCGGTGTTGCGCGTGCGATCGTTCGGGAGACGCGACGCAACGGCGGCGTTCAGGAAAAAATCGTCGACGAAAACAAAACCGAACCGTACCGAACCGAACCGAACGAAAACAAAAAGAACGATATGCGCGCGGTTGCGGCGTGCGAAACAGCGTCTGGGCCCGCGGAGCGTGTTCACTTGTCAACGACGCGGCGCGAGTGGTATCGCGCGTACCCAACCATCACGGGATACTGACTTTACGGCGGAGATCCTCCGCGAAGAGCTCGAGTGAAACGCGGACGAGGGAGAGTGAGCGAGAGAGAGAGAGGGCCCGGCCGTTGGAACGGACGAGGACGGCCGGAGGAGGGGAACCGAGAGAGACAGAGAGAGAGAGTGAGACTTGACGGGGCCCGGAGGGGAGCGTTCGATGGTGAAGAGTGGGAGAAAGAGACGGAGAAACACGGACCGCGAGCTCGGTCGAGGCCCCGATGCCTCTGTCTGTCCTTTGTCGGCGGGCCTTACCCCCTCTCCCCACGCCTCCTAACCGCCTGTCCCCCCAGCTCGTTTCGACGGGCCTCGATCTTCTCCCCTCTCTCTCCTCTCTCTTTCGGACGAACCGCTGCCGCCACACCTTGCCGAGATCGACTCGCGATCGCCGGTAACGCGCGTTCCCTGCCGTCAGCCTGGAACTAACCGGACGGTTCTCTGTCCTGAATTTTAGTCCCCGGGGCACCGGCGCGAGCGAGAACAACCGATCCACGGGACGCAGAAGGGGGCATACGACGGGCCCCGGTGGCGGTAGAACCGGGCCCCTTCTCCTTTCTCTTTCTCTCTCCGCCTCGCTCTTGGCTATTTCTCTCTTTCTCTCTCACCGTTGCTCGCTCGCTGGCTCGTTGCATGGCCAGTCCAACCGATTCCCTACCTGCCTGGGTTTTAGTCTCCTCGCCGGGGCGCCCCTGTGCTCGAGGATGGCAGGTTAAACCGGGCAGGTAGAGAGGCCCATTGATCAGCGATGGAGACAACACGCGGCCGGTGTCGGTTGCTCGTTCACCCCCTTTTTTTCGAGCAGTCGAAATGTCACCGTGTCAAGTTCGCACCGACCAGACGGACGGGAAACCCGGCCTGCTAATTGAACGCAGTCGTTACCCAGTCGCTAATTCATTCCCTTCTGCACGCTAGCTAGACAAAGACATGAATGTCTTGTCGGAAGGGATGTACGTAAGAGAAGTTTATGAACCTACCAGGGATGAAACGTGAGTCTGTTTTGACTAAATTGTGAAATGTTCGACTTCTGGTAGCTAACTCGAATATCCAGTCGCGTGTATGTTAAAATTACCACTGGTCTCTACATTCAAAAGTGTTGACTGAGAATCTGAATGAACTTGCACTTTTATTTCAGAACGTGCCACAACATTATTATTCAGCGTTATGCAATTACAGTATTCCAACATGCAGATTTGCTGATCTATGCATGCAGAACAGGCGAGAAATACTACACTTGTTCTTGCGTACCATATACATAATTGTGACACTATTGATGCGTGTAATGTAAGTCAGCAATAATCAGCAACTGTTGGCGCAAACGTCAATGTCAAGTGTGGCCCAACCCAAGACCAGGATGGGTTAAAAACAGGTATAGTTATTTCCAGACTGATTTGGTGCATTTGTGACAAGAACCAGTGAGTGCAATTTAAAACGGTAGAAAAACTAATAATTGTGAAACATCTACATTTTCAACATGTTAAAATTATTGAAGGAAGAATAAAATGACTACCTGGCTTCTATCTCTTGCAATTGACAGGGGAAATTTTTATTCTGCATAAAGTTGCACAGTCTATTTCTAAAGAAACAGAATCTCAAAATTTCCTAGCCAATAAATAGTTGACTAAAGATTGAAACTAACACCCTTTGGGTCCCCTCGACAGGTAGAGGCCCGATCCGTAACAAAAAGCACATTTCCACTCGCAGGTCCCAAACTAGCACTAGGGACCGGTGGTCCCACTACAACAATTTAAGAAACATTGTATCATCATAAAATCCCATAGCAATTCTGCGAATATCTGCACCCAGAACCGAGTTCGGCGAGCCGAGATCGAAGGTCCCCGGCTGAGTCAGGATATTCAGATCGCGGGAGTTTCGTAACTTGCTAGATAAGCATCAGTCGGTCCCATCACTACCGCCAACACGGCCGAGCGGGCCCAATACGAGCGATGCCGCCTCTGGACACGACCGAGAGCCTAGCGCCGTCTCTCTCCATCATGTTCGTTTGCGTGCACGATTCTCGTCTCTGTTGGTTGCTTGAAAACGGTCCCCCAATGCGATTCACCGCGGCCTCCGACGGGGACCGTCTTCCACCTCCCTCTCGTTCTGCTGCTCGTCCACCTACACGTTCGTATAAACAGTGTTCGGGCTCGCTTAAGGGTGCGGTTATACTCGATGCAATACCCGATCGATCATGCCGGTCGTCTCGACACACCGGCTGGTCAATTAATTTTAAATAACTATAACTGAATGTTTTAATAATTAACTCTCTGCCTGCAACCTTATTTTTATCGACTCCGTCTGCATACTGGGCCGTCTGTGTTCACCACTAATATTTTTACTATTCTAGGCTTACAAAAATCTAAACAAACATTCTGGAACACGTGTTGAAGCCTCTATTTTAATATAAAACGTCAAATGTTTAAAGCATTAAAATAAATATCGAAAAGATAGAAATTTCCGGATGTAAACAATCTTGGTTTCCCACGGGGGGTTAATAGTTTAAACACGAAATGAAGAAGAGAGCCAGTACAGTGGAGTATCGTTAAAAAATATGGTATTATGTTATGGCAAAATATGGCTCCCCTAGCTAAGAGGTTAAAAACGCAATTGGAAATTGGATCCAGTAGAACCGCAACCTAACCCGACGTGCAACCCTACAGGGTGTACCGATTAACAAGCGACCCGCGAGATCAAAGAGGCTCATCCGAGGATTGTTCCAGGGTAATCTCGTCCCCTTCGAATCCATTTCGCGAGCACCTAAAATGGAAGATGGATTTAGCTCGACTGTACCGCGCTGGGACCTTATTTGGCGCACTCATTCGTCCGTACCAATACGCCGGGACGGTTTTTCTGGTCGCTGAACCTTTCGAGATCGTCGATCTTCTTCGCCGATTTTTTAAGAAATTTGCACTCGTAGATGACAAGATGATCCGTCCAAGTTTCGTTCAGTTCTCTAATTTACATAGCGACCCAGACGAAAAGACACGTTTCTAACGAATTTTCTTGCGATTTTCTCCTCTACGCAGATTCCTTAAAAGTTCAAGGTTTCTTCGTTTTCTTTCGTCTACAATCCTATATTTCATAATCCATCTGTAATCCGTGGAAAATGCTTCAATGGGTTTTTCTCGTTGGCGCAGAATTGTTCAATGTCAAGGGTTGCTTTTCCATTTCGTTTGGACGTCCCGTCAGTATCGCAGTGCAACACAATCCATAATTCATAAATGCCGCAAACGTTACCGCTCGTAAAAACGGTATTTATAGAGGCGTTTCTGTCTCTCTCTTTCTTTCTCTCGATCTCTCGCTCTTTTTCACGGAGCTTTTACAATTTCTTACCGTGCGAAGGACGAATTCATATTCATCGGCGTCACGCGACAATTCCATTCAGGGCCGCTCGAGGCGCAGATTGCTCGCTCGCCGATGATGATGATGAATACTCCATTTCTTGCGGGACCGTTACGGCGCGGCGTGTTCAACTAGAAAGTTTTCATTTTTCTGCCTTGGCGACCACGGTTTTTACCGCGATTATCTCATCGATCTCGCTGGGATCTGATTCATCGGTTCATCGACAGGTCAGTTACTCGCGCGGTGTCGTGGGTGGCTCGTGCTGACCTTCCCGGAAGGAAATCGAGTCACGTCGAGGTGGAATTAACGGGGACAGTCGGACAAATGTTTTCAACCGAGCCAAATCAGTGGCAAGAGTGACTCGAGCATTTAGATTTTACCGTTACCTTATCACTAGACTGCTGATTTTATGCATTTGTGACTCAAAGATACTCAAATTAATTTTATACAATTTCGTACATTGAATTCTCGATATATGTCAACAACTCATCATCCAGGAGACATACAGTGAGTAACGAAAGTATTCGAACGCCCTTTAAATCAGTATAACTTTTTTGTTTAAGTGAATCAAACGACCTGAATTTTTTAGGAGTTAGAAGAATTGGTTTTCCAAATGATGTGTAAAAAAGATTTTGAAAAAATTGCAATTGGTAAGATTTACATGAGAAAATAAAAATGGCACTTTTCACAACTTTTTTATTTGAACCTGTAGTGAAAATTTAAAATATTCGTTTTGTAGATATATGTTAGTTATATACATGCTGAAAATTTCATTGAAATCGATTAATATACACACGAGCTACAACTAGTTAAAAGTGGTGAAAAAAGCGTAGATTTTCACGACTTTTGGCCAGTTTCTGCTTAAAATCCTCAGATTCTAACATATTTTGATACGTGCCATTTTTATCTGCGTCAGCCGATTTCGATGAAATTTTCAGTACGTGTATAACTAACAGAGATCTACAAAAAACGCATATTTTAAATTTTCATTACAGGCTCAAATAAAAAAGTTGTGAATAGTGCCATTTTTATTTTCTCATGTAATTCTTACCAAGTGCAATTTTTTCAAAATCTTTTTTACACATCATTTGGAAAAGCAATTCTTCTAACTCCTAAAAAAAGTCAGGTCGTTTGATTCACTTAAAAAAAAAGTTATACTGATTTAAAGGGCGTTCGAATACTTTCGTTACTCACTGTATATAGGTGTTCGAGGCCTCTGGTGCTTCGTGGCCTCTCGCAGGGAATACCCCGCTGTAGTGGGGATAATTCCGCGACATTTATCATCCAAGTCTCGGCGACATATATAGAGAAACCATTGTATTCAGAGACTCCACGACTTTCTTCTGTCAAATTGTTTCAATATCTCGTGAAGGAGACGCATAAAACATTTTCAAAACGAAGACAAGCAATGAAGCAAACTGTGGCATCGAACGTGTTATGGTTTAAGCAATGGAGAAATGTAACCTCGAGGAATTAGTGCAGCCGAGCACGTGGGTGTTCTCTCTCGCTCGTGCAAAATGAAATTCGTTCATCATCGATTCAGACTTTCACTGGCATTCGAGCCGCATAGCTCAGGACTCTGATCCCGGCCGCAGGATAAGCGTGCTATTTTATTTTCGTCCGGTGCGGTGTGCATCATGTTCGCTCTGTATCGATTTTACGACAAGCATGTGTGCGTGCGCGTGCAACTATGCTGCGGTTAGCCAGCGGGGAACGCGTTCACTTATAATTTGAGACCGTGAGGTTGTGTCGAACATCGGCGCGCTCGATCCGATCATCGAGCGCGTGCGCCACTCCCTTGGCGCGTGAAAACTATCGCCTTTGAATCAGGATGTTTCGTCTCAGAATATCTTTCGTAGCAACCAAGGGAGGGGACAAACAGTACAGTGAAATACATGAGCTTATTTGACAACACACGTCACCGTTTTATCTCAGTCTAAATTGACGCTACGGGATGCGTTAAAATGACGCGTCCTAATATTTTTAATTTAGAATTATTTAGACAGTAAAGAGTCTTCCACGAGGAATTAATCGTCACATTTATTTCTTTGGGTATACATTATTACTTTGACTGCTATCTTGGTTAGAATGAGTGACCGGCATGATGGTGGAACCGCGTTATTAAGTAATGGATAATAATTATTAATAACGCTGATCGTTCGTACGAATGAATTAGAGAAAGGAATTAAAAAATAATGGCTAAATACTTGCATAGACGCGTTCCCGGATTTTTATAATGTAACATGAAAGAACGTTTAGTGCCGCGTAAACCTATTGTGAAGAACAGCTTTTGAAGGTCAAGGACCCAACGGGAAATTCGAAAATGAAAGGACGACTCTGGTTGAAAACGACCCGGGCAGCCTTGGAGGTTGGGACCAGTTCATTTCGCGAGAAAAAAGAGCCGAAATCGCGGACAGCAGCGTTGTCCACGTAGACTATAAATTGAAACGGAATCGCCGGCTAAACCGGAACCAATTTACGCCTCCGCGAGCGATTAGTCGGGGAACGAGAGGCGAACGAGCGGCTCCTCCGGTTCCCTGGAATGCGAAACACGTTTAAACGCAACGGGATCCACGTCGAAAAACGACGAAACCGTGGACACACAGAGAAAAAGGAAGGGTCCCCGGCCAACGGCCATTTTGTTCGCCGGTGCGGAAACGACGAGACAATTCACTTAGGCCGCGGAAGATCGAAACCCTGTCGTTTCTAGCCGTCGCACGGTTTGCGACCGGGATCCTGGAACACTTCTGACTCGTTGTTAACGATTCCGCCAGCTTCCTCGTTTAATTACCTTGTTTGAGAAGCTCGTGAGCAGCTTTAATTAGCGAAAATGATCGCCGGGCGGCCGGTCGTAGTTGGACTGTAATTCTGCCTGCATTCTTGGCTCGACAAAGTTACTTAAAATCGGGAAAACGCGAAGCAGAACTCACGTTTCATCGCTGCCTTGATATGTCTTGGTCAAGATAGTACAAAATTTAGTAGAAGACAGTTACAATCTCTTTGAGTATTACGTATGCTGTGTACTATGTTTGTAAATATGATGTAGAAAATTAATTAGATTACTTTTGAGGAAATTAACCCCTTGCCCTACAATAACGAGCCAGACTCGTTATGAAGATTCTGAATAGAGTCTAATAAATGTAAACGTTATTAATTTCCTTTAAATCGAAATAAAAATCTATTTTTTTTTTTGTAGTTGATATATATCCTTTGAGGAAAATGTAGGCATAGAATAAATATAAACTATCTCTTTTTTCTATGAAATTCTGAACGATGAAGAATTTCTAATCATTATAATCACAAAATAAGTAGTAGTGCAAGGGGTTAAGGAAGGTGGCGAACGTGTTACAGGAATTTTGGGCACTTTTACTGGCTTGGGTGAAAAAGTGCAAGGAAAGGGCTGGAGAATGGTAACGCATGTCGTTATCAGCGACGCTTGTCGAAGGAAGTTCAATCCCATCAAAGTAACGGCTCGCGACGATTACCCCCGTTGAATACGCTCCGAGACACATGGAAACGAGGCTCGCGTAACTCCGCGTAACGTTACGACGTCGCGGCTACCTAATCGCCAAGGCAATGTCCCGGGAAACAGATAGGGAAAACAGGAAAAGGACACGTGCGGGAACCGCGTCACGGTAGAACGCCGCCGAGAAAGTAAAACGGTCGTCGCGGGACGTAAAGTCAACCGTGAAACCGATCACACTGTGTCCCCGCTGCCGTTTAAACTTTAAACCGATACGATGCACCGGATCGGTGGACGCGAAACTGACGATCGCAATAAGGAATCCATTGTCTCGAGGATCGAATGCAACGGCGACTGACATTTGGTCTTCGGAGGAGGACAATCAAATAGTACGGTCGACGGAAAGGTGAGAAAGATTGCAATGATGGTAAAAATGTTAAACGTTTCTGCAAGAATTATAGGATTTGTCCACAGATGATTTTTGATCGTTTAGGAGATTGAAGAGTTATTATGTTGAACACTAAGAGATGCAGATGAAGTTCCTCCCGATTTCTAGTGTTATGATCACACAGAGGGAGAGAGAGAGAGAGAGAGAGAGAGAGAGAGAGCCACGCTAGGCGTATCAACCGCGACACCGAGACTCGCGAGATTCCTTTCACGTGATTAAATGTCGAGGGAATTTTTATAACAGTACCGCGAAGAGTATCTAGAAAGTCGCGTGGTGACGTAATGGTAAAACATGCCATTAACGCGGCGAGAGATTCTTACCATTTTGAGGAACTGTGCAAACGCAGGGCGAATGCAGAGTGCGTCGATGTGTTATCATGAGAACTCAAAAACAAAAATATTAATTAATTGTCATACGTATAGAACTTTTTACGTTTATTGAAAATTTGAAGAAGATGTGAACAACCAGATAAAAATTGTAAATTGTTACTTTAACACTCGATGCAAACATTGGCAAGAATTATTACCATCGGAAAAAGTCGATCAAAAAATGTTTAAATTTTTACTTTGTACCACTAGCGTCATCCGTGGCAAAACGCCCAAGTTGATAGCCATTAGACGATCATTACCAAGTGTTGCACCATTTTGTTTCAGTTCTCAAACCACAAACGAGGTATAGGAATAGTCACCGACGAGATATATATACGAGAAATATATCTCGTCGGTGATACAGTTCTCCCGTAAGGCTCGTCGGTGGAATAGTCCTCGCTATAGTGCTGCCATCTAGTCTAATTTTTAGCCTAGATCAGAATCTGCATCATCTTTTTAGCCGAGACCAGAACCTGCATCATCTTTTTAGCCTGGACCAGAACAGTATCTCAATCAGTTTCCAGCTTCTGTTAGCAGATGGCTCTGCCGCTTATTCATCGTTTTCAATATGGCCGACGTATATCCACGTGAGACTATAACCAATTTGTATTGTTTACATGTGATTGACCACTGCTTAAATATAATAGCGTTACAATGGTTGAGGAAACGAATATCGAGCAAAAAGTCACAAGAATGGAAGACATTCTTGTTGACAATCCCACAGTGACTGACACAGACATTTCAAACACAAAAAGCGTGAAAGTTAAGAAGGAAAAGAAACAGGAACTGGAGGTGCCAAGAGGCAAGCCCAAATCTGGTAGAATATGGAAGGAAGAGAAGAAGAGGTATATAGAATCCAATTTTTCTAAGTCTCAGTTTAGCATGTGCGCAATATCCACATGTAGGTATCTTTTTCTTACAGATTTTCCTCTATCATCAAAACCCGTGGCATACGTTTATCCTTCGAAAAGAAGCAAAAGTTGAGGGATGACTTGAAGAGGGTGAAAGAAATGTCAAGGACGATCAAGGCTCAGAAAAATGCAGAGAAGGAAGCCAAAAAAGAGAGAAGGAAATTAAACCTTAAACGCGCTGAAGAAAACCAGAGGAAGAGCGAAATTGTCCAAGTGGTGAGTAGCATACTTACAATCGGTAAACACACGAGTCAACAAGAAATTGTATATTATCTTTAACATATGTTACACATGTATAAAAATAATTTGTATACACAATGCTATAGACACTGATTAAAGCTAATATTCTTATTCTAGATTACAAACACTGCAAAACTGAAGAATATAAAGAAGAAGCATCTAAGAACAATACAAAAAAGGGACACGCTCAACATGTAAAAATACTGAATAGAAATAAATTCGTGTTAACTTGTATATGACGTCATAGATTGTAAAATATTTTTTTGTAGCATACGGTGCATTAAAGATACGTTTACAGAGTAGTATTATCTCATTGCACATAAGTGTAATACTAAGTATTAGCTTGCTATCATTTACACTGGCCTTCATTGGCTTCTCTAGCCTTCTGTCTGGCCACGAAATCGCGAAGCTGAGGTCTCAAGTTGTATTTCGTATGGCTGATCCACTGAAAAATAAATACATTTTTTAATGATGTCGGTCCGCATCGAATCACCATCGATCAAGAAATATTACCATCGTTTTAACCCATTTCGGCAGGCTCTCCTTGTTAACCGGGAACAAAAATCTGAAATCGCCAATTCAATGTGAACCGTCTCGCGTACCGTTTCCACAATTATACGAACCTTTCGTCCACTAATAGCACTGCCCCCCAATCCTTCACGTGTCTCAGACAACGACCGAGGGCCTGGTTCAAAGCTCGGAACGCTTGGACCGAGTACCAGTCCGAGCCTTTTAACAAGCCTCTCGCGATATTCATGTCGTTATATTTAAATTTCATATCAATTACCGGATCCATTCTTACCGGGTAGGGTATGCCGACCTGCAAAAGGAATGCTTAATCTCTTTCCCTCGCCCAATTTGAATTTCTATGACTACCTACCGTTACCACGCAGCGGGCTTCGTCGTCTCGGAAGTCGATGCCTTCGGCGACCTTTCCCCGGAAAACCGCCAGGAACAGGGCGCCGTCGATTCCCCCGCTCGGTCCGTCAGAGGTAGCCTTTATAACATCCCGAAAATCGTTCATGATGTCGTTTAAATCGCCCCCGTAACGGGGTTCCACGAACACCTGCTTTATGTTGTTGATCTTGCTCCAGATCGAAATCTTTTTCCACCTTTCCATTTGCGTGTTCATCATTTTGTATGACGAGAAGAAACACAGGATCCCATGGGGTACAGATTCGCAGACGTCGAGCAACACTTGTCCCAGCTCGTCCTGAAAAGATACAGACCATAGGGTGCACAGGATCCTATCAGATGTTCCGAACTAATTTATTAGTAGACTGCAGATCTTTATGCAAAATAAATATTTTCTGTATTAACTGCAACGAATGAAGCCTTTTTGGTCATACCTGGAAGGCCCAGCCGTTGACGTTCTGATAGGTAGCCTTGAGAGAAACATTGTTAGGCCCCTTGGGTATACAGGTGGCATATACTTGGTTCTTGGGGATCACGTGACCAGTGTTCAACACGTGATCGAACTTGGTGCTCAGCTCGCTCTGGAAGGTCGTAGTCGGCGTCAGGGTGCCAGAAGCAAGGATTATAGATCGTGCATTCTTGGCAAGAGGCGCGAAGATCACTCCAGGATTCATGCAGAGTAGCTTCAACGTGCGTGCGCGTTGCTCTCTCTTGTTTGACGGGTACCAAGTATCGTCTGCCGCCTACAATTTCAAGGTAAACAATAAACAATACATACATTTGTAAGATTGTACATTAATAAATAAACTGCGGACTTTCCTCGCTAGAAATCTGCATGTATATACTTACGTATTTAAAATCCCTGACCATGGTCTCGATCACACAGGCCCTGTAGTCGTTCACGTACTGCGTCGAGGCGATCATCCTCATGCTGTACATCAGGTGTTCGATGAGGATCTTTGTGGCCGGGGAGATCGCAGGCATCACAAAATTGCTGAGGTTACTGCGAACTTCCTCCTTCGAGTTCGCGAAGTCTTCAAGAGCAGTGCTGCAGGCGTCTACAAAAGCGGGGTACGCTGTTTCGCCGAGCTCGTGCATGTTGAAGAGCTCCAACAGCTCGGCACCGGTCCAGTACGGGCTCGACAGGTTTTCGCTGTGGTAATCCTGATCCCGAAGCGTGACAGACCACGATAGAAACATTGAGTACACAGGGAACGGTAAATACTTACGGTTTTCTCGAGCGTAATGCTCTTCAGGTACTCGTTAAGCCTCAGGATATAGTCCTGCAAAGTTTTGTATTTAGAGTCACTGGAGATCCTTTGGCTTGCGATGTGTTTGCAATCCATTGCAGCAGCTTCGAGATCATCTTCACGAAAGTCTACGCTGGCTACTTCCCTGCAGATGTCCTCTATGTTGTGTGCTTCGTCGAGAATGATCACGTGGTCTGTTAGGTCCACTTGCATCTGTAACGATCAGTTAAAGAGTATCAGGTATGGGCTGCGGGTCTTTAGGCAGAATAAAAATTGTTTGCAACAATTGCAAGAAACTGGAGTCATATAGATCTTTTCTGTCTTAAATATTAATTCTTAAACTCTTTTAATACTGTTTCGTAGAATGCTGAAGATTGCGAGTGGTCCTAACTTTTTGACCAGGGACTGTAATAGTATGGTACACGTAGAGTGTACCGAGGTGATTTACTTCATCGATACTCACGCTCTCGCGGATGTCAGGATCGATGAGATAGTTGTACGGACAGAAAATTATGTCGGCCATCCCCTTGAAGGATCTGGCAGCGAAATACGGGCATAAATCCCGCTTTCTACCGGAGGCCACCAGTTCCTCTATGTCCCATATAGGTTCCATACCCATTTGGTCCGGTGCGTAGATATTCCTAGTGTTGAGATTGTTGTGATGTCGACATCCAATTTTCTGCAAGAACGAACATAATTTTACGAAACGTTTCTTGGCGTTAATGATAATAGACTGGGGATTTTGATGCAAAATAATAGTTCAGTCACGAATTCAGTAGAAGCATTTTTCTTCCCTTAATAAGTTAACGCCTCTTTTAACCGCTCAATTTTGTTATAAATGCATAAAATCCGCAGTCTATTAACGATATTTTCTCGGCCAGATGAGAAACGAACTTTTTGAGGATCCAGTAGCTCGTTGCAGAGTTCTGTTTTGTTCCTCTTGTTTTGTCCGTCCTGGATGCAGGTGTGTTCACGGCTGCTCAAAATGGTCATTCTGCAAAGTGGATCACATCAGTATAACACGTTAAACGCTATGTCAGTCCCTGGGGACCAACGGTATCGAATTTACAACATAAAATATACTATACAATTTCTATATTATTAAAATATATGTTCACTGTCTTAATAAATTCGATTGGAACAGATTAAGCAGAAATGAGGTGGAAAGCGAGGAAATATTAGCTCCGCGTTTAACGTGTCAAGCATTATCACGCAACGGTGTTAATTTCGGAAACTTACATTTTGTGTTTGTAGGCCGTCTTTTTGAGCTCCCTCACGACCTGTTCAATCTGCTTATGGGTGCGCGTCCCATAGTAGATCTTGGGCAACTTCAGCTGCTTCCTAAAATTCATTAACCAAGCTTTAGCAACGCTGCGCCGCGTTTCAGTCGAACGAATCTACCAAAAGCATTCTTACAGATCTTCGCCGTTGTTGTTCGCATTGCTGCACTCTTTTGCGGCATCGCAGCAGCCCGAGGAAGCCTTGTCTTCAGGAAAATGCTCGGAATCTAAAATAATTCACTTTTCCATTAGAGTCCCTTTACGCACCGTGTTGAAGACACATTTCGAAAATCAAAGTAACAATTAACCCCTTGCACTACACCGAAACTCTGGAAAAGCCGTGCCAAACTTGTCCGCCAGAATGGGCAGACAATTAATATGTCACGAGTCAAACTCGTGATATTCAATTTTGGCACAAAATTTTCATCACGAGTCAGACTCGTCAAAGTAGTGCAAGGGGTTTACTATTTCTAAGCTACCCCTCACTGAACATTTGATTTCTCAAAAAATACCTATAAATTGCATTTGTGTCAATCTAATATTCCAACAGCAAACCCACCGAGCACTAAAAGTGGTTAGCATGTATTGTAAAAATAACAGTAACTATATAGATTTTGTTGATTTCTCACGGAAGTCATCTGGTCGGTTTAGTGTTGATGAAACAACTTGAGGTCAACTTTTGGGTTACACTGGCTAAAGTGCACCAGAGGTAAGGGAGAAGATCCTAAGCTTTTGTGATAGGGATGCAAAAAGGAGAGACACAAGATTGACAACTCGGTGAGCCAATTCTAATTCGATCTTTGATGTCGAGATCGCAGGTGTAGCAAAAGTAGCCTCGATCCTTGAGACGCAACGTTTCTTCGATTTTCGAGTCCCGGGTGCTTTGATCGCACGAGAAAACAGCTGGAATTGGAACGAATAAACAAGACGAGTAACAAAGAAGCTGGAGGTTCGGTCGTTGAATCGTCGAGGAAAAAAAGTCGTGTGTAGTGTGCAGAGGGTGGGAGGGGGATGTTTCTCCGGCTCGCATGGTCGACGCGAGCGTTTTCTAAGGAGCGCGTTCTGCCCCTATGTATATATATATAAATTTATATATATATATATATATATATATATATATATATATAACTGAAAAGGATTACGCTTATTTAGGAAGTTGTTCGCCGCTGAAAGGATCCGCTCGAAGATCGGAGCAAGCTCGCGTTCTATTAATGCCGTGAAATGAGCGAGGACGAGCGAGAGGAATGTCAAAACAGCGAGATCGGTGGCAGGTGAAAGGGCACGGAGAATCCATTGAGCGGGATCAATAGGGGTGGTTTTATCCACCCTCTCGACGGCCGTCGACAAAAGGGAGAGCCGAGGAGAGAACCAGCCTCTGCCTCGAAGGAGAGACTCAGAGAGAATAGACGAGGAACGGGGGAGGGACGGGAGCAGCGGGGAAAACGAACGAAAAGGAGTCATAGAAGAAGAAGGCCCCGGCCGGGTTAATCCTTTCGTGCGATTTACCGAGTCAGAAAAATAGAAATGATCGTAAATGACGATGAAAGGCATGAAATGGATGTTTATTCGTAAGCGGATTTCGACGATCGGGAGAGAGAGAGAGAGAGCTCGGCCACTCGAAGACGAAAACCCGTTCCGCTAAATCCGAGGATCTCCACCGTGTGCGATCTTCCACCACTTTACAACGTGATCTAGAAACTTCTAGTGGGGACAGGGCGACTGACAAATCGGGGTGAAGAATTCGAAGACACAAAGAAGACTGGTAAAACAAGAATCGACATCATCCATTAACTATTGTTAACAAGCGAAAGACACGGTAATGCATTTAGGTAAAAACTGGTAGATAAAACAGTAAAAACGTTAGAAGAATTTAAAGATACTGTTGTATATTATTTGCAACCTATTAAACATACTAAGATAGAAGTGAATCGCAAGAAAATCCCAGAATCAGCATGACCGTGCCTCCGAGCGCGAAACTATGCCAGATTTCAAAGGAACGCATCGATGGTTGATTAGCATCGACGAGACAAAATGACGCTTCTACAATTCCAGAGAGGAGTCAGAAATGATGATTAATCAGGAATCAGTGGTCACAGTGGTGACGTGGGAGTCTACTTAAAAAATGTCCAGCGCGATAAATAAGCAAGCGAAGGAAAACAAAATCGAAAGAGAGAGGGAGAGAGGAGGAGGAGGAGGAGGAGGAGGAAGGGAAGGGAGATTAACCGCAGGAGAATTGATCATCGAGGCCCATCGAGTGTTTCGTCATCGATCCCGGTCTCTCGAGGCAACAACAAGCCGCAAGTGTTCGGACGCGGAGAGAGTCAGTAATTCGATGGCGATGTTAAAGGGGGCGTCTCTCAAGGGTGCGATAACTTTCGGCGTCGACTGTATCGCTGGATGATACCCCCTCGGGGTTTTCTCCCCTCGGGTGTTGGGGTGTGTTTCGTTGCCTGGCAACGACACCCTCAAAGTCCCCGCTCTGATTGGCCCCGTCCCGCTTCTCCTGTCTTAGCCTCTCTCATCTCACCCCCTTCGACAATCAACCAGCCAGGCTGCCGCGCGCGGCGACCGTGCCTCTCTCTCTCTCCCTCTTCCTCTCTATCTCTCTCTCTCTCTCTTTCTCCTCTATCGACGATCAAAACCACCCTCGAGGCAACGAGGCTGCTGCTGCTGCTGCTGCTGCCTGCCTGCCTGCTTGTTACCCTGCTGCCTCCTCTTCAACCCCCTGCACGTCCACGAACCAACCCCCTCGACCGAACCCTCCCTGCCAAAATGGAAAGTCGGACACCCTATTTCACGTTGCCCGCGCGATAGTTGGTTAATTCAGTTTTTCGAGGCGAACCTATTCCAAGGTTCCTAGAGAAGCCAGCGCAAAAATCGAATTTCTAACCCTTTCGTAAAAATCAATTTTTCTTTACCTTCCCTGTCCCGAATCTTCGGCAGTTCTCGTATCGATTTTTCAGGACAGGTTTCATTGGATCAAAAGTGAGAGCTAGATTAACCAATTTGTTTTTTTTTTTTCTATCAATCTCTTCATTTTCAAGAAAAATAAGGGTCCAATTTGGAGGAGTGTCGAGGAAAAGCTTGATTGAAATTGGCAAGAGGGATCACTTTGAATTATATAGCAATCTACAGCGCCCTCTTAACACTTTGAGCGCCCCAGAAACGGGAGACTGAACTATTTGTTCAGACGTGCAAATGAATTTTTGCGCGCAGAGCGTAGCAAATTTCATTAGAGTCTGCAAAATGCTAGAGGGTTGGAAAAGCACTCTCAGCAACATCATTTTTGACATTTCTCTTTTTACTTTGCGATTTTTGTGTCGTTAAGAAGACAATCGAACCGAGGGACACTCTGATCTTTCCTGATTTTTTTTTTTTATTTTAACAATCGTTCGCAACAATAAGAGGATGATCAAAAGGAAAGATGCAAAGATCAAACTGAAACATGCTTCGATACGGTTTGTTGGAGATACAAATATCACCCTCGTGCTTGAAGAGAGCATTAATAACAAGGAGAAAGCATTTTTCTAATTTCCAAGGAGGAAAGGAAAGCACCGTATTCCCGGTCGCACAGACGCACGTTCGTCTGCCGATTATTTATTTAGACGGCGGCAATTTCGCGCACAGAGCCGACCAAGAGTGGACGGTCGCAAAATGGCCGCACGTCGTTCGTCCCGGCACAATCCTGCCGGGCTTTGCGCTCGGATAAAACGGGGAAAAGTCTAATCAGTCTAAAAAGGAAACAATTACGAATGGTATAGGAAACGGTGCTTTTTACGATCCGTGACGCGGAAACGCGGGCAATTAATTAAGCGTTACACGGTTTGTAATTCGTGAAATTAACGAGGATCGATGCGGCGTTATTGTGCCCCGACGAAAATAACCAGGAAGAACGGTGAATCGGTAATGAACGATAAAAGAGAACGAGAGAGGGACTCGTAAATTGATATTAATTTTTAATCGTCCGCCCGTAATCGAAAACGACCGTCAAGATTACCGGCGGTATAATGACGTTCGGTGTCAAGGAAACCGGCGATGAAGCCGTTCGTTGTGCGCTCTTATCTCCGGATAATATTCCCGAGGAAAGAAACGCGGGCCCAGGAAACAACGGATGAGGGAAAAAGGGAACGAAAAAGTAAATCACGCTCGAGACAATACGGTGTCGTGCACCCGCACACGCGTATTTCGTTTCCATTCATCTCACGGTCCATGAATGAACTCGTTTCACGTCGATCGCTCGCTTCGTATCTCCCGCCACCCCCCGCGACCTTCTCTGCGCCGTATCGCGAATAAATAAACAGTTGATTCTGCGAGCATAAAGCGACCGATTCTTCGATTTCTCTGCCTGGCATCGAAACAGGGTCATCCACTCCACAACCGGAGTCACGCTAATTAATGGCTGGTATCGATGCTTACCGATTGTTTCGAGAACGCGCGCCTCAATTATAGTGATCATGGGACCGTCGGAGTCTTCTCCTAGACAATTCTCAATTTTTCCATCTGGTCAACGATTTAGAATTCTATTTTGTTGTATATAATTGATTTATATCCTTTGGAGAAAACATAGACATATAATAAATATAAACTATCCTTGTTTTATATGAAATTCTGAACAATGAAGAATTTCCAACCATTACAATCACAAAATAAATAGTAGTTGGAGGGGTTAAACAGGATCAAACAGTGTACAAGGGTTGGAAGTTTAGATGGAAAATAACTTTTCGATATATGTCAATAACACGGGTCTTGTAGGAGCTATGCTATGTTTACACTCCTCGGCGACCAAGGTCTCTGGGATCATTCCGCGACGTTTATCGTCCAGGCCTTGGCGAAATATATAGAGAGATCACTGTAGGGAAACTAACTAGAAGAGGAAGATGTCGTCTACCGTTCAATAGACAAAAATTGCAATTAAATGTAAAGGTCTGCTTCTGAAGTGGATCGAAACAGTGCACAATATTGAAAATAAAGAGAGTAAAATGAGTAGATTTCCCTCAGACGAGGGGAAATGGTTACGATAGTCTCCAACCGCCGAAGACGATGAAGAAGAGTGGAGAAGGACAAGTTGTTGTATTTTGTGTCTGTGCTGGGACTCGTGTATTTTTTTTTTTTTTCGTAGCACAACATAGCCAATTGGAGTGGTTTGCATGGCGCCACGTGTCGACACCACAATCCAGGAACGATTCCTCGGTCTTCCTTTTGTCCGAAGCCGCGGAAGGCTGGGTTCGAGTTACTCGGAGAATTGGGGATTATTAGCGGGGGACCTCAGGGGTATTGATACGGCTTTTGTCTCGGCCGGTAGCAAAGTTTCGCGAAGCACCGCAATCCAACCAATTAGCGACGATTTGTTAAATCAAGCCGCAGCCACGAGAGTTAATTGGTCCTCGACTTTCGTTCTCCACCCTGCCCCTTGTCCCCGGCAACAAATACTCTAAGTCCCTCTTGATCAGGAAACCACTCGTCGATCCGACTCTGCTGCTGCTGCTGCTGCTGCTTTCTTCTTCTTCTTCTTCATCTTTTTTTTTCTCTCTCTCCCTACCTTTTTCTTTTGGCTTCCGTTGGCCGACCACCGCGCTAAGATCGCCGGAAGACGTAGCGATCCGAGAATACCAATTATTGGTTCCGGGGAGATCCCGAGGTTTCGCGGTGCCCTTTCTTCGCGCTCGAAATATTATCCGGTGAGCTCGCTCCCTCTGAGAACCATGTTTCACAACCGATTCCTCGATATCGACGAATTTAACACATTGGCTGCCACCATCTGTTTTCTTTGCTTTCGGAAATGTTGACACATTCGCGACCGGCAAATTTTCTCCGTTTCCAATACCGAGTACCGGCGAAAATAATGAAATTCTGAAACTGGTCGCGGTAAACTTGTATCGCTAAAGCAAGGATAAAAATGATAAAATTTAATAAGATTTTCATAATTTGTATACTTGCTTTACGGGTAGATTATAATTATATATTCACGTCTGCGGCGATCAGGAATAAAATTTAAAGTGACGTGAATTCAGCGGTCGCGAGTGCGTTAAAATAATTTAATAAAGGACCATGGAGTTTCTCTTAATCCTGTGTAACCACGACTTAGAAATGTGTGAACTGACGTTTGAATGAATTTTGCTAGTTTTAATTGTATATCGTGACGATGGTGGCGAATGTGGCCGTATTTTGAGATCGCGACGGCTTTCTAGTGTTCGGATAGGTTTCCACAGCGTTTGGTTATAGTCGGACGGTTATGGTCGGCGCTGCGCATTACTAGGGAGCCTGTCGCCGGGAGCGGAGGGCCGTTTCTCCGCGTAGGCAGCGATATTGCCATTAGCTGGGGGCTCGATCGTTCGCCGGCGCGCGAGACAATGGCAGAGGGAAACGGGGGTGGGTGCGGGGGGAGGACGGGGACGCGGAATCGAAAAAATGGCCCTGCGTCGCCGTCCGATGGAAAACCGTCCGTATAAACCAATCACGGCCGCGGCGGTGGCCCTATTTAAACTGAATTTCTCTCCGGCAGGACGGAAGATTAATCGTCGAGCGAAGCCTGTGCGCGCGGTCGTTGGTGCGCGCCGCCGGACGAACGAAACGAACGAAACGTAAAAAAAAAAAAAAATAAAAGAGCGGAAAAAGCGAGGAACAAATACAAAAAAAAAATTGCGGCAAGAGAATCGCGGGTCGGTATCAATCGAAGGGGGTGGAGAAGGGGTTCGGCTCATTCGGGGCCATCGTGTCACAGAGATTTCGATCTTTCGCGAGACGATCCGCGGGGCACAATGTGACGGACGCTGTAAAAACGCGCAGCGAGTCAATCACTTAAATTCGCGTGATCCCTTTGTTGGCGGGACACGCGAGCTTCTAATCCCTCGGCACAATGGCGGCCCCCGTGCAGATCGATTTTCATTTTGTCGCGGGGGTGGAGTCGAGAGAAAGAGAGAGAGAGAGAGAGGGACAGGGAAGGAGAAAGAGATTCTCTCGTGTTCGCCGGAATCGAAGGAACAGAAAATAAGAATGTCCTGTTTTGGAACGCGGCGAGAATCGGAGAAAGCCGATAAAACTGGATATGTTTGTTCGGGGAATCGTGCTGTCGTCGGAGATACCACGGTGTCCCGTGTTTTTCTTTGTTTCGTCGAGAGTGTTATTCAATCTTTTTCGAGAGCCTTCCCTGGGGCCGGCGATGTTTCCTTCTGGCGACTCAAAGACTTCCGGTTTTCCTGAAACACTGCTCTCGCGTTCTTTCTGTTTGGAATTTCCCCTGCTTGCAGAGAGTTGGCAAATTTTTTAACACTAGAAAGACGGGAGCTTAGTATATACCTATATTGCCTGAAAGCCGGAAGCCGATACCGGAAGCCGTTACCTATATACCGGAAGTGAAGGAGGGGGGGGGGGCAACAACAATGATCATTTAACCCATTTATATGTTGTAGAAAAAGTCACAAAATTATAAGAAGCTGTGTCATTATTTAAATAATTATTTTTTTAATTTAAATTCAAAAGCAGTCAAAATGACTTGCTTAGGCAATCTAGTGTTAAACTTGCCGAATAGCGTGTCGCGAATAGTTCTGCGATCTTAAATTGGTTAAGGTTCGGTGATCATAAGGCAGACTGCGGATTTGATGCATGTATGACAAGAACGAACAGAGCAAGCAAAAAACATTTAGACTGCCGGCATTTTTCCACTGAAAATGTAACATATTTTCCCGGAATATTTGTACGTAAATCGGTTCATTATGTCGCGTGGAGTATTCCAGATTTTAGCTGGCTCTGATCAGCGCCAGGCAGGGAACGAAATCGAAAATTGTGAAATTTTTAAATTTTAGAAAATAGTATTTCTAGAGGCATTTTTAAATATTCCTGATTGTGTTTTTGATTGAAATAAAGAATTGGAAAAATCTTCCAATACAATAGCTCAGTATCTGTAGTTTAGACTACTATCTCAGATTAGCAAAAATACCTCAGATTACATTGTACATTTTAGACAACTTCACGCAACTTGCGTTTTTCGGCGAAAAACACTTAAATGTGATTTTTTATGTCGACCAAAGAGTTAAAGTTTTTCTTATTATGGGAATTTTGTATTGACCTAAAGATATGAAAATCCGAGGGTGTAATGTTTGGCTAGCGGGGTGAACAGCTTTTGGAAGAAAAAAGCTTCAAATGCATATAATGCACTCTGTTTCCTTCCATATTTAAGAGCGTATAAAACCAACAAAAATTAATATATCCTAATCAAAGTTTTTCTGACATACTCAGACCTATCCTAATGTCGCCTACAGAAAAACGGCACGAATTTTCCGGACAACCCAATACGTTTCGAAAAATGGTTAAATCTATGAATGGTCTAAGCATCTACGAAATGCGCAACTATGAAAGAGCCGAGTCTCGCGAGGGCTAATCCCGCAAATACAAGACAGAGGTGGCACACCGCGGGGCAGAGAGCGGCCGGGATTTCATCCCCGAAAGTTGGTTGGCAGGCGAACGCGTTCCGTTTCCTTCGGGGTCGGGTGGCCGACGAGAAATCATTACATTCCTGGACAAAAGCGGACGACGTGATCGCTACCCTCCGCAAACGTAACAGTTCACGGGGAGAAAAGAAGCGGCGAACAAAGGGGGTTGCTCTCTCTCTCTCTTTCTCTTGCGATCGAGCTTGTGTGTCCCTCTCCTCTCATCCCTCTCCCGAGGGTTCGCGGAACTAAAGACGGCAAAGAGTCGAGGAAAATGCGCCTCGGGGATGTGGCATCCGGGGTAGCATCCCCTATGTCAAATGGAGACGTTATTAACGCGAGCGTGGACTCGTGCATTCTCCCAGTTTCCATGGGCGCGCGGGGGTGGTCTTAGGGGGTGTTTGAAGGGAGGAAGGGTGAGCTAAAGGGTGGAAGAACGAGAACAGCCACGAGGAGAGGAGAGAGAGTTGGAGAGAAGCGCGCGAGCGCGAGCATGAGCTCGCGGCTCGAGTGGCGACCAACGCGGAAGAAGTTGTTGAGAAAGCGCGGAGCTAGAGGACGCATTGAAAGAGTGGAAATAGCGAAGGAGAAAAGGGCGCCGAAGGGTGTAGGACTAGCGCGAGAGCCTTTCTACTCGAGAATATTATTCCTAGAGGGTGGAATAATGCCAGAAACGAAAGGGGTGGGTCCGGAGACGACGCCGCGCCGTTGCAACGAATAAAGAAGCTGCCGGAGAAATTCTGCTAAGAGAAGAGCACCGAGACTCCTCTTCCGGCTGTATCAACGCGTTTGCTGTCCCCTGAAGCCGATGATTTCAACCCCCAACGCTAAATAACTAACACTTACCGCGCATAAAACCGTGATACGTCAGAAAACTGAGGAGATTGAACTCATTTAGATTTAGTATGATTTTTATCATAATATACAGTGGGATTATCCGGACATCCTAAAGCAGGTGAAAGCACCATTTAATAAGACATTTTATCCCTTTGCACTCGAAGTTATTTTAACTCCAAAACGAAACATTTCTTCCGACTTAAAATGTTCTCAATACTGACATTACAATACAATGACAGTACAATACCGACATTTTTGGTAATTTATTAAATCCAAACAAATTTAATAATGTAATAAGTATTTCGAATAATGATATAGCAATTTTTAGTGGCGCCTTATATTTCGAGTGCTAAGGGTTAACCTCTTAAGTACTGTACTGTAGTGGTTGCCGTGGAAAGCATCAGTTGAACGGTAAGCCACTGTAGTGGTTTCCGTGGAAAGCTTCAGTTTGTTCGGTACGAACCACTATAGCGGCTTTTTACCCATCCACGGCCATGCGCGCCGTCCCTGGGAGACAGGGTTGCGGCCAAGCGCGCCGTACCTGGGAGAGAGTGTCGCGGACAAGCGCGCCTTAAGAGGTTAACAGTGAACTTAGCCATCGAAACAAATGATGGTAACGTGTTGAAGTCCTCGCTGACGAGTAGCAAAATTTGTCTAATTAACGAGTACCTTCTCAAACACCTGCAAATCGATTTACATCTAAGACGTCAAAAAGCGTCTCGACTGTGCGAGGTAAAATGTCGCGGATCGTTGCAGAGAACGTTGAAGAAGAACACGAGGGTAAATCGAGCAAGTTAGAATCGTAGACAAGACGAGCTTGCCGCTATCTCTAGAGAGCGAGTTCGGTCAGCGAGGCCGGGCTCTCGCGAAGATCAAATAAGCCCGGAAGAATAATTCCGCGGTCGGGAAACCCGTTCGGAAGGCAAACACGGTCCGGGAAAAACATCGGAGACTGGTAGGCGAACGTGGTAGTTAAGAAGAAAAGGAAAGATAAGAAAAGAAAAGAAAAGAAAAGAGAGGAAAGGAATGACATCGCCGAGTGAAAGAGTCCAAGGAAGATCCGTTCGAAGAGGAACGCGACGATCAGAGAGAACGGCGGCAGCAGCGATAGCAGCAGCAGCAGCAGCAGCAGCAGCAGCAGCAGCAGCAGCGACAGCGGTAGCGGCAGTAGAAAAATCTCGGGGGATGAAGGGGGTTGGTGGGGGTATACGACTCGAGGAGCGGAGACACCGAGAAACGAAGAGGGAAGTGTGTACCGAGGGACAGGAACCGGTGTTTGGCCGACGGGGGTTGGGCGAGGAGGGTTTCGGTCGCCATGGCGACAAGCAACCCCCGGGACCCACGGAGCTCGTCGCCGGGGTTGGTCGAAAAGGGTGGCCCAGGGCGTCTGTCGGGCAGGTTAGGCCGGGCGTATAGCCCGAATGTCACTCGACACAAGGGGGACACAAGGATGTCCTGGCCGCGATGGGGACAGAGCTTTGCTCCGAACAGCTGGATGGAGGGAGCGGGTGTTCAGAGGGTGGAGATGCGGGCGAGGGTGCGCGGAGAGGGTAGTTAGAGAGAGAGAGAGAGAAAGAGCAGGAATATGCCAGAGCGAGAGGGAAAGGGAGAAAGAGAGAGCCTCGGTCGGAGGAGAGGGTGCAGGCCAAGATGGCCGACGACGCGACACCCACCATGTCAATAACACCCTTCTTCGACGCAAAACCGAGCCAACCACCCTCGTTTCGCCCGAGGCCACCCTCGCCAACCCCTCTCCCACCCCCTCCCAAGCAGAGCCACCCCCATTCCGGCTGCTTTCCTTTCGCGACCTTTCGCCAGTCAGCCAGCCTGGACTATATTCACGACGATGATGCGCTCTCTCGCCGCGATTTTCCCCGGCTTCTTGCCTCCGCTCGCGGTAATTAACGCGACGATCCCTTGCCACCAGAAAAGCTCCACGGGGAGGGAAACAGGGTATAGAAGAGTGACGAGGAGACAGAAAGAGAGAGAGTGGGAGACATGGTGGAACAGGCTGGTTGATTCCAGAGGGGAACGCACGCTCGCGGAGGCCATTGCTGGCGAGGGCGTAATTCCGTTAAGTGTCTTCGTAAACTTCGTTAGCTGCATTTCCCGACATTACCCACCCTACAGCCTGCAACCCGCGTGCAGGACCACGCACGGTCTCGCGTGCGCATACGCCGGGGTGCGAACCGACGGTTTTTCGTCGATTTTTCTTTCTTTTCTCCCCCCCCCCCCCTCTCTCTCTCTCCTTCTCCGTCTCTCGTTTTTTGATTTTACTTCCGCGCGAAACGAAGATCCGTTGATGGACCAGGAAAGTTTGAATTATAGAGTTGCGAGCTTGGAAGACGGTTGGATCCAAGTGTTAACCCTTTACCCTTGGAAGACGAAGCTAATCCAGACCTAATCGGGATGATATGAGTACTTTGCATTTAATTCCTGAAGTTTCAAACACGCAATCTAATCACCGGTAAATCTTTAGGCAAATCTTAGGTACTAGAAATTGTCGTAACAATAAATAGCTTGGAAATTTCTTTATGTATGTAATTGTTTTAGCAGGTCGAAAGTCATCACCACCGTTTCTAATTCTATCGATCTTTCTACTGTTTGAAACTGCAATTGTTCCGTTTTTTTTTTTTTTTTTTTTTTTAACAGTAAACAGTCGGTGGAACACAGAGAGACTGTTTTTCTTTGTTTACAGAACGACCACTTCGTCACACGTTGGAAACTTTTGAAATAGAAAGTCTAGAAAGGTTGCGAGGTTTGAACGAACATCTTCATCTCCGCTAAGTAGGACGCCGTTTGTTCGGGTTGCTGGCTGGGTTGGGGCGCTAACAACTTCGAGAGGATCTAATTTAGGGATAGCAGTTCGTCGGAGCTATTTAGGGGGTGTTTCCAGGCTTTGATGCGGATACACCGATTCCCCCGAGGATCTTCACTGTGTTTTGCCCGTGATTTCAATTTTATTTGCGGCTCGAAACACTGAACGTAACGCTAACCTGTCTGTACCAGATTGTGGGAACATTAAAATCAATTGCTACAGATGCGTGCCAGTTCAACCGTTAAAACAAACTATATGTAAAATATAGAAACAATCCTACCTGCATCAGATCGTAAAAACATTAAAATATATTTTATCGACGTGTCCTCCCATTCTACCGTTAAATCAAACCACAAGTATGTAAATAGTAAATATTGGGTTGGCAACTAAGTAATTGCCGATTTGTTCAATGAAATAAAAGAGTTTTTTTTTTTACTTGGAATGAACCTTAATCTATGATGTATTTTCCATTTTGTTCGATGACCTTTTGCCATCTTTCTGACAACTTGAAAATTCCACGCTCGTAGATAGTCTGATCCTTTTCGGCCAAAAACTGAGTCAAGTTATAGTTTCATCTATAACTGAAATCGGCAATTACTTAGTTGCCAACCCAATATAATAAAATATAAACTCTAAACTGTTTGTATCAGATTGTAAAAATATTAAAATCAATTATCTTAGATGTGTGCCACTTTGCCCGTTAAAACAAACTGTACGTAAAATATAGAAACTATCCGGCCTGTGTCGGATTGTAAAAACATTAAAACCAATTTTCTTATGGTTAAAACCACATGTAAAATACAGAATATGGAGTATTCGGAATCCACTGTGGATCTCGATCGACAGGGACGAGATCGAAAACCGTTCTAGTCGAATCAAGGGTTGTCCGATTCGGAAAATACCCTTAGGACGTTTGATTCGTCATTACCGGTGCAATTAACTGCAGCTATTGCCGTCGTCGCTGTCGAAATGGAACGAGAATCGAATCCGCGGCGTTGATACACGTTACACATTAACCGCGATATTAATACGACCGCCGTTGTGCCCGGCTCGAGTTTTCGGGGAACGCGTGTGCGGATCGTTTAATAGTCTAATTTTACCGTACCGTCGTTTAATCGTGCCTGTACGTGCTCGTCGAAACGAAATTGTGAGCACTCGGTGCTCGTCCAGGCAACTCGACCGCGTTGTCAGCCAGTTTAATGTACTAACACCTTGAGCTGAACGTTATCTACGTATTAGCGAGTCAAAAGATAGAGAGAGAGAGAGAGATTTCAAAATATTTTAGCTACTTCTGTGTTTCAACGCTATTCAATTATTTACGACTTTACGGAAACGTTCGAATCGATTCGAAGTAAGTTTGACACTTGCTCGACGATTTTATTTCATTTATTTATTCTGTCTACTGGGCCAGATATTTTTGATTGGGTTTGCACTAATATAATCCGGTCTAATCACTATTTATATGAAAAAAAAAAATGTATATCCTCTTGGAAAGAAAAATTCTGTGTTGGTAAAGTTGGTGAAGTTTCGAGTGTAGAGACGGAAAAAGATAGGGTTGAAGGTATAGTTTCACATTGAAACATTGGGGGGTGCTGCAAGTTCACACAATGCTCGAGCAGAGAGCTTCATATCAACAGATTCACCACTGATAAGAAGAGAAAGATTGCGTGACATTCGCTCATCTAAAATATTCGGGAACTCGACTGAACACTCTTCTAAGCGTTCCACTAAAAATTTGTCCAAATTATTTTCCTACATACGTAATAATATTTTCGACTAACAGCGAACGCTAACAATAAATTTGTCACGTTAAGATTTTCAGTGGCGCGTCCAACGGGTCACGGCGCGAAAGAGTTTTGAAGGGTCGAACTGGCGGAGCTCGAAGGGAAATTAAGGGAAAGTCTTCTGGAAGGAGGGAAACCGAAACTATTTCCAAGGCAGCGGCGCGCAAGAAGTTCGGGAACGAGTTCTTCCCTGCGAAATAATCGATGGCGGACCAAGGTTTCCCTTTTAAAGGGGGTCACGGGGCTCGGGAGCAGATGTTGCGAAATCGCGCGCGCTCCTATTAAATATAATAACCGCGGAGGGTTTTCATGCTCAAACGGATCGGAATATGTTACGTAATATCCGCTGAGCCGCTATCGGGCCAGCACAATGGAGGCAAAAACCTGGAAACTCGGAGTAATGCGGCTCTCGCATCCGTTCCGAACGAAACAAAACGGTTTCGGGGATTGGCTGTTGCCGGGATTTTCTATCACGAATCTAATTAATCTACGGAGACGTCCTCGAAAGTTCCCGAATTCGTTAACCCCTTGCACTACTATTTATTTTGTGATTATAATGATGAGGAATTCTTCATCGTTCAGAATTTCATAGAAAAGGAAGATAATTTATATTTATTGTATGCCTATGTATTCTTCAAACGACATATATCAACTACAACAAAATAGAATTTTATTTCAGTTTAAAGGAAATTAATAACGTTCACATTTATTGGAGTCTATTCAGAATCTTCATCACGAGTCTGGCTCGTTATTGTAGGTCAAGGGGTTAAAAAGCTTCATTAGTTCCCAACTGGACGAATCGTTTCGATTCTCTCGAGACGCTGAACTTTGCCAAACAATTGTTCCATATTTGTTAACAAATTCTTACGTTCTAAGATCTGCAAAATGCTGGAAGGTATTTCTAGAGTCGTTCTCCAACTTTTCTATATTTTCATTTCTACTTCTACTTTCGCGTTTTGCGAATTACTTTGATTTTCTAGAATTTTTGAGACCGCTGTATGGGCACTCGGTGTCTTAACTATTGTAAAACAGAAAAATTGCGACTTACGATCAGCCCCGAGAGCCTGTTTCAAATTCCGCTTCCGCACCTCCTCTGAAACAGACGAGAAATATATAATATTATTTCGGACTCCTTCTTAAGCAAAAACACAAGGTTGATTCGTCTAAAAATATAGAGTTTTATTATTAATTACACAATAAATTATATTTACATACTTCCCACGTGTCACACTAACCTAAAAATATAGAGAATCAACAATTAAATGTTTGTGCTTCCCTATATTCTCTCCACGTACAATCTTCTTTATAGAAACCTGACCTTGTGGATTTCTGAACTTTAACCCTTTGCAGTCGAAGCTATTTTAACTCCAAAACAAAACATTTCTTCCAACCTAGAAAGTTACCCTTCTATATATTTTTTTTTCGTGTTATACATACGAGAATGGCGCAATTTATTCGTGCAATACTGAAATGTTTAGTAATGTATTAAGTACACCCAATTTTAACAATGTTAAAAATATTTTGAATAATGATACAGCAATATTTAGTGGCGCCTTACAGTCGCCATTCGAGTGCTAAGGGTTAATATTTCATTAATTCGTTTCTCACAAATTATCGAGATAATTAATTATTCAATTATTTGATTCAACTGTCACTCTCTCTATCTAAATCTCTGTTTACTTTATCCTGTCTAGTCCTGACCTCTCTCGAGTATCTATATGTAACTCACCAGCCTATACACAAAGCTTACAAATATATTAATAAAATAATTGATCTCCGGTGTTCGCGTTAATCTAAACTGAACAGCTAGAGGGGACAGCATCGGTCGTGAAAAAATCCACGAATTACCAAATATTCCTACATTTCGAAGCTGGTAGCGTGCTCACGGTCAGCGACCGTTCCTCTAAAGTCCATATTTACGCACAGACGCGCAGTGGACTGGCAAATCCAGGCTGACACGGTTCGCGGACGCCCGGCGAAACACGCTCCGCGTCGATTTTCACGCAAATTTACTATCCCGGCCGACCCGCGTTCGATTCGTCACGAGCCATCGGACAGAACTGTCGAAAAAATCGGCTGTAACTTCGAGCGTGTCCTAGCAGGTCCTAGATCCTGATCTCGGTAATCGGAAGGCGGATCTCGTTGTAGGACAAAGGGTGGGAAAAGTGTCGGAGGCTGTGTTTCTCGAACTCGTGACTTCTTCGGGATCGCAACGTCAGATTCGTGGACGAGATTAACCCCCGGGGTCGAAACTTTACAGGATCGTACTGGTGGCACCCTGTAGTCGGGGTCGCGGCGGAGGGGGATGAAATAAAGAAAAGAGACAGAAGGAAAAATATATAAATGCCCGGGGCGGGCCGGGGTTGAATGGTTCCGCCGCTAATGGGCATTATATTTTCGGTCTTGGAGTGCCCGGGCCGAGGTTCATAGGGGATTATGGGCCTGTCAGCGGCCTAATAACTGGTCCCCGGTGGCCCGGTCTCGCATCTGATACGGGAAACCGGGGCCCTTCGACAATGTGAGCATTAAATACTAATCGCAATGCGCGCACGAGCACGATCCGATCCGCGCGCGCATTGTACTAGCGCGCGGGATCATCAAAGGCCGCCGACAGCACGGACAGAGGGAAAAAAAAAACCGACAGCGGAGAGCACACAGGAGAAAGAATACTGCTCCTAGCTGCTGCTGCTCTAGCGCCCCAGAACCTCGTGAGACTTCCTCGTCTTCTTCCGAGACGGATACGCCGAAGAACGACGCCCCGAGCACCGCCCTACGTTACTCGAACCCCTTTTGTGCCCCCCTTTCCAAAGAGGAATCATCCCAGATTAATTCCCTTCTTTCTTCTTACTCCTCAGACCAGTTTCTTCGCGCTCCCCCTGTACGCTCCCTGGAAAACGGATTCTGGATCTACGTTTGCTCCGAGTCAAACGGGAACTCCAGGACGATTCGACATGACCATTCTGAGTGGATGCTGTGGTTTGGACATTGTGATTTGGACATTGAGTTAACGTATTTTTGATATTTTCACTCTGGATGAGAACGTATTAAACTTCCCGATTATTTTGGGAATCGTTTCGATCCTCGGCCAGCGAGTATTGGCGAACAGCAGTGTCTCCGAGCGGTACTCGCAGAGTCGGCCATTTTCCGTGACGTGTCCGGGGGGTTGGTGGCTGGGTGCCATGCACGCAGGGTCCTCGACGGTTTCGGGAAGGGGTTGCTCCGGCTGCGGAAGATGGGTCTGCGCCGTCTGTGACGCGGAGGAAGCTCGGTGGCACGGAATTCCAGGCCCGTGGGGACGGCCGGCGAGATATCCTCGGATATTATCCCTCGGGAAGCCGTGTAATGAAACCGTTCCGGCACCCCCGTGGTATTATCCCCCGACGGCAATATAAGCCAAGGGGGTTGGGAGGGGGAGAGGATGGTGAGCCGGCCACCAAGGATATAGGTGGCTGATACGTGGCGCAGCTGCACACCCACACCCCCCCGTATCGTCGCTGATGCCGACGCCGACGCCGCCACGCCCCTCCTTTATGTCGCGACCCCTTACGACGCCGCGGATAAGTGGAGTCGAAAGATAGCTCGCGTCAGCGGGAACCCCCGAGCGTCATCGCGCCCGTCATTAACGAATCCGTGTAATTGCCTCAGCCCTCCAAGAATCGAGCAGCCGCCATTCTCGCAACCCTTTCGCCGGCCGACAACGGAATAGCGAAGGGGTTCAGCCGGGGGATGATTAGTCGGGCCGGAGACACTTCGCCGCCCCCCGTGCAGCAACGTCTGCCGGATTAATCTGCGCCGGATGATCGAGCTTTTCTTTCTCTGTAATCCTTTGTCGTTCATCGACGGCGACGTTGACAGGCTCGAAATTCTGATATGGGAACTCGGGTTTCGATAAGACGTTTTTTGGACAAAGTCTTTGCGTAACCTTGCAGACTTTGTTCCTCGGTCATTTCGACCAACCACGGTAGGAACAGGTATACAAGAAGTGTCGGTACGTTTTAATGTTAATTGCAGGGCCAAACGTTTCTTCCGACCTAGAATATTTCCATTCTATTATGCACTGATCAGTAGCTTCCTACGTGCGCACGTGCACAACAAACACCACACTTTTGCTATATTAAATCCTTTTATTATATTCACCCTTAGCACTCGAATGGTGACTGTAAGGCACCACTAAAAATTGCTCAAAATATTTTTTACACTATTAAATTTGTATCTAATAAATTACTAAACGTTTCGGTAATGTACGAGTAAATTGCACCATTTTCGTATGTACAACATGAAAAAAAAAAAATATATATATATTGGGTTGGCAACTAAGTAATTGCCGATTTCAGTTATAGATGAAACTATAACTTGACTCAGCTTTTGGCCGAAAAGGATCAGACTTTCTACGAGCGTGGAATTTTCAAGTTGTCAGAAAGATGGCAAAAGGTCATCGAACAAAATGGAAAATACATCATAGATTAAAGTTCATTCCAAGTAAAACAAAAAACTCTTTTATTTCATTGAACAAATCGGCAATTACTTAGTTGCCAACCCAATATATATAGAAGGGCAATATTCTGGGTGGGAAGAAATGTTTCGTTTTATAGTTAGCTTCGAGTGCAAAGGGTTAAATGTTATCGATAGTATCAAGTGAAAATATAGGGGGTGCTGCAGTTCCACGGTGCCTATACGCGAGCCGCCACTGGCACTGATGCAATTTACTCGAACGATCTCCAGAAAAATTAGGACGAGAGACGTCAGGACGTAATACCTTCACCCATTTTTGTGTTCCACTTCGAGGTCCGAAGAAATCGGCACGCGGCAATGAACAAAGCGTCTGGCCCGATGCAGAGTCTGGTCCCGCGAGAAGAGAAACGTACACCGACGCTACGGAGGATGAAGAAGAAGAAGAAGAAGAAGAAGCAGATGAGGAGAGGGAGGAAGGGAGGTAGGAGGAAGAAAAAAATCGTGCAGGACCGAAAGAGGCCGGAGACGGAGGAGGAAGAAGAAAACGAGAACGATATTCCGGCCGGCACGTGCACGCGGTTAAAAAGGTTCGCCGCAAGAGAAGTTTCGACGTGCCGGCGCGCGGGTTTCTAAAAGCGGAACCGGCTGTCGTGATACGGATCTGACCAATCATAAAAGCCGCATAATGGCCACTTATTCATCCATCC
The DNA here is from genome assembly GCA_913789895.3 of Seladonia tumulorum. Classification (NCBI taxonomy): domain Eukaryota; kingdom Metazoa; phylum Arthropoda; class Insecta; order Hymenoptera; family Halictidae; genus Seladonia; species Seladonia tumulorum. The sequence goes on along the minus strand of OU565266.1, from coordinate 2,199,297 downwards.
CGGCCGTGTGGAGCCGAACAAAGGCGGAAATTAGTCAGGTTCGGTATGCTTATTAATTGACTGACATTTCCGTCATATTATTGTACAATGAATCGAAAGCGGCTCTCTCTCGCAGAGCCCTCGAAAACTCCCCTCTCCTTCATCCCCCGGGACCCCCCTCTCGCCGTCCTCCGAACGACGGATTGCTCCCGGGGGTTGCCATCGGCCCCTGGAACCGAATGGAACCCAATACCGCGTTTTTCGATGGCGACAGCCACGTCGAATCGCGATTGTCATAAACGCCACCAGTGTCGCAGATTTTCTCAAGTTTAGCGAGCATGCTGGTGCTTCCTCCTTTTTGCAAATTTGCATGTTAGGTGAACTGATCGACGCTTTGAGCGTGATCTCGAGGACCTCAGAGTTTAAATTTTCATTCGCTTTCGATTTTCTATTCGTTTTTTCGTTTTATTTTTTTCGGTCCAACAATGAATGAAAAGTAAATTGTACTTTACGAGTTCGATTAAACTTGTTCGCGATACAATTTAGCAGTGAAAAATGATTATCTAGTTATTAAATTCATCGCGGGAAGTTTAATGCGCGAACAGCACAGAAATGTATATTTGCGTTTTCGTTTTGCAATAGGGCGGGACAGACGTATTTCTTAAACGAACCTCTCATTCTCTCTCTCTCTCTCTCTCTCTCTCTCTCTCTCTTTCTGTCTCTGCGCGTTCTTGCGAGAAATTTCCACGGTTTCCGTCCGACTCCTCTGAAATTCCAAGTGGATTTTCCCCCGAATGTGCGAATGACTGGCTGCAAAAAGGGAAGATACGAATCATAGAATTCATACTTCTGAGAAGCTCGGCAGAAGAACGATAATTTCGAGAAGCTGTTTCAAAAATGAGTGTCTTACAAATCTCGATGAATTAGCGAGAAAGATATCACAATTAGACATCGTTGCGCATTTATAACAAAAACGAAAATGTCAAACATAGTATTGGTAAAACGGAAGAATTTAAGAATATTACTTTCGGTCTTGAAATACAATTAAAATAGATTTTCATTAAATCTCGGTTTCTTCGGCTTGAACAATTTTTATTCTGCATAAAAATCTTTTCCAGGAACACGACATTATTTCCAGAACGTTGTCTGACATATGTTCGATGAGGCACATTATGGGAAGGTAGTCTCAGTTTCCTCGCTGGTTCCAACCGAACGAAATCAGACAAGACGGCGTCGTTTATTATCGGAAACGTTCCGGCATTATTTTCGCGAAGGTACGCGAAACAAATGCAGCAACAAAGAGCCGCGTAATCTCAAAAGGAAAACGGGAAATACTCATTGGCCGAAAGGCCAATCGAGCGACAACAACCGCCCCCTCGAAGCAGCGGCATTTCAATGTTCCTCATCCGTTCGACAGTAATTTTCTCGTCGATGGAAAAAAAAGGGGGTGGGCTCTCTCTCTTTCTATTCGCGAGCCGAGCAGCTTCTTTTCGGTTGACTCGAGATTACCGGAGGGAACGCGGATAGCGAAAAAAGAAAAACAAATCAAAAGAGGAGCTCCAGAGAGAGAAACAGTGAGAGAGAGAGAGAGAGAATGAGGAACGAAATGGCGGAACGCTGCTAAATGGCGAGAAGTAGCGTTGAAATGGAGGCTCGCGAACGACAGTCGAAAAACGCGATTACTTTCGAAACGCGGATACGAACGCCCGTAGGGGGGTGGGGGGTGGCGGAGGGGGATGAACGACGAAGAACGATGAAGATGGAAGGGCTGTGCGCGTCTCAAGGGTGCTTCGCGCGATTCCATCGCGAAGGACTCGTCCTCGGCCGGCCTGAATACTATGGAGCATTCAGAGCCCTTTTTTCCACGATAATTACACGCGAAGCCACTAATTACGGCTTTGCATGCCGCGCATCCACCGACAGGAGGAAATGGAAGAAAGAAGGAGGGTCGGACCGCGGAGGTGGGCTCGAGGGGTTGGGGAACGAGAACGAACGATCGGGGGAAAGGGGTTGGAGATGGTCGAACTACGGAAAATGGGACGGAAATTAAAACGTCGCCCGAGCCGCGCTTTCCTTCGATTTTTCCGGGAAATCGATCCTCGACGGCTTCTTATTTTACCCAACATCGAGTCTAGTCTCGAGAAGAGCTGATCGAAGGCGATTCCTCATTGGCCCAGCGACGAATCAGGCGGAAACGTTGACGAGCCAAGATGATTCTACAGCTATGTCCACGTCGAGCAACTTTTTATCGCTTTCTTTGTCGTCTTCTACTTTTTTTACCGAATAAAACAAGTGACAAGAGGCGACGAAAAGTTGCTCGATGTTGCTTCAGACATAGCTTAATGCCAGGAAACTCGAGGGACGAATGGAAGAAGTGGGAGGGTGTTTGTAGCGTTGCGTGGAGAGGGGACCGAGTAGGCGTGGCTTCGTAGCTCCGAGAGGACCTTGGGAGCCCCGATAGTGCTCCGTAGGGCAATCTGCGCTCAGTGTTGTTTATAACTCGTTTCACACTGAACTATTTATATGTGGAATGTGTTTGGACAATAAAGAATTCATAGATGTTAACTGAGATTCTGATAATCATGGTTCTACTGTATGTAATCTCGAATGTATGGATTATACGATGTTGTATCAAGTTCTAAATTGAAACAGGGGGAACTCTTCGGACCACAAAGGATTAATATCTTAGATATGTAACTTAGACTCTATCTCTGACTCATCGAACGATTCAAGCGAACGTCAAGAGTTTCCAGTGACCCAGAGTAAGTTCCTCTTCGTCCCGAGCAATCCCCAACGGATTATTTTCTTGTAAACCGAGAGAGTCCGGTTCGAGAGGTAGGTTTGGATCGGGACACCCGTTAGAAGGGGCCCCATGGTTCACAGCGTTAGCATGTCGTCGAACCAATCTTGCGAAGGGTGCACACAACCCCCTCCCTCTCTCGCCCCCGGAACGCCCCGCCGCCTCAGTGGCCCCGAGGGGATTGAAATTAAAATGACAATGAGGGCAGATCCGAAGGGAGGCTAAAAATGCGTACCCTTGCGATCGTCCAATCAGCAACGGTTCCGTGGACGCCATGGCGACCCTTCACTCTCTTTTTCTTTCTCTTTCTCTCTCTCTCCCTCTCTCTCTCTCTCTCTCTCTCTCTCTCTGTATGCTGGTTTCCCCCTTTTCCTTTTTCCCCTTTTTCTTTTCGCCTTCTCTCCTTTCAACCACCCTTCGTGCACGCACGCACGGAAGGAGGACGAAGGACAGCGGACGAGCCGGACCACGAAATGAAAACGTTTAGAGCGTCACTGATCTTCACAGGGAAGTTTTCAACCCCTTTCGCGACATCATTCGAGGGAGACGCGCGAGGGAAACAAAATAGACGGAGACGAGACCCCCACGGATAGGGGTGCAGCCCACGATCGGAACGGAATGCATAATTGAGGGGACAGGGGAGAGGAGAGGAACCGAGATCGAGGATCCTCGCGATTAATATTCTAATTACGGGAATCGGAATGAAAGTACCGCCAGGGGATGTTTCACCCTCCTCGCCCGGCCGCTCTCCTCGCATCTCCCTCGAGGTCGTTACACGCGTTTTCTTTCTCTTCTTTTTTCCCGCCCCTTGTAGAAAAAGGGGTTCGAACGCGGCGATTCATCGATGAAATAATTAAAAAGGTAATCGATAGCCGCGTCAATCGAATGTTTACTACCCCCAACGAATTTCGTGCTGTTGGCTAATTCGGGGCCAACGAGATGTCTTCTCGAGCACCGTTTCAGCTGCTCCAGACTTTCTACAAAGAGTGAACAAAAATTACGTGGAAGTTATCGATAAATTATTGAGCGACTGGCTACAGTAACGAGGCAATAAATGAAACGGGTGATAGGCAGAGTTTAGAGTCCTTCTTCTGATCGTCTAGCAGAGGGATGAAGTAAGGTTCCGGGGGCGAGAAAAAGAGGACACCCTTGGTGTGAGGCAGCCTTCTTCCGAAAGGAGGCGAGCGATAGACAGAGTTTATAGTCTTACTTCTCGCAGGATCTTCTGGAAGCTGGCGGAGGAAGAGGGGTGGCAACCGTTTCCGCGGGGGCGAGAAAAACGAGGAGTAAAGGGAGAGCAAGGAGAGAGTTCTCTGCTGAAATGAGAGAAGCGCGGTTCATCCCTCAGTCGGCGGATTTTATTCGATTCGCGATGCGACAGCCGAGATAGCCGACACACCGCGGCGTTCATCCGGCCTTCCTCATCCCCTTCGGAGCTCTGCCTCTGAAAGCTTTCCCCCCCCCCGGAGAAAGGGGACGGAGAAAGACACAGCCGGTGGGAGGAGGGGGCACGTCGACCGACAGGGTGAGAGACAGAGAGAGAGAGAGAGAGAAAAAGGGTGAGGGTTGGATATAGGAGAGAGAGAGACGCGGGGGGTTGGAAACGCGCGACTGGACGAGAAAGAGATGGCGGAGAGGCAAAAGAAGCGATAGGGGGTGGGAAGAGAAGAGAGCGAGAGAGGGTGGAAGCCGTGGGGGTGAAAGAAGGAGGACGGCTGATGCTCCATCATGGGGAATGAAAATCAGGGACCCCCCTAGGGGCTTGGAATTAAAATGGCTGTCACACGCAACCGGGGGTTGTGCTCTTCCTGCGAAACCTCGGCGAGAGAGGAGGCGGCATGAAAAGAACCCCTTTCCCTCCCTCCGTCCCAGCCCGTTCCTATCCTCCTTCGTACTTCCGCCACATTTTTTCCCCCTCATTACCTTATCTGCCTCTTTCCTTTTATTCCTCTTTTTGTCTTCTGCGTTACATATTCCTCGTATCCGCCCCGCAGCTGTGCTCTCGCTCTTTTCGCAACGACTGATCAAGAAGACGCGTTTCTAGGAATCAGAAATCGAATGTCGTTTCTAGGCGACAACTAGGTCGGTTTTTAATAACTCTGTTCTAGCTAGAGGCTAAAGTTCAAATATAAAAGTTTTTCTCTGTAGAAACAGATGTTGAAACTTTTTTGCGAAAATCTCGGAAACTAAAGCTGAGCGGCGGTAACATGTATAGGAAAAAGTTGTTCAGAATGATGACCTTGACAACATATTTCAAGGTCATCAAAATCGGTGAGGAAGCCACTAATGTAAATAATTACCATTAACCCTTTTATAAAACTACATTTTTCTTCCGTCTGAGAATATTTTCATTTTATTCGTACGAAACTGATCCTATTTTCACATATAATATTCAAATATTTAGTAAATCTGTTAAATACAAGTAATTGAAGAAATACATTATAATATTTTTTGTAACTTCTTTGAAATAATGCCACAACAATTTCTAGCGGTGATTCAGAATCACCATTCGAGTGCAAAGGGTTGAAAAAATTTAAGGACATTAGTGTATTTGTTTCAGCTTGATTGGAAAATTAGAGTTTCGCAATCACTGTGAACATTTTTTATTTCGCATAAAGTTCCGGAGTTTATGAGATGAAAATTTTTCTTCAACTCCACCTATTTCATAGAAATGGCCCACTGTGCAGCGCGGCCTTTCTTCGCCGGTCTAGGGGTTAATCCCCCTAAGCGAGACAGCGAACGGGGGTGTGGGTGTAGCAGCTGGGGGTGGAGTGGGCGAGACGCACGCGAAAATTGCAGGCTTTTGGCGCGGGAGGCTGCCTTTTTCCCGGGCGATATCTCGCTGCGCGCCGTCTTTTCTTCTCATTACCTCGGCGCTCGGCCACCCCCGGGTGGTAGTTCGCCGGCTTGTCACGGTAGCGGAGCGTCGTCATCCACCCCTGGCCTCACTGACTCATCGGGGGCGTCTAATAATGTCGCCAGCCAGGCGTTCCGTGTTCCACCCCCTGTGGCAGCCGCCGACTCGCCACCCACCCTCCTGCCTCCACCCTTGCGCGCACACAGCCGGGAGGAGTATAGCGACAGTGAAGAGAGGAGAGGATACCGTTGAAAGGAGGGTGAGGAAGAGGGTGGAAGAAGAGGAGCGAGGGTGAAACAGGGTGAAATAGGGTGGAGGGTGGCGACGAACCGACGAGATAAAGCGGGGAAGACGGGAACGGAGAGAAAAACAGACGGGGGTGCGAGGAGCACAGTGGTGGGGGGAGGCCGAGGGACAGGTGAAAATGTGAGCGGAGAGAAAATACCGGGGGTTGACGGGGGTGGAAAAGGACGAGGGACAGAGAAGGTCCGGGAGAAGGGAGAGAAGAGACTGCACCATCTCTGCCGCCGACAAAATGAGCCTCGCTGTGCTCGCCCTGCTCCCACCCCCTCGGCAGCTATCCAGCCCTTCTAAACCCACCCTCCTCCTCCTCCTCTTCTCCACAACCCTGCAACCCCCGATGCAACCGCGGGAAAAGCAGCGAGAAAACGATTCGCGCCGCTCGCTCGCAGGATCTCTCTGTCTACCGGGAAACTTTTCCACCGGGATGCAACTTGTCCTGCGATTGTTCTCCTTTCTTCCCCTACCGAGACTCCCCAACCCTGTCTCTTGTTCTCTCTCTCGTTTTTTTTTTTTTGTTCTTCGCTACAGCTATCTAGTTGCTCCTAGGAGACTGGTGGCTGCTACCACGGTCTCGTTTCCCGTGTTGTCTTTTTCTATCTCCCTCTCTCTCTCCCTCTCTCTCCCCGTCGTTTTTGTTACATTTTTTTCCGGTTGAATTTTGACTGATTTTCGGGGGCGCCGGATTTGCGGTTGCGTGTTGTTCGCCCGGCTAACGGGCTCGGCTCGGCGAAAACGAATGATACGGTTACCCTTTGTCGGGCTCGCTTTTCATCGGGTATCGTGCCGCGGTTGTTACGAAAATTCTGACAGCCGGAAAACGCGTCGGTCGACGACCGAGCCCGGGAAATGCTCGTAATAAACCGTGCGGAGGATATGTTCCGCGACCTGTGAACCCTCCTAGAGAATCTCTCTCTTTCGTTTTCTGTCTAGATACTCGCTCGGTGAACACGCGACCGGATGTCCTAGCACGAAGGATTTTCCAAGAAACCACGCGTCCAATCAGTCGCACGAGATTTACCACAACTAGCAGACAATTGAATCGAAACGGCGGAAAACATTCATATAGTACCTCCCATCGTCCTAACTTTAATGATTTTGATGAATACTTTGTTGAAATATTTCACAATTGTAAATACAGTTAATGCTCGATGTATGTCAACAAGACGGGTCTTACCAGCGACATGTATCGTCCAGGAGACTCTCGAAATTACTGTAGTTTGAAGCAAAACACGGGAATTTCAGTTTAACCCTTTGCACTCGAAGTTATTTTAACTCCAAAACGAAACATTTCTTCCGATCTAAAATATTTTCCTTCCGCATATTTGTTTTTCATGTTGTACCTACGAAAATGGTGGAATTTACTCGTACAATACTGACATTTTTAGTAATTTATTAAATCCAAACATTTAATAATGTAAAAAATATTTTGAATAATGATATAGCAATTTTTACTGGCGCCTTATAGTCGCCATTCGAGTGCTAAGGGTTAAGGGTTCAGTTTAATTTCTCTACAGTCTACTCTTTTCCCCAGTAAATAAAATCTTGTAATAATGTAAAAGAACTTCGTTGTGTGATTTGTGTCACCTCCAAGGAATTACCATTTCCACTAAGCTATAATAGATTCGGTTTTTCAAATCCAGTCGTCGGCGGAACGATCGTCTTAAAATCGTGGTTCGATGGCCGGGACCCGGGAAATAAAAGTAATAGGGGAACGTTTAATATTGCAACGCGCAAAGAGGAATAAACCGGGGCTTCCTGATATTGACAGCGGACCTTACCAACGCGGCAGCCAACCAACGGCGCACCGTTTCGCTTTTATGCTGCCGGTGACATGCTACCGGCGCGTATAGGTGTGCTGTGTGTTCCGGTGAAACCACCCTCTACCGCGTTTATGCTTCGCGCGAGAAAGCGCCACGAACCGTAATAATTAACGAGCTATACTGGAAAAGGGATCCTCGAGCTGTCTTTCGCGATGCGTTTGCAAATTCAGTCGCGCTTCTAGGGTTCTGCGCACTTTGCACAGGCTGCAGGACTTGCAACAATCCTGAAGAAAAATGGCGGATATTTCGCGGAATACTTGGAATTCGGAGATATCATCCCCTAAAAATCATACTATCTGTCAGAGTACGTTAATGCGGATTTTTATGCAAAATTAAAATATTGTGCGCTAATTTCAAGAGGGAGGAGCCACGTAAAAAGTTCTTTGATAAATTCAATAAATTGAGAATAATAAGCTGATGTTTCTGAATTCTCTTGATCTTCATTCTATTTCACCTACTCATTTGTTTATGCATTACAGTCTTGACTTTACGGTGGGGGCTTCAAGCCAAAAGTGAAGACAAGAGAATTTTATTTTTTTTAACAGACAGAAAGCAAATCTAATGACGCAAGGAATAATTTTAATAATTTCAAGAAATTTAATGAGCTTCAGGAGATAAAAATGGAGGTCATCGAGGCCACTCTAGATTAATTTTAATGATTTCATGGCGGGGAAAAAATGTAGAAAATTGTAGAGAGACTGTGAAGACTACAGTTTAAGAACGAATGTTTTCCGGAGCATTATGTCTCCGGGACGAAACCACGAATTGCCGATGATTGTGCCGTTAAAACGCGAGAGTCGCCGAGTGAATTCGAGAGGGTCTGGGCCGGGTGTTTCCAGATTCGTGCGATTCCATCGAAAAACTACGTGGGAGAGAGTGGAAAACGCGGGGACGAGAAACAATTTCGTTGACGTGGACACGGGTGCTCGGCGAACCACGAGCAAAGTTACTTTGATCGCTATCACCGAAATCGAACCGCTTTGTTCGACGTCGCACGTGTCTGCTACAGGATATTGCTACTTGATGACCGTGCGCGATCGCCGAGATTATATTTCGCGGGGCGAGAACGATGGAAAAGTCGAAAATACAGTCACGATCAAAAGTGGCGGGATGGTTACCATTTTCTTTTGCGAGAGACTTTTTCACAACGGTTGTGCTCCCGTTCTCAAGCAATTTGCCGTCGAAAATGATCCCGAATCCGAAGAATCTTTCTCTCGGTGCTCGTAGTTCCTTGCACTAAATTGCTTGCTCGGTACTCGTTTTAATTAATGAATATCCGCGTATTCCGAAGGATACAGATAATTGCTTGGATTTTACACTTCGTTAAATAAACGGGCAGTCGAGAGAGCGCGGCTTAATGAAAGTTCATTTATTTACGTTTTAATTATTCCCGCGTTCCCTTCGCTGCTCCGAATAAACACACCCTTAAAAATTCTCCCTCCCGTCCCTGGAAAGAAGTTCATTATTTTATTTAGTATCTCGTTACGTTCGTTATCGCGCGGCATTGTAAAAATGAATTATCGTCGTAGCTACCGAGAACGCGGCGGAATTAATTATTTTAAATCGTTACCCGATTACGGCCGATTAAAAGCGACAGAGTGAGAGAGAGAGAGAGGGGTGGCATGAAAATTTCTTTCACTCTTGTTTATTGCTACATCTGCCTACTCACCCTCTAACACAGTTTCCAATTGAAATCATTGCTCCGTTGTCCCGTCGCTCTAATAAAATTGCTCAGTCCGGCCGGAATTTCGCCCCGCGAATCTTCGCACCCTAATCGTTTATTATACCGTAGTCTCGGCTCGAAAAATTCCGACGGATTCCCGAAAAAATCCCTTTTGTTTTCCGCGGTGGAAGACTCTCAGTTACGTTTTCCGCTGCGGCGCGAAAAAAGAAGATCGCCTATTATGTTTCGTCGTCATTATTCTTCTGCGAGGATGAAGTTCCTGGAGATATTATTATCATTATTACAATTTCACAGGTGATATTATTGAAATTAATCTGCCAAGGAGTTTCGTGTATCTTCAATAAAGTTTTCTCAACACTTCTGAATATTTCCTGTATCTAAATTTGTAGTGATATTGGGGAAGAAAAGCTGTTTTAGGGGTAGGAAAAATGATCACCATTTCTTCGACAATATAACTGAGATTAATATAATTTCCCAAGCAGTATGGACTGTGTTTAAATTTTCAGTGATACCGGGGATGCTAGAAACAGTTTCGGAAGGATGAAAAATAGAACAAATAAAACTGATGGTTTTAGATTTTCACGATCGCAATAATAGTCGAATAAAAAATCTGTAGTTTCGTCGGTTTCGGTGGTTGCACCGGTGGAAATATCGGCTTCGTTCATGAGAAATTGATGGTCTCGTTCTAATACTTGCGGCCTGGGGTGTGCCCGGCGCGGTTAATATTTGTTTCCAAACGGTTCGCGAAGTAACGAATGAATATTCATAGTAAAAGGCTCGGGTAGCTCTCGCGAGATTTTCGATTCTGAATTCCTTTACCATCGGAAGAATGGATTCCCATCGAGCGAAAGCCTGAATCAATTCGACCATTTCCCAGCAACAGTGGCAACGGCAGAGCCCGGCAAGCCCCGTTTTCCCGCCGAGCGTAGCTACGGTTTTTCCGATTCCGAACGAGCGGGTTTTCCATCGGGGAAGATACACGGTTGGTTAAAAATTAGACGCCGCCACCAACGTGTACGATTGGATCGAGGCTATGGAAATAAACCGACCGCCTCGGGGAATTTTGCGCGAATCGTTTAGTTACATTCGCCCTCCTTCCCGTTCATTCTCTCTCTCTCTCTCTCTCTCTCTCTCTCCTCTCTCCCTTTTTCCATTTTTTAATTCCCCATAACTAGTCGACAAAATTGCACGCGACGATGGCTGCGGGCGGTTGCGTTTCGACGACACCGCGCCAGCAGAATTACGAATTTATTCGAGACCGAGACGAGCACCAGCTTCCGCCAAATGTTTCTGCAAATTTTCCTTGACTAGGACACTCCTACAATTTTTTTTTCTTTTTTTTTTTTGAAGCACCCTTCTTAATTTCTGAGAGCGTTAATTATACGAAATGAAAAAGTAGAATTATTTTCATTACTTTTCGATCGTCTCTATTTTGCATGTAGAACGAAAGACCGTACTGAAGAACGAAGTCGAAGAATTGGCAGGCACTTAATGAATGAATGAATGAAACACACAACAGTCGAGACATTCGAGGAAATTATTTTCGACTTCTTAAAACTTCCAAAAGCAGGACTAAATTTTTATCCAACCCTCTGTTCGCAGTAATTCACTGGGGAATTTCGCATGAATATCCGCAGTTTACTTATAAGAGAAAAAGTGAACTCTTCAGGGACGACTCTAGCGAGTGTTTCAAAATTAGACGAGACCAGATTGTTAGGTACGAGTCACTTTTGTCCATCATTGTTCACTTTCTAGAGTTTGAGGAGAGCAATGAAAAATATGCGGCCCGATTCATTTTGCATCTTTAACGCTGCTGAACGTCCAGCAGGAAGAAACCGAGAATCATCATCCCTGAAGGGTTAAGGGTTGGCGGTGATGGTGGTCGTGGAGAAGCCTATCTCAGGAACTAAACGTCGTCTGGTTCCCGGGGGTCGTTTAGCGTTAGCGAGCCATACAGATGAGGAGTACGAGAAGGTGGATGAGGCAGAGAAGGTAGAGTAGAGGAGTAGGAGGAGGAGGAGGGGGAGGGTTTATTGTGTCCTGTAGGCGCGTTTATTTCGCGAGGCTCTCTCCGGTAACTCGGTATCGAGTGCGTGGCGTAGCTCGTCGCAGCTCGTCGAAAACGGTCGCATCGCGTCGCAGCTGTGCGACCATCCTGGCCCCCTCAGATTGGATCACTCGGTAGATTATTTGGCTTCATGGTGCGGGGAATATACTATGCCAATATGACGTGGAGGGCTTGTTCACAGCGAGGGTGGTGGTAGCCATGGTAACGCCGGCACCCGTGAGTGTCGGCTCCAACGCCACCCGAGTCCCTCATCTCCCTCCTTCGTAGCCACCCCCGCTGGAGCCACCCCTCGCCCACGCCCGTGCCAGCCGACAGCCTTTCTCTCTCTCTCCCTCGTATTCTCTCCACCCCCTAACCCTCTCTCACTCTCTCTCACTCTCTCTCGGTTTCTCTCTTTTTCCCTCCGTGTACCACCCTCCTTCCGGCACCAGTCGACAGCCCCCTCTGGACCGTAGGGTGAAAGCCACCCCTAAACCTGGTCCTGTAACGGATCTCTATGTACACCGCTGTGCTGCTGCCTCCCTCGGTTACGTACATACACGTGCGCCTGTATTGTACGTTATGTGCGGCACCACGGGGGTGGCAGCAGCCTTTCCCCGTGCCGTAGTGTGCGTGCATCGATCAGCGTACGTGTGTGCACACGGCCGTTTCGACGTGTGTGCGAGTCTCTCTCTCTCCACGCGCGGGTGTACAGGTGGGTGTACAGGCAGTCGGGGTGCCTCGCGATCAATATGGTGGACAGACGCACCGACACCCTCCACGGGAAGGCCAACTCGATTTACGAAATTCCGTCCTGCCCTGCTGCAACCACCCCCGCACCCGACGCCGACGCCGACGCCGACGCCGAAGCTGCCTCAGTTTCAACCCCGTCTCTCTCTCTCTCTCTCTCTCTAGATCCCTCTTTCCCTTTCCAGCTTTCACTCGCCTCTCTCGTTTCGCCTTCTTTTTGCGCGACGACCTCCTCCACGAGAGGACGAGCGCCCTGCGTGGCCCTACGAGCAAGCCCGCGTTTCCCGACGAAAATCCCGCGACCCTAAGCGGTTAAGGGCTCGCCGGGGGGCGGGATTACGCCACCGAAGTACGCTGCGGTCTAGGAAAATGAAAAATCGTCTGACCACCCTCGCGAGAACCAAGTTACCGGTCCCGTGGGAGATCCCACGTTTACCGGTCTCCCAGAAATCTTACCGGGCGATTAGCAGTTGTTGGTTTAAGGGATCAATCCCTTGATCCGGTACACGGTGTCCGAGTCGGAATATTATCCAAACAAATCTACCGAATATGCTCAATAACTCGTTAACCACATTTTTGGGACACTGAATTTCTGACTTGATACGTAAATAAATAGGAAATAGCATTTAATTTAACTTCTGATTGTTGCAATTTTAAGAAATTTTTAGAATCCCCCTCGGTTTGAAGATGCCCTAATATCAACTCGAAATGTTTCACCGAAAGAAACGAATCCGCATTTTGTCGCGCAACCGTTCGCAGAAGTTTTCCGAGTATACTGGGGCGCAAGGAAACGTTATTTGTTCGTTCCCTGGGAGTAATTAACGCGGCGATGTTCATTGCTAATTCAGCAGATCGATGTACGCATATATATATCTCACAGTTGCGCTGCAAAAAATCACACAACTCTCGCTCGACGCTTTTCAATCTCGGAACGCTCTCTCGTCCCCCTATGCCACTCCCCCGCACACCCCTCCCTCACCCGGTATCCTTCATTACGCGAATAATCGACAACGAGCCAAGAATTTTGCACCACCCCTCTCTCGTTCCACCCCCTGCCGCCGACACACTCCGCACAGCACCACCGAATATACGCGTTTCCGGCGCAAATTGGATCGCGACGACTGCAGCGATAATTATACATGTAGAGTTAAGCGCCGCGAACAGGCCGCGCGCAATTAATTGAAACTTTTGTGATGAACCCGGTTCCCACGTTAACGCCTCGCTAGCCCCCTCCCCTCCCCTCCCTCGCACGTACCCCTCCCGTCGGAAACCGTTCGCGGAAAAGCCCGCGAAAACTGTCTGCACAATGGTTTTCCAATCCGGCGATCTGGGAAACGGCGGAATTGCGATTTTTGTTTCCCCTGGGTAAAGAAGCGTTTCCAGAACTTTTGCTAGGCTCAGAGTGTCCTAGAACCAGACTAGATTTTGTTGAAATTGTGAGATCGGTACGGGAATTTCCGAACGGTGAATTATTCCCAATTTTTTGTAGAAAGTGTAGCGTTTCCGAATTGGATTGAATCTTTCCAAGCTTGTGTCTCATGTAGAAACGTATAAAAATCTTGTGTTAGACAGATGTACAGTGGTTTCTCGATAAATGTCCAAAACGCGTGTCTTGCCAGCGACATGTATCGTCCAGAAGAAGCTATTCTTTGATGCTGAATCTAGTACTCGATTATGTGTTTACACTACTCGGAGTTCAAGACACATCTCGAGCTGCGAGGTCCCTCACGGAGTATACCCCGCGGTAGTGGGGATGGTCGTGCGACTTTTATCTGCCAGGTGTTTGCGACGTATATCGAGAAAAGACTGTACTAGTTTGAAATGTACGAGTTTAATTCAATTCTGCAAATTCTAAAAAAATTTGGAAGCTGTAAATCCAACATCCGAGGCTCAGTTTTTATTTCTTTATTAAAAGACCTATGGATGAGATATACTCTAGTTGTTTAGACATAATTCGTCTTAGATCAACGTGATTTTTGCGTATCCTTTGCCGGAGTGACGTTTCACTCACCGTTGTGAGCACAATGCTGCGATAACTGAATCTGATATTAACTACCCTTCGCACTCTATACTGTTTTCTCTAACAATTCTTACGGTACTCGCGAATCTGTGTGAATAAATTTTCAAAGCGGATTTTATATAAATAGGGTAATCATTTTCGAAAACTGAATTACCTTGAACACCGTGACGCAGTGTGGAAAAGCGATCCGTTCAGAGGAAGAGTTCAAAGACACTGGATCCTCGGGAGGCTCGGAGACATGAACGAAAAATTGCAAGCACCTGGATCCGTTTAAACGGGATCGAATTTGGTAAAGGTAGGGGCTGGTGCGACGAAAGTCTCGAAGGGGGATCGGTTTTCATAAAAAATTCGTCACGGTTTAATATAGTCGGACGCCGGGGTAGCGTGGCGTTTGGTCTACCGGCGTGGTGGGGCTTGTCGGGCAATTAATAATGCTCCGACGGAATTATATCGGCGGCGGAGCAGGGCTCAGGTGTGCAAACAAGCCCGCGGCCGAAATTACCGAAAACTCTCGGTTGCACCGGGATTTAATCTCTCGCCTACGGCCGATTGCCTCTGCTCTCGCCGAGCGGCGCGCACCTTGTCGCCGTCGGCAACGCTCGTCGGCTAACCCCCACGGAAAGTATGCGAACCGCGGCAATGAAAACACGCGCGCACGTACAGAGGGGAAAGGAAAAAAAGTGTAAAAAAACCGAAGGGATCCACGGGAAATCTTGTATCTCACCAGGAGAGCTTTTCCGAGAAACGATCCGACGTTGGACCACTGTTTATTTGCGCTCCTAGTGACGCGTGCGTTCCGATATATGCACGTAGATTTTTATCCGTTTCTGGTAAATGTCGCTTCAATCATTAAAACAACATATTAGGAAAACGACGAAGCTGTTGGTGGAAGAAATACATTTCCGTTTCACTCCGATTTCTTTCAAAAGAAAAATACAGTACCGTTCTATTCTGCACAGAAATTCACTAGTCCGGCAATTTATTTTTTAACTATTTAGAGTCGAACTATGAATCTTTTTAGCGAACCCCGACCCATTACACGTCACAGAAATTGTCCGTAAACGTATGCGAGTCGAGTCTCTTTGACAAAGAGTTTCAATTATCCAGCCATCCTCGTTTCGTAATTCACGGAGTTTGACACCACAATTACAAGGAACCGGCTCTACTTGCAGAAAAGTTTCACACAGATGAGAAGAGGATACAGCTTAGGTTAGCAAGGAAGATGCGGTGAAACTTCCCATCCAACATCCTTTATTTTTTGACGAGCGGGAGGAGCAACATGAGGCAAAAGAAGTGCACCCTTCCAGTTCGCAAATGCGGTAACAGGATTTTATGAAAACCGATTCAACGAAGTCGCTTTCTTCTCGTGGTCTTGGATTTGAATACTAGTATTCGCGAGACTCTTCCTGTCTGATTCACGGATGAACTACTAATTATTCGAACTATTTTCCAGTTAGAAAAAACTCCCCGAGGAATCTGCACACCAATTAAACACAGGTACAGTGGTCCGAAATTGTTAGAATTACCCTTTTTTCGCAAAAAGAATCCTCGGAACGTGTACACCAAATAAATACAGACACAGCTGTCCTAAATTGTTAGAATTTCGCAAAAAGAATCCTCGGAACATGTACACCAAATAAATACAGATACGGCTGTCCTGAATTGTTAGAATTACCCTAAATTGTTAGAATTAATTTTCTTTCGCAAAAATACTCCTCAGAGCGTTTATGCCAACTAAATGCAGACACAGGTAGAAATTGAATAGATTCGAATTCTCTTCAGGAACGGAGGAAATCCGATTTGAGGGTAGGCAGACGCCGAAGTAGGAAGAAGAACGCGTCGCGGCCATTTTGCAAACGTCGATCGTTCCGCGAACGATCCCGGTCAGAAAGGGTTTGAAAGAGTGTTGGCTAACCCCGTGTTCCCTCCCCTAAACCCGATCGCGGCGCGGCCATAAAGGAAGCGGTCGACGATTTATTTTACATTTTTTTCCATGTGTTTTATTGTCGCACGGTGTTCAGGCCTGAAGAGTGCTGAAAGCGGTTAGATGGTTGAAACCGGAGAAGCCGACGAAACACGCTTGCCCACTCGCCGCTGGCCGAACAATTCGAATTTTAAAGGGCCAACTGTCGCTCCCCGGCCTGACTTTGCTTGCAAAGGAAATCCGCCTGGGAGCCGGCGCGACGCGATGTCGTTCCGCCATTTTTTTTTTCTCGTTACGTTTTTCGCCCATCACCGTTCTCATTTTCATTCTCATTTCCGTCTCGATTTTCATCGATCGTTCCACGCGACCATCGGTCGATCGCCGAACATAAAAACAAACATTACTTAAGCAACCAGGAACGTGGCAAAAGAATATCATTTTCGAACAAAATATCCAACAAAATAGTTTCATTTTTTATCCAAATCTTTGGATGCTCCAGTTGACGTTCAAATCTGTTCTAATAAATACTCGAACCCTTGGTAGCAGGCATTTATAGCAGACGCAGTAATTATTCAGTGGCGGTTGGTCATCCACCGCTGCTAATAAATAATGAGAAAATATTAATACCGGCTCGATATTGTTGCGCCGACAGATTATATTGACAAGTTTACCTCCGAGCAGGTCTGCCAGAACGCGATCGGTAAACCGAGAAGAAAATCATCCCGGTGGCGAACGAAGAAATGTCTGCAGCGTGCATCTGTGCACGAGCAACCCCCTGTCAGCGGATGTCCAAGAGGGCCGCAAAGGATCGGCTCACAAAGCGTAATCTCGATTCGATCGAGACCGTGTAGGGTACGCGATCGCGGCGCGCGATCTCGTTCTCGGGCTGGGGGGTGGTTCGGTTGCTCGTAGGGTAGAAAAATGGCGCGAAACAAAGGGGGAGGGAAGGGCGGAGAGGGGTCGGGCGTCGATAGGATAGGAAACGCTGGGACACTCGAAGAGCTCGTGACTCGGCGAACCAAAACATCCCGTCGTAGCCGGGTACCGGGGGTCCTGTTGCCGGCAAACAAAGTTACCGGGCCGTTGCGGGTAGTGCACGCGTGCGGCCACTCTCCGTCCAGCTTTAAAACGTTCACGGTGTGCAATTAATTCCACACATGGAGATTCAATCGAGGGTGGAAAGGGACAGGCAGTTAATAGGCCGCCGAGTACACGCGCGTGTACATGCCGGTTTGTCGGGGATGGTGAAACAAGGGGGAGGGGGAGGGGGGTCAGAGAGGGGCATTTGGGGGAGGCAAAATGGGGGGAGGGGTAGGGAGGCTACGAAGCTTCGGGAAACATAAGGGATCTGATAGGCTTCATAGAGTGCCGCGAGGCTTTGATTGGTCAACCGGCGCGTGCACGCGCAACCATACACACGCTCAGACACGCTCAAACCACGCTGCTCCCACACGCTCGCACACCAATGCCGCTGGCATTGCTAATTCCTAGCTTCGGGCTTAGCTATCCTCCGCGGGACCACTGGTCTCTCTCTAAGCGCATCTGGCCGACACGCTACCCTCTCCTTATCGCGTTAGCTCCCCGGAGCCTGCCATTCGCATAAACAACCCGGTCGGCACGGTCCACGCTCGCGTTGCTTGCCCACGATCGCGGATCAGAGTTGGGCAAATTTTATTTCGAATAACGAATAAGGAATAACGAATACAATAGATAACTAACAGTGACCGATCCTAGGTTCGGGACTGGGACCTTCGTTATCTTTACACCCACATTTGTTGCCACGATTCTTCGCTTCACTCTCTAGTCTGCACTCACACATTTATTCATACACATACACGTCGCTGGTGCGTGGCGTGCGTGCCGCGTGCGATGTCGATGACGCGATGTCATTCGACACCATTATTCGCTGGGCTATTCGAATAAATTTTTATTCGCTGGGCTATTCGAATAAATTTTTATTCGCTGGGCTTTTCCGAATAAATTTTTATTCGCTGGGTTATTCGAATAAAAATTCATTCGAATAACGCCCAACTCTGTCGCGGATAACGTCCAGCGGCCGCTCGTCTGGAAACTTTCGTTCTTTCGCTACCCCCTTAGCTGACAGTAGCTGCTGTCTTTCTCATCAGATCATCGAAAAAGTTCATACTGCCTCCAACAAAATTTAGAAGAAAAAAAAATGTGAGACGAAGGATTGAACGTTTCCATAAAACTGGAGTGGTCGATAAAATTGTACGACTACCGACACATGCGATTCTTTGAATATGCAAGTGGAACCCAGAAATCACATGATTAATTTGAATAGACGATCTAGGATGTCTTCCTGTTGCTACAAGGGGTTGCCTAACTGAAACAAGTTGGTGAAACACAAACTTGAGAAGACCACTATTTTCGACTGGTTAAAATTATCAAAAGAACTACGTACTTTTTCATATGATTTCTTGGGAAATTTTTGTTCAATGCAAACGGCAGTCTCCTGACCAACAAAGAGAAGCTTCCCGTGAATCCAATTTTTCTAAAAAATTGCACAGCTTCTAACCAACTTCCTAGAATCATCGCGGGGGTGGTTTCGCACGGAAAGAATTCTATTTTCAGGAGTCTGGGGACGAACAAGGGGAAGATCGATCGCGTCTGGACCCAGTTTCTCGAGGTTCTTTGAAGACGCGGACGGGTTCAAATTACCGGCGGACGAGCGAGGAATCGTCGGCGGGAATCTAGGTCCCCCGAGTCCGGGGAACAAGTGTTTGCCCCCCGAAACGTAGACTGAATCGCCATGTTGGCGAAACGAGGCTCGTAGGGGCTCGGCTCGAGATCGCGGGCGAGGTTCGTTGGCGGAAACAACGGTCGTCCGTCATTCGCCGGGGGGGTTTGTTTGCGCCGGCTGTCCTCCCGCGGATACCAGAGCCCTATTATCGCGATGGCCTGCTTGTTTCCTTCACGGGGGTCGCGCACCGTCGAGGGGCAGAGTGAAAGAGACCCCGGAGAAAGAGAGAGGGAGCAGGAAAAAAGCTCCGGAGAAAGAGGAGAGAGCCGAGGTAGCTGGCTGCTTGTTAGCAGTAACTTGTTAGCCGAGCCACTCCACTAGAAACTAGGGAATAACGGGGAAAGAGGACTCTTCTTCGCCTGTTCCGCCGGCTTTCTAGAGCCTGCCAGCGCGGAAGTCGCGAGAAGAACGGAATCCTCCGGCTCTCTTCCACGGCCTCCACCCCTTCCGGTAGATTACGAGGGATCCTCTGCTCGGGACACGGAACGCTCGCGGTCTTTCTCCTTTCTATCTCCGTCTCTCACTCTCTCTCTTTCTCTCTTTCCCGATCGGGGCTGGCCATTGTTTGAATGACCTCTACCCTCTTCTCCTCCGGCCGTGGCCCATCCCGTGGCCATTGTTGTCCTCCGATCGGCTCCTTCATCGAGCTTTCTTAAGCTTTCCCTCGGCGCTCTTGCCCCCGGATCGATGCAAGATGAAAGCTCCGGCGCGGCTCTACTCGAATCGTCCCAAAGTTTGTAAACCATAGCCAACTGTTATGGAGACCGGATCCACGGAGACCGGTTCTCTCGCCGTTCCTTGATTATCCGACCGATTGATCCACTCTTTTCACTATCCGCGGTGGAGGCTCGGATTAGCCCGGGAATTTCCTTCGCGCCTCCGGGTTTTGCTAATTCCAGGGGATTTTTATGGGGAAACGGTCTTCGGGTAGTCGTCCAGTACGAGGGACTGAAGAATAGATAAGAAAGAATGTCATACAGCGATTTCTCTATATATGTCGCTGAGGCCTGGATGCTAAATGTCGTGGAGCTATCCCCACTACTACGAGGTACACCCCTGTTAGATGGTTTCAAGTATAGATAAGAAGGAATGTCTTTCTTTAGTTATTAACAAAGTACAATATTACGATCAGTCAATTATAAGATCGTTTAATCGCAGTTACTCCAAGGAGACTCAATTAAATCACTGAAATTACGATACCATTTATTTAGTTACAGTCTGGTAATTAGACTAGTAATTTTTATGCAAAGTCTGGTAGATCAACTGCAAGAAACAGGAGCCAAATAAAAATTTGTTTTGATTCTTCAATTCTTTTAGACGTTTCACTATTTGGAAATGTAGGTACATTTTTGTCACGAATCCTGAATTTGAGGGTAAGTTTCAGGATGACTCGGAAAGGTTCTTTTGAGGATGACTCAGAATGAGGTAAAATTTGTGTCTGAATAAAAGCGTGAATTTCATTAGTTGGCAAAGGTTTTGGGTCGAGTTGAATAGAAAACAACAGGCAGAGCATCTGAAGGTTAGACAGCGAGCGATATGTTGGCATACAATACGCGAGCGAGGTCGCCAGCTTTCGCCGGGGACTGTACACCACTTACGAGGCGAATATGGGCACCATGAGTGCAGAAGCCCCGCCGAGGGTTGACGATCAGGGTAAATATGGCCACTGTAATGGCGTCCACGCGACATTTTACTCTTTGACGCGCCGCGCCGCTTTTACCATAGGGTCACCCTCGCCTTCTACTTTGTGAAACTGAGTCAGTAGATTGAATTTTTCACCCTCTCTGCCCCGCGCTCGACCGCCGCACGGTGGTGCGTTTTATTCCGCGAATGGATCCTTTGTATCTAATTTCCCTTCGGCTTCGAATCCATTTATAGAGCTATGAATAAATCCTGCGGAGAGACGCGAGAATGAACGCAACAATGCCGCGATCGAATTTGATTAAAAGCAAAAGCGTCGCGGCGCGGCGCGATCGATCCGTTGACGTTTCGCACGGATGCACGATTCTCGACGAACGAAAACAGAAAATGAAACTCGGTTACTGGTTTGTACTCGGCGAGAGAAGCTTCCCGAATTCTTTCAACCCTTATTTTCCATTTCTATTTAAAACATTTTAAATATTCTTGTGGACAAACAGCAAAACTATTGCCGATTTTTATGTCCTCGGATGGCCACGGATAAATCGGACCAAATGACCTGACCTTTTTCCAGCAATTAGAAGAATTGGGTTAGCGAGTGTCGTGCCAAAAAGAATTTGAAAAAATTGCAATTGCTAGGAATTGCAAGAGCAAATAAAAAAGCACTTTCCAAAACTTTTTTTTTTTGAGCCTGTAACGAAAATTTAAAATATGCATTTTGTAGATCTATGTATACCTTTATTTATACCTTTAAATGGTGTACCTGTAGATTATAAAAGCATTTCTTGATCAAAACTAGATCGAAATCGGTCATTTAATATAAGAACAACCTGACATCTTTAAATCGCGTCTGCTCGTTTTTACCATAACATCCGTCCAAATTAAAACCGCTTCAGAGAGTGCACAGCACTTCAGAGTCCACGAAATGCAATAAAATAGTGTACGAGCAGTCGCAAACGGATTTTATGCTCGAAAAGAAGTATTCGCAACGGGATCGCGGTGATTGGCATGCATTTTTCCGCGATCTCGACGAGCGATGATCTCGAGGGAAGATTGGAGGGTCCGGGATCCCTCGCGGCAGCATCGGTAAGAATCCTCACGAGTGCTCGAAGCCCTGTCGAGAAAACACGGCACTCTGATCCCTTTATTAGCTGATAAACGTCGGTGAGGAGCCGGTGTCCCGATGGTTCGGTCCAATTAGAAGAAGACGAGGTCCGTCAGCGGATCTCGCCGCGATCGATCCTTCGCAAGCAACCCCTCGGTGGTCGAAGGGCACACAGAGCCGCCGGTAACCTGTCCTTCGAAGGGTGCTCGTATCGGGTCGAGTAGTGGGAGTTAACCGATGGAAGTAGAAGAAGAAGAAGAAGAAGAAGAATCTTTCGCGGGCAAGGGAAGCTGGCGCATCGAAGACAAGGGCCACCGGTAGAGAGAAAGCGAGATAAACACATCCAGAAAGAAGAGAAACGGAGAAAGAAGACAGAAGGTCCTGCAGGATCCTCCGGGGTCCCCTCGCCCCTCGCGGAAACGAAAACCTCGGGGAACGGACAAAGAACAAAAGGGGGACGAGGCTCGGTTCCATCATAAAGGAAGCACAAAAGTACATCTTTCTGCAGAGAGACAGAGAGAGAGAGAGAGAGAGAAGGAGTCTCCCTCGGCGAGAGCAACGGGAGAAAAAGAGGAGATATCTATTCGGTAAACAGACAGACGACCACGGACAGACAGATGGACAGACAATGATGCTCATCGTTCGATGGACAAAAGCGTCTATTGCGTAAACACTCGAGGAGGACCCGGACCCGGGCCGAGCCTTCGTCTGGCACAATGCTCGCCACGAGAAAGAGGTCGGCCTCCAGCAACTTTTTCCTCTAGATTAGAAGGATAACGGCCGCGGCTGCAGTGCCGTACCGGTCGCATCGCGATACCAACAGCCTCCGTGTACGGTTTTCCGCGTTTTCTTCTACCTACCCCCGTGCACGCGGCCCGATTCATCGATCCGATACGATTCTTCCGGGAAACAGAGGCGAGCACGTTTCCGCGCCGGATCCGATTACGATCGCTGCTCGATCGACGATCCACGATTGTGGGAACTGTGTCGGTTTCCCTCAGACACAAAATTACGCGTCCGGTCGACGACGGGGCCTTTGAACACACGAAGAATCGCGTTGCCGATGCGTTTCGGCCCGGTTTTTTCCCTGGGGACTCTTCGACCGGACACTGATTGGTTTAGATGGATTTTGGATGTCTTCGGCATTTAGCACTAAATTTACCGTGCCCAAATCTCCGGTTTTTCATTTCATTAATTATCGAAGTGGCGAAAACGCTTCCACGGGGAATGATCGAATGACTTTGGTGTTACTGCATCTTATCTACCGGCGATTATTTCGCAATTTTTTAAAGTCTATGGAACGAGCATTTTACAACTACAACAAAATAGAATTTTACTTCGGTTTAAAGGAAATTAATGGCATACATATTTATTAGACTCCGTTCTGAATGTTCATCATGAGTCTGACTCGATATTGTAGAGGGTTAATATAGAAATGATGATTTTAGAATTTTTTTTTTTTTAACAACATAATTACTGAAAATTCTATTAACAGGCTTCTGGTAGATAAAGTGTGAAGTTGATGTTTTATTGTTATAACGGCCGTGCAAGATCTCGGTAAATTAAATATTCTCAGTTTAGCAAGACAACACAGCTGGCACAACACAACGCTGTTATCTTAAGGGAGGTTTCAGTCTATTTCAGGACGACTTTGAGATTTATGTATTAGGTAATTGGTAACCTGACTGTAGTCTCACTAAAATGTACGGTTTCGTTTGTGTTTCCGCTGTGTTCACGATTTTTTGGACAGAAGTACAATCGAAATTGACGTTGTTACGAGCGATTGAGCGCATCCTTCAAAAAAAAAGGTATCCAAATGGACGGTTTCATGATTCCAGCAGTTAGGAAAAATAAATCAGTATCATTGATCTCGACAGTTTATTTCTCAACGTTCGATAATCGATTGAAGCATCGGTGCAACTCGAGTAAAATCGACAGAATTGGCATCGGTGCGTTTCGATAGATTAATTTTATAGTTAGTTTTCCACGCTGAAGCCCGCCCGCTGGAGAAATTCGTTAGGGCCGCGAGGGTGGAAATTAGGGGACGATATCTTTCGGATCCCTCTGGAGAGGGACAGACAACGGTGAGAAATCCTGATAGGGAACGCATCCCGAGGGACATTCGGGACCGTAATCCGTCCGTCGGTGTATCGTATCGCGTCTAATTCCCTTAATTAAACTACGGATCATCCTCGATTCTTTTCCCCTCGAGTGCGCCGGGAATCTTCGGATTATTTTCCTTTCAATATTCGGTCACGGGTACTGCCATAATTAGCGTCGATTGGCGCTGCGAATCAGTTTTGGACGTTCATTACCTCGAATACGGCGGGCCGAAATGTTCTATAAAAATTAACGAAGGTCTCAAACTGACCTCTTCGTGATCGCTGAGAATTTGTATGCAAAAGAAAAATATGTACGTCGCAGGAGGCCAGTACAGATTTGCTTAAAAATTTTATGAAACTGAAAATAATATATTTTCTCAAGTCTTTTTTATTCTCTCGGATTTTGTAAATTAAACTCGAGATAAGCTTGAAGCAGATAAGATTGAAACATTCATTCCCGTGAAGCGGCCCGTGTGAACTGTGTTTAAAATTCTATTCCATTGAGAAACGCGAGCGGGGATTGCGAAAAGAAGATTCGGGAATAAAAGGGAACTTTATTTAGCGTGTTTCGATGGCCCGAATCTCATTCTTACCTGTCGAGTTCGACTGTGTTCCGACTCTCTGGGTTTTCTCAACCGATCCTCCACTCGCAACTTTTCCTCTCCACCTAACAGTTCGTTTGCTGACCATTTCTCCGCAAGTTCTCATCAACTCTGTTCTCCCGCAATCCCTCTCTCTCTCTCTCTCTCCCTCTCTTTTCTTTTCTTTTCCCTGTCAGCCGCCTTTCATTCAAAAGCTCGCGGCCCCTGTCGGTGGATCCTTAGATCTTTTTCTTTGCCTCGCGAACGGTCTATTACGGATTTATGGAGCATAACGTGATCCTGCGATGCTACAAAATCGTAAAATTCTAGAAGGAAGACAGTGGGATGCAAAACCAGGAAGCTGGCAGAAGAACCGACTAAACACAATGACTCTAGCGACGTCGAATCGAAACGGTATCGAATTCTATGAAAGAAGGATCCAAGAAAATGGAGACTCAGGGGGATGTAGACTCTATGCGATCTTCGGGAATTTTTCTCGGGGAAATGGTACGACGGAGAACTCTGAAACTTTTCGCATACCGTAAAGAATGTTCCTAGATGTATCTACATAAAAATATAATGACCCTGGAAGCACCGAATGGAAACAGCATCGAGTTCTCTGCGATCGAGGCTCATCGAAACAGGGACACTGAAACAAGGCATTCTTTGGACATTTTTCCCGAAGAAACGGCGCGACGGGGCTCCCTAAAACTTTTCACACAGTTGGAATAATACTTTGCGAACGGCAACATAATTTTTTCTTTTCGGTAGACTGCCGAGACAGCATAAGAAAAATCGCGAGATATTCCGTGACACCCTGTACGCCAGCGCGTCGAGAGGGGCGTCTAATGTCTGAGTTTTCATCTAACTTCGCGAGCCCTCTCGCCCGACCCGGAAGAACGGGCGGGGTTCGAAAGAGAGAGAAAGAGAAAAAAAAAGAGAGAGGAACCAGGGGGTTGCAGAAGAGGGGAGAGTGCGAGCCTGGAGGAGGAGGAAGAGGTGAGCTTTTCTCCGGAAGATGGAGTAATGAGTACGGTCAGCTAGACGAAAGTTTAAAGAGCGAAGTGCCTCCGTCCTCCTTCACATGTGTTCAATGACAAACGGCTTGGCTGCCACTCGAAAAACTCATCAGTGTTCCTAGATGCGGCCTGTCCCTTCTAGGACCGAGCCAGCGACGGTTTCGAGCCGCCATCGTTTGTCCAGAAACAACCTACTCTAACAAAACACGGAGAACTCCAGCCGGTGGGACAAATAAATTCACCTAACAAGGATTTACGAAAACGTCGCGCAAAATGTTGCGGTAAACTATCTAGCTGATCGACCTGTCAAGTGAGTATGAGGATTTAATACTGAAAAGGTTACGCTGCGGATCTTTATGCAAAATCAACAAATCAACGTGGAAACACAAGTTAATTTTCTGTCACACTTAGCGGCATTTTCAGCCTTTCGACTTATTTTCATCTATTTACGAACGTACATTGGTTCCTTGATAACCCCTTTCTTGTATTATTCCTGAAGGGTTGTTCATTGGGTGTCAATTTTACATTGCCGGCGACTTTGCACTAAACATGTTGTCGCAACAATATGTTTGAGAGGTTGAAAATGATATAATGGTACTCCTAAGTTCTTCTAACGTGGAGAAAATAACATGTGGAATGTTGCAATCTGAAACCTCAGAATTAAATTGTAAAAATGTGACAATTAGACTTGAGATACCTAAGGACAAGTTCAACTTGCATACTTTGAGGTAAAAACGTAATACGTACAGGGTGGTCTCTAATTTACCGCAATACAACTGACCCAAGGCAACCCTGCACCTATTCTACAAGTTCTTCGTCAAAAAGTAAACCCAAAACCACCCTCCAAAGCAATTGCTTCTTCCGCAACAAGATCATGACGAATTCGTCGATCGCCGTCATTAATAGCCGCGCTCGCGCGAGATCAGAGTCATGCAGATCCAGCGTATGGCGTCGGTGGTGGTTCGAATTATTCAAATGTAATCCTTTAATCGTTCGGGCCGCGGTGCTCGAGACCGTCGAATACATTTCGTTATCTCGAGGAGGTCTGTATCGTCGACAAAGGAATAAAACATTGTCCCCCGTCGTCGTCCTCGTCGTCGTCGTCGTCATCAGCGTCGGCTCGGAGCCCTCGCTAATAGCGCGCGGGTTCTCTTTCTGCTGCCGAGGCAAGGGTAGAGCCTGAATATATCCCGGTTACACTCTTGATCCGTCGCTCTCGACGGCTGCGGCGTCTCTCGGCTCGTCCCTCGGTGGAAACGGAGCCAAATAAGAGGGCCAGGCGGCGGCGGCAACGGCGGCGGCGAGTAGGGGCGAAGTTAGGCGAGGCGAGAGGCAGCCTCGGGGCGAGACAAGGCGAGGCAGGGCGAGGCGAGAGGCCAGGCAAGGCTAGGCCAGGCCAGGCACCGCGGCACAGAGAAAAGAAGGGTAGCGAGGCCGGGGGTAGAGGGCAAGCCTGATGCATGTGTATGGAACGCGTGTACGCGTGCACCGGCCTCGCGCGCATGCACACGCACGGAAACACAAATACGGTACAGGCACGTACACGGAAAGACAAGCACGGTACACAGAGCGACACACACAGAGAGAACGATACATACGCAGTGGGGACATATACACGAAGAGAGAGTGAGAGAGAGATATACAGAGGAACACCAGGGGCAGGGAGAGACATACACGCACACATAGCCGGACGCAGAGAGACTCGAGAGAACCCCTTCTTCGCGGGGCGAGAGAGAAAGAGTCTCTCTCTCTTCGAAGGTATAGGTGAGCCTCTATAGAAGGCCAGATGGGCGTGGTGGCTGTGACGGTTTTCGTCCAATGGGAATTCAGGATCCTCCTGGGCTAGAAGGACAATGTACACGGGCATTTCGCGTGTGATGGAGACCATCCAGCGGCCTCTCCGCTCGACAAAGAGCGCCAAGTCGAACGCCATCCGCCGCGGGCAGATCCCCGAGTGCCTCTTCCTGGGTCCAGCATCCGGTTAGACGCCGAGGACCGGAAAACGGGGGAGTTCTCGCGGTGTCCGCGCGCGCGCGTCCATCGATCCGAACCTTCCCTCGAGCTCTTTCTCTTTCCCTCTCTCTCTCTCTCTCTCTCCCTCTCTCTCTCTCTTCAGAGCCCGATGATCCACCGCGGTTTTACCCGTGTGTCTCGCGGATCGCACGAGACTCGTGCGAGATCGCGAACACGCGACCAAGAACAGAGGAAAGTCTGATGGAATGCGAAGCAAGAAATTTCTCCGGATTTTGAAATTTCTCCGGAGCGATTTGGCTACGAAAGGTAGCAGTTTTCCCGGTAATCGAATCGCGCAAACATACACGAATAATTGATCGCATTGATTCATTCAACAACCGTGAATCTATCACGAGAGAAACAGAAAAAAAAGAGAGAGAGAGAGAGAGCGCGAAAAAGCGGTTCTTGAGTTGCAATTAGTCATTCGCGTTTCACGTTCGAATTATCGCGTTATGTTTTATACGTCGATGCAAATTTAATCGAGCACGTATGGTCCATTCCTTTATCGTACTTATTTGCGCGGGAAAGGGTTCGTTAGCCGGTTTATAATAAATAATAATAATACGAGAGCACGGGCAGATCGCTCGGAGCGCTGATGGATTTATTAAACGTAGAATTCCCATTATCCGCAAAGCAATCGAAAACACAAATTGCCGGGACGGACAAACAAATCGGCGAATACTTCGGGCCGGATATCGGATTTTGTAAATATTAACGCGATAGCCGGGGCGACACCTCCGACGTGCAAACATTTTCGCGCGGCAGCGGCGGCGTCGGCGTCGGCGTCGGCGCCTGCGTGCCGATTTCCACCAGGCCGTGAAGAAGGCAAATGTTTTTCGGCGAGTGGAACGCTGCAAATAAAGCACTTTCCATTTCAGGAATAATGAAATGGAACAACAAAATTCCTGCTGCTCGCTGCCTCGCCGCTGTTTGCTCGCCGGTGAAAGAGATCGAATCGATCCCGAAACCGTCCGAAATCAACACCCCGTCGAGAATTCCATTTTTCGAATCCATCAGATTCATTCTAAATTTCGAATAGGCTATTCTTTGTTGGGCCGACCTATCGATAGTTTTTTTATCCCGATAACACTCTCGCCCGCTCTATTTTATATTTCTCGCTGGTCAAGCTCGAGAGAACCGTTGCAGTTTGCTGAATCGCGACCATAAGCTTTAATGCGGTGTCGGCACGCTGTTAAACAAGCGTGATCGATTCACCGACGCACGCCGGAATAAAAAATATCTCCTGCTGCCACTTGCTCAACCGTTTTTGTCGAACCGCTCCGCAAAATCGTGTAACGTCGACGCGTTTTTGCTAATGAGTCCGAAACGGGAATGTTAAATTTTGCTGCGGCAAGCACCCTGCTCGGTCGATCGCTTTATGCTTCGTGAATATTGAAACTCGACACGGGGATGAATTTTTCAAGCACGGATAAAAATCGTGTTAACATGTCAAAAGTTATTTGACAACCTATATTTCATCACAAAATCAGTTAACCCAATCTATTAGCTAAATGTTTACGATGTTCATTACGGCAACGAAATAGGCGTGTCTAGTAGGTCTTCCTACAAATTTTCTGACACTTAGGTCGTCCTAGTCGTTTTCTTACTTTTCAAATGTCAAATTGTAGCATTTACACGAATACAGTAGATTCCAGCATACAGTATATTACCACTATTATGCGACTACAAAATTTATTCACAAATCTGGACAAATAAGTCTGTCAGACATTTCTGGCAAATGTGCCGTGTCAAAATATGAGAAATATTTTATTCGGAGAGCTAGATCGAATTCTTCCACACTGTGAAAAACGGTCAGGTTACCTAAACGGTTAAATTAGTTGTTCGCAACTTCAGGAATTGTATACACGAGCCTGATGTCCTCAATGGGTCGAACTTCAGCGATTCGTTCGAAAGAAAAGAGCGAACGAGAAGAGTCCGGCGATTCTTGGACAATGGCAATCGTGCAAATGCAGCTGTTCCATCGCGAATTTCGAAGTTGCGACGGCCGCACGAAGCAGAGGAGCGGAGCCGCGAGCGGTCTTTAATTTCCGTTCCCACAAATTGGCCCATAAACGTCAAAGTTCGCATAAAAGTCCGAGGTCCAATTACGAATAGCATCGCTGCTCTGCTCAGCTCCGCTCGGCTCGGCTCTGCTCGGCCCTGTTCTTTTTCTGTTTTGCGATGGAGGAGCAGCGTGGCGTCGTTCGTCGCTCGAGATTCCCGCCGCGGATAAAACGTTTCGTCCGGTGTCCGAGCGGCGTTCTAATGTCGGCCAATTATCACCTGGCTTGTGGCTCAACACGAAGACGAAACCAACGGTTTGGGGAAGAGGGAAAGAGGAGAGAGGCGCACAGTTTTTCCGCTTGGCACCGCTCGGCTCGGCACGGGCCAAAATGGCAGCTTCGTCCCCCTTTCATCCCCTCCTTTTCCACCTCCCGCCCCCTCGTTAGACGCGCGGGTCCGAAACCCGTTCGTGTACCGTGGTCGCCAGGCCGATCGATATTATCATAACAAATTCCCATCGAGCCGAATGCCTTTCTCGATGAAGCCTGGTGGTCTCATTAAACGCAGCCCCGTATAGCGCGGCCGCGTAATGAGAATCAGTTAATTAGTGCCGTGGCACGGGGCGGCTTCGCTCGGTACACGGAGTACATCACGTGCACGCTCGTCTTACACAGAGAACGGGAGAGGAGGACTAGATCGTAGACGAGAAGCAGGAATAAAAGCGAATGAACACGATGAAAAATCGGCTGTGCTCCGTGGGCGACGGACTCCTGGGCCCAATGGGCCTGAAACTTCCAGATGAAATGGCGCAGATGCATGCACTCGAATCATTAGAATGGCACACAGCCTAGAGACAAGTGGACACTACCTGGAATTCAAGATTTTTTCCAAAATTCTGTAACCTCTCAGTTCTAGCTAGGTATGTAGGATGCACTGGTGTTAGATACCTAGACTTCTGCTAAATAGAGCTATCTATATGTATTCTCCGATAATTTCGTGTTAATAATCCCAAGACTAACAAAGTTGTAACTACTAGTTGCAATTCAATTGGGTAGCTCGCAAAATAAAAATAAAATAAAAAAGCTCAGATGTCCTCACATTTTCCAATCACCGACGGGCCCAGGATCCTCAAAGAACCCATAGTACTGCACCTACAGGTGTATTGCCCGGGTCCATTTAGACCCAGTATTTTAAAGGCATCGTCTAGTCATCCATACTCTTGCGAGAAGAAATTCAAAGTTGTGCAATTTGATGCAGTAAGAAAAATTAATCACGAAAACCGTCCGTCTTATAAGCGTTAACGAAACCATTCCCGATAGTTGTAAACTTGTACGACAGGAATGGGATAAAAAATTCCGGAGCGGAAATCAAAAACCTTCCAGCTCCTCGACCGGTGCGTCTCCCTTACGATCGAGGAGAGTGTCCTCGAGGATTCTTGCCCCGAGAGAACGACATCTTGAATCTGGCCACAGAACGTTTCTTCCTGCTGCACGCTCCGAAATTCGTTCGCCGGGGTGCGCGTACTCGGCGCGGCCGTGTGAGAACGCGGTTGCAACCGGTGCGCGTCTGTCTCGATGATGCTTCACCCTTGCGGGGGATGAAGCGAAGCATCGTTCTTGCCCTCCCCTCTCCCCTCTATTATACGACCGTACACGCGGCACACACGGCTCTGTAACAATAATCCCTCGGTTGCCTGATCATCTTCTCTCCCCGTCTTTGCGCTCGTCCCCGCGCCGCTAATTACCGGCCTCCATCTTTTATCCGGCTCGGCGAGGCGGACGTGTCGAGCTGTCCAGGTTCCTCGCCCCGGAGATCCCTGCGATTTTTCGCGTTCGCTATCACCGCCGCCCGTGAATGGCCTTCATTATACCACCGTATCGCCGACGGAAACCGCGAAACACACCGGGTGACCAAACAATTCCCGAGAATCACAGCAAGGGATTTATCACACATCTTTTTTCTGATCCTTGGTTCGTAGTTGCACTGGAATGGGATTCCAAGTGATGGAAATTAGTGGTGAACGAGCTAGAGTCTCGTTAGACCCTACATCAAGTCAGCTCCTGAAGAAGATTTCAAACAAAATGGACTAAATAGACACAGGGTAAATAGCAAGCCTAGCATATCCTAGTAGTCGTAGAAAGTCTAGCATATCTTAGGAGTACTAGAAATGCTTAGCATATGCTAGCATATTTTAGGAGTCCTAGTACAACCTAGTATATTTTAGGAGTACTAGTAATCCATAGCATGATCTAGTAAATCTTAGGAGTCCCAGCAATCTTTAGCATAGCCTAGCATATCTTAGAATACCTTGGGAATCCTAGCAATTCTTAGCATAGCCATAGCGTATCATAGCAATTCGAGCAATCCCTAGTATATCTTAGGAGTACTAGAAATCCTTAGCATATGCTAGCATATTTTAGGAGTCCTAGCAATCCTTAGCATGGCCTAGTAAAACTTGAGAGTCTTAGCAATCCCTAGGCATATTCTAGCATATCTTAGGAGTCCTAGCAATCCTTAGCATGGCCTAATATTTCTTAGGAATACTAGCAATCCTTAGCATAGCCTAGCCTACCTTGGGAGTCCTAGCAATTGCTAGTACAGCCCAGCATATCTTAGGAGTCCTGGCAATCCCCAGCATATACCAGCAGTCCTAGAAATCCTAACAGTCCTAGCACACCCTACCAATCCCTAGCATATACTAGCACACTCCAGCAATCCCTAACATCTCTCGCATCGATCGCCCGGTTTTCCTTAGCTCCCAACGAAGAATACCCAGTGGAACCAAATTTTTCCGCGTCTACGGCGCGCTGCATCGAACGCATCGAATGCATTGTCTGTACCGTTCGTCGGTTTCGTCGATGAGGCGAAAAAAGAGCCCGCGGAAAGAAGTCCTGGAAAGAGCGAGGGAGTGGTGGGGGGGGGGGTGCGGTTAGAGGGTGAAACAGATTCCAAAATCGGCTCAGCATCCCGGCAAAGTTTCCCCGATTCGTCGTCATCGGGACCAGGGACCAGACAAAAGGGTGCAGAGGGAGGCAGCCAGGCAGCGAAGGAAAGGGATAAATATTCGAACGCAGTTTTCATGGAAGTTCATCGGAACGGTGGAGGACTCATTGACGCGAAGGCGGCATTGTTTTCCACGGAATCCGGCGGAGGAACTCGGCTCGGTTTCGCTCTCACCTCCTTTCCCGTGCCCGCTTCCCAGTCGCATTTTTAATTTCCATTGTCGTTGGTGCCCCCCCTCTGCTACCCAACCCTGCACCCGCCCCTCCTACTCCATGCATCACGAAGAGCTGTTCCACCCCACTGCACCCCCGAGGATCCACAGGAGCGATGCACACCGGGTGCAGGGTGTCGAGACACACGCGTGTTCATTTACTTTATGGATATTTGCTTACGGTTCCGTCGGATGCGACGCTGCGTTTCGACCGGGAAATTCGTCCCTGAGGTAACCGATCCACTGTTTCGGATTATCAGACTGCGGATTTTCGTGCAAAATACAAGTTTATCCAAATCAATTGTAAGAAACAGTAGTTAGGCGACGGTGCATTTCTGCCTTTCACAATTTTAGTAGGTTGGAAATAGTCTAACAGCGTCATATAATTCTTCTAACGTCTTCACATGTTGTATTTGATGAATCCATTTTTATATCGCTAAAATTCTGTTAAATTTTTCAACTTACTGCAATCTGCGTCACGTTCTGTACGCCATTTCTACCATTTCTCTTATCATAATCGCCTTTGATTTATAAAAAAAAAACGATGTATACGAAAGGGAAAGGTCTGAAACGAGTCTTGGTCGAGGGACGTTACTTTTGGGACACCCCGTGTGCAGGGTTCTAATCCGAGCTAGCTGAGCGAGCAGTTTCCTGGCTCGGCGGCTAGATGGCGGCACGGACGCGATCTTCGGGGTTCTAGGGAACCGATGGCCTTGAAAAATTAATCCAGAGGGGGGGCCGGGGGATCGATCCATCCGCGGCTGGCTCTGGCTGCGACCAGTCGAGTGTGGGAAAACGAGGAGGGCCCGAAAGCGGTTCTGTGAAGAGGTACGGGTACGCGAGCGAGTGCGAGCGCGCACGGGCGAGCGAGTGCCTCGCGGATCGCCGCGATCGCAGTGACCAATTAAGAGAATTAAGGGTCATTAATTAGCATTCGCTTCCGCGCCGCGATGGAGGATTCCTCTGGCTCTCCCTCTACGAGGCGATAGAGGAGGGGAGGGGAGGGCACATTATTCCGCAGCTGAACGCGCTGCCACCGGTGGCTCTCTTCCGTTTCGCAGACACAACTGTTGTTCGGCGAATCCTTCTCCTCCGGGGGGCGTCCCCTACCGACGCGAAAAGAATTTTCTCACTTGCACCGCTTATATGCGCCGCGGATATCCCGATTGCACCCGCGCCGCGGGTCGAGCGGAAGCTGCTCGTCGATGCTTGCGAACGAGGTTCCCAGCGGACAAGAGCGGTGTCGAATCTTCCGCTCGTGGGAATCGGTATTTGCTGCCAGGAAACATGAGCGTTCTGCTTCTGCTCCGGGGCTAGGAAATCGTTAACTCCGATTTCGGTTCTTGTGTGAGGCACCCCGTTTCTGGACTGGTCATTAATGCATGCATTTTTTATTGGGCTTTCGTGGACACACCATCTTTGTACGAGTCATCTGCTAGAACGCACGTATCATCACTATGAAACCTAGAATCGTCGCGACAGAAACTTTGTCATCCGCGCTTTCAATTAGTCCCAAAAAATGGCACTTTTAAGGATGTAGTCTTTAGCTACTCCGAGAACGTTTAAGGAAACGCTCAGATTCATCCGAGAACCTAAGATTGTTCTACTAGATTAATTCTTCTTTACATAAAGATTAATATATAGCAGGAAGTTTCTATTAGGGACCAATGGTAATTTAAATTCTTCTTAACACTTCTAATCGGAAAATTCTTCAGAACTGTTTCAATCAGAATCTTTGTGTGTTTTAGACAATTGTTTTTGACAGCGTATCGAGCCCCGCTCCTCTACAGGGTCCTAATTGCTCGGGACCCTTTGTGACTCGCTAATTTATCCAATTATTCACGCTCCCATGATCCCGCATGCCACTGCACTTCGCAATTTCCATGCCCATTCACAACGAGTCTACATAGATACCGAGTATCGCAGAGGCACAATCGTTGTTGTCCCTCGCGACAAGAAACAAAGTATTGCATACTGCGTGGTCCCGTCCAATTGATGAACGTTTTCAAGTCTTGGTATGGAAGACGGAAATTCTTCAATCGGTAGATCGTTTTCTATTCGCCGAGCTACGTAGTGGGCAGTACAATGATCAGCCTTCTAGGAAAGAATGGTTCCCGGTGCACTTGGCCGATTTCCTCGAAAGTTGCATCGCGAGGGTTGCAGATACTAAGAAGGACTGCATATTTGCCAACTCCGAACTGCGTTACGCATAATTCTCAGCGCTTGTCAGGCTTCCCGAGGTATACTTGCGAAAGACTTACGAAGACCCAGTGGGAATCCATTGTTGCTAAATTAAATAGCCAGAATCACTAAATACTGCATCGATATTGCCACTTCCTCGCGTCTTCGTGCGATATATCGTTCAGCAAAATAATCCAGCATCGCAGCTGGAGCAACTTGTCTATTATCCGCACATCGATGTCCCTGGTACACCAATTCATGCAAGAACTTTTAAAGTTTCATGAACGAGAATCGTCCACTGTATCTTCTCTGCATAAATTCACTTATTTGCTATTCAAATTCTAATCAAATTATCATGAAAACTATAGCCTGTTCAGACAATTTAGAATATTTGGAATCCAAAACGAAATAAACACAAAAATTGTAGTTTGATCAGTGCGATCGATTCTTATCACTCAAACGGCGACTCCGAGGCACCACTGGAAATTGCCACACTTATTTAAAACAATTTTTACATCGTTATGTTTGTATCTAAGAAATCGTGAAAAATTTAACTGCTGCAAGTACGAGTGACGGTAATAAACGTCATTTGCATAAAAGGAGACGTTCTGGTTTTTTTCTGGTGGTTTTTCGAGTGAAAACAGCTCCAAATGGAAAGTGTTAATAAATCAAAATTGTTACAACCTATTTTAAAAATCGAGCCACACCGAGCCTAACATACGTCCGTGGATGTTCTCCGGACGTTCGGAAGCAGCTCCAGCGGAGTTATCAGAACCTTGGCCCTTTCCAGGGTGGAAAGACCACCGGAAAGGAGGGGAACGAGGGGCGAGGGGGTCTATGGGGGTACGTAGGAGGGGGCGGCATCGGTCGACACCCTCTCGAGCGGCTTAGTTAAAGTACGGAAAGTTCTCCCGCGCATTCTGCGCCGCGTGCGTGCCTGCCCGGCTGCGTGCAACTCTCCTCTCCTCTCTTTCCGCGCGCAGCTATACAAATTTATGGCGTGCACACGCACAATATGCGCGCACACGAGGTTAAACAAAAGCGCGAATACACGCGCGCGACCGTTCGTCGAACGCGAGAGTGCTAAAGAGCGGGAAAGAAAGAGAGAGAAAGAGAGAGAGAAAGGAGGCACAGCGCGTAGCTTTTTTGCGCGCGCGTGCACGCTGGAATCATGAATATGTATTGGGTCTTTTGCGGAAGATATGCGCGTGTCCTTTTTCCAACGTCGCGCCCCTGTGTGTGTGCGCGTAAGATCAAAGGATGCCGCCCACCTTCTTTCTGCCCCCAACCCCTCTCACGCACCAACGTTGCCTCCTCCTTTTCTCTCTATCGGCTAATCGCGGCCTCTCTCTTTCTCTTTTTCCCCTCCCTCGCTACGAGTCTCGGTTTCTCTCTCGCTTCTTGCTCCTTCTATGTCCCTCTCCTCCACTTTACTGAAAAATCTCGTCTTTTTTGCTCTCGCGCGTTTATTCGGATTTTTTATCCCCGTCCCTGCCCTCCCTGCCACCGCTGAAACCGCTCTCCCACCCCCTCGTTCCCCTCCCAACGCACTTTATTCGCGCGAGTGTGGGTACATTACGCGTATCTTTCTCTCTCTCTCTCTTTCTCCCATGCGTCTTGCGATTCCTCCTTCGTTTCTTTTCTTATTCGAAAACACTGTTACAGAGTGTTATGCAACATCTGTTTTAGAATGATCGGTGCTGTCCTCTGAGCTTTGAATCGCTGCTATCGACCCTTTGAAACCTTGCAAATTTAATCCTTTACCCTCGGAGCTATTTATTTAGAATATTAGAAACTAATTAGCAAGGTTTAGTGTTAGAGGGGCGAAATAATGTGCTAGATAAATTTCATCGACTGATCGAATATCCTTTGAATTTGCGAAGAGCAGCAAGTGAGGTGTCCGGCAAAAATTGTCGGCGCGTTATTGCGACAGCGTGCGCGACGTTTCAGCCAACGCCAAGCGTAAACAGAAAGGAAAACGGTGATGGAATCCGTCGGCCGATTGTTTCGGCCAGCCGTTTTCATCGGAACAGTTTTCGCGGTGCAGGCGTGTACGAATGCACACGCTGGGGAAAACTTAGTTTGCCGAATTACCGGCAGCGATCGTTTAGATAAACAAATTGTTGAGGTCGCCGCGACGATCGACGGCCGATCGATCGATCGGCTTTTTAATCGTCAGTGTAACGGCCAATTCCGGGGGAGTTTCGACCGGTCCCGTGAATTCCCAATTCCCGTTCCTCCGAATTGGCATTTCGATGCTCGGCTTTCGGTTCTCGACCGACATCCTCTCGCGCGATGTGTCTGCGTGTTCTCGCTCCCTTGAGCGAGCTCACGGGGAACCAACAAGACGAACGAAAATCATGGAAACGTTTTCTTAACTCTGGATTTTCCAGAGAAAATCGGGAAATTCTTGTACCAATTCATAGACTACGTTCCCAAATTTTTCGGTGTTGAATGTATTGATAGAAGTGGTATAAAGACATCTTCTGACAATGAAGACGTAACAGGTTCTGTTTTAAGGTGAACCGATTTTGAAATAGTATATCAGGCGTGTTCCTACCGGTGGCAATAAGTAGAAACGGTGAGCAATGAACAGACACCTCAGGCTGTCACTCGAATTCCATCGAACTCTTCATCTCATTCCCCATCAATTTCCCCATACAAAATTCACGAGAAAACGAAGGAATGCTAATTTTAATAAATGTTGCAATCAACATACAGTGAACTCTCGATACATGACAACAACACGGGCCAGCGTATCACTATCTTCTTGCAACATAAAAATTGTCTGAATCAATTGCAAGTCTGAGTAGTCATTGAGAAATGTCTATCTCTCTTAAAAAAAAAAAAACAAACAAATTGAAAACAGCACAGCAACACTCTTGAATTCTTTTAATCTCTCTACCGTTTCAGACTGCACTCACTCGTTTTTCTCATAAAATCCGCCGTCTAATTATTTCCCTACGCTCCAGTCGTCAGAAAATTCATATACTACTGGACCCCTCGATCGCAACAATTAATAATCACGCAGAGCAGCAGGAAAGAGCGCAACAGAGCAGAAAGAGAAACTCGAAGGCGCATCGATAATTCAAATTTCCTGGTTCCCGAGAATCGAAGCGGCGAGTTAATAATCGCAAGGGAAGCGACGTCACGAGTACACCGGGCAGAGAGAAACGGGGAGAGATCCTGGAACGAGAAGCGACGGCAAAAATTGCGGAGCATCGGCGTGAATTGCCTGAGCGGAGCGGTGTGGAGCGGAGTTTGGAGCGTTGGCGCGGCGGACACGACACGCCTGGGGCGCCTGGCGCCCGCAATTTACCTGCGAAACATTTCCGGCCGAACGAAAAACGGTCGGGGCCCCGAACACGATCGATTCCACGCGAATTACATCGGGGAATGCGCGCTCGGATCCGTCCTCCGACGACCGAATTCACCGGGGCTGCGGATTATTCAAGGCCGACAGTCAATCCATCTACCCGCGGGTTTATACGCGTCATTTTTCATTAACTCCGACGAGCCACGAGAGAACGGACCCTTCTCGAACCACGGAAACCGCTACGATCCTGTGTCTCTCACGATCTTTCGTCCTCGAAGATCTTCGACGTTCAACCAACTTCAGTCTTCGACGATCTTTTTATCTTTAACGATCAGTTTTCCCGGCTTCCGAGATCTTCGATCATATGTATACGGGAAAAAGTGATGGGCAAAATGCTTCGATCGTCAGGTTTATGAAAGGAAGGTCTCCGTAAACGACATGAAATGAAGACTTGAACGGTGGGTCTCGATAAATAGCACGAGATGAAGACTTAAATGGACGCGAGCGGGCAGCGTCGGATTGAAAATTACGCGAATCGCGTGGCCCTAATCGAAACGATGGCAGTCGGGTTTCGGTGTGGAGACAAAGGAGGCCGTGTTCGGGTAGCAAGCGAATTTCTGGAACGGCGGATTAAAAGAATCGGCGGGGCGCCGTATCTGCGAGAGATCCTAGTCGGAACTGGGTCCCGGCTATCTGGAATCGTTAGGCCCGGGCCCTAGAGATCCTGGAACGGGCGATTCCAGGACGCCGAGGGGGCCCGAGAGCGAACGAGAGCGGGAGAGATAAAGAGAGGGCTGCTGCTGCACGATCTCTTCTCCGGAGCATGTGGAATTATGTAAGATCGCGGGTCGTCTGGAATTCGCATGGGCGGCGCCCTTTTTGAATCGCGAATCCTTTCTCGGAAGAAGAGAGACGGATCTCCTGGCGTATCCTGCCGGCCGGGAGGCAACCGAGCGTGCAATCGCGGCTAGTCGATCGAGTTCCCCGTGCCCGACAACCTGGATCCAATGATATATCAAATCGATAGGCGCAGGAAGAAAAATACCTGGGAGGCCGGCCACAATTTAGAGCATAACTCCACGCGGTCGACAAAAATCGACGCGCGGCGAGGAAAACGGTGGTCGTTTGCGTATTGGATAAAAATGGTCTCAGCGGAGACCATTCATCGTCGAGCAACACCGAAAATTGAAGAGACGGATCAGCGAAAAATAGAGACAGGAGTTTGATTACGACTTTGTTTAACTCGCCGAATGATAAAGGACACTGAGTAGAGCAGTGAAGAAAGAGGAAGAAAAACGAAAGATAGCAGCCTGAAAATGATACCTGGAAACCATTTACAATGATAAAGAAAACTGAATATGACAGTTCGAAGATTTATAAACCCGTAGAAGTTCGATGTCAATTTTCAGTAATTGGAACAAGGGAGGGGGACAACTAAACGGAACAATCTAGAAAATGGAAGAAGAAACATAAGAATTCGGAAAAATTAAATTACCCGGTGCTCGATTAGAAGGATAAAAACTGAGAAATATAAAATATATAAAATTCGAAAAATAGCAACAGCAGTCTGATTGCAGTCTAGAGCAACTCGTGATCGAGTAAGAAGGAAAACTAATTCGAGGAGAGTTATGTAAAAGAGGAGTAGCAGAGCCTGATTAGAATTGGGAGTAGAGTCGAAAGGAGAAATTTCTGGAATAACGAAGCCCGCGAAGGAGGAGTCAAAGAGGAGCCGGAAAGAGCAGAAAGCGGTCCGCGGAAACCGGCGAATCGACGTCGAACGACGAACAAAGAAAGAAAAGGAGGCCGCGAGAAAGAGGAAGAGGAGGAGGCCGTATAAAAGAAGGGGCGCAGAAAGGGGCCCGAGAACGTTGGGGACCACCCGAGAGAGGAGTTCAGGACTGGTTGGGAACCGGCGGCGCACGCCATACCTTTGGGGGGTCCCTTATCTTCCGCGTCTGCTCGGGACCATCCGGGACTGGCAAGACCTGTCCGCGAACCTTTTGCTCCCGCGAGGATTCTGCATCCTATTATCGATCAATAGCTACATACACTCTTACATAACGCGTCGCCGTCGCCGGAGCCGGCTTGCTTTTCGAACGGGCAGGTTTCGATTCACTCATTCCCAAGCGAACCCGAAGACGAACCCGAAGATCGGTTCGCAGGAAACAAAAATTGGCAAGTACGTCTCTCGAGGCTGAGAAAAATTAATTTCCGTTCGCCATATTGGCAGAAATAAACGTCAAACGTATTAAACGAGTTGTTACGTTACTTTGAAATCCCGTTTTGTATATAAAAAGCTCGCAAGTGGACTTCTTCAAGTTTGTACAATCTGCTTGCACAACAAACACGATAATTTAAAAAATCATTTCGAGTGAATTCATGAGCGAATGCTCGTTGAAGGTTTGCGTATCATTGAGTCGGCGAGGGAAAGCGACTTCTCGCGACTTCAGGACGCAAAATGGCTCCGCTGGAGGGCCCGAAGAATCTCCAAGGCCTCCGGCGCCGAAGCGATTGATCATCGCGGGTATAATACGTCTGAAAAGTCCCGGCCACGGTGCTCGCAATTACCGGGGAATCCTCAGAACGAAATCGTTCGTTGAAAAGGCGGAGCGTGATGCGTCCACGGTCTTCCGGGACACCGGGGGTAGCATCATGCGAAGGGAAAGGGGCTGAGGAATATAAATTTCGAAAGTTTATCGCGGAATCGCATGCAGGCTAATGTCGCTTTATTACAGCGTCGAAAGGCGACGTCGACGTCGGAATAACCGGCGTGGCAGCAGCGTACGCGAGGTATCCTCCATCCCTCCTCCCTCCCACGGCATCGTCAGGCAACTTGCTAACCGGCAATAATTATCGGTGAACTATCAACAGAATTATATATTGTGCGCCCGCGAGTCGTCTTTGCGCCTCAGCATGCAACAAACTCCGCGGAATACGCGGCCCTCCGTGAACGCTCCGACATTAATAACGCGAAATGGTCCCCGAGGAGGTACCGGCCGTGGTACCGGCCGCGACCCGCGAGCCTAATCGCCCGTTCGAGGACGGCCTCCCGAAAAAACACCGACAGACGTGTCTAATGTCACGGTTCCGTGCTTAACCCGTTTGCATCGTGTGACTAGCTCCATGCAAAATAAAAATTTCGTGCACCCGTTGCAAGGTACAGGTGCCATTTCGGAACGTCTTCCTTCCCTTTATAGCAATGCATTGATACTCTCCGATTTTTTAAACATTTCTGCCGCTTAAAAATACATTGCTTGCTTTTTTATTTTTGTCATATATTCATAAAATGAATCGACCGTTTCTATTCGGGCAGAGAAGTTGTAATGGAGAAATCGTAAGCTAAAGGGTTAAGTGATGGGTAGCCAGCGACCGATCGGTTGAGATCGGTTTCGATCCAACGTTAGGATCCGCGAATAAGGGAAGCAAGGGCGGCAGCCTCGCAAAGGGAGAAAAGGGAGAGCAAGAGAGAGAGAGAGGGAGTGAGTGAAACGGTAGTTGAGAAATGGTGCAGGGCTACCCGCAGAGCACGCTACTTGCTGTGGCAGCTTCACGAAGGAAAGACAAAGGAGGGCCCACGCTTTCATCCTTGCCGACATTAAGGTACCTACCGTATACGCCCTTTTGGGACACAATAAGGTCCGCATGCGGGTCCAACGGATCTCACGTCTTCTACGTACGCGCACGGCTTTCTTCACAATGAGAATCTCTCTCTTTCTCCTCGACTGCCCCCTCCCCTCTCCCTCTCCGCTCTCTCTCTTTCCCCCAAACCCCTTCTACTTGTCTTTCTATCGTTCGATCTCTTTTCTGCACGCTGCCGCCCTCTTTTCGCTCCCTTTCGATTTTCTCTCAGCTTTTGTTTGTCCTCGTTCGCTGTCTAGCCTCGCTGCCTTTCCTCCTCCCCGGCCCCACCTGCCCCCTCGATCTCGGAGCATCTTCGCGCCCCCCTCCTCCGCCGCGGTGTCCCCTAAGATTCGGCCAAGAGTCCTCGCGAATAATTGTCCCCCTTCGACCGTGAGAAACCGAACCCGATCGCGCGAATCGGCACTTTGCTTCGGGATTGTCGCCACTTCGCGGGTTCAAACGCGGTCAAACCACTGCAAACTGGAGTTAGTGGCTATCCTAACTGTATTTTACAATTGTCTGTCCAAACATTTTAGGGCGCTCCCAAAAATTACCTTCCCAAGGGTGTCAACCCTTGATCTTTATTCCTGAAAAAGTTGTACGACATTTTCCAAGCGAATGCTTCTCCATAAAAAGAAAATAGAAATCCCTTTCATCTACCATAAAATTATACTTTCTCGGGTTTTTTCAATTTTTTTTTTTTAGTTCGATTAAAAGACTGTAGCTATTAAAAGAAGAAAGTAATTGGCAGCCGGCTCCAATCCGACGTAGTCCACCGGTCGCGATCGGGTGTCCCGCGAGCCGATCGCGATTTCTCCGGCTAATTGCCGAAGTAAATTGTTTTTAACCGCGTGCTCCACCGTCGAGGATCGTGCCCGCCCTAATTATCGTCAATATTGTCCCCTGTCCTGCGATCCAGGGAGAGAGAAAGAGAAAGAGAGAGAGAGAGAGAGAGGGCGATCCAGCAAAACTTTGATTGCATTTCCAAGGTGCTTCAGAATAATAACCTTTCCCTGGCGTTTCACTTCCGCGAAATACCGGGGTAATTGCGGGAAACGGGCCTCGAGGTCTGCGGAAGCGCGCGGCAAGTCAAACATAATTACGTTCGAGTCGCCTCGACTCGATCTATCAAAAGTTGAATTGCGTTCGGCCCGGTGTCCTCGCGAATCCGGAGAGCACAATAATGCCACCGTTGGCTCGCGGGGCCAGCCGGAGCGCGCTCCCGGGGCCAAACGGCTCGACGAGCTTCGTACGGAAGATGGTATTTATTCTCAATCCTGGCAAGCCTCGTACGGGTCAAAAATCACCCATTCTAAATACTACACACCGTACGATATGGTTGTAATTTAATGTATTTGTTTTATTTCTTTAATGCAACTATTCTATCGACCACCAGACTCGCGAATAAATTCCACCAAAAACTATTTTCTATCCCTGCTCAGGTAGACAAAATGGAGAAACTCTGACGTGAACGGAGCAGCTAAAAACAGCAAGCAACCGTCTCTCTATAATAAAAGTGGCGTGTGCTCGGCCAGGCAAACATTGTTGCATAGGCCAAGATTATCGACTACGATGATAAATTCTCCATTCCAGCGAGGACCTAATTTATTCCGGCTCTCGAGGTTTACAGTCCCGGTGGCTAGCAGTGCCACTCGACTTCCGTCTCGAGCGGAGCGTGACACCGGCAGGTTTTAAAGCGTCGCGGCAAATTCGAGCAGGAAAGAAATGTCGTGCAGTTCGGCCTGGGGTTAGGCCTTCTCCTCCTCGTTGTCATGACTAACGCTAATCGAGCCACCGTATTTCTCGTCCACCTAATTACGAATGCGTGCCGCAAAGCGTATCGAGGCATCGAGTGTCAAGCGATACGACCCTGTCCCCGGCTCGAAGACGGCATCGCGCGTTTCTCGAATCTTCGGGCTTTTCCTACACAACCCAGCCCCGTGTCCCCTAAACCCCACCTCTTATTTTTCAACTCCTCTGTCCTTCCCGCTGGAACTTTATTACAGGCAGACATGCAGGCCGATACGACAACGTCGCGAAATTTATTGGACCGTTCGGGGACTAACGAACGACCACTCGCGAAACGATCGAGACGATTTTCACTGGAAGTCGATGTGCACCCTTGAGAACGTGGAATTCTTTCCTTGAACAATTTGGACGTTAGAATTAATTTTACATCTGCCTTAGAAAACGAATTTGGGTTTGTTCGTATGAACCAGTCCCTCGCGAATACAGTGATTTCTCTGTACATGTCGCCAAGACCTGGACGATAAATGTCGCAGAATTGTCCCCACTACCTCGGGCACCTGGGAGTGTAAACATAACACCACTTGGGTATATTTCCTGGACGACATACGACGCTGGCAATGAGAAATGATGAGGAATGAGCAATCCTGGAATGAGTAACATGTAAGACAAAAGTTTGAAAATGTTAAAAGAATTTCGAAACACTATTACAATATTTTTAGAATTGCTAATTTAAGATTAGAAGGAATATAGATTCACGACTGATCTCAGGTAAGTTTGTACAGTAACATTTTATACATTTCGGAGAATTACTGTAATAGAAATGTTGAACATTGTGGCGTTAAATGTGCCGTTCCGAGAGTTCGACGCTCAAAGATTTTCGATCGCAAGCTTGGTTTTCTCGGGAAATGAAGAAATCATTGCAACCAAAGCGAAGGAAAGTTGCGAGAGGAAAGGTACCAATTAAAGGCCACCGTTTACTCGAGAGCGGAAAATGGTCTCGCGTGCTCGATAATTTCCGATCCAGCGAGAAGGCGTAGAAGGAAGTCAAGGAGGATCCTGTGCGTGATTCCGGAAGCGGAACGACACGACGACGGTTTGTTCCAGTCGGTTCCTGGCCGCGTCGCGTCGCGTCGCGTCGTTGCAACGAACGGGAAACAAGAGACAGACGTCGCTGACGGACACGCGAATTCGACGTTGAACGTCGGCGGAACGTTTAATTTGACGGCAGCGACGAAGACGTAATTTGCTTGACGTGATTCACCTCGGAACAGCAAATGGTACCGAATTTTTACATCGGAATCCCATCAACCTTAACTTCGGTTATTCAAGATCCATTTGTCAGAACTATGTTCCGCAAACTTCTCTGCAATTACTAACTTTACGACTACGCTGAAGAATACTGCAGAAGACCGTGCAGAATT
Source organism: Seladonia tumulorum (assembly GCA_913789895.3). NCBI lineage: Eukaryota > Metazoa > Arthropoda > Insecta > Hymenoptera > Halictidae > Seladonia > Seladonia tumulorum. The sequence goes on along the minus strand of OU565266.1, from coordinate 2,154,388 downwards.
TAAAGGAGTATATTAAATTCGCGTTTTGTGACTTATTAACACGTCCAAGAGATTTTGGACATTCACGATTGCACAGCGGAATTTATGACGAAAAAATTATTTTCAGCCTGTTAAACAAATTAAGAAGGAAAATAAATTTCTATTTCAGTTTGTTGCGATTCAGCTAGAAAATTCGTATTGCGCATAATGATCTATTTATTTTAGACTTATTCAACAGCAATTTTATTTCATTTTCCATTGAGAAGTATACTGCAGAAGACTTTGCACAATTTAAAGGAGTATATTAAATTCGCGTTTTGTGATTTATTAACACGTCCAAGAGATTTTAGACGTTCACGATTGCACAGCGGAATTTATGACGAAAAAATTATTTTCAGCCTGTTAAACAAATTAAGAAGGAAAATAAATTTCTATTTCAGTTTGTTGCGATTCAGCTAGAAAATTCGTATTGCGCATAATGATCTATTTAATTTGGACTTATTCAACAGCAATTTTATTTCATTTTCCATTGAGAAGTATACTGATAGACTTCCGGCCAGTAATGTGATAAGACGGTATAAAGTGTAGAGAGATTCGAGTGGTTTTCGTTTAACGAAACTTCGAAGGAATAGCCACGGAATCTAGCCCAGATAAATTGCCAGCAGAGCCGCAGACTTGTTAGTACATAACTACCGGCTCGAAATCGATCGTTTTTCCAGAGGGAATCGTGTTAAGGGCGGAAGGTTGATTGCCCGAGAAGTGGAGTTTCGTGAGTGTTCGGCCAGTTCTATGGAAGAATTCGGGGCCGTTCTGATCTTAACGCATCTTCCCCGACAGACCTCATTACAGCATCTGCACCGATGTTAAGATCTTGTCACGATACGCAAACCCCACCGAACGGTTTCTGAATCATTCGCCACCCTTGACGAATCTCCGAGAAACGACTTTCCCCGATCGGATAGGGAATCGCCGATGAACCGTGGTCAATTTCCAAGATCGGTGCGAGGATTAAAAAGTCACGAGGACAAGTCTCTCGGAAAGAGTCGAGTCACGAGGAGAATGATAATTTCCATGAGCGGATTCCTTGTGAAATATCGTGCAAGAATATCTTCCATACTATTAAGCCGCTTATATGTCCCGAATAAATTGCCAAACGAGCGGGACCGGGCCGATAAAAGTAATAATAAACTGTCGAAGCTCGTACTACTCCCGAGAAAATTACTGATTTTAAAGAAAACGAACCAGGTCTCTCTGTCTCCCTCTCTCGGCCACGAAATATGTACTGTCCTCGCTGGCAAAGTACAGCCAGAAAAGTTCCAGCCGGTGAATTATCATTCCCGTTGCGCAACCACTGCGACAAAGGGAGCAAAAGTATTATGCAAATCCGAAATAATAACCGAGAGACCCGCGGCGCTTTCGCGATCGAGGCCGGGCTACGCTGTCCCGCGAAATTACGTTTCCGACGAGCGTTCGCCAAAAAGACGCGAACCCGTCCCCCTTTCGCGAACTGGTACCGCCAAGGACGGCCTGGGGACTATAGCGTCGTCGCGAGCATTCGAGTCTAATTGTTTAGGAATTGCGCGAATCGCGGCCAATTAGCCGCATGCACACGACCGACACGGAACCCCCCTGCGGAGAAAGGTTGAATAATTTAAATTAATACGATGGTTCGGATGCCTAATAGCCGGTTCTCCGCCGGAGGACAACGGAGAACTTCTTTAATGTTCTTGTCCGCGGCTGGAACTCGTTGATTACACGGTTGATATCTGGGCACGTGATCCCGCGCATGAAAGATCCTCGATCGTGGAATCCTCAGAGCTCGCGGTGCCTCCGAATGCGTCGTGCGGTTGCTGAGGTCACGCGACCACTCGACCCTCTCGTTATGATTAATTCAGAAACCACCGGCTTCTAGAAAATGATTTTTACCAGATCTTCTAGACAACAGAAAGCGTTACAATGTTTGTCCAAACTTTCTTTCGATGCCTCTCAACGATCTCGAAATATGAAAGAGACTCGTGTAGTTTACAAACTCTTCACGACCAACGATATAACTTTGAGGAAAATTTTTGTTGCTGTGTAAAAACAATTGGGTACATTCTTCGAATGTTAGTTAACAAATGTACCAAGTTTGGGAATTTTTTTCCCAGGATTTTGATTTTAAAAAATTCCCAAAAATGATCTCATAATCCAAAATACCTGCTGACGCACTCGTGATGCTGGTAAATTGGTTTAGATCCAGATACGATGAGTCAACGCGACCATTTTGTAGATCTTATTTGCGCACATCCTATTTTGATAAGTTTACTCCCCGGTGACGTTCGAATTCTTTAAATAATTAACTTCTCATTCGCGAGACGACAAGAGGGAAAGTTTCCCTCGGGAAGTTTCGAACGGATCGCAAGTTTCCGGTGGCGGAGGACAGCGACCAATTTAGACGCAAGAATTACTCGACGCGATCATTTTGCATCTTCCGTGAATATGCGGACGTTGCCGTGACACGCTGAGAAATTGCCTAGAAGAGTTTTTAAAGTTCCTGACGGAGAACGTCGCCGGATCAACAAAAGTTTAATAAAGTTGCGAGGCATGGATGACTCCTAACGTAGAAAATTCGCATAATCCTCGAATATTTAGCAAACTAACTTCCGCAAATTATCCTCCATTGTCACATGATTCCAGATACACAATAACAAATTTTCTAACAAGTAATAATTGCGTTAAATGACTTACGGGTGTGATGATCGTGCCATGCAAGAACACTGCAGAGAAGGGCCAGGGTCTTTCCGCTTCCTGTGGGACTTTCCAAAAGACAGTTCTCTTCTTTTGTACAACCTTGTATAACCTGTGAGAAAATTTCATAAGGAATAATTAATGTTTCATTAATTCTTCTTAGATAAATCCTGTTCAAAGATGGTTTTGCTGTTACCTTATTCATCACAGCGATCTGGCAGGAGTATGGTTTCACAGGCAGCTTTACTTTAATTCCAGATATCATTTGTTCATACTGAGGTATCACTTCAGGTACTACTTCAACTTCTTTCTCCTTGTTTGAATCTGATAGTTCTTTAGTACTTTTCAACTTCTTCTTTTGGTTCCGATGAAACCATTTTGACTTCTGATAGGAATTATGAGAATCAGAATCACTGTGCGCTGCCTTACTTCTCTGGTTTTGGCCTGCATTTTTTTGATCCCATTTGAACAATGCATGTTTGTCTTTTGAACCTGATTGGTATCCAAAAAGTGATCTCTCTTCTTCTTCATCGGTTTGCACGCTGTCTGTAGATTTTTGAAACTTAAGCATATCTGCTGCATTGGCTTCGGTCAGTACTACATCACTGTCCACTGATTCATCGCTGGAAATTTCAATGACTTCCTTTCCATCGAGCACTGTACTGTTATCCATCTGGAACTCATTCTCACTCGAATTACGTCTCTTCAAGCCTAGTCTGCTCATTCTGTAAGCACAATTACAATAAAAGATTGTTAATTTCTCATAGAAAATGATGTAATAATTCTGAAGCAGTAGTGTGCAGAGTCGGTAACGTACCATAACCTCAAACGCAAGCCGACTTGTTGTTACGAGAGTAATTATGTACATACCTGATTTCCTCGAACCACTCCTCAATCTTTAATTTGATTACAGTGTAAATAACGTATCCAATTAGTCCAGTAATTACACTGGCTACGAGCATCGGTTATCGATAATCAACGCAGTAAAAACACTTGACAGGCGAATCACATGCAACAGTTGCGCCAAAATTATTGAACGCTTTCGGTCAGCAATTAGCTAAACGTATGCAAATTATATTTTATACTGAACACTGCTGTGTGTATTAATATTTTGCTCATGAACGTTACGACAAACTGAATACAACTTTTTACGATTCAAATAATGTAAACACTCTCAGTAGTCACATGATCACTGCGCCACGTGTGCGAGCCCGGGAAATTACCGCGCAAAATAGTGTTTCCATAGATTTTTGAATAATAACGATCCAAGAAGCTGTATAGTGAAAAAGTTTAGTTAGAAAATAGCTGGTATCATTGTTTTTATATCTTGATCAAATTAAATTCATGAGATTGCTGAATTCTCTAAAAATCATTCGAGATAGTTAACCCGGTTCCTTCAATTTTCAATTTAATTCGGTAATTTTTCTCGTAAATATGAGCTTGCATAATTTATTGAAAAATAAGGATTGAAGAGGTTGTGCAATGAAATTAATTAGTCAGAAATTAGCTACTATCATTGTTCTTTGTATCTACATCAATTTTAATCCATGAAATTGTTGAATTCTTACAAAATCATTCAAGAAAGTATGCCACCCTGCCACTTCACCTTTTAAAACAATTCAAAGGGTTATGCAAAGAAAATAATCAGTCAAAAAATAACATTTAATCATGCTGGTCGCGATTAAGTAGATTCAGCTCGACGAAAGCAACGAAATCTCACGTAATGATTCGAGAAAGGTGGTTCCGCTGCTCCAGTTCTCGATCATCGGATCGTTCCCAATGACGAGTCGTGTCCGAAACATAAATTTCCGAAACATACGAGATTGGACAGGTGGAAAGGCCGAGTCCCTCGCTCTTAATTCCGAAGCAGATCCGGCGACCTTCATGGAGGAGACACGTCTCCTTCAGGGAATATAATTTCCTGGTCGTGATTTATGGTTCCCGGTCGGTCCAACGTATCAAACTTCTGATTTACGTAGCTGTTGGTTCGGAGTTTCGAAACCGGGCCCGGTCAAAGAGGGCCAACGGAATTTAAAAGCCATGCCGGCGCGCGTGCGACTGGAATAAAGAATTTCACCGAGCCTATGGGGCATCTCGCGCCAAGCCGAGCCGAGCCGAGCCGAGCTGAGGCGGGAGACGGGTCCTTATCAAGTTATCCAAAAATTCCCATGCACGCTTTCTTTTCTCCCGTTCGCTCGTATCGTCAGTACGTCCGCGGATGTCACGTATATGTAATGACATTACCCGGCCTGACGAGCATTTTCAGCGCACGTTTCTTCGCCGAACGATCTCCTGACGCAAGAGATCGTACGTCCCCTGCGTTTTCACACGGTCACGATACGTATCTTAATGATAACGCAGACTGCTGGACGAGAATGCTCGTTCGAACCTCGGTGTCCTATCTCTCTGTTTCCCGGCGAATCATCGCGGATGTCTCGCGACCCAAGGCTACCGTTTCTTCTGGAACGGAGACGACTGTGGGAGAAAGGTGTCCCGACGAAGTAATCGTCTCGAGGCCGAACGTTCCTGGCCACGGGCGGCGTACTCGGATGAAATTCAATCGATCGTCGCGTCGTGTCGCGCTCTCCGGTTCGGAGCGACGACAAACACGTTTTTACGATCCGAAAATGTGATTCACTCCTCTCGGTTTCCGGCTTTGCGACGTCTCGCCGCGCCGGCTTTACACTCGACGTAAGATCGCGTCGGCCGTGAGCTCGCCCAGCCACTGGACTGTAAGTTATGCACACCCGGTACGATGCCCATAAAACAGGCCGGAGGGTCCCACGGAGTCATTACTGGAAAGTGTGGCAAATTGCGTGTAACACCCCTCCCGAAACTGACAAAGCACCGGACGGGCTTTATGCGTCGCTAACCGCGCGACGTTTCGACTCTCGGGATTCAACTCTTTTCCGGGATCGCGGGTTTCGCCCGCTATGTCGGTCTGTCTGTCTGTCACCGGACGGCCAAACGACGAATTAAACAGCGACCGGGGGCAATTAAGCGCGACAAACAAACCGGCAGAATGCGATGAAAACGTGGACACCAGGGGCTCTCCCCGGGACCCGGTGCGCGCGGCTTACGTTTCGCGCGCGAAATTTCCAATTTGTCACGGCCGTCCCTCGTTCCGCCTCTGACGAATAACACCGGCGGTCATAACAACAACAATAACAATCGCCACTTCGATAAATTAACACGGAGCACGTCCAATTAATCAACGGGAAACGTAGGGGTGGCGGCGTGACGCCCGGCGAATTATATCGTGTGTCAATGCGTCCGGGTCCCCGTACGAGGAATTCCTTCGACAAAAGCGTCGAAAATATTTCCGATCGGTTCGGGGCACGAGAAAGGGGCAGAAATTATGGGCACGCAAGGTGGGGACGAGTGAGAGACAGAGATACGGGGGAAGAATGAACGAAAAAAAAAAAAAAATACGAAAATAGAAGGCAGAGATTCCCCTTGATATCCCGTGGTCACCCTATGCGAATCCGGGGAATCAAGCTTTCTCGTGTGGTCACGAAACCTCGCAGCACCGGCAGCCACCGGAGAGAAATATGAAATATAAATAAAACATATTCTTACTCGGCGGCAAGTGCAATAAAAATGCGGGGAGATCAAGAGGGATGCAAGAGGAATACGTAATGGGGTCTTCTTTTCTGCTCTGCCTCCCCTTCACCGCTGCTCTCTATCTCGTATCTCTTTTACCGGTCGACTGTGCCCTTCCTCTCTACCGCTCTTCGGTTTTATTCTCGCCCTTCTGCCCGACGAATCGCTCGACGGAAGCCGAAAACACGCTGTAAATCTCGAGCCGCGCGTGATAAGCCTTCCTTCCAGACCGATTGGCTCTGCTGTATAATAATTACCCCGCTCTTCGTTCACTTTCGCTTCGTATTTTCATTCGACTGCAGCTGCAGCAGTTTCCGGCGAACCGACGTCAACATTTTGAGTGCCCGATCAGCCGAAAAAATACCATGGAATCAAAGTAAAATGAAAATTGAAAAGTTAAAAGTACTGTTTCAGTCTTCTTGTATTTTACTGATCAACAGTCTACAAACTTTTGCTGTAGTTATTCATTCGTAACAATTGATCCTGTGTGCTTATAACAGAAACGAGGAGGTAAAGTACAAAATTGTGAAGGCATTGGAACAGTTAAAATTTATCGAAAGGAGGCATAAAATTTTGCTCATCTGTTCCTGGCAGTCGATTTGGGAATCGTTTATTCTGCATTTAGGCTCGCTATTAATAATTACTCGTAGGTACTTGATTACCCAGTGGATTCCGTTTAAAAAGAAGATATCGGCGTTCTTAGTATGGAGTAGCCGATGAAGAATCAGCTCGAGACCTCGCAGAGTCCTCTAACTATGCTTTACGGCGATCGAGTTGTTCGACGCGAGTTTCCATCATAATGCTTGCGATTCCTCGTTGTGCGAGGTCTCGCGTAGCTCACCGGTGACCCGTTCAGCTCACACACGGACTATTACCCGAGTTCTTAAGGGGTAGGGGTTCACCGAAAGAGAGAAACAATTCCATAAATGCTCGGGCAGTATAGACCGGTGTTCGTCACCGAGGGTAAAGCCGGGCCTGGTCCCGGGGCAAACAAGCCAATAAACCGAACAAACGGTCGTCGGGACTTAATTAAGGAATGGCGACTGCATCTCCACGGCTGGGCCGTGCCTTCATTTCGTCCGGCAGCTTTATCGCCGGTGCTTATCTATCGGCCGTGAGATAAGATAAAGAGGGGTCAGAGTTCACGGGGGTAGATAGCCAGCTACCCCCATACGGAGGAAAAGTTTCGGGGATGGAAGAGAGCACCATATGCGAGAGAACGCTTTTCCCAGCGTTGCCCGGTTGGAAGAAAAGAAGGGTCCACCTCTCTATCCTTTCCTTCCGCTTCTTCTCCTCATCGAGACTTTTCCTCTTTGTTCTTACGGGACCCGGGGAAAAATAGACGTGCGCCCCGGCGAGACACGGGGGTGGCGAGGTTGGGGTCTCGAGAATCGAGTACGTCGTGTCCAGGAGCACGGCTGAAAGTAAAATAAAAGAATCATGCTGGCTGGGGACCGGGCGAAACTGTCCATGTGTAGCCCGCGCCAGCCATTCCCGCCGGGATGCATATGTTTTGTCCAGGAACACCCTTAAAGTCGAAGGATCGTTGCCGAAAGGGATACGAAATCGTTCTTCCGGGGCCGAACAGCTTCGCCGACGTACGCGACTCGATATCGTGTACTCGATATCTAGGGACCGGGGAAACGGGTGTAACAAATTTCTCGTCGACGGGATTTTCTCCGTTCGAGAAAACTGGACCCGGCAGCGTCCGAAAATTTTGTAATTTTTTGAACGAGTTTCGAAGCGCACGGCATTCCGGGCGGACGCGGGATCGTAAAACGGCGGGCGTTTCTGGAATTTTAAAACGGCCCCCGGCACGAAATATAAAATACCAAGTGGAAAATCGTAAAAGAGGAAAGTTCCCGGACGTGGAATTCGTGGAAACTCGGATTGTTCCCGAGCGCGGAATCCTTCCGCGGCGCAGGGCGCTCTCTCTAGAGCTTTCTTTCGGTGAAAGGTAATTATTAGCTACTCGGTCGGTCCTTATTGCGCACCGATGGCGAGGGTCGCTGAAGGTGGGCTCGAGCACCGGCGGACAATAACTTTTCCACGGGGGCAGCCCGGCGACATCGATCAGATGCGATCACGCTGGAATTAGCCGTCCCTTGCAGGACTCCGGAGCTCCTTCGTCCTTCGTCCCCTACTTCTTCAGCCACCGGCCGAGCCAGTCTTCCATCGATCTCGGCGAAAGGTGGGACCAGCCTGCGGATTTCACGCGTTTCATTCGAAATTCGAGAAACTCGAAACGATAAGAACAGTCAAACAAGAGAAATTCCTGCGATCTAAGCAGGACGTTGGATTATTTGCCTTTAACATCGTGTTAAAAGTTGCGCTTCGTCGGACAGATAGCACCCTGTAAAAACTCGAAGAACAAGAAAAAAGTCGACTTTTCGGGTAAACTTGCATAGATCTACAAAACGTTTATATTAAATGTTCGTTACAGGCACAAATAAAAGAGCGCCATTATTTATTTTCTCGTGTCATTCTTACCAATTGCAATTTTTTCGAAATCTTTTTTGCACGTTATTTGGAGAACCAATTCTTCCAAGTGCTCAGAAAAAGTCAGGTCGTTTGATCCAATTTGAAAAAAGTGATACTGTTGTAAAGGGCGTTCAAATATAATTTCGCGAGCCTGTGTACATCGGTGTTGCTGATGACAAACGTGGGCATTTCTCAGCTTGATTGGCGAATTTTTATGGCCGAGCAGAGGGCGTGTCGAGGACGGAAAAAAATTCGCGGCGTCGATAAGAAGCAGTGGGTGCCATTAAATGGCCCCTCGTAGGGTCCATCAAATATTAGGAACAGTTTCGGCTCCCGCATCCCAGTAGAGAAGGCGCCTCGTTGTCTGACATTCTTCCTACACGGCCGCGAAAGTGAAAACGCGCGCGGGGTGGCGGCGGGGGGATGGTTGGCCCATGAAATATGGATAGGTCTGGCCTTTCGCCACAAAAGAAAGCGTCACGGCGAATTAATCGGCCGGCGAGGAGCACACGCGAGATGTGTGATTTAATAAAAAAGCTTCCCGTCGACGACGAAGGGGTGTGGAAACGGGCCGACGAACCCCCGTCGCGTAATAAGTTTAGTTTCTACGACGGAACGGCCATAAAGCAGGACGTGTGCTCGCAGCGTGGTGCCTTGTTCGGGTTTCGCGGGGACATTAGAGGGACATTTTTTCCTTTACGACTCGCGCCGGAGACATTGTTTCGCGGGACGCGACGACGACCCTACAAAACGCCTGTAAACATTGCTCCACGTTAACAAGAAAACACCCTCGAAACTAGTTTACCAATATTTGGGTACCCGACAATATCAATAACTAAAACTGTGTTTACACAGATTGCGGGACGCAGGAGCCAAATAGTTAAAAGGTAGGTGCCAAATAGGTATTTCTTGTAGTTTTATGAAACATTAAAATAATCTCCTAATAAGCTTCTAATTTTTTCTATTAGAAATATTGAATTTACGTTCCCATGAGAACATTTTTTAACACTAAAACTACCTTAGCCGGTCAAGTTAACCTTTTCAAACTTCTTCGTACAATTTCGTACATACAACATTATCACATCCCTATTTATCTTTACGATCATTCGTAACGTGTGTATACGATGTATTTTTCAGTTATTCGAAATCTAAAGAAATGCAATTTTGTTGTTACTATAAGACAATGTATGCCAGTAGCATTTAGTGCTTGGTTGTTCTAGCGTTAAAGATTAGATTAATACTCTCAGATTCTCTTTTAGTCTCTACCGTATCAAATTAAACCCATATTGATGAGAAATGCATAAAATCCGTCTACCGACCGTTGTGCTCGAATTTCATTGGAATAGGAATAACGTATGAATAATCAATCGTCGTATATTAGTCGAGTTATTTGTTTGAATAATAATTATGTATTCGCATCATGAATGCATGAGTTAGCGTTAGCCACGAATCGTAAACTACATTCAATTTATTCGTTATTTTTTCATGCGTCGTATGTAGAATAACTATTGCTCAACATTTGCATATTTGTAGTTCGTTTTTGACTGCTAATCCTCCGACAATGAGATTTAGATCCACATCCACGATTACAAACGTTCCATCCAAATTTGAATTTTTCATCAGTTCGAATCATTTGTATAGCGTCCAATAGATCCAATAAATAAGATCGACGTTGATCTCAAAGAAGTAAAAAAATGTGTGGAACAAAATTGTTGCCGATGGATTGGAGTGCATTAGAGACAAATGTGTCTCTCGCAGCGACTCTGCCCACGTTATCGTCCGTTTAAGAATTTTATAGGGTCCCGAGAGACCCTATTTTATCAGCAGAGGGTTGAACCTCGCGGTGCGGCATCGCGATAATAGTTTGAGGGTATTTATTACCGTCGATTTCCGTGATTAACGACAGCGCGGGTTAATCCGCGGCTCCGTGGGGGTACGCGATTAATTTAACGCGGACAGAAGGTGCCGGTTTGATTTAGTGAAGGCGGCGCAATTACTTGCTGGTTTCTTAACAAAGTATTTAATTCAGCCGGGCGACGCTTATCTTATTGCACATGCGATCTCGGGAGGCCGCTGCTTTGATAATTGCATAGCCGGCGAAGCGGCCACCTCGCGCGCGCGGTGACTTATTCAGGAAGTAACGATTTTATGTTCAGTCGTATACGCGTTCATTTATGCGCATTCGTTAGCGGCCGCGAGAAGGTGTCAATGATAACCGCGCGTTACGCGAGAGATTCGTTTTGTTTTTGCGCGAGTCGAGTCGAGCGTGAATTCCAAACGGAACCGAAAGCAACGAAGGTGGCGGAAGGTGTTGCGATTTCGTTTTCTCTACAAGGGAACGCACACCGGGGGAAGGGCAGGATCGGCGGGGCAATTTTTTCTTCGCTCGTTAACCCTGTTCCACGGTTCTGACATAAACGCTCGATGGTGGTGGCGGCGGCTACGCCCGTGCGCGTAAAACCATCGGAGCATCGGAGGTTCGCGTATCAGCACGCGATCGCCGGCTCGTCACGCGCTGGACACTGTTAATTTTTCATACTTTATCGCATCCTCCCGCTTTATAATCGGCCCGGTCCTATTATTAATTCATTATCGCGGCAGCGGGCGGTCGTTTATGGTTGCCTCGCGCGTGTAACCGCCATCGAGCCTCCATTAAAGCGTTGTTGCCAATTTTTTTTTTGCGCCCGCGTCAAACGGACCGCCGACAAAACTGCCAAGTAGTCGTACACCCGCGTACCAGATCACGCGAAATCTCGAGCTCGAAATCATCGAAGCTGCCGACTTTCTCGCGTACCGTTTCCACCTCGCGTGGAAGTGATTAGGGTGTGATTTCATTTCCGAGTTTCCCGGCACCGCGGGGCACCCCGGCCCTGCGAAACGGCAGGTTAAATGGCCGGTGCAAAAAACTCATAAAATAAGTTATAATTTGGCGCAGTCGGCGTCACGGTGCTCAATGTCCTGTGTGATCACCGTTCTCTCACTCGACTGAACTTTACCCCCCTGCTTTCTTCCTACGGGATCACTTGGTCCCCCATACCCTTGGCCATCCTTCGTCCTTGGATCTCTCTGTCCAACACGGTCCAGCATTTTTCATCTCTCTCTGTCTCTCACCCCCAGTCCTTCGCTTCGCCCTCCTCGTCTCGTTCACGATCTACAACCTCCCCCGTGCCTTTCGGACTGTTTCCACGATTCCACGATATTTTCGTCGCACGGAAGACGTCCTATCCAATTCCAGATTAATCGCAGGATCCAGCGGGGAGGTCAAGGGTCAGCGAGAAACAGAAACGCTATGGGATGGGGTGTACATGGGGTGACTCGTGTCGACGCGTGGCTAGGATGCTGCACAGACCAGCCGTGTAGATGCTTGCTCGGATCGTATCCGCTTCCCGCTGATAATAAGTTGGTCACGGTGGGTTGGACAGTCTTCCTCAGAAGTCAACGGGGTGGTAATGGCGGCGAGGGTGTCGCTGCTGCATTGTCGCAGCGGGACGCGCGATTATTCGAAGTCATTTACAAGCGGGATCGTACATTGTAACTGGACTCTGGATTTTATGAATCCCTCCCTTCTTTTACGGGAAGACTCAATTTCTACCCCATCCCACAGTCTCCTCGGATTGATTCATTAGAATAATTGCAGCGATATTTTAAAGTTCTGCACTGTTTTACCGGAAGAATTTACTGGATAAATTCATTTAGGAGGTTTTCGAGCCCGGCAGCAAAATTAAGTATCGTATTCGGCCGGCAACCTAAAGGCGTCGGTTGCATAAACCGGCGAAAGAAGTTGATAATGCAGCAGCAACGTCCGGGATGCGTCAGCCGGCGCGGCGTGTCTCCGTACGAAATTCTCCGCGTCGCCTCGTCTCGTCTCGTCTCGCCACTCAGCTCGGGGGCATAAAAGTTTTTACAGCTTTTCCCCGGATGGCCAGGCCAGATAATAAAGTTTTTGCGTTAAGCGAGGTCCCTGGTAGTCGGATCGATTACACGAGCAATAAACTAGATAAGCATAATTACGGTAATCGATGTTTCCTCGAGCCGGGCCAGGGGCCAGAAGGACGGTGCACATGGCGCAGCGATCGTCGATCACCAGTTGCCACCTAAATCTTGTTTCGTCGTCGACAGAAAGCTTCACCGATCCCAACGAGATCGAAACAAGCACTCGTTTAGAAGTATAACAGAATAATTAGCGAGAGGGGTACGAATCGTAGTGTGTATTTTGTTAAATTTTTAGTCGCATTTAACGCTGGAACTACCCAGCACTGAATGCAACTGACGTACGTTGCCTTATAATAACAACAAAATTTGTTTAGATTTCGTATTTCGTAAGCAGTTTAAACACATATTTATAATTTCAATATTTCTAAAATAAAAGATTAGGAGCAAGTCGTTTTGACTCATCCGGTATTTCTAGAGGAAGTAATGTGTAAGTGAAAATTGTTGGAAGTATGTATCTACCTAAAGTAAGATATTAACATTATTTCTTTACTGAATTCGTCTCCAAGAATTGCAGGTTGCATAAACATTTGAAGTCCAGTGAGCCACGAAAGAAACAACGTTGCTACACTATTTTTCAGGTATTTAACTATCTCTCTGAACAAAGTTCTTGCATTTTAGACAAATATTTTGAAATCACACTTTGGCCGGCTTTTCCCACAGTGCACCGTCCAGAGTGTCTCTGTCGAGTAAAAGTGTGTCCCCTGCTTTCGGTTAGGTCATAGGTCGTCGATAGAAAAACTGTGGATGGGACGCACCTGTCGTCCCCGCTGATAAACTATTTTAATGGGACGAGGACACGTCCCATCTTCCCGACTTTTCCCTGTCACGCGATACGATTAGGTTTAAGCGGCGATATCCTATTGGGACCGCTCACTCTCTCACCGATACCCGTTTCACTCTTCAGCGTCCGACAAGCGATCTCTCGGCTTATCTCCGGAAAATAATCTGTTCATCCACACCGGGGGCTAATCCCCGGGGTTGATCCCCTTAAGCCCGCGATCCACAAACCGTCGCCGACGCGACGCGACGCGACACGACGCGACGGGCCAATCTGTGCGTCCGCACGAATAATCGTCCTCCCGTAGACCGAAAAGAAAAAGGGGCCTCCCGGTCGGGAAACTTCCAAAGACCTAGGAGAGAGAGAGAGAGAGGAAAACCAGGGCTGCGTTTAAACTGTCCGCTCGAGGGGAAAATTCTTTCGGAAGCAGGCTCCTTCCACCCGGAGAAGAGAGACGTTAATTTGTTCGGTCACTCGGGAACCGCTCCTTAATTGTTTCGGAGCAAAACGATCGTGCCCTGATACGTACCCGTAAAATTATATTTCAAAACCTGCATCTCACTCACTGATTAGATCATTTTAAGCACGCTGGCTTGTTTATGTCCAGGATTATTTTCTTTTACTGTTTTCGGCTTTCAAAAAAATCTGGAAAGTTCTGGGACACTTATCCGAGTCTCTATTTTCATACTGGTATGTCTCTTGAAAGGATACAAAAGTGAAATTTTCGTATACACATAAACGACCCTGTGTGCTCACGAATAATTAACCCTTTGCACTCCGAAGCTATTTTACTCATCATTTTACTGAATATTTTGCTCAACGTTTCTTCCGACCTAGAATATTTGACGTCTATATGTTCTACATACGAAAATGGCAAAATTTACTCGTACAATAATTAGTAATTCATTAAATAGAAACAAATTGAATAATGTACAAAATATTTTGATCAATGATACAGCAATTTTTAGTGGTGCCTTACAGTCACCATTCGAGCGCGCTAAGGGTTAATACTTTTCCGTAACAGAGTGCTCGTTTTATATTTTATAAGAAGGTACATTATATTTGACAAAATCTGTCGCTATACTGCGGATCTTTACGCGTTCATGACTTGTTAAAATTTTAGAAAATACCCGATGCAAATTTCAATAGAATTCAACATTTATTTATCTTCGCTCCACAAGGGATATTACTACTGACGATAAGATTCAAATTCACGTTCTTCTTTCGAGTCTAGTTATAATTATGTCTGTTGCAGAAACAAAGTCGGTTTTTGAGCAGGTTTTCAGGTCCAGTGTTAAGTGGAGAAACGTCGGAGGAAATCGCTGGAGCTTCGAGCAGGCGGGTTGGAGGTTATTTTTATGAAAATCGTAAAAAGCGGTAAATACCGAGGTCTTTTCGGGGATGGCGTAATAGTATCGCATAGTTTACGGGTCGGCCGTGGGTCCGAGCGTTTTATTGGCATCGGAATAAATAGTCCCCTGGTGGAATAAGCGTCCCGGAGCCGGAGCCGGGGCGGTTCAATATCCAGGAAGTCCTTTGCGCGTCCGTCCATCGAACGGATCTTTTCCCGCTTCCGGCGCGCCGCTGACAAAATGGATCGGCTATTTCCTCGAAGGGGGAGACCGCGATTAACGAACGTCGACAGAAAATTAAATGATGCTAATAACCATTACAATACAGGCCGCGTATTAACGTCGCTCCTCGTTCCCACATAGCCCTCTCTCGCGGATAATTGCTGATGTCGCACAAAGAACTGCGAATCGGCTCTCTGTCTCTCTCTCTCTATCTCTGTCTCTCCGTGCGTCTCCCTCTCTCCTATCGTCGCGAGGAGGGATCGATGAATCGTTGGCAAAGATAATGAAGGTCCGCGGAAATGAGACCGACGAGATTCTGGAAAAAATCATCCGCCATGTTCCTCGCTCGTTTCGCCTTTTTTTCTCTCTATCTCTCTCTCTCTCTCTCTTTTCCCTGTCTGTCTAGCTGTCTCTCGATTTCTCTCTCGTATTCATCGGGGGAAAAGATTGAATGTCTGCGTTCACATGGATTTCTGTTAACAGGCTCGTCACATACCTACCTGTGCGACGACGACCAGGTGTCCTCGCGGCAGAGAGAGGGACACACATGTTTTACGCGTGCTATACTCGCGTGGAACCGACAGCCGCCGCGCCGTCCCGTGTATTTTTGTATTCCGCGAGCGGAAAGCGAAAGAACAAAACCCGCGAAATTCACGGAACGTATTAATCCCCCGGCACGTAATTACCCGCCCCATGGATTTGTCCCCGAATGAAACAAACAGCCGCGATCATCCCCCGCACGGTAGAAAAATCATCGCCGCTGTTGCATCGGTAGTGCTTCCGCGATTATGGTTTATCGAGCCTTAAGTGGTACTGCGGTTTGCGGTGAAAACGAATCAATTCGATTCTCGTCTGCGGAGCGCTCATACATACGTTTGAAGAAGCTCATGACGCAGATACACGTCTATCGACTAGTGGGGGGTTGAACGTATGTCTAGTTAATCCTAAAATATTTTCAGAGATAGATAGCAGATTGGCATCTAATTTCTATGTTTTGTGCCTTCTTCTTTTCTTTCTAAGTCTCTAAGTTTATAACTTTTTGCCGTGGGCAATCTGAGTAGTTCATCTTCACGCGGCTAATCTTCTGACTATTCTAGGCTTTCAAAAAATCTGAAAAGATTCTGAAATTCGCATTGAAGTTCGTGCTTCAATGTATAATCGTTGGAACTTCGAATGTTCCAAGCATTAATAAGAAAGAAATTTAATTTAGTGAAATTTTTAGGGGTGATTTTTGTGACGGTGAAAACATGCTAATTGTACAATTTAAATATATAATTCTGTTCAAGAAAGCGGGAAGGGTCGGAACAAAAGAGAGCAGTCTAAACGAAACCATTAGCGCCGATTCCCTAAATGTCTGACTGCCAAGGGAAGAAGCTTCCCACGGCGTTATCAGACCACCCCATTTTGCATACTGGCCTGTCGTCTCCTGTTCCTTAATCCTCCCCGTTTCGGTCGCCAGAGCTCGTTTCCACTCGGCCGATCAGAAAACCGACTGGCCGAGGCTCGGGGTGCAACGGAAAGCCAGAATATCGGCGGCGAAGGGGGTGCGGGGGGTGCGCGGGACCGAGGCGAGCGTGATAAATCACCGAAAAACGGCAATTTCCGCGAAAGGGGAAAACAGCCGTTGCCGGTGACGAGAACATATTACGAGTTGCGAGGAGAGAGAAACAGAGAAAGTTAGATAGATCGCGAGAGAGATAGAGAGGGAGAGAGAGAGAGGTGTGTGTCCTGTGTTTGACCAGCGGTCCCGCAGGCTCGTTTGTCCCTACGCTCGTGCAAAGACACGCGCACCGGACCGTACACGCGTGCTGGCTGCCACCGCGGACGGCAGAGCGAGGGTGGCAACCCCCGACCACCCCCTCGGCCAACGGCCCTCTATAGATTTGTAGACGAGACCATGGCCATTCGACACTGCGTTTGACCACACCCTCGATTGTACCAAGATTTATGGCTCCGCTCCGCGCCACCCCCGCCGCCGCCAACGTTTCCGGCCACGCTACACCGTGCCCCGGCCAGTCAACCTTGTTACCAATTCCGATCGGCAGTTTCGACGCGGTAACTACCGTATTTCTGCACGCGGAACGAGACGGATCGTACGCGGCCCTGATAACGAGCTCCAGACCGCTCCCGGTGATCTGGCTCTGGTGCAACACCGATTTCCGAAGGATACCAAGGTCCAAGGGCAGTCTAGGAACGTTACCGATCCTCGTTTTGTAGCCATCCTTCTTTCAAAAATTCTACAAGCAGACAAACTTGGAAGATTGGATAGTAATAGTCCTGATCACTAATCAAATGTAAAAAGAGGCCTGTGAAACAATCGACAACACTATAGGAGAGTCGACAGACAGAACAGCTAAATCTATATAACCCTCGGATTACAGCGTATCCTCCGAGCGAGACGTTCGAGAGCAGTGGAGACTATTGAGTCGCCGCTCCCATTGGCCGGCGCTCGACCGCGTCACGAGGCAGTGGAGGGGGCAGCGCGCCGCTACGGATGGAATCGTGCACGCGCTGCTGTATTGTATTCGCCGTCTATTGTACGCTTCTCGCGTAATGATACGAATAAAAGCGATTGCAGGAAATCGTGGCAAGAATTCGTGTCCAGGCATTTTTTGGCACCTGACGCGAGTCTTCGCAGGCTTAACTGACATAACTGACACTCTTTCCCGTATGGCCCGGCGCAAATGCGCCCGATAGGAGAGACAGTCGGAACGATTTGACATATGGGACACTTCCTACGGGCGTCGATCCACCGTCATTATTCCGCGTCTCGGGCGTGCACGCGCGGCGCAGAGCGGAGCGGAGCGGCGTGGCCGAGCTACACGCCAATAAGCGTCACGCTTGCCTGCCGGACGTGAATTGGATTATCGTTCCGAGGGAAATTAAGCGGCGAAACGAAACCGGCCGGGGCCGAAGAGCCGGGGAATATGCAGGGTTCGTGCGCGCGGTTTCATGCGGCCCCGCGACAGGTGGGTCATTTCGGCGACGATTATACTCGTTCCCTTTTTTTACAAGCGCCTCACGGCTAAGTGGGTCAACCGTGCGTTGTCTGCCATCAACGAGCTGTCGAACTGTCGATACTCGAACGGCCACGTTCGGTTTCTTCTGTCACCGTGCGTCGTTGACTCTTCGACGACACCGTGTCGCGCGTACAGTTCGATGGAAAATTCGAAACCTGTTTCATTCGTGGTATTTATATCTTGTAATTATTGCCTATTTTTTTCTCTCAATTATTCAGCCATTTGAAGTCTACTAAAACTATGCATGGCACGTCAGATATTTGTGTGTTTGTTTGTTGCTATTCTGTGACCAATTTCAATGAAATAATTTTTATTGCAATGTAATCGAAGTAAATTCGATATTGATCAGTAGCTGTCATATTGTATTTTTAAACAGTCCACTTCTGTTTCTTATGGTTGACTTGGCTAATTTTTATTTTGCAGAAAGATGAGCAATCTATTAATGTGAAGGGTTTCAGGAATAATCAAAACAATAAATTTTAACCAAAAGAAGAGAATTACGTCACTCGAGATGACTTGACCGACGAATGAAGCTACCGTTGAACAATTTATTAAAAAATTCGGAATCTGAATTTCATGAAATTGTTACTTGAATTGTGTTAACGTGTTGCTTTCTGAAAATGATTTTCCACAGAAAGAATTCCAGGATCGGTGTTAAATTGCGCGTTCACCCACACCCTCGGTCACTCTAGACCACATCCATCGTTGAGGTTAGGCGTGTTGGGCATCGTTGTTATTATTGCCAGTGTCGTTTCGTTTCTTTAAGGATGTCCTGTCCCTTTGTCTCTCCCACTCACGTCCTTTCTCGTCGAAGGCGCAGATCGGGGGGATAATAATAGGCGAAATTTCTACAGGTTACGATTCGCAGGAAGTGGCTTCCGGCGCGGTGTCGAAGAGCGGCGATGCCACGGATTCACCTGTGTGTTCCACGCCGCTGTCCAGGTGTCCCTTCCTGCCTCGTTGTGAGAAATTCGTAGACCGGGAAGGGAATTATCCATCACGCTTCTCCCGTCCAGTGACCATTGGCCGCCCACGCATTACCCGCACTTACGTTCTTCTTCGCTGACTGTAAGCTATTGTTATTACTTTACATCTACTTCGGGCTATTAATCGCTTGCCGTATGATTCTGTTCACGGCTACGATCATTACAACTTCTTCGATTCTTCTTTTGATTTTTCTTCTCTTAGTTTCTCATCATTTTCTAAATGGAAGACAAAATTTTCGGTCTACGAGGCACTTGACAGGTGAGTTGCAAAAGAATGTTTAAACTGTCATTGCGAGTCCAGGTAATTGTTATGTGAGAAGGGGTTATCCGTCGTTGTTTGTTGGATGATCAACGACAATTCGCGACAACACAGCAGACACTCTAATCAGGATCATTAAATGCTCTCGTGCCTCGGCCACGAGCAACGTTCGGGAAGGGTTGCATGGTCCCCTCGAATTCCCGCGGTGGACACGGTTGACCCCTAATTTCCCATCGCGCACCGAGCCCGACTCGGCCCGGCCCGGGGGTTCAAGGATGACAGCGTAAAGGTCGGCCCAAACAAGACGGGCAAGACGGTTAAGATGTTTGGACGCTTACATTTAAGAACACGGGTCAGAAATTTGCCGGTCGGAAAATGGACCTCGAGTTGGAAATTTTTCCCGACGGCGTTGGGGCCATAAATTTGAACGTCCTATTGCTTCTAGATGGCCCTTCGAGTGTACGGTGACTGTTCCCTGCTGTGCATGGCACAAAAGAAAATGTTTTTAGGGGCTTCACAGTTCCTTTAGGTAAACTATCGGTCTCTCTTTTCTACAACATCATGGGGATAGGAATCGTCCCTGCCTCTTGGTGAAACAGCATCACCCATTCTTATATTGTTACACGTCAATTACACACATATTGTAAAAATAAGAATGGTAGTTATTTTTTTTTAAGGCAATATGCAAATTAGGAAAGGGGTGATTCCATGTGAATTAAATCATTTTTTGTGACTACGTTTCGAATTTGGATGAAACTGAAATATTTTGTAGCCCGAGCGACAATTGGGGGGTGGGGGTGGGGATTGAGCTATCATTTTATAATCTTCGAAATTGTTTAAAAGATACAGACCAGAAAAGTTTGCTATTTTGGATGAGTTTTACGAAAACCGCCTACACAACACTTTTTATACCACAGTTATTATTAAAGATAAACCAATTTTCTTTCTTTAATCGTCATCGCAAAAAACTTTAAGAAATCACATTCGAATATAAAATGATAAATTATTTAAGAAGAAAAAGGTTTTTGCGATGACGATAAATAATCATATAATAATCATTTCTATGCACAATACAATTTTGCAATAATTATATGTCAATCATTTTTATGTATTCCTAATTTGCTTTTACTATATGTTTTATATACCTATCCGAAAAGTAATGTGAATGTATATAAAGATAGATCGAGATTGTTTGCAATAGCGTGAATGGGGATCACATTCAAAGTACTGAGAATGACTCGGAAAGCGAAATAACATTCAGTTATTATTAATTTCGTTTTGGATTTGTTAGTTTTTAGAAATAAATTTTTTAAAACACCACGGGGGTTAGCTACCAGAATTGCAGAACCGTCCACTCCCCTCTAGATGGGAGATGCCTATGCTGGGCACAGACGGCCAACAGACAGGCAAACAGGCAAGAGACGACGGGCAACAGACGACGGGCAACAGACGACGGGCAAGAGACGACCGGCAACAGACGACGGGCAACAGACGACGGGCAACAGACGACGGGCAAGCCACCGACAAAATGACTCTGGATTCTGCCGGTACGGACGCAGTCACGGTGCGGAATTTACTGAAAAAATTCAATATTCGTGTATATCACGATATGAAATACATTTCTTTTGCATAGAATGCGTATGAGGATGGAAATTGTTATAAATAATCATATAATAATCATTCCTATGCACAATACAATTTTGCAATAATTATATGTCAATCATTTTTATTTATTCCTGATTTGCTTTTACTATATGTTTTATTATATACCTATCCGAAAAGTAATATGAATGTGAAGATAGATCGAGATTGTTTGCAAAAGCGTGAATGGGGATCACATTCAAAGTACTGAGACGAAGGGTGCGGCGCTCAGCGATTCAGGTAGCAAATTGCAAGTGCACCGACTGATCGACCGCTATTGACCGGCAGGTTTGAACAAACCAATGCCCTTTGTACTATGGATGGCATTACCTTTACTATACACTTAGAGTGCACAACACGCTAACAACAGTTTAGGTAAAATATGTAAATGCGATCCCCGCGTTCTTTTTTTCATTACGTAAAAATTTCAATTTTAGGACAAACGCTGTCGACCCTCACTTCAGAATGTCTAAAGAATATCCAGCAATTTTATGTACCCAAAATAATAATTAAATTGTTCAATAAACAGTTTTGAGGCTCCGTGAATTATAAAACAGAATTTCAAACAAGAAAAATCGTAAAATGTGGCCATATTTTTTCAAATTTTCTAACAGTTGAATCGATGGTAAGATTTGCAAAACAAAGCTGTTAGTAATATGTTTGCATTAATGTATTATGTTTTCTTCTTAAATAATTTATCATTTTATATTCGAATGTGATTTCTTAATGCAAACATATTACTAACATATTTGTTTTTCAAATTTTACCATCGGTTCAAGTGTTAGAAAATTTGGAAAAATATGGCCACATTTTACGATTCTTCCTGTTTGAAATTCCGTTTTTTAATTCGCGGAGCCTCTAAACTATTTGTTGAACTATTTATTATTTTGGGTACATAAAATTGCTGGATATTCTTTATAGGCATACTGATGCGAGGGTCGACACCGTCTGTCCTAAAATAAAAATTTTCACGCAGTAAAAAAAAAAAGAACACGGGAAAGGTCATTCACGTATTTTACCTGAACTGTTGTTAGGGTGTTGTGCACTCCGAGTATACAGTAAAGGTTAATGCCATCCCTAGTACAAAGGACATTGGTTTTTCCCAGCCTGCCGATGAATAGCGGTCGATCAGTCGGTGCACTTGCAATTAGCAAGTGTCAGGGTCATTCCACGCGAAATCGGACATTTTTCTGCATAGTCTGTTGGATTTTGTAAAAATTTGAATATGTTGTCTGAATGAAAAGGCACCATTTTGTATGGATGCGACACAGTATTGGTGCGAGGCCGCGAAGAATGTTCCCTGGTGGGAATGCGGTGACGTATCTATACCTTGTCCAACGAGACGATGCAGTAGACGTAAACATAGCCACTCGAGTGCGACAGAGTTGATGTTACGCTTCCAGGTTAATTAGCAAAGGACATGTGCTAGTACTTCACTGCCTCGTCTGGTTGGGCAGAGTGTAGATACAAATGCGTGGCTGATTGGATCAGTGTGGAAGAGGCAGGCCTCGTTTCACACGCATTTCCGGCTACAGTCGAAATATTGGCTACAGCCGTCACACATACTCTGTAGCGTGTGACGTCGAAACACAAACATTGGGACTACGGGTGCGGCTGAGGTGGCTCTCTGGCGCTAACGATAGACTCCCCAAAAATGGTGACCCTTAAGAAATGGCGAAATGAAAATTATTCCCGGACGGCCGAGGAGCGGTTACTAACAGCGGCTGGGCAGTTGTACCAAACGTCTTTATACCATGTACAAACAATGTGGTCCCCATTCACGCTTTTGCAAACAATCTCGATCTATCTTCACATTCATATTACTTTTCGGATAGGTATATAATAAAAAAATTGTATTGTGCATAGGAATGATTATTATATGATTATTTATAACAATTTCCATCCTCATACGCATTCTATGCAAAAGAAATGTATTTCATATCGTGATATACACGAATATTGAATTTTTTCAGTAAATTCCGCACCGTGACTGCGTCCGTACCGGCAGAATCCAGAGTCATTTTGTCGGTGGCTTGCCCGTCGTCTGTTGCCCGTCGTCTGTTGCCGGTCGTCTCTTGCCCGTCGTCTGTTGCCCGTCGTCTGTTGCCCGTCGTCTCTTGCCTGTTTGCCTGTCTGTTGGCCGTCTGTGCCCAGCATAGGCATCTCCCATCTAGAGGGGAGTGGACGGTTCTGCAATTCTGGTAGCTAACCCCCGTGGTGCGTGTCATTGGCCTTTGTTGCGAGCACCCCGAGCGACCGTCAAGCGGCCGACGGACCCGACGGGTCCCTATAAACGACGATTTTGGGCGTTCAAACATCTTCACCGTCTTGCCCGTCTTGTTTGGGCCGACCTTAACTCGTGTCTGCGGCGCGAGTCACCGATCCAGCGAATTAAAGTGACAGAAATTGGCCGCGCCCGAAGAATAGTGCCTGGCCGATCGGTGGGTCCCCGTCATTTCCATATTGTAATGCCCCGTATCCTGTCGGCCGGCCCGATATTATGCGCTAACAAACCATTTAGGCCAGGTGTTAAATTGTCTGTGACGGGTGAACGGTCGATTCCCGGTTGTCGCCGAGGACGGTCCTCGAAGAGTAGGAAAGAGATAGAGGCAGAAGGGGAGGAGGAGGTTATAATTCTCGCGCGAGCAAGCGAAAGGTCGGGGCCCGTGGGCCCCCGGCGTTAATGGTTGCAAATTGGTCAGAAAAACGGACTCTCGACGACAGCGGCGGCGGCGGTGGCGGTGGCGGTTCTGGCCTAACAGAGGACAGAAAAAAAGGTTATACGGTTGTTTCCTGTTTACGATCCCCGGCTTGGATCTCGATCGGCAGGACGAAAACGGTCCCCGGGCACCGGGGACTTTTTGCTCTGGCTCGGCCGGGGCCCCGGGTGACTGGTTATAATCGATTCGATCGACCAATTCGTCGGACGGAGTCATTAGTAGACGGTCGTCATGAAATTTAATCCTTCGCTGCATCACACACCGGGCCCCGTTACTCCCGGGGTCCCGGTGTCCCGGCCCCCGCCCCCGCCCTTGAGCCCGATCACCCGGCCCGATAACCGACCGACCGCCAATCAAACTGTCCACCTAATACCGGCTAATAAGCCGCGGCAGAAATAAAGGCTGGCATTTTATTGATATTAACACTTCCACGACGCGCGCTTGGGACTCACCGAAATAATTATTTCCTTTGATGTTCTTGCCGTTATTATAATCGTATTATTGTTTCACTGGAAACCCTTCGGAACCTTTTTTTGTAGTATCATTTATAAGAAAAGGGAAAATTGTATCAAGTGCGGCACTTTAAAAAAAAATGTTAGTACACATTATCCAATGATGGCCATTTAACCCTTCGTCCTGTAATATCGTGTCGGAAATATTTATGATACGTGTCTAATTATGCAAATCGCGAGCAGAATTTATTATACATGGTTACTACTCGTTTCTTTTAACCCTCGTGCATCCCTCATTTCTACACCTTCCTTGTTGATATCAAATTTATGCGTATGCACGATCAAATCATACATGTACATACAATCAAATCGGAATAAAATTCTATTTTTCAAGAGACTATGTCCCAACTAAAATTTCAACGATCGTGGTGCGACTTTAGCAAACCGCTCCAGCAGATAACTGTCGCATTAATGTGAATAAAATTCGATTAAGCCTGGCGATCAATTAAGAGAATTATCTGCGCGGGTCGATGCGAGCGTCCACTGGGAATTGACGGTATTCAATTAATTAGCTCGTTTCCGTAATAAAGTGTAGCCGCGATTGCGCAGGTCCACTTTTCGGTGAAATCGAGCTTAGCTCAGGCCGGGGACAGCTGCGGTCGGTCGGTCGGGGCCCGAAGAGACAGGCCCCTTTTAATCGGCCCGTCCATTTGTACCGCGCGCGTAAATTACGCTTCCTGCGTGGTCGATGCTAATCGTCCTACCTCGAACTTTGATAAACACAGATGCGCGTCCGACCTGCACGGATTATATTCCGTGGGACTCCAGGTGCCGATCGAGAAATAAAACGGGCCCGATGATCCCAGAATCGATCGGTTACGTACACCAAATTAATTCCGGAGAGAATTCGTTCCGACTGTTCACCGAGCGCTTGGTTCACAACGTATTGTCGATTTAAACCTACCAAGTATTAAAAGCGAATGATGCATATCGCTTTCTGAACATGGCAGGATTGAATTCTGATTCTGCATAATTTTTAAGGATGCACATTGATTTGATAAACGTCGCGGAATTGTCCGCCAAGGAACTTGAGAGAAGCTCTCCTAGACGATACATGACAGTATCGTTGACATATATCGAGAATTTACACTTCAACAATTTCCCATGACAGTAACTCTACAACTGCAGTGGTTATAAAATAGGAAACCGTAATCTATTTCGTAAGCTGATCGTGGAGTTCGGGGACCGTTTTGACCATTGGGACCATTTTCTTACGTTGGCAGAGAATTCAAAATGAACAAATGATGGAAAACTCGGCTGGTTTCGACTCGAGAGCGGCTCGAGGCTGTCGCTGCTCGTGCGGTTGGTCACAGTAAGTGAGCATACCTCGTAGCGATAATTTCTCCGCGGAGAACGTGAAACACCATCAAATAAATGCGTGGCCCCACACACTCGGCCGGGGACTTTGTCAGCGACGAGGACAGCGAGTGGGGAGGATCGGGTGCGCCCGACGGAGACCGAGCGAAGAACGGGGCCCGATGGTGGGGAGCCAGCTGGCGGTGGCTTCTGTGTGGGCCCTAAGCAGGGCCCTAAGGGCCTTAAGTACGGCGGGGCGCCTTATCTCGCCTCGTTACTTCGCCTTAACGGCGGCGAATGCTTGAAATATCGGCGCGGCGGCTTCCGTAATTCCGTATAGAAACGCCGCTTAATTTGGCCATTAGTGCGACCACGGTAATTCAGCCGGTCCGCGATTACGCCTCGCCGGAAAAAGCACCGTCCGCCGATTTTCACCTGACACGCCTCCTCTCGCTCTTATCGGGACATTCCGAGCCGCGACGACGCCGATCCGCCATTTTGCACCGTTCTTTTGGGACCGGGAAAGGGGCCTGAAGAAAACTCTAGGAGTCGAATTTGTCTAGATGATTATGACATCGAGCTAATAAAAATTGAGGGGACCTAACCTTTTGCGACCTATAGCAAATAACTTAACTCTCTCATAGTACTATTAGTAAAATATTATCTCGACTACTATTTTTCAAACAGTTCATGTAGATAATACTGAAGTATAAATACGTCAGAAATGGAAGAGAATCGTAAGAAAGTCTTGCGTTCCGTTGCCCAAAAGGGTTCGTGGTCGTCGGGGCCAGAACTCCCATGGGGAACATCGTCCGGACGCAGCCTAATCGCAAGTTAAAAATTCGAAACGATAGCAGCAGCAGCAGCAGGTAGCAGCCAGCCAGCCCTAATAGAGCCCGGTTTCCCCATAGAAGGGGAATCCGTGGGTTTCCCTGGGCAATTATAAGCCAGTGCATCGAAACGCATCATCCCACGGGAACCCGGGCTCGGTTGGCACGTTTCAAAATATCTAATTGGTCTGTCAACGTCTCGTTATCTTGTCCCCGTCTCCCAGGGACCCTCCCTTCCGTCGTCCTCTAGCCGCCCTCTTCCTTTTTATATTTGCCTCTTTTCCTTATATCCAGACGGGGCTGGGGCTGAGGACACCGTGACAGGTGGTACCGCGATCTTTTGCGCGTGGATCGTGATTGACGGTCGCATGAAAGTTTGCCCGGCTCGTTTTACAGATGTCTATCTGCAAGTTCTGCGTGGGGCTCCGCCGACTGGTAGGGATGACCAGGACACGTTCGTTGACAGAGCCGCTTTTCGAGGGTCGCCGACAATCATATCATCAACGGTGAATTTCGCTGACATGCCCGTTGAATACTCACTCGGAGAAATTCTCGAATCACCGACCACGTTGACTCCTCGATATCGGCTTCGATTGTTATCTCTATCCAACCACTGACAGTACGTGGCCACAATTAGATACACTTCATAGCAGGATGACTTTTTTTCAAATTGGGCCCATTTGGCCGAAAGCGATATTCGCGAAGGCAGAAGGAATCGCGTGGAGTATCCAGAAAAGGGCTAACTGGTGGTCCGAATCGTCGGGGACACATAATCGGCTCATAATCGAGGTGCGCCGGTCTCGCGACGCAATCTGCGCCCGCGTCTAGGACCTAATTGGACCGTCAACGTCTCGTTAACCTGTCGTCCTGCTCCTCGGCCCCGTGACAGCTGGTGCCAGGGTCCTCGCAGTTTTCAGTCGTTAAAAGCCGAGCCCCGGCCCGTCCCAGCTCCGAACGTCTTGGTCTCGGCCCGGCCCGGCCCGGCTCGCGATCTCACGGGGCAAATTAAACGTCCCACGGAAACTCTGTGTCCTCGTCCTCGCTCCCTTATTGATTCGTAATGGTCGCTCCCGAACCCGGTGGCGTGTCTCATGCAATCTCCCGATATCGCGAAAGGACGAAGGAACGCGGCGAGGAGGACTCGGGGCACGGGGGGGAGGGGCGGAGCGGAACCGGTTCGAAAGCCACCGATTCGACCCCCACGGGGTACCATTCGGAACTCGGGACGCTCGGGGATCTGTCGCGAAGCCCGCCGAACTCCCGGACATGATCCTCGTCCGATAATCGTTGACGTTTATTCGCGCGATTGCCGGTTATGATGCAATTACACCTTAGATACCTGCCGCCAGTAGATAATCCTCTTTGTCCTGGCTGCACGCCGGAATGACTTGGGGGCAATGATTCCACGGGCAATTATGTCAGAGAGGGTACAGCGAGTTCAGCATCGTTACCAAAGAGCCCCGAGTGGGCGGGGCCTAAATTGCAAAAGACAGTGTAATTTGTATTTTTAGTAGCTCTACGGGGTCAATTCAGTACGATTGCTGTCAGAAGAAGAGATAGGAGACTCTACATCCTGCTACGTCCATGCAGCGTCACCCAAGTGGGCGTGGCCTCGCAGCCCCCGTTCTCTTCAGAGCCATCGCAGTGCCCCACAGGGCAAAACTCACCTCCTGCTCGCTAACGAGCAACAATCGCCTCTCGAACTTCGCCTGAACGTAACCGAGGGGCGTTTTCTCCACAATGGAGCATCGTGAAAGACAAAAAGGCACGCAGAGAGGATCAGCCTAGCTGCCGGTGTCAAAGCTCGCGCGATTTGACGCGGAATGGTACGCGGTCCGCATACCAGGACGACAACGACTTTATGGCCGGGACTTCGAAGGCCGGGATTCTCGGTGAATTCTTTCAATCGACTGAGAGCTGGATCGGAACGGCGGCGGAGCAACGGCAGGTGGGGCGGAGGGAGGGGGTCTCGCCGTCGGATTTCTCGATGGCACGTCGCCGGTTTCACACCCTAAGTGGCGCGGTGCCTCTGTTCTTCGAGCGCACACTGCTAAACGGTCCCGCGTCCGAACGCGCGCACACCAACGCCGCCCGGCTGAATAAAAGATGAGATTCACACCGAGTCTTGTTCGCGGCACTCTTTCGCTTTTTCTGCCGTTTCGCCGAGCCGCTTCTGCCGCAGCCACCGTGCCCTTCCCCGTCCCCCTCCGGATCCCCTTCAGCACCCTGTGTCCACGGCTATGCTTAATAAAGTGACTTCAGGAGCGGCGGGCGAGAGCTTCGACCGGTCCGGCCGCGGACACATCCCGCCACCGCTCCGAAAGTAGCTGTTTTAAACTGTTGTGCCGAGGTTCCGATCAAAACAGCCGCGAAGAACCATCAAGGCCGCCAAACAACAACGCTACAACAACGCTGGACCAACGAGAACGCGTTTACGTTATTATGAAGGGTGAGACACCTGACTCGATGACCTCGAGCAACTTCGAAATTACGCGTTGAACAAATAAATTGTTCCCACAGTTGTTATCAAGGGGAATGTACATGACTTCTTTATAAATGGAGGCGTCAAGGAGATTTGACGGTAAACTTTTTTAAATGGATACAGTTCTCTTTCTTTTTTCTTACTTTTCTCTCTGTATATTATAGATTTCTCTATATTTTTTTCTCTTTCATTTCGCCATTTCTCTAATATGTCGCCAAGGCTAGGATGATAAACGTCGCGGAATTATCCCCACTACCGTTGAGGCCTTGGACGCCGAGGAGTGTAAACATAACACAGCTCGGGTGTCTCTCCTGAACGATACACAACGCTGGCAAGACCCGTCTTGTTGACATAAATCGAGAATTCATTCTATATTCTTCACCTAGCCATCATCTGACGGATGAATAGTGCCCAATTCGTTTCTGACCCAGCTAACTAGTCAACTCCTTGATTTCTTCGACGCTTCCAGTGATGAGAACTTCGTCTTTCATTGTTTCTCCGAAGAAGAAGGAAGTTTCCGTTTTCCGACACCGGCGAAAACTTTCCAGGGCGAGGAAACGTTCGTTAGAATTCCAGACAACTTCCCTGTTGTCTCGATTGACGGAAGCCTCTCTGGACGCTGCGCGATTTGCAATGCAAAAACGGCAATGTGTCGTGCAAATGCGCCGCTCGTTAGAAACTGTGCCGGAGCGAGCTGGCCCCCTCGCGATTTCGTGCCGTTGCATCGAGGAGCACCGGTAAACGGGAAACCCCTTAAAACTGTTTGCGTGTCGACACGGCCGGAAAAGCGGAAAACTCAGCCAGCCAGCCAGCCGAGATACGGCGTTTGCATCCGGTACGAAAATTTGCCTATCGGTTTCCCGGACGGAGTCGCTCTGGCCATTGGTCTGGAGGAACCGGACTGGCAATCGGATGGAACCGGTCGAATCGGCGGAACCCGAGAAAATGTGATAAAACATTTATTTCACTTACTAGTAACTTTAACGTGTCGGCAAAAATTCTTACGAAATGCACGCTTTAACGTATTTATTAAAAATAAGCAAGATTTTAAAGGGCGATCACGTTGAGGGACCACGGGAGGTTCTGGCACATCATTGGGATAAATTTAAATATGCATCATGTGACGTGGAACGCTCTTTTGCAGCGTGTAAATTAATTTTAAGAAGATGATATGTGACAATATTTGAACTATTGGGTTTATTCGAAACTGTTTCTGTTCATTGTAATATTTTAGACCCATATTTTCAGTTTTTCATAAAATTTTGAACACGTTCAGTTCGGCGGAGAGGAAAACTAATCTTGAAAATTGCAGTACTGTTTTATCGTTCCAATTAATTCAGTTGTAAATAGGAATAAAGAAAAGAAACTTCTCAGTTTCACGTATTAGACACTAATGAATCATCTTACCAAGGAATTTTCATTTTTTGAAGAATTTTTTTCGAGGAAACCGTCCACTGTTTCCTGGGTTCTACGACGACGAAGAGTCCAGAGCGTCCGGAGCGTTTCGAGGGCCGCGTTTTCTTGCCGGGCGTCGAAAAAATCTGCCGAATCGTAGAACAAGCCGGGAACGATCCGATCGAGCGTAGGAATCGCTAACGATTCGGCTTCTCGTGCCGGGGGATTCCTCGGAGCGACGAAACAGCCAGCAAGAAAGGATCGTGGTGGCTCGGGGTTCGCCGATTTTTGCCGGAATTACAACGATCGGCGATTACTCGCGAGCACGGGCGCGGTCGCCGGACAAAGTTCGAGCAAACGACACCCTGCGTGTCCCGTGGTAGTCATTACGCGGCCTTTATGGCAGTCATTTAGTATGCTTTTTAGCTGCGGGTTAACAGCTGCGCGTTTCACAGCTACACGGCTGGCGTGCCGTGTATTCCTCGCCACGGGAATGCACGCAATCGGCAAGAACGCGTCGGTCGTCGACGCGGCTCCGACAAACGGTCTGAGCTGTCGAAGAACCGATTATCCTCGTACCTACTCTGCTTTCCCCGTACAATTTCGCCCGGGATGCTGCACTTTCGAGCCGCGAACGCCGGCAGTTTTCGCCTTAGGTGCAGCGAACCGCTTATTTTGATCGTTCAATTCATCTCCGAGGTCGGTTCTGGTCCATCTTCGATCCGGTCATTTCCTGCTGGAATCGATCGTGCGCTGACCATTTTTCGTCTGCAGCTCGCTGCTGCTTTCTCTTCGATCCACGGTTATTTTGGTCCAGTTCCGACGGGGATGTTGTTTCAAGCCTCAGTAGCACGAACAGTGGCAATTTATTTTAATTCCCGAACTAGAGATTTTTCACCTTTGCATTTAGCAAGATATTTTAGCGAGATATTTGTCGAGGTGTACCGGCATAGTCCCGGCTCCAATAAATCCAGAAGACAGTGTTACGTCCCGAGTGGACTGAATTATAGTTTTGAGGGGATAGTACGCAGTTTCGAACCTACCTGCATTCACCGGCTATGGTTCGGGAAATTGAGGATCGTTTAAATAAAGGTTGTACCCTTTTATTGATAAAAATTGACTTATTTATTCAAAATAAGAAACTAAATCATATATTATTTATAGAGCAGATATACGTGAGTGCATTTAGCGCGATTATAAAAATATAGAAAATATAATATAATATAATATTACCGAAATACAATCTTCTTTGGTTTTATACAATGTAGTATCCAGAGGACGCTCGTGGAACCTCGGGGATCCTTAGATTATATTTGGCCTTCACGAGGTGTACGTAGTTTATATCCAGAGGTTCACTTGCGGAACTCGCGGTTTCGAACGATTTCCAACACAATGATTTAACGAAATAAACTCAACTCGACTCAACTCAACTAACTCAATTGACACCACTGTTGCAACTGCTCTCTTAAGGAGCTGATTCCTTTATTTATAGGGTAGCCAATTCTTTGTCTTTGAAGATGCTGGCTCAGGAGTAGGGGTCCTCATCATCCGATGTCATTCTTATTGATTCTCAGAATGTAAACCGAACTTTCATTGTGCAGTTTGAATTATCATAGTTTTTTCTCGTGGCAATATATGATATCTCTTCTATTGAGTCTAAGGGTGCAAACCGATCTTTATTTGTGCGTTTCGCAGAAGGCTGAGTTGTTCATTTGGCATACTGTTGATGCGTCACTTTCTCGTGACATTATCGGATTTTGCAATAATTCTTTATTAGATTGATTAATCATTGGCGGTCGAACCACCGGACGTGAAAACAGTAAACTTCGACCGGGTCGCGAGAAATAACTCGCTGTCAGAGCCGGCGCGCGGCTTGTTCGCGAACTCGCGGGTGCGATCGTAAACGAATTAAAGGTTCCCAAGCGAGCTGTAAAACGGTGCGATTAAGATGCCGCCGCGAGAAGGCTGGGAAGGGACCAATTAACACGAGACGAGGATTGTAAGTCACTGGAGCTGTTACAGCTGTCGCTGTAAAACCGACACCCCGATTTCCTCATTCCACTTATATGACACAACTCGTCATCCCTGATGAAATTCGAAGATCAGTGGAATTACTCACTTTGCTCGAAGAAAATTAATTATTAATTAATTTCTGTAACAGAGGAGTTTCCCAGCTTCCAGGTGTCGAGCTCGGGATGAATATTCGGTTGGTTTCCGTGGTTCCTCGGTCTGCGGTCCGAGAGCTCGATGGCACGTAAACGCGTCAGAAGAGCCATTCACGGCTGTCCCTAAATAACACGCGACACCTCGGCCCTTTTCCTGATACTCAGAAACGCGCGTGCACGTTTTTTAACGAGCTCCCAGCCACCGGGCGAAAGGGTGCCACCCGGCCGATCCGGGCGGATAAGCTCGGCGTCGTTATTTAGAGGGTTTTGTTGACGATCGTTTCTTTCTACACCACGGCCAGGGAATTTAAATGACGTCGCGCGGGCCTCGAGACACGGCCTGCTTCTCAATTTTCAATTGCAGTCCGGTTATCGGACAGGAAACGAACAGGACTGTCCCGGTGCTGATGATAGAATCAGCTCTCGAGGCGCACGCTTGACAGAGACGAGGCAACCGGGAATTCTATTTCCTGGAGGATTCTATGAACTGGGTAAGATCTTCTTCGGAATGCGAATGTCCACTTCAGGGTTTCAATTTTCATCTATCAACTGCGCTGCACCTACTTTGTGATCAAGACGTAACAATATTCATGAACGTGTTACGCTCGAGACTTCGAGATCTCTATCAAAATTTTCTTCAGAATGAGAACATCCGCTCGACGAGCGAGTCTGGTGAACGTTTGCAAGGATTTTTGAATGTTTCGGGCAACAGTGGTCCTAATTAGTAGAATTATAATTTACCGGGGAAACGTTTGCTTTGGAATTATGCTTCTTGTTCAAGACTTCGAGGTCTCTGTTAAATCTTCTTTGGAAAATCTGGACTCCAGTTTTCACCATTCGAGCACGTTGCATTCTTGAATAGGTTTCTTGAGTCGTGCCACAGTGGTTCCTGTTCAGTGATCGGCACCTTCTTGAATCTAAAATTAAATTCTGCCACCCCCTGAGAAAACTGTGTTTCTATTTCTTTATTCAGAAAACTACATCTATCTCAAGATAATTTATTTACTGAAAAATAAATTTTCCGTCGAATATTTACAAACCTCTCTCGCACCTCCGGGGGTGTACGCGCCCCAGGTTAAGAACCACCGGTTTAAAAAATAGCTGAGCTCAAATATTGCGAGGAATGGACGATTTTGAAAAGATATCAAGATAAAATTTGAAGGGATGATTCCAAGGGATGATCAATTCTAAAACAGCCTTGATACTGTCTGCGCTCTAGTTCCCCAAACAAGATGGCTCGATAGGAATATTATAATGCGTCCGGAGCGGAGATTTGCTTTCGAGCGACAAGTTGAAAGACTGTCGCACGAACGGGCGAATCGATTTAATAAGCTCCGGGACTGGCCGGGGTTGTCTAATTGCACGATCGCTCGCCAGGCGGGATTGATATAATGGCCGTGCGCACGAGAACGAGCGTATTCTCATAAAAATTTCATTAATTGAGCGAGACTCGCCGATTAGACAAGTCCTGCCGGGGTCTATATTTATAAAACAGTTTCCCGGTCGCGCGGCCGATTACGCGATCTCCATGCTGAAGGATGGATCGGCGGCGCTGATACTATTAGGCCGCACCGTCGAACAAGGATAATTGCGCCGGAGCGTTTTGTAAATTTAAATCGATCCTAATGCTATATTATTAAAGCGAAACGCGCACGAGGAACAAACGGGAACGAGATTGCTTCCTGCTGTATCACGGCAGTCCGAGACGTGCCGTCGATGTTCGCACGTCGTTATCATCAAATTAGCCGGTGAATTAAATCGCGTTGCTGTTCGCATGCGTTCAGTCTCCGCGGGGAAAATAACGCTTTGTGCGTTGTTCAACGCACAAAGTCGGGACATTCGACGCTTTTCACGTCGCGTTCTTCTCGACGGCTGCTGCACACGCTCTCTTTTCTCTCTCTCTCCCCTTTTATCCCCCTCTGTGTTCACCTCTGTTTCCTTGCTTTTTCCGTTAAACGAATTCCGCAATCAGCGGCGCGCGGGCCCGCGTAATTTACCGTGTTTAATTTATTACGGATACTCCGGGATTGTAAATCACTCTTTTTCTCGCGAACGGGATAATTAACGGTGTGCAAAAATCGCGCAACCGTGGAACCTTTCAGCGCCGATCGTTGCCGCCGCTTCTTGTTTCTTGGGCGTCGCTGCGCGTAATTGAATACCGCGCAGTTTTCTTCGACCGAGTATCCTTAATCTCGTTCAAACGCAATATATAATACAATAACAGTAAGCTGAACGCGCGTTCATCGTTCACTCTTCCCTCTCCTCGTTCGGCCCTCCATTTCGCGCATTCGCTGCGAATTCGTCGCTGAAATAAACATTTCCGCCAGCAATTAATCATTCGGTGCTTCTGCAATTTTCGTATCGCACGAGGACGATTTTCTCTGATCTACCAAATCGGAGGCAGTACTTTATTTATCGCGAAAATAGTTTCTCTATTTTAATCGGAATTTGGCATTAGATTTTAGTCACACAGATTTCGTGAAATACAAATTTTTTGGAGAATTTTGTTTGCTTGAAAGAGTCATCCGAGTTGCTGAATAATTAAACGTTCGAAGTGTGAAAACAATCCTGTTCTCTTCTTTGCAAAAACTTCCTCCGTGGGAAGTTTCCCGATTCGGACAGAAAATTTTCAATTTTTCATTCTGCCGCTGTATTTTGTTTGTATTACACCTCGCAGAAAATAAAATATTCAATCCGGTGATAGGACGTATCATCAGCACCGTTACTTTTATTGATAAATAATTTGCCAGGTGTTTATTGTAAACTGAAACTATTTTGGAATTTCCAGTGAAGAAATGGCGGAAATGTCGAGCCCGGAAGAATGATCGTTACAGTAGGAACCGGACGCGGAACGTTTATAGCGACTGCGAACAATCCCGACGAGCTCATTTGCCGGTCGGGCTTTAATTAAAAAGATAAAACGGCGCCGCGTGAAATCCAATCACTCTCCGGCGCCGATATCCCCGTCGCACATTAATCGAATTGATCAACGAAACGCAATTTAATGCAATTTATTAAATCGTGATTCGCGGCCGACGCAAGAAAATTAAATGTTACATCCGCGCGCGACTAATTTTCCATAATCGTTCGCCGCGGTTGATCTTTATTCGCGCTCGTTACGATATGCACATCGGTTTTTGTTGACGATGATCCCACATACACGCACAGAGAGACATACACAGAGACACGCTCGTCACCGATTTTTATCCTCGGCGACGGCCGACGTTGAAATCGCTCGCTCGCTACCCCGTTAATTGATTTAATAGCATGTTTCCCGCAAACGGCGATTGTTCGAGGTCGCGACAGAATTTCTGACGGTGTTCTTTTTACTGGCGCGTTAATTGAATTGTCCGACAATGTCGTGGCCGATGGTGACGTTAGAATTCTAGAAGAAGTCATACCTCGCGCTGCTTCGGAATCTTTCAAAAGGAGTTCCTGTAAACTATATCGACGTTGATTCTTAATTCGTGCAAAATGTGTTCTACGATGTCGCTTGAAGTTAATAAATTATACAGGAGTTAGGAAGAAAGAGTTATCAATAATAGCGACAAATTTCTCGAAGCTAGTAGAATAACAGTATACAGTGATTTGTTTATATGAGTCGCCAAGACCTGGACGATAAACGTCGCGGAATTATCCCCACTACCGCGGGGTGTACCCCGAAGCTCGAGAGACCTCGGTCACAGAGTGTAAACATAACTCGGGTATGTCTCTTGGACGATATATGACGCTGGCAAGACCCGTCTTGTTGACATATATCAAGAATTGACTATTCTTTGTTCGAAAGAATACCTGGAAGATTATCGCAGTGAAGAAAGGCAAAGTTTAAATCTGTAGTTGAGTAGATGAGTTCATGGTTGTGGCAATGTTTCCGTCGCGGAACGTGTTCAAGAGAGGTTCGCGGTGGCAGTGCCGTACCCGAAACGCAGAGTGCCCGTGTCCACGTTGGACTGGGAAAAAGCAGACAAGAAAATTCAGCGAACCGGTAAAAACGGAAGGCAGGACGTAACGGGGAATGCACGGCTGGAATTAAGGCTCAGCAGGAATGAAGAATGGTGGACGGGGAATGAGGACAGGAATGGTCCAGCGAGGCCAGGGGGTGCAGGGGGCATCGGTGGAGAATGCCAGAAGACGACCGTTCACCGCTGATGGATGGAGCTCACGGATCCCAGTGGCGTCGAATCCACGACTTGTTTTCTTCGGTACGACGATTGTCCGTCGTTATTTTTCCTGATCTACCTGGTCACTGTCGACGGACTCATTCTTCCCTATTTATCAAAACAACGCCGGAAAAGACTGTTAGACTCAATTGCATCCCCGATGAAGGGCATAGATCCCTGAAAAAAATTGCCAGCGGACCTACGGACTCTCGGAATTATCTAATCGCATCCTGAATGGGATTCCCAGATCCCATATTTTTAAAAGAATTTTTACACCTACGAAGTCCTGGAATCGCCAAGTAAATTCGTGGACAGCAAAATTGCGGTCCACCATGAAATCTGTAATATCTTCAAATGCTGTTACACGAGTTTTTCAGAGTTTCTAGTAGCATCGACGCAGTATTGAAAATATCCTGCATCAGTTTCCAGTTAACGAAAGATCCTAGTGGCTAACGAAAAATATCTTTGTTTAATTTAATCGGTTGATCGACAGGTCAGGGTGAGAACGATTGGAACCCCGAAGCGTTGGGAATCGATAGAAATTCGTGTCGAAAGTAGTGCAGAGTACCGTTCGGCGTCCCGGTCCATTGTGAGCGACGCCAATGGGCGTCGACCAGGAACGTCCAGTTTTTCACGAAGGGACAAGTGTCGCCCGACACCATTGCCCCCTCGCGAAAACCACGTTCACGTGTGCTACCTGCTCCAGAGGGATCCTCTGACTGGTGACGTGCTTCCACCGGCCGGTCGGACAGGTAATAACGACTCGGAGGTCGTTTTCTCGGCTTCGCCTCGCCTGACATCCGCTTCATCCGTTTGATCCCGCTGCCGGCATGTCGCCGCTGAAAGAGGAATTAATTAAATTGTTGCTTGGTAGGTTTGTTTAAAGGAGGCTGGCCTGCTACTGCTGCCTGTGGCCGCTCAGACCGAGGCTGCTGTTCCCGAAGCTGCGCTGGGATTTCGTTTCTTCATGGGTGGACACCGAGGGGGTGACTCGCTCGGTTTTGTCGACGCTTTCGACGACTACGGTTAGTATAGCCCGGCCACGACGTTTTCCATCATCCGCTTTTAATTGGCCACCAGTTTCGACCGGCAATTATTGTTATCGGTCGAGGTTTCGCAAGAAACGCCACCGCAACCCTTCGCTGGGAAAGGGTTTCCCTCGGACCCTACGAAGATTCTTCACGCGTCAATAGATAAACAATTTTATCGGCTAGTTAACCCTTTAGACAGTGTTTCTATCAAAGTTGTATCAATATCAAAAGGTTCAGAGAATCTCAGTTTACCATATGTAACTCGTTAGAATTATTAAGGGAAGAAATCATTTTCTATACAGCTCCTGTGTCCTGCAATCGATGCACAAACATTTTATTCTGAATAAAGAGTCGCAGTTTATAAATTAGATTTATAAAGAGCATTATTTGTACTTCTAGAGTACCAACAAATTAGACAGCGCATAAATTGTTCTGAATCGCAGGATGGTACTTTCTGGTAGCGCTTTAGTGTCGCCATTTAGGGTGACCACTGTGACAGACAGTAAGTGTCAGCCTCGCAACCTAACCTGGACTTCAACGCGATTTTTCGAAGCCTGTTTTCCAAAGTCCGAAAGAAGCTGTTGCCATCTAGGCTCGATCAAATCCTGATTTAGGCGGCTCGATCGCCGCGAACCGAGCGAACGGGCTTCGGAAAGTGGTCCGTGGCCCGATCGAGCCCGAATAAACAAAAAGCTGACAAGTTGCTTCCGGAACGGTGTCGTCTTTATCGGCGATCTAATTGATTGCGAGAGATCGGCGCAGCCTCGTATAAGGTCACGGCAGTCCCCGGTAAAATTCCGGTTCCCCTTTGCCTCCGTGTGCCTCCGTGTGCCTCCGTGCGCCGCTGTTCGCTCCTCGGCGTCTCCCGGCTCGCATAAACGGCCGCTTATGGCCTCGCCGCGCCGAATCGCTGCCGCTGCGGATCGTATCGGCAGCCGGTGTGCACCGTGCGAGAGAGGCGAAGGAAAGCGAGCGGGGGCCAACGGTTATCGCCACGAGAAACAAGGAACCGCGAGGTGCTTTTAGTTTTGCCTCCGGAGCCAACCTCGGAGCGTTCAATCTGCCCACGGGCACGAGATGCTGAACACCTATGACAGTCGTGTTCGTGCAGAACAGTAATCGCCGGATTTTATGCATCTATGATGAAGTTGCGACGATCCTTAGATCGACGAGATTCGGAACAAACGACGAGAAGAATTTCGGAATACGTTGTTTCTGGCTTGATAGAGGAAATACATTTTCATGTAATATAAAATTCAACCTTAAAAGGCGGTCACTCGTGTCCGAACGATTTAGGACAATTTGAAATATAAAATTTACACATTGACAATTTATAATATAAAATATCTCAACAAATTATTCGACAAAATCATTGTGATAGTCTCAATGTAGAATGTTCGAAGATACTACAGTGAATTCTCGATATATGTCCACAACACGAGTCTTGCCAGCGTCGTGTATCGTATAGGAGACGTTATCCTCGCGTTAGTGGGGATAATCTGGAGTTATCATCCAGGTCTTGGCGACGTATATAGAGAAATCACTGTAAATGATTTTTTACAGATTTTTTAAAGGACTACTACTTACTAAAAATTACAACGTGTCAGACCCACCTTTGAGGGTTAATCGAGTACGGACAAGAAAGTTTGATCTCAAACAATATCGAACATGTATTCATTGGACACAATATATTTAATTTCATCCAACTCTACGACAGTTTCATTTAATTGTTGCAGTTCACAATTTTATTGGACCGAATAAAAAAGGGTTCTCGTTGGGCCCTCCACGAGGAAAGCACAGTGACCCGATGGGACCGTCAAGAATACAGAAAAAGGGATCCCGTTGTTCGTCCTGACACCCATAAAAGCGTTACACGTAGCCGTTCCTCAGGTGCGACGGTCCATTGTCTCCGGATCACTGGTTCCCATGGGGCCCCGTTGTCCTCG
Source organism: Seladonia tumulorum (assembly GCA_913789895.3). Lineage (NCBI taxonomy): Eukaryota > Metazoa > Arthropoda > Insecta > Hymenoptera > Halictidae > Seladonia > Seladonia tumulorum. The sequence goes on along the minus strand of OU565266.1, from coordinate 2,114,810 downwards.
CATTAAGACGCCAGGGCCCATCGGGCCCGACGGATTTTGATTACGCCACGATCGGCCGGTTATTAGTTATTAAAGTGCACGTCGGCCATTACGCCGCCTATTCCCCCCGTGCCGCGCCCACCCCGTCCAACCTTAATAGAGTTTATTGTTTTACGAGCCAATTATAGATTACTTTTACGAGGGAGACTGGTCCACGACCGGCCAGTACGTTTCTAATGAATCTCACAAAAAACTCTCACAAATTTTCTGACCAGTCACCGATACCCCGCCCTCCCCTTCGCCGGGCTCGCTTCTTCGCCGCCATTAACTTCCTGCCCGATCCGACCGCGCCACAAATTTTATCTCCTCCTACCTTATCAATCCCCCACCAGATCCCGGATCTTCTGGATCTCCCGCTGTCCCTTGTCAAACCGTCGATCGCGAGAATCAGTCGTTCGAACGAGACCCGAACGGTGTCCTCCTCTTATTCATTTCCACCATCTTGCCCCTGGATCTCTTGGATCTACCGATTTCTTATCAAACAGTCGATCAAGAAAATTGATCTTTACGTGGTTCGTCGAACAAATCCCTGAAAGGTGTTCTGTCTTCTCAGCTTCTTCACCGAGTGAATTATGAACGCTGAGGAAGAGGTAAAGAAACTACAGATTTTTCTCTTCTCGTAGTCATTTAAATTGGACGAGGATAGTTCTGGGACTATTATCGATTAGGTATTTAGGACTTATATAGAGTAAACACTGTATCCTGTCAGAATAAATGTCGAGTGCAACTCGTTATCATAATTTCACCGATAGGAGGCATCAAGCTGCGACACTCGGCGACAGTTTGAGCGAAAATGGACGTCGGGCCACCATGAGCAAGTCGAATCGCAGATGTCGAGATAAGTGGCCGTCGGCCAGTTAGCAGGTTCAGTCAGTTATCGGCGTGATCTTTCGCAAGAAGCGAGAACCAGCAAGATAAAGGTGGAAACGGTAGTCGCGGTGGCAAAAAGGTGGCCAAAACCCATCGACGAGCGGGTTATTCCCGTCCTTTCGACACGGGAATCGGCTTTCCCATGCCGACGCGGTGTCTGTCTCGTGAACAAGGCCCCGAGGAGACCGAGCGCAATACTCGTCTCTCTTTCTCGAGGATGCACGGGCAAACGGGGTCCACGGGCAGTCGATCTTATCGGGCCCGGAGGAAAGAGTTGAGAGGATGTTTCGTAGTTTCGCCACGTTTTCGGTTTTCGTGCGGTCGAAAACAAGTACGTGCACCGGAAACCGTGCGAGCTGCTTCTATCTCGGGATGCATCTGACACCCGCGCCTCCTCCGCCGAGAAAGAGAGACGCGTTCTCCCGCTGATACGTAGATCTCGCATGCGTGCCCCCGCGTCCTACGTGCGTTTAGGGGCTTGGACACAAAGGGCACTGGTCCACCGGAAGCCCAGACTCGTCCTGCAAAAATCGCCGGCACGAAGACAGTCGTCTGCTGCAACCGAATCCCGAATTTCTGCTACTCGAACCTCTTCTTCGCTTCTATCTATTCTCTGTGCGTCAATTCCTTCGTAAGAAATTATTTTCAACATCGGACATATGCAAAGACAAAGGTACAGTGAATTCGCGATGCGTGTCGTCGAGAGGTCTGGATTTTAAATCTCGGGGGATTATCCCCACTACCGAGGGGTACATAACGTGAGTGGCCAAGAAGCTCGAGAGACCTCAACCGCTGAGGAGTATCATATTGGGTTGGCAACTAAGTAATTGCCGATTTCAGTTATATATGTTTCTCACTCCCATTTTTATAATATCCGTAAACGTTATGATCTTCTTCTCCTTATATATGTTAGCTGGCATCCTAACCTAGCTTTACAAGTTCAATGCGTAGATGTTTTCTTAAAGTTTTTTTTTTACCTCAATATTAATATGGAGTGCAAAAACGAACATTTTCGCCATATATTGCTTTATTATTTCCGTAAAGGAAAGAACGCAGTGCAAGCTGCCAAAAAGTATTACCACTTATTTCGATCCCTGGACAACTCCCTTCGTGGTAAAACTTTCAATAATGATGACGATGTAAAATCTCACTTAACTCAGTTTTTGGCCGAAAAGCATCAGACTTTCTACGAGCGTGGAATTTTCAAGTTGGCAGAAAGATGGCAAAAGGTCATCGAACAAAATGGAAAATACATCATAGATTAAAGTTCATTCCAAGTAAAAAAAAAAAACTGTTTTATTTCATTGAACAAATCGGCAATTACTTAGTTGCCAACCCAATACAAAGAATGATAGGATCGCCATGACTCCTGGAGAATAAACGACATCAAGACCTGCGTTGCTGACATATATCGCGAATTCACTGTAGTCCTGGAAGCATGTCGCGCATGACGAGACACGGTGCCCAGCTGCTGTCTCTTCGCTGACCCTGAAATGTCGTCGGTTCGATTTCCGGGTTCCGGGGGCACGACGGTGCACGCGTCGACGCGCTCTGCCTTTAATTTTAAGGAACGAATTCGCGCGACAGGGGTGCATAACTTGCGTTTACGAGTATTAGCCGGGTCCCGTGGATGCGCCGTACGTACGCGTAATCGACCGTAAACGAACCAACAGGGCCCGCCCAGCAAGAATATCTTGATCACAGCGGCAACAGTTGATCGGAATAAGTCGACACGCGCATTAATCGCGACAGTCCCCGGCCTCTGTAATTACCGGCAGGCGGCGAGGCGGCCGGGAAAAAAAGGTGGACCCAACAGGAAGCCACTCGCTTCGGCTCTCTCGTAATCAACCGGTGATTAACGCGTTTTCTGTCGTCAGCGCCTGTTGTGTATCTGTTGCCACTTGTTCCCCGCGTGACGGGGAATTTCCTTGTCTTCGAGCGTCCGGCAAATTTCAAATTTGATTTGCTTTAGAAACTATGTGTTAAAACGATGAGGAGGTTATCACTGGACTTCGGATTTTCTACACGAAATAAAAATTGTTTGAATTAATTTTAAGCTACAGGAGCTACGTACAAATTTATTTCTTGTCTCGGTAATTTTAATGAACTGACCATAACGCGACAATTATATTTTAATTTCATTGTATGAAGTCTCCTCTTTTAAATTTGCTCAACTCATTTCACTCATGCATAAAAGCCCAGGTATCACATGTGAGAGACTTTGTTCCGATCTAAGTGCTTGTCCTCGGTAATCATTTATGGTAATGAGTACGTACGTCGTTCAAACTAACAGTCTTGTAATTTATTCTTGCCTCGAATAATTACAAGATACGATATATACTATTATAAGTTATTGTGACCCAACCGGATGACGTGCTGTAGACTCGGCTTCCACCCTTTCGTCCGAGAGTGTGCTATAAAGTATCGTGATGCAGTTTTAATACGTTGTCCGCGGGGTTGAATGCTTTAATCCAGGGAACGGCGGGATAAAATCGACACCGTGGGCGATTAGGCGACCGAATCGAAGAGAACCCTGGACCGGGTCGTTATTTCGGTGGATCCACCCGCGCCCCCTCCGCCGCGGACCTCCCCAACGACCGGTCGAGAGCAGTTCCAGCAAATTAATCGTCTGCTTTCGGCGTCATAACGATCGTAAGCAGGCGCCTCTCTTAGTGTCATCGGCTGGCCGTATCGTGCCATCTTTTGGGTCCCCCTCCGCTGCCCTTTCGGCGGGGGCCCTTAAATCAGTGGAATGGGTCCTCGTCGAAGCAGGGAGGGTGGGGGGGAGGAGGCAAAAGCTGTGGCCCGGGGACTCGAAGAGGGGGGCACGGATTTATTCCTCATACTCGGAGGCCGGTGTGGTCGGGTGTCGAAACACCTCGACCAATTATCGAGAAACTGGAATCCGTGGCCACCCAGGGGCCACCCAGAGGGCCCGGTCGTCCTCGGGGACCCGCAAACGAGCTGGCTCCCTCGTCGACTCCGTAGTTAATTAAGGCCGATCTCCGTGCCGACTGAGAAGAGGGGCCCACCTCTTCTTCGTCTCTTCGTGGCGAGCGCCGCGCGATCGAAACGCGAGGATCGAGCATCGGGGCCTACTCCTCGCGATCAGAGGAGACTCGGATTATGATCGTTCCGGTGGGAGGAGCTCCCTCGATCTCAACTGCCCGTGGTATTATCCTATCGCCTCGTTTTCGCTACGAGCTCGTCGTCTTCTTGTTAACCACCTGCCGCACGATTTTTCTCACGGCACGGATAATTACGATTTATCTCCTGTTTATCATTGCCTGCTCGACCGAGAACCTTTACGATTATTTCTTGTCCACGGCTATTCTAGATCCACCTTCTCCGCCGGTCGTTTCGCGAATCGCTATGAAAAACCAACTGCATTTCAACCGGGCAGGCTCGTAACTCTGAAAAATGAAAAACAGATGCCCCGGCTCGTTGCCTTGTCGTTAGACTGCGAATCTTTCTGCCAAATTAAATTGTCCAAGTCAATTGTAGGAAACAGAAGTTCAACAACATTGCAATATCGAATAATAAGTAGAGAATAATATAATATACCAACGTCATTCGATTCTTCTAGTATCTCGGCAGGTTTGTGTTCGACCAATCCATTTTATTCTGACAACACCTATTTTACATTATTTTATGAAAATAACGGGAATGTACTTTTTAATAACAGTTAAGGATAGTTACTGTCTCCAGCAATCGATGCCAAAAATTTTCATTTCGTCGTAAACTCGTGACACACATTTGCACAGAGACATCTACATCGTTGAACATTTTCAGCCGGCAAATCCGCGATTTCACGACTCCCAGTGCAAAACAAACGGCCTGCTCTTCGGGAAGGTTTTTGCTATTTAAAAAATGGAAGAAGAATTCAGATTTCTCGCTGTACGGTTGTTCGGGAACCGAATTCTTGAGCAGGGCCGAGGGAAAACGGACACCCCCGAGACGAACGGATCACTGAAAAATGCGGTTCGAATGCGGGGAGCATGTTTCAGCAGCGTTTCACGGTTCTAAAACGCGTCGATTCCCTCTGTCCACGTCGAGCTGGCCGGATCTAATTGCATCGGTTCGGAACGATCCCGCAGGGACACCGTAAAGCCGATCTCCGATCGGTCTCGGTAAACGATCTGTATTGCCGGGGACCGACGTGATCTTATCTCGACCCGGTGGCGGTGATCTCGCTTTGGTCGCCGTATTCCCCGGCGATGTCTATCTTTTCGACACCCTTACCGATAAAGCCTGGCGTCGAGCGCGGCCGAAACCGACCGATCTCTCTATTCGTGTCGTCTCTTCTCTCTCCCTCTCTTCCTCCTCGCCTCTCTCTCTCGTTCGTTCGTTCACCGGCTTGTCGAACCGCGCTCGCACGGTGGTCCGACTCGGTTTGCATATTATTCGATCTTCGATGCTGCCGAAAATTATTGGCCTCGCGTGTTCCCGATAACAAGCCGATTCCGCTCCGCGAACCAGACCGAAACGAGTACGATGCCTTTCTCCGATCGCCGGCTAAATATTTCCTCCACGGTCCGCTCGATCTTCTCTCTCCTCTTCATAATCGTTGCACAAGAAACTGAAATACCGCAACGTTCGTTCGATCTCCCGACGAAAACGACCGTTATTTTATTCCACGATTGTCGAACGTGTTTATGGAAAATTATAGAATACATTTTCTCGAGCATCTGTTACAATAAAAGTCGCTATATGTCCGTCATTTTTATGAGGCAACGCTTGTCAGGTAAAATGATAAAAGAGGTAGGTGTGGTGTTAAAAGAATAATATCAGGGACAATATTACTGTTACACGATATTAAGGATAATATTATTATTACACGTTCCCTGGAAGCATTTATTTCAGCAACAGCTTTCAAAGTTTTATCAAAGTCACCGCATCCTACTGTGAAGAATGAACAAAAATATTGTCATAGAGTAGTTATAAATTTTTCTAATATCGTACTACGCGATACTAATCGATGTAACGACGTGCACGAAATTAATTTGATTTTTGGCACATCTGTGATGCCACCGGCGACCGTCCTAAATTGATACAATTAACAATTTTCAATTGAGACATGCCTCCATTTGATTCAATATAATTTTTTTCCATGTTTCGAGCAATTCTTCAATTTATTTTTTATCATAGCTGCTGATGCGCTTGAACCATCGTTTTCAGTGCGGCACTCAATTAGAAATCGACTAAACTAACGACGGAGCAGATAGATAAAAGAAATACTGGACAGAGGGCAGGGATCTAGGGATCAGGAAATTCGACACGAGGATCCAGATGATCGATCGCAGCGACGTCGAGACAGCCTCGGTGTCAGTCGGGGGTGAACGGCAGGGGTGAGAGCTCGGTCTGTCGGCGCAGCTGACTCATCTCCATGGGTGTATCGGTATCACCCCATGCGTTATCACATTCCACCCCTACCAACGCGGTCTTTCGGCCGCCTTTCGCAGAACTTCATCCCCCGTTCCTCGTTTTCCACGCTCGAGCCGTTTCTCTGACCACCCCTCGGCTCTCTCTCGCTCTCTCTCTCTCTCTTTCTCCGGCCCGCCGCGTTTATTCGTTTGTGAAATTAGTGCTGGTTTTGTCGTGCCTCGACCATTCGGGTTAGGGGGTCGCGTTTACGCCCGTGATCTACGACGGGCTGCGACACCCTGATTCTTTGCATTTCTGGATCGCCGGTGGCGTGCGTAATTTCTGCGGAATTTGCCACGCTCCGTTGTCCTAACAAGACTTCCTCGAACAAACGAAAATGGAAATGAAATTCCGGATGGTTTCTGCTTGGGAAATGCTATCCTTTCGAATGATTTTCTTGGAAATTCTCCTTTCTACCAGAGCGGTCCAATAAAAATGAAATGAAATGAGTCGAACCCCTTTTGTTCATTTTCCACAGAAATTCTCACCTTCTTCAACACTGTACGTGTTAGAAATTTTCCCTCGCTGAAAAGCCAAAACGAAGTTGTCTAGAAAGACTGTCTACTGTTGTAACATAAATTCGTCCGGTTGCGAATATAAATCTGTCTTCTAATTTGAACAATTTAGTTACGACTAGACTGCGATTCTTACACATTTACGGTAAAAAATGTATGTATTATTGTGTAAATGGAAAACAAAACTCGTGAAGCCAATTATAAGGATTTATGAATATTTTCATAATATTTCCAACTCGTTAAAAATATTGAAAGAAAAATCATTTCAATTCCACGTGTTACAAGCAACTTGGAAAATTTTTACTTTAAATAGTTCCTACAGTCTAGTTATGTCCCATTGTAGACACACACAAAAGAAACCACTGACAATCTGGAATCACAGAATTGCCTGAACACAATTCTGTGCCTTATTAATAAATAAAAATGGATGCTAGATGTACCCGAACGAATCTGTGTCGCGACCCAGTTGCATTCACGTTATTTCTGATTTCCCGAGGAATTGTGTCTTTTGATCTGCAGCTAGGGTTCGAAACACACCGTTCGCAGCGGCAGGGACGCGGGTATAGTTCGCGGGACAAGCGTGCGGGTTAAAAAATCGTCGGGAAGGTAAGAATATCGAGGGGATGCTGGGTCGAAAAAAGCGGCCTCGGTTCTTCCCGGTCGGACAATGAAATCCCATTTAGCTCCCCGGGTAGTGAAAGTTTCTAACGTCGCGATTTCTGCAGAGCAATCTCATTCTCGAACGAGATTGAGGATCAGGCTGATGACGTGAGTCAATTGTCACGCGGTCTGACTTGAATCCAATCGACCGGCGACGCCCTTAATGTCGGATTTTAACAAGCGGCTTAATCCCTGTCGCCGTGCTCACTCCCCTGCGGCGCTTCTACCCGTTCGCTGCCATTTCTCCGACTCTCCCCGCCGACTATACCATTCTCTCTTTCATGCCTCGAGATTCCGCTCGTTTTTCACGACTCTCTAGCTTCCTCGGACCTCTATATTTTTCAATTTCCCTTCTTCTATCCCCGATCTTTTCAAAGATCCCCGCGCGTCTTCTCGCTCCGGCCTCAAGTCCTACCCCTTTCAATCTTTCTCGCTTCTTTTCAAATAATTTCACCCTTGTTCCGACCAACGACTCCTTATCGTTCACCTCCGCGATAATTCCAACCTGTTCTCTCTGCTTACTTCCTCGGCTTGGCTGTGTCTTTAGCCTTCGGATCGTCTTGGCGACAAACCAACCCCAATTTCTCGACTCCTCTGGAGTTTTGCGTATTTGTAGTCCACCCCTGCGTTCATGTCAAGCTTTAGATGTGGTTTTAATGTCGAGGGAATTTTAGTTCCAAACTACCCCTAGTCCTTCAATATTCTTGCAATTTTAACACGTGCACGTGTTTGATTTTTCACTGCTTCTAAATTTGCTTTGTTGTCTTGTCTAAATTTCTCTTACATCTTTACCCTCTAGGCGGGTTCCACTTCAAACTACCCCTAGTCTCTCTATCTCTTTCGACTTCTACCAAATTTCCACTATTTCGGAGCCTTCTTTCCCTTCCTGCTCAAGTTTCAGTTGTACTCTCTTCTCCCAGGAGGTCCCAAGCTCAAACTATACCCCCAACCCTTAAGTTTCTTTCGACTTTCACCCCATTCTTGTCTCCTTCTCCATCAAGTCTGACCTTTCAGTCTGTTTCTTTCCAAGTTTCCATCCCACCTTCTTCTCTCAAGTGATTTTACATTTAAACTACCCCCAGCCTTTTCTTCCAACTTCCACCCCCTCATCGTCTGCTCCTCTACAAAGTCTACAGTCTCTTCCTGGCCAAGGTCCCGTTGCCTCTTCTTCTTCCAGGTTGTCCTAGCCTCAAATCACCCCTTCGATTTCTTCTTCCACCCCCTTTATCGTCCACCTTTCGTCAATTTCATCCCCCCTTTACTTCCCTTACTCTTCCGAGTCGGCGCTCTCGGGTGCCTCCTCACTCCTCAGCCATTCCTCGGTCACCCCCTCGTCGCCCCCCGTGTTCGTCCCGTTTTCCCTCGCCATCAAAAAGTGCGAAAGCTTAATTGGAGGAATTGGATCTTCCGCTCTGCTGCACGCAATCAGATGATCCCCGCAGTTCAGCTCGCAGAAAATCCGACAAGCTATGGGGTACACGGCGAGGGGTTCACGGGGTGCGGGCGCAGGGGAAGGAACGCGCGCGCACGCTTCAACTGGAGAGGTGGCAGGAGACGTAACAAACGGCGAGGAAGTGTGTCTGGTCGCCATAAGGGGCTTTCCAGCTTCTGGATTATACGAAGAAGGCGCACGGACAACTTTATATTAGCTGGGCCCAGCCTGACCGTGGCCGTTCCCTCTCTCTCTCTCTTTCTCTTTCGGGCTGGTCGCTATCGATCCCTCGATCGCCGATCCCCGCGTACACGCGTGTCCGCGATCTTCTCTCCCGGCAACCCAGGCGATTTCGAGCGATCCAGGCCCTTTTAATCGCCGTCACGAGGAACGATTTCCCATCGATTCCAACCGGGGTACACGCCACACCGACTCTGCCATCCATTATGGAATTTTAGTCCTTGATTTATTTATTTACTTTATATTTTCCCTTATTTCATTTTATTTAATCTCGACCTTTTTATTTAATCACCTATTATTTAATCACCTTGATCATCACACATTGCTCTGTACAATGTCACAAACACTGTATTCTCCTGTATTTACACGACTGCACCTTTTGGAATTGTTAATATTTAATATCTCTCTCTCTCTCTTACCTTTTTTTATTCTGACAACCTCGCTCAACCCAGTTTTTCCCCTATTTCATTTTATTTAATCTCGACCTTGCCACCAGGTAAGAGGCTTGGCTTACAAATTGGTCTAAATCACCTTGATCATCACACATTGCTCTGTACAATGTCACAAACACTGTATTCTTCCGTATTTACACGACTGTACCTTTTGGAATTGTTAAAATTTAATATCTCTCTCTCTCTTACCTTTTTTTATTCTGACAACCTCTCTCAACCCAGTTTTTACAGGGAAACATACAACTTGTATGTGACAAACAAAAATCTTTTTTTACACCCTCTAGTTCCGGAGATATTTGAAAGAATTTCCTTTTGATCCCCACGTTTGAGGGTCGCTTTTACCCCTTCTACACGGATAGAAACAGCTACTGAAAATTCGCCGAGTTCATAGAACGAAACATCCAGTAGTCTGCCAAGACCCGTCATCGAGGTTCCGACCGGTCGAATATACGTCGTAGTCAATGATAATCGGCTTGCCTCTAAGCCGACAGCGGAACAGCGTCTTATAGTCAGCTCGTGGCGGCTCTGCGCGAACCTGTCGACTTTGTAATCGATTCCGTAAACCGCGGATGAACAGGTGGCTTCGATCTCGCGCAATAATTACACCTACCTGTCCGTCCGCAACGCGATCGACGAGACTCGAGCGGCGCCTCGACGCCGTGCACCTCGGCCATCAGTTTTAAAAACCAACAATTCAATCCACTGGACGAAGCGAACCAACGTGCTACTGATTATTTGCAAAATGAAAATGAAGAAGCCAAGTAGAACTTTCTTTATGGAGCCCAAAAGGTGAGTACTTACATTGCGTTGTCAAAATAAGAAAATTTAATTAGATTTTCAGCGATTTTTATTGTAACATCCGCTCAAAGAAACGAATCTACAATTCTTCACAAGCGCGTTCTTGCACCCTTAATAATTATAAATTTAAAAATTTTGAGTCCTATAGCGTTAAATGATTTTAAGAATCTAATATATCGACGTTTTAAAATTTTTCTCAAATTAAGGTAAACGCACCAGTAGTTGACCATTTGATAGAAAAACATAAAAAATAAGGTTTCTATAAGCGCACTTATAAGTGCACTTTTGATGAAAGTGAACCTCGGATGCCATGCCGTCTGTTTAAATTTCAAAACAATAAGAACATTTGAAACCTTATTTTTTATGTTTTTCTATAAAATGGTCAACTACTGGTGCCATTACCTTAAGCTTAAATTAAAAAAACCCTTACTTTTATGCATTGAGCTATACTAAATTTAATCTTTCCAAGTTTGATTCGGCTCGCTCGATGTTTGCCGAAATTTTCTGGGACCGTAGTTCGGCGGTGAGTTGTTAACTGCAAAAAATGCTGCGCCAAGAGGAGGATGCACCAGATGGCGGCGTCGGGTTCCCAGGTTTCTCGAGGATGTACCGAAATTTGTAGCGGGCTGTCGTGATCATCGATTCGCGTCCGGCAATAAATCAATCGAGGTAACGGCGGCGCGGAGTTAATTAGCCGACTGTGGCATGTCGGTAAAATTAGACGGCCGTATTTCGTCGCCGCGGTGTTCCGCCGCCGACATCCGCGCACCACCTGATAAGATCGGCCCGAGGAGCTATCGCGCGGTGCCCGGGGCAGCAACCGGGCGACGCGTTTACGGCGCGGCGACAACTTTTACGGGACATTTTAACTCGCTGGCCGCTTGTAATCGGTCGCATTAATTGGACTTCAACGGACTCCTCTTCAGAAACTGATTCCCTCCATTCAACCGTTTCCGCTGGACGCAACAAAACAGCCCTGGAAACCGGATGGTGCGACCAGCAAAGCGATGGCGCCTCTTTGATCGTTTAGAATTCATTGATGAGAATCCGTGGAAAAGACGTGGTCCGCGAGACGCTCATGGTCTCGAAGAAGTTGAAGCTTCTGTGTGCTGGACGCCGCTCGGTGTTTGCAAATGTTTTTTTTAATTTTATGACGGTCCAATTCTTCGCGGGCGAGAACACTCGAGCCTTCGTAGTTACAATATTCTATTAAATGTACCCTTATCATCACAGAAAAGTTGTCTTTTCTGTGCGTTTTAACCCTTTGCACTCGAAGCTATTTTAACTCAAAAACGAAACATTTCTTCTAACCTAGAGTATTTCCCTTCTATATACTTTCTTTTCATGTTATACATACGAAAATGGTGCAATTGATTCGTACAATACTGAAGTGTCTATGTAATTTATTAAATACAAACAAATTTAATAATGGAAAAAATATTTTGAATAATGGTATAGCAATTTTTAGTGGCGCCTTACAGTCGCCATTCGAGTGCTAAGGGTTAAATCAATTTGATTTTCTTCGTGTACATTGTTTGAAGCTAAAGTGAATGTAAACTTTCGCGGGATCTAGAGAGTGCAGTTCGAAGGGAATTGTAATAAATCTTGGCTTTTCAGGTTCGATGAAAAAGTCGATTAGATTTCCGGGGCGCATGGCGCGGCACCTGAGGTATTAAAAGTCCGTCAATGTTGAAACGCGGCTGGTCTAGGTTCACGTCAGGGCCGATCGCAAGAGAAGCCGGGCGCGGCAGCTGCGTCAGGCTCACCTGTTGTCTCTGGGCTAATTACGCGGGCCCGATATATAAAGCGGCGTGCATGCACCGAACGCGGGCAAGATTTATCGACTCGTTTAACCATCCTGTCCGGGACAGGGTCGGGAGGTGGGGGACCACACAAGAAATTAGCCAGGAGTAAGGAAACGTTGGCTTAATTCCGTTAGCACCTTCCGGCCGTCCTCGTCGTTCGATTATTTTTTATTTATTTTTTCCCCCCGTGCCCCGCGCTGGTTTCACCGTCCTCTTTCGCGCTCGGGTTCTCGGCGGATGTTGCCGGAACAGGTTCGCCGACATTTTCGGGCCGGCTCTGTAACGATTTTCGCTTGTCTGCGGAGTTCATCGGCTCGGAGTTGATTAAGTCTCCGTCCACGGCGCGCGGTCAAGGGAAGAGAGAGCCCGAGGAAGATTTAATCGCCGCGCGTTAGCCCTTAGGCGTCCGTAATTCGATCCCCGAGACCCAGAGCTAAGTATTGAATTTATCGCGAAAAAGGGAACCACCTCGTATCCGCGAAGTCGGGCCCACAGTGGTCCCAAACCGCCGAAACCTCAAAACTGAATTTTTCGTTGGAGCTGTGTTTGATAGTTAATCAGACAACCCATGGAAAAATCGACGTACCATTACCATTTATGCTTGCAAAACTGTCAGAGTTCAAATACTGTCCCTGCACTGTCAGAGTGCGCAGAGAATAACTTTGAAGAGATTACTTGAAGCTCAATGCTACAAAACACAGTGAATTCTCGTTACGAGTCAGTACTAACCTTACAATTTGGAGTCGTCTCTCGATCTACGTGCACGTTTTCTCAGTCTTCTTCTCACTATCGCTTAGTAGTCATAGGCTTTTACGACTTGTAGACGGATATGACTCTTAGGTTTCCAGCGTGCCCTGTGACAACCTCAGATTTCGTCTAAGAGTCAGTCAACAGAGCGGCGCAACTGACTCGTAACGAGAATTCACTGTAGATCCTGCTGCATACCGTAAGTACAAATATTCAAAAGTCCCAAAATATTAAAAATTGTTAATGGTTAGGAAATCGTAAAATGTGTTATGAAACAGAAGTGAAACTTTAATAATAAGGTAAAGTTGTCTATCCTTCCTGCTAAGATTCTTGTTGAGGCTTCTAGTTGGTCATCTTATCTTCCAGAATTTCGAAAAATCAGCCGCCACGTTTTGTCTGTAGGGTTTATCTGTGCCCTGGAAGCTGCCGCCGCCGCAGTTGGCGCTCGTTTTTCTCCCGTAGCATTCGGACCGAGAACGATGCATTTATTAACGACGCATCGGCGATTAAAACGGCGAAACGATAAACGTTCGCGCGCTCATAAATCCGTCGACGGAAACGGGCCGCACCGATATCCCGCTCTCTGCCCGTTTACAAATCATCGCGAACGTTTAAGCGTGTAAACGTTTGCACGCACACGCGCGCCACTTTTTCATCACGCTGGACCGCGGCCGAGCGAACCGAGCTCCTGCGATCGTGTTCACCGTTCGATCGAACGGAACTGCAATCGCAATTTTGTTCAAATTTCCGCGAAACCCGTCCGCCCGATCGTTAGTTAATTTTCGCGTCGCCGTGCGAACACAGAGTGCGCACGACTCTTAAATAAACGCTCCTTTGTTGCCCGACTCTGCTAAGCGCGACGGAAACAGAGCGTTGTTGTCGCCGGAGCTAAAATTGGCGCACAGGGTAAAATCAAAGCGATTTATTTACCGGAATGATTTTCATCTGAAATAAGGGCAAATATACCGTCGGGACAAAAATTTGTACAGCCGAGCTTTACGATGAATAACGCGATTTCCGGCGGAGTGTTGCAAATTGCAGCTCGCGAATTTGTTACCCGTGACTGGTCGAAAACATCCCCCGCGACACGTCCGAACGAACAAACACATGAACGAACGCACCTGGCGGTGAAATGCTTGTAAACACAGTTTCCAGATATCCGTGTATCATGAACGGAATGACTGATTACGCGGGTAAACAAATAAACCAGAGCTGTGCTCGTCGGACATGACCCACTAACATGGAAAATGATTTTTTCGCTGATCGAGGCGATCAGTAGACCAATTAAAAATTTGTGTTAATTACGGGAAGTAGGAGTTATCGATTTCGTCCCTTAATATTATATAATTCTTCTAATGTTTTCATGGTCTCACTCATTTTTGTCAAAAGTTGCCAAGTTTGCTTAAAATCCGCAGTCTAATGATCACAGTCTGTGATATTAATGATCTAATGATCAGTTTATGGTATTTTTAATACCTCAGAATTTAGTGCAGCGAGACGTCCAATAAGATTTTTATAGATCACGAAAGTGTACGTTCTCGTAAAAGTTCGGCGATCGCTGAAAAAACGGAACTAGTTCGCCGGTTCGATTGAGAATTACTCTCCTCCACCCTCCCCCCCCCCCCCCCGTGATCCAGAACGATCGACGTATTTATTGCGGCTGAAAATCACTCGGCGTAAGAGCACGCTGCCTTGGGTACGGTGCCCCGTGAGATATTAATCGCGAGCGTCGCCGCTTTGCATAATTTTGTAATGCATCCTGTCAGCGGCCGATAGCATCGTTTCGCACGGCAAGAAAACGCACGTGGGTGTTTTGCGCGGCGCGCTGCGGAACGTACGGCTCGCTCCTACCGCGTTTACGTAAGCCTGATAGATTGGAATTATTCGCGAAATTTATGTAGCTCGCCGCGAAACGACGCCGCCGACGACGACGCCGCCGCCGCCAGTCCGCAAGAAAATCCGTTCGCTGCTCGTTCTGCATCGGCGAGCGTTTATTAAGTGTTGCCGCTGTCGCCGCCGCGAACGAAATCGTTATGCGAACCGGAGGAGCAGTCCCGGCGACCGATTCCCCGTGGATTTTTCACGGGGGAGAAGGGCCCCGTCGATCGTTCCGTGCTCGCTCGAGGACGTTCTCTTGTACCGGGAAGATTAAGTGCCGCGCGATACTTCATGTAGATCCGCGACTCCGGCCTTGGCAGAATTTTTCTAGACACCCGAGAACGAGCTCTGGATACACGCGGCGGACTCGGCACACTTCGACACCGATCCCACGTCGATTCTGGCCGGATTCAACTGTCAGAAATTGCCAGGCAACCTCGAGATACTCTCTTGTTTCTGCGCGAAGCAAACGCGTCCAGGATTGAACGGTACCCGCGATTCTAAAAGCGAACACGCGGAGGGATTCGCTCGGACTATTTGTCGCGACAAATCATGGTGTTCCACTTTGGAGGACGAGGAGAATGAACACCGGACTTGACAAACACGCTGAACGGAGGACGATTCGCCGTGCAACGAGCCGTCTAAAAAGCAGATGGCCCGCGTGGTCGGAAGAAACCGCCGCGCCGCACGGACATTGTCATCGTTTTGCGCGATAATTTAACGGGCCGTCAGACGTCTGAAACGCCGCGCGCGAGCACGCCGGACCGTTCGTGTGTTTCATTTCACATTTTCGATTAGCCGAAACACGACCGTCCCCCCCGCGCCTTGTCCGCTCTCGCTCGGCTAAAGCCTCTCTCTATTTCCTGTCAGCGGGAGTCTGTAATCTTCCCTCCTCCTCCTCCTCTCTCTCTCTCTCTCTCTGTCTTTCGCTTATCCGGATGTTCGTTCGCCTGTCCGTACCGCTTGTTTTATTTTCCCTTCACGACTTTGGATCCCTGGTTCTCCAAATTTCTCTCCGTGTTTACTAACACTTTTTCCGAATTTTCCTTTATACCTTCTTCCTTTGGTGTTTTTCCTTGCTATTTTTTCACCCTTTGCAGCCCACCGGTCCTCTTTTTGGATGGGATTTCCTTATCCAGATTTTCCTTATTTTCTTTTCTTGCTGTGAACCCTTTTGCCTTTCTTCCCTCACAGAGACATTTCCTTTGTACACTATATGTCGTTATTCTATTTTTATTCTTTTGGTTTATTTTCCCCGGCTAGTGCGAGAACACGGCGAAATACCAAACAATTTTCTATCCTAGTACTCATCAACCTTAAAGAAGAATCTGTGTGGGTGGGGATTTTGGATACTTGTCCGAGGGAGTGCGGAGTAGAAAATACCATTGGAGACCCCATTTAAAATTGTGTATATGAACAGTATTTTCGCTTCCGAAGGAGATCATAATTCATTTTCCTGTAAGCACACGGGGTGCGGTGTCACCCCATCTTTCCCCGCTACCGCGAACCCGGGTCGTTTAACCTAAACGATCGCGCGTTGCCACCTAATTCAGCCACTCCATCTAACCGGTACATACTTATAACCATTCTTTAGCCTGTCGTATCGCAACCAATTCTCCAGTTTTTTCCCATTACTTTACATCCAGCCATTCTCCAACGTTGCTCCCCCGAATTTCAAGCGTCTCACAAAGCGAATCACAACGTGCTCTGTCTCCAGTCCTCTTCAAATTTCCGCCCTCTACGCGGAAAGTCTTTTCCTTTTTCCTAATTCCGTTGAACCCGCAATTCCATCCTCCGGTTTCTCGCAATTCGTGGCTCCCTACAATTGCTGCTCGCGATTCGCGGGCTCCGGCTCTCTCTCTCTCTCTCTCTCTCTCTCTCGAGCAGGCGGCGCGGCAATAAATTTTCGCGCGCCGACACCGAGCAATATTTCCTTGCCGTTTGTACGCGCCAGCTTCTCTTTTTGCCCGGGGTCCCCGTGGTACACGCGGATAAACGCGCTGCGTATTACGGTTAAACGTCGACGAGAAGAAGAGGAGAAAAAAAAAGAACAGAACGAAAGAAAGAAGTAGAAAGGAACAACAAGGAAAAAGGACGAGAGGAGGCGGACGACGTAGAGGAAGAAGACGACGACGACGACGACGACTACGACCGACCAAGAAGAGGAGAAGGCAAAAAGGCAGAAAAAGAAAACACGCCCGTTCCATTTCAATTTGCGAAATGGCGCGCAGCTACCGGTCGCGGCTCGGCGCGGCGCGGATCGTTGCTCGCCGCGTTGTCGCTGATGTCGCCGCGGCTTCCTTTGCCTTCGGATCCGGCCACTGAAAGCTGATTTCATATCTCGCATTCCCTGAATACTGGCATCGATTCGATCGACCGCCACCAACTCCCACTGAACGAGAGCTGCCCCTCCCCCTCCTCTTCCCCCCTTCTCGCTCGATCCTATCGCCTGCTTACTGCAAACATTACCCAATTGCCTGCGATTGTGATAGCCTTGCTAACGCTCCTGCATCGCGCAGCATTTTTTCAAATACTTCACACGCGGTAGGAAATGTGGTATTCCTCTCGTTCTCATAGCGGATACGATGCTCTCTCGGATGTTATTCCTAACCTGTGGATTTTTGCGCGATATATAAATTCCGTTTATAATACTTTCGTCGTGCTCTTTTAATTTTGTCTATGTGTTGCAAACCGTTGCAATCTCTATTCAAACACCAGTAATACTAACTGTATTATTTCTAGCCACGACGGCCGTTTATTGAAGACCATAAAGTTCTTGCCTATCAATATAAGAACTGCCTCGGTGCGACCGTGTCCCGGCGTTGACAATAGCACAGCTGATCGTGCTCGGCGCCGGGACCGGGTGAACGCACTCAAGACGTAAACTTTATGTTTACGTCTTACGCCGAAATCGTCGCGTGGGCCACCTTTCCTATATTCCAAAATACCAAATCCGTTACCTATCGTCCTTGTTCCCCGTGCAGCAGCGGCAGTTAGGGCATTGCCCTCGTGCGCTGACTAACGTTCAGCACTGTGCCAAATCCTTTGTCATATTCAAAAACCCCACTCCTTATTCCTTCCGCAATCGGTGGCCCCGCTTAGTATAAATATCGCGCGATAGCCGTATCGCGCTCTCGTTCTTACGATTCTCGTCTTACGACTACGTTCAATCTCGCGATCACGCTCACACGTCTTTTCACACCAATTCTCGTCATCCGACGTTCGTTAGTTTCGTGCGCTTCACGACTGACTCCGCCGTTGCACAAATCGTGCGCTTCACGATTTGTGTGTCATATTCACGCCGTCTCATTTCACTATCGCCTTGTCACCACTCTGTATATATCCATCTATTAAATATAGTCTATTATTTATTCCTAAAATACAGTCCACTCGTCTTTTCTACCGCCTTGCTTTCGCCTCTCCGACACATACAGTCCACTCCTTTTTTTCCTCTGCTATCGCACCTAAACTACGACTAGAATCTCAAACACTATGTCAAATCTATTTTCTCGTACCGCAACACTAGGTTCACACGGCAGTAAATATGTCCATTCTACAATACTTTGTAAAAATGTCGAAAATGTATCTATCCAAATTTTTAGCCATTTCTTTTACAATATACTGTGATTTCTCTATATATGTCGCCAAGGCATGGACGATAAACGTCGCGGAATTGAGACCCGTGACGATACCGGATGGGAATTCCGTCGTCGAGTATTTAGACCGTGATTTCTAATGAAGTTATGGGCGAGCGAAGTCATTGATAATTGCTTCTGCTCAAATTGATGTTCCCGCCGCGAGGAAGCGCGCGAACTTGATACCAGCCAAAGATACCCTAATTAATTTCAGCCCGAGGCTTCCAATTACCCACAAAGTAACCGGGGTTAACTCTTGAGCCACAGGTTTCGCGGAACACTAACGATCCCCGGGTATCGACGTCGCCGTTACCACCGTTGCCGATCATCGGGATCGTTATTATCGCCGCCACCCTTATCGTAATTATCATCAGAAAAAAAAAGAAAGGAAAAGAAAAACAGAGAAAAATCGGCGATCGATCGCGCTCCAATTACTTCCGCTAAAAGCGCCTCCTATTAAGATATAAAATCCAAGGCTTCTTCATTATGCCACTCTGTTACCGTAAAGAAACGCGATCCGACACGGTATAAAAATGCTGCTCGAAAACCTCATTACCGAACCCTTTCTTCTTCATGGTAATCACGAAGATTATGTTTCCATTATTCTTGATTTTAATACATAAATTTCGAGATCCCCGAAAAACCGATGAAGATTTCGATCGGAAGAGGAAGAAGGGATCGTTAACGAGGCTTTCAGCACACCGTGCTGTTCGATCATGCCGTTGCCTTTTCAATTATTCTTTAAAAGAGAAGCTTCGAGATCATTCCGGGATAAAAAGGCTGAAGTTGTTTCCGACGAGGCCGAAAAACTCGTATATGCAAATTTCGCTCGGCTGAAGACGAATGTAGTTGTCTTCGCCGCAATTGGCGATGTTCGGAGGCGAAAGAAAAGCAAGAAAGAGTGGCGAGAGGCGTTTCCAACAAAGGGCCCGGTCCCGATCGGGAAGATTAGGCCTCGATGACTATCAGGCCGTGACAATGAGCATCGGCGGGCCAGAAAAAGGGCACGAGCGCTGCCTTTTCCACGCGGTTTCCGCTCTCGGTTCCCGCGCTCTTTCCCCGACAATGGTACATAAACTGGCCGACAATGTACCGGCCACGTTATTAAATTATCCTCGTTAAGAAGTTTCCAACCGGCTGGCGGCACGTTTAACATTCTGCCCATACCGCCGCTTTGTCTCAGAATCGCGAGGATCGCGGAAGATGCCGGCTGAAACGTTTCCCTCGCATCGATGGGGAATTTCCTCTGCCCTTTTTCTCCCCGCGGAGCTCGACACCCAGGCTCATCCGCAGAATAGAAGCCTAAGCTTCCCCTAATCCCGCGGGAGCAGCGACCCCAGACAATTAGAAAAATGGAAATTAGAAATACAGAGAATTCTCGATATATGTCAGCAACAAGGGTCTTGATGTCGTCGAAAGGCGAGGAAATTGCTGCGAGGCATGATAAAATTTGTGGCTTATAGATGAAAATTGCGCACATAACGCGTGTTCTCATTCGTCTTGCGTTTCCCGCATGTATAATTGTTTGTATTTTTTTGTTTTAATGGTTGCAGCACCGCAAAGTTTTCCATGGACGCGTGTCTGAGGCGAAGACAGTTCGTTTCCCATCGTTCCAGGCTGATCCAAGGTCCATTGTGAACGCCATCGCATAAATCGTCGATGACCGAAAGCTCTTTCCGCGGCGTCCACGTTTTCCTCGATAATTCTCATGATAATTATTATTTATGCGATCCGCGGCGGCAGTCGGCGTTATTCTCTGATAATTGTTTCACTCATTTCTTTATGTGTCCTCTTTACCTCGTCTGGCTCGCTGCAGCTTCCGGTTTCTCATCGAGCTGTGCCTCTGGTTTTCGCCGAAACACGTTCCCACAACGATCAACCGTGATCCCGACGTTTTTATCGTTACTGGATTCTGCGGGAACCTAAACAAGAGGGGTAAACGAACAGTCTGTAAATAAGCAAGCTTTCAAATAAGTTCAGTTTTCAATCTTTCAATAAGTTTGTGAAATAAGTTATTAGATCAAAAGTTCGTGCATGATTTCTTATTAAAATTTTTGCACTGGCCTCGTGCTAATAGATCGAATGGCCGTTTGACGATAGCGAGTTCGCCGTTTTTTGGAATTTAATTACTCCGACTAAAATTGGCCGGCGATGGAAACGACGTGTCAAGAAGCCAAGCCCGTCCAGAAACAGCTGGGTCCACGAAATTAACCCGATTAATTGCCAGCCCGATACGATCTTCGTTGCGTCCACTCTTTATCGGAATCTCTCTCTGCCTCTGCATCTCTCCGCGCGCGGTCTCATTAACGTCTTATCCGTCCCGTATTAAAATTAATAAAAGAAGGTCGCGAACGATGCGCAGCTGCGAGTCAGATCGGATCCCGATCGCGACTAAACGAAGGTCTTCTCGCGCGAAATCGTGACCTCCATGCTAATAAAGTCGACTTCGGAAACGAGAGACTGCGCGAGCGACATTCCCTCTGCAGTGTACTTCGCCTCTGGCGATCAATGAATCCGACCAGAAAACCATTCATTTGCACCGACACCGGTGAGAAACAGGTACTCGTGAATCGGTGCATCGAGCGTTCATTAATCACGATGATAATTATTCTGGCTGGCCAGTCGTTGTCGCCACGCATTCGTTTTCAAGGAGAGGGTACGTACGAACCAAAGGGTCTGTTGCGGACACTGTTACATTGGATGTGAGCGGTTTTTTTGCATAGAAAAAATGTCTCTATGTTCTTCGAAGATTTTCAAATTCAGCAAAAAAGTTTCAGATCGATACGTTTCTTAGTTTCGTCTGGTAAAATTCGCAGATCCATCGTTAGAAGACGAAAAATGCGAAGATACGGCAAGAATTTAGGTTCAGTTCGGAAAGCTATAACTTTTGAAGCGATCGCTATATCCGAACAGAAAAAATGTCACCCTGTTCGTTGCAAAATGCCAAATCAATTTGCAAAGTTTCAAATCGCCGTGTCCGTTAGTTTCGTTTGAAAAAATTCGCAAACGCGGCGTTATGTTCAGACGGTTGATAGAGAAGATTCCCATTGGACACGCGGCGAGGTTTGGGCCCAGGAGGAAATCCGTGGAGAGGGGACGGCTGTATTTCACCGTCTCGGTTCCACGGGGCCCGCCATACATAACGCTGGCCCCCTCACAAAGGACTCGTGGCGAGATGGTAGCCTACAAGATCGGATAATATGGGTAGTTATTTGTCGGCGCCGATGTTGGTTTTTCGGTGCGGTGTGTTGGCCCGTGCGTGTGAGGCCCCCCGCGGCGTCGGGCCCGCCGGCGTCCGGGGCCCGCCGGTTTTCCTTGCGTCCTTCTCGCTCCGGCCGTCGAGCCGTCATCCTCCTACCATCCGTCCCCTTCTCCCTGGGCCCTTATCTCCACACTGTACTCATCGGTTTTCGCGCTGTATCCGTTGCCTCTCGCTTGGTCGCGACCGGGCCCCGCGCTGCTCGGCCATTCGCGTCTCGAGAGATCACCGGCCAGATTAAACGCGAAATGGGCATTAATAGGAACCCCCGGGAGTCTCGGGCTGGGCCCTATGTCTCCCGCGCGTCGGCGATTTTCAGCACGGCCTCGCCGGCTTCTCGTTGTCATTCATTTGTTACAAAAAGTAACGGACGTGCCAGCCAAGAAAAATTATAAATTATAACCGTGGGAGGAGGGTGTGATGTATAGAATTCTCGAGGTTCATTCTTTATCTCCAACAAGCTAGGAATTGGGGTGAGCTTACAGTCGAGTCGGAAAGTAAGTTAACATTTGGTGATATGTAGGCAATGAATATGATGAATAAAATCAAGTTATTGTATTGTTTTTATTTAGGAGGTGTAAGGAAATAAACAAATATGTTAGTAAAACATATATTATCATTATTAAAGATTAAAGACATGTCATATTCATTTGCCTGCATATACCAGTCGTTAACTTACTTTCCGACTCGACTGTATATTAGAAAAATATATTTTATTCTTTTAAAATAAAAGCCTTTAAAGATGTGGACATAGCGTAATATTACTGTTTTCATCCCATTGTTGATAGATACAGAGAAATTAATAAGTAAATGAGCCTGTACTGTCATTGCTGCTCCACTACAAACACATCGAAGACAGATATTTTCGAGCAACCTCGACATGAACGTGTCACAGAGGTTCCTAGGTGAATCTCGAAGCGAATCGTGGCCGGATCGATGGTCCAGCATCGAGTGAAAGATCGATCGTGTGCCCGGGTCTCCGCGGACGCGTGGAATTAATCTGCCGGCTGGATCCGTCGTGGTCACAATGGCCGATTGTTTAAGTGTGTCCAACACTAGTTATTTCGAAGCGGTGCTCGCGCGCGGCACGAAACAGAGCGTAAAGCACGGGTACATCGCCGCTGAAAACGTGAACCACGCGGGGAAGCAGGACGGGTTACAACGATAAAGGCAGGACGTAAATCCCGTGCAGAAATATGAAAAGTAACTCGCTCGTCGGCACTAAACCCAACAATGTTTATTAGTGTACCTTCTACGGCTCCTTTTACGACGCTGCAGTCCACGTCGTAGAGAAGACAGGGCCTGGGACACTCAACGGAGGATGCCGCACGGCCAGATCCTTGGCCTAACGAAGCTAAATATCCTGAAAAACGTTTTCCCTTTTCGACCACGAAGAAATCACTGTGGAATCTCCGTGCAATGGTCCTTGAATCGACGGTGAATTTTTTATTGCTTCTCATTTCGATTTAGCACTCGCAGTGCGTTATTTATTTACTTTGGTTCTTCAAATTCTTCAGTTCTTCAGTCTTTAGGATGTAGTTATTAAATGTGAGATTTTTCAATCTTTTAGATTCACTATCTTATATCGACTCTTTGTGATATTGAAAAATTCGTAATTGCTAACTGAAGAATTGGTGATGGTTGGTACAACTCGAGTCTGACTCATTTAAAAATTAAATCCTCAGCCTGACACGCTTAGGAATCAGCGAATCCTCAGCTTGAGTTATTTAAAAGTTAGTAGATCCTCAAGTTGAGTCATTTGCAAATAAGTAGGTACCCCTACTACTAAAAATGAGTATATCCTCAGTCTACAGCGTTCAAAAATTGGCTCACTCTGGCAAGATGACTTTTAAAGGGCCCCTCGTCAGAATGGGGCAACATTGAATTTCGAGATTCGGGTGCCTGATGGCTTTCCATTGGCGGCGGCGCTAATAATTCCGACCTTTGGCATCCCGTGGAACTTATCTCGTCCGGTTGTCGGGTCCCGTGTGCTCGCAATAAACCGGGAGAGGCGAGAGCCGTTAAGCAGAAAAATATGGACACCCGGATTCGAACGGAGGGGTGCAAACGACGTGCGACGGGGGTACAGGAGGGAACGAAGGAAACGAGAAATAGAGAGCAAGAAAGAGAGAGAGAGAGAGAAAGAGAGAGAGAGAGAGTAAGAGAAAGACGATATAGAAGGAGGGGTTGAGGGCTGGGGCCGCCGCCACACACATGCTGCGTCGAGGCGTCCGTAACGTCTTTTAATCACGAAATGAGCCGGCTCTCTTCAAACGACGAGGGGCCCGCGGTCCTCCGTTGGCCGAATTAAGTAAATCAATAAATAACGAGGATACCTCGGCAACACCTGCGCGCCGCGCTCTCCTCGGCCGGCACCGAGCAACAGGATTTACGGCGCAAGGCGCCGCGTCGCGTCGATTCTTTTCCTCCGCCCTTCCTTCCCTACACCGCCATCTTCCTTTTCTCTCGTTCCGCGACACACCGCAACCTTCTCGATCCTCCTTTTTTCAGACCGCGAGACTCTGCCACCAAGCGCCGAAAAAACCTCCAAATTAATCCCGCTCGATCGCTCGATCCAAACGCTATTTCCACTTGCCCCTCCGAGGGTGACACCCGATCTGCAATGATGGGACCTCATAATCGCCTCAAGGTTACCATCTCGTTCTACCTACATTCTAATTCTCTAGTTGTGCCATTCATCTCTGCTCCAAATTATTTATGAGTGTACACATAACACGTCTCGGGTATGTCTGCTATACTGACATACATCCGAGCCTTCACTGTATTTCATCTCTAAAAATAAAACAGTCGACAGTGATCGAAAAGTACCAGTTGAGGACAAGATAGAACCATCAGTGTACGCAGTAGCGTAACAAGTGGATAGCAAACCAAGAAAATTGTCCTCCAAACTAACAATGTAACAACATTGTTGTGTGCGCTAATTGTTCTATCTCGTCACCGACCTACACTTGTCGACCACTGTTTCCGGACCGTTTTTTCTCGGATACAAACTAACTATCGCAACAACTCGGCCTAATATCGTCCTTATCGCTGCTCAGGGACCCAGGCTCGTTTCAGGTGGACCTAACAAGGGTACAAACGCGAGAGGTTCGACGAGAGCCGATCCTCCATTTGCACCTGGTCTCGAGGACGGTCCACTGGGCGCAGTTTCACCGGCAGAACGAGGTGAGACCATGTACCTTGGGAAAGGGTTGCCGGGGGAGAGGGGATTTCTAGCGGGACAACGTTTGTCGGCGCGTTTGTGGGCACCGACGCCGCCCAAACGACGCTGGCTAAAGGATCCCCGGTCCGTTGCATCGAGATTCGGCACTTCGGACGCAAACTTGGTACGGTTCTCTCACCCCGAGGTACCACCAGGTGAGAATCACCGGTGCGATGCTGAAGAAGTCCAACTAAAGACGGGCCGAACATCATCTGTTATAGCGTCGAGGTAGAATTCAGATCAAATTATCCACTGGGACTTTAGAAGCAGAAGAGTTTCAACTGGGGCTCTTACTATTCAAATTACTATCACATATCCTCTTATAAAAAATAAAAATCGTCACTGGCAGATTCATTTTATTTTCTTTGTGCAGAGAACAAAAATTGTGGTCGTCACGACGCTGATGGTAAACGTGTTAGTGTGCCGAAAATAATTCTTTACACTAGATTTACAGGACCCTTCGAAATGACGGATTCTAATGTTTTTAATTTAGGAATATTGAGATTGTAAAGATGCATCCATGAGGAATTATTTCACAAACTGATTTCTTTGGAAAGTAATTTAATATAGTCATTTTTAACGCTCCGTAAACCTAGTGTTAAATTCCTGAAATGTTTTCGCTGTTCCATATTTTTTGCATATCTCCGGATTGAGATACAGATTCAAGTATCCGAAACGAGACATCCGGATATCCGGATATCAAGGAGCCCCGGTTCGAACGAGTTTGAAGGCGTTTTTCGCACCTTGCGAATGGCCAGTTTACCAAAAAACGCCATCAAGATTTGCAGTTAGCGGTACCGTTCCCGCGTCGCGAGAGGTTTACGGGGTTCCCGAAGCACCCTGGCAAAAATAATGGCAGGAAGTATAAATTTCGGGGCACCGTGATTGCCAGATAAACGGACGGCCTGGTTATCGGCGACTCGAAATCCGCAGCGTTTTAATTACTTCGTTGTTTACTCCGGCTGAACCGGCGACGTCCACGTGGGTTAGATCATAGTTGATACAACTGCCAGGAAACCATAGAGCATGGTCAACCATCGTAAAATCGGAGTCGGGACTGTTTGACGCTAATACTTCTCCGGTTTCTTTTCGGAACGTTTGCCCAGTGGATTAAGCGAAACTAAATAATTGGCAATTCATTCCCATTGCGCTTATTAGTTGGTACTTATTGTCTGAGTGGAACCGCAGATTCTGAAGAAGCGGGATGATGGATAGATCGTAGGATCTAGATAGCAGTGATTCATCGTCTGGAGGGATCCTAGACTCTAGATGTTGTTTAGAAAAATTTCTTTATCCAGTTAACAGGCTCTAATTTTTAGTTAATTTTCGTTCCAGTTATTGAACCCTTTGGGACTTGTACTTCTGTTACTGGAGATCAAAGTTCCTGTTCGCGACACGTGCATTGTTTATGATACTGATGATGATTGTTTATGAAACTATCGAGCGACGCAGGCGGCGCGGAACGTGTTAATAATATTCCGTCTCGAGATCGTAATTATTCCGATAGACTCGGTGGATCGCGAGTTAGAGGCTCTCGAAGCAGCAAGGCCGGGACGCGATTAAACGGCCGTGAAATACGGCGGAGTCTGTGTGCCGGGGCTGTGTTCATTCCCTAAGAAGCTTCTTAATGCGCGGCTCTGGTCCTCGCGTCGGGAATGATCGTCGAGGGGGCTAGTCGAAGGGACATTCCCTGAAATACCGGTGCCAATCCGAAACGAATTTACCACCGGCAGGATTTACCGAGGCTCGAACAGCTCGGAACGGAGGTGGCCAATAAAACCGCGAGTCGCCGGACATTACTTTTCATCGTGGTCCGTTGGCCCTCGCGCACAAAGTCTGCCAGCCTCTTCTCGTCTCTTTCTCTCTCTCTCTCTCTTTCTTCTCTCTTCTCTGCGCCTCTCACGGGCCCCGGGAATCGTGTGGGAGTGACTCTCCTGCGCAGCTGATTTGCGATCAATTTGCCCTAATTTACAATCGGTGCCCTCTCGGCCAGGCGAGCCTCCTTCTCCGGTCTCTTCACGGTTCTCGGCCGAGTGCGAGAGGAGCGGGTGCGCGCCTCTTCAGCGTCTCCTGGCCATGAAAGGCGCGTCGAGAGGGCCCCGAGTTCCACCAAACATTCATCCCAGCCGACGAGAAATTAATCGGATAGCTTGTAAACGTCCCGAAGCCTTTGGCCGCCTCGAACAGGTTCGAACCGAGCCCGCTCTCTTCAGGTGGGCAGACGTCCGCGGCTCAGCTTGATGGAAAAAGCCCGACGTTGTACCGCAGACCTGGTCTAGCCCACTGTCCTTGCGCCAACAATCCGGCGAGAACGTTCGCTGCTATGCTTCAACCTATCCTCTGTCTCTACGGTCTCTCGGCTCTCGATGTCTTCTTTTCGGGGCTGGAACCTTGGGAGAACTTGAAGATTGCTTTCGAATTTTGTAGCAATCTTACTTGGTGTAGCTAGTCACTCGACGCGCCTCGTCTTGCGACAAATCATTAAATGTTAACGATTAAACAGCCAGGAGAATACCTGCTATTGGCTACGACGTTCATTGGGATCTAATGATTCTAATTTTCTTGAAACGTGTTACAGTGAATTCCCGATATAAGTCGCTTGCGTGGTTCTGGCGAGCGACATTTGGACGAAATCTGTGGTTCTCGCCGAACGTTGCAATACACAGTGCACGCTGGAAATGTAAAAGTGTTGGTGTGAGTATTCCCAGTGACCTTTAAACGCGAGGCTCGCAGTGACTTATATCGGGAATTCGCTGTAGAGGGTTGCTTGGTTCCATCTTGACTATGGTACCCGCTATAGACTGCCGAAACTTGTCCCGTATGGCTGATTTGTTCGAAATCATGGAGACACAAGAAGGGTTCGATTTTCCATTACTAAGCGGCTAATTCAAGATTCAAACAACTTCTCCTCCACAATCCCCTCGCGATCAAAGCAAAGAATCGGTCCAGGCGAACAACAAAGGGATAGAATCATCGTCCAGCATCCATCGGGTATCGAAAATCCGAGCTCGTTAGGATGATCAAGGTGTCCGGAACCGGAGCGTCGTCGTTGGCCCTAACAGCGAGGTCTCCCAGTCGGTGTCAATTAACATCCGGAACGGCGTCCAATTAATCAGGGTACCATGGCCGGTGGTTCATAAGCGCAAAGAGAAAAGGGGGGTATCATTGTGGTGGGAATATAGAGAGGGCTGGGGGAGGGGGGGGGGGTCGATTGGGGGTTAGAGCGACAAGCATCAATCTCGCGTCGGTTGGCGTCGTAAATCCGCTCGAAATACAGCGGCCGACACTCTCCGGTTCCCATTATTCCTCTTTCCATCGGCGCGACGACGAAGACGCCTCGCCGGGGCCAAACGAAGCCCCCGGATATCTATAGCCACGACGAGAGGAGGTACACGGCGCTGGCTAGAGGATGGCTGGCTGCCGGGTCTCGCTGGATGGACACGGACAGGTCCGCATTGTATTCCCCGGCCAGTAAATCCTGCTGCTCGTAGTGTAAATGAGAGCGAGCCGGGCCGGCCGGGGAGGGGCGGGAAGGGGAGAGGAAGCAAGAGCGGTCGGCTCTCTCGCAAACTGCAGTCGCAGGCAAGCAGCCTGTGGCCCGGGTAGAGCAGAAAGGGGCTCTCTTCGGACTCCTCTCTCCGGGCTACCAACTAAGCGAGGAAAGGTGGAACAGAGACGGAAAGATTTATCTGCCGGGCCCGCGGACGCAACCAGCCCTTTGTCGCCGGCGGCCGCGGTGAGAAGTTCGCATTTTTCGCCATTTTTTTCCAGCCTGCCGCCTCACCTTCTCCACGCTCGCTCCGTTTCGCCGGATTTTTTTTGCCGTCTCTCTCTTTTCGATTAAACAGACTCTATCTCTCTCTCTCTCTCTCTCGAACAAGAGAGCTTGTTCTCTCGTACCGTTTGGCCCGCGGCGCGGCTCCTGGAATCGAGGGAATCTGACGGTCCAGGGGACTCGCTGATTGTCCGAGGAATTGCTCCTATCGACAACCTAGCTCCTAGAACCCGTCGACCATCTTCCTCCGACAACCTGGAATCTACAGGGTGTTCCCGAGACCCCGGATGACGATCCTGCGAGCGACACGTTCGACGATCAAAGTGCTGGCTCGAGATCGTCTTCGAATCTCGAATTTTTCGCCCTTCAGCGCGGACAAACCCTTTGCACTGGAAGCTGGAAGCTTTAAACCTTTTACTTTCTAAGAATTATAACATAAAAATAAGGAATTCAATAAGTGTTCTAGAATTTTTTGATATTCCTTCATTGGCCATTTGACCCATTTATTGTTTGGTCCTATGACAGATGTTTCACGTTACCAAGATCTTAACAGTGACATAGCCTTTTTATATGTAAAAATTAGCACTCAGGAAATCAACTAATTTTACCTCGCAACGAAGAAAAATAAATCCCTCCAGTGATCGGTATAGTAATTATAGAACCCGATGATACCACAGACGAGGTATAGGCTAGACCTATCGTCCAATGTATTTTTGTGGTAAAATTTGTGCTGGCAGCATCCACTGCCTACCAGTGGTAGAAATAAAAATTAAAAATAGCTATATACATAGTCACTGCAATCTCGCGAATACGAGAAAATAATTTTAAAAACCTCTGAACAGTCGACATTACAGAACATGAGACACGAAGTCCCATAAGATGTCTATCCTTATACCTCGTCTGCGATGATACGTTGGTTGCGGATCCGCGACGATTTCGTCATGGAAAAAAGCAACGGTTAGCAGTCCCCTCGACGCGGGCAGGTTAGGGTACGTGGAAGGAACGAAGATTAGGAAGCAATCGAAATGCCCGGTGGCCTTTGATCGGCGTCGGAACACGTCCGTTTCAAGGGGTGACTGTGGGCAGGGGGGAGGTGGAAGAAGGGCAGTCTGGCAGTTGAAGGGAGCCCTGGGGCCACTCGACAGCCCGATAGCTCGACGAGGATTTAATTGACACCGGGAGGTGTCGCAGCACTAAACTATGCAAAGTGGCCCCGGCTCGTCGGCGCGGCTTTCGCTTTCTGAGAGCCTGTGCTCTGCCCGTCCCGGGCTCTGTGAACCGTTCCGGAACGCGAAGGGCCGTCGAAGACGCCGAGAAATTAAGGCTACGAACCCGTGGATGCGTGTTCCCCGGGCTGATCGATCGATCTGTCCTCGGAGCTTGAAGCCGACCAGCTGACTCGCCGCGAGAAACGTCCTCTCGCGCGCGTTCGACTTTTTGTCGATTGGCCCCTCGCCACGGCCGATCCGAAAAGAGAGCCCCGTCTACGAGATTGACCCGTTAACCGATAGTTTTTCTTATCGACTGCGATCAAAACCATCCGAGATGACGATCCAGCCTCGCTTCGATCCGGCAAAGCCTGTTGATCATTAACCCGTTGCGTACCCGTGATCCCGGTGCGGGATCATGCGCGCACGATCCTTGCAGAGAAGGAACTAAACACATTCCAAACCCCGCCGTTCCGACATGGAGACATTTTTTCCTCCAAATTTATTAGGAGTAATTCGTAAAATTGCTTTTTTTTTTCTTTCGAAAAATAAAATTTTAATAAAACGGTTCTTCCTCTGTTTAACTCTGTAATTAGCTGAACTGCTGATTTTTACGCGTTCATGGTAAAAACGAGTTTCAAACAGGAGGAACATTTACAAAAGTTGAGAAAGAAAAAGAAGAAAAGAAAAGTCTGTATTGGTTACTGTTTCGAGCAATCGATGCAGACAATTTTTATTTTGCATGAAGATCAATCATTTTCTTCCTACAGCAACGGGTCTTCGGAGTATTAAACTTGAATGTACAGGGTGTATAGAAAGTAATGTTAATGTTAAGGCAAGAACGAAAGTGCTGTTTGCCTTCTGTTTCGTACAATTCTTGCAATTTCTGCACAGTCCATCGTGCAATTGCCTGTTCCTCTGAAGGCGCGCAACTTAACCTAATCGAAAGCAGCGAGGATCGCGGCCGGTCAAAGGAGGCAGCATGAAACAGTAGCTATACATATAATAACAGCTCGCGTTTCTGCCGGGGAACTGACTAATAGCGTTCTCGTGTCGTCGATGGTCGACACACAGAGCCTATTAATTTCTCCTCTGCCGAGGATCACATTCGGAACACAGCCGTGCCGTTAATTACGCGATTTGTCGCGTTACAAAAATTCATTAATAGCTCTCGGGACATTAATCGTTCGTTCCGGGAGGTCTATTAAAACCAGGCAAAGCCTCGTGTGTCAAGGTCTCCGTCTTCGTGGACGAACTCCGGCTTCCTTGATTGTGGAAATAAATTTTTCGGGGGACCCGGTCGGAATCGTTTTGCAGTAAATTATCCATCGGAGGTAAGGGAACCGGTGGCATCCGCGATTCGTTTTCGATCGATTGATCGAAACGGATTCACGGTTTAATAGTCCCAGGAGTCGTATCCGCGTTGCCGATACGCGATGACAGATTGCATTCCCGACAATAAATTCACGTCCAACCCCCGTTCGCGAAGGGGTGGGTACGGAGGGGAGGGGGGTTGGAAGAGAGCTGCCCGGTACCAAGCGTGTAGCGTGCCCCGGCCAAAGAGCACGGTTTAATATCGTTTATAAATTATTCCGCGGAGATAGCCATCAGCATACAAATTGGTTCGGCCGGGACCTCGGGGCTCCCCTCTCCCTCTCTCTCTCTCTCTCGCTTTCTCTCGCTTTCTCTTTCTCTCTCGGCTTCCTTTCGATTCCCTCCGAGCACGGTTCCCTTTTTCCAGCGAAGCCTCGTGTCTAGCCGCTCGCTCTGCCACCAGACACGCTGCCAATACACGGGAATTAATGCTCGCTTCTGGAAACTATTCTCAACCACTGCGCAGACACTGTAGCGGCACTTTTCGCGAAAACACTAAGTTCGTCGACGAAGCGATTAAACGTGCTTTCTCGTTATGGGGAATCGAATGGCAGAAATTTGATAGAAAGACTAGCCGGAGGCAAGCTCGCGCGATTGGTATCGCGAATGACTTTTTAAGCAACCGGTAATCCAGTCCCAAGGGGTTGGCTATGCTAATATCGCCCGGAGACTGGGCTCTATCTTGCTGGAAGACAACGAAAAGACGAGCGGGTTTCGTGATCGAATCGATTACCGCGAGACGGGCTGGTTGCTCGCGGAATAAAATCGAAAAACGAGCCGCATTCGAGCCGACCGATACACCCCCGTCCACGAACTTCGGCACGGTTGCACGAAACGAGGTAAATTCATACATTTACTGTATTCCTGTTCTAAAAATCTTGAAATAAAATCAAGTACAATCGCGGGATAAAATCTTTGTTCACATTTTAATCAGTCTAAGCCAGAAGCGGAACGCTTGCTAAAATAAATAAAAATTATATTCTCTAAATCTTACGATTCTCACAAATTGGATTCGATTTTTGTGCGAAGTAAAAACTTTGTGCATCAGATTTTACAAAATAGGATAAAATGTGTTTTCTCTCTCATTTAAAAAACTTGAGAGCAATCAAATAATGTTCTTAAATCATTTTTATGAATGCATAAAATCTGAGAAATCTGAATTGTGATATTGATTCACGGGGGTGTAAATTGATTTGATTCTCACAACGATTCGTTTGCCGGACAGACTACTCTGTCGATTATAATTTTACACAGTGCGCTTCGTAATGGAAAATCAGGCTAATCAGAGGAAGAATCGTGCTCGAACCTATCGGTGTCTGAATCGTTCCGGACGAGCAATTATCGGCCGCGTACGAGAAAAAATGGCGGGGGACGGCAGTGAAAGGATCGGAACGGTGTCACAGGCGGTGAATCGATTGCGTTGCATTAATTGACCATGAAAATGGAATGTCACGGCTCGTAGATTTTCCAGATTAGGTATTGCCGTGACTGCGGCGCGTTTTCAGGCCGCGAGCGCGTCGCCATATTTTTCCCGCGGTGTCCGCCGCGGCGCGTCGTCGTTCAACTGCGAAAATGAGAGATCTGTCTAACGATAGTACTCTACCGCGATTTTCCGCGAAGCTAACTCCCGAGATGATAATTTTCATCTGCTGAGAAAGAGAGAGAGAGAAAGAGAGGCGATTATTTTTCTTCAAATACTTTTAAATAATTTCAAATAATGTTTGAACCACACCATCGATTTTCCCCAAAATTTATTTTTCAATGGAAACTCTTCCCGATGGAATCCGAGGATTGTCTGCAGATTATTCGACGGGGAAAGAGGTTTCCCTTTGATGAAATGATTTCCAGCAACGCCCCGAGGGACGTTCGCGCACGAAGCGCAAAAGTGGCCGCGCATGAAACATTCATCGGCAGCGAGGATAATCGAAGGAGGTTAAGCATGCGACGAATTCCGCCGGCGAGCGTTTAAACATTTATGGATTAACATTTTTATCACGCGACCATTCGTACCCAAGGTGAACGGAAAAATTATACCGTTCTTGTCGATTCTGTCTGTTCGACGCGGCGCGGCGCGGCGCGTCGTCGTCGTCGCGGCCATTAACGACCACCGATATTTATTTTCGTATCGCGCCGCTCGGCATTTCGTTATTTAAATAAATTTGATAGATACCCGGCCGCCTCATTATCATGCCGATAATTTCCGCTTCTTTTTCTTTCGTTGCCGCGAGCAGCCCAGAAGCTCTTTCTCCAGTCTCTTTCCCCGTTTTGCTCGTTTTTTCTTGCACGTCTTTCGAACGTCCGAGAGACGCGCGCGCGCGAGAGAGAGAGTGAGACAAAGAGGGAGAACAAGAGAAAGGAGGAGACAGGAGAAGAAGGGAGAGGAAGCCATTAAAAATTTCAACATCGATTACGATGATCGCCGTCTCGCAAAAATTGTAAAATTAATGGGGAACACCCAGGCGAAAGAGCTGACGCGACGTTCCGCAGATTTTGCGATTACGTTCCACGGTTACGACGAAACTTCGTGATTATTACTCTTTTCTGCGGCCACTCGCTCGCCGAGGAATACGTATGGCTGGCTTCCGGAGTGACCCGCGCTTGCTTAGGCCATTTTTCAGAACTGTGTACCGACTTTATACAGGTTGATCAACGCTAGGTTTACGGGATCTGTCATAGTGACGGGTTCTAATATTTTTAATCTACAAACTATTGAGATTCTAAGCATATATAGCGAAATTATAGTAATTATTTACATTAGGGGCTTCCACACCGATTTTGATGGCCTTGAAATATGTTGTCAAGGTCATCATTCTGAACAACTTTTTCCTATTCATGTTACCGCCGCTCAGCTTTAGTTTCCGAGATATTCGCAAAAAAGTTTCAACATCTCAAGAAGTGATCGGAGTAGGTGTGTGTAGTACTGTGTAAAATAGTATTTCAAATAGTTGACAGTAACTTATATTTTTATGATATTTTGTTGCCTGTAATGTTATTACGATATTGTAGTCTGTTTATCAACATGTTACATATTCGTAATTAAACTACAAATAATACTTTGCTAACTATTATAGCTTCTCGTGTTAAAAATTATAATTTATAATATTAACTACCTGCTCAACTTATTTTCATTGTAAGGAAATATTTGAAATACAAAATAAATATATTTCATTTTATCTATCTGGTTGTCAAAATAAAAATATTTGATTTAAAGTAGTATCTTATTTGAACCACATTAAATTATACTATATACCAAATCATTAATGATCGTTAATATACGCTGCAAAATATGATAGAAAACCAATGTTCCACATACGAATACTAATCCTACATTATAAAATACTAATATAAAGTGTACTTACTTCTGAATCTTCTGTACCTCCGTCGGATCCACAGCACACAATTATTGACTGACGAGAGTAGGTCCGAATAATTGAACAACACACACAACACACACATACACACAACACATTTTATAAAATCGTGACAACGAACGAGATGTCACTCACAAATAATACTGCGATTTTAACCGTCCCCCTCCCACGGACGTGTGATACGAAAACAGGGAATTCCGGGAAATAGGGTCGGTGCACCGCCATAATTTTTTTTTGTTGGTTTTGTATCTAGTGTTTATAGACCCTCAGCGTCTAACCTTCCTAGGATAACCTGACCGTACCACCTCTGTGGAGGGGATCATTGTTAAAATCGCAGTATTATTTTGATCGCGGTCGGAGTGATATCTTCTCGTTCGTTGTCACGATTTTATAAAATGTGTTGTGTGTGTGTCGTGTGTGTTCAATTATTCGGACCTATTTTCGTGAGTGAATAATTGTGTGCTGTGGATCCGACGGAGGTACAGAAGATTCAGAAGTAAGTACACTATACATTAGTATTTTATAATGTAGTTTGTAGTACATTAGTATTATATTTTATTATTCGTATGTAGAATATTGGATGCAAGGTGGTTTTCTTTCATATTTTGCAACTTCAATGTCCCTTTAACACTAGATTTACAAAGCACTAAAACTGACTACTTAACATTATTTTACAAAAATAACAAGAACGTGTCTATCCACATTTGTATCAATTTCTTAAATAATATATACCCAAAAAAATAATTTTGTAAAGTGATTTGTAAAAGAGACTTCGTGGTCGGGGTAGGAAGAAATGAAGGGCAATCGTTTTGCATAGTGTTTTATTAAGAGCCCGCGGTCCATCCGCCAGGTGACAAACGACACAGTGGAGATTTCGGGCCTGCGAAACAGCTTCTTCCGGCTCGTTAGCCGGGGGCCCTCTCGAGCGGGTCCGACGACGACGAATCCTTCTCGAAGCATTTTCTCGTGTCCAGAAACGGGTCTCCCGCGCGCGCATGAATTATTTATGCTCACGTACGCGCCGCTTGTTTACAGCGCGTCGCGATATTTCTCGGTACGAAGAAAAAGGAGCCGTAGAATTTCGCGTTTCTGATGCTGCTCGAACGAAAAACAGACGGGCAAAAAAGCAAATGAGACGCGGGAAAGAGAGAGAGGGAGAGAGAGGGAGAATGAGAGAAAAAGATAAAAGAGAGAGAGAAAGAGAACGGAGAAAATAAACTGTACCGGCCTACACGCGGCCCGATCGATTCTAATTATACAATCATGCAATTTGTACGTTCACGTGCGATTAAGTCGTTAGCTTTTATGGGGTACGCGACGGAAAAATTAAGAGGCTCGCCTCGAGGTGCCCCCGCCGCCGATTTTTTCGCGGCCGGGGGCCGTTTTTGTTTGTTCAACGACGTCGCGCCACCCCGATCGCGACAACGATTATTACGGTAATTATGCCGGGGGGGATCGATACGTGCCCCCGTCGCGGCTTTTACTACGTTTGGATCGCTTTATCGCGCGATCCACTAGAATTTGTCCGAGCGCCGGCCGATCGAATGAATATTCATGCACCGGGGCACCGAATCGTCGACTTGATTAAATTTTAAACGATACAGCCCCGGCCACTCCATTACCGGGACTAGAAGTTGATCACTTACCGCTTGGATACTCGATGGAGATCACCAGGAACGATCCAGCGTCGATCTACACGGCGTACGCTCGCCTGGATCCGATGGCCTCGTTCGTTAACGATCCGCCATTTTATACTTAATCGCGCGATACTCTCGTTGACGATGCGTGCGAGCTTATTTTATTGTGAAATCCGAGTTTGTTGAATTTTGTGGAGTTTGAGAAGACCTTTTCATGGGCAACCATTCGAACAATTTTTCTGTGGATTTTTATGCAAAATAAAAATTGTGTGCAATATACAGGAGCCAAAAAAAAACATTTATATCATTTCTCAATCATTTTTATCTGCTCATCTCAAATCGAAACTAGTCAGCCTAGCACCGGGACGTAATAGAAAATCAATTCCCAGAAAAATAAGCGTATGGTCAGATAAAAAAAAAAATTAAAAAATTATTGGGAACTGTACGATCCCTGTCCACTGTTGAAAAGTCCTTAACACATTGCGTACCGCTCACGAGTTTTTTCGTGTTTTGCGCGCCATCTGTTAAGGACCGCTCACGAGTTTTCTCGCGAAAGAAAAGACTTTTTTTTCTCGAGTTTGCCCAAAAACGTGCGGTCCTTGGCGTATGCTTAGAGATTTCTATGCGGTACGCAATGTGTTAAGAGATCTCGTCCTTAAAAAATGACATGAATAATCTGGTTGACTATCAATAGAAAATCCTTCAGGCTCGGCTAAGAAACAGTAGGTTGTTTATCCGTGCAGAGGGACGATGAAATTGTTGATTGTTCTGGAGAACGTGGACGTGTGTCCACCATTGTTTGAGCGACCTGTAGACTCGGAATTTCGTCGGAGACAGTCGTTGTACCCTGTCTCGTTAACTTCAACTTCGCCGAGGGCGCGATTCGCACCTGGCGTCCCCGCAGTCCGTTAATTAATAAAAATATCGACCTGGGCGAAATTGAACGAGATGCGATCTCGTCGGCGAAGATTGTCGGTCGGTAAAATTCCAGAGTTAACGAGGAGGGTCCGCCGCCAAGTGCGAACCGCGGAATCGACGAATCGACGAACGAATGGTGATCGCCGGGGAGTTAGAAAACAGACATGCTCGTATTTTTAAATTAATGTATGTATATATATATATATATGTATAGAGTTCTTAGTCGCGTGAGTTAGGGTATCTTGAGGAAACGGGGGAGGGAGCAGGTTTGTAGGAGAGGGTGTACAATATACAATACAAGCCACGGAACATCACGGATTCTCGTGACGGTGTCGAACGGTTTCGATTTTCGCCGCGTTCACGCTCCTTGTGTTTTATTGCTTTTCTGTCGACGACACTCGTGTTTTCCTGCTGGAGAAATGGGGCCGGTGGAGAACGAGCGTTTCGAGGGCCCCGGTTCTCGGTGGCACGGCCCTGGCTGCGCGGCGCGAGCTGCGCGCTCCACGCGTATTGCTTCCCGAAACTCGCCTCCTTCGAATTTTCTCGAACTAAACGCGTTCTCCTTCGAATTTCGTCGAGTTTCTTCCCGTTTCGTGTCCTCCGGTTCCTCCTCGAGCCTGGAGACCAAAGAAACAGCCAAGTTCCAGCTCGGATCGTCTTGATCCCCCTCCTTTTCTTCGCTCGATCGCCTCTTAGATCGTTATCGCCGCGTTCCGTTCGCATCGATCAACATTTCAACTCTTTTCCGGATAACCCGTTCGAAACAAAAGAGGTTCCGATGAATTTCACCGCCTTTAACCCTTTGACTTGGACTTTATTCAACCTTTGCTTCGATTCTGTTACAAAAATTCAATCGGCGACGCGGCTGGTCTCGCAACCGCGTTTTCGGCGCGCAGGGGTTCGTTACGGGAGAGAGAGAGAGAGAGAGGGGGGGGGTGGGTGGGTTGAACGAAAAAAGACAAACAAAGAATACCGAGGAATGTTTAACAGACATCGTATTTATTTAAAATTTTAAATAGGAAAAAAATATTCGAAAAAAAAAAAGAGAAACTGTAGAATCGTCGCATTTTTGACAGTTTGCAACTGGTCGAAGTTGCGTCAATGAAAGAGGAGAGAAACGTAAAGTAGGAACAGACATTTATATAGCTCGTACGTATTCACATATTTATACAATAAAATTGACAGCGTCGAAGGTATCACGAGTTACTCTACAACTGAACTGAACGAGAGATAGAGAAAGAGAAAGAATGAAACGAGAAAACGAAAAAGAAACGAATAGAAGCGTCCGAATTGTAGTCGATTCCTCGACACGTTTCCTTTTCTGTTGTGGGCGGTTAGGGAGGGGGGCAAGTGGGGCGGGGCGAGCGTTTACAATTTCGTACTCTGTACAACGGTTGCGTATTAAACATTACAAAACACGGTGGCCGACATGTACACGGGAGAGGAGAGCGGTGAACGAAGGGGTCGAGCGTGATCGTTGCGAGTGCGCGGTCGCAATTCCGCTTTTTCGCGACGCAACGGAGGGAGGGGGACAAACGATGCGCCCGTTTACGGGGGGGGGGGTTGGGGCGATCCCCGCGCGTTCGAATTTTATAAAAATACAATTGTACAACCGCAGCCGGCGCGCGGCGACGAGTCGCGCTTCTCCCCTGCGATTTACGGAATCGGCGCGGAAATTCGGAGCCGCCAACGTTCAAAGGGTTAATCGCGGGAGGAACACGAGGGAACGACGGGCGATCGAGAAGCAGGGGGCGAGCATTCGGATCTCTGGATCTCTCGTTCTCGCGTCGGCTGGATCTCTTTTTCGGACTATCGAGGCCGATCGCTCCGCGCTTCGCCCCGTCCTCCGTTAATTATCTACATCGATCGCTAAATTTTATACAAATACGGGAGCGGTGGGGGCCAGTGGCGGGGTCAGGATCAACGGTGCCCCCTTCCCCGAAGCGACGGTCTCGGGAACGGGGCCCTATAGATCTCGTGTTTCCGAAGATGGCGCCAACCGCGCGCGGGGCCCGGGGCCGGAGAACGACGCTCGACCTTTTCCCTTTTCTTCCCCTTTCCATTCTGTCCTTTCCCTTTTCTGCTTGAACCCGCAAAAACCGCGAATTCGCGACTCGATCCTTTTCTACCGTTTCGATCCTTTTTCATTCACGGGTTCGCTCTGCTTCTCCGGGGGTGTCTCGGGCGAACGTGCGTTTACGCGTCTTTCTGTTTTTACGTCTCTCTAATAATTAATATAATATTATATTCAATAATTAATACAGAGAGTAGTTATTTATATATATAATATATATATATAATATAATATAATATCACTAGGGTACATATGTACAGGGGC
This sequence comes from Seladonia tumulorum, assembly GCA_913789895.3. Lineage (NCBI taxonomy): Eukaryota > Metazoa > Arthropoda > Insecta > Hymenoptera > Halictidae > Seladonia > Seladonia tumulorum. The sequence continues at coordinate 2,075,212 of OU565266.1, read as the reverse complement.
TGCGAATAGTAGGAGGTGCTCTCGTATTGCAATGTCTCCCTCTCTTAGACCTAGAACGCACGCACGCGGGGCGGAACGCGGACGTTTCTTTCCGCTCGAGACGATGAAAAACGGCTCGGCCTCGAGACGCTTCGAGTATCGCCGGCGATCTCGATCCGAGTGGGAAAGAAAGAAGAACCTTTTCCAACCACCCCGAACAGCGTTGCCAGAAGAATACCCCTGTCGTAGGGACAAGGTGACGGTCTCGTTCGTCTATGTACACTTTATTCGTGTGGGTACAGTGTCACGAACACGTCACACTTACCCACACAAATACACCATACCTTCTCTCTGCCCTTCGGCTACCCTTTACTACGTCATCGTGGTCCCTACGCGGTCATTTTTACCCTACTTCTGGCAACCCTAATCCCGAGGCTACTCGAGGTGTTGCGACAAAGACACGCGAAGGGCCCCGAAGCTCGTCGTTGCACTTTTCGGTCAATATGCAGTTCTAGCTGAGCAATGAGACGTAAAACGTTTCCGTATATACCGTGACAATGATGGTCGGGATCATTTATTTCTGGATTGTTGTCAATTTATTGCAAATGTACAAATAAATAAATCGTTGAGAATCAGTGAGAATTTATAATGCGAGGCGTCAGATTGTAATCACTGTCGACTGGTGATTTTGACATCGTAAATACGTCATCTAGACTGCAGTTTTTTCTGCAAAATAAAAACAATTTTTAAATTCTTTAAATGTATCTTCTATTTCACATTTCGTCTACTCGTTTTTGTCAGAAATGCGCCAAATCCACAGTCTACATGCGACGATAACATCTACAGAATTTGAGCACAACCATTACTTCAGCTGATAATCTAATGATCTTTTTAAGTTTCAAGATTTCATGAACGGTGGAGTATAAAAGATATTGTGCACACGGTATTCTTACGGCAGAGATAGGTGTCTTCCTGCGGGGTCCAAGAACAAAGAAAGCGTTTCAACCTGATTCCGCTAAAGGGCTCATCAGTGAGACCACCTAGCGGATTCAGCCTGAAACGAAAGGGCAATTGAAGGACATTTAAGGATAGTTCTGGGTCAAAATAGACTCAGGCCCCGCCGTCGGCTGACACGCTCGCACCGAATCCTCCTCATTGACTCCCCCACAAAGACCAAGTGAACAACAAACAATTATAAAACAAAAGCTCTGCTCAGGTAGGATTGCAAACGGACCCACGGTGTTCGGTTCGAAAAAACTCGACGCATCTCCACCCCCGCGTAACACGGTGCCCCACCGTTTAATGTACACCACGAACGTCCCTTGATCCGTACAGCGACCGGGCCCCCCGCCCCGCGGACATTATATACACTCACAGGGGACCAGGCCCGTCGCCGAGTCCCGGAAACCGGAGGCCGGGGACCGCGGGCCCCCGGTCCCACTGGTAAAATTGCACTTCGTAGTCTGGATCGTCCCTAGGCCAGGTCGCCGGGGCCCGGGACGTCGGGAATGATCACGGAGGGTCCCGGGTGGTCGCGACGACGAGCCTCGGCCCCGCTACGACAGCTCGGAGGTCGAGTCCGGCTCCCTCTCGTCGCCGTAGAGCTCCTGGGGGTCTTGTGGCTCGGCGGACCGCTTGTCATCCGGGTCGTCCGGGTTCGTGCTAGTCACGGGCTCGTTCTCCTGTCACGGACTCCCCCCGCCGGCGTCCGCGTCCCCCCTGTGCCCGGGGGACGTCAGGCTGGGGCTGCGCCTCCTCTTCTCCTGGAGGCCGTTCACCATGTTCTCGATCGATTTCAGCTCGCCCGCGGAGCTGCTGGTCGACGTAAGTCCCGCCGCGGGCGTCGGGGACCCTGTCGGTGGCCTTGGAGGCGGGGACCTTGGACTGAGAGTCCTGCTGCCCGGCGTCACCGTCTCGAAAGCTGATCCGTGCGACGGTGCCGGCAACGTGTAAGGCGCGTACCGGTGCCCCTTCAGCTGGTGCAGAGGACTCGCCAGCGGATGATGATAGTGCGCGAATAACGCGGGATGCTGAGACGCCGCCAGCGCCAACTGAGCGTTGAACAACATCCCTGGAGACACTCCGCCGTGGATCCCCAGGTGGCTCGGAGGTATCAAAGGACCTGGCCCGGGATACAGACCTGGGACCGGTGGGTAGAGGTACGGTAGCAATGGTGGATGCAACGGTAGACCCACCGAGACTTCTGGTCGGGGACCTTCGGACCCCGTTGGACCCTGTCCACCTCCGCTCTCTGATCCCGATGACTCGCTACCCTCCCCTCGATCGCTCGTCCGGTCGTCTCTGTCGCGAGAGTGCTCCCGTTCCCGCTGATGGTGTCCCGGGTGAGGCGTGTCCGGACCCACCACGTCCAGCAGCTTGTCCTCGTCGTCCAACAGGTCGTTCACCGAGTTCGACGAGCGCCGCTTCTCCGGGGATGCTGGACCGCTTGCTGACAGCCTAGAACCGCCTCCCGATACTGTCAATACCGCCTGCCTTCTGCAACAACGACGCCGAGTTAGCAATCTTTTAGGGTTCTTGGGAAATTTGGACCGATGCTGGTAGGATAAGGTAATCGAGGGGTTCTGGTTCTAGCGAATCGGAGTCGTCTAATCCTAACAGCTCGACACTGACAGTTTAACAAATCGGAAATCATCCACAATGTTTTCCCTGATTTAAATCACACCTACTCTATATCTTTGTCGTAAATGCAGGAAATGAATAGGAGAGATTCGAGACAGTAAAAAGTTTAGTAGAATTCGAGGATATCGATGTGTAATTCTCAACTTTTAAAATTACTGAAGGAAGAAACAAATCTCTCTTTGGCTCTCATGTCTTGCAATCGATGGGGAAAATTTTTATTATGCATAAACATGCACTGTATGACTAATCTAGGATCCAAGATCCTCCAAATGCAGGAGATAATTCTTCCTACGGAAAATGCTTCTAGAATCGGATACTCGAGGCAGATCACCCTCTTAACCTTCTAATCTTGTTGAGATCAAATCCGAGGGGATTAGGTTCTGGTTAGGTCGCGGTATAGCATAAAGTCTTGTGCTCGCCTTGAAGACGTCCAGACGGGTCTGACCATTCCGTCCGATTCTACTGTGCGCGTTCGCCATTTCCTCGGTTGGCGTCGTCGAGTACGCGGAACACCTTATCTACGTTGCTCGTTCCGTTTTAATGCGCTCGAATCGTTTCCCGGTTTCTGCGGTGCGGCGCGGAGCGGCGCGAGGACGGCCGGATAAGTATGAAGTAAAAGGGGTGGAAAAATGGCGGCCGGGAACTCGTTCGCGCGGGAACGGGCCCGTTAATGCTCACGAATTTCTCGGTTTAATGCCGGGTCGGGCTCACGCTCGCAGTAAAACTTTACGACGCTTCGGTTGCGTTAAATATTTCCACCGCGGAACGGTTCGTTATCGTTTACGCTTCGCCTCCTCTTTGAAACGCGGCGGCGCTGTTTATTCCCATCGCATCGTCGCGGCGGCGGCCTCGCGAACTTTCCGCAAGGGAATTGCTCTGTACCGCGGCCGATTTAGTGGACCAAAGAGGTCGGGCCTATCTGGGCCCGCCGGGCTGACTGAATGTCGTGCGTCCGACAAAATCGTCGTCGTTAATCCGAAGCTGATGCATCGCGTCGTTTAGACGGAATTGTAGAATGCACTTTGTCTGTTTCAACCGGATAATAATGATTTTGTCGTTGCTGCATGTTGGTCGCAATTAGATATGCTTATGTTTCGGTTGCCATTAACGATCAGAGCGAGAAAGCGTTGAAATTCATTCTATTGCTTTACGATGGGAGCGTTTAAGATGATCAATTTTGCGTTCTCATAATTATTCTTATATATGTGCAGCTTCCGTATAGTTACCACATTTATTCAGAACATGAGCTGAAAGCAGCCAATGAAATAACAATTACGGATCTTCTCTGACCATTTGGCATTCAGAGCACATTGAGAACGATCTCAGTTCGATCCAATTACGGACCCTGTTTGAATATTAGCGTTCAGAATAGATTTGAAACGATCTTAGTTCGATCCAGACTAATTTCGAGTCATTGAACATTCGCTATTCCGGAAAAAATGGAGATCTCACGGTGTTCAAAACAGAAATACAGAACGGTGAAAGCGTGTAGCGGAGCGATCGCGCGAATTCTACGAAAAATGCCATCCCCGGTGTCGGATCGTTAACAACCGACCGTCAGTTCCGCCGGGCGATAGTTTGGCCAGTCTGTTTGCTTGTATCGACCCCGCTCGCTGAACAAACTGCAGCGAGCGTCGAACGAGAAAGGGGAAATCCCGTGAAACGTAGCCCGTAATCGAGCCAATTTACACCTCTGGCAAATTACAGGCGTACCGGATATCGCGTTCGATCGCCTGGCCGAGATTCGTGCGACCGTTCGCTGCCGGCCACCGCTCGCCGCGACGCGACGCGACGTGTCATTAGATCGATTATATCGCGGCGACGACCGGTAATCCACGAAAAGAACCGCCTGATAGTCCAGAATTCTACATAGAAGCTTAACAAACTGTCACCGTCAACATTATTCTTTATATCCTATTACAAAAGTCAAACACCACCAACGACTCGGTTCGCCTAGCACAGATTCCAAGAGGAAACAAAATTGGGGACTCCAGTTTCAGCCTGGCCCTAGCCTAATCGAAACATGGATATCATAGGCCTCCAGTTTGAGCCTATACGTAGTCTAATCGAAATCCAGTTATCCTAGGTCTCTAGTTTGAGCCTATACCCAGCCAAACCAAAACCTAGTTGCCCCAGGCCTCTAGTTCCAACAAAACTCAAACACCACCAACGACTCGGTTCGCCTAGCACAGATTCCAAGAGGAAACAAAATTGGGGACTCCAGTTTCAGTCTGGCCCTAGCCTAATCGAAACATGGATATCATAGGCCTCCTGTTTGAGCCTATCCGTAGCCTAATCGAAATCCAGTTATCCTAGGTCTCTAGTTTGAGCCTATACCCAGCCAAACCAAACCCTAGTTGCCCCAGGCCTCTAGTTCCAACCCTACCTTAACTGAAATCTAAATATCTTAGACCTTTAGATTGAGTATAGAGTTTAGAGTTTAGTAGTTTAGATAAGTATAAATCCAGATATCTCTAGTTTGAGCCCACCCCTAGCCTAATCAAAATCCAGTTATCCTAGCTTATCCTAGCTTAACTGAAATCTAGACATCCCAGGTATCTAGTTTGAGCATCCTCTTTTGAGAAACCTATCTTCGATGCTCTGGGAGTTCCTCGCAACACCAATGAACCGGAGAAAGAAGCTTTCGATGCACTTTCTGAGCTGGATCTGTTCTGATGGTTAATATTCGTCTCGATCGGGATCCAGAGTTTCGCCGATGGACGGATCGGTCGCGTTAATCATTGCAACGATTAACGAGGCAACGGGACGACAGGGATCACGCGTCGGCACACTGTACGCGGCGAACAAGCCTAAGTATCGTGTAAGACTCGGCTAGTGCCGTTAGAGAGCTGGACGCAACGAGAGGCTTACCGATACCTTAATGCCGTGTAATGCGATCAATGCATCGACACACAGTGACGGCAAAACGACCACAGAGCTGCGAGAGCAGGCGAGCGAGAGAGAGAGAGAGAGAGAGAGAGAGAGAGAGAGGAGGACAGACTATGTACATGCATCGACGGAGCGCGGATGAATCCGTGAGCCCCGTAAGGGTGTTACGCTACGGTTCTCCGGTTTCCGACGCGCTTAAGTGCGAGAGCACGTTAAAATCAATAGTTTGCGTGGACGACCGGGATTTGGCAAGTGAGCGTCGTCTCCCTGTCTCCCTTTCCCGCGGATTTCCTAGACGCTGGGACTATAGCGTCGCGAGATTCTCCCTTTCGCGATGAATCGAGTGGCTGAAGAGCTGCGGTGTCGTTGATCGGGTTAATTAGGTGGACGTCGCTGGCCCTGTGAAGATGTTCGACAATGTTTGAGGAGCATCTTCCCAGGAAAATTGAGTTGCGTACAGCAGCAGAGTCAGTACAACGAGTATTGAAAGTTAAGGGCACCATGGAGCTCATTGTTGATGAGTAGACATCGGATGTTTATGCAATTTCCAATTTTTATAGAAACATTTTAAGAAAGTGGAATGAAATAAAATCCTATTTTTAATGGGGACAGCCTTTGTAGATCCAAAGCAAATAAAAATCGTGTTAAATTCTCTCGAATTTTATATTATAGCATTTTTTGAACATTTCCAGAAGCCATAAATGCATAAAGATCCGCTGTCTACTGATGAGTTTAGGAATGATTGAACAGATCTAGAACAATCTTGAACAGAATTGAGTCTTTTGAGAGTGGCATTATCTATGTATTATTACTGATCTGATCGTTTCTAGAAGAAAATTTTTTCGTTTGGGTGTAATTGTGTTAACATAATGTGAACGATCCAGCAAGCCAGTGTATTAGAGATTAATAGCGTCCTAGAGCTCATTCTGAGAAAGTTTGAGAACGTTTGAAGCGACCCTCCTCTCCTCTGACGATTTTTCTTATGACAGTCGAATTGTTCCCGAGTCGCTGGGTTAGTATAGCGAGCATGATTCTTCCGGTCAGCGTGTTAGAGATTAATAGCACCCTAGAACTCATGTTGAGCAAGTTTGAGAAGGTTTGAAGCGACACATCTTTCCAGCGACGGTGTTCTCGAAAAGAATCTAGTTGTGTTTGCCACTAATACCTTCTGTACACTGTCATTGACCCATCGGGTGACAAGTTAGCAGCCTTCCGAAGATCCTGGGGACCGAGATGGAGAACGTTTGAGACATTTCGAAGGTTCCTGAATGGATTCTGCGGTAGTGTGGGAACTGTAGTAGATTTGTTAAGACAGCTCGAAATCCGGTTGTAATCCGCGGAAACCGCTTCCCTAATCGATTCGACTATTTGTATTTACGGGTCGGATGAGGTAATTGGATTGCCTAGGCGTGCTTCTGTCGCGCTGCTCCACATTCGAACCTGTCGGGAGCAACGGCGAGCGGAATTTTCAAATTCCTCGAGAAAATTCGCGCGTTCTGTGACGGGAGGGACAAAAGCCCTCCCGCCGGTACGAACGAAGGTTTAACGAACTTGATCGGCGAGCCTCCGCTCATAAGCCGAGCGAATAAATTGGTGTTTTATTATACTTCCTGGGCGAGATTGGCCCATAAAAATCTGTTTTGCATGATTGTTCGCGGGCGGGCGGCTCTCGGCTCGTTCCCCGCGGATCGTCGGTCACGTCCGAATCGCTGCCGGTCGTTGGCGGCGCGTTAACGCTGCCATCCTGTCGCAATTTCTCTCGCTAATCCCGCCCAACAGCGGTATCGATCCCGATTCAGCCGCGTTTCCAACCGGCCGACGCCCGTTTCGGCCGACTTTCCACGATGAATTATGCATGGTGCCCCCTTCGGAAATCCACCGCAGCCGCGGCTAAATTGAGCTATTCCAAAAGTTGCCGGCGAACTATCGACCGACCGGTTCTCGCGCCCGTTCCAGCCCGAACGGCCTGGAATCCCTTTGATCGCCGATCGGACACGTGCCCTTTGTTCCCCGCGGCGACGGTTCTTGCCGTTTTTTCCGCGGACCGAGACCGGATCGCTTTCACCTGATTCTCGATCGAACCGCCGATCTTCGGAGCTAATCGAACGAAAATCGATTAGCTCCCGATCGGTTTCGACGGTAAATCGAGTTAAGGCAACCGCCGAACGAGTTTTTTCTTTTACGATTAATTGTATTACCGTTTAAAGCTTCCAGAAAATGTAAAAACATTCTGTAATACGCATTGAATATATAATCGTTAAAACGTTAGAAATCAAACTCCCTACTCTACTTCGGTGAACTTGAAGAGCGAAGTTTCGCTCCGGACATAAACGACCCGGGGGTTGCCGTGCGAAGTTTAATTACACACTTTTTTTTGCAGTTCGTGATACGTCTAGAGGGATTTACCCCACCTGAAAGGTTAACGAAGAGTTAACATCTTCTGCCGCCAGTTTCCGAGTTGTCAAAAGCTTTTGAAACCCCAAACCGAAGGGGTGGTTTAACCCCCCGTGCCAGGATGCCCGCCAACGAGGAAAACACGTGTCAAATATGGTCGGCAGAGCGAGGAACGCGCAGTGTGCGATGAAAAATGATTGCCATTCCTCGTTAGCGTTGGTATCGAACAAAGGAAGGGATTCGACGGAAAACGAAGGAAATGCACCCCGCTCGATCGACCCTCCTGTCGAGCCGACCGTCAGGCTGACTGTCAGCCCTTCGGCACCGACCCTTAAATTAGCGATATTCCGGTTTGAAACCGGTGTTCGTCATCGGGAAGACACAGTTCACCGTCAACGATCCGTTAAGACAGTTCGCCAACAGAGTCATCGCGTTCAGCCCCCGAAGACCTCGTAGGGAATCGCTGCTCTGCATCGCGCGGCCCACTCGATGCCGCTGAGAACGGCCTATGGGGGTGGCTGCGCGCGATCGCGGGGGTGGCTGGAAACAAAAAACCGCGGGGTTCGAGTTGCATCGGCACGAGGGTACGGTCCCGAGGCCCGGGTTCAAGGGGTGATTATAAATCCTCGAGGGCGAGGTTGGGGTGGGCACCGACACCGATAGTCGAACGTCAAAGGCGTCGGGGACTGAATTTTCATTCCGTCGACCATCGACTGGGAAACAGGCTCGACGACGAGCCGTCCTACACGCTCTCCCATAATTATGGCGAAATTATACAGGACCTTTGACTCTGCTCCTACTCTCTCTCTCTCTTTCTCTCTTTTCTGTTTTAGGCTTCCTTTTTTTCGGAAGCCGCGTGCGAGCACCCTTTAGACGGGGGAGGAGGCTGGGGGGTCAACAGACTGGCAGTCTTCTTGATCACATGGAATGGATGATCAGTCTTCGAGGGTCGCGCTTCTAAATTTCTGAATCGTTTCGGTGGTTTATTGAATCAGTCGTTCGGAAAACCATTCTAACTGCTGGCTTTGCGATTTTCTTGCCGGAGAACCGAGAGACGCTTTGTTATAGGACTTTCATGACCCTTCACGAGCCTTCGTTAATGTCTCAGCAAGGTCTCGAAATTTTTTAACGAACACAAAATTGAAATTGAATTTCCCACGAGCGTTTGAAGAGCGCTTCCAGATTTAGAATGACCTGAGTTGACTAGCTATCGTTCAATTGCATTTGCACGTTGTGAAAAATTTTGTTGTTTTTTTTCTTTGCTAGACTGCGGATAGTTATATGCATTTATGGCTTCTAAAAATGTTTAAAAAATGCCACAATACAAAATTCCACAGAATTTATAATTGAAAAGTTAGATTGTATTCGTTGCTTGTTGGTTTTGTATTTGCTCAAAAGTCCGCAGTCTATTTATTACAATTGAGACATACCTCAGAACATTGTCTGAAATCGCTATTCTTCAAGGACAATGTCAATGCACAAGCATGATTGCACAAAGGCGATGCAAAATGGAATCGGGTGTTCCCCAGTTTTACCATGATGATTGCCACTGACCAATGAGCATTTACGAACGATCTGCCCGGAAACGATGAAGTTGTAATTCCATTGTAAATTAAGGACCGTGAAACAAGATTATAGATAACTTTAATATTGCCGTGTTTCATCGCGGCAAGGAGAGAGAACGAAAATAATTGTTGTTTCGCCGGCGACAGACGACACGCGATGTTTCCCACGTGTTTGACCGCGATTGTTATTTACAGAACGAAATCCGGCCTCTGTCGACGATATATTATACAAGCGCGAGGGGACACGAGGGGAGCGCGCGACAATTAATGAACAGGGCAGCTCGGGGAAATCTGCTCGCGGACTGATTGATTCTTCGTGCGCCTCGATTAGCATCGTTCCGACGACGCGGCGGTAGGTGATAAATGAGGTTTCAACGAGCCGTGACCAATGGCTTTTCTGTTCCTTTTTTTCGGCGTGGAAATGTTTCCTTTTTTGACTGGCACGACGAATCGACTCGCCGCTTCCGGCGTCGTTAAAAACATGACGAAATAATGCGTCTCGCAACGGTCACGCCCGTTTCAACCCTTCACTACCGGATACCGGAGTTTCCCGCGATTCTCGACAGTGGAACCATTTTTCATTAGGAATGGAAGTTGACAAACCCCCTATAGTTGCATGAAACATTCCCAGTTAACATTCGTTCAGTTTTAAATTTTCATTTCGACGAATTTTTACTCGAGGGATGCAGAAGGGTGCTCATTATTTCCAATTAATTACACCGCGAAACGAAAGAAAATCAGAAAGTTATAACACCCCTTAAACTGTGTATACATATTTTGGGGAACCCTGTATTTTCGGTGTGTTTATCAGGGAGCTGAGAGAAAAATTATGCATTATCTAGGGCCCAAAATGGGGGAATCTTCACACAAGGGGTGTGCAAGAGTTAAAAACAAAGAAAATTATTAATTTCGGGGGTTTAACAAGCGGAGAAAGAGAGGTTTAAGTGAACAAAAAGTGAATAAAAAATTGTACAGTGTCTAAGACAGAAAACGGGTGAATTTTCTCTGGAGGGGTGCGCAAGGGTTAAAAGCGAAGAGATTTAATTATTTTCGGGGGTGGGAGGAGGTTGAGCAGGAGGTCCGCGTTCTCACGGAACCGTTTGGAACGGGTCGGGCGGTTAGGATCGGTGAAAAAATAAAAGGACAGAGGGGGGAAGAGAGATAGGAGGCCTCGGACGCCGGAAGTCAACCCCACGGTCGCAAATGCACCCTTTATACGCTGGTTACGGGCTGTAGCGGCGATATAAAATTCAAAGCCACCAAGTGGCACCCTCCACGCTAACGACAGCGCCGCCCCTGAGCATCAGTATGCTAATCCGATGATTGGCTATGTTCCAAACCCCCCTCCCGTGCCCCGGCTTCCACCCCACTCTCTCTCTCTCTCTCGGGCGGCTCCATCTCCCGTTTCTCTGCGGCTTCCTGATGGGATCCGGCCACCCTTAACCGAAACCATAAGCCAAAACTAACCCTTATTCTAATTAGGCGGCGCCACGACGCGCCCCCTGCTTTGCATATTTTCTCGATTAAACCTCGCCCTTTCTTTATCCGGCCGGGCCCACGGGCGTCGCCTCAATTTCCGCAGAATTTTCCGGGTACCGCGATTTCCCGGGCCATTTATCCGAGGCCACCGCTCGAACACGGTCCGGCAAACTAACTCTTCCGCGGGGGGGGGGGTGGCTCCCGGAACCGCTAAGAACTCCACGGCGAATTTACAAGTCCGTGCAAATCGCCAAACGATCTCTCCCGAACATTTAAACCATGCTATCTGCTACACATCTAGGCAGTCCTTGGTCATCTAGATTCTCTCAGCCATATCGACTAGAAAAATATGCAGGTGAAACACAGGAGAAATCTGTATTTAGCTTGTACGAATAATAAATCCGCAGGCTAACGATCTCGAATAGGTATAAATCCGGATGATCAGAGTCTTCCAGCTTCCAAGAGATTTGGGACGGAGAAATTGCCCGCAGTTTGGGATAAATTTGAGCACGGATGAATGGTATTAACGTGGACGCCACGTCCACGCATTAGCCGGTGGTGTTCGTTACGGAATCAGTAGACGCGAGCTTGCCGATGCAACGCAACGGGGAACCAAAGCGGAATCTTTGACGAGCTGATACTCGCTTTGAAATATCCTCTTAGCGCGGGCTGGTATTCGGCGCCGATCGCTGTATCAAAGTCAAAGCGTCGCTGGACGATTTTACCCTCGATCGCAACCCTTTTTGGCCACAGGTGTCTCGGCGAGGCTCGGTCATCGCACCCGAATCATCCTCTAATGGGTCGCTCGCGGGTAGACAAATTGGCGGAGCTTATGCGCGCAGGCTTTCGAGGCCAAAAGGCAGTAAGTGCGTGTAACGAGGATTAGCGACGTTAACGAGGGCGGCACGAGACCTATGCATAGCAACTTAACCTCGTCAGAATCCACTCGAGCCTCCTCCGGGCCACCCCGCGCGCCTACCCCCTTTCGGCGACCAATGAAATTGAAATGGGTCTAGCCGGATCCCGGCTCGGCTCTCGGCGAACCCTCGCTGACATAAGCTCATAAACCAGCGATATTGAATACAAATGGACGATACCCGGCGCGGCCGACGTTCGGGGTGCAAATGAGTCCCGTGAAACCAACCCCCGAGCCCTGGGGGCTGACCCTGAGGTCGATACGCCGACCTTAATAGCGCCGGACCGAGGGGAGAGAACGAAATGATACGCGATCAATTAGATCGACCTCGAACACAACCCTGAATTACTTTTACCGCCGCTGGGGGTGGCTTCAAACGGGATGGTTAACTTCGCGTTCGCGAATCTTCGGATAAATCAGGTTCTGCACTTTGTAAATCGTTTCAGAACTATTCGAAACTTTCTCTGGAACGTGTAAACTGATCTCTGAACGCTAGGGGATGGTTTTTGCAGGGGTGGCTTTTTCCGCGTCTGTGTATCTTTGGATAAATCTGGTTTCCAAACCTTGGAAATGGTTCCAATGCGATTTTTAACTTTCTTCAAGTCATATGAACTACTTATCAAGTGGCAAGAGATAGTTTCCAAAAGGGTGACTTGTTTATCTCCCTCAATTTTTTTTTAATAAAACGTTCCCGTAACCCGCGAAATCGAATAAATTCGTATTCCTAATTCCTCTATAGTAAATCGACTGATTTTTCTTTCCTAAGGTGTAGTATTACCGGACGAACTTGGTCAAGACCCATGGAAGTCCATTTTCACTGGCACTTCGTCGAACTTTCATTAAAGTTGTTGTAATTGGTTCAGGATGGGATAAGGAATTGCTTCAACTTCGTCTCGTTTGTATGCACCGTAAATTTTGAAAGCGATACTCACTTTTTCTCGCGTTTTCCCGCCCCCGTGTCCCGGAACCCCTTCGCGAACGGGTTGTTGTCGATCTTCAGCTGTGTGATCTGCAACAAAGGATCCAATTAACACAATCAACGATGCACCGTCCAGCTATTAAACTGTGGATTTTGTGCATTTACAACAAACACTGATCAAAACGAATAGACGGAGAGCAAAATTGTGAAAAGAACGTAACCACATTCTTTTCGGCTCGTTAAAACGATCAAAAGAAGAAATACATTCTTATTTAGTTTCTGCAGTCTCCAACCGTCTTTCAAAATTTCTGCATAGTGATCCTCGGTCTGACGATTAGGTCGTCTGCATTGCAACAGATCCTACGGCGAAAGTAACTAATCCGCCTCGCGACGGATCGAGACCGAAGAAAACTTTCTAACGGTACGAGATCGATCTCGATCATCGCGAATCGCGGAATGCTGAACGTAGGATTTACAGAAACGCTATCCTTCTTCCGGCCGTACCGGGAAAAGAGATAACGGAGGGGGGCTCGCACGGCGAAAAATTCGTACAAGGGGCCCTTTTTGCGCGGGCGCAACATCAATAATAATGCGTACCGGGAACCATTCCGATTCTCCGAACCCTTTCGGCCCATCGACCAGCGCGGGGACTTTAATTAACGCGGACCGAAAGAAAAAAGAAAAAAAAAAAACAACGCACACACTCTTCTTTCCCCGAACGTTTCGCTCGTATTTTCTATCAATTTCCCCCCTCGATCGTGATTCAATTACAATTTTGTCGGCGGCTGGGAAATTCGTATAAAACCAGAAACGAGTTTTTCGAACAGTTTCCCCGATGCGGTGACTCTTTTACGCAACACACGCGATAATTACACCGTTCTCTTTAATTAGCGTAGTTAATCTGAGAGGACGCCGCCGCCGCGTGCCGGGCTAAACTTCGATAATTAATGTAGTGGCGATGGCTCGGCGATAACTTTTCGGTGGCAGCGCAGACAACGTTGTTGCACTCCACACCTTTCTACGCGAACAACGGGGCTAAATATTAATTAACGGCGGTATATATACGTGTAATTAGCCGCGGTGCTGTTCAACATGTTACATTTTGATACACGTCGGACGCCGCGCTACTAACGAGAACCTGTTCTATGCTGCGCAAAACTCCCGGCCGAAAATAGTCGCTTCTAATAATATTTTAATGAGTGGAAACTCTTCTTAATTATCAACGCGCGAACAGCCTGCGCTCTTTGCCATACAGCGACTTTCCAATAACCCTAGATAATATTCCTAGACACGGGTTTCCAGTCACAATTCTTCACTAAATCGTAGGAACATTTAAACCGGGGACTTTTATGCAAAATAAAAATTTTGTGCGTTAATTCTCCAAATCTTAGATTTCCCATAATATCCCTGGACGCTAATTTCGAGCCACTATTCTTCACTAAAACGTAGGAACAATTAAACCGGGGACTTTTATGGAAAATAAAAATTGTCACGTCTCTTCAGAAAATCAAAATGAGAATTTAACTGGACACTTTTATGAAAAATTATTCGCGTTAATTGCAAAATATAAGAGCTACCGTGAAGTTGAAGTACTTATACTGATCTGCATTTGATCCTTTGATCCTGATTTGTATCCCTTTTTGTTCTAAATGCACGAAAGCCTCAATCTAGTGACGAAGGTACCATCTTTGCGCGATAGTAGAGGCATAGAGGCATTAATTATCTAATCGGGGAAGAGGGAGGAGATTATGGGAAGATTCACTCACCTTCTCGTTCTGATAGGCAGTCACCGCGATGAACTCCGTCTCCTTGAAAACGTAACTCCTGAACGTCGAGTAGGCGAGCTGCGAGATATGGTTGGCCCTCGCCAGGTGAAACCTCGGCTGGTACTTGTGCATCGAGTTCAATATCGTCTGAAACATCCAGTCGAGCATATATTGGGACAGACTGTTCCGGGGACAGAGCTCGTGCTCGCAATCGTTTCTTTCTAGCCGCGTGAATTGTCTAGGGGAAATCGCGAACAACAGTTCGGTACACAATGTCAGTTGGCAGCACTGCAGGAGGATCGTATTCCCTAGGGGAATACCTTTCAAATGTTTCTTATTTTGTCAACCGAAGACGTCTAGAAATCTTCCTGGATATTCCTGGAACTAGTTGCGAAGCTCGAAGTTCGTCTAAACTTGCTTCGATGCTGAAAACTGATATTTAGTCTTCAGAAATTCTGTGGCCATTTTCTAGGTCCAGAAAAGGTAACGCAGCGCTGCCAACGTGTCGGACAATGTACCAAGCTGTCATTTTGTACAGGCCGATGATAAAAGCCGTTAACGGAAGAACAGAGAGAAGCAAAGCGAAAGAGAGATGCGAATTCTAGAAAAAAATCATGGCGCCTCTTTCTGTTCAAACCCGACGATGACGAAGACCCTGTAGATCTGTCGCGAATCGTTGCCCGGGAAATTGAAACGCGCGGAAGTTGCGATTTTCGCGAGACGCGCGGCTCGAAGCGATCACCGTGCTCAATAACGTACACTTTCAGCAGGATTCCAGGCGAAATAAAACGATCGATACGCTTTTAGTCGGCCGGACTCGACGCATGGATCGCATCCGCGCCGCGCGCGATGCAAATGCGCCGGCTAACAAGGTTGCACGGGACATTCCACCGCGGAATGGACGCGCCTCTGCCGGCCACTCGATAAATCCACGGGGAATCAGCGTAATTGCGTGACGGAATTTTAGTAATTCGCCGGTCGAAATCGTCGACGAAACCGACGCGACGCGACTCAACGCGATGCAACGCTTCTGTTGCCGAGTAATAAAACGACGAGCAGGATAGCCCAAGCAGAGATTCGCTTCGAAGACGGGTTATCGTTCGTTGACGAAAGTTCCATGGCTTCTCGGAGACCCGACTGCAACGACCGCATTGAAACGTCGATGTTTAAAATCTAAACATGTCTGCGTTGTTGTCAGTGACGCCGACACGCGCGCAGTAGAGTCTATCATGTTCGTAGGAACACTTTGTTCGCCGACAGTGAGTCCGAAGATGGTCTTTTAACACGTTCACTCTCGTGTCGCATTCAGAAATGAATTGTTACTATAATATATTGGAGGAAATTAATTATAGTTTTTTGTGAAATTGCGACACTTCACGTTGCCGCCTTCACGCTAAATTGTTACGATGATACGAAGATTCATGATACAAATTTGTGACAAAAACAAGTGGATTTCACTCGCAGCAGTAAACTGATTAACACTTTGACTGCCAAACTAGAAATCTCAAAAATTCCATAAAATCAAAGTAAGTTGTGTAATGAAATAAAAATTGAAAAAAATTAAATGTATGATATCGAGTAGTCCTCCTTCTTTTATTTTACAATTCCTGATCAAACTCGGTAGAACGAATATATTAACGTAAAAATTCATTTTATAACCTGGACAAATAATTCCGTCCCCCACATACGTTAAAAGAATTTTACTTCATTACTTACGAATAATATTTCAAGAAGGAAAACAATTTTTATTCAGTTCTGTTGCCTGCAATTTATGCGCGGAAATGTTTATTTCGTAGAAAAATTCACAGTCTAGATATGAAAATATACTTTGCATCAATATCGCAACGAACCGGGTGTTTGAGTGGAAGCTGCGGAGAGTAGAATGTTTGGCAAATACGGCGTTCGGATAAGGGGGTGCGAGTATGGGAGGCTGCGGCGTCCGCCATGTTGGAAAGACTTGCGTTTGTCGCGGTCGAGCAGCCTCCGATTACGCTCCGGAGAAGTACTAATTGCTCCGATCGGCGTTCGCACATATTTTCCACGGCGCCGGAGGCGTGTCGAGGCCGAAGGTCCAAGAGAAAGGAGATAGCAAGCGCGAGATAGAAAGAGAGAAGGGGGAGAGAGAGAGAGAGAGAGAAAGAGGAGAAAGAGAAAGAGAGAGGTATTCGGCTTTGATAGGCTAATGACAAACGCCTAGATTGGCCGGCTTATCAGCCGAGCAGCGCTAATTATTTCCCCTTTGTACCGAGCCGCGCGCATAATGGCGACCGCCGCGGGCCAGCAGCTTCTCTCGTATGATCGCGATTTCCTCGTACGACCGTTGCGTTGCGTTGGTCTGCGTCGGTTTTATTTATTGCCGGATCGAGGGGATCCCCACCGGGGGACGCGGATTGGACACCGTTTCTCTCTTTGCTCCCGTCGTTATCGCGACCCTCTTGCCGCACGGACCTTTGCCCTCTTTCTCTCTTTCCCCCCTCCTTCTCCTCCTCCTCCTCCTTCTCCACCTCTCCTCATCCGCCTCCCTTCATCCTCGTCCTCCTCTGGCCGAAGATCACCGCGCACGCTGCCAAAACGAAGAAACAAGCCGCCGCTCGGAGGACTTTGCTTTTTACACGGACGCCACGTATCTGCGCGAAACTTTTCCGAACGGACTCCCAGGGCTCCAAGTTTCGACGATGCTGCTGCGCGCCTGACAGCGTCGCGACGCGTCTGCAGAGTGTGCACCGTTGACCTGAACCCCCTCGAATCGCTAAGAATCGGCACCGGGACTCGGGCCGTTCGAGGAGGACGGGGATTAGGTTATTTCGAGCTGCGTCTCGTTTTGGAAACGAACTCTGCTGTGCAATTATTAGATTTCGCATCGAAATGAAAGTGTTCTACCTGATTTGCAACGAACCAGAACCAGAAGTTTAAAACCAGAACTACCAAGCACCAGATGCAAGTGGCATACATTCCATTATGATAACAACCAAATTTTATTTGTTTAGATTTGGTACCAGCTTTTTTCAAATATCAATTCAAATATTTATTAGAAAATTTTCTCGCGAAGACATCTTTGCTCCTAAAAGAACAAAATTAGAACAAAGTTATTTTGACTTGTCCAGTAGTTCTAGTGGTAATGGATAGCTTGAAAATAATATAACAGTATCTTTAAATTCTTGTAACGTTTCTACCTTTTTATATTACATTCACTCATTTTTGTCATAAATGCATAGACATTGGAAGTCTAGTAACGACCTCTATGCAAAATAAAAGTAGCCTCAGGCATCGTTGTCAGAAAATAGGGACCATAAAACGAAGGTCTGTCTTTGGATCATTCTCTACAGATTCTCATCAGTAGATGTTTATGCAATTAGCAATTTTTCTAGACGTATTTTGAGAAAGCAGAGTCAAATAAAATTTTATTTTCAGTGGTAGCAGCCATTGTAGATCGGTAATAAATCAAAATTGTACTAGATTCTATCGAATGTAATATTTGAGCATTTTTTGAAAATTATCAGAACCCATAAATGTAAAGATCTGCTCGTCAGTAGACGAGCGTTTCGACTCTGAACATTAGAGATATTTTTTATCGTTTTCCAGTGGAACACGGTCACATTCCGAATCCTTACTCATTTTGTTCAGCGTTTCACCTGCATATCCACACACAGAATGCTGTAGCAACTTCTAAAATGAAAGATGGGGAACACTTCTGGCCACGAAGGGTTAGAAGATCTATCGATTTCCGCGGCATACAAACTTCGCAGGCCGATGCTTCTCCCGCTCTTCAGGATTCTTCAGAACACCGAAGATCCAGGGACAAAGCCGGCACATAGTTGAGAGGGTCCGACTTCTGTGTCTGTTTTAAAGTAGGGGGGCAAGGTGGACGCATCGAAACGACTCGGGAGCAGGATACATATCGTGCCGCGTGAATTGACCGGCCCGATAAGGTGGAGCGGGCCAAGGAAACAGAGAGAAATAGAGAGTGAGAGGGAGAGAGAAAGAGTGAGTGGGGTACGAAGAGAGAGGACGGCAAGGAAAGTGAGAGAATATCCTGGCCGACACAGAAGCCGACGCTGCTAATGACTCTGTCCGCGGTAATCTCCGGGTGTTATCTGTCCTGGCTACCTGAGGCCCACCTACTTCGAATCACGAAGCTGCACACGCTCCTGCGGCGCATCGAACGTCTCCTCTCCCCGTTCGCCGCCGCCTGTGCGACGTCCGAGAGACCGGAACGAACCGACGACGTCGCCGGATGATATTGGTCTCTCTCCAGAGAGAAAGAGAGAGAGAGGGAGAGGGGAGGGGGTAGAATGAGTTTTCGAGAGAGTCCGAAGAGACCAGGTTTCGCGAACGAGAGAGGAGATCCGGTCGCGGCGTCTTGGATCCTTCGTCGAGAGGATTTGATTCGCGTTACGACCGCTGGAATTCAACGGATCCGGCCGGCTGTGAGGTCTGGAGCGGGTAATTGGCCAGGCTGCCTCGTCAACATCGAAGCGAACGAGCGTGCCACGACGACCGTGAGCCTCGCGAAGTTTCGATCGTTTTCCATCCGTATCCGAGAAAAATTGAATCTTTCTGCGATCGCTCCGAACCACCTCCAACAGAAGAGTCGACCGGCCCGGTCTTTTTTAGAATAAATCCTTCATTTGGGATCGCGTTGGATTCCATTTTATGCTGTACGTTTGCTCTAATGTTTATCTTTTTTTTTCCTACGTGTTGCGTTAGTCAGCGAAACGAAATTTAATTGTTAGATGCAATCTCAATCTTGAAGTCACCGATGTCACTTGAATTACTCAAAAATAGTCCTCTCGTCTTAAACCACCCAGGTGTCACTCGCGTTCTCCAAAAAATCTTTCTTTACGTCGCGATCGAAATTCTTGGATCACGTTATTGAGACTGAGTTGATTTACGAAAATCCTCGACGAGGGGCCACAGACTTCCAAAAATTCTGGAACACAGTGAATTCTCGGTATACGTCAACAACACGAGCCTTGGCGACATATATAGAGAAATCACTGTACTCGCCGGGAGATAATTGTCCTGACAGGTTCAATATAAACAGTTTGGACAGATAATCCTCAGCTGAGAATTTCGAGTGAATCGGGATTAGGGGCTTCGACTTCGCGCGGACCGGAAGCTGAAGACGCGCGAAGAAAGGAGCGAAGAGCGTGGGAGAATGAAGAAGAGGTTGGGAAGAGAAAGCGAAGTCTTGCACACCTTATTAAAAAGTCCTGAAGACGAAGAGAGAGAGAGAGAGAGAGAGAGAGAGAGAGAGAGAGAAGTCGTCGACCGTTGCTCGGCAGGCGAGTTCCCGCGAGGAAAGCGAAGTGAAAAAGAAAAGCAGAAGCGGGGAGAAGGAAGGAAGCTCTCGGCTCTCGGTCTCTCTCTCTCTCTCGGAGTCTGTGTGCACCGCAAACTAACCGCGCACAGTTGCCTTATGTACGGAGTCTAAGTAATCCTCGAACCATCAGCTAACTTCTTAACCCTCAAAGTGAAAAGGGCCGCCTGCAGGCGAAGAAGACGTAGAAGAAGCAGAAGAAAGGGGGGTTAGGGTGTGGGCGAGGGGAAAGAGTGAGAGCGAGAGCGAGAGAGAAAGACCGAGCAGGAGAGGAGAGAGAGAGAGAGGAGGGCCGCTTTGTCTGGCGTTTGTTCGCCGGCTCGGTTCTTTCGACGCGCGAGAGTTTCCGCGCGGCCGCGGAAAAGGAGTCGTCGATGACTGAGAACGGGAGGCCGGCAAACCCTTTCGCAGCCGAGAGACTTGTTTGCCCTTCTGTACGATCAGTTGACCAAACAACTCGGTCAGGACTTGGCTCGCGACAAGCTCGCGTGCACCAACCGTGCATCAACGGTGCACCGGCGAGAGTCGGATTCCTCTCTATTGACTCGCTATCGCCGGTCTCTGCATCTCCGACACGAGCAAACTCGCTTTTCCACGTATTCTACTCCTTCTGCTATTCTTATATTCTTGCATCGTTCGTGAAATATCCTAATACCCTCCCTTAGATATTTTAGGTCTCTAAATGGCAGTGAACAAGCACATTTCATAACAGCAAATAGATTGGGTTCACAATTGACAGTCAATTACTGGCAGTGATAATTCAAGATTCTTTTACACCACATTTCGCCTTTGACATTTTAGAGCCCTGACTAAAGGGTAGACAAATTTTGATCAGCCCAACGCCTAAGTAAGATTTTATTTTTGATAAATACCCCACTAGTACCAGTAATGACACTGTAAATCATTTTTCTTCTTCAAGATATAGGGCTGAAGTGCACTCTGAATTACCAAGGTATTACCAAGGCATTTCTCATGCACTCATAATAAAAAAATATAAATATTATACGTGGAAATGGGATCAGTTTCGTATGAATAAGATAAAAATATTCTAAGGCGGAAAAAATATGACACGGTGAATTAAACGCCAACACTAATAGTTGTAAAGATTTGTCGAGATATATAGATGATGGTTTAAAGTAAGATGTTGAGCTACTCTCTCCCCTATCAGACAGCTAAATAAAGTCTGTTCTGAGAATCGACAAACGTTTCTGACGGGGGGATGCTTCGGACTCGACTCGAGGGGTGAGTTGTCGAATTTAGAGCAGCTGCTACATTGAATCGCAATGTGTCTTGGTAAGGGGAAATATTATGATAGGATTAGTGGTATTAACCCTTGCAAGGCGGACGCTTAATCCCCTCAAATTCTTATGCATCAATTTTCTTTTACACATTACTCAACCCAATTCTTCCTGATCAATGTTAATCCTTCTATCGAATTGAATATAAATAGGCAATAATTTAAATTGATTGCTAGAAAATTAGAATTTATATGGAACACTTATACCCAGACTGCGGATTTTAAAAATAAAAATCGAATTAATTTGAAGATGCAAGGAATTTATAGGCATCCATCTCTGTTCTTAACAATTTCAATATACTGGAAATAGTACAATCAAAATGGACACAAGTTTCACCTTCTAGCCATCCCTTAATTGACTATGCGACTGAGGAATTCCATTAGAAAAGAGTAACGTCAACCGAAAAGTGTTTCCAGTGGTATGAGCCTGTCGCAGTCAGACAAACTTCGCACCGGACATTCCGCCGCAGTTTATTGATTCGAGTGGTTGTTAAACAAGATTAACTTTGCCGTCTACTTTTTCGACGTTCGACAACTTCGACCCGAAGTGAAACGCCTCGAGAAAACACTCGATAACAATTCCAGATGAGAAGCTTCTACGTTAGAGGTTCGATACCGATGAATTCCCAACGATTCAGAAAAATTCGGAAGAAATAATCGCCGGCAGGGAAGAGCATCGAGGGGGGTTGAACCGGGCCTTCCCTTTAATCTCGAGAGGTCGCAGGCGGTTTTTCTGGCGAAAAGGGATTAACAAACTGGAGCTAGCCGAAGTTTCTCCTTCGTCGGAGCGGCAAAGCGGCAGCACCAGCCGAAAGGAGCGCGCACTGGAAACGCTAAAAAGAACTAGTAGCCTTGGCAGAAGAAGAAGAGGAAGAAGAAGAAGAAGAAGAAGAAGAAGAAGAAGACGAAGGAGACGAAGGTAAAAGGAAGAAAGTAAAGTAAAAGAAGGTTGTATAGGGGTGGGAGAAAAGACGCGGACGCGTCAGACGCAGGGCAGGGTGAAAGGGTGGCGAGAACAGTGGCGCCACCTCGGCAGAAAGCGGCAGAGGAGCGAAAGCGAGCAGGCAGGCAGGCAGGCAAGCAAGCACACGGAAAGGCAAGGCTTGGAAGGCGGCTGGCAGGCAAACGGAGGGTCCTCTATCCGTGTGTCCGGGGGTGCGAGAAAGAAAAGGCGAGGCAACGGCGACGGGGATGGTACGCGGAAGAGGAGAAGGAAGGAGGTGGTCGTCCTGGTATCGACCGGCTGAAAAAGGGGTGGATTTTTCTACCCCTGGGCGGAGGACCAGCGTTAGGGGGACGTGTTCTGGACTCGATTGCGGCTGGCCCACCTCTGATCTCTCCCGGCCTCGCAAGGAAACCGACCCTCTGCTCGGTTAACTTTCCCTCTACCCCCAACTTCCTCGCGCAGCTTATTTGGGGGATGTTCTTTCACTTTCCTTCTATCCTCCTTTTTATTTCCCTTGCCCCTCTCTCCCTCTCTCTCTCTCTTTCTCCTCTCTCCTCTTACGAACGTGTTTCTTCGCCGACCGATACCGGGGCGAGCAACTCCTTAAAAGCTTCGTCCTCGAAATTTGACCGAGGAACACCGAGCCGTGCAACCCCTGCCCGTAGATTAGGGCCGCCGACGCCGATTAGATACAAGCCTGCGGTTCATGGTTCCGGGGAAACACACCTACGACCATCCCCAATCTTCCACCATTGTTCTTTACACGCTCCCTGCCGCTGTCATGCTACGCGACATTCGCAATTTACCTAACCCTCACGCACTACGATTTATTTTACGATTGCGGTGAGCAGAAATTTTATATCGTTCTTAATTCTCATTCTATGTCTATTTTCCGAAGGCTATGTATCGACAACGACAAAATAGATTTTTATTTCGTCCTAAAGGCAATTTTGGGCTGTTATACAGATGAAGAATTCTGTATTTTTATAACCTTTCTTGTTTACCCAGTTGTTAAACGCCCTTGGGATACAGACGGTGCTGAGGGCAAGGGTCGAGGATGAGATACTGTAAAAATATAAAATTGCTGTTAAAGAGGATTAGGCCATTTGGAAAGTGACTATTAGCAAGAACTGAGCACACAGACGTCCTTAGGTAGTGTCCTAAACGTATAGACGATAGGGGTTAATTTCTCATGTAGCAACCAGTACACTTTTCAGCGCTGTTGTTCAAGGTATTGCTAATTGGCTTTACCGTGAGATACTGTAAAAGTCGCTGATAACGCTAGGTTTACGAAGTACTAAAAGTGACCGTTTTACATTACCTTATAAAAATAACAAGAATGTGCCGCCCAAATTTTTGGCCATTTAAATTTAATCTGTGGAATAATTCCTCAAGGATGTATCATTAGAATCCGAATAATTGTGAATTAAAGACCCGTCATTTTGACGAGTCCCATAAAACCTAGTGTTCAAGGGGATTTTTGTGCTCGGGAAGGGACTATCGGGCAAGAGCGAGTTCGGAGACGTTTCCAGGCGAACTAGCTCGTGCAATCGCCTCGATTGATCCTGGAGCCGAAGAGCACACGGGCACACCCGTGCTCCCCGGGGATCGAAGAAAGGGAAAATGCGTTCCGGCGGCGCGGCGGGCGAGGCCCGACACCTTTATCTATCTCGCATCGCGTTTTATCGTCGGTCGTCGGCCATCGGGAATTAGGCCGCGATCGTCCAGGAAGGAAGGAAGGAAGGAAGGAAGGAAGGAAGGAAGGGAAACGAGAAGGAACACCATCGTCCGAAGAGCAGTTCCTCCCGGTGGTGTTCGGGCATCGACTCGCGTTCCCATTGGTCGAGGTCGAGCTCACGTGCGAGTCGGCCATAATGCCGTGAACCGGATGATGGAAAAGCCACCCTCGATTCGGGCCAATTAGCTTCCGGCCGAGTAAGTGGCAGAGAAAGCCCCCCAGGAGGATCCATTTCTTTCCCTCTTTTCTGCTCACGAAATTCCCGACGGCTCTGGGAAAAACCAAGAGAGAGGGAGAAAGAGAGAGAGAGAGAGAGAGAGAGAGAAGCCTAACTACGGGCCGTCGAACGAGCAACGACACCAGGCCTAATTCGTTCCCGGAACGAACGTGAAGAAGCAGAGGCGAGAGCGAGACTCCTTCCCGCGGTTCTTCCCCGAAGTTAGATCCAATCCGGGGATTAATTGGATTCCGGGGAATCGGCTCGGTGTCAAAGTTTGTCGGAGCCGATAAACGGCCGCTTCCGAGTAGCAGCGCCGTTTCCATTCAGCCCGAGATTCAATCGAGATTCGCGTGGGAGTCAGCTCGTGATTTCGGCCGGGCTAATAACCACCGTCCTGCTCACTGTCCTTCTTGTTGTTGCCTCTTTACCAATGAAACGAGTTCGCATGACAGCTCCGCCGCCGCGGGGGTGACAGTTTCCACGAATTACTCTATCGATGAATAGAAACCGTGTTCATTCAGCCGTACGACGGGACGCGCGACCGAGTTAAAGAGCGTCTTAGTTCGTTATCTCTCGAGATCCCCTTTCAATTACTTCGTATCGCCGGATTGCCGAACGATTCTGGGTACTCGGCACGTTCGTGTCCCGGACACTCGCTCCGGATCGTAGAACGTTAGGTGACCATTCTCAAGAAGTTTCGATGAAGATTCGTTGGGTTCGCAGCCCAAGAAAAATGACTTTTTCCATTTGCGTTGCAAGTCTGACGATTTTCTTTTGCGCGGTTTTTGACGCATTTATGGCAAAATTGGGAAATTATTATTAGAAATACAGTCGAGTCGGAAAGTAAGTTAACATTTGATGATATGTAGGCAACGAATATGATGAATAAAATCAAGTTGTTGTATTGTTTTTATTTAGGAGGTGTAAGGAAATAAACAAATATGTTAGTAAAACATATATTATCATTATTAAAGATTAAAGACATGTCATATTCATTTGCCTGCATACACCAGTCGTTAACTTACTTTCCGACTCGACTGTAATCGGGCACGAATTTCTGCGCTAATGAAATAGTAGAGAGCCAAAAAAATTTAAGAAGGTCAATACAATTGAGTTGAATCAGTTAAGATTGAGCCGAAATTCGCGCGAAATTCAATTCGCCCGATTGCTCTTCGACGTAAATCCCCCTGTACAATTTTATTCGCTCTCTTTCTTTAACCGCGATCTGCAGCCTTCGTTTAACAAACGAACCAACAAAGAATTGATCGATGGTAGCGTTTATCGAGAGTGGACAACCGTCGATCGCATTCAGACACGAAGCATCGGATGGAACAGCGAGGATGCTCGTGCTTGCTCCTCGGATATCGATAGCCCCGTTTAATCGTAAATTAGCAGGCCGGTGTCGAGTTAACGGACGACGATAGTACCTATTTACTTTTATTCAATGATCAAAGAACCGCGTCAAGCCGATAACGCTTATCTGGCCGCAGCACAGTGGACCCATTCAACGCGGATTCGCCGCCGCGGCTGCGAATTTCTGCGCAATTCCATCGTTACGCGGAGAACAGGGCGACGGCCATTAACGTGCGAGTCGCGGGCTTTTTGAACTCTGTTTTCTACACTGCGTGTCGCTAACACGGGTCGCCGAAGAAGTCGTTAATAAATATACCTCGGATATTATGCATTTATAACAATGGTGGACAGGTCGATCACCCAAAACAGAAAAGATATTGGAGACATTTAACACTAGAAAGACGGGAGCTTAGTATATACCTATATTGCCTGAAAGCAGTCAAAATGACTGCATTGTGAAAAAATAACTAATGCGCAAAGAAATTTGTTTAACAGTAATTTTTAATATATTTTATATCACTTACAGTCATATAACAAGTTATTAATAAGTATTAGCAATAAAAAAAAATGTATTTCAGTTCGAAAAAAAATAATTTAAAGCAGTCAAAATGACTTGCTTAGGCAATCTAGTGTTAAACGTATCAAGCGATTAACAATGATCCTACAGAGCCTTGAAAGTAACTGAGTAACCGAGTAAGTAACTAAGTAACTTGTAAAAATGACAAGACCGAATTTATGTAGACTATGTGCGGTTTTTCTTTTGTAATATGTGCTGTACTGAAGATATTTATTCATAATTATTATAAAGCGTCTTTTTATGACTTCAATAATTGTAAAATGAAAAATCTGGAACTGGTAATTTTGACTGGTGGTGGTAGGTTTAGCGTTAAAGGGATAATAGTCCGTTGATTATTGGATATTTCGCCTAAACCGACGATGTTTCCATCGCATTGAGATAGTTTCGCCGTAAACACCGACCGTAGCGGTCAGCTCCGGCGCAGAGCGTAGCTCGAGCGTTGTTTACTTAACTCGATTTGTCCCCATTGTGCCGGGGCAAAGATTGCTGAATAAGTTAATTAGCAAATCACCGGAAATTAATAATAATGAGGACGGTCGTGACTCTGCAATTCCCTGTCGAGGGACTAAAATTATAAGCCCGGCCCATCGGCCGCCTCGCGTCCACCGCGCCGAGGAACCTCGATCATCTTTCCTGGAGCGTCGATTCATCGTGTAATAATTTTTAAGAAATTTGAAAAAATATCCCGATCACAATAAATTTTGGCAATTCGATGAGATATTTTCTCTCTAGTATGCAGGGAAATTGTATGTGAATTTTACAATTCGAAATTGTCCGGACACGAATGACAACCCCCTTCACAATTTAAGGGTTGATTCCTCGTTATCCAATAATGTTTCTACTTGCACTATTTTTGCTCCATATTGTGAGAAATGGTATGCGTATAAATATGAATATATAAAATGTATGAAAGAAAAAGTGAAGAGTGCAACATAAGTTTATAATGTCGATTTTCCGATTAATGTTGCAAGCTGAACGCGACCAGGGACGATCGAAGTTGTATAATTTCGAATAAATTGTTATCAACCAGTCCGACAACGTCTCGTATAGTCCGCCACACCCCCGACGAAGAGTTAACGGGTTGGCGTTCCTCCAACCCTCGATTTCGTATTGGAATCGAGAGAACAGCAATTTCCGAAGGGACACGAAGAAAGAGAGGAGAACACGGCGCCGATCGTTCAGCATCCCCCAAAGATCTTTTGTGAAGGGAAAAAAATATATGACAGAAAGAAAAATCCACCCCCGATCGTCGGGGATCGTCGCGCTGTCGCTCGATCTGTGCGAAAAAAAGTACAGAGAACGTAGCGAGAGAGGGGGGGGGGAGGGAGGAAAGAGAAAGAGAGAAGGAAAACACGGCGAAGGAAAACGTTAAACGGAAATCAGCCGACCGCTCACAAAGAACTGTCGGGCTGCGGGCCGGGGGAGGAAAAAAAACCTCTTTGATGGCTGCACCGCGGTCTCTGCGAGCTGGAACACGCTCGAAAAGATGGAAAATACCGTGGGGAGCTGTGCGGGGGCGGGGTAAGTGTGAAATTGCCGGCGATGCTCCGCGAGAACCGGAATTTCCCTTCTACGCGCCGCAAAACCGGAATATTTCAGGGGTGCGTTTCAGACGGACGCGACGCATCCGCGGAAATATTTCCTCGATACCCTAGCCCTGGAAAATGCATCCCCGAACCGAGAATGCGTTTCCCCCCACGTTCGCGAACTCGCCGATATTCCATCACCGTCGCCATCGCGATTTCATTTCGATTCTCTACAAAAATCGCACGAAATTCCGCTAATTCGACAATGCCTGCAAACTCGCCTTCCCTCGTCGCTCTCGTCGCGATTTCATTTGAAAAAAAATCTCGCGAAATTCCTTTAATCGACAACGCTTGCAAATTCGTGTGCGTTCTCGCGCCATTGTCGTCGCGATTTCACTTCGATTTCACGGAAAAATCCCGTGAAATTCCGCTAAACGAAGACGCTCGCTCGATCGCCGATGCTCGTTCGCCGTCGTCATCGCGATTCCATTACGTTACGGTACAAAAATCTCGTGAAATTCCGCTGTTTATCGTCGCCGCGCAGCATGATCGAAAGAGGATCGTGTCGCGCGTAAATAAACTGCGGCGCAGATGCCGCAATCTACGTTTTCCCCGAACAATTAGTACCCGA
This sequence comes from Seladonia tumulorum, assembly GCA_913789895.3. Lineage (NCBI taxonomy): Eukaryota > Metazoa > Arthropoda > Insecta > Hymenoptera > Halictidae > Seladonia > Seladonia tumulorum. Next base: position 2,047,057 of record OU565266.1, on the reverse strand, counting down.
GGGACATTAAGCGAGCATCGAGTTATCTAAATGCGCTTCGGTATTGTCGACCGAGACCGTCCTTTCTTTTAAACTTTCCTCATTAGCTAATCAATTACAAATTTGCCCGATACCCGGACAAATAAAGTTATTAAACCGCCGAGTGTCGCGGGGAAAAAAAAAGTTCGTTATCTGCCGCGCGTGACAAACAAGATAAATCGCTCGACCGCTGGCTCGCTCGCCGATCCGAATTACGCAACGATCTCGCTCCGGCACTTGCGTTGTCGATCGCGGCACAACGATCCAGCAGATGATCCCGCTGATTTTTCACGCGAGGGGGTGAGACTTTTTATTCGGAATCTGTGCAACGTCTTCGGAGACATTGCGAAACACTAATTCAAACCAAATTCTACGAAATATTCTTGTACTCGTTATTTAGTTTGTGATGAGATTATTTTACAATCTGTTTACTAGCTTCTACTAGTCACTAATCCTTAAATATTGACACTAGACTTGATTTCAAATGTTTATTTCTACAATTGCGGAGGTATTATAGAAGTTTATTTTTAAAATTATGGTTAGGAGAAATTAGATCGACATACATACAAAAATTATCAATTTTTTCTTGACAGAAGAAAGTGCGAGGGAGCTTCAGAGGTATTGGAAAATGTTCAGAGTGCCGAGGGTTGTTTCGGTATAATTTCCTCGATCATCTTTCGACAAATAGAACGTTGTATCTCGTGGCGTAGTTTTTAGAAAATTCGCAGTGCAGGGGAAGCCGAGAAATTGCGGGCTCTGTTCTTCGATCGAGCACAATAGGCGTGGAATGATTCTCCGTCGGCGGTTCCCTAATCGTTTCCCGATCTCCATAACAATTTCCCGGGGCGGTTTTCCCGTCGAAACAGCGTCCACCGGCCACCCCCGATCCGATGTCGCCGGTTGACCAACAATGGTGCTGATTGAAACCAATTATCGGACCTTTCTTCCTTCTACTTTTTAAGTTGCCGCCGCGGTGCCGGTGACACCCTTGGGCTGCCGCGGCGGTTTCCGCTCGAGATGCTGCGACCCTGTGATTTTCACGGGGTGACGGGGTCAAACGTAAAAAGAGGGAGAGCAGGGGAAAGAAAAAAAAAGAAAAATGCGAGAAACGAGGAAGCCGGCCCGGGGGCGGTTGGCAGCCGCCAGCGGCGGAAAGAAGAAAAGGGGGGAAAACAAGGGACGGAAGGAGAATTCCTGAATGCCTCGAACCACCGAGAGAGAGAGAGAGAGAGAGAGAAAACCACCCCCGTCGTTTCCAAGTTCGCTTTGTCCACCCCCGCCAGCTGGTAATCGACCAAGCCGTTTTTTCGAATACAAATGAGAGAAAGAGAGAGGCCCCTGTTTTCTCCTGGGTCGCCGCGACTGACCGTTCCGCTCCATCGATTTTTCAAGCTGTTCGAAGACACCGGCGACGGTTTTCGAAAATCTATCCGGGAGTCGTCCGAAGACAAAGACACCGCCGTGAAACGAAAGCCGTGTCGGCCAATAAGCTTGTTTACAATTTCCTGCGGGACAATATTTAATTGCCGCGGGGTGTCTCTCTCTTTTTCTCTCTCTTTCTGTCTGTTCACCGGAGGAAGCGGCGAGGAAAAAGAGCAAACAGTGCTTCCGCATTTAAATGCGAAAAAAACTAGCTTCAGTTTATCTCAGCCGGGGGAAGACAAGGAGAACGAGAGAGTTGGAGGAGAGCAGCGTGGTGCCGACAAAAAGGAGGCGAGGAAAAAAGAGGAGGCCAGCTCGTTAACAATTAAAGCGTTGACAGAGAGTTACAAGACGTCCGTTTTCGTGCTGGGCCCACGGGTTTCCAGAAGGATCGGCCGAAAATGATCGTAAATATGGATAGCCGACGCTCGTAAAGAAGATAAATAGGAGGGGCGAAAGATCGGGAATTGAAGCGTGCATTAAGTGTCCCCGTGGCTCGAGAAAGAAAAAGAGAGAAACAGAGAGAGAGAGAGAGAGAGAGAGAGAGAGAGAGAGAGAGAGAGAGAAACGGAGATTCGTTCGACACGACTTCGTCGCGTTTTTTCATCTTCTCATCGTCGTTACCCACCGGACGGACAGAGTTTCGTGGCAACCGATTTATCGTTACCCGGTATCCGTGACCCCCGAGAAGAGGGGCAGGCGGACGTTCGGATAACCTCAAAGTTCAGAACGCTCTATCACAATCTGTCTCAATAATTCGGCTCGGAGAGAGATGCGCGTTGTCCGCTCGTAATCGACGTGTCGACTACTTTTTTCTTTTACCGTCATGGGAACGGCCGATTTTTTATCGGGACACCGAAACTCTCCCGGGACCTCAGCTGAAGCCGGGGGCTCATCGGTAGCTGAGAAACTGGGCCCCTGAAGGCGACAAAAATTCTCTAAAACCAGCTCTAGAACATTTTCTGAACCCAGCTCGAGATTGCTACCCGATCGTCGCAGGAAGCAATCGTCAGGAGTTTTCCGGAGATCATAGATGCTGAATATAGTAGCATTATACTAATAAGCGAAACAATTTAAACTATCTTGAATTCATCGTGGAACATTACACCAGCAAGATTGAGGCTCGTCGCGACCAAGGGGATAAGGACGTGTAGGGTACGGCAGGGAAGTATTCAGCCATTTTGAACACCCCCAGGAGTTGACAACCATTTCAATGGGACTTTTCTGCGAATTTGTGAACAGTCCCCCTTCCGACTACTATCCAATCGGTAATGGAACGTCGTTGATGAAGCTGCTGCAAAATGTTCGTGTACAAAGATCGGGTTCCGTCAATCTAGCGTGATCAATCTCTTAATAAACTCTGCCTGGATTTCTCCGTTCCAGATCTGTTAAAATACAGATGCTACAACTCCAAATTAATTTCTGTTTCATTGTTAACAATATTCGAGACAGCCAGGCAATTTTAAAAATACCTCAAGATTCATTTAGAGTTTGTAAAATTTTGTGTTAACATGGTGCAAATTGAATGCGTATTTTTATGCATTTATGGAGAAACTGAAGAGGTGAAATTTCAGAAGATAAAAGATTAGAAAATTCTAAGAATATCGTGTTGTTTATTAAGGGGCGAGATTAATTTTCCTTTAACCCCCCATTATCACGATCTCGATTTTTTATAAATAGTCTTGCACTCCTAAGAGTGCACAGAAATGCAATTTAATTTAATAAATTTAATTTTTGGACACCATCGACCGGCAAACATTTTTGGCAGGCTTATGGGCAAAGGTCGAGCTAATAGGCTGTCGCAGGAGTCCCGCGGGGACCAGGAAACCGGCGCGGCAGCGTGTGTAATTAAACGTGTTTGCAGAGGCGTCCGCGGAGTGGCACAAAAGGTGTCCGCGGGTCCGAGGAAGCGCGATTGGGCCCCGAGGGCCTGGGGGCCCCGGTAGGAAAGTGGAGAACGGGCCCCGTGCAAACACCGGGCCGTCTCCCACGGAGGCAGTAAGTGAGCGAGTCCGGTCGCTCGTTCGAAAACATCCGAACGACAAACAGCAAGGAGTCGCGTTTCGTCCGACTGTCGTTCGGCGGTTCGTTAATGGAGTTTGCGCGGCGGTCCCTGTGATGTCCGATCGTCGAATCGGACCCTGTGTCCCCGGGGTCCTCCTGGAAAGAAAAAGGAGGGGACTGCGCGGGTGCTTGACACCGAGGGGTGGCCAAACAGTCGCGTCCTAGACTCTAAACTGTCAGCTCCTGGTTTCGGATCGATCCAAAGACATTTTGCTCGTGGAGACAATTACGAAAATATAGACTACCGTGTATGGGTTTCTATCATCAGCACATTTTATATTAGAATAATTTCAGAACATTAGTCTCAGCACAATAAAATCATTTAATAAAATTCTTTTTGGCTCCCCTTAACCCCTTGACCTACAATAACGAGCCAGACTCGTGATGAAGATTCTGAATAGACTCCAATAAATGTGAACGTTATTAATTTCCTTTAAACTGAAATAAAATTCTATTTTGTTGTAGTTGATATATGTCGTTTGAAGAATACATAGGCATACAATAAATATCAATTATCTTCTTCTTCTATGAAATTCTGAACGATGAAGAATTCCTCATCATTATAATCATAAAATAAATAGTAGTGCAAGGGGTTAATTTGCAGTCGATGATAACGATTTTTATTTCGCATAAAGACGATCCGAAAATGATCCAGCACGGCCGATAGGTTGATCCCATCGCTAGCATCCAGGGGAAGAGATAAGTGAAAACAGTAGTCGCGATCGAACGCGAAAAAATGCTCGTCCCATTATTCCGTCGACTAATGGCCGACGACGGTAACCGCGGCCACGGAATGGAGGCTACGCGCGGAATCCGAAGGATCCCGATGAAAATCCCAGTCGATGTCGGGATTTCTTCGAAAGGCTCGAAGGCCGCCGGTGTCTGTCTCCGTTCCCGGCAGTTCCAATTTTTACAGATTCGTTGTTCCCAGCCATCTTATCCCGGCCGGCTGACTCATCTCGCGGGGTCAATCTCCCAAAAGACGCCATTCTTCCCGAAGAACATTTTACCCGCCGCGGTTCTTCGTACTTTTTCCTTTCAACAATGTCCGTTGCAAAACTGCACGGCGGATCAAAATCGGAATTTGCGCGACGAACTTTCCAACTGGAACTCCCAGGTTTATTTCTAGTTTGACAGCGAACAATTCCTGACCGAACTTTACTGTTCACGAAGTATTCTGTGTATTCTGTGTTTTATCGCGCTTTTGTTGGACGGGGACGGGACAAGATAACGGTAATAATTATAACAGTATGGTGCATAGATTTTGTATGAGTAAATTGAGTGGCTGAAATTTATTACAGTCTAACGATTAAATGAATAGAGCAATATAAGAATATTATTTTAGACTTAATAAAATTATTAAAGAAGGGGGAGAAGAGGTTTTATTTTACATAAAAACATGCTGTCTAGTTATTCCTGAGCTTGTAATTTTTAATTTCTTTCGTTAGGCACATATCTTGTGCTAGAATGTGTGCACAAGAAATGGCTCCAAGAATTGATTTAAAAAAATCGGTGAAGCTGCAAATGTGAGTATTGTATGTTGATGAGCGACAGGGCAATCGGACGAATTCGGATTGTTTCGCATGTTTTCGCGAAACCGGAAATCCACGAACTGGCGAGTTTCTCTGTATTCGGATGGCGCCGAAGAAGGCCCGCGCCAGACGTCTAAATCGCGCGGGGAAAAAGAGTAAGATGGAACAAGACGGGGCCGCATTATGTTTCGGTAATTGGCCGAATCCAACGATGTTTTCAATTTGCTCAAAGGCGCCGCTTGTGCGTGGTGTAGGTGGCCGAAAAGGGAGGGGCCCTGGTCGCCAAAAAACCGGGACAACACGCGTCCCTAACCTCGCATCTCTCATAATCTCTCGCAGGCTGTGAAAACTCAAGAGCGGCCCTGCGCATTGCATGCTGTGCAATCGTTTCAACGATCAGAATTCTTTCAGCAACAATTATAAATTCTAACGATTTAAGGTTTAAGAATTTAGTCGCGACTTAACGGCAGAGAGCAATAAATAAATACTACTATAAACCGTCCAAGTATTAAAATCTATTATATTCAAATAAAAGATTCAATTATTCAGTTAATTTAATTATTTTGATACGTGGCTGAATGGAGAAGAATGTACAATTCCAATGGAAGTAACTTTATCATTTCGATATTTGCGAGCTAGAAAGATATAAAATCTGTCATTGGACAGGTTTAGCGTTAAAAAATTGCGACAAATGCGACCGAGCGAATGAATTACACGTCGTCCTGGCAAGATCTGATCAAAGTGGAGTACAGGGCAAGGTGTTCGAAAAATGCGGCAGATAAGAGTGAAAGATCGCTTGGAAACTTTTCGAGGGAGACTATAACAAAGTGGAATGTTGTCGTTGTCGTCGCGTACGAGTTGCTGACGCCAGCGAAATTTTCCTCGGCACGATCTACTTGTTGTGGCGTCGGTGCAGAAGAGGCCTCGATCGATTTCCGGTTGTTCCTCTCGGAATATAATCGCGCTAACTCGAAATAACTGGCTGAAACGTTCCAAACACCGGCATGCCCGGCTCGATAAACACGATACACTCTATAAATAACAATATTCCATGGGCGACTACAATGGAACAACGGGTGCATGTAAACACCGGCACGATGCAAATCAGGCTATAAACTTCGTTTCCGAGGGAAGGAGGGTGTGTTCATCTCTCCTTCTCTCTCTCTCTCTCACTCTCTCTCTCACTCTCTCTCGGTCTCTCTCTCCTCGTTCTGACGTTGCGTGTCGGGGAACTTCGCGGGAACTTCGAGCCCTCCACTCGACTAGTTTCTTCGTTGCAACAATGTTTGTTTCTTCGTGGCGAAAACTTTCTTCCTCCGTTCATCCCTTTCCTCGTACCGCGTAATCGCCGGCGAAACTTTTGCCCGCGGACGGAATCAGTCTCGTTGACAAATTGCTTATTAACTCCGCAGATACCGAGAACCAAACGCAATCCAAATGCGAAGAAAATATAGCAAATTCTCGATATATGTCAACAAGACGGGTCTTGTCACGTCGTGTATCGTGCAGGAGACGTACCCCAGCCCTGTAATGTTTACACTATCATGCTTTGCGGCCCTTCACGAGGTATACCTCACGGTACTGGGAATAATTCCGAGACGATTATCATTCAGACCTTGACGACATATATAGAGAAATCACTGTAAGTCATGATCAGACTGTTATAGTGATTCGCTCTTGCTTGGGTATTCTACTGGTGTGCTTACAAAAATGATTTGTCTATTGTTCTGTCTAAAATTAAAAATGAAAAATGTGTTACTGCTTTTTCCGGAAAATCGTTCAAACAATTACCTACAGTCGTTCTCTTAATAAATTATCGCAGAGCTTGTGTTCGTTCTATTATTTAATTTAGCTTCGGGAAATTATTCGCTATCGTTTATGTCGTTATAACTTAAAAAAACGTTTTTCCTGTTGTTCAGAACGTTTCGAGCAATCGATTACTGTCTCTAGTGTTCCACAAAACAATCAATTAATCCCGCAGTGTAGTTATACTCTTAGAAAAGAGTGTCTCTAAAACAAATCCTAGAACGAATAGCTTTTGCCGGGGCCTGTGTGCTCGCACGCGTGAATGAATCGCTATGAGGTTCTCTGTGATCGCGAACGAATTGCTTTCACGATCGAATCTTAATTTGTGCGTCGATACGAATTTATCGAACCACCTAATCCGTCTCTCTGTTCCACGGATCGAAGCAGCCAGGCAAAAAAACTATATTCGTCGTTCGAGCACAAGAAAATTGTGGCGCAAAGTGATGATTCTGGTGAAATAGTCGAAAGAGGTTTGTCGATGACGGAGAAGGAGCGACAGAGTGGAAACGGGTGATGGAACGCGTGGCAAGATTGGTCGAGTGACGAGAGCAGCGGAGACAAAAGGCGTCCGGGCAATCTCGTGATTGTCGGCTATCGTCACCCGGAGGTGGCTCTGATAGAAATTATGATTGGCGGGCTGATCGACCGAAGAGAGAGAGAGAGAGACAGAGAGAGAGCGAGAGAGAAAGAGAGGGAACGAGAGAGAGAGAGAGAGGGGTGACGGAGGGACAGAGAAAGGGAAAGAACGAATTGGGGAACGAGCGGACGTGGCCGAGTGGCTCGGCGTTAAGCAGGAAGCCGTCCCGACGAAGCGGACCCATTAACTGTCCCCCCTTCTTCTGCCACGAGATTGCATTTTATCATTTCAACTCATTTTTCAATATGGCTGACACGATCCATCAGCACAGCTGCCATGGAACGACCGCCGGTCCCCTCGCTACACTGATTTTTCGTGATCGCACGAAATCGGAAACAATCCTGAAGCAGATAGAATCGAGATGAACATCGCTCGCTCGCGCCTAGACGGTAATTAGTTCTTCGGGGTACGCTGCTGTGCACGGCGCTGTGACACTGACGAATGCTTTGAAATTGATTACGCGGGGTCAGATCGTTCGATACACTTTCATTATTCCAGTTTTAAGTAGTAACGCAATTTTAGATAGCAACTCGCTGTTAGCATTTCGAGCAATTAGCTCCCCCGAGATCGGGCGATTTCTCGAACGAGATTTCTCAAGCACGAGAAACACTGTTTCATTATTCCCATACCACAGCTATTACCTCCAGTGATAATTATTTACGATTATTTCACAATTTCTGAAAGTCTATTAAGGATTTTCGGACAGATCCAGCACCTCGTCTAATAATTTTGTTTTGCACGAAAAGGTTTTTCAGCTTCCTTTTAGAGCATCGAAACGACTAAAAAGCCTATTAATAGGCTTTCGAGTGGAGAAAGTGTCAACTATTCTTCGCTCTCGCTTCTGAGGCAAACGGTTTCAGGAAAGCGGTCGAGGACAGCCGGGACAACTACCGGCTTGTTCCCCTAATTGTAAAATGGCACTCGGCCCTCGGAGGGCTGTCGAGGCTTTCCTTCAACCCTCCGTGAACCTTGAAGAAGAAGAGCAACTGTCAACGAAGACGAGCGACTCGGGGAAAGGAGAACGTATCGCCTCAGAATTGGGGGTGGGGGCGGGGGCGTTCAACCCTCTAGCCGATTTACCAGTCGGACCGCGAAAATGGCAACCGGTGACGTCGGCTCTCGCTGCTTTCACCGCGGAATCGCGGCCAGCTGGTCCATTCATCGCGCTGTTTCAGACAAGCTCGTCACGGAAACTCGCCTGTTCCTCGAGAGTGCCGTGCGTGAGAGAGAGAGAGAGAAAGAGAGAGAGAGAGAGAGCTGCTGGTACGTGGAAGAGCCGGGGCTGGTTGTACAGGAAAAGGGGGCAAACGGGGTTGGGAGACGGGGAGGGTTGGTCAGAGGGTGGTTTCCGGAAGAGCGAGGCGCGCGTCAAAGAAGCGGCGCTCGTCGCACACCTTTCCCAGCCGCGATTGTGCGAGGAATCCGCGTAATTAAGCGGCTTGTTGCTCGGCTCGCAGCCACTCGCCAAGCCTCGCGCAAGAAACGAGAAAAAGAAGTGGTCTCCGGGTCTGGGTTAGACGCGCTCGAGGATTCACCGACAGAGCTCTCCGACTATGCGAGCATTCCGGCGACCAGCCTGTTTTCCGAATTTTCGAGAACCAATGCGAAGCATTATTATATTACGGAACGGTATGTTTTATTGTTAGGTGGACGATCTAGTGTTTTAGGCATTACTACAGAAGAAGACGTTGTTACGAGACAAACGATTCGCCGTAGAGCTTGATTGGAAGCACCGAACACGTGAAATTCGGTGTCGTCGAGCGATTCTGGGAGAGTGGGTTTACATCGTTCCAGCTAATCATTCGAGCCACTGGATGATCGGAGCCGGATGCCATCGCGTGTAGCGCTGATGAAGGTATACATCAGCGGCGAATCAATTTCCAGCAGGGCCACACAATGAATCAAATCCCAAATAGGCCCGAGAACCCGGAAGCCCGTGGCCCCTAAGGACAGGGACACACAAATGAGAGCCCCGAAAACCATCAGCGGAGAGACAGAGAGAAAGAGAGAGGACCAAGAGAAATCTCCGGGCGAGGAATCAGCCACGGGTCGAAGATAGCCCAATCAGCTCTGCTACTCGAAAAACCAGAAACCCTGTCTCCGTCCTTCTCCCGGGCTGTTCCTCCTCTCCCAGCGATGATGATGGCGTGCTGCGTGGCCTACGGGGCTATGGTTTGCTGGTTCGTCGATTCCCTCTCTCATTCTCTCTCTCTCTCTCTATCCCCCTTTTACTTGTGAGCGAGCGAGGGCAACAGGAGAGATGATGGATCCAGGTGAAGAGAGTGAGGGGAGGGGTGGGGTTCGGATGGTTGGCTTGGTGCATAGGCAGATATAATGTAGCCAGCTGTAGGCAGTCGGTAATCACATGTTTGTTTAACCTCCAGAACCCCTCATCTTTCGAGTCGCCCCCTCGAGCAGCCCAGAACCGGGCCACCCCGAGCCTAGCTCGCAAACAAAGATGTCGCTTCTTCTTTCTCGTTTTGCCTCCTCGGACGACGATCCTCGTCCCGCGCCCTTTCTCTTTCCTAAAGGGTACCCTCCCCTCCCGTCCCTCCTGCCCTTCGAAGACCCCCCTTGCTCCCCTCAACGGAGTTGGACGCAGGTCGATCTTCGGGCGCCAGCCGAGAGTGATGGATGACCTCGGTCCATGGCGCGCATTAATGGAGCGGAGATTTCACGCGTCTCTGGCGCCCATGAACCACACGGATTAGCCGCGTTTTTCACGCACCCGTCGCTCGCTCCTGTAACCGAACCCCCCCGGCACCGTGAAACCGGGACGTTCCGTGCTCGAGAAAACATTTCACGCTTCGGCCCGGAACGAACCCGAAGACTACGGGATTCGATCCAGAACGCTTCGACCCGAACGACAATATTTGCATTTGGGACTCTGCCGGAGAAATTTGATGCTCGGACTGCGGGGGACCTCGGGGAATCATTTAACAGCGTGCCTGGAAACATTCTTCATGGCTCTGGACATCAGTTGGGTCCTGAAGCCCAGCTTACACTATTTCTAATTGTCCACTTGTACGAATATTGAAAACTTCACTGACCTAGTTGCTTGAATCGTAGTGCCGAAATCATCTAAACTATTGTAAGTTGAATACGAAACGCATTCACAAGCCCTGGTCAGTCGCTGGTTGATTGAATCGTAGTGCTAAAATGATCTGTTTCTAAGTTGAATATGAAACGCATTTGCAACAGCGTACAGTGACGAATGTTTCAGCATCCTAGAACGATTCGTGTCTTGCGTTTTGGTTATACGTTTCATGCATTTCCGTAGCTTTCTGCTCACAAGTTCCGGATACAGATTCGATGGCCGCAAGAGCAGCGGCCGAGAAGCGAAGTGGGTTCCCGCGATCGGTAACCCTCGATCCCCGGTTTTTACAATCCGCTCGGTTCCGCAGTAAAGCCTGGAATTCCACGGAAGAAATCGGGAAGCTCGCCGCGGCGCGGCATGCCTCTCTCCTCTCTCGCAATTATGCATGATGATAAGGCAACTTCCGTCGGGAACGGGCCGGATCACCGCGCGGCGCTCGATAACGGCCGCAGTAATTCCTGTTGCGCGGCCGATCCCGGCCGTAATGTAGTCATAAGTACCCGCAACGAATTTCTGAGTGTGCGTGGAACGAGCCCGACGTTGCCGGGGATCCGTGCCGGCATTCGCGGAGCTAGCTACCTCGCCGAAAACATGGCTTCTTCTGTTCACGTTCGCTAACGAGCCCCCAAGTCGTCGTAACTCCGTCAAATCTTTCCGGGCAAACACTTTCGATCTGCAAGTTCCGACAAGAACGGAACAGCAAGGTTTCTATTGCTTCAGTGTCCCTGGGTCTAAACAGTCCGTCAAATTCATAGTTTGCGTCATCATCCTCGATCCGGACCTAACAACTTGTGCCATTTAAATTCTAAAAATAAAATATGCAATCACCCTTTCATTCCACAACCTCTTCCCACCTTTTCGGCAAAGACGTCATACCGTCGCTAAAAAATTTCTGCGGTTTTTCATGAAAATACTTTTCAACGAATAATAATGTAACTTATGGGACGACCTAATACTGCGGAAACTAGAAGTAGATTTCTTCGTCTTGGCCTAGAACGTTCCCCGAGATTCGAGCATCTCGAGACCAGCTGTAAGCCTAACCGAGAGCCGGGTATCCCCTAACAATTTCAATGATTAGCGTCCTAGCAGCGAGACCAACGTTTAGAGGCCGCGGTAGGCTAGCGTTTGCGGTAATCCGAGCAAAGTCCCTCGATGCAGGAGTACCGGTGTTCTCTCCGGTACTCCATCAAATTGGCATCGACGCGAGGAGCAGCAGAGGCCAGGACCGGTGGTGGTCGCACGACGTTGTTCGACGTTGGCCGGGTAGAAGGGGACCCGGAGAAGGCGGAGCACCCTGGCGCCATGTCGCGGGGGGTCCCCGGCACCCACACGCGAACAATCCTCCATCGGTGAGCGTGTCGAGGTTGGGATACACGGGCCGGAGGACTCTGACCAACACAGTCGCGGGTCCAACAGGGGAGGGCGCACACCGACGCCGGCACGGTTATTAACCGTGGACTCTATCGCTGGAGGTGTGCTGATGGAGGCTGAGATTTGTGATTTAGATGAGCTCACCTCCGGACAACGCTCGCTCGGGCTCCTCGCCCACCCCCACCTCCCCTGCCCTCCTCCCCGCATCGTCTTGGTGTTCCCTCTACCTCCGCCCCGGCTCTCCGCTCGATCCCCGAGGGCTTTGTTTTAACTGTTCAAAGTTTCAGCTGCGGCGGCGGCGGCGGCAGGCCCTTAACTAGTCGCGGCCAGGTATACAACGACCCCGGGGGACCCCTTTCCGCGGCGACGGGGGACGGGCTGGCTTGATAGAGGCTCGCGTTGGGGGTTCCAGGATCTCGGAGGAACGTCCTCGAGACTGGTCCACCGAGGGAATTTGAATATGGACCCGGCCAACAGCCCTTTTTTTCTCTATTTTCGATCGCTGCCGGCCGCAACCGACCATCCCTTTTCGTTCTCGTTTTAGGAGCACGCGCGCAACCAGAACCTCCGCTATCCGAACTCCCCGGGCCCCACGATACACTTCACCTAGGCCTCGGCTAGCTCCCAACCCGGTGATCAGTAATGCGAGTCAACAGAAAGTTGTGATCGTTCCTGGGTTAGATGTCGAATATCAACAATTTTGGCCTTGAGATGTGCGAGGTCACCGAGATCGATAATATCTTTAATTAACACTGAACGTACGGAGCCCTAAAATTAACTTATGTTTTATGTTAACCCTTAGCACTAGAATGGCGAGTGTAAGGCGCCACTAAAAATTGCTGTATCATAATTCAAAATATTTGTCTGTATTTAATGAATTACTAAACACTTGAATATGTTATGAGTAGACATCGGATGTTTATGCAATTTCCAATTTTTATAGAAACATTTTAAGAAAGTGGAATGAAATAAAATTCTATTTTTAATGGGGACAGCCTTTGTAGATCCAAAGCAAATAAAAATCGTGTTAAATTCTCTCGAATTTTATATTATAGCATTTTTTGAACATTTCGAAAAGCCATAAATGCAAAGATCCGCTGTCTAGTTATGAGTAAGTTGCACCATTTTTATATGTATACCATGAAAACAAATTTTAGGGTGGAAATATTCTAGGTCGGAAGAAATGTTTCGTTTTGGAGTTAAAATAGCTTCGAGTGCAAAGGGTTAACATGTTTTCTTATAAAAATTACGAGTCCGAATTTATTTGGATTTTGTGCGGTTCGTATTATAATACATATCTACGGACGCATCTTTGTAACTTCAGTAATTGTAAAATAAAAATCTGGAACTGGTCAGTTTGACCGTCGGTGGTAGGTTTAGTGTTAATTAACTTGATAGCCAATTGCAATGCTAGCTCTCATCCTTCCCCTAAGTTATGAGAAGGACCTCCGCCATCCGAACTGGAAAGATGATCTTTCTGTGGTGTTTCAGGGTCGCGTCGATCGCTTCGATTACGGTGGGAACGAACGCCAGCCAGCGTTTACGTTGCGACGCCTTTCCGCCGGTTGATTTTTTTTTTCTATTTTAAATCACACCTATAGCGGCGACGACGCGCCAGCTGACAAGCTCGGTGCTAAAGGCGATGAAAAAATAATAACGCTCGGCCGCCGATCAACGGTTTATTCACGAGCGCCGACAGGCCGATTCCTTTCAGGTGACGGCGTATGTAAAGTGCCGGCGACAGGTAATCATTTATCAGAGCTATAATAGATCGCTCTCCTCTCGTTCCCTTTGTCCAACGCGGTCGCGCGCGTACGGCAAATACTATAGAACTCTCGCGAGAAATATCACGGCTATTTCGAGATAATGTCCGATCGACGGGACAACCTTATGCTCGATACTCTTACCGCGTTTATGAAATTTCCGCGGTCTCTGCACCTGTGCGATTCTATTCCTGACAAATCAGCACCGGTTCATTTTCGCTTTACGAACTTTCCGATGTCTTTTACGCTCCTCCACCCACGCAAAGCAGCGATTACGGACGTTCTTCAGGGTCGCTCATTTAACGCTTCGAGATGTTACTTCTAAATGTGTACAACTGGAATAGAATTTGTTGATTAACACTAGATTGCCCGAGGAAGTCATTTTGACTGCTTTTTAATTTCAATTAGAAAAACAATTATGTACATAATGACACAATTTCTTAGAATTTTGTGACTTTTTGCACAACATATAAATGCGTTTATTAATAATTGTAGTTATCTCCCTCCTCCTTCATTTCCGGTATATACAGTGTTCCTTATTTTCGACTAGATTTTATGTCAGGAATCATCCCCTTGCCGATTGTACATATATATGTATATGTGTGTTATACCTATATTGCCCAAAAGTAGTCATTTTGACTGCTTGGGAAATTTTAAATGATCAAATGACTCTTATTATTGAATTGAGTAAATTTCTTATATGACCAGTTCGGCTCTGTATTGAAATAACATTTTTCATTTTTTTTTTTCGATTACCGTCACATGATAACATACAAGTACACGATAAATTGTCGATTTGGGCGTACACTTGATAAGTTGCCGTTGCTCAATAAGCTAAAGTAGCACTTCGAATCTTTATGCAGTGATACTTGTTGCAACAAGTTGTTTATTTTATTTCTTTTGCTTGTTATATAACTGTGAATAATATAAAAAATATTAAAAATTAATTTTAAACAATCTTCTTTACACATTAGTTATTCTTTAACAATGCAGTCGTTTTGACTGCTTTTGGGCAATATAGGTATATGCTAAGTTTCAGTCTTTCTAGTGTTAACTCTTAACTTCATCGCATCAGTTACCAGCAATTCAAACGTATTCGATTCTGCACGATTTAAACAAAAGTTCCAGGATTATTTGATCAATTTCTTTTGTCCAAAGCATTTTTCAGAGGCACATGATACTCCGTCGATTCCCCGAGGAATCTCCAGGGTCCTCGAAGAGTCTCCGAGCAATCGATTTCCCGGTGGCTCAGCGGGATCTCGAGCCGATCGGCGCCGATTTCTCGAGCCGCTCGCGAAATGTCGGTTCGGCGCGCGAAATTCGAATCCAGCCGGCGTCGGGGAGTAATCGCGATAGGAGGAGACGTCGGCGTCTCCTATCTATTTCAGGATTCCTTGGTCGCCGGGGGTACGGGTCTCTCTCTCCCGTCCTTCCAGGAAGATGGAAACGGGATCCGGCGAGCCGGGGACGCGCGTCGATTTAATCGGTAGCCGGGAAAGGGGTCGCATAAATAAGATCTATCTCGCGTGGAACACGGGAATCCTTTACCGCGTAGATAAAAGCCCCGGGACACCCCGTAGATAAGGCCGAGCCTTTCATCGCGCCGCCTCACGGCCCCCGGAGCCCTCGATAAACTGTCCAACGCTTCTCTCTCTCTCTCCCTCTCTCTGCTCTTCGCCTCTCTGCTCGGCTTTGGTTCGCTCTCTGGTGTTCACGTTCCTTAAATCCCACCGGGTAGGTACACACGAGGGCTACCGCTCTCTCCACGGCGTTTCTCGCCTCGACTGTTACCTGCCGATCTAATCTCGATACTTTGCTCCGAGTGGCGAGCGTGATATTGAATTTTAATGCGGGCTACTTTGTGCCGGACGCGCTGCCGCGAGCGTGCTCCCGTTCGATTAACTCTTTGAACCCGCGGTTCACGGGGGGCGCCGCATCTCACTGTTCAAAATGCCTCCGGAGACTCGCTCGATTTTTTGGTCCACCCAAAACCACCTCTTCGTTTGACTCCACTTTGTCACCTCCCGCTTGAAGATTTTATTAAATTCATCGATTTCCGTCGAGTCGCGAAATGTTGTCTTCTTTGAAGTTAGCTAATCGCTCCAGATGTCTTCAGGACCGAGTTCGCGTTGGTTCGTCGAGACGATTTGGATCGGAATTAGATTTTGAAAGGAGCACGGAGATCTCGTTGTCGCTCGTATCCATGCAAACATCCGCGGAGTATGGTTATCAGTATGCCGCTCGCGCGACGGTGGTCCGTCCAACGCGGCGGACCACCATTATTGGCAGCCACGAGCATTAACATTAATGCCGGAGCCCATTGTGCGCTCGGTGTCCTCAGATTGAAGGTGAGATCGCGGGATGCCTGTGCAAAAGTGGAACTCGGTTGCGTTCGCTCGGCGGCCATCTTTGGGCCGTACGGTGTCCCAGAAACTGGCGCATCCTACGCAAACCGGTGCATCCGATTGACAATTGATTCCAGCGGGCTCCACAGAAATAATTACCGTAGATTGCTTGCAATCTTTCTTAATTTACAATTCTAAAAGATTGTAGACTCGACACTGGAATCAACCTCGAAATCGAGAATCGACCTAGAGATACAATCGCCAACACAATTGGGTCACAAAATTTGGTCCACGCGAAGTTAGTCTAACTTCTCGAAACGTCGAGTCTCGTCTAGTTTTTAAAAAGTTCTGCTCTAACACTTTGAGCGCCAAACGTGACTTTTACATTTTCATCTGAAAGGAAACTCTTGGATGACGTTGCTGGAAGTAACTTGTTGGTTCATGATTGAGATTATTGTTGCTGTCGAAGGATCCGCTAAAACTTCTTCAGCCATGGACCATAGACTTTGAAAAATTATGAAATAATCTCCGGTAAGTAATGTGTTAACGCTAGAACAACCAAGCACTAAATGCAGCTGCCATACATTGCCTCGTAATAACAACGAAATTGCATTGGTTTAGATTTCGTACCAGTTTTGGAGTAAAATTAAAAAAATGGCCCATAGAAACATGTTTGTAATTTCAATATTTCTCAAAAAAAAAATTCGGAGCAAGTAATTTTGATTAAGTAGTACTGTTAATAGTGCCTGATAAATTCCACTGGGGCACCGTGGAGTATAGAATGCATGGAATATAGAATATTAAATGTACCTGTAGTTTATAGAATGTTCAGAATATAACGATAAATCGATTGAACATCGAAGGTTTGCGGCCACAGCGGACAAGAGGACCAGATCCTCGAAAAACGAAGGTCGCGTCCGATCCAATTTACCCCGGAGACCATAAACGTCCCAATTTCCTGCACGGCGCGCAGGGTTAATCAACAGCCATAACGAGGCGAGTCGATCGGAGGACGGGGTGATCCCCAATTAAAATCGAACGGCGCGCGAACGAGGCCGGCGAATCGGCAAAGGAGAAAACCACCGGCCTTGGTTTCCCACGGGGGCGCCACCCACGGCGGGGTGCTCGTCCAGGTAAATAGGTACGAGGCTGGAGAGACGCGGCGGGGCAGCGACGAGAGCGAGTTAGGCTAACGAGTCCTTATGGAAATACGTCGGAGTATAATGACCCGGTGTAATGGGGATGATGCCCACCTACCGGCCAGAAAATTCCGGGCCCGGAAAGGTAGCCCCCTGTTTCTGGGGTCCCGGGAGCCCCCTCGAAACTCTTCGAAAACTCCGTTCACCTAAGTACTACTGGCATTTAGCCGGGCCGTCACGCTAAATGCCACACCGTTACCGCGATACCTAGAGATACTAAACTGACCAGCGGAACGAGTGTCTCTCCTCCTCTCCGCCATTTTCTGACTCATCGAATCTCTATCGTGGGATATCTCGGATATGGAGGATTTCAGCGACCTGGCTATACCGAATCGACTGCTCCCCACGGATCGTTGCGCGGACATTGATTTTTATGGACTAATTCGCGGAAATTGGAAAGCCGAGAATCTCCTCGATCGGCGGCCGATAGAAATGTCGTTCGGTTTTTCGAATGCCTTTGCGTAATACGGTAGATTCTCCGGGTGTGATAACCCTATTCGACACCGGTTTTGTTTTCGTGGGACGATCCAAGTTGATTCAGATGTTTGAGGAGGCGAACCTTGGGAAAACACTGGGCCACGTGACTCGACTGAATCTCGGCGAGAATAATTATTTGCACTCGACGATCTTAACACATCTTGCGCGGGCACTTTGCCGCCAAACCCTTACCGTGTATAGGAATTCATTCTTGCAACGCACCTTTTGTATTTCTGCAACTCATGTCTATCTGATCTTTTCACGAATAATTCGTGAAAAACGACTTTAGTCGCTTCCCGCGCAAGATGTGTTAATAACCGTGTCATAAAATTTCATTAGCCTCTGCACTCTATTAGCGATGTGAAAAATATTCTCGGGATTTTCGAAAAAAGAAAAGTCTTTCTCCCGCGACATTTCTCAAAACCGTGGACGCAAACGAAGGTCGGCAGGCCCGGTTATGGTATCGGCGCGGTGATGCGGCCGTCCCGGAACGGAAAAATCGCAGTCGGCCGGGTGGGACGCGGTCGCAGAAATGCAGGAGGGGGGCCCCGGTTCTCTTGGCGCATTCCGCTCGCGCGTTGCCCCGATATAGCTTGATATCGGCGACTTGCAAATGCACTCACGCGAGTCAGCTGTATGCAGATGGGGCCCGCAGCTGCGGGGCCCTGTAGGGAAGTAGAACGTCGCGCACACAGGTCTCTCTCTCTCTTTCTCTCTCCCAGGGCCTAGGAGGAGAGCTCGGCGTTGCACCGATCTAATTGTTACCGCGAAAACAACCGTAATCTCCTTTCTCGCGGTGCAATAGCGAGGGGATAGGGGAAGGGATTGGGAAAGGGGGAGGGGATAGGGGATCGAAAGAGGAGAGCCGCTCTGGAGACAGGCGGTCGCGGTCGTTACATGCCTCCACGCGATCCGCTCGACGTCTCAATCGACATCGAAGGTCCCTGTAAATTACCAGCCAGGCCGAGGCAGGCCGGACCAACGAGGCCTGCTCGCCTCCGCGACCATAAAAGTGTCCCCGCCACATATTATTCCCATGTAGGGCGCGTCCCGACGCCGGGAAACCCGCGGTTTTCTCCTCTGCCGCGTTCGCTATGGGCCTAACGCGCTCACGCGCCCGCAACTTAGATGGATTTCTTCCCCCCTTCCTTTTTCTTCGGGACCCGCGGCTCGATCCGCTCTCGGCTAACTTCTTCTGCGGCCGGAGATGTTTATGGCGCTACGCGGAGCCGATCCTCTTCTCTTCGCTTCACCTCCGATCCGCGAGAATCAGCCCAGTGTCCTCTCGGTGGACGTCTCACTCGCCACGGTGCCGGAGGACGTCAAATTATTCTCTCGTGACGAAAATTGCTGTTCGCAGGGTCTCGAAAATGCTCGACAGCATGCACCCTTGCTTGTCTTCCCGTTTGCTTCGTCTTCGGATCATGTAAATTATTTAAATCCTCGTGGTAAGTGTCCGCGAGCCATTCTGCCGAGTGTGATAGAATAGAGGACAGTAGCTCTCAATTGGATCGTCCTACTCAATTAATGAATCCTCGTTTGGAGCCTGCAAACCCTATAGGGTCCATGTAGGATCTCATTCCTCTTGCTAGGAGAATTGTCTTTTCCCAATGAAAATATTTGAGTGACTAAATGGTTCAAAAAATGTCTATGACGAATCCCAACGTCTTTTGGATAATTGGACGCGGGTCTAATTGCAGGCTTGCAGCCTCGAGACCACGAATCCTCATCGACGATTAACGAGTCTCCTCAGTTGAGGAGCATGCAGAGCCAGCATATACGGGCTGAGTTACGCGTACAAGCTCGCGGCGTGTCGATACAACGGCGGAGCTTAGCCCTCGCCGAGATTAAGAGGCTCGAACCGCCCGGGAACTTAATATATTTTAATTAAGAGCGCCGGCTTTCGCTCGGTTTAATCGAACATTGTTATAAATCAGACCGGAGATCCGAAACCAGTCCGGGGCGTGCTACACGGAGACATTTCCCCGGCAGATTCATTGCGAACGAGCGAGTCTCGAATAATCTGCAGAAAAACGTAATTCCAACGAGCCGGTACTCTCTGGCCACCGTTCTGCTAACGGACGGCAGCCATTTCTCGAAATCCAGTAAATTCTCGATATATGTCAACGACGCGAGTCTTGTCAGCGTCGCGCATCGTGCAGGAGACATACCCGTGTTATGTTTACACCTCTCTCACAGGCCTGTCACGTGGTATAGTCCGTGGTGGTGGGGATAGTTCCGCGACGTTTATCACTCAGGCTTCGACGACACATAGAGAAATCACTGTACACGTCTCTGCACCGAAATTTAACCCTTTGCACTCGGCGCTATTTTCATTCTAAAACTATATTTTTCTTCCGTCTTAGAATATTTTCATTTTATTCATACGAAACTGATCCGATTTCCACGTACAATATTTAAATGTTTAGTAATCTGTTGAATACAAATTTCGTAATGGAATAAATATTTTGTAATATTTTTTGTAATTTCTTTGAAATAATGCCAGAATAATTTCTAGTGGTGCTTCAGAGTCACCACTCGAGTGCTAAGGGTTAAAATTACCTTCCATCGGATTCGGTACAGGAGAGTAGTCTAATTTCGACCTGCGTATCCAAGTTATGCTTATTTTCTTATTATTACCGACAATTACTGATACTTCTTATTATACTGATTATTTTCCGATTGTTTTATTAACTTTTCGCGAAAAGTTCTCGGAAAAGGGGGATCCCACGAAACGATCTTCGACTCCTAGGAGGCATTCTCGAAGCCGCAAACACGCTCGGGAACATCTTCCCGGCATCGTGTCGTACGGCGGTCATCTTTTCGGGGCGGAAAAGTTGGGACACCGCGAGAGACCACGGCTAATTCCATTTACGAGGCAGTAAAAGCGACCCGCCCCCGCGCAATCCAATCCACTCTGTCCTCGGACCGAGAGGAATTTCGGCGAGGCTCGGTGGAAAACAGGCGGCAGATCGCAATCGCGTAGGAACGTCGAGAATCGTCCGCGACGGTTGCGGGTCACGTCGTTGCCATAAACCGCGCGGGCCGTCGAGGAAATTTTTCGATTGGATCGCCGGGCCCAAGGAGGCGGAAAAATCCCGGGAGAGCGAACGAGGTCGATTCTTTTCAGGATAAAACCGGTGAAATCGACGAGGCGGTGGAGGGAGGGGAGAGAGAGAGAGAGAGAGAGAGAGAGAGAGAGAGAGAGAAAGAGAGTAAGGACGCAGTTATACCCTCCCGATGTATCGTATCCGAGGATCTACGATCCCCCGAGGTCCCTGCGGTGGACCGTAATCCCGGAACCCCATATAAAGCCGCCGTAAGAGATAGTTCCCCGGTAATACGATAGAACTCATCGTCAGCGGGGCCCCTTATCGCGCTCGTCGATCGCCGAGCACACGAGCCATATGTCGTTCGTTCAGCCGGCACGGTTTCGCTCGCCTCCGGTATTATTTATCCGCGGGTCCCCGCAGAAATCCCGCTACGCCCCGCGAATTATCGACCGATGCCGAAAATTGCCGGCAATTTGCGGGCCCGGACCCGAAACTGGGCCAAACCAGGCCCCGCGTTGTCGCGTCAGGAACGTGTCGCCAATTTCGAGCACTGCCGCGCCGCGCTGTTCTCCGGCGAATTACGGGGTACAAGAGAAATTAGGGTACCTGGGCCTCGGTGGTAGATTATTGAACCGTTGTTGCGAAGAAAGTGTGCTGCGAATGTCACCGTGGCGCATCACATTGCTACTCTTCGCTAAGTTTAGGCTGGAAGTAGCTTGAAGCCAACTCACAACTCTTAGGCGATCGATACAATGATTTACACCTTTGTGAGAAAAATGTGGGGGAGAAAGGGCCTAGCCGATTAAGATGGTCAAAAGCGCCCTTAGACGTTTTTCAATGATTGATGAACCATTCGAAAGCTGACCAAGAAAAACCCCTCTGTGCAAAATTTCAACCCCCTATCTTGCTCGTGAGGGTAGTTACTGGGTAAATTAGATTTTGAGCTTTTCCGCGCATTTTCCGCACTCTGATGCTTAATAAAATTCTGAAAAAATGTGGCATATTTTGGATCCTAAGGCAGATTTTTGAGAATTTTTTCAGATTTTTTGGATGCAAACTGTGGTCGTAAAAAATGAAAAACCCCCCAAAAAAACGGAAAATTACAGGTTTCTCAAAAATATGAAAACATGCTATTTAGCTGTTTAGTACCCCAATATAGTACTATAACAGGCAGTGTTGTCAATTTTTTTTAGATCTTTGGTTGGGGTAGATCATTGTCAAAAACAAGAAAAACCGAATTTTTTCGACGTTTCTGCTATTAGGAGGAAAGTTACACTTGTTGATTTTATTGTAAGTATATATTAAGTCATTTTTAACGTTATTACATTGAAACAAGTAACTGTTTGACCTCAGAAATATGTTTTAAGAGAAACTAATGGCGTTCAGTGTAAAAAAATTGTCCATTCTCTCACCACCGAAAGCGTTTGAAGAAAATATTGTCTTCGTTAATTACACTGTTGAAGATCCACTGCAGGGTTGCTAACCGAATTAAGGGGAAAATGTAGAAGCTGAAGCGGGGTTAACTCTTCTTCGGTGTTGAACAGAGTCGAAGCTGTTTAGCAGAGATACTGGGGACCGCGTCGGGAACCGATTTGGTGGGCCGGTTTTCGGGCCAAGGACGAAGAAGATTGGTATCTGGAGGATCGTTGCAGCCGTCGATCGGGCAGGGACGGTACCGATATCCGTAGGATTCGTTATGCAAAGAAGGAAGAGCGGAGGCCGAACCCACGTCAGACACCAGAATTGACGGCCGATTTCCCATAAAATTGATGAGCGCCGTTCCCGGGCGCCGTGCGCGGCTGCACGATTAGGCCCCGGGCATCATCTCCTCTGTCCCTCTCTCTCTCTCTCGCTCTCTCTCCCGGTTGGTTATGAATGGACCACGGAGCTTTTCTCGATTGTTTCGCGCAGGTACACGAAAGGCGGACCCCGAGTGACGAGACGCGGCAGCAAGAGCAGCGACAACCTCGAACGGGGCCCGTCCCACGAGAAAATTATACGATGCCACGGGATTCGTTAAGAAAAATTAGTGGCTCCGGGCCCACGGGCCCTCGTTCCCGAAACGATCGATTCGAACGGCAATTTACCCGACTCGAGACTCGGAAAGGGAGAAAGAGAAAGAGAGACTCTCTCCGAATACGTCCAGTGATAAATTCGAATGAAGTGGCTCTGGGCTCTGCAGCCCAGAACGTCCTCCCCACCGTTTGTCACGGTGGAAACGCCGGATCGAGAACTATAAAATAGTTTTGATTCATGACAAGACTGCCTCCGATCGCCGGCGTTGAGGCTCCGACCCGTGGAACACGGGGATGGGACGCTGTTATGGTCGAAATGTGTTATGAAGTCGTTCAACGATCGGTTGGTGAACGTTCTGCGCTTCCATCTTTCGGTTCTGACTAGTTTGAATCGTTGCGTGCGGTGCGGTGCATCGTGATCGAGCATGATCCTTTCAATTCATTTCTCTAAAATGTTGCTACCGTTTTCTTCGAATTGTAAAACTAGAATTTTATTGTATTCGTTAGACCGTGGATTTTATGCGTTTGTGGCAAAGTAGGTGAAACATGAGGAACAGTAGGAAGATAAAAGGCATTTCAGAGTAACAATATCAACTTATTAAAATTATTAACAGAGGAAGATATGTTTATTTGCTACCCATAGCTTGTAATTGATGTAGAACATTTTTATTTTGTATTAACACTAAACCTACCAGAGTCAAAATGAAAGGTTTTCTGTTTCTTATTGCCAGATCGTTAAATCAATAAATATTCTTCTGTCGCATCTAACATTTTAATTGATCCGAAGAAAAATATAAAATTGATCGCGCCGCTTTAGGAACGGGAGAGGAATCTGAAGTAAAGATCTGATCTGAAGTAAAGAATTTGAGGAACCGAAAGGGTGCGAGCAGAGTTTCATTCGGCCGTCCTTGGAATTGATTGGCGTTCGCGTAACGTCTCTTCCTCGGATTTTAATACCGAAAAGGGAGGAAAATGTAGAAAAGGGTGGGAAATCGATCGGTGGGACGAGTGTGGAGTAATCGAAGCTCCGCGGGCCACGTTCAATCAACGTGAAACGTTGCGTAACCGGTCGCGGTGCGAGCAACCCCCCCTGGTAAGCCCGAGCAAGAGCCACCCCCAGAGGAACGAAAAAAAAACCCCGAGAAAGGAACGCTTGGCGACGAGAGCTTCAAAGTTAAACACAAATGGGGAAGAATCCTCCGCGGCGCTTTGTGCCGGTCGAGCCACCGCTTTTTCATCCCCCGGACCGTCGAGAAACAACCCCCGGCGCCGGAACCGCCTCTGAATTCACTCGTTTCCGACGATTTTCAAATTTCATCGGCCTGGCAATCTTTATCCTTGTTCCGATAGAACTGCACCGGAAATTAGATGATTTTCAAAAACGTACACGCGCACTGTTCTCTGTAATTATTTTGCAAACGAGCTTATTTCATTTTTCTGCGTGCCTGTGTCGATCTTCTTTGAGCATTTGTTGGGAAATAGGGTGAAGAAGAATTGAATTCGTACTTTCTAAATTTTCAATGCAACTCCACATGAAAAAGTTGCAAGATACAACTTTTAGTATTTTCTCTGCAATTTCGACCAATTGAAGTTTTTGTAGAAAATATTTTTCCACTTTACGTAGCAAGACTAATTGTGCTAACTTTTTAAAAAACAATACAAGTCGAATATTAGCAAAGTTATATGATTTTTAAGAGCGTCCGAACATTATTGTGAGTCACTGTATCTTCGTTGAGCGTTGGAAGATTCCCAGAGTGGAGGAATTTTGCAGAACCGTTCGGTTCCAGGCGAGGAAAGGTTCGCAGGCTCGAGGACGAGCACGAATCGAGCTTTATTAAGCCATCGGACTTTCTCCTTTGTCATTTTTCCGTAGACCCGACCGAAATGGAGATACGAAACGCGCGAGTTGCGTGACTCACTCCGCGCGCCGCGGTTCTTTCTCCATTTGCGGCGCAAGCCATACCATTCTTACACACCCTTTGTCTTCGAGGGGTCCTACGGTATATAATTTGCTTTGTGCCAGTTCCTTTTTCTTCCGCGCGAACATTGCCCCCTCTTGCCCGAGCCCTCTTAGAGCCATATTTGTCTCTGGCGGGGCGTAATTGATAGTGTTTTTCTTCCCTGTAAGACGCGACCGATGTCTCGCGGCGGAGAACCGCTACGAGACCAACATCAAAGCAATTGTACATTTTTCAAAAGGTTCTCAAACATGGAACGTTCTCCAAAAACGTCAGTTCAATCGAAAAATTGATGCGAGAGCAAAAGTTTGAATCGACAAGATGCACCAGTTTGTCCGTAAAATAATTACTGAACATCGTATTTCTCTGGAACTACTTCGACGAGCAACGAAAGATGCATCTAAACTACCGATACTCGACAAGGAACCTCCCCGGAGGATGCTCGAGTAATCCAATCAGAATAATAATAAGCATTACCACTCTTCCCATCGGACGTCAACACAGAAATATTGCGTAATCGTTATACGTATAAGTCCGAGATGCTCGAATCAGGTAGAACCGCCATGGAAGCTCGTTAGAATTTTTGCAATGGACCGAGCTTCCGCCGCGCAGTCGTAAATAGTCGAGGGTTGTTTATGGATTCTCGTAGGATGATAAAGAAAAAAGAAGAAGAGAAGCCACGTCTACCGTGGAGGCATGGTTTCATGTTAAATTAATCGGGCAACGAGCGGAATTTTATTCGATCCCAAACTCCCCGGACGGGAATGTAAATATCCGAGCTTCCGCGATCGCGAGTTTTCCGCGACGCCGTCGGTGAAGGAAACGCGCCGCGCGGACAGCTTGTTTTCGAGCTGAGCGCACGGTTTCGAGGCTCTCCTCTCGTTCGGTGGTCCCGATCGCCTGGGCAACGTGCTATTAAAGGATAACCACGGGTAATAGCGACTTCCTGGCCGGGGACGGCCGCAAGCCCCGCGCAAAAAGCGCGAACAATCTGTTTCGAGGCTCGTAAACTCCTCGGTCCAGGGACACGATATTAATGGGGGAAAATGGGAACGAGCTGCGAGAAACCGCGGCACCGTCGCCCCCGGCGTCGATAGGAAACCGGGCTCTCCTCGCCCGGTAATTTTCTGCTCGTTCAGGATCCTCTAACGGTTATGGCCATCCGCGTTACGACGTCCCGCAGGACGAGCGTCCTCCGCGCGCGGATTTTCGCGATGCACGACAAAAACCAGCTGCTTCCGAAGTTCTACCACTGAGAGCCCAACGATACGCGTAGGAGACGCGTCGGTACTGTCGCGGACCGGTTCGGAGTCCTGTCGGACCGGAAACGATCGAAAATGTTTTTGATTGGCCTAGATAGTAGGTTGTAGAAAAATTGCGATTTTTTTCGAGAATTTTATAGCCGTTTACTAACGAAGCAGATATTAGGTAAAAGATTGTTGGTAAAAATTGCAATATGGGAAGAATGAAATTCAAGAAAAATTGAGGTCCCGAACGAATCGAGGTCCTGGAGGAGCAAAATGGGAAAATTAACCCTTAGCACTCGAGTGGTGACTCTGAAGCACCACTAGAAATTATTCTGGCATTATTTCAAAGAAATTACAAAAAATATTACAAAATATTTGTTCCATTACGAAATTTGTATTCAACAGATTACGAAACATTTAAATATTGTATGTGGAAATCGGATCAGTTTCGTATGAATAAAATGAAAATATTCTAAGACGGAAGAAAAATATAGTTTTAGAATGAAAATAGCGCCGAGTGCAAAGGGTTAATGTCGCAGAACGTGGAGGCTGTAGCGTGTCGGTAAAAATATTTTTCATCGAGGCGAGTAAATATTATTCATCGTACTGTCAACTAACCTAAATACCGCTGCGAGAACATTTAAATGAACGAAAAGAAAAAAAAATTGTCAGGACCCGGGGTCGATATTGTTTCCGTAAAAAGAAAACAGTCGGTTTCGATGAAAGTAAAGCGTGCGGTGCAGGAAAAATTTTCCCTCGGAACAAGGAACGGGCAAGAATCAACGGCGAATGCGAGATGGTACGGCCAAAATGGGTGAAAATCTTTCTGATCGGAAGAAAGGAGGAATCGCCGGGCGTTGGGACAGAGGGACGCCAGGACGACTCACCGGGACCCCCATAACTTCACTGTTTGTTTCCGTCGAACTAGGACACTTCCAGCTAACTTTCGCGGGAGCAGGGAATAAAATCGAGGCACGATGACAAACAAACGAGTGACGTTTGCCCAGGGGGTGGAAGCGCAGA
The DNA here is from genome assembly GCA_913789895.3 of Seladonia tumulorum. Classification (NCBI taxonomy): domain Eukaryota; kingdom Metazoa; phylum Arthropoda; class Insecta; order Hymenoptera; family Halictidae; genus Seladonia; species Seladonia tumulorum. The sequence goes on along the minus strand of OU565266.1, from coordinate 2,020,030 downwards.
AAGAGAGAACGGTAGAGAGAGAGTGAGAGAGAGAAAGAGAGAGAGCAAGAGAAAGGAATGGCCGGTGACGATGAAAAGCAGAGGGGTTGGAGAGGAGGACTGCCGAGATGGAGGAGCAGTTTTCTGTCGCTCACCATCGAAGCGTGAGGCGTACAAGTCCGCCGGCTCTTCGTCCGCGTTTGTCTCGGTTAAGCCGGCGCGACATCTCGAAAACCACGACACGTCCTTTGGGCTCTTTCCTCGTCCTGGCATGCTGCATCCTTCGCTGCGTCTTGTTACGCAATCCCCCAGACTAAGCGCTCACGGGGGACACACGGCTAGGGAATTTTACGACAGCCCCGGACCTCGAAGCCAATGTCGGTTCTCGCTCGATCCTCCTTCTTTTGCTCTTGTTCGCGACCCCGGCAGAACGGAGGGACGCCTGCGGACTTTCCAATTGCCAGTGAACTCTCATTTTTTTTTTTTTCTTTTTCGTCGGGCTATTCCTCCAACGTACACTTTCGTTCTTTCGCTGCTTTACACAATTTTTCGGAGAAGGATCAACTACGAGTTAGTCGAAACAGTTACAGTGAATTCTCGATATATGTCAACAAGACGGGTCATGCCAGCGTCGAGTATCATGCAGGAGACACTCCTCGGTACAGGGTTTACTCGATATACAGTCGAGTCGGAAAGTAAGTTAACGACTGGTGTATGCATGTCTTTAATCTTTAATAATGATAATATATGTTTTACTAACATATTTGTTTATTTCCTTACACCTCCCAAATAAAAACAATACAATAACTTGATTTTATTCATCATATTCATTGCCTACATATCACCAAATTTTAACTTACTTTCCGACTCGACTGTATGTCCAAAACACGGGACTAGCCTGGGACATATATCGGACAGAAGATACTATGATCCACGCTGAACGCAGAAGAGGACAACGAAGTGGCCTCGGTTCATGGCTCCTCACGGGTAATTCCGCGACGTTTATCATCCAGGCCTCGGGGACATATATAGAGAAATCACTGTGACACCATACCTAAAAGTTTCTAACTACTTTTCGGTGTACGACATCTTCCTATCGATAGACTTCCGGTAGCTGAGGAATTAAGATCGGAATACCTCGAGAATTCCCAATTACTATTCCACTTTTTCACATTTTTACTTATTCTGCCAGCAACACGCTTCAGAAGTTAATTTCTCCTATCCCGTCCCCACCAGGCGCAGCTTATGCAACTTTTCGGGTAAGAGTGTGTCAACAAGAAGTCGGCGAGAAGGTTAGTTAGCGTTTTTAATTGTCTGAGCATCGCGAGCCAGCCCGGTTCAGTCCCGGGACAATTAAGAGCCGTAGAAAGGCGCAACAACTCGCGATTTGTGGGAGCCGGCCAGCGTCAGGAATATTCAGGTGTTAACAGGAATGGTGTACAATTAATTGCACCGGCGCGGGGCGCGGAGCGGAGCGGCGGTAGGAGTCGTGCAACCGGCCGAGATGCATCGGTGTTCGTAAAGAAAAGTGAAAAACACTGGGATAATTACAGGGGAAGGAACGCAACGTTTTAATAAGAGTCTCGTCTCGATTCTCTTTCCTTTTTCCGTTCTTACCGCGAACTGGGTTGCATCGTTGCACCTGGATAGCGCAACTGCGCCGTTCCCCGATGGGATCACGCGATCTCTTCGCTCCCCTTCGCGAACTGCTAGTCCGAGATCTAGGGAAGTGGATCTTCGAAAAATTCGATCGCCGATTTGTTCGTTGCTCAATAAACGCGGGCAGCGATGGCTGCGAGCGCTGACGGGATTCGCGCAATTTCCTCCGAACGTGTTATTAGAATTAACACTTTATCTTTATGTGCCTATCTAGGAAGTCTATTAACCCTCAGTCAGAGATTCGTTCTCGTGTAATTGATGATGTTCAGGATCGTTCATTGCTTTATTCACCGATTTTTTACGTACTGGGTATCCCCCCCCCCCCAAAAAAAAGGTATACACAGTTTGGATCTCGGTCCACTCGTTACTTACAATTAATTGCATCCTGAAGAGAAAGATTAATCAGAAAGCTATGAAAACAGTGTATATACATTTTTTTGGGACTCACTGTATTTTTGAAGGTATCTTTTCCTTGATTCTTATTCTTATCTTTTCTTTTCATAGTTGATTTTTAATTTAAAGTTACTAAGATTCCAAGGATGCGTACAAATTATTTAGGAAATTTATTTCTTCGGTTATATATTATTTTTAAAATATTCATAAAATTGTGGATAACACGTTCTTGTTATTTTCATAAGGTAATGCAAAGTAGTCACTGTTAGCGCTCCGTGAACCTAGTGTTAACAGGTTTTCCTAGAACTAGGAAGAATAAAAATGGTAATTAATGGTGAAAATATCGAACAGCTTGGAAAGTTTGGAGTGCAAGGTACGAGGCGTGTTAGGGGAAACGTGTTGAACGTTGGAAGAGCAGGAAAATCGAGGAAAGATCGACGACACGGCGAGAAGACAAGCGACACGGGTCAGACCGATTAGCACCGGCTACGAGCCATTTTCCCCGACGGTAGCCGACGATAATTACCAGAGATAAACGGAGGAACGGACCCACGAGATGGTCAACGTTCGAACAGCCGACGCGCAGCTATAAAAAGCGAACGACAGGGCTGTGTCTTTCGGCCAGATGACTCGTTTTTCGATTGGGACCGCTCGCCAAGTGGTTCCTGGAATGGCGCTTCGCCGATGCATTTCGGGAACGCTCGACCCTACACCGAGTCGATTCTCAACTACCTCTAACATATTGAACCGGGGAGCCAATTAATTTTATAGCGGCCCTGCTAAGAGTCTCCCCTGACACAATATTTTCGTCTAGCTTCTCCAACAGCTGCGTCGCTGCCAGAAGACAGTCGATTCTCCCTACGAACTTATTTATGTCAATTCGTTTGTACTTAAAAAGCTACGGCATAGAGCAACTGTTTGTCGCCTCTTGTCGCGTTCTTCCATTTCTTTAAAATTCATTCAAGTTAAAATACCCCTTCGATGCAGCGAGCATAGCTTTTGTTATCGTCGTAGATGGAGCACGAAGATTCCAGATAGCACTAGACGCGAGTGCAATTCATGGTTTGCAAATAAAATTCATTCTGTCATGAATATTTATCCAGCGGAGCACAAGTGTGCACAGTGCATGTAAATTTTCTTCGGGTTTTCTGTAAATTATTAACGATAAAGGAACTCTAGCATCCTCGAGGCAGGGAAGGAAGTCGTACGATAAGGGGTTAATAGTCTGCGGGTGCTGAATCTATGCTAGTTGGAGTCATGTATAGCGCGGGCAACAGTTCGACGAGTGGACTGCGGGTTCTGTGTATTTATAAGAAAAATAGGAAAAATTGGACGACACGAAATATACCTCTGAAAATCGTTTAAGAAAAAGACAATTATTATTTTGCATAAAAATCCGCAGTCCAGAATATACGGGTTGTCGAGTACGGAGAACACAGAAAAGTGCATGGACTTCCAAGAAAAACACTGAACGATGATAAGGAGGGAATGGAACTATTTTCGTGGGACCGAGTCTAGTAAGCTTTTCCTTTCAGCCTGAAGATTAGCAGCGGGACTGTTCGGGATACGTAAAGGGGGGTGGGGGGAGGCAGAATATAAATGTCTGGAAGGCAGGAACGTCAAAGTGGAGAAGCAGAGGCGAGCAACGAGCGGTGGCAAGAAAGAGAAACGTTTCCTGCGCGATACGGAGGGACCGAGTCTAGTAACTTTTTACGAGGCCGGTGTATTTACGAGGGACTAACCTCGGAAAGCGGCCAATCCTCGTCGAGGACGGGGGTGGCGGCTAGAAAGAGTAATAGAAGAAGACGGAGAGAGAGAAAGGGAGAGAGAGAGAGAGAGAAAGAGAAAGAGATAGGGTTGTAGGATCGATACCGCGTGAAATTTCAACGACGCACGGAAATTCGGCGACCGGAAGTGGCGCGTTCGGGCTCGTTTAATTATTCGAGAGAGCCAAAATCCCGGAAGGTGTGACCCGGGCGCCGGGCGAAAATGTGTTTATTCGGGTTAACGCCGTTCCGAGGAGGCCCGGCGCCGTGTAAACGAGCCCGAAAGCGCGCGCGCGGCTGGTACAACGAAATGAACACAGAGCCGGGCTAATTAATATTTACCCTCCGACAACATCACGCCGCCATGACGAACCCGAGCTGAAAGCGAGAGAGAGAGAGAGAGAACGCGCGCGCGCACAGCAGCGCAGCGCCGAAAAATAACCGCAACGCCGAGAAAATAGTGCGAGTTCCGAGTCGAGCGACCCGGTAATTGCATCGACCACCTTTCCTCTCTCTCTCTCTCTCTCTCTGTTTTTCATTTAAACGAACATCCTGCTGCAGGCGGTTACACGGGTCGACGGAGCAATTTTCCACGGAAAAGAAAACTTTCCAACCCACATTTCGCGGGTTCGCTCCTCCGTCGAGTCTCTCTCTCTCTCTCTCTCAAGAAGAAGAAGAAGAAAAAAAATCGTTAACACCGTTCCGACGCGTTCCTCGAACTTCGTAATATCGGGAGAGACATCGTTCGGATTCCATCGGCAATTTCCAGTGTGCCCGCCGCGTTCTAGAGATAGAAATAAATTCTTTCGGGGGCCCCGATACCCAGCCTGTTCCCTTCTTTCGACGAGGCGTCCAAGAGGCCGCGGAGAAAACGCTCGGCCGAACAATCCCAAGAATTCCCGTCTCCCTAACCGAGAATTCGTGACGCCGCGTGCACCACTTTGTCCCTCGACCCTTTCCTCTCCCCGCTTCTGCTCCGGTGTTTTTTTCGCGACGATACGGCGCGTGGCTCTCGCGGAAACCAGTGCCGCCCCGAAAACACCGAGGGAAATTCCCCGAGAGAGAGAGAGAGAGAGAGAGAGAGAGACACACACCCGACGCCGCGGGCCCCGAACTTCGCGGTTATCGAATGCCTGCGCGGAAAATGCGTGAGTCACCGCCGGGAATGCTACATTCTTCCTTTCTAATACTCTAATAGTCTGTGATAATACGGGCAATTGTAACTGCGATGTTGATGCAGAATAAAAATCGTTCCCATTAATCGCAAGCCATAACAACCAGGTACGAATTAATTTCTCTAATCAGCGGTCTTATTAATGTGTAACAAGTGTGTTGATAGGGTTAAATTCTTTCGATCTGTTTATTGCTCGAAATTACATTCTCCCATGTTGTGCCACGAATGCGTAAAATTATCTTAATTAAATTAAATGCGTACAATCCGTAATTATAACACGGTATTCGTGGTTACGATACAGGACGATATTCTGGAAATATTAATACAGGCTGACCTAAATACGAGCATAAATATGCGTTTGCAAAAATAGAAGTGTTGTCCCATTTTTAAATGGTCTACTGATTCCTGAGCCACCTTGTACAAATCTTCAGTTTCTTTTGAAAAATAACCAAGTGTGCAAAACTGCAAGGGATCAAGTATCGAAGACCTTTCAAACCAAATGAAACGTATAAAATGAATTCTCACGTTAATATATTCATCGTATGAAATTTGATTAGGATCTGTAAAATGCAAGAAAGCTGGATGACTACTCGATATGATACGTTTAATGTTTTCAATTTTTATTTCATTAAATAGCTTACTTTGATGTTACGGAATTCTTGAGGTTCCTACTTTGGCGGTGAAAGTGTTAAGAAAATTATTGAAGGAAGCAGGGGTAGCGATCGGTGAGGAAGAAAATCATACGGAAAGGGTTGAATCAACCCCCGAAGCCGGTCGCCACCTCCGAGTTGGTATAGTAGCCACGGGCAAGGAGCCGGTACACTTTCTCGCGGAGGAAGCCACGCTGCCGCCCTTCCCCAGGACACGGCAGCATGTTCCCCGTCTCTCTCGCTCTCTTAGGGCCTGCCCCCTCCTGCGCCCTTCGTTCTCGGCGGTGCAGGTGGTGGGGGGGAAGGACGACCGCCTCCAGAAACGCCCTTCTTGCTCCCCCAACGCATATGCCGCGTCGTACGTGCAATATGTGCACGCGCATGTACTTTTTAAGGCGAGCGCGCTCGCGAGCGTGTCGTGCACTACACCTACTCTCTCACTCTCTCTCTCTTTCTCTCTCTTTCTTTCGCATAAGTTCGTCGCGCTCGCACTCGCACGCAATGTGGGACAACGGAGGGGTGGGGCTCTCTCAGCCAGTCGGTCCCACTCGGCTTTGTCGTCGTCCTTCGCTCTTTGTTAACGCGCTTTGCAAATCGCTTCGCTCAGGAATCCAAGCTGTTCCTTCGAGGCTTCTTCGTCTTCGCCTAGCCTGTTTTCTTTTTTCCCCTTCCCTCCTCTACGTGGGACAAGAGGGGCGGGCAATTTCTGCGCTAATAAAGCCTCCGACGGTGAATGGAGCCGAAGGGGTTGGCTTTCGGATCTTCGTCCTAACACCCGAATCCTGTTCCAGACCGGCTCCTCCGAGACTCTGCAACGTCTCGACCGACTGTGGTCGGTTTCTTAGGCAACAGCTATGCGGTGTGCATTTATTCCAAGTAGTTTTAAAAGACGTTTTCGAGGGCTTGCGGCGGTTTGGAGGTCGGCGAGTCGAGTCTCGACGAGAGAAACCGGCTTCCGTCGCTGGGCTCGTTGATGCGGATCGCATCGATGCTCTTGCCGGAGCATCCCTTCGAAAACGTAGTCTAACAGTCTCTGTATGCGTCGGAGAAAGACCTTGAATTGTCTCTGATCCTCCACACAATTTGTTCAAAATTGTGAATAATTGTGTACGAACGTGGACATTCGGTTGCAGTATATTTTTATCGGTTCGAGTGAATTTTTAAAGACTCGGTTGACTCAGATCACTCGTTCGCTCAGTTGTTAGGATCTTCTCTTGGGGACACTGTATTTTATTCGGGATTTAAATTAAATCTAGATTTAAATTTGGAGAGGGAGGTCTTAAAAGTAGTACTGCAAAAGTGATTAGCAAATCGCCAAGGTGTGTCAACTAAATTTGAAAGAAAATGAAAATCTACGAATTCATTTATAAGGAGGCACAGCGTTACGTTTCTTCTCGATTCCGACGGAAGGGCTCGACGAACGGGAGCGAATCGGATCGGAAGGGCCCCGGTGTGCTCTTGGTTTCGAGTAGCCCTCGGTTTCCTTTGCGTTTTCGGAGGCCGAAAGGAAGAGGCGACCGCCTCGTACCGTCCACGTAGCGAAACTACGGATCAATACTCTCGTGTGCCCGGCGTTTCCCTCGAAAAACGAAGGCGACTCCGTCTCTGAAAAACCGTTCGACCCCTCCGGAGGCCATTTTCCATGTCGGACGACGGTCTCTCACCCCCGTGTGCGGTGGTTGCGGCGTCGTCGGAGCATCGGGGCGACGGAAAGGAAGAGCAACGACGCCCCGGGTCGACGCCATTACGGATCAGAAGAAGATCCCGCTAGGAATCCATCAGTTTCGGCTCGCCCTCGAACCGGAACGTCCGTCGGGGGATGGGCAGGGGGTTGTTTGTCGATGTCGACAGGGGGAAGGAATGTCGCGTCGCGCGACGCGCCACCCCCGACTCGATTGGGCCGTTCAACGACGAAAGACAGATCGTCCGGGATCGACTTACCGCCTGTTCGATTCTATTAAATCGAGCTACCACCCTACAGGGGTAGTACAGTTACATGAACAGTTACATAGGTTCCCGGTGGTTCAACATGCGATTTCGGCTCAACAAAATTATTTTTACTCCTTCATGGTTATGCTACATGTGTTCTTATCAGACCGAATAAAAATTTCTGCATCGATCGATAGCAACAGGGATTTTCTTCTCTTTTCAATAATTTTGTAGATCAAAAATAATGTACCAAGACTGAATTCTTGTAACCTTCCTACCGTTTCGAATTGCAGATAATTATTTTTGTCTCAAATATAAAATATCCACGGTGCGGTTCTTATATGTGAGCTAGCAAGAAGATTTTGGTGCATTTAACCCTTCGTGGACGAAGATTTTTCGACTTTTCTTTAAGGCTACTATAATTTCACCGAAAAATACATTTACATACGTTTACCTTAAGACTAGGTTTATCAGAGCCGTCGAAATGACGGGTACTAGAATTCTTAATCCGCAATTATCGAAATTTTATTGATGCACGAATGAGAAATTATTCAGCAGATTTATTTCGTTGGGTATATATTGTAAAAGAAATGGCTAAAAATTTGAATAGATACATTTTCGTTATTTTTATTAAGTAATGTACAATAGGCATTTTTAGTGCCCCGTGAATCTAGTGTTAATGCTTGAATATTGATCTCGAAAGAATAGAATTTTATTCCGTTGTAAAATAACGGTTTGAAATCACGAGCTTGTCTTGTTGTTATACGGGAAAGGAGTTGCTGAAAATATTTTTCGCATTTTCTCCTTGGCAGAGAAAATTAATACGATCAGAAATTCCACTGATTTCTTGATTTTTGCTCGATTCGACTCGCGCTTTGAATCAATGAATCTTCTCACCCCCGTCCGTGCCAAAGCCACCCCATTTCGGAGGTTCAGCCCGCTCCTTGCGGCAGTCGAATCAATCTACGGCTTCTTCCTCGGGACTTTATCAAGCAGCCTAGCGTCGCCGGGGTTGGATCGGGGATTGGGTTCGGCTTCGACAGGGTTATTAATGGATTTGCGAATGGGAAAGAGGTCGGGCATTCTGATCTAGGGGATGGCGGGACATCCGAAAATCGGAATGCCTGTCCACGTGAACATCTATTTATCTCTCACGAATTTTTCATTGTCTCGATATCGTGTTTAAGATCTATTTATGCACGCGTGATTTTCTTAGCGCTCGATGGACATCGAACTTTGAATATCGATTGGGCTCGTCAGCAACTATAAAAATAATTGTCACCGTAGGAACGTAAAGAACACAGACTGCGATTCCTAGGGAAATGTATCATTTGGAGTGAATGTATCTTCTGCCCAAACCCCCTAACTTCCTCTAGTGTTTTAACTTGACGTCAGAATACATTTTGTTCGACCAACTCAGCTTTCTTTAAAAGAAAGAAATTTTTTTTCTTTTAAAGAAATGCTGAATAATTCCATGCAGACGGAATTATAGTCTTCGTACTATATATACATAATATACCTTCGTAAGTACTATGTGTCTTCACAGTCTCAATAATCATACCCTTAGCACTCGCACGACGCCACTAAAAATTGCTGTATTATTATTCAAAATACTTTTTACATTATTAAATTCGTTTGTGTTTAATAATTCACTAAACATGTCAGTATTGTACGAGTAAATCGCACCGTTTTCGTACGCATAACATCGAAAAAAAATGCATAGAAGGGAAATATTCTAGAGGTCGGAAAAAATGTTTCGTTTAGGAGTTAAAACAGCTTCGAGTGTAAAAGATTAAAAACATTGGAACCCGCCATTTTGACAGTAGACCTAGCGTTAAAAAGGACAATAGTACATTATCCCGAGCCAAATAGCCATTCTTAATAATTTCGACAAGTTGGAAATAGCGTGACGATATTTTCAAATAATTTTAATTTTTCCTCCAGCGCAGAATAAAAATTGTATCAATTGCTAGAAATAGAAGTCTAAGTAACAATGTGTATTCCTTCGCGCAATAATTTCAGTGTGCCCAAAATAATGCAATAATCTTGAACTTTGCTGATATTCTTTGTATTTCGAGCACTCGGTTTTGTCATAAATGCGTAAAATTCGAAATCTAACGATAGAGTCCTAGAATAAGGGTTTAATATCCAGCTCGAATTGCTTGGAGTAGGTACAGGGAAGGAAAGGAGGCGTCTCGGCGGGATTTTTACGGTGCAGAGCTGTTCGAACTGGTGCGCCGCGGAACAAGCGCGGAAGACCGAAATTACAGTGGGAACCGGGGGCTGCGAAAGGAAACCGCGAGGCGGAGGATTGACTGACATCTGTCACACGCCGACGCTCTTTTCAGTCCGGCACGGACACTCGTGTATATCGAGGAACAAGCGCGAAACCGCGACAGCTGTTTGGCCGGGCTCGCTCGGGCCGGGCCGGGCCGTGCCGTGCCGGTCGATCATCGCGCGGCGGCGGTTCTTCTTTTCAGACTTTAACACGACAGGTGACACGCGCGGCTATAAATCCTGAATTAGGAGGTCAGCTGGCGCGATCGGGACACCGATCCCCGATGTCAGTTCTGTTATAGATCCCCGTCATTGTCCGTACCGCGAAAAAACAATCGTAACCCGGCACACCGTGCACACGGGTCGTTGCAGTACAATCTGCCGCGATCACTGTCTTTACAGTGCATCGTGCATCGATTTTTCTTCGGAGACCTGTCAGTGTATCAATTTTAACGCGGCGGGGTAAAGCCCCGTTTGCATTAGGTAACTTATGGTTGGCCGACCGAGTCGATTCACACGTTGAACGCCATTATGGTCACCGGTCACCGATGCCGTATTGTGTTTCTTATCGCTGAACTTACAACGGTCAAAATGACCGGTTCTATGTTTTACGATTATTGGAACTATAAAAATTCATGTATGGAAAATAGTGGAATAAATTTCCTTGTCCAAGCATTTACTATATTGAACATTACGGACAGTCTTGATTTTAGCATTGTTATTTTTATAAGGCAGTCTTTACCAGATACTGTTACTACTTGGTATTGAATGGCGTTGAACATCAATTTATTACTACCGAAATTAACTGGTAGTGTTCGAGGCTTTCAAAAAATCTAAGAAAATTCTGTAACACTTATTGACGTCCCTATTTTAAATAATCATAAAATTTAATTATTAAATTCATGAAATTTTTCTTCTCTGGTTGCCTCCGGAGTGTGAGTTCTACTCGGACCGGTATACTATAGTTCGTCCGGTTCTAGAGATTAGCGATCGTCGATGTTCTCGATGTGTCTCGTTTTTAACGCGTGTCGCCAGACTGCGACAGCCCTCGTCACCGGCGTCGTTAATCAGCGCCCGCATACACGCACCGGCGTTCCTCATTTTCCCTCTCCGTCTCTCCCGATCACGCGGCTGCGGTTCATGAATAACTGCCTTTCGCCTCTTGTTCGGTTGTTATTGGCGGGCCGCGCAGGTGCCGGCACGCATTAGCATTCGACACGTGCAATTCGCTCGACGGAGCCGATGCTTTCCAAAAATTGAGGCTCCGAGGAGCCCTCCGACGAGCGGACGATCCGGATCCGCGCGAGCCTCGCCATCTGTTGGCGGATGTGACCACTCGAATCGGCAAATTGCAGGCGTTGGGTCTTGGAGATACTTGGCTCGGCACTGGGATCGTCTTCGCAGTTCCTTAGGACTTCAGTTTTAGGATTCCAAGAAGGAGGCTTTCAGAACGAGATTTTTAGTTTTCTCGAGAATTTTTGGACAGATTCGTTAACGATGAAAATTGGAGATTGTGTTTGATATGTGGCATTTGTTTCGCGGATTACCGACGGAATTGAGAGTGCCGGACGAATTCGCACGGGTTTAGCGAGAGCGTTTAGGTCAGAAGGATTTGAACTCGGTGTGCGACGTGCGAGGAAAGCGGCACGCAGACTCCGGTGGCCGAGAAGAGATCCGATCGGTAATAAGCTTGTGCAGTCGCGTCGCATCGAAAATGCCAATTAGAATCGGGACGGTGGGGATAATTGCGCGACACCGTTTTATATCGCGACCGCGTGTAGTCCGCGTTCTGCGACGAGCGAGTCGCGGCGCGCGCGCGCTCGCTCTTACACACGCTCGGCACACTGACGCACGGACCAGCCGCTATAAAGATTATAATCAGTCACCGCGATGGACGGCAAGGGTTGTTAGAGCCGGAGGAGTAGGCGCTAAACAGGAGATAATGAAACGAGTCGACACAGCAATTTTATCGTGAAATTAACACGGTTCAATCTACCTACACGCGCGTCTCTCGCCCCTCCCGCTCGCTCTCCTCGCCGTTGTCGGACCGATAGAGGAGAATAAATAGCGGCCGTTGTCGTAATTTCGCTGGCTGCCCTCTCGTTACGCCCACCTAACGTGTCCCGGGTAATGAGGCGACGGAGCCGTTACGGATTTTTGCGTACTGCCTCGCCGATACGTCGATCGTCGCGACAGATAACACCGTTTCTCCATAGGATTTTCTTCATTTCTTTTTGTTTTTTTTTTTTTTTTTTTTGTTATCCACGACCGGATGGAAGAGTCTCGATTTCTACGGCGTTTATCGTGTACGCAAGGTTTCCGAAACAAACGCGTTCGCGCGCAGCCGAGGATCAGGATCTAACGAGGTCCTCTCTGATTACGAACGCCGCACGGGACTCTATCAATTAGAAACAACTCCGAAGCTCATCCGGCAACTTTGTAAACTGGCGCAGTCGCTCCAATCGCTGATTAGATACACTCCTGTGTTCCGACGGTGCAGCAATGTTCCCCCTCTCGGTGCACTCGCGAACCGATCTCACCATTGTGCACTCGGAACTGCACTTCGCTGCGACTTTTATCGTGTCGATGTTTCCAAAACTTTGGGCAATTTCCTAACCTTCTCAAGACTCCTATATACATATACACTACCGGCCATAAGTGTTTACCCACCTTCAAATTTCGTTACTATTCAAATAATACATAGTACATACACAATCAGGTACTGTAAATGAGTTTACAGCTTTTCATGAAAAACGACAATTTTGGAGTTCAGGTAAAGAAACCCATTTTTCTGAAATTTTTATAACGGTCAGTAGGGAATATGAACGCAGGTAATACAGGTATCTTAGTCTTCTCAAATTTCATACTGCATTTCATACTGCATTAAGCTTTCATACAGTACACAGTTGATTTTCACGTGCCTAAAGAATTTTGCGAAAATTTCAAATAATGTCAGGGAGAAAAGAATTATCGATTGAAACGCGCGTTCTAATAGTGTCCCATCATAGCATCGGAAAAAGTAACAGAGAAATAGCAAAGTTATTGAAACTGAACCGTAGAACCGTGGACTACAATGTTAAAAAATATGTGGATGGGTAAACACTTATGGCCGGTAGTGTATATGGCTTCATAACGACACATAACGTGTTCTTGACTTAAATCGAGAATTCACTGTACCCTGATACAAGCAAAACCTTCCTTGTTTTTTCTTTCTACAGGTTTAGAAAAATATTCCCCGCACAGAAGACCCATTATAAATCAACAAAGCTGTTTCATCTGAGTTTCGAGGGCGTTCCTTTCCTAGCTGATCTTCAATTAAATGGTACATGATCGGCCGAGCTTAGGGTGGTTGTCGGACCACCGAGAACCTATATGGATCATCGTTGGTCGACTGGGCAAAGAATGGGCGACGGTCAAGGGTTCGAGGGCAGGGAACAGAGAGCGCGCGACGCCAGAGCCAAACGCAATAATTACGCGGCGGAGAGGATCCGGGGCCCCTTCTCTGCCTTTGGCGTGCCCGTTACGTCGTTATCCCATTTATTATAACGATCGGGAGCCACCGCGGACCGGATTCCACGCCTGTTTTCTCGCTGGCCGAACGCAAATTGCCCGGCACTGAATCGGCGCACCGATGATGTCTTGATACGGAATGCGCGATCGTTAATCGAGTACGGAACCTAGCTGTCGACGTAATTCCACGTCTCGCCCCCGGGAACGCCGATCGCCGCGTTTAATTAAAAAACGAACGAAAAAAACCTCACCGGCAGAGAAATCCTACTGCCCATCAGTTGGCGCTTTGAATTCAACACTAATTTCCTACCGGTTCCTAACGATTTACGCGACTCGTTTCACCGTGATCGACTGCTCTATAACCGAATTAACTTCTTCCGACCTAGAATATCTCTACCACGTATCATTTTTTCGTTTTATAAAGCTGTGTACTAATTGATTAAATACAGATTCGGTAATGTACAAAATTATTTTGGACGACGGTAAAGCAATCTTCGGTGCAGGCTCAGAGTCCCCATTCGAGTGCAAAGGGTGATAAATTCATTTTCTAAAGGTTGGCTTTTTAATAACTTGGAGGATCCAGTTTTTTGGAGACGGGGTTTCGTGCAAGAGGATAGGTGTTCCCATAGTGCTGTTCGAAGCCAGTGACGGACATGTAAATTCATTCCATGCGAGAAGGGACGTGTGAATGAGTCGTCGCGGGGTCCAACCCCCCTCGTATCCGCCCCCGACACGACAGCCCTCGGAATCTGCCGCAGAAATTTCCGCGCGATCGTTACCAGAGTGGCATCCCCGAGGGAAATTTGCAAGAGTGCGTGCCGAATGTGGTCATGCCAAACGATCCCGTAATATCAGCCGCAGCCGCAGCCGCCACGCCGCGCCGCGCCGGCCGAGCCCTTTCCCGAAGACACCTGCGCGCGACGTTCAACCCTGACGAGACATCTCCTGGAACTTCATCCCGATGTTTCGAAAATTTCCACCAAGAAGATTCTTCTCTATCAATTATACTCTGACTTCTATCGAACAATATCGAATACTAAAAGTACACTCTCGACCTTCTGCGTTCATTGCAACACTTTTTGTCAACAAATATGATTAACCCTTTGTCTGCTAAAGGCGTATATATACGCCCTCACAAATCCATCAATATATACGAAAAGCGTATATATACGCCCTCTGTATTTTTTAACTATAACACTTTTATTACTGTTTTACCAACTGATTCAACATGGAATTTGTTGTCTTATGTACTGTTTTGGTCACTGTTAGTTTCCACTAGTCAGTGGACAACTAGTCGCAGCGATGACAAGCGAAAAACGCGCCGTCCATATAGATGGATTCGTCCGAGAGCGCGCCGCAGTCAAAGGGTTAAAATTCGCAGAGTCTACTAATTTATAAAAAAAATAACGAAGTGTCATCCGAAGATCGAGAGTCTGCAAATCATCGACGAAGATCTATAAGGATCCGGAAGTCTCGGGGATCCGAGACCGAGAAAGTAGCAATTTGGTCGCAGACAGGTTATGGTCGCAGTGGGAGCCGAAGCAAGGTGGTGCATCAATGGCGCGTGCAACACGCTCGCGAGTGCAGGACACGTTCGTGCTCGGAACACGAATCGGATCGGTGTTCGTTGCTCGGTGAACAGCAAAATGGCCCCCGCCGACCCCGGTCGAAGCTCACACGCACGACACCTCAGCGGCGCGCACGCGATTCCGCAATGAGCCCAGACACCGTGGTCTGTGTCTGTGTGTGTGTACGCGTACGGATACGTATGGGTGAGACCGCGTGGGTGCACGGGTGCATGGGTGCATGGGTGCATGGGTGCGCGCACGCAACGAGCCGCGTCGCGACGCGAGGCGTGGGACGACCGCCGAAAAAACACCAGAAACGAGTCGACTAACAGCGAAACAACACTCCTTTCTGCCACGCTCCCCTCGACCAGAAAAACTGACCGTTGTTTCCACTCTTTTGTGCCATTTTTTCCCGCGGCCCAGCAAGGAAACGCGGCTGAAAAGCGAATCGAGACCAGACGGGCCACTTCGCGCTTTTCTGAAGATGTCGGGCTTGTTTCGGACATCAGAATCCCGGGAAATTAACACCAAACTGATAATACCAAATCACAATCGTCAATTGAAATTCGTGGCGTTTTTAACAGTAGGTTTGCGGAGCACTGACAGCGACTATTTATAATTTATAAGCGATCCATATTCTCAGCGATATTCTAAAAATAATATATAACCAAGGCAATAAATTTGCTAAATCATTTCTCACGTATGCATCCTTAGTATGCTAATAGTTTAAAGCAAAAAATATTAGAACCCGTCATTTTGACGGGTCCCCGTAAATCTAGTGTTAAATTAAAATTCACAGATAAAGTTGAGATATACATATATTCATAAGTTTATGCGATAAGTGACCTAAAAAATGGCGAAAAGCAAGAATGGTAAATATGTTATCGAATAACTATTTTGGGGTTAACAGTGTCCCTAAGCCGCATTTTTAAACACGGTCATGCTTCAGATCGAAGAAAACCGAGATTGTCGTTACTTTCCCCCGCGTTGTATAAAAGGGTGCACTCGTCGAGCTATCATTTCGCCTAACAGCCGGTTGTCCTCCCGACAAGTTCACGCAAGGATCACGCAAGGAGAACAGCCCGACGCCGAGCAACGATCACTCTAACTCCGATGTTCGGTTACGCGTGTGTCTCGTCCGAATCGATTTCCACGGTGCGCGCGGAGGGGGTGAAAAATCGAGGCGGAAACGCGACGAGCGAAAAACCTGGCTAATGGAACACTAAGCGACATGTCGGCGACGCTCGTAACCACAGTTCCGCAGCTAGACTACCAACGAGAAATCGGAGGGGGAGAAAAAAACCTGGCAAAAACCGAATCAAGGGTTGCGCGCGGGGGTGGGTGGGTGGGCGAGGAGCGCGCAATTTCCCACGTACACGGACACCGCGCGTGCCGGACACTGGATAATTAAAGCTGCGAGGCACGTTTGATCGGGTTTCGGCTCGATTCGTTCGGTCCCGCTGATTGTTTCCCGTTTTAATTTTCGGCAAATTGGAAAAAAAAGCGAGAGAATGGCCGCGCGACGCGCCCCGGAAATGTACATTAAAACTGATTTTCCGCGGGCAAATGCAAAATGGAAGGCCGTCCCCGCGAGGTTTCAATCTACCGTTTTTTTTTTTTTTTTTTTCACCGACCGGGAACGTCAATATTTAGATCATATTTAGATCCATTCTTCAATATAATGGCGTTTTGGAACCACGTTCACGACCCCTGAACCGCTTGATCTGTTTCGATCTACAGAGTGTTTACGCTAACACTAGCCTTTCCCTTGCCAATATTAAATATTAGAAAAAAATTATTTTTGAGCTTGTGTGACCTCGGAAGTCTATGTGTCGGATGAATTCGTTTCGGCACACGCTTTCACACGATATACAAAAACACATTCCGTTTGGAAAATTGAAGGACACCTGCATCTCTAAACAAAACATTGCGGATACAAAAAAATGACAGACACCGTTACACTGGTTGCAAGAAACAGTACACTTTCATCTTTTTCTAATGCTTACTATTTTCAAGTTAATATTTTCAAAATGCTAGCTAGAGTTAGCGTGAACGCCCTGTACGTCGACAGGATAACTTTCTATCTCTTTGACGCATGACCGGCGTGCATTTAGGCCCAAAGTAGCAAAGTCGTTTAATTGGTCGTTTAAATTCTACGCACGGTTAAGCTAAACGCTTAACTTACCACCACCGGTCAATCCACCGGTTACATATTTTTTGTATCGCAATTATTGGAAAAGATGCTTCCATAGGAAGCGACATTAAACAAATTTCATTATTCGAGTCACTCGAATCACTGTCGAAGCTTTAAGCTGCTGGGAATAACAGAAAGATCAATGGGCCAGCGACGGGACGTTCTGAGAAGCATGATTTTTCGAAGCGGTGGTGCGCCGTCTGAATAAATGCGAAACGGCAGGTTCATATTTTATTCCCAGTTTTTAATAGACCGGGTCGCCATCGAGAACCGCGTACTCGACGTTTAATCAACGCGAGGGAACGTTTCTTATTTTTCCACGCGAGCACGCGGTGGTTCGGGATTTTTTCCATCGGCGAAATTATTTCCGCGGCGAGCGAGTTAGTTAAACCAAATATTTGTTCGTTTTTATTCAGCAGATTATCTTCCGGTTTTTCCGGTATTCCAACCGATCGCCGCCGATCGCTGGATTATCGACAAGAGAAATAAATTAGGATAGAGGAAATCTAGAAGCGATCAGCCTGGGAAACGGGACAGGATAGGAGACGGAGAACAAGAGAAAAAGAGAGAAGGAGAGAGAGAAAGAGAGAGGAAGAGAGAGAGAGAGGTATCGACGCCGGGCGTCGAGAGGCTGTCAAGGCGCGCGCTTTTGTCGAACCACTCGAAACGAGGAGTCGCTGGATCTTCTTTATGCAACGGGCTGGTCGATCTGGGTGAAAGGACGAATGCCTGGCCGCTTTTCGGCGGCGCGGATTAAACGGCGAGATCAAGCATCCTTGATAAAGCCGGCTCGAGTGCCGCGGAGAACGGCTAAATCGGGGGAAAAACCACCGGCTCGGCGCAACACCGCGCGATTCAGCCGTTTGTTGCCGCCCACGGACACCCTAATTTTCCTAGAATAACCGATCTCGCGGAAACACTTCCCCTCGAGCGCCGCCGGAAAACTCTCCGGCTCCAAACTAAAGAATTAGCCTTGGACATCGCAAGATTTCAAACTTAACCCTTAGCACTCGAATGGCGACTGTAAGGCGCCACTAAAAATTGCTGTATCATTATTCAAAATATATTTGACTTTATTAAATTTGCTAGTATTTAATAAATTACTCAACACTTCGGTACTGTACGAGTAAATTGCATAATTTTTCTATGTATAACCTGAAACAATTTCTATAGAAGTGTAAGATAAGCTGTAACGTATCCGCATTACGTCTACTGCATTATCGTTAAATCGGGACGATTTGTCGTCAGGACGGCCGAATTGTAAGATAAGCTGTAACGTATCCGCCACTGTATATATTGTTCATGTTGTTAACAAATATGTTCATGTTATTGATAAGACAAACGATTCATCGGACAAACGAATGTGTTGAAAAAGAAACGAACAGAATGAAACAAGGACGAGCAGTCTCGTCAGGTCCGGCACCAGAAAAGGACGTGTAATTAAATATTAAAACTGTTTGCTTCTATCCCGGCCATCACTTACAGAAGGGAAATATTCTAGGTCAGAAGAAATGTTTCGTTTTGGAGTTAAAGTGGCTTCGAGTGCAAAGGGTTAAAACTTTTTGAACATAAAGAACAGTGTTTCATCCCCAGTTTGTATCGACCGCAACGCCACTTCCGGGCAACTCTAACGCCATCGGAAAACACAGAGCCGGAAAAACGGCCGGTAAACAAGGCCCGAAACGACTCGTCTCCGGGCCCCACTAATTTCCTCCGGTCGCCATTCGCAGGCAGACAGCGAAATTAGCGCAAACAGACACTCTCTCCGGAATCCGTCCGAGGGTAGCGTTGGAATCTCTCTAATCCCCGGCTCCGGGTCCCTTTGTCGGGAAAATCCCGAGGCGGCAAACAAAAATCAGACACTCGACCGGAGTCGAGTCCTTCGAGACAGCTTCCTCGAGTGCGTCTCGAGGCCCATGGCACACGAGCAAACAACAGGGTGGTCAGCAAACACCGGGAAAAACGGGGAACGTCCCCGGTGTCTCCTACGGGGTCCTGTTGCTCCCGTTTCGACGGCAGTTTGGTGGTACCTTGACAAGCTGCGTGGGAATCGAGCTTAAAGTGACCGGCTTTCGGATCCCGGATGCTTGTCCGGGGTTAATGGATCGGGACTGGGTCAATTCTTCGTGGAAGAAGCGATGAAAACTGTCCAACGTTTCCCCGGGCCCTTTGTCATCCCCGAGGAAGATTCTGAGCGGTGTTTGCACGGACAACTTTCGCTTTCGCCGCTGTCAAAGAAGATCTGCCATTTTCAAGAGGGTCGAAACGAATTTTCGGACCGTCCTCATAATTGCTGTCCAAGGTAAAAATATAGTGGACAGTTTCTCAGGGAATTTTTAACGCGTTGGGCTTGAACCTGTCATGAAAGGTACGAATAGGCATCCAGAAGGTAGAAATGTTAACCCTTCTTCCTCGATTGCCTCCTCTACCATTAAAAATTGCTACAGTGATTTCTCTAAATATATGTCGTCAAAGCCTTGTTGATAAACGTCGCGGGATTATCCCCACTACCGCGGGCCACGAAGCTCGAGTGGCCTCGGACGCCGAGGAGTGTAAACGTAACACAACTCGGGTATGCCTCCTGTACGATACACGTCGCTAGCAGGACCCGTGGTGTTGACAAATATCGAAAACTCACTGTATTGGTCCAAATTCTTGAAATTCTACAATTTTCATTTCCAAAGCTCGCAGCTAATGGCTCATTTTCTACGAAGTAAAAAGCGACTCTGACATCCTATCAACAATCTGGGTCACTCTCGAGAGTCTCAGAAACGAATTTTCAGTACGGTTAGTTTATTATTCATACCGGGCAGCTTGCGTCAACGAGAAGATCGCGAAGCTAGCAACGTCTCCGAGTCTAATTAATTCAGGTTCGTTCGCCGATGAAAAATCCTCTAAGAGGCATCAGCCGGAGCGTGATCCCCGGCGACCGCATGTCCCCTCTGGGGATGAAAAGACGCTCCAGCTGAAGGATCCCGTCGATCCTGGCCACCTTATCTTCCGCTCCACATCCCGTCGACTAAAGTGTCCCCGCATTATCCCCGGGCAAATCCGCATCTTCCCTGAATCTGGAAAGGGTTGACGGCTGCTGGACCGGCTATTAGCCTGTTCGAGTGCCAGGGGTTGATCGGTAGGGGTATTTTCTGGGCTCGTGCACAAACTGGATCTCTCCTGGTGCCCTTGCGGTCGGAGACTGTCCCCTGGTGGATCGTAGGTGAACCGTGGCTAACGTCGTCGAGACGTTACCTTTCGATGCTCCCCCCTCGCCTCTCTCTTCAACCCTATCCGGGGGCTCGCGAAGAAAAGGGGACCGAGGACTTGCGCAAAGGTGGTGCACCGATACACGGCGAGGGGGAACAACGAGAAGAAGAAGAAGAAGAAGAAGATGACGACGAGAAGGAAGAAGTAGTAGAAGAAGAAGAAGAAGACGAAGGCTACGAGGAAGAAAAAGGCTGCCGGTAACAAAGGTCGGGTTGTGCCAGCCATTGACATCGCTCTGGGCCCCGGCTGTTCACGAGAGGACTAGATTTCACGAGCCAGCGATGCAAGATCCTTCAAAGGACGCCGACACGGACTGCCGCAAAAAGGATTTGCAAGAGAAAAAAAAAGAGAGGAGAACCGACGGGGGGTGGGGGCAGCCGAGGGACCAGCGGTGGGGAACACGCTGAAAGAGCCAGGCTTCTTTGCGAGACGCTGGCTTCCGCAGGCCCCTCTTCTTTTCTCAAGAGAAAAGGTGAGAGAGAACCGGGGCTGGAGGGGGGGGGGGGAGGGGGCTAATAGAACAACCGAGGGCGAACGGGGAGGGGGGCGACAGGACAGGGGGCGGCCAGGGTAACAGGGGGAGAAACGACACGCAACTACTTGACGGCGAAATCCATCGCGATAACTTAATCCCCGGATTAGCCCGCCGCGCCGGTTACGAATCCTCGCGGAAATCCGATCGTCGACTCCCGTCCCCGCACACCCCCCGTCCAACCACCACGAAATCCTTCTGTTTCTCGTCGCTCGCCTGCTTGCTCGCCGAGGAAACACGGACCCCGCGTTTCCGGTCCTTTTGGCAGGACCCTCGGACCAGGTTTCCGGGCCAGGACCGCTCGTCTGCGGAATCTCGCGCGAATTTAACCTCGACCCCCTGCATACTGCATCGGGTTCGACTATGCACCAAGATATTTCCAGTTGAAACTGCCCTATGCAAATTTCATCCTTTCCTCTGACGAAGTATACTTCATAATTCTTCCGTAGTCACTGGACCGTGGGTTTTGTGCGTTTTTACGAAACGGTGAAAACATTTCAAGAATTTAAAGATGCTGTTGTATTACTTTCAACTGGTTAAGATTATCATGAAAAGAAATAGATTTGTAATTTTTATTTTGTACAAAGATCCGCAGTCTAGTTGTCAATCTTTAAGCTCTGTAGTAGATTAATACAAATTTTTTCTGGGAAATTGTTTGGGACGAAGTGTTTCTAATTATTCCAGCTGCGAGAAATTCGGTACTGGCTAATAGACATTTCCTTTGCTATCGACTATGGTGAATTTTAAAGTAAAATAAAATTGCATCGAGTTACAACAAGCTCTGTTTTGTTCCGCAAGTTGATGTTTTAACACGGCAAGCAAGTATTTAGTATTCCTAGTCGAGACTAGATAAATTAAGCTTTGGATGTACAAGCATCCATATCACGTGCATAATTGTACGATTAAAGAAAGTCGTATATGTCAACCAAAATTGTCGACTACGAGGTTAACAAAATTTATCCCTCGTTTCAAACGCCCATTCGATAAAAATATAAAATTATATCGTCCAGTATTATGTTACAAGCGATTCTGAATAGTTCACGATCGATTGTTTGAAGGATCGAGCGCGACTCGCGAAATGATCGTCGATTTTGAGGATTCGCGTGCGCCTCTCGTCATCGTCGCGAGTACAGCCGTTAACGAGCTTTTAATCGGCCGATCGTTAGGGGGTCGTAAAGCTGGGCGAAAGTTAGGCGATTAATTGCGAGACTCGGAGCTCCGACTTAGTGGCTAAGTAAGTAAGTAATTGTTTGGTTGGCGGTACGTACAATACTTACAAAGTCGTGCTTGTCGCTGATGTTGTTGGTGAGTTTCAGCTTGTGGAAGCTCACGACCTTCTGCATCCATTGCTCGCCGGTGCTCGGCGAGTCCGGATGTATGTACATCCTCTTCGGCATTTCCGGGTCGGCCTTCCCCGCCACCATCCACCTGCTGCTCGACAAACACGTAGATTATGGTTAGACGTACACGGGAACACCGTTAGGACACCGATAGAAGCATTGAGGACACTGCCGGCAACAATGGTGCAGCTCCAACTTCGAGAAAATTGGAAATAGCTGTTTAGAAAATTATTACTGTCGCTTCAGTTAAAGATAGAACACTAATTATATATTTTTACTGACAAAGTAGTAATTATTGTATTTGTAAGTTTTCATTTGCACCAAAATATGCACTAATGTCCTCAATGGGAAAATTTTGGGGTCCCATATTTTTGATAGAGCAAATATCTAAAATTAGTGGGGGTCCAGAAAACTTCGGCTTCCTACTTGCGCATGCGCACAACAGTCAAACGCTACTGTGAAGCGCACAGATCCGAATAAAGATTTTTGTATCTTTTTATTATATTAAATGTTATCGATAGTATCGAGTAGGGGTGCTGTAGTTCCACAGTGTCTGTACTAGCAAGAATAGAATGTACGTGCTAGGAAAGGTGAAAAACGAGGAAAAACCGATTCTGTTCAGAGGCTAAGTCTCGTTAAATCTCGATCAGTGGAAGGAAGCAGGGATCGAGGTGTCGATGTTGAGGATCTGCTTCGTCCGGCTGATCCCTCTAAGCACCGGCTACCGCGATTGTTGTCTTTTAAGGAGAGGCGTGTCTAACCGTTCGCAGTCTGATCATCGCAGGTGGGTCAAACGACCGAAGGAAGAGGAACTCGTTCGACGAGTTCCAAAGTGGCTGCGGTCGCGTGATGTAATCACGTTCATTGTGGTCTCCGCGTTTCGATGCGCAGTCTCGACGTTTCTATCTGCCCGCTTGTTAGAAAAATCACTGTCGATCGTTCGAGGCGTTGGAAGCCATTCGATATCCCCGTGACGGTAATATTTTCTTTGCGTTTCATACTGCATCGTTCTAATCATTCCGAGATTCCCATTCTACCTCGCACGTCTATTTCACTCGGTCGGAGTTATTTATTACCATTATTAGTTACTTGTTAACGCACTTTGCGCCGTACTCTATATTCATTTCAGAAATTGATGTTTAGTGCCGCTAATAATATGACGATTGTTTTTAAACAAATCGGTAACCGTCGTTACAGTCGACGTGTTGACTATATTCGAGGACAGTGTTAGCGTTGAGATCACACGGGCATCATTAAGATATTATGACGATTGATACAGCGAGATGAAATCTATCTAATAGTAGGATTGGCTAGATCTAGATAAAACAGCGACGATTGAGAGATTAGAGAGGCCAGGCTTTAAAATGATATATCTCTGGTGGACGAGTGGAAGAGTATAATCAAATGAATTATGCAGACAAAACATATTTAAAGCGAGACACGAGATCGAGTGTTAGATTCTGGACAACTGGAAAACATTCTTCTTTTTCTGAAGATTTATATCTGACCAAATTTATGTGCGGACAAACCGCTCCACCAGTTTCGTTCCATCGGTACATATATTGTATCTACTTTAAATTAATAAAAGAAAATATTTGATTTTATCCTTCTCTTTCTAAAGACGAATGATCAATATTTGTGCACACACAGGCACGTTAGCGTGTCCCGTATGAAACCGCTGCGCGAGTATCACAGAACGGGAAATGTCCTACGTAACAACCTAACCGAGGCACTATCCGTTCCGGTACGCTTATGGTCGGCCGCGTAGGTGTACCTCTCGCGGTTTCCGCAAAAGCGGAAAGGTCTGGGCGCGTGTACCCGGGGTGACAATGGAGCAAGAACCGTGGTTCGCGGAAGGAACCTAAATATTTCGCTGGAATCGCGGGGTACGCGGTGGAGAGGGGGGGGGGGGCACGGTAACGATTTCGCGGTTGCAAAAAGCCGTGAGCGGCCACGGAATAGGATCCCCGTTTCATTCATTCGCGTGGGAATCGCCATTTACGCTCTCCTCCGTTGCTCCTTAAGCGGGCCCCGGATCGCTGACACGTTTTCCTCGGATTCCGCCGCTTTGTCTGGAAGTCGGCCGCACGAATTTTCCCCGACAGCTTTCCCGGGAGGGCAATTATGTTCCGTTTAACACCCTCGCGACGCGTCGGAACGCGTACGTTCGCCGCTTCCGGCGAAACGCAGCCGGCGTCGTACAAGAAACCAAAGGAAAAACCGGCCGGCAAAACGCTAAACGCGCCTGATTGTTCGCCGATGTGCCTCGTGAGAACGCGTGTCTGAATCCCCAGGCCGCGAGAGATCTTCCGGGAAGCCTTGATGACGGCTAAACGACCCCGCGGAACGCTTTGCACCGTGCCGGACTACTGATTGCCCCGCGGAGCGCCGAGGCCACGCCCACTCCGCAACGGTTCGCTAAGAAAACTCACCCAGCAAAATTTCTACGCAAGGTTTTAGTGTTGCCCGAGCTGGATTAGGCTATATCCGAGCACAATTTGCATTTTGGAAGGTTCTAGAAATCGAGAGCAACAAAGCCACGCCCACGGAGTATTCTACATACAATGAGCAAAATATTACTACTCCTAGAGATAGATCTTGAAGGACAACATAGAATCTAAGTTAAGCTTGAATGCAATTTGTCCTTTAGAACACTTTTCTGACTCTGTAGAGATCGAGAGCAACGAAACCACGCCCATAGTCACGCCCACGAAGCATTCTACATACAGTGAGCAAAATATTACTGCTCCTAGAGCTAGATCTGGAAGGAAACCTAGAATCTAAGTTAAGTTTGAATGCAATTCGTGCTTTACAACACTTTTCTGACTCTGTAGAGATCGAGAGCAACGAAGCCACGCCCACTCTAAGCACAGAGAACAAACAATGAATTGTAACACTCT
The DNA here is from genome assembly GCA_913789895.3 of Seladonia tumulorum. NCBI lineage: Eukaryota > Metazoa > Arthropoda > Insecta > Hymenoptera > Halictidae > Seladonia > Seladonia tumulorum. Next base: position 1,994,898 of record OU565266.1, on the reverse strand, counting down.
GGATTCGATGAAAACTATTGCCTTCACAATGAAATTGAATGAACATTCCTCTTCACAGTTGAAACGACGATGATCTCATCATCTTCGTTCAACGACTAAATTTGTTTCTACCGAGGAGAGTTGAAAGAGGATAAAAAGAGTGTACCCTCGGATGATCGACGCTGTTTTAATCGAGCCCCGATCCTTTATGCTTCTTTTACATGCTAACGCAAAGGCGAGAAATCGAAATGAAATGATTAGCGGTTTCGAGAGCCTGAAGAAAAAAATGGTAAAAGTGAACCGTGCAATTAACAGGGAGGTAACTCGAGCAGCCCGAGCCCGAGTTCAAAGCGGGAAATCGTTTCGCGGAGATCGTTTTCGGCGGATCGAAAGCCCCGATCGGTATTGCAATTTCGCGCGCATAAATTTCTGACGGGCCACGTCCGAAGCGTTAAGTCCGAAAACACGCGATAATCACGCCTCCCGGACTGTCCGAGCGTGTAATTTCGGGCCGGGCCGGTCTTCTCGTTTTTCTCGGAGGAGCCGGTGCCCCGTTGCTAATTCCCCGCGAATGTGTCACTATAATCAAACTTTTCGAACGTGATCGTTTCGAAATATAAATCTCCGACGGAGAAAGTCGTGGCGTTGAATTACAGTGCCGGGGGAACGACGATAAGACAAACTCCGCCGTTTGCAACTCGTAATTTACCAGTAGAAATCTATTATTCGTCGCGTCGCATCGCGCGCGGAACCGTGGAAAGTTTCGTGCCGGACAATCGCGATTTCCTAGACGCGAAATCGGCCGCGAGAATAGGCGAGCCCTCTCAACAACGCTCAATTTTATAACATATTAACCCCTTCCACTACAATTTATTTTACGATTACAATGGTCAGAGAACTTCTTCGATGCCCATACAGTGTTTTCTGTAATCTATGTATTAGGAAATATAGAAAATTTATATTTATTGTATAGCCACGTGTTCTGTAAAGGTTGAATATTGTTTACGATAATATATAATTTCATTTCAATTTAAAGGGAATTAATAATACACATATTTAGAAAATTCTGTTCGAAACCTTCGTCGCGACTCTGACTCGATATTATAGTGCAAGGGATTAATTTCAGTTCCCACGGTTCAGGATAAAGGAGTTCGATGACTAGGCTGATTGCAAATCTTTTTACAAAGTAGCGGATTTCTTGCGTAAAAATTGCCCGCACTTTGTTACTTTTACCAGGCATGCAAATTTGAAACGGAGAAGAAAAAGGAGAGCGTAAGGGGCAGCAAATTTCGCGTTGACTCGAGTAAAACGACTTTCACCGAACACCGATTCTCACTTCATCATCATCATCATTATCCTCATCATCATCATCACCGCGACGATGATCGCCGGGGCTCGTCCCAGAAGAGGAAAAAAGTAACTCATCACCGCGGGCTGATCGCAGAAACGCGCCACCAACGCTGCAGCGACCCACGAAGGCATCGAATAATCGGATAATTGCATTAATTCTCGTGTTCCGAGAGGGCCGTGGCGATTCGGGGAACAGTCGGGATCGTTAACGCGTCCCGCTCGTGACAATTACACCTTTATGAGTCCACGAATTCGTGTACACGAGCGTAAACACTTGCGAACGGTTACACGCCGAAACATCTTTCTAGGATTCATTTACACAGATCTTCGAAAGTGTTCGTCTCAAACTATATTCTGTGCTGCGAGGAATTTTCAAAAATTCCACGATGCAGATCTGACGGATTATAAAATGACACCTGCTTTTCCAAAAGCAGTCTACCATTAATACACTACGAATTTTGTCTCTACGAACGGCCTGAAATTGTTTATTTTACAATTCTTTAAATTCTCAAGACACTTCCAATGGAAATATGATTAAATACATTTCTTTGTTCAAAAATTCAATTAATTCAATCGTTTCATTTTTGTAAGACAACATAGACCAGCTACAATTAATGCTTGATTTAATGTTTAATAGTAAAAGCTGCAGAACAATTTGGAACTGCTGTTACATTAATTTCAGCCCATTTGTATAACTTCTATTTCATAGCTGCTTGTAGCAATCGAGATAGACAATTTCTATTCTGAATAGACATCCTACTTACTAACGAGAATGTTGAATCACTTACCTATTGTGGAACTTGTATCTGTAGTCATCTGCCGCGACAATGTCCAGCAACAGCATGTATTTGGCCTTCGCGTCCAGCCCGGAAACTCGGAACTTCATCTGAGGGAACATCTGCCTAGACCCCGGATCAACAGATACATTTCGATTAGATATTAGCAATATTCCTATATCAATTAAAATACGGAAATGTTCAGGAAGTGGTCTCTTTCAAGGAGTAGTAGCAGGATTAGTCCGCAAAACTATGTTTCTATCTCAAAAATGGTATCATCCATGCAGTCCCCTCTCTTTAATCGAACCGTTTAATGCACAAATATGCAAGACAAATTAATCAGTGGACAATGAGAAATTAAATAAAAATTCTATAGCCTACAATAATATCAAAGAATGTTACATAAGTCGTCTCCAGGCTACAATAGTTAGAGTTCTCGATATATGTTTTGCCAGCGTCAAGTATCGTACAGGAGACGTAATATTTACACTCCTCGGCGTCCGAGGTCTCTCGAGCTACTTGGACTATACCCCGCGGTAGTGGGGATAATTCCGCGACGTTTATCATCCAGGCCTCGGCGACACATATACAGGGTGAGTCACCAAACGTTACCACCTCAAATATCTTTGTTGTTTCTAAAGATACGTAAAATATGGTAAGGACAAAGTTGAATGGTACAATGGGGCTGACACGATGCAAAAAAAAAAATTTTGTTTTTATGTCATTTTTTTGGAGATATCAAGATCACCTTGACTTTTTTAAATGGAACCACCCTTTTTTAAACACCTACAATGATAGTCCCTTTCATTAGGAATTCAGTGACTATAATTAGTCCAAGGTCATTCAAGGTCAAGGACAGAAAAAACGTATAAAACTAAAATATGGAAGCAGAATACGTTTATCACGGTTGAGACTTGTAGGAAATAGTAAACATACTATGGTCGTAGTTAAAGTAAACATACTAAGGTCCTTCAATGTTATTCAGCATTCTTATTTACTATCAGTATGTTTCCAAACGCGATTCCGCTATGTTATATTCGATGACTGAAAAGTGTGATATGATCACGATTTTCTGTGAATGTAGAAAAAATGCAGTGCAGGCCCGACTACTTTATGAAGAAAGGTACCCCGAGCGAAACACTCCTTCTAGACGTACTTTCACTAATACGTACAGGTTGTTTCGAAGTACTGGAAGTGTACATGCAAGACAGTACAAACGGAAGAATCCCACGACTAATGAAGACAATGAAATTAATATTTTAGCAGCTATAGCTGTCAATCCTCACGTGAGTACGAGAAAAATTGCCCAGGAAGCAGGCATAAGTCAAAGTAGCGTAATACGAATTCTGGCCCGACATCATCCGTTCCACATATCGCTCCATCAAGAATTGCACGGGAATGATTTTCAAAATAGAATTAATTTTTGTCAATGGGGATTGCTTCAAAATCATTCATTTTTTTCTAATGTCTTGTTTACGGACGAAGCAACATTTACTAATCATGGCTCAATTAATCTATGGAACGCCCATTATTGGTCTGTGGATAATCCGCACTGGCTGCGAGAAATTGATCATCAAAGACAATGGAGCGTAAACGTGTGGTGTGGAATTTTGAACGACAAAGTAATTGGACCATATTTCGTTAACGGAATGATGACGGGACAGAAATACGCTCAATTTTTGCAAGAAGATCTGCCAATTTTGTTAGAAGATGTCCCTTTACAAAATCGCTACGATATGTGGTACCAACATGACGGTTGTCCTGCTCATTATGCACGAGTAGCAAGAGAAACGTTGGATTCTCGATATCCAAACCGATGGATTGGACGAGGCGGAACAGTTTCATGGCCAGCACGATCGCCTGATTTAAATCCACTGGATTTCTTTTTATGGGGTCTGCTAAAAGAGACCGTGTACACGGATGCTCCAACAACAGTTGAAGATATGCGTCAGCGTATCATCACAGCATGTACGAATATCACGTCGGATACACTTATCAGAGTTCAACATTCCTTCAGAGCTCGTTTACAACAATGTATCGACGCAGACGGCCATCATTTCGAACATTTATAAAATACAGGTATTCTGCTTCCATATTTTAGTTTTATACGTTTTTTCTGTCCTTGACCTTGAATGACCTTGGACTAATTATAGTCACTGAATTCCTAATGAAAGGGACTATCATTGTAGGTGTTTAAAAAAGGGTGGTTCCATTTAAAAAAGTCAAGGTGACCTTGATATCTCCAAAAAAATGACATAAAAACAAAATTTTTTTTTTGCATCGTGTCAGCCCCATTGTACCATTCAACTTTGTCCTTACCATATTTTACGTATCTTTAGAAACAACAAAGATATTTGAGGTGGTAACGTTTGGTGACTCACCCTGTATATAGGAATCACTGTATACAGTAATTACATTACAATTATTGTAGGAACAGGATTTTTAATATAAAATATCTGCCCTTTATTAAAGAATAATACGGCGGAGATACAATAATTCGATCGCGAGAATATAACAGAAGACGAAACAATACAATAAATCGTGTCCGTAACCGTAAACCCGTAATCGTAAGCCGTGAATCGTAATCGCGTTCGTAACCGTAATCGTAATCGTACTCGTAAGCGTAATCGGAATCGTGATCGTATCGTCGTTGTTGTCGTCGCGTTTTGCTAAAGACTCTGTGTCTCCGCGTCCTCCGCGGCCGGTCTTTATCGTTCTTCACACAGGTGCGATTCGGCGCACCTATGTGGTTTTTATTTCCGTGACCCGGTCGAGGTACGGGCAATGACAATAGCACGTGTTTACGTGTGTCAGTTCATTACCCCGATCCCCGACCGTTTACAATTTGCAAAAAGGTGCCGTCTAGGTCGTCGGACGCGCGGTGTTTGTTTTCGGCGTGAGGCCAACGACTCCGTTTCGTCTTTGGCCTTCGCAATATAATAATTCCCACATTATTTTATGTAATCACGAAGAAACGCATTCTAGGCGTAACGAATCTACGATTCAGCGATCGGGGATATCGGTGGGGGGATCGAGCAACTTTCGGGCCCTCGTGCGGGCCATTTGGCCGACAGGTCGGTCGAATTTCGCGGTGCGGGTCGCAAGAACGAGCGGTTTCGTCGAAAAACGGCGTTCGATTCCGCGTGGCCGAGGCTCGCGCGGTATTTTCACGAAGCCGCGGCATTCCTGTTGCTGCCAGTGTCTTACAAAGCCCGCGCGGAAAAAGTGAAAACACGCCGGGCCACGAAATGCCTTGTGCGGCATTCGGCCTCGGATCTCGCGTCGCATCGCGTCGCAACGCCAGAAGGCGCCTTTTCTTCGTGCACGCCGGGGATTATAATTCCCCGACGTGCACCAAGTGCCTCCCTAACTGCTCGGCACCGCCAGGTTCGCCGCGTGCTGTGTGCTGCGATCGTGCTTTCTCGCTCCTCTTACTCTCTCTTGCTCTCTCGTGCTCCAGAAGGATCTGCTTTTTATTCCGGGGAACGCGCGGGCCCGCATCTGACAGCGGCGACGATTGACTCGTGCACGTTTCTATCCCGACCTCTCGGCATTCCGCCGAGTGTCACGGACAAGCCAACACCGCGAACAGGGCCCCGTCGATCGCGATTTAGAGCCCTTTTGCCCCACCAACCTGTCTGTCCCTTAACCAAGCAACCCTATGCCGGGACTAGAATTTTTTAAAATATTCGAAGACACCTTTCATCAGGATTTGCACTCGGAGCTATCGACTCGTAATGTCTCCTTAGAAGGGACATCCGAGTGTAAAGGGTTACAGAAATCTTGCACAGATCAGAATTCAAGGGGCTGAATAACCGACTTGGAGACATTTTCTCTAGTACGGAACAATGACGCGTTTCGGCGAACATCGCGGAACAAGAAACGGCAAAAGGGAACAGGTCCGCGAGAACCGTTAGCCAAAGGGTTCCCGAACGTCGACGACCGCGATCCGTTATGGGAAATCCTGGTCGATAAACGAACGAATTAAAATTCTCTTCCGCTCGGTTCGAAAGCCGGGTTTCGCGGGGCTCGAGCAAAGTTCGCAAAAAAGAGAAGCTACGCGGCGCTATGCTCGCAGAACGGTACGCCATTATGGATGCCGCGCGACTCCCTAAAGAGAAATCGCTGGTGTCTGTCTCCCGTCCTTTCTCTCTCTCTCTCTCTCTGTTCGTGGTCCCCGTCGCCCCTCGCTTCCCCGCCGTCGAATTATTGTACTTTTGTATGCTAACGGCGCGAGTATCCCTTAAACGTCGCCGTTATAACGGCCGGGGGGAGACCAATTACGGTAATTAGCCGCCATAAACGAGTAGTGTCTGAGAAAGCACCTCTCGTGGTCGCCCCCTTCGAGCGAACAATACGTTGTTGCTCGGCCGCGGTTCCCCGATAAATATAAGACAGCGCGTCTCTCCGTGGACATCCGACGCTCGGGATATCCTCCATTGTTCCCAATTAGAGAGCTCTAACTAACGTGCACTTATACCCCGCGAGACGCTGTATTTCCATCTCGGTTTGGCTCGCCGGTGTCCCCGTGTAAATTGGAATGTTTGCTACTCTTTGTGCTCCACCGAGAGGAGCGAGACAGTCTCGAGATATTTAATTTTAATTTGCCGACGATTGAAAATCCCGGTGATCGAGCAGGAATCCAATTTAAAAGTTCATCGGGACACCGAGCCTGGAATTCCACTTGAACCTTTCGGCTTCGATTTCTTTGCGTGGAAACGTCCGATTATCGACTCGCTTTGTACTGCCTAACATCCACCGACTCTTCGCGATGATCTTCTCTATTTCGGTTAGGACTTCGCGAGCACCGAAGAGATTGCACTCCGAAATGATCGAGCAATTCCGAAACCTTCGCGATTATATTTCGTTCAGAATTTTCCGGGGACCCTGAAGAGATTGCGAGTTACAGAAATTATATGTGTGCGAAGGGACGAAGGGGTGCATCGGGGCGTTGCGACGGTAATGTTTGGGCTCGCGAGCGGAACAGAGACCGATGCTCAAAAACAATAAATCGTTTTAACAAGCGAACGAGAAAACAGCGCGACATTCAAGGCGGCGGATTTTGAAACGCGATCTCGGCAAAAGACGTTTGCAACTGTATTAATTATAAAAGTAACCGCGGTCGGCGAAATATAGACGATTCAAGTGATTAGACGATAGGCGAATAAGATTTAATATTGTTCAGTTTAATTCGGTGTGTTTCAGTTTAATTCAGTGTGTTCAATTGGTTTGTTATTTTATGTAATCGTTGTTTATAAAATATATCGTCATTTTCATATTATCTCCCTTGTTCCTACATATGTCTGGTCTGTTTCGCTTAGAATCTCGCAAGGATCCCGAAGAGGGTCCAGGTGCAATTAGAATGCAGTGACCGTTAAGACCGATCTTGAGCAGTCCACCGTTCCCCAGGACCGGGGAGATTGCGGGAGCCAGAGAACCGATTAAAATCTGCGGGAAGGATTAAGGATCGGTTGTCGGAGGAGGCAGTTGGCCGAGGACGATCGTAAACGGCTCGGATCGGATCGACGATTTTGGAACATAGTTGCGCGCCGCACGGTGTTTCTCGCCGGAGCGTGTGAGCGACTGTAATTACATTACATCCCCGGTGGAAGGAGAGAACGGATCGCGGAGAGCTGTCTGGCGCAATCTTTGCTCGTAATTGGCCAATTTTTTGGCATCACGGAGACCGTGTGGCAGGGCTCCGGCCCGCGAACTTCAGGGAGCTCCTCGAGGCACGGGGTAGAGAACAGCCCGAGGGAAGAGAGGACCGCGAGGAACGAGGAATGAGAACCGAGAAAACGAAGGAGGCGCAGGAGGCCCGACGACGACGACGACGACGACGACGGAGCGTTGATTTTTATTCAGAGGCCTCCTCCTCGCTCTTGCGCTCACGGGTCGGCGCAACCACGCGAACTTCGTAATTGCGCGAAGGAGAATAACGAAGTTCTCGCAAGACTCGGCTAATCTCATTCAGAAAAAGACTTTCTTGCCGGTTGCTCGGCCGCCGCACCGCGCCCTTTTCAGAAGGGGATTTTTCGGCGTGAATGTCGGCAAGTTCGCGGTTCGTTAACGCGAGCTGCTGAAGCCGAGCGGATGAATGGAAGCTCATCGGCTCGTCGATGCGTGCTTCCCGATTTAGATTTACATTTGTGCAATATTTAAGGTAGAACAAATTGTTTGAGGCGAGGAAGTTATTTGGCTCCAAAGTATTTCCTGTGAAAAAAGATAGTACAATTCATTGTGGTTTCCACAGCGAAAAGAATTTCGTATTAATACAGGCTGTCCCAAAAATGTTGTACCTCCTCGCAAGAGGTGATTCCCGGAGTCATTTAACTTTTAGCACTCGAATAGCGACTGTAATGTTCTACATTATTGTTTGTATTTAATAAATCACTGAACAGTTCAGTATTGTGCGAACAAACTGCACCATTTTTGTATGTGTAACATGAAAAAATATACATAGATGAAAAATATTCTAGATCCGGAGAAATGTTTCGTTTTAGAGTTAAAATAGCTTCGAGTGCAAAGGGTTAAAGTAATTACCTTCCGCGGAAGGCATCGGTTTGAACGGTACGAACCACTATAGTGGCTTTTAACCCATCCGCGGCCTACCCCGCCGTTCCTTTGAGACAGAGTTACGGCCAAGCACACGGTGCTGAAGAGGTTAAGGACAAAAAGAAATAAAAATTATTAAGGGATTCAATTATAAGCCCGGTAAGCTAATTGTAATATTCATGGAAATGGGAATTTCTCGGCATAAAACGCCCAGTTCAGGCCACAAAGACTCCAGATCCGAGGATTACACAGATCGATGCAATCGATGGAGATTCCCAGCGGAAGTCGCGGACAAGACGCCCGAAAATCCAAAGCCCCGACCAGGGCTGCGTGGAATCGGTCGATGTTAGAGGCCTGTTAGGGATCCTGGTAGCATCTGCCTACTGTCCTGAATATCCTGACGAAGGGCGGATCGATTCTCATTCACGTGGAGCACGCTGAAGGACGCTAAGCCGGATTATCCCGGCTATGCGAGCCAAAACATCCCGCGAGAGGATACGCGATACCGACGCGCGTGTCTGGATCGAAGCCTAAAATTACGCACGCCGATTTCTCGGCAGAGAAGGATCCTCTCGAGAGCCCGGCGAGGCTCGTTGTAGAAAGCGAGAGAAATCTAGCGTCCAGCTGGACCTGTCTTACAGTCTGCCGGGAACTGTTCGTAAAATTCGCGAATTCTGGGCATCCGAAAGTATTCTCAGTGATTCTATCACATAAAAACGAAACTAGAGAATGCTTTTTCTAAAGACGAGAAGGCTGTCATATTACGATACTTAGGAACGTGATATCTAGGTTCAAAATTAAAATTATCGATGCTACTGAGAAGCTTACCGAATAGACTGGAAATGTTATGGGATTGTGATAAAAATAGAAATTGTCAAAGACAAGACAGAAAAGGTACTACTGCACTAATTCCAATTCACTAAAACTGTTAAGAAAAGGATGTCTACGTAGTCCCTGTACCTTGCAATTAATTCAGACAATTTTTCGCCTGCACAAAAATAATTATTGAGAATTTCGAGGTTGTAGATTACCCGGTGTTCCGGGTATCGTGTCTAGTATCAACTGATGTTGCAGGTAAGCATCGTCGAAAGGAAAAATCGCAGGAGGTTGACGAGCGGAGGGGGAAAAATCGGCAGCGATCGGGAACGATCGAGGGAATTAATCCGGCGTATCTAAACCGATCGGCGACGCACTCCCGCGCTTTCGTAACGAGCGATCTCGATAAACCGGCTTCCCTGGACGCTGTCGGCACGGCGTTGCACCAATTTCCCGTCACATAACTCACCGGGGGCCCGTGTGCCGCGGCAATGAGCAAATTATCTGGCCGGGAACGACGTCGTACGAGGCTGCTGAAAGCTGTAAATCGTCTGATAAAGCTCTTTGACCGGCCGAAAACTGTAACTTTTTAAACCCGGCCGATAAGGGACAGAACGGGGGCCAAGAGAGAAGAAAGAGAGAGAGAGAGACAGAGAGAGAAGAGAGAGAGAGAAGAGGCGGCTGGTTTCTCTGGGCCGATGATGCCACGGACATTAACGAGAACCGAGGCGCACGGAGACAGCAGAGTAAAAGAGAGAGAGAGAGATTGGGGGGAGAGGGGGGCAGTTTTTGGTCGATGAGAAAGGGCGTAACCCCGTGACATTCCTTTCAAGACGAGGCGTCCTCCGGTTTAATGGCCCCGCGCTCGTACAGATTACGGGAAAAGAAGCTCGGGACCGGAGCGGAGCGGAGCGGCGCGGCGCCGTTTTTCGGAACGCCGACACGTGTTCGGGCTTACGATTTTATAAGCGAGTACCCTTTCTCGCCTCGCGGGGTACCCTCCTTGTTTCCCAGTCGGTTCTAATCGGGAATAAATTCCACCGGTGCCTCCGCCGAAAGATATTTCTTTCGAGCGCCGCTTCCTCCACGGGAATGAGTTACGTCTCGCACGGGGGAAAAAAAAGTTATTAACACTTCTTCGAGGCTACGATGTCGAAACGCTCGGCCTGACCCTCGCTGCACGGCGCCGGGTCCACCGTGACCCGGACGCTATGCTGGCGCCTCTCACTGTCGTTCATCTCGATCATTCTCCGTATGCCGGGGCGAGTTAGAAATTTAACGAGCCTCCGTCCGAGTTCGAAAATGCTTCGCCGTGCAACATTTTAGTGAAACTTGTATCTTAAAAACTTGTCGTCTTAAAAGATCTCGTAAAATCGTACTAATTAAGCTAATAAAACTGGAACCACTCGTCCGAGTCTTTTAGATGTCGAGAGGAGTGATACTAATAAGATTTGATTCGAATAGTTATGTTGTGGTGAAAATTAATTTTCAGAGGTGGATGGAGAACTGCGTGACCCAGATATGTGTTGCATAACAGTCAATGTGCCGAGGGAAAAATTGCTATGACAAATTTTTATTTTCCAGACCCTATTTCAGTAACTAATATTGATTTTGTAGAGTATTTTTGGATGCTGGTTCTGGAACTGTAAATAAGGTGTACAAGATCTGTTAGAATTTTCTACAGCATGATATAGTTTTCTGCTGTTATAGTCCTCGCTCCTGCAATTTAATCCAGTCATTTAAGATACATCATTGATCGATAGACTCCAGCCACTGTTCTAGAGAAAAGGACTAAATTCTCTCGCAGCACAACCGAATGGAAAGTCTCTCTGTAATTCCACTCCTCGAGAAATACTCTATGCTTAAGTGACTCCTGATAATCATTTCCCTGTCGCAATGATCTGTATCAGTTTCACCTATGAAATTTCATATCGGAGTCAACAGCGAGTCCAAAGACGCCATCATCTTTCGCCGATCGCAGCGCCGTCTACGAAGAGGGCGCTGCTGCGGAACACCTTCATAACAATCCACAACTGCTATCGTTGCTCTTGATGACACCAGACTATCAAAAAGTTTAATGACTGATACGAAGTCTGACGATGGCTACACTCTCACTGAGCAATCGTACCAAATATTGAGCAACGAATAAGCCTGCAGACTTTATGCAAAATATAAAATTACGTGTATAAATAGCAAGGTGCAAGAGGTTATTTATTTTCTTGACGACTTTGTAAACTTGAAAACGAAGCAATAGTGTTTGTAAATTCTATAATTGATTCTACCATTCTGCATTTATCTATTAATTTTTGTCATAGGCGTACAAAATCCACGGTATAGCAAAACCACGAGCTTTGAAGAAACAAAACAAACAAAAGGGTCAAAGAAAGGAGGAATATCGCAGCGCCAGAACTGTGAATAATTGTAGAAAGAGTTGAACAGCAACAAAAGGATCGAAGGAGGAAGGGTTTAGTATTTCGTGGCGCCACTGTCCCTCGTACGATGACAAGCAGCGTGCCGACTTGCGGGACACCCGGTGTACACGACGCGGTCGCCGTGTTTCCGCAGTGTGTGGCAGGTGGAAGCGAGCTCTCGCTTCCAGGAAACCTCAGGAGCCCGCGGTGATGTGCGAGGACGAAGGGCCCAGGATATAAGCGCGGCTCGCAGAGCCGGCCACGTCCCTAAATTCTTCTCCCTTTCCCTTTGTCTCCGCGCGGCTCGTTCTCCCTTCGTCCAGGGGTCCGAGCCACGCACTCTGTCCTTCTCTCGAGAGCTCACGACTCTCCTCGGCTTGTCCTGTCGTTCGTTTTATTCGATAGTCCTCTCCGCGCCACAGTCTCGACTACTATACCCTCCCCTCCCCTCTGCCCCCACCATATTTGTTTCTCAGACGGCGCTAATTTTCGGCGTTACGGCTCTATCGGCCGAGGCCGATCTGGAGGATCGCCTCGGGCTTCGATCTTTCTGTCCCTCTTTCAATCGCCTCTTTCTCTCTCTCTCTTTCTCTCTCTCTCTCTGGTTCTGTCGTTTCGGTATTTCGATGCTCGCCTACCGAGCTCGTTAACGAGAATCGAAGAAACAAGAAGAGGGGGGCTCCAGGTTGGCGCAACGCGACGTGTCTCTCTAGCCCCGCGGAACACCTGTAGAACACCTTGCCTGCCTAGAGGACGCTACGTTGCGTAGCCTCTACGCGGTCTCTCTGAGATCAGAGATCGGTGACGGAGATTGCGACCTCGTCGCTCGACTTCTGCCTTCGAACGGCTCCCGGGGTGAACGATTATCGGGCCTAACCGTTTAACCACCACCGCCTTTTGCCGCTGCCATCTCGCTTTCGACCCTGTCCTGGCCCTTCAACCTTCCCAATCATCGGAAACTCGAGGCTCTCACGGCCTGGCATTGCACAATTTTCACTGTTCACCCCTTGCCCTGCAACATCGAGTCAGACTCGCGACAAAGACTCTGAACAGGGTCTAATAAATATGTGTGTTATCAATTTCCTTCAAACGGAAATAAAATTCTATTCAAATAGTTCATTTTGAGAACCTACTAGAACTAAATTTTCCTGTTTCAAGGGCTTGATTGCCATCACTTCTCCTAAACTTTCAACATTTGGAGGACTCAGTTCTAATTCCATACTAAATGTATTTGTAGATAAGTGGTACAAATAATAAAATTCTATTCTCATCTTCTATTTTCATCCGGTTGAAATAATCAAACCTCCCCTCCCTCTGTACTACAACAAAAAGTCGGACAGAATTGACTATATACGTATGCTATTAATTCTCAGGAAATTCGAATAAGATTCTATTTGGTTGTTGTCGACGTATAGCCGTTCAATATATACATCAATTTCCTTCTTCCTTTTAAGAAATCAGGAACGCCGAAAATTTTCCAATTACCGCAACCGTAAAACAAAACGTGACGATTAAAAGAATAACGAGACTGTGCGCAAAATTTAAAGTTGTCTGTGCCGATTACAAGGCACTGGAATCAATTAAAAATTTCTTTCCTCTTTGATTAACTCTAATACGTGAATATCCCATACTGATACTCGTAAACCTGTGACCTGTTTCTCGTTCCGCGTTAGTCGTTTGTGTCACGAATACGCGGTCCACTGATAACCAATGGAACAATAGAACACCGATAAAGGAGAGCGAGGTAAAATTGATGGATCCAAGATCGGAGCGTCCGAAGATAAAGGTCGGGAACAGGAGCAGAGATCTGAAAGATCTGGAGCGAGTCGATGGACCGGGACGAATCCCCGGTTAAAAAAAAAACCCGGCTTTATTAAAGCGTTTATCGGTCGGAATCTCGTAAGCAGGGATCGCGTGGTCGTCGCGAAGGCTTGTCTCCGAGAGGCGGGCGATTGACGCGGTTTTACGCGCGTTCCGCGCCGATAAATCGAACGTTGAATCGTTATTTACGGGCCGTCGTTACGCGCGACGCTCGCCGAAAGCGCAGATCCGCAACCCGGTAGCTTTCCAGTTAATTTATTTTATCGCTAAGCTTCGCCTACCGATGATTTGCCTCGGTCCGCGAGCCGGTCTCTTAGCTCTCCCTCTCTCACTCGCGCGAGCGCGCGCGCGCACGCTCGAGCTGGCGCTTTTTACTCTTCGGTGCCCGTGACAATAAAATTGAAAGCCCCGCTGCGTTTTATGACGAGATTAAAAAACACGTTTGGCTTACCGGTCGATTGCGGCGTGCAACGCGCCTATCTCTCTCTCTCTCTCTCTCTCTCTCTCTCTCTCTCTCTCTCTCTCTCCTGCTGCTGCTTCTCGAAGCCGAAACCAGAATCCTCGCGCCAATCCGCCACGCAGATAAGAGGCCCCGGCGAATTTTATGAAGAATCTGCCGAACGGCGTGTCCGCTCAATTTCCGAAGAACCACACGACGCCACTAAAACCGCCGAGAACCAGATTCTGGACTGCCGGTTTCACAATTATCGAAATCATCCGGACCCCCCTTGCCGCCATCCCCTACCCCACTACCTCTCTCCCCATTGCGACAAAGGCGCCGCGAGATCGCTATGCTTCGATTTCGCAAGATCCCTCCCGGCTTCTTTGTTTCTCGTCCGAACCTACCACAGAGTCGTCCGGTAATTTTCGGAGTTATAAACACGCTTTATTTCATTATCCGAGCGTATATTATCGTAAGAACCGAGCAGAATCTATTTAGATTCAATCTTACCGCTTTTATAAGGCAATATACGCCGGTTGCGTTCGGCGCCGGCCAGGTTTAATATTAATTATGGAAATCGCGACGGTGCTTTTGTCGAATATCGCCGAATTAACGGATTCGCTCCGGTGTTTTACTATAAAGATCCGTATGAAATTCTATCTCTTTGTTGTGGACGTCCAGCCTCTCGAATGCACGACGATACACACCGTGAACAAATTAATCTCGGTTTTTATAATTACCGGTATGAATTATCCATTTCTTATAGGAAACGATTAACGACTCTGGACTATTATGCAACATAAAAGTTGTCTCCATCGGTTACAAAATAAAGGACCTAACAAACCCAATTAAGTATAGCCACAAATTCATCCAAACATACTCGCACGCACTCGAGTTAAAATTATTAAGAATTTCCAGGCGGAAGACAATGAGATTTTTCCGCAGCTCCATTGTCTGGCGCTTAGAGGACATTTCAGGGCCAGATTAAAGGATCTAGGAGCATGAAGCGCGGCGAGATCGCGAGCCTAACAAGCGAGAACCGTTTCCATAAGACGGGAACGCGTGAAAGAGTGTCGCGGATGGAAACGCGTCGCGCTGCGAGCCGCGATGCATCGTGAACGCGGATAATGCGGGTCTCGCCTGTTCCACGAGGGAAAGCTGCATTGTCGCGGGGGTGGAAGACGCGCCACACCCCCCACCCCCTCAGAAAAGCTTGTCAAGTGCGAACGCGAGGCGCGAATCCCGTCTAGATAGGCTCGTTGCGAAAATGAAAACCGGAAGGTCTGTTTTTCACGCCTAAAGACGATCCTTGCGAAAGAACCGAGGAAAAACAAAATCCTGATCGGTGGTAAATTAAGTATGAGAACAGTGGCGGATCGTAGCTAAAATTAGTGGGGGTGTTGTTCCAGAAAATTTCACCTATGCGAGCATGCGCACAGCAGTCAAACACCATGCCGCTGGAACTGTGAAGCAAAAAGATACAAAAATTTTTGTATCTTTTTATTATATTAAATGTTATCGATAATATCAAGCCGCCACTGGCGGTTGACTTTTTCTGTATTATTAACAAATAATCATCTGTATTGTTCCATTTAATATACGGAGCCGTGAAAGTCTAGAAATTTTTCACTTGACCTTGCAGTTAACGGTTTCCGAATTTCTTGAGAACTGTCTTGCGAAGCTAACGGCAACTTAAAATGGCCGATGTATTGGGTTGGCAATTAAGTAATTGCCGATTTGTTCAATGAAATAAAAGAGTTTTTTTTTATTTGGAATGAACTGTAATCTATGATGTATTTTCCATTTTGTTCGATGACCTTTTGCCATCTTTAATATAAGATATTAAATAAATAACTTGTCAAGTTATAGTTTCATCTATAACTGAAATCGGTAATTACTTAGTTGCCAACCCAATAGTTTTCCCGAGTTCTTTATCGTCGTTGGTCGTCCTAACATTTCAAGTGGACACCTCTCATTCAATCTTGGTCGCGCGGGTTAAAATCTGTTTGAGTTCAGTGAGGGTGAAGAAGTTCGCTAGAATCGAAACTGAAGAAACTTTTATTCCACACACACTGGGCTGGTATACGTATAAATGCCCCCTAGTAGAATTTTGTACGAGAAGGCGGCAGCTGAATGTAAATAAATCGGCCGGGATCCGGCACAGTGTGAGAGACAAACTAGAGGACCTGGAAACGGTGGACAGGGCGTAAAAATCATCTCGACACGCTTTCCACGAGGCGTGTTTCGACGTGGACGGTTCGTACGGTCCGAGCGAGAAACAAAAGACCGATTCGTTCCGGGTGGAGACGTGAAAAGTGAAATTAAATCGTTCGGCGCGACGATCCGTCGACTTGCCCGCCCTCTTCGGGGCCCGAGGGTACCTGAGGGGCCCCAGAAAACGTAAAACGTAAATTGCGTGGAGGAGCGGAGCGCAACTTTGAGACAGTCCCCGTGTCTCTTCCCGTTCCCCTAAGAGGGCCCTTCGTCGGTTCGCCCCCGGTCGCAGGGATCCAGTTAAAAAAGTTCCTCGCCGCGGGGGTCCCCGTAGCCGCGGCCTCGGGATAAAAGGGGCCCACGAGGGCCCACGAGGGGCCCCGAGGAGAGCCCCGGCGACTATCGGTTTCCCTATCGGAGCTGGTCATCTCTACGTTCGGCCGCCTCCACGGGGCCCGGGGTCCCCGGAGAACCATAGGCGTATATAAACTCGCCTTAACTGCTTTACGACGATCGTTTGTACCGATTTGTTCGACAAGACTCTCGTGGAACCCGTGAACGAACCGAGCACACAACCACCACCACCACCCTCCCGCACCCCCTCGCTGCACCGCCACTCCCTTTTTCCGCAATGGCATTCCCTGTCGCGAGCACGGATCGTCCGTCCTCTTGTCTCTTAAAACCCTTTTCTTCCCAACCGTACTCCTATTATCCTTCCCTTTATAGCCGGGCCCGGCGTTCTCTCTCTTCCTTCTACGTCCACCATCTTTCTCTTCACGGTTTTCCGTCGGCGCTTCGATCATGGACGGACCTTCGCGGGAAATTTGATTCGGAGCCCGCGATAGCTCCTGTAATTCCTGCTATCCGAGATTAGCAGCGCTTTGCCCTTTTCTACTCGGAAGTTGCACAGGACAGTATCCCCACGCGGACATTAATTCCGAAAGAAAAGAAAATTACGATAAATTGCCTCGCTCCATCAAGATATTCGACGACTTTACATTTCCCGCCATACATCTCCAAGTCAATTTTCCCTCTACCCTCTTCAGGCTCTCGAACATTCTTGTCCCGAGCCACCTGCACAAGACCACTCCGAGGAAAAAACAAACGATCAGTGAAAAGCAGAATTGATTTCAGTTCCAGACAGCTACGCCCTCGGAACGCAGCTAATCCGAAATGGAAAGCCCACTTAGGGGTTAATGAAGCTCACCGTGGAGCCCCGGAGTTAATTGAAGAAACTGGCACCGTCCGGTGACGCAAGAATGAGAGAGAGAGAAGCTGCTCTAACGAAATTACGAAATTAATATTCGAGGGGTACCGCGCACGGCTGCTGGGCATAACCTCTGTCCAGGTAGACGGAATACTAATTCAGCATTTACATTTCGTTAACGTAGATGAATCGCCGCTCCGCTCGACACCGCTTCACTCTGCTTTTTTCTCCGCTCCGAGTTTACGGTTAGAGAAATAAATTTCCCTGGATACAAAGGCTCAAGAAAAATAATTATCTCGCTCCGAATGCACCAGTTTCGCAAAGAAGCGGTCGACTCGGCTTCGATTCGCTTGCCTCCGCTTGCCTCCGCTTGACTCTGCTTCGCTCGGTTCGGCGCGGAACGTAGCAGTTATGGTAAATAAATTTCCCCGAACGAGAGAGGTCTTCTGAAAAATGATTCACGTCCGGCTCCGCGTGCATCAGTTCCACAAAGACCTGCTCGCCACCGCTCCGGTCCGCTCCGCTCGGCGCAGCGTATCCACTTGAACGGTTGAAAGGGGATCCCGAGGTCCACCTTTCACGCCCGAGGACAATAATTACCCGCCTCTCTCATTCATGCGAGACTACCAGAGCCGCGCGCGAAAGAAATTCTCCTCTCCCTCAACAAAATATAACACTCGCCGTATCGGGGCCCGGAGACCGAGGAGACGTGTCCGCCGCGGAATGATTGGGCCCGATCATCGACGAAACGCGGCTAATCGAATATTCATGAGGCCCCCACAGCTTCCACGCGATTCCAGAAAGATACTAGAAACCCACCACGAAATTACAGACGCCGGACCATCGCACGTTTCCACGAATCTAGGGACACTGCAACCTCTCGACGTTAATCACTAATTACCGGTTCACCGTGCAAACCACCGGCCATTTTCTTTACTGGATTTCTTAATCATCCCCTCGGTCCTCTATTATTCAAGTTTTTACTCGAAGCGCGTGTTAAAGTCGACCCTCGTTCGCTCCTCGTTCTCTCAATTCGTTCGGTCGCGTATTAACAATTTTACTCGTGACTCATTGCGCATGCAGATAACTGTCATTAACGCCAGGGACCTGTCAAAATGACGGATTGTACTATTTTTTTACACGAGGAATTATTTTTGCAAATTTGTATCTTCGGGTATATACTATTTAAAAAACGAGTAATAATTTAGATTGACACATTCTTGTTACACTTGTATAAAGTAAAAAGGTCGCTCTTAGTGCCCTGTAAACCTAGTGTTAAATTAGGGATTATTTTGTGATTGATTGATTTCATATTCGGCACTGTGTTAGCAAATGTAACGAGGCTACTGAAAATAATGAAAAGTATTTATGTTAAGACCCGGGACAAATTTTATTATAGATAGACATCGGATGTTTATGCAATTTCCAATTTTTATAGAAACATTTTAAGAAAGTGGAATGAAATAAAATTTTATTTTTAATGGGGACAGCCTTTGTAGATCCAAAGCAAATAAAAATCGTGTTAAATTCTCTCGAATTTTATATTATAGCATTTTTTTAACATTTCCATAAGCCATAAATGCATAAAGATCCGATGTCTAATTATAGACAAACCCCTCGGTGTCAAATCGACGCAATGCTAAAAAAAAAATGTGTCTATAAACAATTACCTTTGTAAACACCTGTTTTAAAAGTCCGAGACGAAACGGGACACGTGTAAAATCGTTCCCTTCGATCGCAACGAGCAAAACGAAGCGTAAGACAATACCGAGCAGAAAATTTATTCAGAATCGACGAGGATCACGATGAAATTGCTGCAAGGGTTGAATTAAAGGGTTAAACGGATCGATTGGTCGTACCACGGTCGGAACACAACAGTTGAAATGACGGGATGAATGAGTGTAGTAGTAACGATTCGAAACGACTAGGAGGGTGGGGCGTGTGGACGAATCGTTCTCTGAAAAAGGTCCTGGCAAGAGATCGTTCGATTTTCTCGGGACCCGGGATCTCTCTCCCAAGGTTGCCCGGGCGAAATTCCCTTCGTCCGACCCGGTATAATTTCGGGCGTTTATGACTCGCCAAGAACAAATAATAATTTAGTGGGCGTCCACCGGCTTCATCCCCCCGGTGATAGCTGGCGAACGGCGGCTCCCTCCCGGCCCGAACACACTGTATAAATAACGAGTGGCGCCAGCCGAACTTCCACTGTTACATTATCTCTTATGGTTTACACACGCCACGGCTCACCATTATATTAACCCGTCCAGGCCCGATCCACGCAAACACGCACGCACGCACGTACAGGCACACGCACACCGGAACGGAACGAACGGGCCGGCGCTCGTCCGTGTGAAAAGGTGAAGCTCTAGCGTCTCGATCTCGGCCTTATACGATTTCTTATTAGTCCTCCGGGCTCGCAGAGGTGTGAGAAACCCGGAGATCGGTCATCGGTATACCGGGTGTGCCCTCCGAGCCCGGAAACCGATCCTTTCTTCGATCGCTCTGAAAATTGACCGCTTCGGTGACACCTTTCGCAGTGCGAGAGATTCGATTTTTCGAATTGACTCTAAAGGGATTCGCGAAATTGGTAACCCTAGTGTCCCCTAATTGACACACCTCATGACTCAACAAGAGACCCCTCCTTTTCTTCTTCGAAGAGACCCAACGATCGAGAATGAACTCTTTTAGATCGCGAGAATTTAATTTCGGAGATTAATTACGATAATCTGAATAAGGTAATTTGGAGATTTAATTTGGAGAAGCTTACACGGTTTAAATAAATCAACCTACACCCCCACATTTTCATCGCAGAATCGTTACTATAGCGCATACTAATACCGACAACCTGCGACTCAAGAAGATGCTTTAATGTCTCCTGTCAACGGAATGAAATTTGATCCCAAAAGTGACACAGGCCGAGCCGATTTCTCGGGGACGATCGGAAGGGTTTTACGGCGGATCCACAGCCCGCGAAATTGCAAGCCCTCGGCTACCTCACGACGGGTGCTCGCATCTCGGATTTAAGTGGGTTAGCTTCGGAAACAAATGCCCGGTTATTGATCCTCGCTGCTTGGTAGTGGTCGCCCGACCCGAAGGTGCGAAAAATGCGGAGACCTCTTCTGAATTATAATGACGGGATCAATATGTACCGGGTGGGCTTGAAACAGAAACACGTGGAGCGTTGACGGGCGACTGGAGCCTGCAGCCTCTTCGTCCCTCCCCTCGCGAACACTGGAAGCAAACGCTCGAGCTAATCGGGTTAAAAATCGATTTCTAGAAAGTTCAGTGTTTCTATTCCGCGTTGTTGAACTGTTAATTTCGTGCGAAAGTGGGTTTATTCGTTCGGGGAATTTGAAACCGTTGATAAGTCGCAGCTGCGTTGAAATAGAATTCTTTTCGTTTCGTTCTATTGGAAACCTACGGAATTGAATTTTTGTATTCGGTAATTTAAAAACTGGGGCGAAACACGATTTTATTTTCGGCACCAATAATTAAGCGCCAGGTTGAGAAATAGTATTCAGAAGAAAATGCCTAACAGCACCTCTCTTGTTCTTCTCCAGAGATCTACTCGACGATAAGTTACAGAATCTCACAAAACACTTTACCCACAACCGAGAGGATAATATTAATGATCCTTAAAAATGATCAAGAGCTAAGACTTTCTCGACAAGCTTTTATACAGGAACAACAATTTCACCGATCGTGAAGCAACAAGTCATCCGGAGCAGCATAGTTCGGTCACGACTTGAAAGAAAATTAATAACCTCCTTTCTGATCTAGCACAATTATTAAGAAGCTCGCTAAGAAAGCTTCCTAATAAAACGTAAAAAAAATTGCAAATCCGCACAAGCTGCTGCACTGCTCTCAAAGATCTCCATGGACGCACAAAATCATTTACCAAAAGAAAATCAATAATCTCTTCCTAGACGTAACACAACTATGAGAAAAAGCTCGCTGGGAAGCTCCGAAATAAAATGGAAAAAAACTGTAAATCCACAAAAGCAAAAATCTTCATGAATACGCGCAGATAGTGACCAAAAGAAAATTAATAATCTCGTAAGCTTGAATGAAAAACAAAATTCCAAATCCGCGAAAGCTGCTGCAAGCAGAGAGAGAGAGACAGAGAGAGAGAGAGAGAGAGAGATCTTTCTCAGAGATCTATGCCTGTGTGTGCAGGAGATCAGCAGTCTGTTGAACGATGGAACTGCGCGAGCGTTTCGTGGAGCGTCGAAACGTAACGGTGCCGAAACGAGTCAATTAATTCGGATCGTCGGATCGTATCGATTTAAAGTCCATTCGGCCCGGCGGAGTAGCATAATCCCGCGATTAATATCGTAATACCTGGCCAGTGGAATCGGCGTTTGCCCAACCGGGCATTATTTCGCAGCGTTCCGTGTTATTAAGATCTACGATAAAAGGAGAGCCGGACACGAAAGGGAACGATCGTTTCGAGGCTAGATGCACCGCGGAACGCACGACACACAACACTGGGAGCACACTGCTAGGAACAACTCGAAACGTAACACAACAATACAGAGAGGAGAGGAGAGGGAGAGAGAGAGAGAGTGTGCTCTCAGTTGTGTGGCACACTCCACGAACAATCGTTCCCGGCTACCGTGCAATTATGTCTTCGCGTGAAATTTCACCCGTCACGGTCGCTTCACGCACCGATGAAAAGTGCAAATCGGTGTCCGCGATCCTTCGATTACCATCTCGCTCTTTTTCACCGGGTAATTCAATTACACACCAGAGCTCTCCACGAAGCCCGGCAGAGCTCGCCGGCTCGGCCGATGGACAACGACGTTGCTACCTGTTTCTTCGGTTATCGCGGGCTACGATCGATAACTATTGTTGTCGGGTTTGCGTACACCGGCATCCGCCGACTCCCGTGTACACGCCGCGCTCCAAGGAACTATTGAATTAGGCTAACGATTGAATGAACAATTTTCTACGCCCGGAGAAAGTCCACGATCGTTCCGCGAAAATTTCCGAGGAAATTCGTTTCGGCATTGTTGTTGTTTTACCGATCGACCAAGAGTGAAAAGATGATGCAAAAGACGGAGCATGTTCAACGGGATCGTACACTTTTAAACTGAAGGTGTAATGTAAAAATTCAGCCGAAAATATTTTTCTTCTAAACTAAAGCAATACCTTGCTCAACGAATCGGTAAAAATATTTTACTTGTAAGCTAAAGCTATACTTTAATCAACTGAACAGCAAAAATGTTTTACTTCTCCTACGCTGAAGCTATATCTTTCTCCAATAACAATACTGAATTGCTTAACACTAGGTTTACGGGACCCGTCAAAATGGCAGATTATCCGACAAATTTATTTCTTTGGGTATATATTATTTTAAATAATGTGGGCAGCATATTTTTGTTATTTTCGTAAAGTAATGTAAAGTAGTCACTTTTAGTGCTCGGTGGACCTGGTGTTAAAATCGTTACAATCAATATTGAACGTGGTTAACAAGTTCTAACCGGAAAAATGTTAGAGATGTCCAAGTGAAATTCGACACAATTTAAACGAATATTATCTGAACCACCGAATTGTTTGAATTCTTCCGGGACACTTCGGTGCGCCAGGAAGATAATCAAGCGGTAAATAAGATGGCTTTTTAGCAGTGGGTTTTGAGGAAAAGGTTGATTGGAAAATCGAGAGTAAATTAGACCGACACGTCGATGGATTCTACGCGTCGAATTAATGCAGCCCCGTTAAAAGTATGCCGGCCGCAGCCCGTGCAGACTGCTGTGGCAGCTGGCGAATAGCGGGGTACCTATTAAAGTCCTCTAGATAAAGCGCGAGATTAATTGCCCGCATGCAATGGGTAATTGATCAGATCCAGTTCAGTACTTGGCCGGCTCGGCGTTCCAGCGGGGCTGCGGTGCACGTGGACTCCTGGGTAACGCGTACAATGTCTCGATCGAATCATTCTTTTATTTTTCCCTAGGAACGTCCGTTTCCGTTCGACTCCATAAAATATAACCGATGAGGCTACGATCGGGATTTTCTCGATGGCAAACGGAAATTTCAGTTGGCACTAGAGACACAAACTCCAAAGCTGTTGCGAGGATATTCAAAAATTGATTCCTGCTATTCCCTAGTTCTGCGAAAAATAAATCACGGAATATAAAAAAAGAGTGAGACGTTTAAAATTTTCCAGGCACCGCTCCACTAGAAAATCGAATCTCAATGGTTTAATGTAGTTCAAGGTTGTTAAGGAAACGTTAAAGAATAGATGCCAACTAAAAATAAACCTCTCTGAGACTGTCCGAAACGTTGAAGAAAGGGGTGAAAGGTGTGTTTAAATTTTCAGCGTCCCTTCGCTAAAGAAACAAATCTCTTTAAGCCCGCCGAAAACCTCGAAAGTACGAGAGAAAAAGAATGAAAAATTTCCGGGGCAAGAAGTGTGAAACTCAAAGGTGGAAAAGTGTCGTCGGGGATCCGCGGGGGACGGACAGGAGAGAAGGAGGACGACCACGACGACGACGACGATATCAATTAATTCGCGAGGGCGAAAAAGACGACGTTTCCCGGGGATGAAAAGTAAAAGGGTGTCGCCAAGACTGGTCTCGTCTAGAAGAATAGTCGACAAGAGGAAGAATGTCGCGGTCGGAGGCGAGCGAAATGAATTCGTGCGTCTAGAAATCTCGCTCTCCGCCCCTCGGGCCCGCGGGCCACCCACCGACCCCCCGCCCCTCGACTCTTTTCTCGCTTTCTCACCCCCTTTCGGCTTTTCGTTCCTTCTATTACAGTGGCAGGCTGCTACCATCCCACCTCCCGTCCCTCTGCCCTCCCCCCGCCACCGGTTTCCATCTATCTGGTTGCATTTCACATGGAATTCACACGTCTCGCGTGCACACTCGGTGAAAAAAAGAAAGGGGTGTAGGCGAGTTGTATCCGAGGGGTGTAGGTCGAAAAGAGGGCGAAAGAAGGCGGCCGTAACAGCTTTCTATTTGCATACTGCCTCTCCCTTTTCATCCGCGAGCTCCCTTTCGACACCGGCGTTATTTGCATTCAGAAATTGGCCGGCAACCACCGACGCCGCGACCTCCTTCCTTTCTTACCTCCCACCACCCCTGCGAACCATCCCCGATTTTCCCGAAATCCTCCCTCGGTTCCCCCCTACTTCATACACCCCTTCTCTCGATTTGAATTTTCACCTCTCTCCCCGCAAAGTTTTTAGAATTTTTACTGGTTGCATCTCTCGAAAATACAATTTCTCGATTCAATTGGTTTTTGCACGTTTATTTGCGCCAAATTTATAGAATTTTCATTAGCCCATTATCCGAACAATGATTCCCTGATTTATTGAGTTAGTTTCTTACCGTCTTTTAAAAATTCACATTTACCGTTTCAAAACAGATTCGAATTTTAAATGGTCTAGTGACTTTTGGACCACCCTGTGCTGCGTTTTCCCAGAGCTATGCACACTAAATCGGTGCAGAAAATTGCAGAAAATCGCAAGAAAAATGGTGGCAGGGGCGCGGTCGCGATTCTCGAGGAGCAATCCTGTCGAGGACAATCTGTCGACGAGCTGCGAGCAGCACGAGCTCGTAACACCCGCGTTACATATTCGCAGATATGCTGATAGGCGTAACCAGCCCGAGACAAAGCGAGAAAAAAAAGAGGGACGGAAAGAGAAAGAACAAGAGGGAGAGAGAGAGAGAAAGACAGTAGAAGAGAGAAAGAGAAAGAGAGGCGGTCTCGTCCCGGTAAACGGTCGTTATCTATTCACACTCGCTCGGACACCAATATAAATGGTAAGTGGGATACACGCACGGCACACACCGGCAACCTGTACACGTGTTTTCCGAGCGGTCGCGCGCCCTTACGCGCACCGCTTAGACCCGGGCTTCAACCCTCGTAATTCCTTTCTCGTATCGAACATGTACCACGTCGTCGCGATGCCAGTTCCACGGAACGTTTTTATCGGTCTTTCGACATGGCACCTCTCGTTGTTCCGCGGCTCCTTCGATTTTTCGGCCGCGTAATTACCTCGCGTGACCCTACCACGAGACAATGCTCGACGCTCCACAAAAACCCTCACTATTCCTGTTTTTCTTTTTTTTTTTTGTAAAACACCATTTTGTATGGTACTCTGCTATGGTTTAACACTCGGTTTACGGAGCGCTAAAAGCGACTATGGTAATTATTTACATTAGGGGCTTCCTCACCGATTTTGATGACCTTGAAATATGTTGTCAAGAACAACTTTTCTGAACAACTTTTTCCTATACATGTTACCGCCGCTCAGCTTTAGTTTCCGAGATATTCGCAAAAAAGTTTCAACATCACAAAAAATGATCGGAGTAGGTGTGTGTAAGACTGTGTAAAATAGTATTTCAAAGTTGACAGTAACTTGTATTTTTATGATATATTGTTGCCTGTAATGTTATTACTAGACATCGGATCTTTATGCATTTATGGCTTATGGAAATGTTAAAAAAATGCTATAATATAAAATTCGAGAGAATTTAACACGATTTTTATTTGCTTTGGATCTACAAAGGCTGTCCCCATTAAAAATAAAATTTTATTTCATTCCACTTTCTTAAAATGTTTCTATAAAAATTGGAAATTGCATAAACATCCGATGTCTAGTTATTACGATATTGTAGTCTGTTTATCAACATGTTCGTAATTAAACTACAAATAATACTTTGCTAACTATTATAGCTTCTCGTGTTAAAAATTATAACTTATAATATTAACTACTTGCTCAACTTATTTTCATTGTAAGGAAATATTTGAAATACAAAATAAAAATATTTCATTTTATCTACCTGGTTATCAAAATAAAAATATTTGATTTAAAGTAGTATCTTATTTGAACCACATTAAATGATACTATATACCAAATCTTTAATGATCGTTAATATAATAATAAGTTGCAAAATATGATAGAAAACCTTGTATTCAATGTTCCACATACGAATACTAATCGTACATTATAAAATACTAATGTAAAGTGTACTTACTTCTGAATCTTCTGTACCTCCGTCGGATCCACAATTATTGACTCGCGAAAATAGGTCCGAATAATTCAACAACAATCACTAAACAACACACACAACACATTTTATAAAATCGTGACAACGAACGAGATGTCACTCCGACCACGATCAAAATAATACTGCGATTTTAACAATGATCCCCTCCACAGGGGTGGTACGGTCAGGTTATCCCAGGTAGGTTAGACGCTGAGGGTCTATAAACACTAGATACAAAACCAACAAAAAAAAAATTATGGCTGTGCACCGACCCTATTTCCCGGAATTCCCTGTTTTCGTATCACACGTCCGTGGGAGGGGGATGGTTAAAATCGCAGTATTATTTTATTCGTGGTCGGAGTAACTTCTTCTCGTCTGCTGTCACGATTTCGTTAAGTGTGTTGTGTGTGTTGTTTAGTGATTGCTTAGTGATTGTTGTTCGGACCTAGCCTCGTGAGTGAACAATTGTGTGCTGTGGATCCGACGGAGGTACAGAAGATTCAGAAGTAAGTACACTTTACATTAGTATTTTATAATGTAGTTTGTAGTACATTAGTATTATATTTTATTATTCGTATGTAGAATATTGGATGCAAGGTTTTCTATCTTATTTTGCAACTTCAATTCTAACCCACACCTACTTCGATCACTTTTTGAGATGTTAAAACTTTTTTGCGAATATCTCGGAAACTAAAGTTGAGCGGCGGTAACATGTGTAGGAAAAAGTTGTTCAGAATGATGACCTTGACAACATATTTCAAGGTCATAAAAATCGGTGAGGAAGCCCCTAATGTAAATAATTACCGCGACTATTTTAAAATATTTTATAAAAGTAACAAGAAAGAGCTACCCACATTTTTAGCAATATTTTAAAAATAATATATACCCAAAGAAATAAATTTGCTAAATATTTTCTCATGTATGCATCCTCAGAATCCTAATAATTTTAAATTAAAAATATTAGAATCCGTCATTTTGACAGGTCCCCTAACCCAGTGTTAATAATGGTCAACGGTATTATTTTCACAAGTTCGATTCTACAAGAATAAAAATTCTCCCCTAAAGATTTGCCAAGCTCCATTTCTATTCAACGTTATCAAAATCTGAAATCCTAAAAATAATACTTGAGAATCCTAGGAATAGAATTTTCAAATTCAAGATTTTATAACCAACAACGAACAAAAACAAGGAAGCCTTATAATTAGCCTGCGGATGTTTATGCAATTTTCAATTTCTCTAGGCAAATTTTAGAAAGGGAAACCAAATAAAATTCTGTGGAATTTTATATTGTAGCATTTTTGAAAAATTTCCAGAATCCATAAATGCATAAAGAATCGCAGTGTATTTACAAACAAAGTCCTGCATCGTCTTTCCGCGATTATCGATTGGAATCGTCAAAAAGAGGATTGTAGGCACTTAGACAACGATTTTAATATGGCAGCCACCCTCCCGGTGAAGAGGAGCTGTTCAAGGAAGCTAATAGCATAACACAACGACCATTCGCACTCGCCACAAGGTTCGAGTACTAATTACCCAGTTTCAACTCGTGGCAGATCTGTTGCATCGTGAATAGGCAACAAGGGGCCCCGTGTAGGCAGTTGCAGCGTGTTCTCATCAACGTTCCTTGCCCGAGTGGTGCGGACGCAAAAGCATAGTGACTCGTCCTGTTAACGCGTTCACAGTCGTCGGATTCGAATGGCCCGGCAACCGGTCCGCTCTCCATTTACCGAACTCTCTACCCGTGATATATATATATACATACATATATTTTTCGACATGATCTGGAACCGTTTTCTTTTCGCATCGTCAGCGTTTCGAGGAGTAGGCTCGGACAAATTAACCGTACGAATTGTATCGGGCGGGCGAGAGGCGCGTCATTGTTCTAGGAACATCGACGGAGGCGTCGCGGGGTTACGCGTGTAAATCGATAAGGGTGCACTCGGGTGCGAGCGAGAACTGCGCTCACGCTGGACGGTTGCATGCGGCTGCACTCGATGCGCGCACAGTGCACCGTGCGCTACGTAATCATCTGGTGCAGCACGTGTCGAATTCGAGCCGATGCAACTCATCCCCCATGCGGATGATCCGAGCACGATCCACGGGGTGATCGATCGGCCGTGCAACCGCGGCCGTGTGTCTCGAGATCATGCTCCGTGATTCTTGGAGAAAGTTGATCTAACTGGCGCAGTCTGCGATTTCTTCGTTCGGGAAAGTGCTCGTATCGTACAATTTCGGAATTATTGTAGTTGTCGTATCGCGAACATTTTGTCGAGTTATCTAGTTGTCGAGTTGCTCTGACTGATTGACTCTGCGGAGACACTGATCTTGATCGTTCGAGTGCTAAACAAAATCTGCCGCAGAGTCGCTCCGTCCACGTGCACGCATTACAAAGGAACCGATTTTGTTTGTCGCGGCCGCTCAAACGTTTCGGCCTTGCGTAATGGAAACCGATCCCAACTGTCGCGGCCGATCGAACGTTTCGTCCGCGCTACAATGTAAATACACGCGCGAGCACCCGGCAACTTCCAACGGCAAATGCTTAACCTAAGAAAACGCGCTTAAATCTACGACATAGTTATAGTTTGAGTCGAAGAACCGATGGACTTGTGCAGGTGGCTGGCAGAATGGCGAGGCAGGTTTTTTGAATTTTCGGAATTTTCCCATCGGTTCCTCCCTTCGGTTCCGCCGCGAGAATCTCGTCGCAGCACGGTGCCTAATTGCGAGATAAAAGGTGGACGTTCCGACACGGCGTGCCCCGTTATCGCCGGTTCGCGGCGCAACGCGTAACTTACACGCTCGCGAGCCTGCATTACGCGCACCAGATAATGGGACGCTAATTATTTCTTGCCGTAACCGCCGGAGCTAATTTATCGCACCGCCTGGCAGCCTTTCTTGCGCGGCGGCCGCCTCTGTGGACCGCGTGACCGATTAAACTGAAAATCTACGACTCTTTCAACTGAATTATTCTGCTCCTCTGATCGGTCCACAGAAAAAGATTCGCCTAACATCCTGTTGTAACACCCAAACGGAATCGTGTGGATAACCCCTAAGGTTTTTGAAAAAGTCGTTTCCGAAAGTGCACCGAGGTCTGGACCTTTCGCTGTTTGAAAAAATTATTCCTAGCACATCCGGTGCCTCGATTTAAACAGGACCAACGACAATCGATTCGCCGGATATCGTATAAGAGATAAAAAGCCCGATTTTTCAAAGCTGGAAATCACGGCCAACGATTTTCCCACCGACGAGCGGCCAGTGGAAAGGGTTCGCGTGCGTGTGCGGACCGATACCAAACGATGCGACCATGCATTATCTCTCGTAATCGTGTACATACGTGGCCTTGAAACGCGGCGCAGCGAGCGCCGACCGAGATAAGGATACTTTCGTTCGTGCGCACGAAAGTTCCAGTGAAACGAAAAGGAGAAGAGAGAAGAAGAAGGACTCGTAGGAATCCCGCGCGGAGAAACGAGGCCAGAGACGCGAAGGAGGCTTCGAATTTTGCACGCTTCTTTCTTCTTTGAAGCGGTTCGCGCACGCAGGTTACAGTGTCGTAACATCAGCAGGGTAATGAATCGACAGCTTCCGGCCCGGCCGTCTCGCAGGATGATCGACTGGATGCCGACACGACAGCCGATTTCCGTAATTATCGGCGCGTTCTTCTTGCAAGACTGACGTTCCCGTAATTGACACCGGGCCGGCGTTCTCGCGACGCGTAATCGCCGCTTTTTCTGCGAGATTGTTGCGCAAAGTTGCACGGTTCTACATTTATTGTACCGGCTCAGCCGAGATCATTTTCTTCGTGTCCCAAGTATCGACTTCTTCGGATCTTCAGGCCCGTCAGACAAAAAGATCGATCGCAAAATTTACGTACTCATTTTTATGCATTTACATAGACATTTAACTCTTTTTCCTGATTTCAAGGATGCTTAAACACTAAATCCCACCACGGACAAATTGACCTTTTCTAACTTCTGCGTACAATTTCCAATGTACAACATTATCATATCGCTGTTTATCTTTACGACTTTTCTCAAAGTGCGTGTACAATGTATTTTTCAGTATTTAAATACAATGCACCTCCCTTTCCAAATATTAGCATAACTCAATAGAAAACCATCTTTGATTAAAATTGAAGATTTTATCATCGAATAAATTGTGAGGAAGTCAACACTAGGTTTACGTTAAAATTACGGGGTTCTACTATTTTTAATTTAAAATTATTAAGATTCTAGGAATGAGTGTATGAGAAATTATTTTCAAACTTATTTCTTTGGGTACATATTATTTAAAAAATGGCTAAAAACTTGAAATTCTCACTTTTAGAGGTGCGTAAACCTACCCTAGTAGCACAATAATATTAGATGGATATTTTTTTCAAATATTGGAAAAATATTTGTTAAGCCACATTTTTTCATATGAGAAAAATATTGGATCTGAATATTGTATACATGTACAAGAAATATAAATTGAATGTTTAAAAAGTGTAAGCTAAATATTCAGAAGATATAAACTAGATATTTAAAAAATATAAAGTAAATATTTAAAAAATGTGAATTCAATATTTGAAAAATATAAATTCAATATTTAACACTAGAATGACCAAGCACTAAATGCAACTGGCATACATTGCCTTATAATAACAACAAAATAAGATTTGTTTAGATTTCGTATTAGGTTTGTTTAAATATCTACTTCGATAGAGAAGTTTATTAAACAATTTTCTCATGGAAACATATTTATAATTTCACTATCTCTAAAAGAAAAAATTAGGAGGAAGTCATTTTGACCCATCCGGTAGTTCTAGTGTTAAATAACATTCAATAAAATTTTCAAATTTAAGAAAAAGTTATAACAAAAATTAGAAACTATGAATATGTATTACTTTCTGCGCACTGCTTCTTGAGGGAATATATTACGGGAAAAATATTTTTTTCATGATATTGAAATTATATGTATATTAGGAAAAAATATTCTACTTCTCGTAACATGAAATAGATATTTTCTGAATATTTAAAAAGAAATATTTGTTACTTAATATAAAATAAATATTGTATGTATATTTGAATATTAAAAAAAGATTGAATCTCTTTTCAATACTATATGAATGTGTATACAATATTTTGTGCTACTAGGGTAGTGTTAGAAAATCAATTTTAAAATCAATGAGAAAAAGCAGAGTGCTCGAACGAATTCAATTGCCTTTTGCCAGTTTGTCTTCAAGCGTAGTTCGCCCGGGAAGAATTGATAAAACAGGAGAAAATGAAATATTACGGATAACGAATTCAGCGTCTGGGAAATCGTGGGGCGGCCGATCCGGTGCGCCGCAAAGTGCAAGAAACTTGTTGCGTCTGGCGACGAGACGTTTAATTGCAGGCTACCGCGAGCGGAGGATACAACGCGTCGATAACCAGTAAATAATTGAACGCGCGTACACAGTGGCCGGCCAATGTCGCAACCAACAGGCTCCGGGAAACCTCTGTGCTCTCTGTTCTCGCAAGGCGAACGCGGTTCGCGCGAGGGAACGAATAAAGAAAGGAACCCATTCGCAGAATGAATACGCATCGAATGATATTTTAACGGAGAGCGGGCACGGAGTCGGAGCCAATTAGCGGCCAGATTCGTTCACCGTTCGCTAAATGTTCTCGCCTTGTTTTCGTCGAATTCCGTGCTCCGTTTCGAACGATTACCTCGACGCGAGAATTAGCGGCGTGGCGCGGGATCACTGTCTGCCATTGATTTCGTCAGCTTTTCAGACCGTGACTCAGCCAGCTTTTCATGCACCTGTTTCCCAGGGCTTATACGCTCGCGATTCAAAATTCCCTCTTTTATTCCCCAACCATATACACATACATATACATCGATCGTCGAAACCTCCTATTCTAAAAAAATCGCCGATTGAATATCAATTCCCGATCAAAACCTTGAGAATTTCGAAACCGATGACTAACAGCTGGGGAGAGTCGATACAATGCAATTATATGGACGTAGTATAATGGTGATGGTAATTATACGGTCGTGTATACGTAGCACGATTATACCTGGACTCGTTTTTGTAGCAGGAAAGTAAATACAGTGATTTTTTTGTACATGTCGCCAAGGCCTGAATGATAAACGTCGCGGAATTATCCCCACTACCGCGGAGTTTACCACAAGGGGGTCGCGAAGCTCGAGAGGCCTCGGGCGCCGAGGAGTGTAAACATAACGCGAGTATGTCTCCTGGACGATAAATATCGGGAATTCAGTATTCTTATTTTATTTTCAATCCGTTTGGAGATATCCGTTTAATTATATTATAATCTACTGTGACTTCACGTCAAGCAAATTGAGGAGGATATTATTTTTATGACATTATTTTCTTTATGTAATGTACTCCGATTGGGTTCTTTTCTTCTATTCCTAGAAAACGGGGCGAAATATCGCGAGGTTATTTTGAGAAAGCTCGTGCCAGAATGAAGGTTAACTGGCACCGAGACAATGTGCGAACGTAATATAAACGGTTTATAATTTATTTTGTATGCTTACGATATCCAAAGAGGAAGGTTCTCATAATTTAGCGTACCCACTTCCCGCGTAATTGATTCAAAGAAAAATTGAAGAAATGGAATACTGAAAAACGTTGTTCCCCGACCTCCAGCTCCAATCGCACCCGACAGCCTATCTGTTGTGCCGCATGTATGTACGTTGAACGGCTCGCATAAGTAAGTAAATAAATATTCAGCTAGGTCGTCAGGACCTAATTACCGGCTATTAACGGCCGAGCTCGAGCAATCAACCTTGCGTGTCCGACACCGAGCGCGTTTCGTTTGTTTATCGGGACCGCGTTTTTCCGCTTTCCTCGACACGTTTTCTCGAGTGTCCCGCCGACGGTAATGCAACTGAAATTTTACTGTCACGCGAGTAACCACCCACGCTCGCGAGCAACAGGGCGTTCTCGCTGCGAAAATCGGAAACGCCAGAGAGAGAGAGAGAGAGAGAGAAAGAGAGTGATGAAAATTGGGGCGGAGCCCGGAACCACAATGTCGCGCAAGTCTGCTGGAAAACGCGCAAGCGTTGCCTTATCGCCAGATATCATTCCCAATAACCAGGGTGGGGGACAACTCCGAGGAGCAAACCCTTTCGAGGGGTGGCACGATGGTTCAATGACCTGCGCTGACGGGGACACTGTCGAAATTTCATTCTTCTTCGTCACTGTTGAAAAAGTTCTGCCGGTGTGCGTTCGTTCCGATAATGCAGGGGTAAGTATGGGTGACGAAATTGTTCGTCCATAGTTGAACGTTAATTAACACGCTCGCATAGTCATTGTACCAATTTTAATATCTGGAAAATGCGAGAAGGTTCGAGGACATTGTCATACATTTTAACTTTCGTGCAGTTATTTTATGAAATAAATTACTTCGGCTTTTTTATGGAATTTTTGAAGTCGTTGCTTTAGGTTGTTAGCACTAGAACTACCGGATTGGTCAATGTGACTTGCTTCTAATTTTTTCTTTTAGAAATGATGAAATTATAAATACGTTTTCATGAGAAAATGTTTTAATAAAGTTCTCTATCGAAGTAGATATTTAAACAAAAGTGGTACGAAATCTGAATAAATGTAATTTTGTTGTTATTATAAGGAATGTCAGTTGCATTTACTGCTTGGTAGTTGTAGTGTTAATTTGTTCAGTTGGAGCTTGTTTAAAATTGATTCAGTGTTATTTCATCTATTTGTACACTATGAATTTTATGCGATGAAAAACGTATCTTTGTCATTCACTGTGTCATGCAGAAACATCATAGGAGAAAATGGTTGATATATAAACAGCAAAAAGGTGCACGTTCTGCACCGCATTGAAAGTAAACATTTTACGTGTAACAAATAGAACTGCTAGCAATTCTATCTAAACAATGTGCATTATGTTGTGTAAACCGTATTCCCTGTGTTATTGTTTTCTAATCGGTTGCCGTCACGATTCCGCAATGTTATGACGTCCGTTGTTTTGTATATTGATTCTATGTTATCGTAATTGCATTAAAATTTAAAAAAAGGCTGTATAATCCCAAAAGCTTGTCACACAGCACGTTGAAAAATAAATCATCTAGGAAAAAATAAGCATAACGAATGACGCGACTTCAAAACTACCCCTCCAAAAATCGCAGATACGACTATACTTAAAAATTTTCCTAGGAAGGGTAGTTTACCAGAGGAGCGCAGCGACGAAGGACGCCACGAAGAACGTTACGAAAATCGAGCAACGTTGACAAGGTTGACTCCGAATGAACTCTGTTCAGCAGAAAAGTGTAGCGACCAAGGAAAACGACTTCAGAGCTACCCACCGCAGAAACCACGCATTCGACTGCGTTCAGAAATTTTTCTAGCAAAGGGTGACTGATCAGAAATTTTCCAAGCAGGGGCGGATGATCAGACAAAAAAAATCCCAGAAAACAACCGCTCCGAAAATTCGTTATTCTACTGCGTTTGGAAATGTTGAGGTTAGCTTACCAGAAAAGTGCACGAGCCTAAAAGAGCTCGAGGAGGTGGTGAAGCAGCGCATCGATTGCCGGAGAAGAATCCAGGAAGCCCCGTAAGTAGCCGGCACTTACCGCGTTCATCTCGCTCGCCGGTTGACAGTGCAGGAACACCTCGATATCCCGGGGTCGACACCACGTGGGAATTGCAGCTTGGAGCGACAGCGGTGCATCGTACAGAGAGAGAGAGAGAGAAAGGGAGAAAAAGAAAGAGAGAGAGAGCTTGAGTTTGCGAGGGTGTGCGAAGAAGAAGGGGTGGTTCGCGATGACACGCGCGCGCACAGTGGCGCAGAGAAAAATAGAGAGGAGAAAGAAAGGAGGAAGAGGAGTAGTGGTAGTAGGAGAGAAAAGAGAGAGAACCCGGTGAAAAACGAAAGGATGCTTTGCTGCCGTGGCTGTGTGTGTGTCGGGGGATGAGGGTGGTTGTGCTCGTGTACGGACGGGGGTGGGCGCGCGGGAGGGGGTGTCGCTTTGAAAGGCTCCCTCGGCTCGCGGGGGCGAAGGAAACGTCGATACACGGCTCTCTCGGGCCGGCGTGTACGATACTCTGACACTTCCACCACAATCGCAGAGCGCATTTTCAGGCGCGCTCAGGCCACTACGGCTAATTACCAGACCCCGGCGCTCTCTCTTGCCTGACACACGCGCGCGGGACAACCGCCGGAGACCGACCCTGAACACAGAAAGCGTTCCCTTCGCGGCCGACAGAGAGACTGACAAGAGAGAAACCAAGAGAGACAGAGACAGAGAGACAGAGAGAGAGAGAGAGAGAGAGAGAGACTGAGCACATGCGCCACCCTGCGACACCGACGAAGACGCAACCAGAGACCCCCTTCTTCCTTCTTCTCTTTCTCTGCTGTCAGAACAGAGAGACTGTCAGTCTTCTCTCTCTCTCTCTCTCTCTCTCTCTCTCTCTCTCTGTCCCGTCAGAAACCGGCGAGAGCGACAGAGACCGATCGCGATCGCGGGCCACCGAGGTGCGAGAGGGGACAAGGGCGCGCTCCGATTCCGGACCAAGCCACAGGTACGGGGGCGAGGGGGCGAAGGGGCACGCAGGGTACACGCTCCGTGTGTGCCCAGACCCTTCAACCGGGGCTGAAGTGCTCGCTGAAGGGCGGGGGAACGACGAACAACCGCGATTTTTCGACCGATGATGCGTGACCTTGTTGCACCCGAACACTGATTCTTTTTTAGCCTTTTTTCCACCCTCTTCCAACGCCCTACCGCGAGGCGGGGAAAATTTTCGAGGCGAATCAATCCCTGCCGCGACGCGCTACGTGTGGAAAGCGAAGTTTCGATGCGACGTGTTTGCGGGTTGATTCAACATCGGTGGACCGAGGATTTTTGTGCAAAACAGACATTGCTATTACGATGAATGAAACAGAAATTAGGAAGAATTTTTAAATCCGTCGGATTTCTTCAAGGTTCTATATGTACTTCGTTAATAGACTGCGGATCTTTGTGCGAAATGAAAATGATCTGCACTAAGTAGTCCGAGAAAATTTTCTTGCTAAAAATATTGCTAAAAATGTGGGTAGCACGTTCTTGTTAGTTTTATAAAGTAATGAAAAATAGTCACTTTTAGTGCTCCTTGATCCATTTGTATCATAAGGAAATATGAAAAGAAGGCCTTTATCAGCAAACTATTTTTTTATCATGTTGAAGTACGAAAATGACTACAAGAACTTCACACTTCAGCATTACATGAAAAAATAAATTGAGCGTATATATACGCACCGGTGACCAGGAAAATTGTGCTCATAAGCTAATGATGCAAATGGGTTAAACCTGGTGTTAAATTTCGTGTACTCATTTTTGTGATAAAGTCTGCTCGTTAACCTTCCAACTTGAAAATCATCCCCAAAATTTATTAATATCTTTTAGAGACCCGTTAGTGACACTTTCAACTCCTGTTTAAAATTGAACTTTATGCTCGCTCACACGAGGTTTGGAAAAATGAAAGCTTCGTCGAGGGACGAAGCACAGTAAAAATCGAATCGGTGGCGGACATCTTATCGAATCCTCGAGTTTCCAGATGATTTCCACATCACGCACGGTCCGTGGAACGGGGTCGGTTTCCGTGTATACGCGTTCGCGTGCGTATCGCGTCCGGATCGATGCGATTTGCTTTTGATCGAGGGCGCTCGGTGTGTGTCCGACACTCGAATAATCTAATCGTCGGTGCGCGGACGGGTTCACGTAATAATTCCATCGGAAACGAGACCGAGCGGGGTCGTGGATATACAATCGCGTGCTCGCCTGATCGCGCCCGGTTGTCCCGCGTGTCCGTGTTCTCTGCCGCGAGCTATCAAAGGTGACGACTTCAGCCTTGACTCTGACGCGGAATTACCATTCTTTAATCGTCCTGTTCGATCACCCCGTGCGACGCGCACCTGCGAACCTGCCGAGCCCTGGAAACACCTTCCAGATCGCCTCGCGACAACGTTGCTTGCTCGATATTCACTCCGAGCCCCGTTCACCCAATCTCGGGTGAACACGTGTATTTCTGCTCGTGCGATTTTTCATTTTCACTTCTCATTTTCAAAATACCGAAACCTGTGAACATCTTTCTGAACAATTTTACGCTTTCAAATTTTAACCCTCGTTTGCAATTTCTTTCCACCCTGCGCAGACTTTGTATATAAAGAAACTGTATAATAATTTTATTTGAACCGCTCAACAATTTCATTCGGCCGAAGCTAATCTGTGTGCCGTTTTAAGTGGCACTAATGATTAAAATATTACAGGAAACGTTGCTGGAACATGGTGGCATCACCTTCAGAATGTAACGTCGAGCCGCATTCGAGATACAGCACGTTGAAACGAACTATCACGTCGAATCGCATAGTCACTGAACATCGTATGGGTGTTCCAAGCCCCCGTCACCCTTCGGTCCCCTTTAAGTGGCAGTTGCTCCGACAAAACGAACGCGGAAATTAACATTCGTCAACGATAACGGCGACGAAAAGTGTTAACGATAAGTACGAGTTTAGACGTCAAATGTGAACTTGCATATTTCATCGCGCGATAGGCGTGATGTCGGTCTGCGTTGCGCAACCGCCTTCTATCCTCGTACCTTAAGCACGAGCCGCACGATAATCTTTATCTCTCCTCCTCGGGAAACTTCGCGAGTCAGTCCACTAAATTGACGAATCCGTCGAAACCGTTTAATGGCCGTTCTTTCGAAAAAACGAGTCCCCATTGTGTCACAAATACGCTGCGTCAGCGAGATTAGCTCCGCGGTCTCGGAACAATGTGTGCAACAAGTATCCTTTCGAACCGGGTAAGAAAAATCCTCGGCGCCATTTGTTTCTGTATTTTATAATCACCACTCAAATCAAAAGAGAACTTTTCTGGGTCTACGGCTCAATCGCAGTTCAACAAAGTGAAGATATTCAGCAAATTTTCCTCCTTAACGCTAGGTTTTTTAACATAAAATTAAAGTTCTAAGGATTCTTTGAGTATACATTATTTTGAAAATATCACTAGAAATGTGGGTAGCTCGTAATTTTTATAAAGTAATGCAAAATAGTCGCTTTTAGTGCTCCGTAAATCTAGTGTTTAGGAACAGCAGACTGGCGATAAATGAAATCTTTATTCATCAGTGCAAAATTCTACGAAAGAAAATTCCATTTCTCTGGTATATTTAATAATATTTAACCCCCTTTCGTGGGCACAGTGGGTCGTTTATTAGACGAAAATTTCAATTTTGAATCGCATCGCAGAAAAAGGAGGGTCCCACATTTTTCCGAATTCAGTCCCTATGATTTTTTCAGATTTTTTAAAATCAGTAAAAAAATATCCCTGGGTATAAACGGCACAGAGTGGTCACAGAAAAGACAAGTGTATCCGTGGTGGGTTAATCCTGTAATACAAATATAAATGTTCTCTAGCAAGGGGTTAAGAAAGCAAGAAATCAGCCCGAAGGAAAAGAATTTGCAGATTGCGCAAAGATTTTATTGGTCCGCGGGCCCGGGCGGCGCGGCTCTCTGATTAACCGGTCCCGCGGCGAGTTCATTCGATTATAAAAATCCGAGAAATCAAGTCCCATAAAGCGGGCGTTAAACGACAGCAAACACCGGGCCCCGCTGACCGCATCAAATCGTCAAAAACTTCTCTTTATTTACTATACGCCGCGCGTTCGTTCTGTTCGCTCGCTCGCTCGCTCGCTCGCTCGCTAGCCTCCCTCCGTCCCGCGCGTGTGCTCACTCACTGTCTAATTGACTCATTTAAGCGTTCCGTTGTTCCACCGCTGATAAACTGTTTTGAAATTTAATGCGCGCGACCGAGAGGCCGGCCAATTAGCGATCCTTTATAGTCTAAATACGGAGGCGAGCGAAACGACGATCGCCGGCCAAGTAGGATAGACGATCGTCATCGGCTGCGAATCCATTTACGCGGCGATTTCGCGGAAACATTCGACGGGAACGACGCGTGCTAGTCACCATTCCTACACCTGAAGGTCCAATTGTATTGGTGCTGCTCAGAAATCTCTCTCTTTTTTAAATATTTGAGTACTCCGTGGAAAATCCAGGTACGGTCTAATTTTCACGAGCAATATGCAAAAATGTGTAAGACCTTCATAAGTACAATTTTACTGCAAAATAAACTTGCTGGTTGTTCCACCAATTCATTGAAGCAGCCATAATAGTACAGTTTCAATCTCTCATGAATTTTTCACAAGTAGAAAAAGTAATACAGTGTCTACTCGATACATGTCCAAAACACGGGTCTAGCCACGGACATGTATCGTCCAAGGGATACTATTCTTTGATCCACGTAGAAAAGGACAGTGAAGAGGCCTCGGTTCATGACCCCTCACGGGGTATAGCCTGCGAGAGTGGGGATAGCTCTGGGACTTTTATCGACGAGGCATTTGCGACATATATAGAGTAAACACTGTAACACTAGTAAACACTTCGTTAGCAATTTGATCGAGCAAACAGTTATTTTATCGAACATCCTGACGTCTCCGGTTGTAGGTAAAGCATCGGCGATTCCGGTGACGTTGCGCAGACTATAGTCCGTTGCAGATGACTCTAACGGAGTCCCGGCAGCTCATTAATCGTCGTAAGATCGTTTCGAGGAAAGAAACGAGAGGATCATGGTCTCTCCGTTCAGAAATCTCGAACACGACCACGCACGGCGCGGCGTGGCGCAGCGGAACTGGTGAATGGGCAGCAATTTGTGGCTCCGGTGGGGCAATTTCGGGGCCCGCTGGCCCACGAGCACCGAAACCCCTGTCCCCGGGCCCCACACCCACCGGGGCCGTGTTCGCGATGGGCCCGGGTAATATCTCGTTTAGACAGATTACAGGTTCGTGAACAGGCTGCCAATGTATAAAACAAACATCGTTAAGCCAGCCCTATACTTAGGCCCTCCCTCCCTCCACCCCGTGTTTCTGAAGCCCCGGGTATTATGCGAGTCCTGGACGATTCCAGGCCGAGTCCTGGACCCTCCGGGCTCGATGCGTGGCGCTCCTGGTAGGTCAGGAACCCACCACCGGAAAGAGGAGTGGGTCGGCAGGAGGGGGCCCGCTCGCGAAGGGCCTCACCGTATTGAGACGTAGACCACCGGACGCAGATTGGGCCAGGCACAATTTCCGCGCGTGTAATTATCCGTGATCGTCGTCTGCGCCCCTCTGGGACAGCCTTAACTCGACTGCTTATTATTTATCGATGGAGATTGATTTAGAGCGGGGCCACGGCCCCCTGCTCATTTTCGACCGTTGGGCCCCGGGTCCCCGAAGTTTTTGCTACGGCACGGTGCTACTCGATGCCAGCCTGCGCTCTCCGTCTTCTTTACTTTCGTTTTTTACCTCAAATCGTCACCGTTGCCATTTTGGGTCCGCGGAGGATCGTGGTGGGGGTTGCTATCCGTTCGGGGCCTTGCTAGCTACTCGTTTCTAAGCGTTAAGCGCACACATGATCCGAAAGACGGTGCTGCTGATTCAACTTCTTCTCAGCGAAAGGGCTATTTTAGTTCTCCACGAAAGAGCTACTCTTTCTCTCCACGAGAAAAGCAATTTTTATTTTCCGCGAGAGCGTCTCTCTTCGTTAACGAGGTGTATTTACCTATGACAAGTTTTATCTCTCTGCGAGAGAGTTAAGGAGCCATTCTACTCCGTAACAAAGTAATTGTATTCCTCCGCGAGAGAGCTACTCGCTGCATACGTATTTCTTTCTCCTCGATATTTTCCGAGACGATTCTCACCGCAATCTCGATAGTGATCGACCGATTAGACCGATCGCTCCGCGGGCCCAGAAAGCAGCTTTCCCGCGGAGTGCGGATTTGAAAAATATGCTCGCTATAGCCAGCAGGATTCTATACACCAGGCAAGTCGCTTCCCCGTTCGCTCTATTGAACTTCCACGTCATATTGACGCTAATGACTCGACCGGCCGGCCGGCTTCGTTTCGTGGGAGTCGTCCGCGGAAGAGTCTGGTCAATTATTCAGCCGTTTCAAAGAGAGCGTCACGAAAAGCGGAAAGGTGCACGCTGCGCACTAAATCCGTCCGCCACAGGGTATAGCAGAGGTATCGACAGAGACCGAGAGAACGTGTTCGAAACGGTTCGCGATCCAGCTAGACTCGCGCGTAACTTTTTACACTCAGCTGGACGTGTCGCATATGAAATATGTAAATATACATGCTCACCCTTTCGCTCGGCTCGTAATCAATCGCGTACCCGGCGCCATTGCAATTTCCCGGCAGTGACGGCAGCTCGTCCGCGTTTGTCGTCGAGCGTTTCGTATTGTTGCGTCTCCGCGAACCGTGAACTAACCCCGCGAACTTCTTCCACCCTCGTTCAAACGAACAGAACTCCGGTTTACAATCGAAGAACATTTTTCAAACTTTCAACATACGCCGGAGCGCGCCACGGCGGCCATAGAACCGTTGAATCTTTTAGGACGCCGGGCTCGGAACACACTGAACTCCGCTGAA
Organism: Seladonia tumulorum; assembly: GCA_913789895.3. Taxonomy (NCBI): domain Eukaryota; kingdom Metazoa; phylum Arthropoda; class Insecta; order Hymenoptera; family Halictidae; genus Seladonia; species Seladonia tumulorum. The sequence continues at coordinate 1,952,883 of OU565266.1, read as the reverse complement.
CTCGAAGATCCGTTTCGAAAAAAGGGGTCGTCGCCGAGTAAACGGTGGGCGGTGAAAATCCACCGGGAGACGGCTCGATTTTCCTCGAACCGAAATATCGTCGATTCGCGAGCCAGCTCGAACCGGGGGGACCGACGCGATTTCCTGCGGTTTCGCGGGCCCCGCTTGACTTCTCGAGTTTCGCCCGTAGCCCGTCATTTTTCTCACGGCTCTTGCCTTACGTCGTCGCCTTCTATCAACAGGCAACGCGCTCTCCTCTCGCGATTGACGCCCTGTCACTCGCCGAAAATCGCGGTCGATCCTCGAAACCTGCCGAACATCGAACCGATCGAACAGCGCACGATCGCAACTCCTTCGGAGGCGACATCGTACCGACTCTGACGAATATCGCAAAATTGAACGAACTATTAGACCATGCGCTTTCATATTTTGTTGATTACTTTCCAGAATTTCAACCGAAACTGAATCGCAATAATATCCCTAAGAGTTAAACGAGAGTATCTCGAAGGAACTGCATGTTTGGGGACTTGGAGAAAATTCCCTAAATATTTAATCCCTTAATTTAGATTTTTCTGACTAATATTTAATGTCGCTCGAAGCTAATATGCAGACATGTGACTGTCGCGAGCTTGGCAATTGTTTGATAACAACGGATATTTGTAAATATCGAGAATTCTGGGGATTTAGTGGTGTACAGTTGAAGGAGAAGAATCGAAGAAGACCTCGGTGCAGAAATCAGGCAAGCCTGCTTTTTAATAAAATTGATTCTAGCTATTTTCATGCACTGTCGATTTTGAAAGCTCTTGCTTGCAAGGGTTGTTTTTCTCTGTGATGTTTCTGCAACGAGGTCTCCAGGATTAAATGATTGAAGGGTTGTGGGACTTACCGGCCGCTTTTCGTGATCACCATCTCCGTGCCGAGTTTGTGGAACTTCTCCCAGAGCTCTTTGCCTTCGAGGGTAACTTTCGGGTCATCGACAACACCATCGTCTTCCGGTGGTGGCATCAGAGCGGGGTGAGGACCGGCGAGAGGGTGATGGGGTGCCAGGGGATGTGGCGAGGCGTGCAACATCCCCGGAGGTAGATGGGGCCTGAGGGGCCTCATCGTGGGCCCACCGGGTCCACCCTGATGGTGGTGGTGCAACGCTGCCGCTGCGGCCGCCAGCACGGCTGCTTCTTCGGGAGTGTGCGGGCCTAGGCCTAATCCTGAAAGCAATCGTCAATGTTCATTTATCCTCTGCTCATTTACTAGCACACCAATAACTTCCAATTAACCCCTCGAAGACTTCGAACAGAATTTTCTAAAAATGTGTATCATGAATTCCGTTTAAATATGAAATGAAATTCTATTTTATCCTAGTCAATATTTAGCCATTACGGAACACGTGGTTGTACAATAAATATAAAATTTATATTTTTCCTATTACATGCCTGCAAAGGCATCAAAGAAGTTGTAGAAGTTCAAGGGGTTAACGCGTTAACTGTCAAACCATCCCAGAGTGTCATACGAAACGAAAGTGGTCGGTGTAATTGAAATTCTGAAGTCTAAACTTGTCGCAGAGAGTCTCAACCCTTGTAGAACCCACGAGTGTGTTAATTAGTAGATTGGTTACAAAGTGACTGCATTCTTCTCGTTAGTCTGCCGATGGTCTTTTACGAGAATAAATGCTGGCCGAAACAGCTCGATGTTTAATCGAAACCTGCCAATAAAATTGTACGATATTTATTCGATGGAATATCGTCTTACAAATTATGTTTCATAAAGAAACCACCGATTACCGTTGAACGCGCAATTTTCCGAATAAAATCGCGAAGGGCGCGGTGTTATCGGGCGAGGTGTTGAACGGTTTAATATGATTAAACGATAAACTTTGTTGAGCTCGGTGTATCGCGGCGGCAACGGCGGCGGCGGCGGCGGCTGGGTCTCGAATTGGCAATATTCGATTACAATTGCCGCGCTCCTTAATTAAAATATTATTAGTCATTCGTTTCAGCGGATTTATATCGACGCGTTCGAAAACAACCAGGCATTGTATTAATTTTCGCGGGGAGCGCGCGCGTGTGAGAGCGTTCCGCCGATATTATCGGCTCGTCGCCGAACCGCACGGCCAATCATCGTTGAAAGACGGTTGATTAATCTCATTTGCTGATGATGCGCCGCAACAGAACCGATCCGACGATTTTCACCGTGCGCGGGACACGTGCCAATTTTTCGCGACGCGATTCCTGGGCCGTTCCAGCGCGATCAATCGGATCGATCGATTCCGAGAGAACAATTGCAGAGCATAGATTGCTTTGTTAACCCTTGGACAGCGTCAGACTCTATTTTTAAGGTGCTACGTCTGTTCGATCCGGGAATATCGAGGCTCGACGAGATACAATCGCGATTTTTCGCGATCGAGGTCTAGAACGTCTTGGAAGTGTTACATAAGACATTCGCAATTTTAATTCGCCATCTTTGCTGCGTCCTTCGACACCTAAAGTCTATTACAGTCTTTCTTATTAATTCTAAAGACTCTCAAATTTTTAATTAAATCGGCGCGCTTTGTTGTGGGAATATATTGGCCGATTTTTCACGATCGCGGTCTTGTACGTTTAGGAAATATTGTACGAGACATTAGCAATTTCGTTATCGATTTTTTCGCGTCTACAGAGGGTCATAAAATTTGAATGTCGATTTTTAAAGCGGTTCAGTTGAGGTATTGGCTTGTCTATCGATAAATCGAGACATTTATTTTCATGACATTGTCGGTCGATTTTTCGCGGTATCGAACGGTTCGGTTGCTATCAGGGACCTTGTCAACTTAAATTTACCCATTTGTCTTGTCTGTTACGTCTGCGGAGGGTCACATGCTTTAAATTTCAATTTGTACTTTTACTCCGATATATTATTGCGTTGTGTTTCAAAGGCGTTCGTCGTTGATTTGCCGCGCACTTCGGAACGAAAGCCTTATAAGCTTGCGGTCTATTAGCATCATTCTTAATTATCTCCGCGAAGGGCTACAAATTTCCAATTTCGAGTTTCAGGATTCGACGCGGGGACCAGATATTGTTTTCCAGCGTTTATTTTCTAAATATCGCCGGTCCGGGCGTGGGCACGGTCATTTTATTTACAATCGGATTCGGCCATCGATTCGTCCGAGTACAATTAGCAGGCTGGCCGTTAATGGGTCGGTTAACGAAACGGGTCACGTGACGGGTGCGCGTTGGTCGCGCGTCGCGTCGAAACGGCCAGCGTATTTATTATTTCCGAATGCGAGCGCCGCGGGGCATTTCCATAAAATCCTCGTAAATTCTTCGGCTCCCCTTTCAGCGAAATTACGGAATCAATAAACGGCCGACGATTAAGATAACGAACGGTATAGACTTTTCCAAGAGGTTCGTGCCGCGGGGCCCCGCGAAATTCCCTGCCCCCCCCCCCCCCCGCCTGCGCGAGAGAGCACGCAGGAAACGATTATCGATCCTAAAATCTCCCGACGCAACGGTTCCCCCGAGTTATTTTCCGCCGTTCTTGGGAATCGTCTGTTCCCACGATTTCGAGATCCGCGAATTAATCGAACGATAGGCGAAATCAGGATCGGCCGCGTTTATGACTAATGACGCGGTTAATAGTCAGCGGCACGGGCTCCCGGTATTTTCTCTCGGTCTCGATCGATCGATCGCTCGCACAGAACGTGCCTAGAACTCGCCTAGGCTCGAGCCACGGGGAAAGGGAAAAGAGCAGAAGGCGGGGAGAAAAAAAATGGAAAACCGGCGGGAAAAGAGATGGAGGAAAAAACCAGCCGGAACCTGTTGCCACGTTAATGACTCGATGATTGTTATCATACATACAAAGTCCGCGAGTGCCGATCATTAAATCGATACCGTTCATCTGTCCCGTATTTCGCCTTCTCTACAGGGCAGACCGATTTCATCTTGTTCTCTCGGTTCATGTGATCGCCGACGTCGTTCCGGCGCGGCTCGATACACGTTACTGCGCTCCCTGCCGGTCAAAATATGCTAATTGAAATGGAACCGCTCGACCGGAATCGGCGAACGAACCAATCGCCAATTAACACCGGTTCGCAACGGTCGAAACGCACGCGGAAATTCGCGAGCGTTCCCATCGCTCTCCTTTGAACTCTGTTCCATCTTCTTGTAGGTTAAACTCTGTGCCATCTCCTTACAGTCTCTGTAAACTGTATATTACCTGGATCTCAACATTGTGTTCTAATATTGATATCCATGGGCTCTAATATTTTTTAATTAAAGTTGTTAAAATTCTACGGATCCATACGTGAGAAATTATTTGGCAAATTTATTTCTTTGGGTATATATTATTTGAAACATATTGCTAAAAATGTGGGTAGCACGTTGCTGTTATTTTTATAAAGCGATGAAAAATAGCCACTTTTAATGCTCCGTAGACCTAGCGTTAAATATACAACTCCAACTGACGCAAATTATGAAAGAAGGAACGAAAATATATATATATGACTCCAGTTTCTTAAAAGGACAGAATTTACAAAAATTATCCGTCAAACTTATTCACTGCATCATTAGTATGTGTAGTAAAAAGTGTAAAAATTTTGTATTTAAAATCATAATGGAAATTTTTATTATTTTACCTAGCTATTTTAGACGGATTATAACGTTGAAAAGAAGAGGTACATTTGGACCGAATCCTTGTTTTAAATCCGTTCAAAAAATGTTTGATTTCGCAGAAAGATCCGCGGTCCAATACTCGTACAGCTGACTCATCCTGACTTTTTCATAGTCTGAATATATTGCACGCATAGATAGTTCAGTTCAAACCACCGCACACATTCGACACGATCTATTGCACAACCCTGTAAAGGCCTAGTTCTGCATTGGAACAGTCTAATTATTCGTCTGACTACGTGCGCAAGTTCGAAACGCGAATGTTACGACGTTTATGCGTTCGTAATTTTCCGAGCGATGTAATCGAGCAACCGGGACTCGTTGCTATTTATTTTGCATTGGCCGGCGGGGAATCGCAGGAACTGTTCGCGACCGCCAAAAATGGCGCGGCTGCCTCCCTTAAAATTCAACCCCCCTCCGTAATTGCATCGCTGGGTAAACATGCTCTCGCCGGACAAACGACGGAAACGTTGTTATTATCGACGTGAATAATATTATTGTAACGCAAACGAGCGATCCCGGGTACGACTTAATTGAATCCCATCGTTCGGAGTATTGTTGTATCGCCCATGATTAAATCTGCTCCGGCAGAGATTGTGTGCGAGGGCGCGTTCGACGCGCATCGATTTTCGGGCCGGGAACAGATTTTATGCGATTCGGGATATTGTATTTATCGATAATAAATCCCGAATCGTTCGCGCACACGCGCACGCATGCCGTGCGACGCGTTTGATTTTTCTGTTTCGACGAGCGAACGCTAATTACGACGACTCGTCTCGTCCGAATCGGTCTCAATTTTGCGAACCACTTGTTGGCTCCACTATTTCAATTATTTTAATCCGGAGATGCCGTTCGCGAGCCGAAAACACTATGGAAAAAAAATCTGCGCGGTGCTCCAAACGAGTGCTCAAACGATCGACAAACCTCCGGCTCTCTATTTCTCTCTCTCTCTTTTTACGTCCTTTAACAGTGGCCGGATAGAAATTCGGCCGATTCTGCTCGATCATAGCGATAAAACATCAGTGTATCGGGCCGGTTGTTCGGTTCCCGCGGAAAACAAGAAAAATTGCCTCGACCGTGCTCGATAAACGATCGGTTCATTTTTTATCGGGAGAAATTTCACCTGGAAACGCGGACCACAATGCCAGCCGCCATTAATAGTGCCGCTTTCTATCGGACGCGAGCTTGCCATGGTTTTTCGCGTGTGCCTGACACGCGGCTCGAAACACGCTGTTCGAACTTACGTGTAAGAATCTCCGTCAAAAACCGAGTAAAAAATGTGTAATTACATTTATTCATTCGACTAATCGTTTTCGTGGAAATCTTTTGATCTCGATTATCTCGAGAACGGAGGCTCGTAGAAGGAAACCTGACAGAAGATTTTCAACGGGACTTTTCGCGCAGAATCAGGCCAAAGCGGTTTCAACGCGGATTTCGCGACCGTTCGACCGTTTTATTTTTTTTTCTGGATTTTACCGCGTCCGAGGGTGACGCGGTAGGCGCATGCCGAGAATTTTGAGTTTGCCGGACACCGGTCGCGTCCCCGCGAGATTAATCGCCGCGAATTGGCCGGCAGCCCGACTATAAAACTGGAAGAGCTCGAAAAATGACCCGGGAAAGCAATGACGAATGGACGTCGTCGCGTACGCGAAGAGAAATTCTCGGTTTCTCCGCGATCGTTCCGATTAATTTTTAAGTAAGCCTACGGAAATGTTTGTTGCAACCGTGCGCAGTGTTTTTCGCACGCTGTTCGGCCAGAGATCTTTGTTGCGATTCGAGAGACGTCGAGTTTGCATTCGCGCCGGCTATCCTCTCGACCCGGTGTACGTTGAAACGTGCGAAGAATACGTCTAACCGTTCCACCGATGACAAAGGCGAGACACGATTGTCCGAAACCGCGGAAACTTCGTCGCCCACTCGAGTCTATTCGATTAGACCGAACCATTGCTCTCTTAATTAGACGGTGCTAATCAGAGAACCGATCGGACTCGATTGAATAAATTCGATCCGAGTGCGCGAACACCTTTTGCGGGCCGCTGTAACTCGAGAGAAGCGTGCACGCGATTAGGTCGAGAGCTCTTTCGACGCGCGTTGCGCTGACACAAAATTTCTATTGGCTAACATAAAGCCTGGAGTGCTGGTTGTTGCGATGACAGTAGTCGTTGGAATGTTTTCTTTATTACAATACGATTTTCAAAGAAGCACACTGAAGCCTCTGCGATTCAAAATTGAATGCTCTCGAAAATTGAAAGCCTGGAGAGCTGGGTGTATAATGTTACTTGTTGAAATGTTTCATTCTTTCTCTGGTGACTTCAATGACCTGGCAATTCTTTTAATCTTCCTATTCTTTCAAATTACAGCTAATCATTCTTATCAGAAATGCATAAAACCCCTAGTCTATTTATTACAATTTTAAAAGGTAGATTTTCAAACCCGTTCATAATTGAATGTTCCTTTTATTTGAGTAATCTTTCTTTAATATTGCACCGGATATAATTTCAGTAACGCGAGGTAACGTTTGGTTTTAGTTGCCTGGAACGGTTGTAACGCTCATTAAAATACAATTCCCTGCTGCAGGGATTGCAAATACGTCTGTAAATAATATTATCGTGGATAGAATGAATAAATACAGGGCGAAGTTGACGACGTAGCCACGAAACAGGTAAACTTCGAATGAGCATGCCTCCTGCGAATTTTAAACATTCTACAATCAGGAAACACTACCATATGGACCATTCTATAATTAATTAAAAAACGTCGCGAGAATCAGAGACACGGATATAATCCTATATAATAAGTTTGAGGGGTTTTAATCATCGTTAGAAAATTCCTTTTGTTCCGAGCACTGTTTAGGGTTGCCACGGCGAACTTAGGAACCGAAAAATCCTGGATTCTATTTTATTCCGAATCGGTGGAATATCGATACCGAGGACAGAACCAAATTTTACGACTCGAGGTTCTCGATTATCGTCAGAAAATTCCTTTTGGTCCGAGCACTGTTTAGGGTTGCCATAGCGAACTTAGGATCCGAAAAATCCTGGATTCTATTTTATTCCGAATCGGTGGAATATCGATACCGAGGACAGAACTAAATTCTACGACTGGAGGTTCTCGATTATCGTTAGAAAATTTCTTTCAGTTTGAGCACTCGGTAGGGCTGCTACGGCGCACCTGAAGCGCGGCTACCTGGGCAAGATGGCGTCGGCGCAGGGGCTCTCAGCAGCCCAAGCACGAAATAATTGTTCCACTTCGACTCGAATCAGTGTCAGAAACCTGCTCGATTGGCTGGCAATAAGAATGTATACAGATCGTCCTGGATTCGTCCAATTATACGAATTCCCGTCGAAAGGGAAGGAAGAGAAGATGGAAGGCGGTTAAAGGTGGCAGCTGCGGCTTCGAACTCCCATTGGACACGCTGTGCGACGACGGCCAAAGAGAGAGAAATAGAGAGAGAGAGAAAGAAAGGGAAAAAGACCAAGCAAGAGAGAAAGAGAGAGAGACAACGCGTGTCAACAGGCGCGGCGAATTAATTCATCATTGAAGTTAACGAAGGGAATAACTAGTTGTAGCGGACGAGGTGGACGCGTGTAATAATCAGATGTCAGATAAGACACCGCCGGCTGAAAATCGTTTCTCCGCCAGTCGGATTCGCTGTTTCACGCGACTGGCGTGACACAGCCGCGATACGATACTGCCCCGACGATCCACGGTGCTAATCATCCGTTTGTTCGCCAGTCAGAAATGATAAAAACAGATAGGACGAGGCCTGGGGATCGTGGAACGCAGCTATAGTGACGACAGTTAGCTTCCGGTACTCCGTGCCCGAGGCTATCACTTCGATCGAAAAAGATAAACCCTCCGACTTCGATGTTTTATTAACTTTACGTTCCCTGGTCAACTCTGTTCGTGTAGTCTTACCGGTGTACGCAACCCTCCTGTATAAAATACTTTCCGACTTCATATTCGATCCTGTTTCAACCAGTCAATTGTCAATTACAAGCCGCAACTTTTCGTCATGGTATCGTATACTCATGCTTCGGGATCCACTTCATCTTCAATATATATTTCATCGAGTAAATTCTACATTTCTGTTCTTGTATATCTATCGACAGAATCGACTCTTCTCTGGATAAAATATTTTCTTGTTTCTCTTTTAATATATTTCGTCGAGTAAATTGTCAACTTACATGCTGCAACTTCATCGAGGTATAATATACTGATGCTCCGCGTTGGACTTCATTTTTAATATATATTTCATCAAGTAGTTAATTTCTGTTCTTGTATACCTATCGATAGAATCATCCCTTCCCTGGGTAAAATATTTTCTGATCTCCCTTTTAATATATTTCTTCCAATAAACTGTCAACTACAAGCCGCAACTTCGTCAAGGTTTTATATACAGCTCGGACTTCGTTCACCTAGAATAATTAATGCTATCGAAACGATTCAAAATCTGTTCCGGACGTAATTAAAAATCGTGGACGCCCAGCCATGGTCTCGCAGCTCGGTGAATCAAGAAACGATTCTATCTTATCGGGGCCAGCTACAATGTGCTGGAACCCGAGCGGCGTTCATTAATTAACGCGTTAATTTGAATATTTTTTACCGAGCACACGCGTGGACCCCGGCCGATCCGCGACAATGAAGATTTAAAGCGGCTCGAATCAGATCGGAAATGTAAAGCCACGTCTTCGGTACACGTCCGTTGCCAAAGATAGCTGGAACTTCCTCGTTCGTCCTTCTTTTCGGTACACACTCGTTACCGTAATTATTCGTAATTATGTGCAATCCGCACGCCCGGAATGAATAATTACGGGTCCGTTCCGCGCGGCTTTCGAAACCTATTAGAACGAACAGATCCCGGCGGATCTTTCGAATTCGTTGTCCGTCCTGCTTTCGAGCCTGCTGAATACATTTGCCCCCGTCGATGGAGCCCGAATCGAACGAGCATCCTTCGAAGAATTTACATTCGCGAAATCGGTCACGGCATTTCCTTCCAACCCCCTGCGACACGCTTCGACTGCGAGGGCACGCTCGCGGAATTTCTACCCGGCGCATCGAGCCGCGCATCTTTCCGAAACTTTGCGGGACTTGTTTAGCAACGCTTCAGTTGTGTTCTCAATTTTTTATACCCCGGCACCATTGAAACTCCGCCGAATATTCGACGAAGAAACAGACCGCTCTCGGGGAACGGCTTTGCGCGACCATTCGCGAAAAGTTTCGCCATCTTTAAAAGGAATTTCGGTGAACCGATCACAGTTAATCGTCAAAATGTTGGTAAAACATTTTAGGCAACAAATTTTAGCGAGACACATTTTTCCTTCGCTTTCCGTGGAGCAAGATTAAGAATTGTAGACTGAGAATTCTTTTCGGGTCCTATAGTCTGATTCCTCGATGCATAGTTTCTGCATTATTGACAATAATAGCGTATAAAAATTCAAGAATCTACTTCGAACCTGTATAAATCTGCCTGTCAAGTTTCGTGAAAAAATCTCACTCGGTTTGTTAATAAAAAATTCTCGAACATCACCCTTGAAATATAACCAAAAAATGAAACTACTTCAAAAACACTAGACACTGCTTCTCCGTAATCAAAAAAATGTATAGAACAATTTTTACAATTTTAAACTGAACGCAGAACGAGCACACTGATCGCCTAAAAGTGATGAAAATTCGCTGAACAATTTGACACAGTTTTCGCCCCAGCAGTACACTTTTCAGGAATATCGAACCGAATCTGTTTCTCTGAGAGAGCGAGCATATCCAAATTGATAATAAGACAGTCAAAAGCGACAATCGTTCGATAATAGAAAATCTGCCAACTAGTCGAACTATCATTCGGAAAATCAGCGGCGTAATACTATCTGCGGCGAGATTAATTTCCAGACAGAAGCTTCCTTTCGGTCTCCTCGACAATTTCGCGTGTTCTCGCAATCAATTCCAGACGTTCACGCGAACATGGGTCTTCACGAGTCAACGGATCCGCTGCCGGAGAGTTTGGGGGAAAACATCCTCGGCGAGAGCCGTGCGAATTCTCATTTGCACAACTTTGTCGAGCGAACGTGTTAATTTGCGCGCACCGGATCCGATTGAAACCTCGAACCACGCCGGAAACACGTCGAACCCTTTTCAAAGCTGACTATACAAACGCCTTTCTTCACGCGATAAACATTATTGCTCGACACTTATTATTATTCCCCGGAACGATTACCTCGATTTCAATAGCGAACGTAAGAACTTATTCGAGGAAGAGTCACACGATTCACACTGAATTTTACCGTGAACCGGAACGATCGGCGAAGACGGTTCTAACGATTGACATAATCGGCGCACTGTATCCGCGAGTCACTCCCGACGAAAACCATGGTTTCACCCCGCACACATTTTCCAAAGGTCCGCGGTGTTGCAAGCGATCCCCTGTGTCCCCCGGCGTCCGACAGGCCACGTCCGTTTCGATGGAAACAAAGACAATGCGTTCTGGAAATGATATCGGTGCTCCTTGGCGTTGCTCGTTTAACGCGAAAGATATGCCAGATCGATTGCATTATCGGGCCGAGCCGGGCCCGGCCCGTAATGTATTGCCGACGTGCGGCCAGGATTTTTCCTTCCTCAGCTGTTCGCAGCCGCGTTCCCGATCCTTATCATCTTTCCTGCGCTGTTCCAGGCGTTGCCCAATGAGACTCCAGGCTATGTGTTTTCCAGCTCTGTATTTTCCAGGCTGACCCGCGACGCTGACGTACATTTCGAAATTGCCGGAACTCCTCGAGGAAAACCGGGAATGCTCGGTGCAAGGTGTACCCTTCTTTGCCATGTCACGGAGACAGTTCATCGAGCATGATTTTGCACTGTTTGTCATACTCTATCGTGTCTCCAGGTGACAACGTTCACGTTCGTCGAGGAATTAGCTCCGTCCTAGGCTCAGCTTCGAAGAAATCCGCTGTGTCTGACGTCGAGCGAACCTATAGACTTGATCTACTTGACGGATCTTCTCCTCGGTGATCGCACGATCAATTCAAGTGGAGAATATTGTTGGGAAATTTGCTGGTAGTACATTGTTTTAGAGAATACTTGATCGGAATGTCAAGACCGTCCTTGGTAAACACGATCAATGTGTAAAACAACCCTGGCCAGCATTTAAACACTTGATCTCGCCGTCTTAGCTCGCTGAAAAGCAAATTAGACGGAGACTCTTCTAGGGCGATCAAGCCCCCAAACAATTTCGCACTTGTTTCGCCACGAGAGCTGTTCCTTTTCATCCTAATCTACGAACTAGATCGCGGGGACCTTTGTCGATTGAAACGATTGCTCTCTGGGAACGAATTCTTCAGAAATTATGCTTGCTACCGAACAGATTCTAAGAACGAACGCAGATAGGTGAGGGTAGCTGCATCAGAGATTACGTTTGCTTTTGGATATATTCTCAACAATTGTTTTCGAACAGATGCGGGTAGTTCTTCAGGGGGTTTTTTAACAGGTGACGCAGACGATTCGGAGCAATTTCTTCGGGACGGCTCTGTTTAGGTGGACTTTTGATTGTAATTAACAGTTTCGCAAGCGTGATCGACTCGCGTGCGACCGAACAAAAGCCGCCGCCTTTTCCCCGATTTTTTCTGGCCGTCGCGACGGATGCGTTGCGCAACGCGGACGAACCGACAGAAGCGGAGACGCGCGTGTTCCCGCGGAAAGCGGCCGCACTTCCGGTTGGACAATGGCATAGTGCCAGCCTGACGAGCATTCAAAGCGATCGCCACAATTTTTGCCGGATTCTTCGAGAAAATCAGCGACGGAAATCCTCTGATAGAAGTGCTCGAAGAGTCCTCTCGAAATTCGCGTCTCGCTTCGAATCTAATTAGTAGACTGAGGATTAGTCTGCGTCGATCCTAAGCAACAGTAGTTAAATAGAACACCATTCGTGGCTACTTTATTACGTCGAAAGCAACGTAATGGTGCCCGTAAATTTTTCTAGTATTTCTACCGTTCCGTGTATCATTTACACATTTTTTTCGTAAACACAGAAAATTCATAGACTACTAATTACGGTCCAGAGTTTTACGCCGGAGTAAATTTTCTAGGTATGATTCACGCGGAATGGAGTTAAAGGAAAGTTTACTTCTTGCATAGGTTATTCCAGAGTACTGGAATACTGAACTGCGAGTGATATTAGGCCTCTTTAAATGTACAGTCGAGTTGGAAAGTAAGTTAACGACTGGTGTATGCAGACAAATGAATATGACATGTCTTTAATCTTTAATAATGATAATATATGTTTTACTAACATATTTGTTTATTTCCTTACACCTTCTAAATAAATACAATACAATAACTTGATTTTATTCATCATATTCATTGCCTACATATCACCAAATGTTAACTTACTTTCCGACTCGACTGTATCTTTGTCTATTTTTCGTATGAAATTCGTTGACCGGTTATGATATTCGGATGATTATAATATTCCTAAGGAGCGTTCGATCGAAACGAAGACGAATAAAGTGTGCGTTTAATGAAGCCGCCAAAGGAAATCGTGAAAACTCACTTTTGCGAAAGAACAAGAATTATTTATGCGCCTGGAGCACGGAGTTATCGTGACTGGTTCGACCGCATAGATTGTCCGAAAAGCTGGGGTGTGCAGTCTGCGAAGACCACGGTGGCCATCTTGGAAACAGTGTCCGAAGGAACACGTTCGATAAACCGAACAGTTCGAAAACAGTTTTTCTTCTTCGGGATTCGACGAGATCTCAATCTTCGGCTGGCATTAATAAGCCGGACGGTTTATTAACTGCTCAGGCACGTGATCCGAGTCCGTTCGGATCCTGATGTAACGTGTAATTTCCTTTGTCACGAGCTCGCTCGGACCTACGTGCTAGTTCAATTTACATTGTAGACGCGCGCGTCGATTCGCCGGTGGGTGGTCGAGAACACACCGACGCGTGTCGAACCGTCAATTTTTCGTCTTTTCGCAGCGAAAAAAGATTTCTACGGAATTTCCGCTGACACGCAAAAATACCCTCGCAGCCGAATATTCGAAAATATCGTCGAGCGAGCAACGAACACGCGAAACTCCGAATTTTGCGACGGAATTCTCTCGCATATTAATTCGCGAAGTGCCAATGTTGTTTAAATTTCTTTTTCGACTTTTTGTCATCGGAGAGCCAACGAATTTTCCGAAACGAAGTTGCGCGCGTATGCCGGTGGAGGAAACACGAGCCCTTCCGGTTTAATTCGATTTTAATTGGCGTTTGACGCGATCGAGTATTAACGAATTACCATAGAATACACGCGGAGAAGCTACGGTTTCGTTTAATGAATGGACGAGGCGGACATCCGATCGCGACTTTAATGAAGCTACCCTCGGTGTCTCTCCGCGTTTCCGATCGCGAATCGACCGATAGCAAACGACTTTTTTTTCACCAGCCAGAAACCGTGTAATTAAGGCATTTCCTTAAAGAACTTAACCTCAACACCGCGCGGATTCGACGGATCGGTAAAGAATTAACGCACAATGATCGTTTCCAAATAAATATTAACCTTCAAACTTCTCGCGTTCTATCTTTACTCACTAGGAAAATGGAGCATAAAGAGAATACCGTGGTCAACAATAAATTGCATCGCGTACAACAATCATTCCTGCTGCTCGGTGTCAAACGATCGTCCAAGAAATATCTTCCTGACTTTTCCAGTAACATGGCGTGCAAGAAACCGAATAATTGACGAGCGCAAACTTTGTTGCACACGAGACGCCGGTCACGGAAATCCTATTAAAACAACGCCGGACATTTGTAGACTTCATTTCAGCCGGCGGAATACAAATTCGATTAAAACGAGAAGCTCCCGGTGGGGAAAATTCAACGTTTTGCGTCTGAGAAACGATGCTCCCTTGCGCAATCAAGCCGTGAATCAAGATGACAACCATTTCTCTTCGAACCTTGCTTCTCTGCCTCCACGCGTTTTCGTCGTCGAATTTTCCGCTCGCGGGAGAAGATAGCCGCTTCGGGAATCCGTTCGGGATCATGGTCGGCGGGAAGATAAATCATCCCGTTCCACGGTAGAACGGAATCGACGACCGAGAGAAACGAGAGCCGACGTCTAACAACGTCGTTGGGAACGATTGACGGGCGAACGAACGGCCGGCCGAGCGAAAACACGGCTCGCCACGTTAACAAACCGATCGTCGATTCGGGAAACGAATGTATCCGTGGCGATCAGGCCGGATGAATAAGCGATCGGAACGGTTCTCTCGCGTGCCGCGCGTACGTCTTCCTCGGACGATCATTAGAATCGTCATTCGGATGATCCCGCGACGTACTCGGTGACCGGGAGAATTCGCGGGAATCGGATCGGGCCGGTTTGCGCAAACGCGCAACAAGTTCGGCCCGGAAAGAAAACAATTTCGAGGCGCCGCAAGATCTTTCTTCGATTTAGCGAAGATTTTTTTCCTCGTGCAACCAGTTGGAATAAATCTCGCGCAACTGCTACAAACTCGGGGCAAACTTTTGGCAAACGGATTTAGACGGATCGGAGACGACGGATTCTCGCGATCCAACGTCATTTTCGTGCGAGCTCGGACACGTTCGCGAAGGTTTAAGATGATTCGCGCGGAGTTCTTGATCACAGCCGGGTTTCAGCTCGAATAAACTCCGTTTTATCCGAAGCGAGGCGATAAAAGTTGCCGGCCACGTTCTCGGAAAGTCCGGCGAGCCGGAGCGAGCGCGCGCGCGCGGTCCGAGTAACGAGTTTTTGAATATTCCCCAGGGCGCCGGGGAAGTCTCAACTATCTCGGTTGCAACTTCTCCCTCTCCCCGCGGTGTTTCCGCGAATCAACTTTTACGGTCTCGGCACCGATGCAACTCGATACAGAGAATTTTCTACGAGAACGAGAGAGCAAGAGAGACTCGAGTGCTTTTAAAGACCGGCGGTCTTTAGCTCTTAATTGTACTTCGGATTAATCGGGCGAAGGTTTACCTTTGAAGACAGAAACTAATTCCCTATTTCAAACTCGCGGTTTTCAGCGGGGCGTACACGCCGTTATACTCTGGGGAGATCGTTACCAAGTTTGGGGCAGCGCGATGCCGAAAACAGAACTTCAAAATCGAGCACTGTTCCCGCGATTTTACACTTTCAACTGCAAACTTCACTCAACGGGGACCCTTTGCAAGGTGGAGGAACACACTCTGCACGGTACCTACTACATTCCACCATCGGACTACTGTTTCATCTACGTCAAAAGACTTTTTGGAGCAGTATCCCACGGGAAAAAGTGCCCCACTACACCACTGACCCTTGAACTGCAAATTTCACTCACCGGGGACCTCGTGCAAGGTGAAAGAACACACTATGCACGGTAGTTACTCCGTTTTACGGTCAGAATACCATTTCATCTAAAGTCTACTACGTTTCGGGCCAGAATGCTTAGGGGGAAAGTGTCCCGCTACATCGCTGACCCTTGAACTGCAAATTTCACTCACCGGGGACCTTGTGCAAGGTAGTGGAAGACACTGTACACAGTACCTACTCCATTCTACTAATAGACAACTGTTTCATCTACGTCCTAAGACTTTTTGAAGGTAGTATTCTAAGGACAACAGAGGCCTACAACACTACTGACCCTTGAACTTCAAATTTTACTCACCGAGGACTCTATGCAAGATGGAAGAACACACTCTGCACGGTACCTACTCCGTTTTACGGTCAGAATACTATTTTATCTACAGTCTACTACGTTTTGAAGACAGTGTCCTACGGGAACAGAGCCCTACAACACCACTGACCCTTGAACTGCAAATTACACTCACCGAGGACCTTGTACAAGATGGAAGAACACTCTGCACGGTACCTACTCTGTCCTACGATCAAACACGTACTAGAACTACGGTTCTATCTAAATCCTACGACTTGTTGTAGCGTAATTTTACATGGAGTTTCGCGAGAACACTGATCCGCGTGGAACGCGATTTCGGGCGGACAAACACGGTCTGTCGGGGGTGTTTCACGACGAAGACACTGGGGGACGGGGGGGGGGGGGTTGATGCACTGATATCTACGTAGAAACACTTGTGGCTCACCTGGTGGCGTGATGCCGTGGGGGTTGAGATGCGGATGATGGTGAGCGGTGTTGAGGATGCCTTTGCCGGGCAGATGATGGGCCGTCGGGCCCGGTGAGCTGGTCGCGGGCAAATGGGCCGCCGGATTGTAGAAGCCGGCCGCGGCCAGGGTGGCAGCGCTGAAGTAACTCGCGACGACCACCGCCGAGGACGGATGAGACAATTCCCTCTGGCTGGGCAACGGCGGTGGCGTTTCCGGTGCGGCAGCCGGGCTGCCGGGTCCGCCGGGCGGCGGCGAGGCGCTACCTTGAGAGGACGAGCCGCCCAAGATCGGCGGATGCGTGCTTGCTGCTGTCAGCAACGACGAGACGCTGAAGTCCGTCGGTCTCGGGGCGGCCGGGGCCGGCAGGTGGCCGCCGGATATGTGTCCGTTCGGGTTCGTTGACGGCGGTCCTGCGATCGAGGTGGCGAATGGCGAGTGCTGATTCAGAGCCGTCGCTGACGCGGGGTACGCCATCCCAGGCCCCCCCGCCTCGGCCCTCGGCCCCGTGTTTGCACCCTCGACCACGTTAGCCTCCAATTCTCGTCTACGTCGTTGACCTTCGATGTCCTTCGCGGAGGAGTCCACTTCCTCCTCCTCCACCACCTCCTCGACCCGTGATCGCTGCTGCAGAGCGGAGGGTTGCGGAGTGCTGGCGCAGTGGGTACCCCTGCACGCCGTGTCTTGTTCGAATCTCATCGAGACGGGCCGGGTCTGCCGAGTCGCGCGAGATTCCTCTTCGAGTGACTCAAACTAGAGGGAGACGACTCGAGATTACCGGGGATTAACCGAGTCGTCTGGCACCGCACGCGCACGCACCACACACACTTTTGTCCGTCTGTTTCCACTGTTTTCACTGCGAGACACGATGGGAATGTCTTTTCTCTTGTCTCTCTTTTCGTTTTCTTTCTCGTTTACAAACTAGTCCAAGTCGCACTGGCGGTAGTAGTAGTAGTAGCAGTAGAACATCCGACCCGTCAACCGCACCGTTCGACTAACTGTTCGGTTCGTTTTCAGACATGTTTCCGATGCACCCGGTTCGCTCAAGAACGGATCCCGCGATCCTCGCTGGACTCGCGGTCCCACTGGGATCCTGCGATCGCCACGGGCCCCGTCGCGAACCCGCCAGAGGACATGGTACGTCGCGACATGGAGGTCGCGAACACCGAAGAAAAAAACAACAACAACAACAACAACAACGGTTACACTTCCGTGTGATTGCACCGGGGCTTGTTTCGCCAACGTACACACTTAATTGCTTTTTTTATCAACTTTGGTCGCGCGAGACAGAGAGAAAGACAGAGGGGGTAGAAACAGGAGGAGGACAGACAGAGAGACACACAGAATTCGGTCGGAATCTTTCTCGGAGCGCGACGAGAACGGAATTGTTGGAAAGTCCACTGCGGCGCACGTTCCGTTGGAACGATTCACTTTGTGCTTCGAGTATCCTGCGTTCACTGTTGTTCACTGAAGGGCGCACTGACCGGGTGCTCTTCACCGGCGGTAGTTCTTCCGTGGACACTCTGATCACCTCACTGACGAGCAAAACCCGGTTGTCGCGCGAAAGAGACGCGGCCGAGAGGACGACGCGCGAGAAACGAAACGAGGCCGGCCGCGCGCACCGGCGCGGCGTGCAGGAGAGAACAGCGTCCGACGGCGACAACGACGACGACGACGACGACGACGACGACGACGAAGCCGGGGAGAGGACAGTTCGGTGTGCCGTGTGTGTATACCCGCAACGCGAGACGCAAGTCGACAAAAAGTCGAGTGCGAGCGAGCGAGAGCGAGAGAGGGCGGGAGAGAGCTAGAGAGCAAGAGAGAGAGAGAGCTCTAGTGAGGCTCGGCTGCTCTGCTCCCGAACCTGGGCCGGAGAGCGGACGAAAGGTGTTACTTGGGTGGCGCCGCGATGGTCACTGAGCAGCGCTAGGATTGACACCTCCTCTGGGGGCTCACCCCCACACCTCCCGCGGAGGTGTTGGTGTGCTAAAGTCCTCGTCCGGATTCAGGGCGTGTGTGCGCGTGGCTACGTGTACGGGGCCGGCGGTGTGTGCGTGTATACAGACGAGCGGAGTGTGCCTGCGCCGACGAACGGACGCGGGAGGCGTGAATGCTGGAGGGCAGCGACGCGAAGACTGAGACGGTGCAGGGGCTCCTCCTCCCTTCCCCTACGTCCCCTATACGACCAGTCATGGTGGGAGAACCTGCCGAGCCGGCCGAGTCGCTATAACCTCGCTAGAGCGCGAGCGAGAGGGGAATACGCCACGCAGGCCGCTCGACAAGGAGAAAGGGAACGCTATAGAGGCGCCCTTCCCCGGCGTCCAACGGGCGATAATGAGCGCTCGTAGTCGGGATTGGCGTTCCGGCGCCAATCCCAGCGGCGTTGCTCTCGACGCCTTTCCCGACGTCCCTCCACCACCCCTCGCGTTTCGCCCCTCTCGTTCCGTCCTTCTTCGACTATCGCGCTTCCTCTCTCTCTCTCCGGTATCCCCACCGCTCCAGCCGGCTCTGCACCACGCTTACGACGGTCTTCCTCTCGACGTCTCCCTGTCTCTCGCTCGCTCCTTCTCTCTCTCTTCGTCCGTCCAGCGTAGTCGGTCCCCCACCGCCGTTCGTCGAAGGGTGTTAACCGCGAGTACGCCCATTAACACCACCCTCCCCGCGGTGCCCGACTTCGAGGGCGGGGGATTCCGCGGAGAGAGGGAAACTGCGATCGACGTTGCTCGAAGCTTCGCTGCCCGTCGAGAACCGTGTCGTGTCGATTGACACGCTGGATTTTTACCGGCGCTCGACAACTACCGAACGCAACCTACGATACATACCACGGACAGGGGCTATGCCGTTGCTAGATTGAACGTCTTCCGTTGCTCGTATCGCGAGAAGATCAATTTTCGAAACATCAGGTTCGTCGACTCGTTTTGGCCCTGTTTTCTAAACGATTTCTGTTTCTAACGTTAACGTCGCTCGGAACCGGTGAAATCACAGATTAAACATGTGTGGTATCCCCCCCGAGCTATGCACCAGTCCATGAATCGTGCTTTCTTATCGCGGACAAGCTCAAAGGACGCCTTTCCCATTCCTCGGACTCGGAGAGACAAATTCGGGTTCAGACGGATCCGAGAGTGCTCGTGAAATCGCGAATCCGTTCCGGTCGTCCCGCGCAACCCATCCGAATCGGCCGGTGTCGACCGGATTGACGAAACCGCGCGGATTCGGCGCAACCGAGGCGCCTCGACAGCCCGTTTTCTCCATTAATCCGGCACGGCACTTCATCAGTCATAATTCAAGCCGATTGGCCGTGTCGAGGGCCGTCCAAGTTTTCCGCGAAAAGCCGAGTGAGAAATTTTCGCGAGCTGTGCCAAAATTCGCGCTAGCCAGCGTCACGAGCATCACCGTTCCGCTCTCCCACCGCTGGTTTTCCCCCCCGGCCACCCCTCCCCCCACCCGCCGCCGGCAAAACTCGTCGAGGAGTTGACTTGCGCGGTTTCGCCGCGAAGGAGAAACCGCTGGTCCCGCCCACTCGGCCCCCACCGCCGCCCCTCGTCCCCACGTCTCCGTCTCACGTGACGACCCCCTCCGCTAATCCGCGTCACTCTCTTCGTCGTGTTCTCCCACCTCGCAGCCGGTTTCGTCCCCCCACCTCCGACGTGGAACCTACTCCACGGTTTTTCGCTCGCTCGGCCGCTCGGTCGTCGTGTGGCCCCCTCGTCCTTCGCGCCGTCGAGTGTTAGCGAGACGCCCAGCGCGTCACAGTGTTGCCAAATCCGCGAGAGCTTTTCCACCGGTGCGGCGCGGCTCGCCGTCATTTATAGAAACGCTACGCGCGAAACCCGCGGACGCGGGCACCGATACTCTTTTGCTCCGTGCTCTCATTCGTCGGCGAACCGGGCACACCGGCGA
This sequence comes from Seladonia tumulorum, assembly GCA_913789895.3. NCBI lineage: Eukaryota > Metazoa > Arthropoda > Insecta > Hymenoptera > Halictidae > Seladonia > Seladonia tumulorum. The sequence continues at coordinate 1,932,262 of OU565266.1, read as the reverse complement.
ATCAATTCCGAGATCGGGATCCTCGGCCGCGGGATTTTCCGTGGCACGGTTTGTTATTCGAGCAGATAAGGATATTTATTATCTCGGCAGACAGTCCCCGAGCGATGAATAAAAGATGGACCGCGCCGGGGTCCCTTGATTTCGCGGCAGACGCGCCGGTGTCCTCGTTAGAATATCAAGCACCGTTCCCTTTGGAATTAGTACGTCGTTAGGGGACCGGGACTCTGTTAGAACAAGCTCGATACCATGCGGGAAGCATCGTAAATCGCTCTTCGAGGTGTACGCTCGTCTTTAGTCTTTTAAAAACTCTTCCAACTACTTTTTCGGTTTCCAGTCGGAAATCAGCTAACCTCTTGTATACGTTCTGTAAGGGTTCTTCCAACACACCTGACATTATTTCCAACCGTTAATTCGATCACTGACACCGTGGAAAATATGAACACAGAGGGTCTGTAGAGAGGAGCTGTAGAAGTTTGAGATGGAAGATTTCGAAAGAAATCGCAAGAACGATCCAGCGTTTCCTGGATCGGCGAAAAGGAAGCGCCGCGATCGTTTCCATGGAATTGTGAAGCAGCTGGCTGCGAGAATACTTTAAGGAAACACTTTAAGTACCGGCTGCAGGGAGTAGGTCTATCGATTTTCTCCGCTCCTCGGAAATCCTTTCGTTTGCGGAGCGTTCCACGATAATGGATCCGATCGATGCGAGATTCTCCGGGTCGGTGGCACCATTCGGATTCGGCCGGCGACATGGAAACTCCGCGAGATCTAATTTTTGCCTCGTTATTTCCTCGATCACAGTCAACCTCCGGGAATATTGCCGCTCAACAAGTTTCAACCAACGACACGAGGACTCGGCAAATTTTCTGTCACCGAAAAATTCCGCGCTCCAACTCCAACCCACCGTTCGTTCTTCTAAATACTAAAATAATTAATAAATAAATACATAATCGACAAAAGTTCCAGTAGTATCCCGACTCTAGAGCTTCGCTTTCTACGTTCGGCCTGGATCAGAGAATAGTATCTCCTGGCAGATGTATGTCTGATGTATGTAAACACTGTACTCTGTCACGTAATTACTGGAATGTTCAGAAACCACAAAATCAAATCAGTAGTAATCTCTAAACGAACCTCATGCTAATCTTTTCCGATTTGCTGCTACAAAACGTTTCTTCCTGTGGAAGTTGGTCGATTTCGAAACGGAAGAACAGGTGAACGGGTCCGATTGGTAGTTGCTATTTATACGGTCTACGGTGAATTTTTCAACGCCCACGCCCGCAGTTCAATTAATGAAATTAACAGAAAGGACGTCGGGACGGAAGCAGGATAATTCCGTGGACTCGGGGCTCACGCGATCTGAAAGAACCGTCGATCCCTCGGCTCCCGAGGCTTCGATCCTCAACCACGACAACTGGGAATTTCGTAGCGACCGTTGGTCGAACCTGGGACAGGCATTGCGATCAAGCGCTCCTGTAAATAGAGCCCGCTTAGACCACAGCTCCGATCAATTCGACCAGGCTGTCCGCGTTCCGTGCGCGCACGGTAAAAGCTTGCACCGTTCGCACAATTCCAACGCCTCCGACGTTTCGTCGCGAACCTCGCACTTCCGCTCCGACATTCACAGAAACCAGTCGGCTCAACACGAGCTAGAAGAATTCCACGAAAGTCAACTGTTTCGTGAAACCACCCGGGATTTCTTAACGAAGAAATAATCGACGCGATGAACTTTTCGTACCTTGTCCTATGCACTCGAAGATATTTCAACTCCAAAATCAAGACGTTTCTTTTGACTTGGAAAATATTAATTTTATACGTTCTCTAAATTGTACAAGTGACATCGAGATTTGTTTCTTATACCACGCATAAATTTTTAGCAATTTATTGCGTACGGACGAACTCAACCCCTATCGAGACAGACCCGTGGATGCAGATTTTGAACAGCGGGTAATAAATATGTATGGTATTAATTTCCCTCAAACCGAAATAATATTCTATTTTATAGTCGTTGGTTATGGGCATACAATAGTTATAAATTTTTCTCCTCTTCTAGGAAATTACTGCAAAGAAGTTCTAACCACTGCCACATTAAAATATATTGTAGTGCAAGGGGTTAATAATGTGAAAATTGTTTTGAACACTGGTACGACAATTTTTAGTATCACCTCAGTCGCTACTCGAGCATAAAAATGGTAGATCTCTTGTAAATCCTATCGTTAGTATCGTTGTTTTGGACGTTCACTACGTTTTTGTGAAAAAGAATTTTCCAGCTCTGCTCCAAATCTGGGAAAAGTCTTGTCTCGCGAACGCAAGGTGCAAATAAGTTCCTCGTCGTTGGAAGGACACGAAGTTCGATCGGTTGACGAACGAAAGCGAGCGAAATATTAATGAGACAAGTAACCGAAGAGTGCAGAAGCGACGAGCAAGCGATCCGAACTAATATGCAATTCCCTTTAAACCGAGACCCGCTGCGCCAGTTCGGTTCGTTTGGGAACATACGTGCTCACCAACGCTCGGACTTCAGTGACGGGGCTTCGACGAGTCTCCTTCGATTTCACATCTGTTTATCGAGTAGGCGAATTTTCGTCAAATCGGGTAGATCGCAACGTAACAAAATTTACAGGTAAATTGAGTGAAGATACGTTGACAGAATTTTTGAACTCTTTAAACAGAATAACATCGAAGTGTTTAAGCAAACACTGAAGCGAAGCCATCGAAGGGAGACAGTGGTAAAAGTGGAGCTGATCCATAAAGTTCAGAATTGCGAGATCCTCAAGAAAAACTCTCGGTCTTCCAGCGTATGCTATTTCGATTGCTCCGTTTCGCACAAAACAGATACGCACCGCGGTATAATATCGATTCGATCCGGTTCGCGCTGTAAAACCTCGTCTAAAATACGTGCCGTCTCTATATTTATCTTATAGCAGTTCGAACGACTGATTAAAATCAGGTTCCCGTAATCCGCCCCCCTTTCCGCCGAGTCGGAAGCCGAGTTTAGAACGCCGGCAATCTTTCTTGCTCCCGAATAGAACGCATCGGGGCCCGCGTGTCCGACTATTGTCCGTATTGTAGGTACAAGTGTCGCGGATAGCCGGCACGCAGCGCATATTAATAACAAGCATTGTCAGCTGTCGAGTCTCTGCTGGACAGCAACGAGCGGAAACGAACGAGTGCCGCTTCCTCGCACAGCTAGCACGGCGAGCACCGGCGAGCGAGCCGAGCCGAGCCGAGCGGAGGCAATGCGAGCAAACTATTGCACCCTGTCACGCATCGATCGACCTCGGAGAAATCAAAATGCAATCGGAGCGACGCGCCGCCTCTGGATAATTCTAAAGTCGTTTTGCAACGCCGATACGTTTCACTTTCATTATTTACACGAAGAAAACCGCAAGTCCGAGTTTCCCAGCGAGCAATTACCCACCCGCGAGGATCCGCGAGGATACGCCGAGCGAGCCCGAAAGGAAAAGTAACGCGAGAAAAGTTATTCGGCGCGCCGCGCACGATGATACTTGATACACCAGGTAAAAGCTCTCTGTTTCTCCGTTCCGAGCCGCGACGCGATCACGGATTTTCCCTCCGTAGCGTCGCGGCACGAGGGAATTTGTTGACAAGGGCCGACACGAGTTGCGCCACGTTATGGAAGAAAAACATATATCCAGTTTTTCATAGCATACCGAGTGGAAACTTTTTCTCTGTTCTGAATCGCAACACACTTTGGTATTTTTATGAATTGTGACGGTTTGAATTTTAAGGGTAGTCGTTTCCTCCGTAGCGTCGCGCCTCAGCATAGCCAATCGCAACAAGGCCGATTCAAAAGAGATAAATCCGAGATAAATCCAGTCCTTATCTCGACAGTGTTAAGCCCCGCTAAACAATTAGCCCACCCTCTAATCAATCATTGGCCAAGGAACTCGAGGGAAGGAAAACTGCCGTGATTCTATAACTGCGACCCGCACCCCCAACGAGATTGCGATCAAAGAGCCATTACTTTCTAATCCACGGGCAAGGGAAGGTAATACTTGCGGCACTCGCGCGACCGTATAGAAGCAGCAGCAGCAGCAGCACCGTCGCCGAAGTTTCCCGATCGATGGCCGAGCTTCTCGGTGCGATTACTTCGAATCATATTGATCGATCTCCGGCGATCGGCGAGCCGAGGAACGCGCACTCGAGGTGCCCGACGACTTCCATTAACCGCGTGTATACGTCGGGTGGGCACGGACGGTGCAGGAGAGGGCAACGGGAGGGTAGGGGAGGAGAACGTAAGGGTATCGCTTCAATTTCAAGTTGTCCAGGCGACGAGCTATACCGTCAGGAGCGTGTACCACCGATTGGTCGTGTATTCCCCCGGTTGTCCTATTGTAGCCGCGTGCTAGGGAACGCTGAGTCGACGGCTCGTGTTTCTCCGCGTCCGATCTAAGAGGAGAGCGAAAGAGAGAGAGAGAGAGAAAGAGAGGCGACCAGGTCTCGAACCCGAGAATCGATGCGTCTCGAGCCGAGACGGAACAGGACACGATCCTCTCTCGCGATTCAGCGAGTCGCGAGGCACACCGGGTACGGACGGCGAGGACGGAACGAGTAGACCCGAGAGTCGAGTCGAGTCGAGTCGAGTCGTGTCGTGTCGAGTCGGGTCGAGTCGAGTCGAGTCGAGTCGAGTCGAGTCGAGTCGAGTCGAGTCGTGTCGGACCGGACCGGGCCGAGGGAAGCCGAGCCGAGCCGGTGGCCGGCTAAGCGGTCACCCGACGGGCTGGGGCAAGAGCAAACTTCGTCCTGGAAGGAGAGCCGAGAAAGCGAGAGGGACGAGGAGGGTAAAAAATCCAGCCTCGAGGAGGAAAGCGCTTAAAGATAGAGAGAGGGAAAGAAAAAAAGGGAAGGAACAGGGATAAGAGGACAAAGAGCGCGGCATCGGGTTTAGGGAGCGCGAGGGAGACCGACTGCCACAGAGAGAGAGAGGCCACGGGAAGGGAGAGAGAGGTGGTCATAATCGCGCAGACCGCGTCATAATCCGCGACGAAAAACATTTGACGAGCGCGCCTGGCTGGTAAACGGGCAACGCGTCTGGGCGTGGCCCGATTATAGCGCCGCCCACGTGACCGTGCGACCCCCACCATCGCGCGGGGACACGGTGGGGAGGCTCTTGGCCCCGTGAGACGCGCTCTATCGCACCGTGAACACAGGGTGGGGGGTCCGCCAGACGAGGACGGAGACTCGCGCTGCATTCGTCCCGCGACCACGATCCGAGCACCACCGAGAAACCGCCCGCCGCTTCCTGCCGTTTCTTTCGCAAGACCTTTTACTCTTTTCTTCCCCCCTTTCTTTCTCGTTTGTTTGCTTTTTTCGCCGAGCACCGTACCACCGCGGACGCGCCACCGCCTATGGACACCTACGGCGGCCAGTTTACCGATGTTCGAACGCCAAGATCGCCGATACAGAGCACCGACGCCGCCGTCTTTGTTGCCCGTTTTGAAAATAATTCGCGATCCACCGCAGTCTCCGCCTCGGTCGATCCGGGCTCGATCGTCCATACCCGAGAGGATCTGCTACGCTTCGCACGACCCTGACTGATTTTTTAATACTCTATCAGTTGACGAGACTTGCTCGCGCAGGCTTCTCAATGTGTTCTGTCAGAGAGGAGTCGATAATCTTGTTTCTGACCCTCCAAGCCGAGTGATTTTTCAATTGCAACCACTTGCAGTGTTGTAAGACGAATAAAACTTTTGTTGCGATCGATGCTGAAGCAGTTTAAAATTATGTGAACATTAGGATATAGTGATTAAACGATCCCTATAGAAATTGTTACGTTTTGTCACTGGATATTGAACTTGCCACTGTTGGTGGAATGTTTGATAACAAATCCCTGGTTGTATGCCGTTTATTTTTAAGAATTGATTGAATATCCACCGCTAGGTAAAGTGTTAAGTAATCCTTTGAACTGATCGCAGTTTTCGTCACGTACACGGTGATCCTGAGGCATCAGAAATTCGTCCAAGAGAGAAAGTCTCGTCGACTCGATCGAATCGCTCGCCAAATCGCTCCGTTCATGCTGGAATCATCGAAAGCGTACCGCGGAGGCCACATTCTTACCATCTCTGCTTGTTTTTGCTGATCGGTTACAAAATCGGTCTCGACGAACAAATTCAGCTTCGCTCTCTCGCCTCTATAGCTCGTTCGAAGCGTCAATCCTATCGTGCTTGCATCCATCTTTGAGCTTACAGTACCTGGTCTCTCGTACTTGTGCTTCTTGGTTCGTCTCGTAGGCTCCGCTCTGCTCTGCATTCCTCAATTTTCTCAATCCCTGTCTTCCTTAAACTTTTTGGTACGCGTTTAATACTTGTGACGTTCCCTTTGACAACAGTAATAGACAGTGTTCTTACAAGAACATTTTTTGCAGATCTTCATTCCATTTCATTTGGAGCCTACCACTCCCAAGCCTCGAGGATTTCAAAAGTCACGCGGATTTCCAAAAGAGGTGGCGGAGGTTCTCAAACTCATACTCTTCTTTACACATTTCTTAAAAAAGTCCAGGAACACATTGTCGCTCCATTTTTCATTTGAGTATCAACGGTACGAGTATCGATGGTGTCAAAACAGTTTCCAACGTCTGCCAACACTCAAAGAACTCGTCGATTGTACGCGAGAGATAGATCGTTCTGTATAAAATCGTGGAACAGCGAGCGTACTAGCGAGCAGGATATCAGCTTCGTTACGGCGGCGTCCCGGTCGAAAAGTTTGACGCGAAGGAAAGTCTATCGGGAGGTGCGACAGGTACTCGTCCACGGGCTCTTTCGAAAGAGAAAATTGACTCGCGTTCGGTCGGTTCTCGTTGATCGGGTGGCCGGTCAGGTGATAGAAGATTAAAACAGACGCCGTTCGAAAGGCGGCGGAGCGGATAAGAGATCGGCTCCGCGTTCGAGGATCGGTTGGTTTTATTAGGACGAAGCGGAGCGGCCGGTTCGCCTCGGCCAGGCGGAGATAGACCGCGCCAGATTATTCCGTATTTTCTTGTATAATACAGGCCCGCTAAATAAGGAGTTTCCAGGCGACCGGATCGGAGCAGCCAGCCGCAGCAACAACGTCAGCAACAGCAGCAGCAGCAGCAGCAGCTTAGGCTATAGAGCGTACAGCCTCGGCGTGCTCTCGACCATCCAATCAGCCGCGGCCCGATCAGGATCGGGATCGGGAATTTAATGCCGGTAATGATCGCGGCGGCCACGGCACGGCACGGCACGCTACCACGAGTAAGATCTAGTGCGTAATTGTAAGTGCGAGAACCGAGTCCAGTTGTTAACACTTTGCGGAGGAGAACACGCGGTTCGTGATCCTGTTCGCGATCCCATGGCAACGTCGGCCGGGGCCGCGGCCGTATCGTGCGCCAACGCCAATTATGAGCTCGCCATAATCGTTCGCCGGGAATCGACGATGTACCGATACCTCGGCTTTTTTGGCTGATCTAATTGTGGACACTTGGATCATGTAAGCCGGTCTGCGAGCAAATTCTCGGGAATTTCCCAGATAATTGCCGGTAATTATAAACTTGCCCGCCGGAACGCTATAAGGTATCGAAAGGGCATTTTTTTTGGACCGGTCGTGCGCTCTCTCTCTCTCTCTCTCTCTCTCTCTAGCGACCATTCCGAACACGCGCGCGCTACCGTTGTCCACGAATCTTGGAACGCGGGTACGTTCGAGAGACTCGTTCGTGGATCGATCGGACGAGGTGTTTGTGCACCTATGCGCAAACGTTGAACGGACGCGACAGAATGCTCGGGGTTTATTAATTAAGTGTTGTTTCGCGCGCAACGCCGAGGCCGACGCGGCGATATTTCACCGGAGCCGGATGGTGGATCCAGTCCAGGTGCGTCGCGATAAATAAAGTTGCCGGTGAGAGAGACAGAGAGAGAGAGAGAGAGAAAGAGAGAGCAAGAAGCCAAGGAGCTCGGTAATTCAAGCGACGGAAACACTTTCAAAGGAAATGCACAGAGCGGAGAAGCAGCAGCAGCAGCAGCGCGCGCGAGCGCGAGCGCGGGGAGATTTACGGAGGATGATAAAGCGTTGCTGTATACGCCCGGATCGCTTTTTATTGCCGCCGCGAGACCAGCAAAACGTTTGATCTGCTGCGTCAGTCCGCGAGACGATCTTGTACCACCGACACTGCGTGTCCCGCTACGCGGAATTGTTCGAGTGCCTTCCCACCCTTTGTTTCCACAACCGACCCGCCAAACCGCTTCTAATTCACAGAGAGGAAAATCCGAGGGCGATTGCTTCGCTCGGGGATCGGTTCTGCAACCCCGAAACGACGCTAAACATGCTCAAATTGGTCCAGACACTGATACGGATCAGCTTCGTGTTTGCGAGACTCAAACGACGCAATATATTATCAAACTTGGAAATTTATTTCTAGTAATATAATACAGTCTCAAACTTGCAAGTTTCTAAACAAATCGATATATTTTCAAACTTGGTTTACTATTCCGAACGAAATAACGCACTTTCAAAGTTGCAGGCGAATTGCTCCGAACGACACAACGTATTTTCAAATTTTCAAGTTTACTACTCGAAACGATACAACTCGCTTTCAAACTAGGAGTTTTACTGTTTGAATCAGTGGAATACTACTTTATCTTGAAAACTGCAGGGCAATTAATTCAAAATACCAAAGTCTGCTATACCAAAGGAGACACAACGCAGTTTGAAACTTGCAAGCGTATTGCTCCGAACGACACAAAATTGGTGGTGTACTATTCCAAACGATACAATGTGCATTCAAACTTGGGGTTCTAATATTCTGATCAATGGAACACTATAATAAATAGTACATTACGTCTTGAAAGTTGGGGGCAACTAGTTCAAACGATGCCACATAGTTTCAAACTTGGGAGTCTGCTATTTCCAACGACACAACACGTTCTCAAACTTCCAAACCTATTATTCTAGACGGTACGGTTCGAGCCATGGGGGCATAGTGTTCGAAATAGTGGAATGCTATCACAAACCTGTCTATCTACTGTTCCAAACTATTTCCAACAATATCAAACGACTTTGCGATCGATTCGCCAAACATTCTCAAACCTGCCGAGACCAAGATTTCAAGCAACGGTTCAACACAGTTTCCCATACAATTGAGTGGGCTTCGTCCAAAATTTCCAAAATTCTGAGCTGAAATCGCGTGCGATAATCTCGGCAGGTAAGTCGCCGGTTCTCTACCTGTCGCGGTCCGAGAAAGAAGCTGCTCGGCGATCTAACGGCCGCGGTGCACCGGCGGCATACCGGTCCGGCTGGCTGTATACATATCGTCGCGCAGCCTATAAATCTCTCCTCGGCCCATAAACAAAGCTTTTGATGCAAAAGGTCGTTGCAGCATGTGCGTGACGAGCTCGTCGGCTTGCTCTCTCGCGAGAGCGCGAGATACCGGGGGGCAGGGTTCGTCGGAGGAAGGGGGTGAGAGAGCGAGCGCGAATGGAGTCGAGGAACACGGACGCGGGAGATGGAGAGGATATGCGAGCTTCGGGTTTTGCGGGGCGGGGGGAACGAGAGAAATAGAGAGACAGGGGAGAGAAAGAGAGAACGGGTCTAGGGTAGGGGGTTACACGAGGAGAGCCGGAGGTAGAGAACCAAGGGAGAAAGCGAAAGAGAAAGAGAGAGAGAGAGAAGGAGAGAGGGAAAGGGAACAGAGTTGCTGACGCTGTTGCTGAACCCCGCTGAAAGCTCTGACGGCTGAATTTAACGCCAGGGCCATCAAGGCAGCGTGTAACAGGCAGCCTTTACGCCGCGGCGCAGAAACGTGGCCAGTTTTCCCGCCGCGGTTCCTCTTTCTCTCTTTCCCTCCTTCGTTCTCCTTCGACTAGCAGATCCCTCCCGCGTCCGCATTTCCCGTAGGAGAGCGGAGAAGTGCTTTCGTTCCGCGAGCCTGCCACCCGGTTCTCGATGACGATCGCGTGCGGCCGCGAGAGGGAACCTCGCCTCGGCTCGAACGTTCAGCTTTTGATCTTTGCCATCGTCATCAGCCGACGCGACCCTCCCCGCTGGAAAATGCAAGCAAGGGATGCAAAGCACGCAGCGAACCCGCAACCCGCCAGACATCGCGACGATTTTATCCGCCCGCGGCGCGGCGGCAGTCTGACTTCCGATCGGGATCGTTGCGGCAAATCGTTAGGGTTGGCCGGGAAGATGTTCGAGGATCATTCTTCTAGCCAGATTGCGCGAGAGTCGATTAGGGTTGCGATTTTTTATCGAATACTGACACCGACAGATTCGGCTGATTTGTGTCAATACATATGAAATAATTATTAGTGTTGGAGGTTGTTGGAGAATTCAATGAAAGCGTTGATGGAACGAAACAATTTATATATATATTTGGGAATCTAACACGTTACACATTAATACGGGAGTAATTAACACTAGAAAGACGGGAGAGCTTAGTATATACCTATATTGCCTGAAAGCCGGAAGCCGATACCGGAAGCCGATACCGGAAGCCATTACCTATATACCGGAAGTGAAGGAGGGGGGGGGGGCAACAACAATGATTATTTAACCCATTTATATGTTGTAGAAAAAGTAACAAAATTATAAGAAGCTGTGTCATTATTTAAATAATTATTTTTTTAATTGAAATTCAAAAGCAGTCAAAATGACTTGCTTAGGCAATCTAGTGTTAATAATGGTATCTTATGTCACACAGACCTTTCTTCTACGACTACACATTCGCGACTCTTCTGCGCATTCGAAAATTGGTATTACCATGATCGCTCACGCGATAGGTGCTCTACCTAGCGTATTAAGACACATCTCTTTGCGTCGCACGTCGTGACCGCGAATTTCAACTCGCGCGGACTACAATTAGATCGTCCCATATGTTCGTGTCGTTTGCTCTTGTACCATTTAAATTCTAAAAATAAAATATTTAATCACCCTTTCGTTCCACAACCTCTTCTGATCTCTTCGGAAAAGACATCATACCGTCGCGATAAAATTTCTGCGGTTTTTCATTAAAATACTTTTAAATGGTGAATAATCTAAACATATCCACGGCACGAACTTGTGGGACGACCTAATACATGGCCGGAGCAGACAAGTGAAACGATCGCGTTGCTGCATTATTATTCCAAAACGAATTTGATCAATCTATGCACGATGCGATTCAATATGATTCACAGTATGAAACTCACTGGACTAGTAGAGGCGATTAGTACGAGTAGTATGAGATTGAGAATCCCGTCGAAAACCGCACCCTTGCCCCTCAGTTCCCTCAGCTGAGCCAAGGCAAGTGACTCGTCCGCCGCGCGGAATCGCTCGCGACGCTAATGAGGATCGCGTGATAAAACTGGTCACAGGCGAGTGCATCGGGATTTCCCTGCCGCCGCGGACACTTTGTTGCCTCTGCACGAGACCGGACTCTCGACGCTGCCGCACGCCGATGCACCTCTCTGTCGTCGGATGCATTTTACTCGGCTCGATCCGCGCCGATCGCGAACACGGTTTATCGTGCTGATCAGAAATTCCTGGCACTCTAACCGCGTCAAGAATTATTCCCTGGGAAATTAGGTGCTGCGAAAGCTCCCTTCTGCTGGCCCCGCCTTCGGAGGATTAATCATTTCCCACGACACCATCTTTATAACTTCGATAATTGTCGAATGAAAAATCTGGAACCGGTCAGGACGGTTTTCGACCTGTAGGTTAATTTTTAGTACAGCGTTGATACAACGAATGAACCATCTCTTTGTAGCTTCTTGAAAATATAGCCTGTAGGGTGTGTCTGTATAATATTAATATTATCACTGCTTCAGCCATTAACTTGAACTTTCATCGGTTCCTATTTTGGTTCTCTACGCCGCACAGTGATGAGGTAGAGCGATGAAATTTTTTTTTAATGAAAGCTGAAACTTTGTAGAATATGGGAAAAATTGAGAGATTACGGTACGAACGTTTTTTAACCTTGAGAAAATTCGTTAAAGTTGCACAATTTCAAGAAAGTGCCAGTAGTAATGACAGCGATACGTCAAGTGATGACGAGATGCGAAGTGCTTCATGTTTCGTAAGTAACTCAAAACGTTAAAATACTTCATTATTATTATTTTTATTGTGTTTTATATATGAGAATACGATATACTTTCAAACTAGTGTGTTGTCAAGTCATTTTAACGAAAAAATTTCATTAATTTGTGTCACAAAAATCTATTTTTTTCAAAAACCAGAGGTCGTAGACAAATTTTGAACACAGATTTGAAATCAGCGTGAAAAAATCTATGGGAAACGATATATAGCATGTTAAAAAAAAATTTTCCGCCCGTATTAACCACAACAACAAAATTTTCTTGAAATTGTGCAACTTTAACGAATTTTCTCAAGGTTAAAAAACGTTCGTACCGTAATCTCCCTATTTTTCCCATATTCTACAAAGTTTCAGCTTTCATTTAAAAAAAATTTCATCGCTCTAGCTCATTCCTATCGAAAGTTCTTTGATTTTGAATCGAAAAAGGCCGTTTTTGCCCACTGTGCGCCTCTTCAACGAGCGAATGATTTATAAGAGAAAATCGCGAGGTGCACGACAACCCGATCATGGTAGAGCTAAAGAAGAAAGACGAGGTTCCGTGCGACAGTCAGTAACCCCCTGGGTTTATGTTTATAAACAGTAAACCCGAGAGGGTGGGTACGCTGCTATAGTCCCGGAAATTGCCGGGTAGAGAATCGACTTCCGTGGCCACCAGTGGGGGACAGATGGTTTCGTCGCGGAGACAGTGGATCGGGGACATCGCGGAAACTTCTCTTCAGATATAGAAGATCATAGTAACCCTGTCCGAATATAAAGTGTACAATCAAACGGTAATCCAAGTATAGTTTCCCCTGCTTATGCGAGAAAGCTCGCGCACGATACTCTCCGCTGTGTACACTCCCCGTGGAACTTTATGTAATACTTCAACAACCGCTTATTAATCGCAGATTTCTCGATAAATTTTTCCGTGACGACAATAATTTCATAGACGAGTTCTTTGAAGTAATTTGATCCGGTAAAATATTATTAGATTCTGTGGAACTGCAGCACCCCCTAATTCCACTTGATATTATCGATATAACATTTAATATGATAAAAAGATACAAAAATCTTTTTGGAGCAGCACCCCCACCGAATTTAACTACCCCAAGTCTTTGATAAGTCTATTAATTTTCGTCGTGTGATTAATAATTTCCTAGTAAATTAACATCAGGGGAACAGAATTCAGATGGAAAAGAATATTGGTATTTCCCAGGTTACGTTAAAAATCTCCGTCGCCCGATTCGATATTTCACGGGTATCAGAGCGTAATTAAAGTATTAAGAACAATATCGACGAATGACTTCGGCGAGCGAACGAAAGAAGCCGTGGCGCGACTGATTGATTTGTGCGTCGAGGGTGGCGAAACTTCTCGCGGGCAAGCGGAGAACGGGCTGATGATATATTCCCGAGAAAATGGTATCGTTCGTAAGTCGTCGATACCGTTTAAAAATGATCGATACCCGGGGGCTCGATCCCGCGGAGTCGTGCACCGTGGAACGAGGCACATTAATCGGCGCAGCGATGCGAGTCTGATTACGAGTAACGAAGCGAAAGTGGGAACCCCTAATTGTTTAGCGATTCCGGTGAAGGAACCCTCGACGGGGATATCTACAATTATCCGTAACTACGCCAGGGATCGGAATAGTCTTGCAACAACACGCCCGGAGAACCCGAGAACGCGTGTATTTCTAGGAGCGGGCCGGCTTTAATTGAATTATCGTGTACGTATGCACGCCGCCGCCCATTCAACCCGCAATATTCCATTAGAATCTGAATACTGTTGCTGCGACCGATGCGATTCGGTCCTCGTGAAATTTATACCGATTCGCGATACCCTGCCTGGTGGCCATTGAAGACTCGCGAGAGATTCCACCTTCGGATCTCTCCCACGATTTTCCCATTTTTTAGATAACTGCTGTCGATGAATTCAGGCCTCTCTCGCATTTCCGAGGCTCGTGATTATTTTTCACGGATCGCAAGCAATTTTCTGGACCGGTTCTGTGAGTGCTGGGGTGCCTCGATACTGGAGATCTTCTCACGAGGTCTGTTGTCGCAGTCGAAATTGAACCCTTAAAATTATCTATATTGCTGCTGGAAAACGACATTGTCGCACGATTAGCTTCTATGTGACCATAGTCTATTATCTAGTCTATCGAAGGAAGTACTGTAGTGCTTCAATGGTAGGCATCCCTCGAACGAGGTTATCCTGCTGCTAAATTAAACCTCGTGAATAATCTATACTGCAGCCAGAAGGAACTAACATCACTTAACTATTTTTTGTGAGGTCATAGTTCTAGTGTGTCAAAAGAAGTACTGTATTGCTTCAATGATAGGCGACTACAAGATTATTCCGCTATCTCTTACAAAATTATATCTCTAGAAAAATCTCCATTACAGCTGCAAGAGATTGACATAAATATTTTCTTTGGGATCAAAGTCAACTGATACGTCCAAGTGCAGTACAGCCTCGCTCATGGTCCCATGGACTTCGGCTAAAGAACCGACAATTTGGACGACCGACGGAATGACTCAACGGCTCGTTCTGGCAGAATCGAGCGTTTTAGCCGATCTTCGAGGGTAGTACTCGAGGCAACGATCGAAAGGTTAGGCGTTTACAGACGTAATCTGCAACGGCCAGAAAGAGGGGACAAGGGCGCGTCGATCGAGTGGTTTGACAGTAGGGTAGTTTACTCGGTGACGTATATAGATATATTTCTAATACTATTAGCCGGTGTTCCGTTACACAACGACAGATGGACGAGCGGATATATCCGGCCCGTTTGGATTTCGGTGTTTCGGGGGTGCAGCTGCGTTGTGTTTGTGCTCCGACATCAATTGATAGTTTTTCGTGCACTGGGGGGCGAGAAATACGAACACTTTGAATGGGGAGGTTCGACGTTTTGTTCGAAGTTTGCCTTTAATGGGAAGTGGTGTTCGATCCTGTCTTATACGGGGTTTCCTCTAATCGGGACCCACTACGAGGAGACATAACGGGGGTGGCGACTGGCGAGGGTTGGAAACTTTTTCGGTAAGTGGAGTTAGCGTGGAATTCCGGTTATTCTAAAATTGCTGACGACTATTGACAATATTGAGAAAGAAGGTATTCCAAAACATTACAAACAGTTTTCTTGGAGGGCCCGTTCATGCTGCAAAGTCCTGAACGAGGGCCACTAAGCCACGCCTACTCGAGGCCCTCCGCAAAGAAACTTGCCATTGACAAAATATTGATCTATAAGTAATATTCTCAATAGTTTAAATCTTTTCCATACAGAAGTGTTAGTAAACTATGGAGTCTAAGCAAAGCAAGAGGGGAAGATTGCCATATCGGGCACTATCCTGACTACGTCACAATCGAGGGCCACTAAACCACGCCTACTCGAGGCTCTCCGCAAAGAAAAACCAAGTCAAACCAAGTTCATCAAATGTATATACAGTCGAGTCGGAACGTAAGTTAACATTTGGTGATATGTAGGCAATGAATATGATGAATAAAATCAAGTTATTGTATTGTTTTTATTTAGGAGGTGTAAGGAAATAAACAAATATGTTAGTAAAACATATATTATCATTATTAAAGATTAAAGACATGTCATATTCATTTGCCTGCATACACCAGTCGTTAACTTACTTTCCGACTCGACTGTATATAATTTGTGATAGCAAACTCGCAAGATTGAGGGTCTCTCCGAGGAGCATTGCCCCTGAGGGCAACTCATAGTGCTCCCAGAGCAAAGAGCCATCATTGCCGCTGCTTTTTCGATGATGCTGCCGATCTACAAAGCGCAGTCATTCTAAAAGAGTTTCCGTACGTGGAATCGTCTCGTAACTTGGATCGCACGGGGTTCAGGGGTGCGGGGGTGTGTTCGATCAGACGATCGCTCTAGGAGAGTACGCGAGCCAACCCCCGGCGCGTGTCGGCACGGATCATTCAGCCGGGAATTCGAAAATCGCGAGCTGAGGCGCCTCGCAGACGGCACCGTGCACCGCGTTTTTGTCCGTTCGTTCGTTTGTTTGTTTGTTCCGGGCGTTCCGACGATTCGGTACTCGACTCCACACCACCCCCGCACAGCTTTTTCACTTTTCCATTCACGTCGCGACGTCTTCCGTGTTCCCAGCCGCCGACGCCGCCGCCGGCACCAGCCAATCTCCAGAGATCGATCCGCGGGAATTTACGCGCGCGACCCACCGACTCGTCGACGAATTTTGCACTGTCTTCCACGAGAGCCACCCCTCTCCCCCCGTCCTCCTAACCACCCCTCCCGTCGACGATCGAGAACTCGTCGGGGAACATCCTCCGATCGTTTCATCCGATTGTCACGCGCCACCCCTGCTCGCCGGAGCAGCTAATTGGTTTGTCGCTGCTCTCGCGGTTTTCGTCGATGCGTTCTATCGAGCCCTACGCCACCCTCTAGCTTTCCACCTTCTCCGACCCCTGCCGCCCCTCGCAGATCGACAAACTTTTCAGGACGCTGGCTGGACGAAACTATCCCTCTCAATTTCCTTCGAGTTCGGAAAAATCGGTACGGATTACTTTTCAAGCCTTGGATAACCGCTTTCGATTTATTTTTGATCATTCTTCAAAGAAAAGTGAACAGTTGATACAAAAAAACTGTGAGGACATTAGAAGGTTTTAAGAATATTTTCTCACTACTTTTGACCCGCCAAAAATTATTAAAAGAACGAGTTGTATTTTATTTCGTTGCTGTTTCTTGCAATTGACTTGGAGAATTTTTATTTTAAAGATCTGCCGTCTACTAATGATTGGCCTACGGATTTTATGCTTTAGAAATAATGCAATTTAAAATTGTGAAAAGATTAAGAGAACTCTGAAGCATCGATTTACTATTTTCAGCGTATTATAATTGTTGAAGAAGGAGAGAGTTTTTTGCTGGGCTCCGAGGACAGTGTGAAATGTTAGTGGCTTTCGGAGGAGCGTTTTGAGTTCGCTAAGATTTTCCGGGTTTTTTTGTGCGAACCGTACCGGATGGAACCCGTTCACGTAGCGGGCGTGACGCTATTCCGGGAATGTGGGAATCGCCGCGGCTGTGTTTCAGTTCATGTTACCTCAGTTTCTTCGCCGGTAAGTAATACTCGACCCGACGTCGCCGTACCCGGTGTACGATTACGGTCTTTGTCACGGCGGACGTGTCCGCGAAATCCGGCCGCCGCGACGCAGTCGTCTGTGGCCGTGATTAATCAAGCCTTTTTTCTCTTTCCCGTCGTTTTTCCATTCCTCACGGCCGAACAGCTTGCCGACCGGACCTGATCGAACGGTAGATTCGCCGACGATCTATCTCGCAGACTGCACACACTAAAAAATTCGCCTTAGCTCGAATTTGGTAGGTTTCCGTCAATTTTTATCATTTTTCTTCCAAATTATCCTTGATATAGTGAACGGACACGTTAAAAGTCCATAAGCTCACAGATATGGTTAAAAGATTTAATATTCCAACACGTCAGAGACAAATCTCAATTTTATAGGTAGTTAATTTTATAGCTAGGTAATTTCATAGCTAGCTAATTTTACAGTTCATACAAGATTTAACGCTTTACACTCTCGGAGGCAGCACTAACAATTCCTAAAATATTTTTCACACTACCAAATTTGTTCCAATTTGATAAATTACTAAACATTTAAGAATTATAGGACTAAATTGTCCCAGTTTCATGTGCATAAAATTAACTTTCTTGTAGCTGGACGATTCTTTGAAAATTCAGGGTCGAAATAGACCCGACCACCGACATGCAATTATTAACGCTGCTTCTAATCTGCACTCGGATATAATGGAATTTTGCCCGAAGCGAAAGTCATACCTAAAACGCAGCAATTTTCATGTAAATCTCGACTTGCTTTCTAACTTTCATGGATCCGGGGGATTTCTTCGAATCCCAGGGATAATTAGGGGACTATTTCGGAGGTAACTATAGCGATCAAGGAAAGACACCCGCACCTGGAAAACTGGTGAATCGTTCGCGGTGTAATTGAACGTTTCAATCTTTACGCGGCGTTGTATGCATATGGATGCGCCGCCGCGAGTCTAACTGCGAGCAACGTAGTCTCTCGAGTTACGTTAATGCTCACGATCAATTTCACTTCCAACGCACACACTGTGCCCTTCCCTCGGTACCGCGGCGCTTAATCGATACGTTGCCTTCAGGCTACCCGACAGCCTAACCGCGCCACTATTCCGAGCCCCGTTGCTCTAGGAGTTGACGAAAGCTCGTTTTCGGCAAAGATCCAGCCTTCTCGCCGGCCCCGCGACTCGTCGATCAATCATCCCACCGAAAATTGGCTTGCTGTCACCTGGCTGCAATCGTTAGCACATTTGTTTATTCACAAAATGAAAGACATCTGGCATTATCTTAATGATTTTTTAGAAATACCACTCGTCCATAAACGATTAATAAAAGGCCTTGTTCAGGAGTTGAGCGAACAGATCTAGGGTCAATTATTACGTATTCCTGAATTCCTGGGACCTACGGCGGTCCGTGAGTCCCAAGTTTATTCTGGTTGCATTTCCCATCGGGCCCAAAAGCTAGCGTCCCGAAGCGGAGGGTAAGAAACGACGATGGTTAATTAATGGATCGGCACGCGAGGAAGGCCCAATGGGCAGAGGGCCTGTCGCGTCTCGGTTCCAGCTCCCGGTGACGTGAAAACGCGCCTCTTCTCTTTTCCCCCTCTATCGGGCCCCGCCACGGCGGACATGCGCTACTCTCTCGCTTCCTCACCCCCTCCCCTTGAGGCCCCGAATCTCGCGGAGAAGACCGAAAGGCCCTCCCCCCTTCCCCCTATTGTCGGGCTGTTTTGTCCCGTCAGTCCCGACCGCGCAATGCGATATCTATGGGTTTCTTTTGGGGCCTGTGCCGAAGCCGCCATTATACCGGCGGGGCCCTAACCCCTCTCCGCGACCGACGGGCCCTGTGGGCCCTATTTAGCGATGGGCATTCAATGCGCTCTGTCTCGCGCGCGCGCGCGCGCCACCGAATCTTCCCGCGATAGTGTGGGATACGAGTTTACTAATTTGCAGCTGAAACTCGGTCCTCGGTTCCACCCCCGACAACTTTGGGACCGTTTCAGTTTTATAAGGCACGTTCCCTGGGATTTGCAGATCGTTACGCTTCTTGGCCGAGAGGTCCATCATCGAAGGATTCGAATTTCGAGAAAAACTATCGGAGATTATGCTTCTTCTGAGGTTTCTTTGTAGGATGCATGAGAATTTGCGCAGAGGCAAAAGTATAGATGACAATCTTGGGTCCCAAATTGTCTCAATGGTCCCTGGTCAGTGGTTGACTAACGAGTCGATTGCGGATGTGATTGCAGGACGTTAATTGCAAGCTACACAAGACAAATAAAACTTGATTTGCATCGTTAATAATTTAAATATGTTAAAAATAACATGGACAGTTTACGTACGAGGGATACATATATATGTATGGCCAGGACTATACGCAATCACAGATTATGCCAACTTGCCGACAACGAGAGTTTCGCAGAATTCGATTGTTGGGATTACAGGTTGCCCTAAGTCCATTTAATTGCGGCTAATAGTATAGTTTGTCGGATTGTTCGGTCGGCGACAGGGACTGCGTCGCGGTATGCGAGGAACACGAGGATACGGGCTGTGTTGTGGCCGAGGAAAGTTTACGCGAAGTTTAGCAAACATTCTACCTGACCTTTCAAGTTCCAGCTATTTTCTTGCCGGCATGAATTATTCGCCGATCGCAGACGGGAAGATACACGTAGCTGATGTCTCCGCGATGAACACGCCTGTGTTCGCGGAATATTAAATACTGTCCGCGGAACTTGTTGCGGGACCAGTATAAATGACACGGGAGATGGATGAATGGTATTGCGAAGCCGGAGGTGTCCGGTGGCCTGTGCGGCAAATTGGCTGCGAGCTTTATCCGATCGTCAGGATTTATTCGATTGCCGTGGCATCAAAATTTAATACACAATCGGTGTACGCAGCACGATATAAGACGCTGAGGGAGACTGGATGTTTCGAGAAATAATACAGACTCTGTATACAAATTTGCAACAGGATGGTAAACCATACTCGAAAGGCAGCTTTATTAATTGTCCCGATCGCAGTAGTGTCGCGAGCGTATTCTATATATTAATTCTATGTACAGTGATTTCTCTATATATGTCGACCTGGATGATAAACGTCGCAGAATTATCCCCACTACCGAGAGACCTCGGTCGCTGAGGAGTGTAAACATAACACGGCTCGGGCATGTCTCCTTGACGCTGACAAGACCCGTGCCGTTGACATATATCGAGAATTCACTGTAATCTGCAAATCAGGACGTAGCAAAGCTTCCTGTCATTCGGGCTCTCCCTAAAAGCTACCGTCCCAATAGTCTGCGACACGAGTACCCTGCAGGACCATACAGTCGAGCTATCCAGGACGTAACAAAGCATGCAGACAAGTGTGCAACTATGTAATCAAGGTATTCAGTAAGTAGCAAAGTATACACACAACTGTGCAACCGTGTAATCAGCAAGTCAGGTTTTCCAAGAGGTAGCAAGGTGTGCGGACAACTGTGCAACCGCGTAATCAACAAATCAGACTACAGAAGAGGTAGCAAAGCTTCCTGCTAGTTAAACCGTCGCCAAAAGCTACCGGGGCTACTATAAACTTCACGCTCAGTCATGCAATCAACAAGGAAAATGATCCAAGAGGTGCCAAGCTGTTAGATCAGTGCAAAAATTCGTGTCCAGTTTCGTATCAACCCTTTGCACTCCGGAATTTTGTAAACACCTGTTAAATGTCGCCTCAGCCTCGACATAGCAGTGCAAAGGGTTAAAACACAACGAGGAATCGGTCACGAACGTTCGCACTGACCTAACACATATCCAGCTTTGTAATCAGCTCAGGAAGCAGCAAAGCTCGCGGACACCTGTGCTACCGTATAATCAGCGAACTGGGTCATCGAAGAGGTAGCAAGATGCGCAGGCAGGTCTGCAATCATAGACTCTGCAAATCTGGCTGGCCAGGAAGTGGCCAAGTATACAGGTAGCTTTGGGACCGTGTAATCAGCAAACTAGCAAACCAGCAAGAGGTAGCAAAAACGTCTGCAAAAGCTAGCAGGATCCCGATAACCCAGCACAGAAGCAATCTTTTGAATCGTACAATCAGAAAATCAGGTTACCCAAGAGGTGGCAAGGCTTCTGGTCGGTTGGACCGTCTCCAAATGCTACCAGGATCCCAATAACTCGGAACAGAAGTACTGTTGCATACTGTTGCGAAATCTGCGAGTCACTCCGCGCACACCGTCGCGTCGCGGCCTTGTACACCGGAACTCTTTGTTTACACTAATGTACTGCGTAACAAGCGATTACGTTTGTCCGTTGTATCGGTTAACGGTCTGCCACGTTCGGCGGTCAGTTGTCGACTCTTCGGCAGTTGTCCGCTCGTAAACAACTTTCTTGGCAACCCCTTCCCCTGTCATTTCCTTAGGGGTCGTCCATCGCAATTTTCCATTAAGGCAACTTCACACGGAATCTTTAGCGAGGAGGTAGCAGGGGTTTCGGATAGAACACGGACTCGAGGCCATCGCTACTGGAAGCTGCGGACGTAAAGTGCAGTTCATAAGGGACGTCGGTCGGCCGGGACAAGTCGACGCTTAGCCGGCACGTCGTCGTCGGCGTCGGGCTGGTCTCTTTCTACCCTTTCACTGGGAAACGTGTCCGCCTCGTGGCCTCCGCGCAGAGGACCGGTGCCCTCGCGTCTTACCTCTAGTTTCGCCTATTCACGGGCGGCGCGCACGTCGAAAGGGATGAAAGGCCACGGCAAACCGACAGAACCCGCCGACGATAGTCCACCTCCTCGGGCCCCCGTGTTCGGGGCGACAGAAAGGGACCGGCCGGGCCCCTGTATGCCCGGTCGGGCCCCCTTCTTCCCCTCTCCACCACCACCTCTTGTTCCCCCTAACCCGCCGCCTGGTCCTCTTCTAGCTCTTTAAGCAGCCTAATTATTGCCCTATCGACATAGATGTCTTGGATCGGATTACGCCGACAGACCGGGACCAACCGACGCTCGAGAGTGGGATCGCTCGCTCGCGCGCAACGATCCCCGACGTTTTCGGGCTCTTTTTTAGCCCCAGGGGCCACTACCGGGTGCCGGTGATTAATCTTTCTGGGGGAACGCCGACCTAAGGGAACTTTCTTTGTCCGCCTTCTCTCGTGCCTGCTCCACTTTCGGGAAAGCCTCGGGATCTCGATGGAAATCGAGCTAGAGCGAACGAGCCAGCCTCTTTCGTCGCTTCTCTCTTCTTAGGCTATGTCCCGATTACATACGTCGCTCAGTGATTCGATTTTTATGCAATAAAGGTGTTTTCTTGAATTACGAAACAGAGTTTCTTGCAATTCAACTGGAACAATCTCAAAAAAAAAAAAGAACAAAACGAAGTCGTTGCCGTGTAAGGTAAAGAAGGCACCAGAAGTTGACCATTTTATAGAAAAACATAAAAAATAAGGTTTTTATAAGCGCACTTTTAAGTGTACTTTTGATGAAAGTGAACCTCGGATGCCATGCCGTCTGTTGTTTAAATTTCAAAACAGTAAGAAGATTTCAAACCTTATTTTTTATGTTTTTCTATAAAATAGTCAACTACTGGTGCCTTTACCTTAGTGTCCACCATTTCACACTTGAATCAAGCAGAAAATATCGACACGATTCGCATTTACAGCGTGACCTGATATTTTCGACGCGCTGCGAAGAAAAATTCGGCCTCGACAAGTTTATACGTTCAGCCTTCATGCAATATTCACCGGGAAGGTTCGAAACCTTGGGAATCTTTTTCGCGTATAGTTCGTCCTGCTCGACGAGCTTTAGCCTCGCGAACTTTATCGGTAACTTCATCGTTAGTCTGCCTTGCGCGCGCGCGCGCGGTCTAACATTATTGTGAAAACACGGTACAATTTTCGAGGTGATCGTGGTCACCGGTGCACAGCTGTGCCTTCTGTCGCGTTCGCTCAATTTGCTCGACGAGCTGTGCCCTAACACCGGAATACCGGCGCAAACTGTGGCGCGGCTTGCGTCATAGTTCATAGCAAGAAGGAAATCGCAGTTCAGGCAAAGTTGCGCCTAACTAGCAACCCGATGAAAAATTACTGTGCCCGGGAGGGAGGAGGGGGGATCGCCTGGATTACGGATAGACAAAGTATAGCGACCGAAACGGATTCTCTCGAGCGACCCAGTTTCGGAACTACTCGGTCACACTTTTAGGCCGAACTTCCTTCGGTCCCACGGCTAACGACTCGGTGCTCGCGGAGTTTCGATCGTTTGCCAGTGAATACGTAAAACGACCTATAGATCGCAGGTGTTCGAGGGAGGGAAGACGAAACTTTTGATCGACCCTCTCGGACAAGTTCCCGCGGCCCTGGCTAACCGATTCCGGACTGGTCTCGGAGAGGAAACATACCTCGAGCCACTCTGGACCGAAATTCCTCCTGGGTCTCCCATGTTTGCTCGATTTTTGCGACGACGTGTCGGAGAAAAGTCGGCTTCTTTGCTGTAGACAAATCGGCGTATTTGAAGTCCTCTCATCTGCAATGAATTTTTCAGACCTGGATTCATAGATTGCGGATTTTATGCGTTTAAAAACGAGCAGATCAAACTTAAGTAAAAACATTTAGGATATTTAATTATTTTCAACTCGGGAATTATGCAACATAAAAATTGTCTGAATTAATTGTGCAACACAGAAGCGCTCTTTAATCGTTTCAGTCAACTGAAACGAATCCATTGATATTTAAAATTTCTTACTCATTGCACTTACTTATTTTTGTCTGTAATGCATAAAATCCGTAGTCTAGTAATCATTCTGATAAATTTTAATATGTTAGGTGCGATTTAATCTGGAATAAATTGCTATTATTTTGGGTAAATATTCAGGGTGTGTGCTCGACAGTCGACTTGTAACTCTTAGTGAAACAAATATTAGAGAATCGAAACAGTCAGCAATGTTTCCACGTTCTCAACTAGATTTCCACTGTCAAAATTATGTGATAACAACATCTTCCATGAATTTTTGGAAGCCGCTCAGCAAAATACAGAAGAAGGATATAACAAATATAGAAATCGTTCTCAAAGCGAGATCAGCGCCGAAGGATGAATGTACGCGACCACGTTTCGGCAGTCCTGCGATCACTATGCTCGAACAACAGGAGCCCGATTTCACGGTGCGCTGCGCGAAGAAGGTCTCGCGAGGACGATGAAATTTTCACGAGGAATGAAACGCGTCATTATGGCGTGACGTGCCACGACAAAACGGGGCTCGCTTTGCTACGTGCGATATTGAATTATCGATGGTCGCCGGCGTGCTTGGATATTAATGTCATCGCGACATCGACAACGCTGACGTCCAATGAAGAAACATCCCTTCGGCGAACAGAAATTTCCACCCGAGACCTAGCACCGAGCCAACCCTTCCACCGGCTCTCCGCCGGGACACGAACCATAGTACCTTCGATTTCCACGGGAATAAAAACTGCCTAGCACAGGATCTAGACTCTTCGAGAATGCTCTAGAAACGCTAAAGTCTCTCGACCGTTTGCAATCAACCCTTTACACTGAAAATCGAGACATTGATATTTTAAGAACATTTTATGCGATGCTTTCTACTCTTTTGCACGAGAGGCCTGTTTTCTTGTGCCATGAATTTTTAGCATTTTATTGAATACAATTGGTAATACAGAAACTGTTTTCAATAGAAGCAATTTTTAGTGGCACTTCAGGGTCGTCGCTCGAGTTATCAAAAGGATTACCTTGTAGGGCTATTAGTTCTATTAATCTGTTTTATTTTCTATTAATTCTTTTAACACGTTCACGAGGGGATGTACCACCGGTGGTACAAATACAATGGTCAAAATAGGGCCCCGTCGTGAACGTGTTAATCAAAAATGAAAATTTAATAGAAACTGTTTTGATTTCTATTAATTCTGATTTTATGCATTTGTGGAGAAGCGAGAAAATTTAAGAATGTCATCGTACAGTTCTCAGCTGTTTGAAGTTATTGAAAAAAGGAAGAAATACCTGCTTGGTAGAGGACGTTCTAGGAGATGTTGCAGAAGACGTTCTGGAAGAAATCTTTGGGCTCCAAGAAACGGGCCGAAAGTCGCGAAAAATCACGTAAGTTTTGAGCCCAGTGGCAACCCAGTTTCAACTCGGTTGTCGAAAGGTCTGGGTTAGGTAAAGTGGCTCTCTCGGACCCTTCGGGCCGGCGCGGCCCGGCGGCTATAATCACAGGTCACCAGCAAAGGTTACGGTGGCGAGCGGATTCTAGAGGCTCGTGAACCCCTTCGCCGCAGGTGGTGGATACGACACAGGGACAATTGGACTCGCGGAGGAGTCACCCTCTAATTTATTTAGAGCCCGGTCGCGAAACACGGCCGACCATAGGTGAACACCGGGCTTGGCGGGTGGCTGGGAAGGGTGTAAGTGGGTGAAATGGACGCCAATCGCGAGAGTCCAGGCCGAGCGGCGGCTGCCTCGCGGACGCCTCGTCGTGGCGGCTTCGACTCGATAGTTCGCTTGTTCTCGCCCATTTGCGACTGCGTTGGCCCCCCTCTGGATCGAGCGGGGGCTGAACGGCCAGGGTTTCCGCGCGAGGACAAAATGGTGCCACTGGCCTAAGCGTCCTACTCGACCCGGACGCCTTCTACGACTCTACCAGACCTTTCGGACTGCTACCGCAATTTCGAGTCCGTTGGAAAAAGACACCAGCTATGAATTTATTCCTCTCGGTACTGGATTCGTTAAGCTGTGAGTTTTGATGCTCTGAAACTCTTTTTCAACCCTTTCTAAAAAGTGGCATTTAATAATAATAATAATAATATATTGCTTTATTCAGCCTTACGGCCAAGAATCGGACTCGGTTTACAATAACCTATACTTACAAATAACTATCTTAACCACTCACTCTCTCTCTCTCTCTCTCTCTCTCTCTCTCTCTCTCCCGCTCCCCCTCCCTCTCTGACTCCCCCTCCCTACTCTGACTACACTATTTATATTCAGCCTTTTCCTATTCTCCTCCAGATTATTGCACCTTTTCTCTATTATCTTTGGTTTACGCTTCATTATGCTTTTAAATTTCTGCTCTTTTCTCTCTTTTTTTCCTCAACTTTTGCAGCCACGCTTCGACATTTGCATCTCTCCTCCCACTCATTATGTCTTCCATCCTGATCTTCCCCTCCATTTCCCTGCACTCTCTTATTAGATGCTCCAGATTGAAGTGGCATTTAATATTAAGAGAAATTTATATAAAATTCGCCACTATAGATGGCCCTAGTGCCTGCAGGCTGTCACATCTTACCGAAAGGGTTGATCTTCACACCGGTCGAAATTACAGCCACCGATTTTTGCCCAAAAGTCTAACAATCCGAGATAATTTACCGTCTTTGCACAAGGTGTTCGTCTTCGTGGTAAAGGATAATTTTGTTGGAATTCCAGCTTGTACGACAAAGGTTCAGCCGACGTGACTGTTTCATTTTCACCGAAACAGAGAGCAAGTCCGCGTCGATGCCGTCGAGTACGTGTTCCTAGGGGGTTCAATTCGACGTCGACGGGTCCGCAACGCTTGTTTCGGGTTCCCATGGGCGGGGGTACGGGGTCGAGACGCGTCACGATGGCGTTAGGCACGTCGTCGGTGTTTCGGGGGTTCCACGGGCACGGGGAGGCTGGACGGCCGGTTTTCTATTGGCGCTCACCTCAGGGGTGGTTTTTAGCCGAGCTGCCCCGAAGAAAGGAGCCCTTGTGCACGCCGGCACGAAATGTTTCGCGCTGATGCACGAGCACACCCTCGAATAGAAAAAAAAAAAGAAGAAAAGCGAACAGGAAAGAGATGTAGACCGAACCGGAGAGAACGAAAACGAAAGAGAGAGAGAGAGAGAGAACGACAGAAGAGAAAAAAAAAGGAAAAAGCGACGACGCTCATAATGGAAACCCGCCCCTCCGTCCCCCTACCCTCCCCCTCCTAGACGACGCGTGCACCATTGGGAATTTCCGAAATATATACGTTGGCCTATTGTCGTGCGAAGAATGGCCGGAATTTTCGTAGCTTCCTCCATCTTTCCCGTGGTGTTTTCACGGTGCCGGCGGTCGCCCCGTTTTCCAAGGGGGCGGGGGTGGATCGTGTTTCGACCAGAGCAGCCCACCCCCCGAGAAGACGGTTCGCGCGCGCGTTGTCTCTTCCCCGTGTTTCGAGTTCTAACCGCAGCCGCGGTTTCCACGGGGATACACGGGATTTGTTTTTCGAAATAAATTGTCCGCTCGCCCCGGTGTTATTGCGGCTCCCGGGGATGTTTCCTCGGTACGGGGACGTCTTCCACGGTGCTGCGAGGATTTCCGGTTCGGATTTTGCTTTTGTCTCGATCCTCGTGTGCCCCGACCTTCTGCGCGGTTTGCGTTCCGTTCCGAGGAGGACACCGTTTGTTAACGAGCAGTGGGACCGGAGCACTCCCGCTGGAACACCGTCAAATATTTTTGGAAGATTGGAAGACCGGTCACCGATTGCTGCGTGCACACGGGATCCTTCGGACGCGGTTAAACGGCGGAAAAATACATTTGTTTCGGCTCGTAAAAGAAAATTGTTCAGGCGAGGTGCAGTGCTTGTGGACCGTGAGTGCGATTGTGGAATAATGATTAGACCTTCATGCATGTATAGTATGTGCACAGTTCTAAAATACAAGACGTGTATAGTTGCGAATTTTTATAACTAGACTGCGGATGCAGAACAGTAAAATCGTTTACAGGATTTGACAATGCTGTGGTACAACGAATTTGCTCTTGCCAACGTCATGTATCGTCCAGGGGACATACACTTTCCGAAAATTTGCCTGCAAAAATTGAAAATTGTATAAACATCCACTCGTTATTCGGACACAGTAAGCGAATAAAAGGCGTTAAGAAGGATAAACGAGAAGATCCCGAAGAAGAACGATCGACGCAGCGAGTCCGATTCGGGTTAAGGACGGGTCGGGTCGGGTCGGGTCGGACCGGGCCGATTTCACCGCGTCTCCCACGCCGATTGTCCGCGTGTTTCGACGTATTTTTTCCCGTGGTTCTCTACCCTCCTCTCTCTCCCTCTCTCTCTCTCTCGCGCGCGCGTGTTTATTACAAAGGCGCGTCACCAGGCCAAAGCAGAATTAATGACAGACGTCGAAGAGCAGCCGTGGAAACGCAGCCCGCGGTTTCACAATGGCACCGGGCTGCGGGTTACGACTGCGAATACCAGTTGTGCGGTGTATCGTGGTAGGAGTCGCTCGGATAATAAGGGGTTATTTCCAGTAGCCGGGACAGGAGGGTCGCGGGGGTGGCGGGGGGCCAACATGTCACCACGTTACGCGACTCGTTCCGAGCGGAATCGCGCGAGCGTCCCTTTCCTTTTCCTTTTTCGGCGGAACCGAACCGCTCTAGAAAACATCCCACTTCCAACGAATCACGTGCACTGTACCCAAATCTCCAAAAATCTGATTCACTCTCTCCGCGTCTACGAAAACCTCTAGGGACGCTGTCCGCGCGTACACTGTCTCGAAAATTCTCTTCAAGCTTCAAACCGAGATTTTGATTACATTAGATTCTCTACTAAATTCGTTATCTTCTGTTTCGGCGATAGATTCGGGGTGTTATTCACTGGGAACTCTACTCGTGAAACTTAAAAATTCGTCAACCCTTACGAATTCTATGCTGCACATTGCGCTTCTGTGCACATATTTTAATATTGTTCATAATACAATTGCTTGGAGCAAACTTCTGTAGGTGTTGTACAATCTATAATACTTCATGAAATAATGATCCCTGGGATGAGCTTTAACTCTGCAATTTTTATTACAACGATTAAATTACTTTGATTTTGAGACATTTTTGGGCACGATTGTTCGATAGTCAACGCGTTAATAGCATCGCTTTAATAAATAATTCTGATCAAGAATTTCCAAATATCCACCCACCATGGGAACAATCTTCATCAACTTCTTGTTTCTATCTGCTTCTACATCGTATTAACTTACTTTCTTCCGGATCTTTTTTATTCTTGTCCAAGAAATTGTGGAGGTCGCGAATCCAGTTGCCAACCTAATAATTCCACCAAAACTTCTCTTGCACCGTTCTATCCGGCCAGCAGGGAAACAATCTTTATTAACTTCTCGTTTTATTCTTACCCTCTGCTACTCGGTTCTACCTCACTTTCTTCCCGGTCTTTTTTATACTTGTTTATCCGGATCCGCGGCGTTCTCCGGGCGTTCGAGGCGTGTTTTCGCTCGCGAAAAGAAGCGCGAGGACAGCTCCGCTTCGCTCAGCGTCCCTCATGAAGACATTAATCGCTATGCTCGGGGAAGACGACGAAGCGACGAGAAAAAGCTCGGGCTCGTTGCCGAAGGTGGGACGACGGCCAGCTTTAACGATCGCCAGCAGCTGGCCGAGGTAGTTCACGGGATTTATCATTATTCGACCATAACTCGTTAAACGTGGTTTCTTTATCGGCGCGCAGGGATCCACGCCGTGGATCCGGCTCTTCGTTGTAAACCGCCCCGCGCGAATTTGCATGATTCGCCCCGCATAATATTTTCGCCGTCGAGTAATCCCGATATCACCGGCGATTTATCGCTGTCTCCCTCTACCACCCGCGCTGTCGGCCTGCTTCTGTCCCGAGCCTTCCCAGGGGAACGAGTCATTAAGCCTGTGGAATCATGGCTGCTGAGAATCAGCGTACGTGCTGCAGTAGGAACAGGAGTTTCTCTGCAGAGTGCTACGATTTAGCGAAAACGAATACAGTGGTCTATACGGTTCATTGATTTATTTAACAATTTTTTAAACATATTTTTTAAGGTACCACTCGTGGAGACATTAATCTATTTACCGTTTCTAATGTGGCAGCTATTTACTTGTTTAATTCCTCAAGAACTGTATACAAGAACTGTATAAATGTGCCAGAACTACCCCTACTCCCATAAATTAGCCTGTAGCTGTTCTTTCCTACGTTCTGCGTGGATCAAAAAATAGCACTGTCCGATATATGTCACTGGATTTCGAAATTCTGGGTCAAAATAGACACGGCCTTCACCGTCGGAAGGTAGGTGTCGGTGTAGGAGTAAATTTGCAGACTCGTCGGTTGTTCTATAAAAGTGGAAGTGACAATTTCCTCGCTTCAAATTGAAGATTACTTTTGTTGCAGATAGAAGAGTACTATCAACAATTTTGCTTTCATTCAATGCATCAATTTGATTTTATAATATTTTTTAGGACAGCACTGGCGTTAAGGTGTCGTCGAATTGCTCGCAGCCCCGGGACGAATGGCATATTTGAATTTTGTTTTGGGGATTTCTGGCGAGAAGAAGGGCCAAGGGCGAGGCAAGGGCCGTTTCTCAAAGGGAGAATCGGCGCGGCGAGACGTGACGCGGCCAAAGGGGCATCGGTTCGCGTTTTCCGGCCGGCGATCGGTGAAAGAGCAGATTTAAGCAGAAGCTTGCGTGGACGAGCCAGAAAATTAGCGACATCCGCATTCAGCGCTAAATCGTTCCCGTGTTCTCCTCTTCCTATTGTCGCTAGCTCCTCGACTGTGAAACTTTTGTTAAGGCCTCTCGCTCGAGGGTTTTCCGCGGTGCGCGGACCGGAGCTCGGGCTGTTTGCCCGTTTGCCTGTTCGCCCGCCTGGACCAAGCCTAAACTCCTGAAATCCTTCGGCACGCTCCGCTCGTTCGTTTATCTTTGCCTCGAAACATTTTTTCCGACCCCTCCGGGAACAAGTTTCGACGATCGAGTTCTCGAACGAAGAAATTGTCGGAACGGCGAAAATATTCCTCTCGGCGAGCAACCGGTTGTTTCGTCGGATAATAAAAGTCCAATTCTGGCAGTGTAAAATAAAAATTGCTTCAAACAGCAATTGACAATTATAGGGTTTAATAGTTCTAAAAAGTTGCAAGTAATCTTTCGATATTCTCAAATTCCTTTAACCCTTGTATCGTTTAAAGTTGCTTCCCACCTAGTTGTGTGTCATGGATGCATAAAATCCGCAGCACATAACAAATAAATACAACTCGCGGTTCACCGATGAGCAGAAACGATCAAATCTATCTTTACCGATCGGTCAGAACGATGCTAAACAAAGAGAAAGTCCGAGATGCACCGACACTCGAACAGTTATTACACAATCCATCAAGGAGGCCATAGTTTCCTCGATCCCCGCATTCCAACCGATCCCAGTAACCCTTGCGCAACACAAAATCCGGCGAGATTTCAGCGGATAAAAAACGGGGAGAAAGAGGGGTGGGGGGCAGCTGTTTCGCGGATGAAAACCGTCGCGTTGAAAATCCGATCTCGGTTTCGCTGCCCGTTAAAGGAATAAATATTTACGAGCCCGCGGGTCCCATCAGCAAATAATCAGCGCGCTCTCCTCTCCGTCGACGGGAAAAGAAACGGATAGCCGTAAGGGTGGTTCGCAGGGGGTGTTTCGAGGGTGAACGGGGGGAGGGTTGGTTTTTACGCACGAGCTACACTCCCCGATGAAGGAGGAAACATCGATCCCCCGGGGTGAGCAGCGCGCGTTCTGACACACGGACGCGACACCCACACACGCCGGTTGTCGCCGTTCCACGGTTTTCGGGGGTGGTAAGGGGGCAAGAGGGAGCAGAAGGGGGTGCACGGCCGGCGAGAACCTTCCGCATAAAGGGGGATGAAGTCTTATGGGGTTGCGTCTTTATGTGGAAGCATTCCGCGGGTTCTCATGCCGGGTTTACGAATTCTGGAAGCCCGCTGCTTGCACCCTCCCTCTCAACCCCCTCTGGAATTCTTACCCTCCCTCCCTCCCTCCCCCCAACCCTAGGTTTTCGGTCCGGCACGATAGGAAAAATACTGAAATAAAAAGACGTTCCGAGATCGCGAAAAAAAAATTGTTTGCGCTCTGGAAAATTGATTTAACATTTAACCCTTCGGTGGTATTTTAGTTTTATTCTGGTTTTATCGGAGGACCGTTACTTTTTTTATACACCCGGTACATTTGCGGACATTTTATGCTTGCGATAGGACAGGCACCGTGTAACAAAGGTTTTGTTGAACAAAGTACATTGTAGAATGTAATGAGTCCGAGCATCTTTCCTGTAACTCTTTCTGCGAGGATACGACGGTTACATGCCACAGGCTATTTAGATTTTCACGTGGTGAAAGATCGAGTACCAGGGAGATGCTTTTACAAGATAATTTACAGAAGTTTCTCATTATGATAAAACACAAGAAAGTAGAACAATGTGTATCCAAAGTTTTGGTTCCACTACATCCAGCGAATGTTCCTTCAGTGCTACTAAAAATTTAATTATTTTCAATTTCCAAGGAGGGAATGTCTCGCATCTATCAACTACATTCAGCAATACTGTTAACAGAAAAATTATAAAGAATTCGCAAACGAGTCTTCAACTTTGTTCAAACCTTTAGCCAGCAGAGATCAAACAGAATATTCTTAGACTAATATTCTAAAAAAAATATTAAAAAATATTCTTACAAAAATTCACTGATTCTTCTTCGACAGATTGTTCGACCGCAATCGTTAAACAAGCAAGAACAAAATTCACCAGAGAGCAAATCAGCAAAATAGTCTCACAGAAATATCAATGGGAAGAAAATGATTAAGGTTCGTTTTGACACACGAAAACGAGCAGAACGAACGAGCGATGGAAAGATGGCGAACGAAGAAGAACGGAGGCTAGTTTTTCTACGGGGTTGCGAGGGATATTTCGTGGCGGATCGGGGGAAGGGCACAGGGGCAGAGGAACGATCCTATTCCGGCGCCAGGTCTGGCAAAACGTCGAAACAAAACGAGACCGAGGTTCCCGCGTGGGCAGCTGTGGTCAGCCAGCGAACGGAGGAGGTCTCGGGGCTCTCTAGTAGGTGGCCCGTGATCCTATTGGCTTTGGATACCTAATCACTGTTACACGGGAATTAATAATGCCTGCGGTTTCTCGGTTTTTCGCAGCGTCACTCAGCCCTGAAATCGTCTATCCGAGATGATTGAGACGTCCAGTGAACCGCTTTCCGGTTTCAACGATCACGGTTCATGGTTTCGGGATGCTGGGAGCTGATGGGACAATTTTAACATTGAAATTGTTCATTGAACTCTCCAACTTTTACCTAGAGCAGCTTAGTCGACGGCGATTTCTTTCAACGTTGGGTTCAATTTAGTAAAGTGATTTAATTTCTCACGATTTCTATAATTTAGTTTACGTTTTATTATCTGACAGGTTGTAAAATTCAAATAACCAGGTTAGCTGGTCAAAAAATTCACGATAAATTTGTTCAGCTAATTAAAATTGTATCCACAACAGGACCGTATCTAGATGTTCCAAACAACTTTGGTTCTCCTATCTGAACGAGGATAAAAATTTCTGAAGAAAATCTTCCACTAAAAATTAGCTAAGCTACTCAAAGGAAAAACCAAATAATTAAGCATTTTGCTTAACTACAAATCTATGGTGGACCTGCAGAGCATTCTTAGGAAACGACGGTAACAGGTATGGTTAATTCAAGGGTTAAACAGGATTTGCTCGATCAGGCCTTTTCCCACAAATCGGTTCGAGGGTCAAAAATATTTCCAGCGTGATCGCCCCGCTCCGAGCTCGCATCCAGGGGGTGGCTTTTGTATCTGGGCGGGGTGTACAATGAGTCACGGTAATATTCGCGCCACCCCTCTGCTCTCGAACGATCGCTTTGGTTCGGGACTGGCGTGATGGAGGCGCCACCGACAGGACACCCTGTCACCGGAGACTATCACCTACGGTCCTATATCGTCGGTTTCGGCATCTCTCTCTCTCTCTCTCTCTCTCTCTTTCGATTTTCCGAATCTAGCTCCCGGAAGCTGGAAGCTTCTCAAGTGTCAGATTGCCAGGGAGAGATACGTCGGATTCTCCTGGAAGCCTGTATCCTCCTCTATGATCCCCTAGATAGAAGCTGGCTTCTTTGCTGGGAACGTTGCTTTGTTATTTGCAGAAGCTGCTCGCGTACCTCTTTGAAATTCGGCACACTGTCCAAATACCTAATTGAGAAATTCGCGGGACAAATATCTAATTAAGTTGTTCGTAGAATCGATTTCCTTCCGAATTTTCCGGAGATTTTATAAACACGAAATTGCTCGTACGCAGAGTTGTGTGCAGATTTTATGCATTTATGATAAAAATGAGAAGGTACAACTTAATGCAGTGGACGCGTTAAAAGCTCCAGCTAATTAAAATGATTAAAGAAAGATAGAAGCCTCTGTTTGGCCTCTGTTCATTGCAATAGATGCACACAATTTTCATGGAACATAAAATACAACGAACACGAAACGAATATACAGTCGAGTCAGAAAGTAAGTTAACGACTGGTGTATGCAGGCAAATGAATATGACATGTCTTTAATCTTTAATAATGATAATATATGTTTTACTAACATATTTGTTTATTTCCTTACACCTCCTAAATAAAAACAATACAATAACTTGATTTTATTCATCATATTCATTGCCTACATATCACCAAATGTTAACTTACTTTCCGACTCGACTGTACATTGTTCACAGCCTATGAAAATTATTAAGAGGAACAATCAATTTTTAAGGAACCCCTATTTCTTGTGATTGGCACAGACAGTTTTTATTATATTTAAAAGTCTGCAGGCTAGTTACATCGACTAGGACATTTCTGCGCTTTTTGTTGAAAGTTCGAGAATGACAGTGAGCATCGAGTGCCATTCAATTTCAGGGATGATAATCCCCAGGTCTCCAGCCCGAGAAATCCTGGCTGAGAAGACACACATCGCGTAAAATCGTTGCGTGACCCACATGTGGATGGCACCGTGAACGCATTGATAGTTCGAAGGGTTTCCAGGAGCAGGGACGAGGTTGATCCTTCAGGGAAAGGCTGATCCTAGACTTTCCCGGTGCAGATATCCGCGGCACGGCAGCTCCCCTCGATCTCCCCGTGGTTTCTATCCGAGCACGGAGTTTTTTTTACTCGCTTATGGCTGTCAGGAGCCCCGGGCATGGCGCCACCATACGCGAGGAGGGAAAAGAGAGGCCCCCGTAGCCTCGGTTCGCGTCGGGAACGAGAACGAACGAACGGACGAAAGTGCGCGCTTGCTGGTCCTTTTTGTAAAAATAAAATGGCGGACGCGCCGAGCGACGACGTTCGCAGGGGACGAAGAAAACGGCGAAGAAGAAGAAGACGAAGAAGAAGAAGAAGAAGAAGAAGAAGAGGAGAGAGGAAGGAACTGGCCGTAGCGGCGGGAGTGGCGGCGAACGAAGAGGAACAGAGAGGAACGGGAGAGGACCACCGGAGAGCCGTTCTGCGATTAGACTTACAAAACAAACGGCCCGCCGGTCCGGACCGCGCAGACCAATGGCGTAGCACGCTGATCCCGACAAGGGACACGAGATAATTGGATCAAGACCCAGCGAGAGACCGCGTCCCGTAAGATCGTCTCGTAATTTTTCGATCGGACCCAAGGTCGACGACCTTGACTCCGCCAAGACAATCCGCGCAAACCTCGCGAGAGCCTCCTCTCCCGAATGACGATGATGCGACGTCCGCGTCACCGAACCCGCTCCGTTACCTCGAAATCGAGACCGAACGATGGCATTAGCTTCCGCTTCTTCGCCGAATGCTTCTTTGCTGGACCTCTGGAATCCCTTGGGAACCAGCTCGCGAAATGTCGATGCGTCTGGAATCGTGAAGCTAACGGAGGACGCGATTCTTTCTGTTCATTCTCTATTCAGCACTTAGACGGTGCGAATTTAATTTTATGGAACTCGAACGAAGAGAATACCCTAGGCTTAGACTAAAAGATTTCTTACGGTAGAAATAAAATAGAAATTAATTTCCACTGATATGCACGCTTTCTTGTACTTTACAAATGTCCATAAACATCGGTTTAATTATCACAAAGATGACAGTCTCTGATTCCGCTTGGACGGAACATCAATTTTTTAAATATATTATATTTGTATTTCTCACCTAGAGCCATTGGTCTTTTTACAGCACCCAATTGCACAGCTTTGAAATTCGTTAGCAGGAACAGCTCCCTTAACACTAGAAAGACGGGAGCTTAGTATATACCTATATTGCCTGAAAGCAGTCAAAATGACTGCATTGTGAAAAAATAACTAATGCGCAAAGAAATTTGTTTAACAGTAATTTTTAATATATTTTATATCACTTACAGTCATATAACAAGTTATTAATAAGTATTAGCAATACTTGCTTAGGCAATCTAGTGTTAAAATACTGGGTCAAAGTGGGCCCGGGTCTCGCCATCCAAGTGTTGAAATAGTTTCCAGCAAAGTTGCCTAACCCCTGTGATCCCAGGTTGAATCGTACAATCGAAATAATGTCAAGACAAGAGCAACATCAGCTCATTAGCGACAATTTTCTTACCACCCTGACCGCTCACGAGCATACTCTGAATATAAACTTTGATAGCGGTATATAGGTCTTCGTAATTCGAGCTTGGATTGGCGGAACGTAACCTGGCATTCAAACGAGGAAAAGTCTTTGACTGCGCGGACTGGTTCCGGCTCGAAATCGCCAGTTACCAAGGTGTTATGTTTTCCTCGAACACGAAACGCGCACCCTTTTGATAAAATGAGCTCACGGCTCAGAACGGAAGAATTACACGACCATAAGCAGACTGCGGATTCCCGTGCGAAATAAACATCGTCTTCATTCATTACAACACGCGCTAGACATTTAGTTCCTTAACGCTAGTTCTACGGGTCTAGGTCTAGGTGCTAATGTTTTTACGATCATTGAGATTCTGAGGATCTACGTGGAAT
Organism: Seladonia tumulorum; assembly: GCA_913789895.3. Lineage (NCBI taxonomy): Eukaryota > Metazoa > Arthropoda > Insecta > Hymenoptera > Halictidae > Seladonia > Seladonia tumulorum. Next base: position 1,895,442 of record OU565266.1, on the reverse strand, counting down.
ACTCTGCAAATTTATTTCTTTGGGCGCATATTATTTAAAAAATGGCTAAAAACTTGGACAGACACGTTCCTCTTATTTTTATAAATTAATGTAAATTACTCACTTTTTAGTGCCACAATTAATCAGTGATACAATCACTGTACAGTCACTGTTTTTCAGTGATACAATTTTTTAACCCTTTGCACTCGAAGCTATTTTAACTCCAAAATGAAACATTTCTTCCGATCTAGAATATTGCCCTTCTATATATATTTTTTTCGTGCTACATACATACGAAAATGAATAAACTTACTCGTACAATATACAATATCATAATGTAAAAAATATTCTGAATAATGATACAGCAATTTTTAGTGGTGCCTTACAAACACCATTCGAGTGCTGAGGGTTAAATTCTCTAAATAGTTTTTCCGTTCTGCGTCGGATCTCTTATCACGAACGTCAGATAAATCGTAAGCGTGAGTAACAGTCTTGCAGATATCGCAAGTACGAGTGGCCAAGAACATTAGACGATTGCAAATCCAGCTTCCGCGTTTCGATCATCCCCCAGTCGTCCACATATTATTAGGTCAGCTCGTTAGCTGATAATGCGATACCGGCACCAGGTTTCGATTGATAAGGGCGGAGAAAGAGGAACGTTTCCGAGACGGAAAAAGGAGTTCAGCATCGTTGGTCCCGGTGGTCCGGGTATCGCTTGGAAGGTGGCTCTCTCGACGACGCCGCTCGACGACGTCGTGCACACGCGGAGAGGGTGGAGGAGCAGGGTGTCCACCTCCTGGAAACGTGTACTAGCCTCTACCCTCTATTGATCGAACCGGCCTGGGCTCCACTGGAGTGGACTGGACACAACCCCTAACCCATCTCGGGGTGGCGCGCGTGTGGAGACCACCCGGACACACACACACGCCCGTGAACGTTCACACGTGCACGCGAACACACAACCATAAGCCCGCCGGCCAAAAGACGGCGAAAACGGCTCGAGGCGGCTATTCCATCCCCCGGGGGCGGCTGGATACTTGGACGTGCGGCCGCCGGACTTCCCGTGAATCCTCGCGCGCGCACGCGGCTTTATCGGACACCGGGTATTGAGCGAAGGTGATCGTCTGGAAGCACGATAATATATCAAATCCTCCAGGGACGATCCCTCCGAAATCGTACGAATTTCTACACCTGGTAAATTCCACTATTTATCAATTCCATTCTTTCATTATCTAGCTAGGTACAGTGAATTCTCGATATATGTCCACAAGATAAGTCTTCCCAGTGACGTATATCGTCCAGGAGATACTATTCTTTGATCCACGTAGAAAAGCACAGCGAAGCTCTATGGGCCTCAATTCCACGACGTTTATCGAAATTTTATAGAAATACAAAGTTTATAGGAATCACTGTACTCAGCTTTTCCACTCGGAGCTGTTTAACACTAGAACTACCGAGCCTTAAACGTGACTCAGTCTTATCCCTTTATGATAACAGCAAGATTGAATTTGCTCAGGTTTCATACGATTTTTATGGTAACATGTACTCCAAGGGGAAGAGATATATTAAAAAATTTCTCGTGAGAACGTTTTCATAGTTTGACTAATCGTGAAAGGAGAAATCATCTACCAGGTCATTTTGCCTGGTGCGGTAGTTCTAGTGTTAACCCCCGATACCCCTAGGTCTCTATTAGTCTTTGAAATCTTGTGTAGATTCTTTTTGAGAGGTAGCAAAATTGTCAGAGATTTCTGCTTTCTTAGATAGTTCGACTGCGGATCTTTATGGGAAATAAGAATCGTTGAACAGAAGACTTCTGGGAGCGTTGAATTGATGGTTCGAAAAGCGTTTGATTTGGGTATCGGTGAAAATTCGGTGGTCACGCGACAAGTAGGGAATTTCAATCCCAGCAGCTCGTCAGGCCGATTAATCGACCGATCGATTTCCCCGAAGCCTGGAAATTCGTCGTGCTCGCCGCCATCCGCCACGCGCCAAACCCCCCCCCCCTCCCACACCGGTCCCCCGATTCGCGTGACAATTGCAGTTATAATGCGAAATCGTTGACAGTTCCATTAACTATCGGAGCCGGGGCCGCGTTATTACCACCTTGTTTGTCTTTTTCGTGCTCGATCGCGCGCGATTGAAACTCGCCGGGCTGCTGGCCAGCAAATCGGCAACGATCATAATCTGTCGAGGGCCCGACGCGAATGATAAGCACTTTTTTAACGGAATATCGCTCCGTCACGTCACCAGTTCGCCCGCGACGCAATCTCGGCCGATCGATTCGCTATTTCACGAATCACGTCTTGCTCGCTCTAATTTTTCCTATGGATAACAATTCTGCCCTTTCATACCGCCTATAGCAGTCGTTATAAACTGTCTGAACTTTAAAGTTTTGAAGGGTAGATCGAACAGAAATATTTCCGGAAGAATTTTCCGTAACGCGAACACGATATTTAATAACTTTCACCGGAATACACGCTTCACAGATCGCGTTACCGGACATTACGGTTACGACAAAAATTAGTAGGTGTAATTTCGAACGGTAGAAACATTAGAAACATTTTAAAATACTGTCACATTATTTTCAACCTATCAACACCAAGCCCACCACAGTTTTATATTTCGTAAGTGCCGAAATTATAAAGATTCTTTTATGGAAAATAACGGAGTCTTGTCCGAGCATCTATTTATTACATTTAAAATTACGATCTCGGTAGTGTGGTTTATAAGACGAAGAAAATTAATTTTTATCTCGCTCCAGGTTGTTGCAATTCGAGTGGAAAATTTTTCTTTTGCACAAAGATCTGGTCGCTACAAAACATACTTACTTAAATCTACGAAAACCAAAAGACCGTATTCAAGAGAAACAGGCATTTTAATCGATTCGAATGAGAACGAATTTCCAAATTAAGCGAGAACAGTCGAAAGATTTATAAGATCCAGGTTCCTCGAGATCGAAAAGTGCTCGAACTTTCAAACCAAGGACTATTCGTTTCCGAAAAAAGTTTCCGAGGCAATCGAAGCTTCTGTAAGCTCGAGAAATTCTAAATTTTCGAGAAAAGGTTCGCGAGTTCGATTTCGTTCGGCGCTGAATCATCGGAAATCGCGGCGAGATCGAACAGCGGGCCACCCATGCGTTGCCGGCCCGAGCCTAAGCGCTGAACGCCGGCACGTAAGATAATGCTCGGTGCAGGCCCGTTACACAATGTAAGATATCTGCTCGGCCGTGATTTTTTCGCGTGTCCGCGCCAGGAGGATCTCGAGCGTGAGCGAGCGGCCTGATCGAGTCGTGGCCGGATAGAGATATTTAGATTGCCGATCGGGATACACTCGTAATGGAGCTACTTAGCTTACGAACGATTTTCTAAAGCCGATCGTCTGCGATTTCCCCTCGGCTTGATCCGCGAACCGATTTTTATTCGATCCTTTGCTTTCGAAACTGCTCGCTCTCTCTCTCGTTTGCTCCTGTTTGAAGAAGCTTCAGCTGAGATAGTTTTATCTTGTACTCGACCTGCTTGGAAAAAGATCCTTTCCTGTGGGAGTAGGTCGGGTTTGATTGAGTTTGAGGGTGCACGCGCAAACCAGGTTCATTTTGATCGAGATGCAAACAGGCTAAGGATTAATTGAAATAGATTTAATTGCGAGATCCTTCAATTTGGTTCAAGTTTGACTGCGATTGACGGCGAAGAAGATCCGTGTGATCGAGGAATTTCCAGCAAGTTGTATATGGAAATATGAAGACAATAAGTGGCCCGGATAGGTGCAACTGGTAATGTTCCGATTCCATTCAGGTCTAATCGAGACCGGCGTCGTAGGAGGGTGTTTGACCAGGTTTTAAAGTGAAATATCGAAACGAATCGGCTCGAGCGTATCAAGTACGATATTAAACAATAACAAGGTGAGAGAGAGAGAAAGAGAGAGAGAGAGAGAGCAACGACAGGGAACACTCCGTTAATCTACACGGACACGTTCGCGATCCCGAACGATTATCCGCGTTGTAAGATATCGTTATCGTTCGAACCGGTATTCGAATAGATCGCCGGCGGCGCTGCCACGGCTACCATACGCCATACAACTGTCCATAATGAACCATTCGAGTGCTCGTGATACGAGTGTCGTGACTACAGCCGCTAATATTTAAACAAGAAAGTCACCGGGACTCCGAGCTGTCCCCTGCCCCGTGCTCAACCTTCGATTTATCGTCCATTATAGTACCCGGGATCGATCATTTCTCCTCCACCCAACCGGCGCTCGTTTCTCCAGGAATTTTCCCGGCAGGAACCCCACGACAACCGTTCGACTCTTCGTTCACGCATGGTTCCACGTTTTTACCTTCGTCCGAACATGATTCTTTCGCTGCTCGTCCATTCGCTGTGCCATTAGAGTTGCTAATTAATAGACTGCGGTGAGAGAGCACTTGGATTATATGCATTTCTATCAAAATTCAGATCAAGTTTCATAAAACTTCACTCTCGAATTTCTTTCTTTGCAATATTTATTTTCTTTTATATTTATTTTTAATCCCCTAATAAGCTGGTCAAAGCTATCTTTCGGTGCAATAAATATTGCCAGGCGAATCTCAGTTTTATTACTCCATCGCATAGTCATCACCAGTCTCTGAAATTGTCCCCCAACGATCGCCTGATTTATTTTTCGTACAAATTACGCGATCTTTCTTCGAACAAGGTCCCGAGGTCTCCGAAAGTGGGGCACAAACTTTTGCAATCATACAGTATTAAGATTCATCGGTATGCTATATCCGCGGGATATGTTACTGCTTAGGTACAAAACAGTGAGAATATACCGGCACTGGTACATCATTTCCAGCTTGCAAAATTTATCGAGAAATGCAACGAATTTTTATTAAACTGTCGTTTTCGTCAACTTATGTAGAAAATTGATGTCCCCCTTTCAGAAAATTTCTAGTTCCCGGATTATTCGAATTATCGATTGATGAATATTCATGGAACGTCTGTTTTCAGTGATCGATGCAGGCTTTTATTATTTTTTTGTTTGCGGTTTGCTTGGAGCTCGCGCCGTCTCCGGTCTCTCTCGAAGACGTGATTCGCGTGGTCGCGTGTGCAGCTCGGTTCGCTTATAATTAAACGAGCCGTGGAATTTCACGTGGCAGCGTGCGACACAGCTCGGCCAATCGTCGCGGCCGTCGCGCGGGAACGAGTCTTTATTCCCTCGGCGACGGAAACGTTGAAATTCAGGGACGAGCCCGACAAGCAGCGAGCTCTATTTTCGCCGGGCGTGCCGGCTTAATGGTGGCTGCGAGTCCTGTCGTCACGTAACCCGCCCGCTGCATTGTTATTCAACAAATTAACCCGTAGTCCCGTCGCACGCGCGTCGCCATCTTGCGCTTTCTCGGCGAGGCAGCCTGCGCCTCGCTCTCGAAAACGAACGAATCTTTAAACAAAAGACATACATTTTTCCGGGCGAACTATCTCGGAAACAGCTTCGAAATTCATTCCTTCGACACATTGTTCTCCGTCCTCTTCAACCTGCAAGCATTTATCGCTTCCGGAAGCTTCAAAATTATTGTTTGGACCCTTGCACTATAATATCAGGCTCGAGATAGAGACCTCGGACAGAATGTGCTGAATACGTATTAATCTGCTTTAAATTCAAATGAAATTCTGTTCGATCCTGCAAATCTGAGCCAATTTAATCCTTAGCACTCGAACGGCGACTGTAAGGCATTATTCAAAATATTTTTTGTATTATTAAATTTGTATTTAATAAATTACTAAACCTTTCAGTACTGTACGAGTGAATTGCACCATTTTCGTATGTATAGTATGGAAAAATATATACAGGGTCATCCGTTTTTAAACGGCCAAACGTCAACCAGCTATAGAGGACCCCAAATGAAACAACTTTCACCCCTAACACTTTTTTTGATTCGGTCTTGATTTTTAGATAATTGCAAAAACCCGTCATTTTTTGCGTTCACTTAAGATTAAATATATTAGGACTGCAATTATGTATCTTGATGATTTTTCCTTTGTTTGGTTTAAAATAAATAGGGGCATCTTTTTTATTAAGTCAACTTTTTTGTATGACCTTCGGATCTTGGTTTTTTTGACATGGGGCATCTCTATAGCTGGTTGACGTTTGGCCGTTTAAAAACGGATGACCCTGTATAGAAGGGAAATGTTCTAGGTCGGAGGGAATGTTTAGAGTTAAAATGGCTTCGCAAAGTGCAAAGGGTCTCTCCTCTGGTACGAGCACGAATGATTTAATCAAATTGTTAGCTGCCACGTGTTCATAGAAAACGAAAGTTTACGCGTTAACGAAGCTCCGGCGAGACAGTGCAATCAGTTTCTTCGAGGTCCCGGTCCGTTTCCATTGGGTCGAGCGTCGAGGGTCCGTCGTCATGGTCCACAGTCCTCGAAAACAAGGATCGATCACTCCCGAAGGGTAACTCGATTCAATAACGTCTACGTCGGCCACAGGACAATATTGTTTCACCAAGTTGGCCCGAATTTCCGGCGTGCCTGTGCGCGTAACTTCGTACGCCGGTGCTGTGCTGCAACCTTGTTTATTCCGTGTCGTGGGTGCACTTTGTGCCCGCGTACCGTGTCCTGCCACGCAAATTCGATAACAGCCCCACACGCCGATCGATCCCATCAACGGATTCGATAATGGCTCCCGGCTCGATCGCTCGAGGTACCTGCGCGACATTTACGCCGCCCTGGAAAACAACTCGATACGGTCGACTCGAAGAAAATCGAGAAACATCGATCCTGTGACGCACCATCATTTTTCTGTGGATGAACGTGCTGAAATAGCATTATTTTTAGGTTACTAACGCTAGGATTACGGGGCACTAAATATGCCTACTTAGGATTTTTATACGCAATAAAAAATGTCTGCGCCAATTACGAGAAAAGAGTCACATTAAAATTGATTCTTAGCACTTAGGTTTAGGGGGCACTAAATATGCCTATTCTACATTGCTTTGTAAAAATTAACGAAATTGTATCTCTCTAAATTTCTTTTACAATATATACCCAAGGAAACAAATTTGTAGAATAATTTCTCATTCGTGCACCTTTACAATTTCGATAATTGCGAACGGAGAATTCTAGAACCCGTCATTTTGTCCGGTCCCGTAAACCTAGTGTTAAAATTGTTAATGAAAGAAAGTATTTATTGACGTGGAAATTTTTGCTTAAAAATCTGGAGTCCAGCGTCGATCTCGAAGACCTCGATGGACCGAGTTATCCCAATGGAAAAATGTTTCTCGATAAAATTGGCTATAATTCTGAATTAAATTGTAGCAAATTTTAGATTAACAAAATGCTCTTCACAGGCCCTCGGATCACCGTGTCTAGGTAGGTAGACCAAGGGTAGAGAATCTCGCAGGATCCAGCGAGGAGAGCCAGCCTCGAGGTGGAGGTCGAGGAAAAAGTGCAGCGCGGAAAAAAAACCGAACCAGAGGGTTGTAAAGCACCCTCGGAGCGTGTTCCGGTGTGAGCCGGAGCTAGCTAGAGCCGTATAGGAACGGGTAGGGGGGTAGGGGGTTGTAGGAGAGAAGAGAAAAAAGACCGTTGTACACACGAGAGTGACTAATTCTCGGCGGAGCATCGAGGGAGAGAGAGAGAGAGGGGGGGGAGGCGGAGAAGAAGAAGAAGAAGAAGAAGGCGGGGGAGTTCGGGGGGTTGTTCTTGGGGGATGGTTCTTAGGGGGTTCGGGGGCCGGTGACACGCAAGCCACGAGCTCCGTCGTGGTCTCCTCCCATAGTAATTCCTTCCCGGGAAAAGTGACGTTGTTCAGCAACCCCAAGACCGCATGAAATACGCGAGGGGGTGCGGCACGCGCGCGGCTACAGCCCCGCGAGAGCGTATCCGGGGGTGAGTTTTGTCCGTGTTCGTGCGTGCCGCGGCACTCGGATCCTTCCAAAGGAATGGAAGATGCTAGGCGTCCCTTCGAGGCGCCTTTCCCGTCATCTATCACCCCCCGTAATGTCGCGCGCGGGGGTTGGAACACGGGGTGAAAGAGGAACGACGAGAGAGAAAGAGAGAGAGAGAGAGAGAGAAAGAGGAGCAGATATCTCGGAGTCACGGGGTCGTGAGTCGACCGGGGAGAAGTTATCAGAGCGTGGAGGGCAGTCGGTGGATGAGGAGACGACGACGGCCCTGAAGAAGCTCTGCGCGAGCCCGTCGAGCAGAGGCCCGCGGCTCGAGCACCAGATTAAGGGTCTCGTTATATGCTCCGTTGAAATCACGACGACGCTGATTCCTCGGAGGCGGTAAGTCGGACGGGAAGAGCGCCGACGAGCCAGCTGCTTTCTCACAAATTAAATCACACTCCCCCCGGGGCCCCACCCCCGCGAGCTTATTTGACGCTTCGATAGATGGCCGATCGCTATTTCCTCGATTCGAGCAATGCGCTCCTCTGAAGCCTCCTGCGATCGGTAGTCGACGATTTTGCTGCGGAAAATACCTTGGGGATTTTACTACAGACAAGAATTTCCTCCTTCTAGCTTTTCTTAATGAGCAACTACAGGATAATGAGCTAGTGGACCTGAAGCCAGCACTGCTACTAGCACATTACACTAGGTATTGAAATTCAAAGTACGATAATCGCGGCCTGTACGTGTTAGGGGTACAGATACATGCGATAAGAAATTAATAGACTACGGATTTATACAAAATTTAGCAAGATTTAGAACAGTAACAACCATATCTTTCTTTCCTTCTTTAACCCTTTGCACTCGAAGCTGTTTTAACTCCAAAACGAAACATTTCTTTCGACCAAGAATGTTTCCCTTCAATATATTTTTTTTTTTTCATAGTATACATATGAAAGAGAGGTGCAATTTACTCGTACAATATTGAAGTGTTTAGTAATTTATTAGACACAAATAAATTTAATAATGTAAAAAATATTTTGAATAATGATACAGCAATTTTTAGTGGCGCCTTGCAGTCGCCATTCGAGTGCTAAGGGTTAACTATCTCAGTAGATTGAAAATATATTAAAATTTTTTTTAATGTTTCTAGTGTTACAAATTGCAGCAACTTGTTTTTGTCATAACCGCCTAAAATCGGCAGTCTAGTAATTTTCAACTTGAATATAAAATATACTGTAACATTGCGAAGTAGTACCAAAGGCGTCAGATTTCCTCAAGAACTCTGCCTGTCTGAACGGATTGTCTCGGCTACACTTAAGTGTCGGTAAAGAGACCGATGTCGATTTTTATCCGAAGATTGTTAACCATGACTACCTCAATTGTATGACGGTTGTACGAACCTCGCAAGATCTCGATAACTTCACCAAGAAAAAAAAATGAAACTACGGTGGCTTGCTCGGTTTTTCCATCGGGTGTTCTCAATTTCACAGAACAGGTTTCGGTCTAGGTCGTGCGAATCTGCTCGGAAGAATTCCTGAAACGGCCGAGTACACGGACAAGCGTTGTTCGAAGGCCGCAAAACAACCGTGTCTGTCGAAACAACCGCGTGTCCTGCGGGAAGAATGGGTTTACAGGGTTTCTGTCAGGTTTTCCTGGCCGGGGCGATGCTTGAAAGTCCGTGACAGCGGCCCAACGACCGTTAGAGGCGTAGATATACAACGTACACGCGGCACGGGCCCTCGACCAGGTCGTTGACGGACAACGATGTTCCCGTGGACGGAGGACGAGGGTTTGGCAACACGTTAATGAGCCTGAAACAAAAGAATCTGCCGTTCCCGAGGCGGAAACCCCGCGGAGCCGAGGATCTACGGGGGGTTGGTGGCGCCATCGGCTGTCATCACGTGTCGAACGCTCGGCTATGATATCCAGGTAGGCTCCAACCCCAAAGGAGCGAGCGTACCACCCTTTCCTCGAGGCCGACTCTCCTCGAGGCCTGGAAATACCGGACACCGAGGCACAGGTCTGTGTGTCCTCCTCCCGGAGAGATCTCCGGGTCAGATAAGCCTAATGTTCGCGTCCCGTTAATACCTCGAGCAGTTCGGGTTCTCTCTCTTTAACCCTTCGAACTCTCTCCCCGCTGCCCCCGTGGCCAACCCTACTCCACGGACGTTAATTATTTCGGTAAACGAGGGTGGAGTCGTTCGTTCGCCCTTGTCCTCGACGCACGACACCGAGCCCTGCTGGCCAGCCAGATCTTGTTGCGTGTATCGATACCGGTCGCTCGACGACGATCGCGGGGGTGGACGCTTATTAAGTGACCGCTAACAACGCCAGATTACATCGGAAATGGTCGCGCGGACCGAGATCCGGACGGAACTTTCCTCGAATGGCGATGCCGTTACACATCCCCGGTCATATTTTCCCGTTAAATCGAGGGCAGAGGGTCAACTGGTGCCAACAACGACTTGTTATGGCGCAACGAGTTGTTTTTGGACCTTGTAAATTGCACAAAATTAAATATATGATATATTAAAAAAATTAATTTTCTGTCCAAGCGGAATCAGATACTGTCATATCTTTGTTTATGGAAATTTCTGAAATACAAGAAAGCATGTATATCAGAGAAAATGAATTTTTACCCATTCAATTATTTTCGAGACTTCTCATCCGAGATTCTCCTCCCCTAATAATCGTTAATTCGTATACCAAAGGCTAGATTTTTCGGTGAAGTGCATCCTAGCTTTAACACTTTACCGACCGCTAGCGGTTCAACAGTATACATACATCCGACTAGCCGCTCAGGCGCAGATTCAAAATTAAATAAAAATGTGGGAGCTTACAACACAATTGACGCAACTGAGCAACGTACCTCATTGTCAGTACTAAATAACAAAACACTGTTCATATAACGATAAAGATTGTTTATCGCGATTGTTTATCGATTGTTTATATTATTAGGCTCTCGGTCGGTAAGCGTTGGCGACAAAAAGCCTATTAATAGGCTACCGGTCGGTAATGTGTTAATATTCTTCTCTGCTCGAATACGAGAGCCACTTGGCCACGCCCATTTAGGACACTTAGGTTTCCTATTGGAAGATCAGAGGGCTCACCGGTTCGAAATCGCTCCGACGGGCAATTCGGGGCGCCGGTTGGCCTCGGAGTGCCAGGGCGCCGATCGTTCGGGATTTCGGCGATCGGCTGGGCAAAAAGGGCCCGAGGTCCCTGGTTCGGAAAGCTGTCGCGCGTATTCCCGGTCGGTAGAAGGAGGACGTGCATGCGCGTCCCAGCCAATCTGCTTAAGACATCTCGGTTCGGCGGCGGCTTGCAACTGTCCGACGGTCGCGAGGTGCACCGTTGCACCGCGGCCGGACAATAGTTTGCCGGTCGGCGATCCGCCGGTGTGCATCGGTATGCGCCGGACCACACACGCCGGCGCCATACCCGCACACCGAAACCGGCGGGTGAACATACGAGCGATGTAAACGTATTTCAAACACCAGCCTACGTGGAAACGATAAATAAACTATAACTAACCGCCCTCGGACCCGGTGACAGGTGAATGGTGAATCCTCTTGTTAGCCACGCCGGGAGAGGCCGCGGGGGTGGGGGGAGGATGGGAGCCGGCCGAGCGGAGCCGAGAGTGGTGGGCCGAGAGAGGAGAACGAGAGCCGAGCGGAGCCGAGCGCGCCAGTTTCACGGAGCCTGGGCCCAGCGGGCTCGGCCGCCGCCGCCGCCGCCGCCGCTGCGGGCCCAGCCTTTATGCGTGCCAGCTAAGCCGTCGAGATATTGCGCCACGGTGGGGGCCAGGGGGAGGGGGCCACCGTGTCGGGCCCCGAGCGGGATTATCGATGTAAGTCACCGAGAACAAAGGGCAGAGCCTACTCGTCGCCCTGACGGAATAAATCCGCGCGTGATCGGGGACCAGCCTACGCGGACCCAGCCTCTTTGCTAGCCGGTCCCAACGACAAATCGATTCTTTCTTTCGTCGTCCGGAGAAGCCTGCAGCTATCTTTAAATTCGCACAGAGAGTTCATCGATTTTAGGGTACAATCATGCATTTTCCGAGCAACTAGTGGGACCCAATCTTGGGGCCTCCGGGAGCCGAGCAACGGTAACTGGTCACTGTTACCCATTCGCGTATGTCATAAAATAGAGTGCAGTAGATTTTATCATCTTTGCAAGATTTATTTGCTACATTAAGTCATAATTGAACCGGAACCATCGGCCGACTGTTAATCTAGTACGATCCGCAATTACTATCCACTCGCAGCAATGCTGCAAATATTTACCTCTCTCGAAACTACCTGAGCTCCGCTCTTCTATTGTCGGGCCACGGTATCCATGACAGGGTTCCGAAATGGCCGAGGACACTACGCCGCTAACAGCATTAGCTTGCGGCGTAGTTTTTCTAGGTCGAGCGACTGAGCGGCAGAAATGAAGGGGTGCACGACGCGTTTAACGCACAAAGGCAGGCCCGAACAGGCCTCCTAGGTCGGACCCGATCGATCCCGTAGGAGAGCATCGCTGGACAAATTTTAAGCCGGAAGATTCGTTACCGAGCTCTCTTCCGCTATCAACGAGGAAACGAACCAAGTACAGACACCAGATTAGAAGCAACAATCGCGATTCGAGTGGTCGCTCCAGCGAGCCGGAAGCCTGGAAAACAGAGACGGATAAAGGAGGGCTCTCGAAAGTCCGAGAGACTAGTTCCTTCTAATTCCTCTTCCGGAAAGTTACACGGATGATCCGTGGGCCAGCCGGGCCCATTGTCTGTCGCAGGGATTTGCGAAATTCGAATAACGAGCCACGGTCTAGGTGGACCGAGCGCCGGTCACGACAATAGTAATGGATACGTTTAATCCAATTTCGGGGAGGGACGACGGTCAGGCCCCCGGGGGCCCAGCCTCGACAATGACGCGGCACAGACCCGGGCGGGGCCGTGACAATGTCGAGAAATATTGGATAAGCGTGACGGACCCATGGGACCCCGTAGCCGCCAGGTAGGAAGACGGGCGACACGCTTAACCAATTTCGGCCTGAATGGGGCCCAAATTTGCTTAAAATTAGGCCTACTCTAAGACGACCGGCTACGCTTGCCTCTCGCTATCTTCTTGCTTGCTTGATCAGCGCTGTTTGCTCGGCCATTGTCGCGGAAATCGAGCAAACGACGGGACCATTGCCGGGCCCCTTTTGTCCACGGATCAGCGTCCGCGAAATCCTGTTCGGGAAACAGAGACAACAATAACAACACTGGAGAATGAACATAACGAAGCGGTCTGGTAACTTCTCAACGGGACGGCGAATCTTGATGCTCGTTTAGCAAGATTTTTAGCCATCCTAGAAGAAGAAGAAGAAGAAGGGGCCCTAGAAAATGGTTGCATCCAAGATTCCGCCATAGTCTTCGGGACAGTCTACCTACATCGACGAATGTGTATGCAAGAATTTTGACAAGTGAATCAGATCTTTACATGATTAAATTCATTATTTGAAAAGGCAATTTTTCGGAGATGGACAAGAGGCTGCAAATTCGAGTGCAGTCGCTTACGGTGCATCTCGTGACTGAAATTCTGTGTGCAGGCACCGGGGCCCGTGGCCACCGAGTGCGCGGTTTATCGCAGCGCTCCTGGAGCCGTTCGCGCAATATACGTCCGCCGTCAGGCCAATCAGCCATAAAGAAGCGCACGCATGAGGACGCGACATCACCATAATCATCGGGAACGGGCGCTAGCCAGAAAAACGAACGTCGACGGGAACGAGAGAGCGACGGGCATAGACTGCGAATGATCGAAGAAGGAGACGAAGAAGAAGAAGAAGAGGCAGAGAGGTAAAGGAGGCAACGAGTTCGGTTGGAGGGGACGGAACAGCGAGAGATCAAAGGAGAGCCGGTCCCCCGAACGAGAAGAGAGTCCTCCGGGAGGGAAATAGGAAGAGAGAAGAACGAGTCCGCTCGAGAGGGCACCGGTTGCTGGCGATATTTTAACGGAGGACTTGCTCTCGGCCTAGACAAAAAGCGTCGCCGGGTCCTGGAATAGAGACGATAGGCGAAAACCGGCCTTAAGCCGCGAGACTCTCCGTTTCTCCTTTCTTTCCTCTGTATCTCTTCACCCCCCCCCCGGCTCCCCGTTTTGTCAGTGGGAAATTAGGCCTGAAATTCCCCGGGAAAATGATCGACGGTACTTCTTTCTTTCCTGACCGGATCATCCCGTTAAACAGATCCCCGGAGCTCTACACCCGGTTTGCTACTTCTACTCCCCGGCCCATTCTTCTCTCCTTGCCTCATTGTTACTGTCAACCGCTCGCCGAGACCGTTTCTAGGACTGTTTGTTTGTCCGACTGGCCTGTTTCCTCGGCAGACAGAGACACGGTGTCTTCTTCCTTCTGTTCGGGAGCAGTGTGCGCGCGGTTATGCTTAACCAGCCGTGGCCCGCCCGACCAGGCCCGACCAGGCCCGAGGCAAATCTCCGCGAAAGGATTGGGCCCGCGCGTTATCCTTTAATTCGTCCCCGGTCTCGCCCGGCAAAAAATTCGACGGGAATGCGGCTTCCACGAGAGCCTTCCACGAATCATGAGCCAACCTCGTTCCACGGCCGGGATTTATAGAATTTCTGTCACCGATGATTTTTGCCAGGATCGACCGGGGACTGCTCGGGGTTGCCGAGCACCGCATCCGACCGACCGGTCCACCCCGATGGGACCCCGATGGATTTTATTCGATCCCCCTTTTTCTCCTTCTTCTAGCGTCGAGCGGCTCTCGCTCGATCCCGCCGCTTTCGGGTGTTTACGGCCTCTTGATTGAGCTGTTCGCCTCTGAGCTTCGTAAATCGTATGAATAAGGGTTGCGGCCGGTAGTCGGCCACCCTAGACAAGGGTCGCGGGTGCTTCTTGCCCCGTACGAATAGATAAACCGACACGGAAAGACGCAACCGAGCCGAACAAACCGACACACAAAGCAATCGCTTCGTTCGCCAGGAGTTTATGGCGCGGATGCACGCGCGGCTCGTTCAACCCCTGCCCGCCATTTTGTCGTTCGCCACCGGGGCCATTTAAAGTTTCACGTCTATTCATCTGGACAACTTTAGTCCCCGAAAAATTCATACCTGCGGATTTTGTGTATTCGTGATAAAATTTCGTAGGTGTAATTCGACACATTATTTTCTACTTAACCCATTTGCATCGTAAGTAAATATGAAAAGAAGGCCATCATTAATATTGGATCTTATTTCAATAATTCGTCTTCGTTTCCGTGGCCTAATTTCTTCTTCGCTATAATCAGAATTACTACTTTCAACAACGCACTCCGTTTCTACTTTTTTTTTTAGCTAACGAATAATGATAGTGACCAACAAAGTTGAGCGTATGCGTACGGCTCCGGTGACAGTGACCAGGAAAATTGAAAAATATGCTAATGATGAAAATGAATTAATGAAATAATTGAATAAAGAAAGGTCTAGCTATTTGCCTAATGTCGTTCGAAACTGGTGCGCAAAAATTTTATTTCACATAAAGATCCGTAACGCAAGGTTAGCTTGAGGACGTTCGTCCTTAATTTAAAAAGTGGAGGGCATGTTTTTCGTAAGAATTGTGTCCTGTATCGTATCTGTCAAAAGACCACATCGTTTCTTTTCAGGTTCCGCAGCGAATCCCGCGTCCGGATCGGCAAGAAAATCGAAAAATCAGCCCGCGAGTACTCGATTCGAAACGCTGACCGAAACCGAAATTGTTTGCAGCGGTTCTTCCGACCGCTCGGCTCGAAACCGCGCGGCTCGGCGCAGCGGTGAGAAAAATGCATTCGGCTATTTTCGCGTGGCATGATCGTATCCGGGACCGTGTAGTTGCTTTCTGTGGTTCCGATCGCGGATGACAGGCGGACGTTGTAATCGCCGCCGCGCCGCGCCGGTCAAAGTCACGATTCGGCCGGTGTAACTTTCCGGATCGGCGAGGATTCGAGCAGATTCGATCGGCTGGCCGGTCTGATTGACTCATTTCGATCGTCGGCGGTGGGAGGTCGCCTTTTCGCAGGCTCACCGAGCAACGGTTCGAACCGAGGCAAGAACGGATCGGGAATCGATGTAACCGGCTCGAAAAAAAGAGCGAGGAGGGCGGGAGGAGGCCAGCAGCGCAAGAGGAAGAAACGCCCGCGTACGCCCGCCCCGAAAAATCGAGCAAAAAAGATCCGAGAGCCAGGGACCGGGGCCCCGGTCAAATGTTTAAACAAACGAGCAATTATCTTAACTCGATCTTGGATCTCCGGGGTGTTCCATGGGGTCCCGAGGAGCCATCGGCCTCTTTCTTCCGCGCGCGTTAACTCGCCTCCTAGCTACGAGGCGCGCCGGCTCTGTCCTCGTCGGGCTCCCCACCACCCGACACGGGCCCCTCGGCTCGTTCGTTTCGGGGTCCCGAAGATGTCGTCGGCTCGGCCCGCGTAAAAAGCGCGGGACATGCATTTCATTTGCTGCTCGTGTTTAGGCTCTGTTCTTCTTTATGTCGCGCCGATCTCTCAGCCACCCCCCTCCCTTCTGGCCCCATTTCTGGGCCCAGTAGAATTTTCTCGTCCTCGGACGTCTGGGCCTGTTCTCATAGAGAACCGGGATAATTTGTTATCCGTCTTCTGCTATTGAGCATTCTGATTTTGGCGTGTCACGCTTTGGCAATGTTGTTTCCAAAGTCCCTGGGAAGGCAAGACGGCGAAATCGGTAGACACGGATCGTCGATGCCACGCGAAACACGTGGTGTTTGGGGTCGGTTATGGTTACGGACCAGTCTAGCGGTAGTCCTCGACTGTTCGGGGCACGTCGCCGTTGCAATTCCGTCGTTTTCGGCGGCTCCTGGCGACGGTTCCCGGATGCCGGAGGCCCTCGGCGCCGGATGCTGCGGATTCCACGGCGTATCGCAGGCGGATTCGGTGATTTGCCGGTACGACACGCCGGACACGGACCGGCGCTTGTAACGGCGGCGTGTTCGGCCGCGGCCAGCACCGATAAACACTTCAACCGGCGGGATGTCCGGCCTGACAGTCGAAGTTACGCTGATGAGACGATCCAGGGGGGGTGGGAGGCAACGAGGGGGTCTGATGAGGGGCGCCGGCTCCTTCTGTCGAGAGAACGCAACAACCGTGCCGCGTCTCTCGGTGAACGTCTCGTGAATCTCTCGGTCTTGTGCGAAACTCGCCGGCAGCCGAGTCCCGGGGAAAAAAACTTGAGCCCGAGAAAGCCGCGACACTTCGATCCCGGTGCGTCGGGGGGGGGGGTGGGGGCAGTTAACCCTTCCGGATCGATGGAAGCCGACGATCGACTGGTGTCGTTCGCCTTCAACCAGTCCCTAGACTCTGTTCAATCTTTTCTCTCCTCTTCTGTGGTCCCTGGCAGTCGGAGAGAATTGCTGAAAACGGTGTGCAGAGATTGCGGACTCCTTTGAGGGTGCACGGATGCGAAGAACGCATTCGAGGTTAAACGATTTTTTGAGGTTAACATAAATTCTTTCCACCCTTTGCAGACGACGACTTCGTAATACAGTAAAGATTCTACTGAAGTCAGTACCGACGTTCCCTACTTATGACAGTGGAACACCTCACACCACTCGAGAACCGTCGTGTCGTGGCCACCACATTGTCGGCTATATCGGTGTGAGACTAGAAGACCACTACTAATCCAATTACAAAACTTCTTTATTTTTCATTATTTTTTTATGAAACTTTTACCAACATATTCGTGGCATTTTTCTGATTAAAATTATACCAAATATTATATAATTCCGATGTTATTTACTTGTGTAACGAGCGATGAAAGTTTCGAACGCAGAGGAGGACAGCGTATGGGAAAGAAAGAGACGCAGAGAGTCGCGGCCGGCGAGTACCTCCGACGTTCCCTACACAAGTCAGTAAAAAAGAACCAAAAGACTGACTTCAGTAGAATCTCTATTGTAATTTTCCTCGGGACGCAAAATCAATTTTTCTTCCACCTTGCGTACGATCGAGCTATGAAATTGTTATTTCACATAAAGATCTACCGTATCCGAGACATCTTCGTACATCAAGGGATTAATGTTGTCCCCGTCGGTAACGCGGTGCTTTCTAAACTGACAAATGCCATGAAACGGTCCTCGCATCCGAATCTCGTGGAAGGAGAGGAGATAGGAGGCCGGGAGCGGTGCACGATCGGCGATCGACGTGGCCTTTCGAGAGATCCCGGATCGGCGTAGATGGTGTCGATCACGATACCCGGAATGGGAAAGAAGATCGGTTCTCTAGGTGGTCCAATAATAAGACAATAAGTTAGGGCGTACTGGGTCTGGTCCTGGTTGATATCAGTGTGGGATCGAAATGCGGGACAGAGGAGACGTATATACGCGAGAGCTGGCCAGACCGAGGGGGTCACGGGTAGGAGGGGAGGACAGCGATCGGAGCCCAATGCCGGACGAAAGCAAGTGGTATGCCCGGAGTGGCGCCAGAAGTCTCTCCTCGTCTCTCCCGTTTGGTTCCCCCGGGTCCGTTGCCCGGGTCTCTCTCGCTCTCTGGGCCATTATCCTCCGAAGCCGGAGGACCGCTATCTCCCTCGGCGTCCCTCTCGAAACACCGTCGATCCAATTCTCTCCGCAGGCTGCCGTGGCTGTGCGAGAGGGAACAACGAACCAAACAGAGAGAGAGAGAGAGAGAGCAACAGAGAAGAAGGAGAGAAGGAGAGAGGGAGAGAGAGAGAGAGCCGGGTTTCGACCACGGGGAACAGAAATTAATAATCTCGGCGAGGAGGCGCGCTCCACTCTAACTGGCTGCATTCCTCTCGTTAAGGACGGGAATCCGCGTGAACGGCGTCGTGGATTCCGATTCTTATGTAGCCGGCGTCAGTTCCCTTCAAGACTGACTAATTAAAGGAGATCCGTCGTGAAAGGGTCTTAACGATACCGGCCTATCGACTCGTATTATATTATATTATATTAACGGAATACCGACGGTATTATATCGGGGTCTTTATGCCTCGGCCACTCCGGCTCTATCGGACACTCTTCATGCATAGTAATATCGACGGCTCGTTTATTCATGCCGGCCCGCCCTCGCCGAACCTACCTCCCCCTACCCTCCCCACCGATCCTGATAACCACCCCGAAGAACCACCTTCCCCTCCCGGCCCCCGACAGTTTTCACGCGAGCTAAAGCGTCGCGGGGGGCTCCGCTGATCCGAGGAGAGAACTTTATTGCCCGGAAGTCTTGATTACGACGAGCACCGAGAGCTTACCTTCGTGCCACGCGCAATTAACCGACGGTTTTGCCCGTTTTTACGACGCCCACGATTTTTTGGAACTTTAGAGATCCAATCGGTTCTAGCTTCAGGGAAAATTTGGGATTTTCTGATCGTGAGAACAGAACGTTAATTTATTATAACCCTTAGCACTCGAATGGCGACTGTAAGGCACCACTAACAATTTCTGTATCAATATATTTCTTTACGTTATTCAATTTATTTGTATCGAAATATTTATTGGTCGGAAGAAATGTTTCGTTTTGGAGTTAAATTAGTCTTCGTGTGCAAAGGGCTAACCGGTCGCGTAGATTTCACTCTGGTTTCGGCGTCAGTGCTGGTACAAAAGACGAGGCGGTTGTCGAAAGTTGCGAAATGGGGTTGAAAGTAGAAAATAGCCCTTAAACACTAGAAAATATGAAGCTGCCAATTCCAGTTTCTGCTGCAGCGTGACCTAAAAATATTCGGGTTAGATATTGTCAAGAATGAAGTCGAGAGAATTGTTTGAAATTGACTTGAAAATAGGAAATTATTCTAGTCCCTAAATATGATTAACCCCTTGCCCTACAATAACGAGCCAGACTCGTGATGAAGATTCTGAATAGAGTCTAATAAATGTGAACGTTATTAATTTCCTTTAAATCGAAATAAAAATCTACTTTTTTGTAGTTGATATATATCCTTTGAGAAAAATGTAGACATACAATAAATATAAACTATCTTTTTTTTCTATGAAATTCTCAACGATGAAGAATTTCTAATCATTATAATCACGAAATAAATGGTAGTGCAAGGGGTTAACACCAGGTTTACCGGACCCGTGAAAATGACGGATTCTAACATTTTCAATTTATGAATATTGAGATTGAAAATATTATTAACCCCTTCCCGTATTTTAGCGAGTCTGACTCGCGATGAAGATTTTGAACCAAACATGAATATCGCGAGTCTGACTCGCGACCAGAAATACTTGGGCCAAACGTAAACATAACAAGCCGAGCTCGCGGACTGATTTTTTTTTTCTATACCACAGGTATCGCTGATTTTTTTTTTCTATACCTCAGGTATAGCTGACTTTTTTTTCTATACCACAAGTATCGCGGGCTTCTACATTTCGGTTCGTATTGCGACTGTTTACAAGTAGCAGTCTGGTCGGTTTAGCGGGCGTCGATGCCTACCGCTTGGGCCCGAGTTTCGTCGAGGTAAATGGTACGGGAAGGGGTTAATAAGATGGCTAAATATTTTGATAGATAGGATCATATTATTTTTATAAAGTAAAATAGACATTTTTTTAGTGCTCCGTAAACCTAGCGTTAGAGACGAGGACGAATTTTGCTTGGCAAATTTTGATTTCCGTCGAGGAATTTTTTAGGAAAACGGACGTCTGGAGTCGTCGCGGAGAATTCTTCCCGTTTCCACCCTCTGCGAGTGACGTTTCAATCCGCCAGCGGTAGCTATAGAGCCATAAGACCTTCCGCTTCATCCCCTAATCCGTACCGCTTGCGAGTTTCACTTTCAGTCGCGGTTCTCATTATTCTACACAATTTGCTGCTTGTAACTGGTCCTCCACCGGAGAACCGGCTCCGGATTTGACGGGCAAGTAGCATTATTATCAATGTACCGCGGGCTCGTACGTTATTCGGTTGCATTGTCCCGTCCGCAGCTCCAATTTCCACTATTATCCTGGTTATCGTTACTTGTGTTCGTGCACTACGTCACATCGACACCGGACTCGTTTATTTGTTACACAACGGCCATCTGACATCGAGCCATAGGGTAACTCGCTCAAGAAGATTCCCCTGTCACTATCATAATAAATTAATAATTACAAAATTGGACTTAACCCTGGCACTTCCAAGAGGAGGGACACACGGTAGATATAAATGTTCTCCTTTCCTTATTAGGAAATTACAAAAAAGTTCTAATCACTGAAACCGTGAAATAAATCGTAATGCAAGAGGTTAATGAGAAAAGGAAGATAATAAAGACTTCTCGGGAAATCTCGAAAGATTTCAAGAGAAGAAGAAAAAGAGAAAAGCGTGAAATTTTTCAATCTCGATCCCACCTCTGACCTCCGGGGTGGAAGTAAAGTCTCCGGGCGACAGAGGCTCTCACCGGGCCGGAGAATCCTCCTCCCGCGTCGTAAAGCAATTAACAGTGTTATGGTAATAATCGCTAACGATCCCAGAGCTAGCTGGTTCTCCCTGGCGAGAGGGGAGTCGAGGAACAGAAAAAAGGAGGAACGAGTAGAGCGCAGGAAGGAGGCCGAAAAAGGAGTGGCCAGGTCGGCGAAGCTAAGCAAGGGGGGTGAGAGGGGGCGTCGGTGACGGCGGCAGAGTCGTCGTCTTCGTCGTCGTCGTCGACGTCCTCGTCCTCGGCGGCAACGGCGGCGGCTCGAGCAAGATGGAAGGGAAGAGCGATCGAGCGAGGATTATACGACTGGACATTTCGGGCATTTTTACGAAAGGGACGCGCAGGAACGCGTGTTCTATTAGCTAAGACAAAAGAGCGGCGCCTAGACGGGGGACCACGGGGGCCCCCGAGACCCCGAAACTGTCCGACAGCGTTTATTTATGCGGCGAACCGCGGAAAAAGATGTAAGTCCCCGGGCCCCGCTGCATTCCTAAGCCAGGTCCAGCACGCCCGACAGGGATATTATCTCCCAGGATATAATCGACGTGTCCTCCGAGTCGTAAGGACACATTTTTGCCGCGGCGTTGCCCGGTGTCGCGATTCCTACCGCCTCTCACCCCCTCCTGAACCTCCCCGAACCACCGACAACGCGTTCGAGAGACAAATGAAAGAATCGATGGTCCGAGGAGCTTGAAATTTTCTGTCCATCATTTCCTCGAGTACAGTCAAATTTTTCCAAACAATCCAGAACCCGTTTTCAACCCCGAAACGAAGAAAGAATTACCTGTCTATATCGGTACCTCGAGAACGTCAAGCGCGAAATGTTTACCCGAGAGTCAGAGACAGTCTCGATCCGTAGAATGGGGGAGGGACATATTTCGACAAAATGGCAGCCTCGCGGATATCGATTCGCGAAAATTGTAAAGCAACTCGAGACATGCAACGTTTAAACAAAATCCCGTGTCTCGCGCGCCGGTGCAAGAATACTTTTGTCTACGGTTTCAGCAACATAGTCGTCTGGCTTTGTGCGACGATCTACCTTGCCTTTATTCCGCACAATGTCGTGCGGTCGGATGAGAAAGAAAGAGAGAGGGACGTGAGAGAGAGAGGGAGAAGTCTGTCGGCCGCAACAGCCGATGCACTCTCGCGCAACTTTATCGTGATCCATGCAAATTTATTCGGCTGATTTCAAAGGGCCTCGTCCCGGCCGATCCTCGATATTCCGCCTTTCTTTCCTCGACCCCTTTAAGGAAAGTAGATCCTCCGTCCGAGCTTTTTAATGAATAATACAAACAGACCCCGGCCGTGCAAATTCGCTATTTCGCGGACATCGAAAGAAACTGATTGGTAATCGTCGCGTTCGCCCCGGAATAATCGACCTATTCAATCCCGTTCCCAATGATTTATTCGCCGGGAACGAATTTACAAATTTAGTCACTTATCTCCGCGTCGAGTCGCCACACCGGCAGATAAATCAGCCGCTCATTTGCCAAATTTATTCATTCTCAATAATTCCTTGAACCTTGTGAGAAAAGTAGTGATTATTTCGGAATTTTATTGAGTTTGTGGTTAAAATTCCGAAATAATCACTGGTAGATGTCTTATGGAATTCCTACCTTGGTAAGAAAATTTGAAAAATCTGGAAATCCGGTGCTTTCCGCCTGTGAACGGTTCGGATTGAGTTGAGAAGACAGTGAGAAATGCGATTTGGTTGGGGAATTTGTTCGTTTTTCGTCGCACGGAATGGAAGTAGAACAAGTGACCGATAATTGTGATTAATAGCGCTCGTATCTCCGGGCGAATAAAATGAGCGGTGCTCGCGCAGGCCGAAGGGTATAAAATTCGCGTGGCAGCGAACGTGTTAACGACGGTCGCGTTTCGATGGGAACGCCGAGTTTCCGGCGATACTCGCGTGTGTGCCGTTTCTGAAACGCCGGCGAAGACGATAATTATGGTCGGCGCGAGACCACGTAACGTTCGTGTCGGCGTAAACCGGCGGTCGCGAGCACGGCACCGAATCGTTGATTAAGAAGGGAAAAAGCGACGAACAGGCGAGCAGGGGGGAGGAAGATAGGGGGAACGGTTCCTTTCTTACCTGGGTTTTGCGCCTGGGCACACCGGTGTCGCGACGCGGCCGCCGCAATTGCCGGGGTGAAATCGAGGAACAGGAAATGGATGAAATAAAGCGTTTCGCCTTTAAGCGTCAGCGGCCGTTTCCTTGCGAGACGGTATCGCGAACAAGGATAGCTAATTACCCCGGCTCTCGAAGGACCGAGCGAGTGCTGCAAAAAAAAAGGAAAAGCGATCGGAAGTTTCTCGCCGCGAAATAATTCGCAGCTGCTTCCTCTCTCTCTCTCTCTCTCTCTCTCTCTCTCTCTCGATTCGATCGGACCTCGACGCCTTTTGGATGCTTGGTCGCAGCCTCCGGGGATAACTAACTGTATAATAGTTGCGCTAACATGTTTTGCATACCGTGTAAAAATAAAAGCGGACGAGCAACGCTCGCCGGTTTGACTGGCCCCGAGCCAGGATCTCTTGGACACGAGCGTGAGTTAAAAAGCCGAGCCAGGAAATCTCCACCCGTTCCTGGTACAGCTAGATGCTCCGCTAGATACGTTATTGATGATCTCACGGTTCTCGGATGATCTATCGTGAGAGAGGAGAGAGACCCGGGGGCCCCGGGAGATTCGGGGCCTGATCCATCGGGCGGTTTCGGGAGAGCCGGAGCAGGAGGGCCCGACTCGAGCCCGGCGCGGCGTTATGTCCCTTAATGCCGATTAATTTATCAACGGGGCTACGAGATAAACAAGCTCTTCTCGGTTGTTCTTCGCGCGATATCTAGCCGAGACATGCGAAACATGCATGCACGCCGACCACGGAGCTGATCAGATTCGTCGGGGAAGAAGACGTCCGGGTGAGGCGTTTTCGTCGGGCCGCAGCATTTGTCATTCACGGTAACTCCGATCGCCGATAACAGCCCGTCAAAATGGATCCGCAGTGGTCTCGGTTTCAGACCGTTTGAGAGAATTCCGATTGCGATCTCGCCTCCGGCTTGACTCGCTCTGCTCGTCAGGATACTCGAATTTGTTCGCGTTTATGACGAGGCCCGGATCTCTTCGGGTTCTGGTACATTTCTACACACGTTCCCGACCATGAAGTCTTCGATTTCTTCCGTCCTTATGGGACCCTGTGGATTCCGGTGGACCAATGTCTTCGAGTGACCTTGGTCTGGGTTAGATAGATCCAGAGGAATCGATGTATGACGCTGAGGGACCCTGACGAACTCTGGCAGGAACTCTCCCACCCTTTTTCCCTTCTCCTATTTCTTTCCCAAAGTCTCTTCCTTGGATTGCCTCTCTTGGACCCTACCAATCTTTGGATCCTTTTGCTTGGATCCCATCTTCCCCTAGCTCCCTTCCTTAGATCATGCCCTTTCCTAGGTCTCTCTTTTCCTTGGATCCCCCTTCCCTATATCTCCAATCAAAGTTTTGGACTGTATACCGAATAAACATTGTATTTCCATAGATAATCTGCTTCGTCTGCCTCGCAGTAACCCGTGATTCTCCATCCCCAAAGCGCCGAGATTAAATTTAAACTACATCGTAAACGCGATCTCATATAAGCCAGTCAACGCCCACTCGCGTAGAAGAAGGCGCAAGAACAATGAAATGGAAAAGGAGGAAACCATTACAGAACGTTTTACGTCTCTATAACGTAAGTTCGACGCGCGTAAACGCTTCGGTCTCTCGACTTTATAACGCAAAATTAATAGAGCTTATCCCCGGCCTTTTGGCAATTTATCATGGGATTACGGTGCAAATACGTCAACCGAGGGAGCCACGGGCTCCTCCCTTTTTCACCCCGGTCGCGCGTTCTCTCTCGCTCTCGCTCTCTCTCTCTCTCTCTCCCTCAAACTTTCGACCAGTTTTCTCCCGCTTTCTCTCGTTGTTCACCGTCTCCGTTTCGCTCGTTTCCTTCCGTAGCCTACGATCTCCCTTCGGCCCATGGGCACAGCAATCACTTCCTGTGTCAATAAACACGGACTCACCCCGCTGCCTCGCCCCTAATTCAAACCGGCACCCGACGGGGCAGGGGGGGGATGATCAACGAACCGATCCCACACCGCCACCACCACCACCCCCGACTCCCTAATCTTCCTTCCTGAATTTTACAGTCTTTCCTCTGTCTGGTGCACCCCACAGCGTCATCGATACCGCCCGAGACTTTCGGCGACAGACATTGTTTACTCTGCTAGCGGCTCGTGCGGCTTGCGACTGGGGTAGTTAGTCGCCCACCCCGTACCATCCCGCTTCGAAATGCTCGGGGGGTAAGTGAAACAGTACGATGACACAGATCTCCCCCTATCGTCCCTTTGTCATGTTTGATTTCGCTGCTCGGCGCGAACACGCTTGTTCTTTCCTAATCAAAACTTGCCCGTGCCATTTTGCGAATCTGCTAAAACAATCTCGCGTTCTGTCGTTCCTCTGTTACGTTCGATCCTGATAATCATCAGGACTTTATTAACGTACTTTGTCAAGACACGAACCCTCGATGAAATTACTTAAGCAATCTCTCCAGAAATATTAAACCCGTTTCAAAATCGGTGAGGAAACCCCTAATGTAAATAATTACCAAATAATGTTAAGTAGTACAATATTAATATAGTAAATTGAAGTTGCAAAATATGAAAGAAAACCTTGCATCCAATATTCTACATACGAGTAATAAAATATAATACTAATGTAGTACAAACTACATTATAAAATACTAATGTAAAGTGTACTTACTTCTGAATCTTCTGTACCTCCGTCGGATCCACAGCACACAATTGTCGACTCACGAGGATAGGTCCGAACAACAATTGAACAATCACTAAACAACACACACAACACACTTAACGAAATCGTGACAGCGGACGAGAAGATGTTACTCCGACCACGAATAAAATAATACTGCGATTTTAACCGCTTCGGACCCAAGGACGTGTGATACGAAAACAGGGAATTCCGGGAAATAGGGTCGGCGCGCCGCCATAATTTGTTTACCTTGGTTTTTGTATCTAGTGTTTATAGACCCTCAGCGTCTAACCTGCCGGATCATTGTTAAAATCGCAGTATTATTTTTTTCGTGGTCGGAGTGACATCTTCTCGTTCGTTGTCACGATTTTATAAAATGTGTTGTGCGTGTGTGTGTTGTTTAGTGATTGTTGTTCAATCTATTCTGGTGAGTCAATAATTGTGTGTGCTGTGGATCCGACGGAGGTACAGAAGATTCAGAAGTAAGTACACTTTTTACATTAGTATTTTATAATGTAGGATTAGTATTCGTATGTGGAACATTGGATACAAGGTTGTCTATCATATTTTGCAACGTATATTAATGATTTGGTATACAGTATAATTTAATGTGGTTCAAATAAGATACTACTCCGATCATATCGTTTGCAAGTGTCGGTCATTTTCCATTCTACTCGCAACCTCGCCGCCTCCACCCCACAGCAATCGAACGATTTTGAGAAAGCAGGGTGAGTCCCGTCCGAAAAAAGGGTGTCTCACGGGCGATTATGCGCGAAAGGATGCACACCGGCTTGATTCGTACAGTGGGGTGCGCGGAAGACGACACCCCATATCGTTGTCTCCCCCTATACACGGTTGCATTATTTGTTAGCAATTTTCCGAGCTGTCGGCCGACCGGCGCGTCGTCGTCCCCTTCCTCGCCGCGTCTCTTCCGATCCGCGCTCGATCGTTATTGCGGTCATTGTCATTGTAATGCAGCCCGGGGAATAATGCATAATGTGAGTGTGGCCCGCGCGTGCAACGCAACGAGTCACGGCTGCCCGCCGCCACTGGTGCAGCATCACGTCCGAGTGCATTTCCCGAATTGATTGCGCCACGGGCCGACCCGAACCGAACCGAACCTACTGCCGATCGATCAATCATCCCTTAATCCCTTCGCTTCCGGCGATTTTCTTCCGCATACTACCGGCAAACAGTCCCTTCCATCTTTCGGTAGATAAACCTCAAGAAAACACCGAAGCGAGGTAAAATTTTTCACCCTTTCTCTTTGACGCTCTTTTCGATTAGACCATTCTCTTTTGCGAGCTGGTAGTCTTGATCGTAATCTCGAAATTTTATAAAAATAATTGTCTCATCCTTTCCGGCTGATAGAAGAGAACAATTATTCCGCGGAGTGAGAGAAGGGAGGTGGAAAATATTAAAATTGTTAAAATACCACCGAGTGACCCAATATTATAGTAAAATTGTTACAATACGATGAATCGAGCACGCACTTTCGCATTGACTCAATATTAATAGTTATGGTCGACACCTAGACCCGATCTTCCCGAGCAGGAGCATGCAACTGTTGCATTGTTGGGGGCCGATCGCGAGGGTGGTTACCTAGCTACGGGTTCTTACGTGGAAACTCAACGCCGCCACGTGAACGGGTCGATGTCGAAATCCGATTACGCAATAAAGATTCGCGAGGGAGCCCCCGTGAAACCGCAACGCGTCGGGGAGCGGGCTCCGCGGCCCGTTTATCCCGCCACGAATCGTAATTCGTAATATACAGACGTCCGGTGAGAAAAATAATGGCTTCGAACGTGACTCGCCCTGTCGAAACTGCGCCTTCGACGTTGCATACCGGGTGAGCCCATAGTAAATCTAGACCTTGTAATCGACGCAGAAAATTTTAACGCCCAAGCACGAAGAGATCTCAGCAGGGAATTGAAATTTGGAAAAACCGTGACGAAGAGTGACATACATAGGTCTTCGCGAAGGTGGCCGATGGTTGGAAAGCTATGGGAAAAATTGGGTGACCGGTTCGATTGAACGAATCGGGTGAAAGTTAGGCTGCGTGAGGGCGATAGAGAACGCGCCGGTCGGAGTAAACACCTACGGGTCTAACCAGGGAGCAAAACCGGACGTTCTCCCGGTACAAATTACCAGCTCGCGGGCGGTCGCGCGTGCACATTGTTCTGTCAGCGTGCGAAACGGCCCCGATATCGACAGTTACGCATTACTCGGACGTCCCTGGTCGACGCGACGCACGCAGGCACGCACGCACTCTCCCACACACGCCGTTCGCCATTTGCATACGTGATTACACGCCGCGATCGAGGACCGAATTGCGGCCCGCGACGCCTGCACTTGTATATCTTTGTGTACCTGTCGGCTACGTGTCGGTTCGACTCATTTTTTCGCCGCTGTTTTACGCTCTGGACATGCACCGGGCCACTTCGAAGGCTCCGCCGAAAGACAAACCGGTTGCTATCGACACCGAGACAAAGTTAACAATATTTAAGGCATTCGAAGACAGCTTTCCAAGATTTTAAATAAAAACTGATCGAGACTGCAACGATTCCACACTTTGCCAACCTCAAAAATTCCATAAAATCGAAGTGTTATATGGTGAAATAAAAATTGAAAAAATTAAGTGTATCGAGTAGTCCTCCAACTTTCTTGAATTTTACAGATCCTAATTAGATTTGATACGGTAAATGAGCCGTTTATTTTGAAAGTGGCCTAAGTCCATTTATCTTAAAATCGAGATATTTAAGGGTTTGCGTTTCAATGAATTTAAAAATATACGTATAGGACATTAATGAGACGCACTGCTTAAGTGTATCTAAGGGTGTTAAATTTATAGTTCCTATTAAAATAGTGGCAATTATTAAGTGAATAATATGCGTTTTCTTATCAAGAATGGAGTTAGGCCACTTTCAAAATTAACAACCAGATTCATTATAAAATTTGAAGGTGCCCAAGTCCATTCAACATAATTTAAGATGCTTCGAATTGAAAAAAAAACAATACTGAATTTATTTTACATATCCTTAAAACACTTCAGGAACATAAAACTAACTCTGAAAACTTATGTGTCAAGAATTATCGTATTTGCTCGGATTATAAGCAACCTGAAATGCTTTACTGATAAATAACATAAAGTTGTACACGTAACCATGATAACCGGAAAAAACTGAAAAACGGAGTTAGGCCACTTTCAAAATAAACGGCTCAAATATATTAACGTAAAAATTCTTTTTAAGACCTGGACAAATAATTCCGTCGTCCACATATGGGTGACGTGACAGTCAAACGTGTACATGAGAAATTATTCAATCTATTTCCTTGAATATACAGTCTCGCTGACTGGTGGAAAAGGGGGGTTATTCCACGTGAAAAAAAATAAGTCTAAATAAGTGTGCATAGAACGGCATGAAACCATGGGAAATAAAATGACTCGTGTTAGTTCGAAATCGATATAAAATATTTAAATTGCCACTAGGTAAGTTAAGAAAAGATGATGTCACCGGGACATCGGTTGAAGCCGGTTGAGTAGAAGCAGAAGAGGTGTCACAATTTTGCCCGCGCAATTTGGAGGTCCGTTGTTTAGCTAATGATGGGATCAGGCTCCCGAGAATCGGTTTGGATTTATGGATGCCGAGCTAATAGTATTTCAGCCGGGAAGCCACCCCAGGGAAAGTATGATCGGACACGTTCCCCCAGGATCGATGTTGTGACAATCCGCGGGACGACGCGACGCGACGCGACGGAAGCGACGATACTCATCACGTGCCGGCAGCAGCAGCAGCAGCTACTCGTAGCCTAACGTCCTCTCCTCCGTGGACCTGACACGCGATCATCGTCACCCGTTCCGTCGCGTCGTCGGCGAAAAACGACGACAGAGAGAGAGGGGGGGTGGGGGTGGGGTGGGGGGAACATCGGCGGACGTCGCCGAGCGGAACCCAAACTAAGGCCGGAAGTCGCCGGTCACGTGGCTTAGGCAACACGCAATTGTGTCCGGCATAATAAAGCATCGGGCTCTCCTATCCGTCCGTGGAAACGTGACGGTGCTCTCTCCCAGGCCAGGAGTAGTCCAGGAGCCATTGATTTATGTCTGTCGACTAGATCTCCGACGATCGTTCGGCCAACCCCCTTTCTGTCAGCGTGGAGAAGCCTGGGGTGGCTGGATGGGATCGCTGGATCCTCGGGATGATCGTACCAGTTAGCTTCGCCACGAGGATTCTGACAATACTGACCCCTTGCCCTACAATATCGAGTCAGACTAGCTGCCATGATTTCCAACTGAATTTGCTGAATGTTACGCATTTCTTTTAGACCGAAATACAATTCTAATGTGATGTACATAGAACAGATATGGATCATCCTTTTTGTCTAGAAAATTGCAAACGACCTGTCCTGAAGCATTTCAGGGAAAAGAGGGAACTTTGAGATGTTCACCGTTTGGATTCTTTAATTATTCTTATTATTGTAGAGGTAAAGAAAATAAAAGTCAGAAGAGATCTCACGTAAAATAAAAATCGTTTGCAATAATTGCAGGACCAAATGCGAATTTATCTCCCTCTTTGGTGGTTTTACTAACACTAGGTTTACAGAGCACTAAGCATGACTATTTTGCGTTACTTTATAAAAATAATAAGAAATTGTGTATACCCAAAGAAATAAATTTGCTGAATAATTCCTTCTGTATGCATTCTTGGAATCTTAAATACAATGAATTCTCGATATACGGGGTATACCCCGAGGTAGTGGGGATAATTCCGCAACGTTTCCTTGACGACATATATATAGAGAAATCACAGTAATTTTAAATAAAAAATATTAGAACGATGCTCCTAAATTCTTGAAATCTTTTCGGTGTTTGAAATTACATTTTTCCAGGAAAAATTCGTGCCGTTAACGGAACATTAACCCGATCCCTTCCGAGATCGTTCAGCGGCCTAATCCCTCTGTCAGGTTTTCCTGGATTTCGCCGAAAAAAAAGTGTGGGTCTTCGCGAATAAAGAAGATCGTCGCAATAGAGAGATCAGAGGGAGAACGGTGTGCCTAACCGATCGGTCACGGTGTTCTTATGTTAATACCGCGACGGATCTGCTCTTCGGTTTTCTATCGTGCCACCCCTCGCACCAGCGTGGCGAATCCTCGAGTGTATCGCGGGGGTGTGTAGCCACTGTAACCACTAAAACCATCGTTCCGGCTGGGACACGACCGCGCCGCAGAAATTTAGTGTTGCGTCGTGGGAATCGGAAAATCGATAGTCCGAACGTCTAACTAAACGGAGGGACGCTCGCCAAAAAGAACTTCCAGAGACGCTAAAATCCACAAACACAAAAGTCTGCAAACTTTCGTGTCTGTTTGGGAAAGATCGCAGATCGTGACAACAATTATTTCACCCTTACGACAACGACCGGGCACCCGCTTTCGATTCCTTTCTCAAAATTCTTTAACCCTCTGCTGTCCCCACTGAGCCGCCATTGAAAACCACAATTACAAAATATCTTCATACTTAATAAATGTTCAAACGTTGTACAAATACGTTCTATCGCGTTTTACAAACACCTCTACGCGGATTAAAAATGGATTTCTCCTGTTAATAATTTCAATAGGTTGTGCCTTTTAATAGTTGTGCATTCTAATAGGTTGAAGGTTTAATAATTGCATAAAATCACAAAATAATGCCTGGTGATGTGTAACAAAAATATTCTAGATTAGTTGGAACCTGTGAATTCTGAAAATAAAAAAAGCTTCGAGTGCAAAGATCAATGTTATCGTTGACAAATAGCAGGATTGTAGATTTTTATATTCTCGGATGATCACAGATTAATTTTCAATTGAGGCACAAAAATGAAACGATGAAGTGCATCGTTGAATATCACAGAGAATTATGGTTAACGACACACAAGGGGGCTCAGCGAGCAAAATCACAGGAGTATTTTCGACTACGGTTCGAGGCGAAGGGAATCCGTGGAGAAGCTTCGGAGGAGTATCTTCGTTTCCCATAATGAAATAATTGATCGCGCGTCGGCCGAGCGATCAGACCTGCTCCAGATTCGATAGTTCATCTATCATCTAGCCGTGATCCGCGGCGGTTACCTAACGAAGTCGCTCGGCCAGGAAACTCGCAGCGGCGAATTATTAATTGCGCCCGGGGCTTGAATCAATCACGATCAGCCGTCGAGAGGGAAGCGCCGACTAGAGTATGCTAGACCACCCTCGAAGCGATTCACGGAGCCGAAACCGAGGTTGAAGACGCGCGCGCGGTCGAAGAGGCTGCCGGTTGTTTCCGCGATTGTGAGAAACCGTGTACCCCACCGAGGCGACGCGACGCGTTGGGCCCCGATATGGTGGAGAGGGGGGGGGGCACCACGGCTCTCCTTGACCCGGGAGGGGGCCCTGTACCCCGCGGTGGTTGACTCCGGCACGGTGGTCCAGGTCAACAAATCATAATCGTGCCCGCGACCGAGTAACGAGGAAAGGTTGAATGCCTACTCGAGGTTCCTGCATACTGGGTGACCTTCTTTGTTCGTCGCCGATCAGGCACCGCCATGCCCAAGGTTAGGGCACTTCGTCGCCGGAACAGACCTTTTCAGTACTTTCTCTTTCACCCTAGTTGTCGATCTGGGAAACAACCAGCTGAGAACAGAAATTCAACAAGACCATCCTACTTAGTGAGTGACGAGTTTCATCAAAAAACAATAGGGAACATTCTTGTAAATCGAAGGCTTCAAGAATGGGTCGAAAACTGGAAGAGTAATCTACCTATCGTCCCTTCCAGTTTCCCGATATACAAAATTGATTAGGAACGATAAGATAATGCACCGTACCGTCAATTCCATGGTCCCCACAGACAGTTTCGTCACTCCAGCACACAAGAGCGGGAAATAATTCGCTCGCGAGTCGTGGCCGGTCGCAATTAGAAGCTCGCGGAGCGCGGTATCGATCGCGAGGATCGAGCGTAGGATCGAGCGTGCCGTGGCACGAGCAAAAAGGTAAGAGTCACCCAGTACACGCGGAAAAGGAGAAGGAATCTCGGCGAGCGAGGGGAAGGGGTGGGGAAATGGGGGGGGCCCGGGAAGGAGGGGTCATGAGCGAGAACAAGAGCAAGAACAAGAGGAGCAGGTAGGTCGTAACGTGGCGCACGGAGCGTCTGGGGCCCACGCTCTGCCGCGCCGCTCTGCCGAGCCGCGACAAGGTGGTCCTGGGGCCCGACGGGACCCGACTCGCGGTCGTGGGGCCCGCACGAACGCGCTCGATTTATGAACCACGAATTAAATACTATGATCCTAGTTGGTGCTTCCCCCACCCCCCACGGAAATCGAACCACGCAGCTACCATCCGAAGCTCAATGGTGCTGCTAATCCTCATTGATAATCGTCTCATCGACACTTGGCGACTTGGGACGCCACTGTGCAAGGATGTACACATGTTGTCAGCGGTTGATCGCGGATTTTATGCATTCATGAGTACAAAATGAGTAGGTGAAATTTGACACAGTGGATGAATTAGAACCACCGAGCCAAAATTAGAAAATCGGAATAAATTCTTGTCATTGTTATAAAGAAGTGTACATCGGTCCCGTCTCAACGACCGTCTCCGAGGCAAGGGGGCCCAGTTTTCTGGGCCCAGGAGCATTTCTCCAGGAAACCGCGGGACCCGGGTCACCTCGCTGACACTCGCCAGCTGACTCGCAGCAGAGGCGAGTTTGCGAAGGGGGCGAAACCGTGAACCGTTGCGCCGGCGATCAATTAACAGGAACCGAGAGACAGACCGAGATCGGTTTCTCCTGGGCCCCGTGTGCGCCCCCTCGGTTAGGTCGGCAGCTGAAGAAACAACGCGCGACCACCACCACCTCATTACCCATGCACGCTCCTAAAACCAATTCTAGTTGGCGGACGGGCTAACGAGACGTCTATATTATTATGCCGTCGGAAGAGAGCGGCAGCGCGACGTGGGCCCCGAAACGGGGAGGGCACGGCCGCGTCGGATATTAGCCGCGGGGGCCCAGCTTCCCTCCCGTCCCTCCCGTCCCCCCTCGCGCCGAACGGGCCCCGTTGTCGGATAGAGACGAACAGAGCCATTCGGAGCCACGGACCACCGTGAAAGAAGGGAGTACACTCCGGACCAACAGCTCCTCCTCGTTTCCTCCGGTGCCCCTTCCTCTCTGTTCTTCCATCGTGGGCTCTCTTCGGGCCCCCCCTACCCTTCTACCGTGAACCCTCACCGTTCCCCGAGCGCACTCTTTTTCGCCGTTTTTGCTTCCACGTTCCCCGGCGTCTACGGCATCGTTCCTTCGTTTCTTCGTTGCCTCGTTCGCTCGTTCCCCGGCATCGGAGACTTTCCTCCGGCTCAGACTCGCCACGGTCCTAACCTAACCCCCGACAGCCAATAACCGCGAACACGTAATTTTCTCCAGCGCCTACCATACGCATTATCCCGCCGATTTTTCCCCCCGGCTAACCAGCCGGAATTTATCGCTGGGAAATGTCAGTTCCCGCAGAACGCTCCCCCCCCCCCCCGCGTTATCACGCGCAACTTTCGATCACGCCGATTCCATGACGCGATAACCGTGATTGTTGCACTGTACCCGTTTTTTCGTGGTCAATCCTGAGGAAACGAAGACATTCGTGTGCATACGTTCTGAAATAGCGTAAAGATTTAGGAACATCAATGTATTAACCCTTTGACTGCTAAAGGCGTATATATACGCCCTCACAAATCCATCAATATATACGAAAAGCGTATATATACGCCCTCTGTATTTTTTAACTATAACACTTTTATTACTGTTTTACCAACTGATTCAACATGGAATTTGTTGTCTTATGTAACATAGCAACTAAGTATCGGCAATTGTTTCAATATCGTTCAATCAATTGTCTTCATATTACACTGCTCTTTGAAAAACGCGCCGTCCATATAGATGGATTCGTCTGAGAGCGCGCCGCAGTCAAAGGGTTAATACCAACAATATGTACCACTAATATGGTAATTTGTAATATGTACCATTTCATTGAATTTGTTAATGGAGAAAAGAATTTTTCGATTGCCCCCTTGTTCTTTAAACTTTTATCTTGCATGAGGGTCTAGTTTCTTACCAGAATATGAAACTTCTTATTAAACTGTTCAGTTTCGACCTGTTAATTTGAGATGGTAGTTCTATGGGAAGTCTACGAGTAGCAGCTCGAAAAATATGACAGGAAGAATTTCTAGATATAGTTATCAATGTCCATAATGATCGTCAACCAACAACTCGTAAGTAATAGTCGAAAAAGATCCCCCCATTCAAGGGTTAAATTAGCCGGCTCGAAGAGCCGAGTCACGAAATGAGATAAACCAGACCGGAAACGGCGAACGACGTTTAAAGGCGGTGGGTATCCATTTGGACAGGCCCTTCGTCGTGTTAGGGCCGAGGAGCAAACGGCACTGTGGTTTCGAAGCGTCCAGAATCTTCGTTCCCGTTGATTCAATTCGAATAGTTCGCAGGGATCCTGCCTAAGGAGAACAGGTTTCATAGAACTGGCTGGCCCGTGTCCCTGATTGCACCTGCTTGCCAGCTGCGCGACCGATTCGTGCGGCTCGCGACGATTAACCGCCTAATCGCTAATCATGCTTCCAGCCATTGAAACCCACCCCTGGCTGCGGTAGATCGTTCTCCGAAAGAAGAACTGCCCCGGTACAGTGTGATTTCTGCTTCGCACAAGTCTTTGGAGCAGCAGATAAATAAAATGTCGATCTGAATCTACTATTGTAAACGTTGGCACACAACAGACACAGTCAACCCTCGTGAAAAACTCGTTCCGTGTTGAATCGAAATCGTGTCAAGCTAAACTGAGAAGTGATACTAATCTGGGAAATGCGAAGGGTAGTGTGAGGGTTCCAAGTTTGTTGTGAGTAGACTATGGATATTTAAAAATTGTCTTCGTCAATTATGAGAGACAGAAAAAATGTAAAAATTTTTAACAATTTTAATACATTGAAAATAACGTATGGACGTTAAAAGAATTGAGTTATTGTTTTTCCCTGTACAGCTTTTGGAATGTAGATATCAAAAATTTTTTGTTTTCTGCTGCAAGTCAGAAATCGCAGGAGTCACCGTTCGGAATGGGAAGAGGTTGCCATTGCAGAGCTGTAGCGGCGTGATTTTATGATAGAATTATTATAAAAAAAATATTTGCTCACACTTGAATGTCTGTGTAACAAAGACCTGTGAATAGATTTTTCCTATCTTTCGTTATACTCCTGTAAAAAATTCTGAAAATTGGACTTGGTTTTTCGTTCACCGGTTGAGTGTACAAGTTGCCTTTTGCTCGTAGAAAATTATTAAGGCCGAAGGCGTTCCAATTAATGGAGCCGTGGAGAAAATCGTGTGGCAAGAAGAAGGGGGTTAGGCTCTATGAAATCGAGCATTCGGTGCGCGATGCGGCCGATAGAGGACAAAGGAAAAAAGATGTTCGATCCTTGGAAAGGTTGAGGGAGTCGTGAGCGGTCGGGCTGGCGGCGCGGCAAAAACCGTGGAGGAAGTTTATGTCCCCCGTGGTGGACGGGACGTGTCGCCGCTGGCTGGCCGGTAATTAAAAGACGCAATTGTCACGTCGCGGAATTGATGCCCGCCGCGGTGCCAGCGACGTATTTATTAGCCGGACTATGGGGATCGGCGCCGACGGGCTGCGCCGGCCTATGGGAGAGGGAGGCGGCGCGATCAAAAATCGAATTCCTGCTGCCCGTGGGCCCTGCATCGGGCCCACGGGGCCCCCGAGGCCACGATAGACCCGCCGGGGCCCCGGCCGATTGTCTCCCGTGTGGCGACCGTGTCTTATGTTTTAATTGTTCTCCGCCGCCGCCGCGTAAATCCTAATTAAGACTGAATTATTTGACCGGGCCGCGAGCCGCGTCGCGTAACAAGAACCGATATACCAGAGCCGCGAGAATTCCGCCCGCGACCAAGGACGTTCCCCTTTCGATCGAAACACCGCCCCTCCCTCCTTGCCCCCACCCCACCCCCTCCTTTCAGTGCCCACAACGGTGTGTGCCCCGCTCGTCCTGCAGGCTTCGTGTTCACCTTCCTTTTTGCCTCGGACCGATCGCGCGTCGCTGCGATTCTTTGTCGACGGCCGACCGCTGCGATCGCTGGGAATCGGTACCGAATGGGTGTCGATTTTCTTCGAATCCCTCCTCAAAAAGTTCGCATTGCCCGTTGACTTTTAGAGGATCGGGTGACGACTCTAACTCCCGCGACTCAGAGTTCTCTTCTTCTCGGTGATGCTTAAAAAGGTACGCATCAAATTTTACGATTCGGTCTACCGGGGAACCGTGAGAGCCACGAAGCCACGCCTACTCGTTGCGATGGCCCCAGTGCGAGCAAAAATTGTGGTCTCTGGGGATAACATTTTAAGAGATGATTAATCCAGCACTCTGGCTAAACTTCAAAATTCATAGCCAAGAAGCCACGCCCACTGACGCTAGTTTACAGAACGAATGCGACAGTATTTTATTTCCTTCTCGCGGATATTATCTTTCCTTAAATCGTCTCTGTGGATCAGATCAAAGACCGAACTGTAGGTACTGCTTTAACACTGTCAAAGTCGAGGGCCATAATGCCACGCCCACTCGGCCCAGTCTACACGAAGAAGACCACATAGGTAGTCTTCTGTCTCTACCTCTGACATCGTGTGCTCTTAAGCCATCTCTCTGAGCCAAGCAAGGACATAGTCTGCCCTGTAGGGTACTCTTCTAGCTCCACCTAAGTCGGGGGCCAGTAAGCCACGCCTACTCAAACCTTTCCAAAAATTCTGATTGATACCAATATTTGTCTATTGCGAAATGAAGCATCTATTTTCTGTTGGCTTCACTCCCAGGGCACTGTTTTGGCCCCACCAATGTCGGGAGCCACTAAGCCACGCCTACCGGGGTCCCCAACACATCAGGATCGATACCAATATTTTTCCATGACGAAGTACAGGATCTATTTTTTCTTGGCCGTCATTTGGCCCGCGGCATTGCCCCCAGAAGCAAAGGGAGCCTGCCGTCTATGTCACGACTAGAGTAAGAACCAAGTTTCCGGTCTGAGGGTGAAATTTCACGCTGCACGTACGCGCGCGACTGTCTAATGCCGGGTGCACGGGAGTTTCGTCGCGCGGCGATGCACCGGAGAGGAATTCCGTGAGGAATCGCGAGAGACGATGGCGCGACGGACAGAGAGAGAGAGAGAGAGAAAGAAAGAGGGTGAGGAGAGAATTGAGAAGGGCGGTTTCAGGAAGAAGAACGGCCACTAAAAGTTCCGAGGGAATTACCCGAAGCCGCCTAGTACTAATTTGTCAAATGGACTTCTCCTTTTTCGGGTTCGTCTATGGGTTCTCGCTCCACGTATTCCAGACTCCGCGAGTGCGTCTGTCTTTCTCCTGCTCGACAATCGTTTGAATATATCTAGCAACACTGTTGTTCGTAGGTAGGGAACGCAAACCTTCCGTCAAACAAAATTTTTTACTTCCTAGATTGTGGATCTGCAAACTAGAAATTGATATTTTCAAGTTCAATTATTATTTTCACCGTTTCAAATTTCATCTACTTATTTCCGTCATGAATGCATAAAAATCCGCAGTCCAGTCTGTTTAACCCCCAACTGTCGACAGTCTCAGCACCTCCATGGAAAATATTTAAATCGAGTATACGAACCAAATTTTAATGTGCGGATTAAATTACCTCGAATGCTTGTTCCCATGGAAAATATAGACTGCTTTAAACCTTGTGTAAAGAAAAGAAATTTGGATACTCAAGAAATCACCCCAGCAGTTGAGGGTTAAGGAGCACGAAATAAATACCGAAAACTGTAAAAGAGAATACTTGTTTCCTGTTCAGCGATCGATGCAGAACTAAAAGCAAAAGAAATTCTTTGCAAATAATTGATTACTTATGGGTGCCCCTAATAATACGTAAGGCGAGCTGAAGGTAGAACGATTCGATCAACGGGGGTTGCGAGCCAGCGAGGATCGTTCGGCAAGAGCGAATCGAGTTTCCTCGGATCGGCGGAGGCGCCTTTAACAAGGATACCGTTTAAGCTCGGCCAGGATCAGGATGACTCTGCATTATCGCTGATTCCGGAGCCAGCCACGGGATTTCCATGTCCGGGCCGGGAACCCACCGCCGCCATCAGCATCGCAGACCCCACAGCTCGACTTAGCATAGATTAAACTCGCGCACACGCCGGCAATCTGCCGGATGTTTGCGAGCTCGACGGCGAACGGGCCGGCGGAGGCAAGAGGGGTACCAGTGGTTAGGGGCACGAGGGGGGTAGGAGGTTGGTTCTAGATAAAAATCGGGACGATAGCTTCTCTCCACCTTTACGAGGTAAGCGGCTGCGCCACGGAACCACCGACGAAATCGAGAATTCTGCTGAGTGGCAGCGCCGTGAGGGTGCGCCGCACGGCAGGTGGGTAAATTCGGTAAATTGGGGTGAAAATTGAGGGCCCCTCGCCGAGAGCTTCAGACCGATCCCGGAACGATTTACTCTCGCGGATCTTTTTTTTCCGTACCGCAAATACGGATTTCTGAGTTTATCGGACATAAACCTCGGCGAATAGGGCTCGATTCTCTTATATTGGCCTGTAAACTAAGTTCATTCGGTCGCGAGAGTAAATACGTTCTAATTTGACGGATTTAGTTGCGCAGCTACTTGTGATCAACACTAGAACTACCGAACCAGTCAAACTGGCTGGTTCCTAATTTTTTCTTTCACAATTACTGAAATTATAGAAATGTTTTCATCGGAATTTTTTGAATGAACTTTCTCATTGAAGCACATGTTAGAATAAAGATGGTATTAGGTTTGAATAAATGTAGTCTTCTCATCGTTACAAAGCAATATTTATCAGTTGTATTTATTACTCGGTAGATCTAGTGATAACACTGAACCTACCGAGCCTTAAAAGTAACTAATACGTATTGTCTTATGAAAATGACGAGATTGAATTTTCGATCTTTACAATTTCAGTGATGGCAAAATAAAAAATCTGGAACGGTCATTCTGATCGGCGGTGGTAGTTTCAGCGTTAACATCGGAAGAACCTAACTCTTTTCAACGATTGAAATTATTTTGGACACTCAGATTTTTCTGGACGCTTACCGAGTACATTCACTGAGCAAGCTTCGACTGAATATCTAATACCGAGGTAAAGGGGGGAGGGGTGATATTTTTTCTGAGATTGGCTGGAAATTTGGCGAGGCGAGAATCGATCGAGTCAATTTTCGTGCCGTTGCGGCCGCGTCGAATAATTTACAGAAATTTGCATATTATTCTGAGAGCCGGATGGGAGAGAAAACAGAATGTCTGCGCGTGCTGTGCGTGTGTTGCGCAGTCACCCAAGGCTCGAGGTAGGTGGTAAGTTTATTAAGGCGGGATTGAAGACGGTGTTTGAAAATTCACAGCCAATTCCGAGTCCCCTTCTACATTGTTCGCGGGTGGAGTGGCGACGCCGGCGACGCTGGCAGTGAATTTTGGCGCGGGGCCAGCATCCTCGACAGGATTTACGTCTGTTTAATTTTATGGTATTTCACGGTCCAGCCGCGGATGAAGCTGGACCAGTGTCTCTCAATGCAAGGAGGCACGGCGAAATCTCGAACCTTGTACAGCTTCAACAGGATTGTGCACTTCTGTCCTCTCTCTGTGAGATTGTGCTTCTCAAATTTCATTTTCGACGCTGATCCCGGAGAAATAAAATCTTTAATATGTACGTCGTTTGCATTGTCAACAATTCATTTTTAACACTAGAAAGACCAAGCACTAAATGCAACTGGCATACATTGCCTTATAATAACAACAAAATAAGATTTGTTTAGAAATTTTCTCATGGAAACATACTTATAATTTCAATATCTCTAATAGAAAAAATTGGGAGGAAGTCATTTTCACCCATCCGGTAGTTCTAGTGTTAATAGACATATTCGTGTGCTTGTAAGCAGGGTGGAAACAGTTTTGAAAATTAGGGTTAATTTTCGGACAGTGGTCCATTCTTACAACTATATAATTCATAATATTTTTGGCTATTCGCTGCTTCATTTATCAAGTTTTGCAAACATATTCTTCAAGGTACTTCTTGTAGACACGTTAATAATTCTTTTCTTGAAAATTTGTCAGCTGTCCATTTAATTTAATGGCCAGAAACGAAAGAATTAAATGTCGATTCTGATATTGTGGGTCTAACTGGACCCAGGCTCCGCTGACGACGCGTTAAAGACCCCGTTCTAAGATATCTCAGGAACCAGAGGGAACACTGAAATATTTTTCAGATTGCGCTATAGCACTTTGACTGCCACCCCCGTACACGTGTCAAACATTTGCTCCTGTCCGGACCAACCTAACTGAACTTACGGTTCGTAAAAATTGTTCAATCAAAGAGATCTCGATGGACCAGTAGCTTGCGAAAATCCTGGAAGAACCAAGGCGCCAGCTCCGAGAGTCTCGTCTCGTCCGAGCTCAGAGTACCGAGAGCAGGGTGGGGGGTAAAAATTAGCTCTCCGTCTGACCCGGCGTAATTCGGTTTACCGTCCAGCCGTGGTAGATGCAAATCCCAGTGCAGTCTGCATCCAGGGGACATCGTTGCAGCAGAGTGTCCCGCGTTCCGGGCACGTCGGTAACCAACAATTAAACGGTGCCCGTTCCACGATCTTCTCAAGAGAGATTAACCCTTTCGTCCCGGGCAATTTCTACCGAAGTCGTCCGAGCAACATCGTCTGGCACAAGTATACCAAGTATACCAACCCGCAGACCATCTCACCGGCTACCGTTCCATCCCTCCCCTCCCCCGCCCCTTTACCTGCTTCCCCAATTAACCCCCACGAGCAATCTCGCCGGAATCCGGCGATCCCGGTGGCATCGTGCCGCATAAATACGCGCGCATTAATCAGCAGAAGCTCGAGAGAGAGAGAGAGAGAGAGAGAGAGAGAGTCGGAGCGTTTTCCATAAATTTCCAGAGGCAATAACCGCGATTAGGTAGCCAGGTGTTACGCCAACGCGGACACCACGGACACCGCAACCCTGCACACTTTCTCCGTTCCGCGAACCCGTGGCCCTTTTTCCTTCGCCGGAGACGCAACCAACAACGGCCGCGGTGCGCGACATCTTGGCTAATTGCGGCATCGCTCACCGACCGCCTCCATTATGTCCTTTTTGCCGACGACTATCGCCACGCCAGGACCCGGCTGGCCTTCCGGGGGCCCGCCAACTTGGTCATGGCATCCGCCACCAACTGCACAAACCAGGCCGCTGACGCTGATTTGTCAGCGATGTTGATTCTCTGTGTCACGGAAGATTTATCCCTTCTAGGCTGTTTTTCAAGCTGTTGTTCTAACAATCCTAATTTTCTGGTTGGGTCATAGAGGCTTGGTCGCTTCCATCTTGGCTGCGGTACCTGCCACCGGGCTGCTGAGATGACCAATTTCACGAGATTGTGGTTGATCTGTCAGAATCAGCTGAATCACCAGTCACGGTGGATATACTCCTTCAGGGTTGTTTTTCAAGGGTTCGTTACAGCGGTTCTAATTTTCTAGCGGTGTACTAAAAGTGTTGGGTGCTTCCACTGAGATTGGTCGGTCAGCAAACTTGATTCTGTATGTTAGAATTTATGTATTAGGTACGACAAGGTCATCTTCCAAGGGTTGTTTTAGAGTCTGTAATTTTCTAAGCAGATTCTTGTCCAAGGACTTTATCTTTCAAATTGGATTCTTGTAGCACTGCACACGAATGGTCAATCAATTTGATGCATTCATGGCAAAAATGATCGTCTGTCCGTGTACTCGTTCAAATTGGACCATCTTCATTTTGCATAAACATCCGCAGTCTGCTAATGATCCGGACTAGGGGTGGCTAGCCCCGCTTGTCAAAATATTGCGGCGGATCGATTTTCTCCTCGACTAGCGAGCACTCGGTTCCGCTATCCTCGCCGACGATATTATTAACAATCCATTAACAAAATTCTCTCCGTAGGGTATAACAAGGACACGCGACCCCCCGATGGAAGTCCCTATCACCCTCGTGCCGCAACCCCGTTGCCCGGAACATCGCTGCTAATAAAATAGCCGCGACACCCCTTCGATCCGAAAACTACCCCTATCGTGCCACCGCGCGGGAAACACTTCTGCGAAACAGTCTGGAACACTCGCAGCGACGGGGATGCCGGCACATAAACCGAGAGGGGGTGTGGTGGGGTGGGGTGGGGTGAGAGAGAGGATCACGGGAGCCACCCCTCGGGGACAAGTAACGAAATTAAATTCAAATATAATCAAATAAAATTTAAATTTTAAATCTGTCTTGGCTCCGCGCGCGCTCTATACATGCACGTAGGAACCAGCACGCGAAATTTAGTGGCCCGTCGCTCCTTCTTCTTTTTCCTGCCCCCTCGCTTCCCGTTTCCTTCCCCCGTGATCACCCCGCAAAACCCACCCCTGAATCCGAGATTTAACGGGTCAAACCCGGGGCCAGAGGATCGAAGTTAAGTCGAAACGAGAGAGGGTGCCTGATTGAGAACACCGTTTTGTTTGTTCGTCCAACACTGCTCTCTCTCTTTTTTTTCTTTCTTTCTTTCTCTCTCTTTCTCTCTCTTTTGGCTTTCGGCTCGGTGCCGCGGGGGTGGCCTCAACGAGTGGATTAGTCAACGAGTCGATCGTTTCCATCCCCGTGAATATTCTCCTCTCTCTTCTGTAATTCATTCTTCCAGGGTATACGATCGCTATTAAGGGCCTAGCCACCTCGACGACAACGTTCCGCGAATTTTCTTGGCGGCACACGCCTCGGAAATGGACCTGTAGAGGTCCAAGTGGATGCTGAGTGCTCCGAAGGCTTTTCAAAGCCACTCCAAATTCCACTCAACCCTTTCTGAAGGTTTCCGTCGATTTTAATTATTTTCGTGCTTTTGTACGTCTAATGCCGTAGCGTGTACCTCTGTTCCTCTTCGGTATTTTAATGGACCTCGACAATTTTTAGAAATACCACTAACAAACGGACATTCTTGACAATTTTTAATTCTTCTAGGTAGTCTAAACTACCCTCGGAAAAAGTTTCAATCAAGAATAAAGGCCGGAAGGGTAACCAAAAAATGAGTAAATATAATCAACCAAGGTGACGACGAAGGTGACAGAAGTCAGACAGCTTGAGACATCAAGGAC
Organism: Seladonia tumulorum; assembly: GCA_913789895.3. Lineage (NCBI taxonomy): Eukaryota > Metazoa > Arthropoda > Insecta > Hymenoptera > Halictidae > Seladonia > Seladonia tumulorum. The sequence continues at coordinate 1,851,277 of OU565266.1, read as the reverse complement.
AATTTTTAAAAACGCTATTAATATGAGAACATTCTTGAAAATTTTTGCACACATAGACCGGTATCTAAACTATCTTTAAAAATAGTTTCAAGTCAAAATAAAGACCACAAGGGTACCAAAAAATTTCTCAACCTGCCACCCCCATTTTGGAACGTCGACCGAAGAAAGTAGCAGGCGAAAAATGATCAAGTCTGTGGGGGACGGGGGTAGATGGAAGAAGGGTATCATACTGGAATCTCTTGGCCGTCGCTGAAAGTGTCGTCTCACCCTCATTACCATCCGGAGCCAATCAAGCCCCGAAACCGAGTCGGTGGTTCTCTCCTCGGCGATTTTCCGTGCGTGTTCGGCCCTGCCGTTGACGACTATTCCTGTGGCGGCGGCTCTCGCTGGGGGTGGGTGTCATTCTGTGTCAACCGCAGCGCCCTCTGACGATGACACCGCGGAACGCGAAAGGGGATGGAACCGAGGGTTTCTCTTTCTCTTTCCCTCTCTCTCTCTCCGCGTGGAACTCGGCTTGCCTGGCCCCGGCAACCGAGCTGGTTGCGGGGTTTACTTTGCCCGGCACATCCTTCCGCCACCCTTTATGTAAGTACACCCACAGACACCCGCAACAGTCGACCACATACTCGTCTCGCTGGCGTACACACGCGCAGATCCGCCCGGACGTTTTCACACGGACGTGGAAGAGACACACGGGGGTGGCGACGTAAACGCGAGCATAGGTAAAGCCTCCTGGCAGCAGTCGCCCGGCTTAAAGCGAGGGGGTTGGCTGGTCTTATTTGGAGACAAAGTGGATCGGATTAGAGATACAGATTTCCATTTGTTTGCCCCGTTCGACCATCCCCCTATCGGCCAGATACGCTCAAAGGGCTCCGGATATTTCGATCCGCCACGACCGACATCCTTTTGGCTGCTGATGCTTCTTGTTCTTTCGCGACGATGCCTCGGATGTTTCAGATGTTGCAAAATTACAAACATACCCTTTCTTCGCTGCGTTGATAATCACATTCCTATGTTTTATTTCACCCTTCAGTCGGACACGGCTCAGAAGCAATTTTTCTTCTATAAACCCGGAGCTTTTCTTATGTAAGGAGGTTTATGATGCTGTTTCTGCAGGATAGCAATTTTTTTCAGAAAAACTATTAAACCTTTCGAATTGGAATTTTACACACATGTTTATTCATCTTTGTAGCATACCTGTGACTTTTTCCAAGTAAAAATAATCCATATTATGTGAGTTATATATTTTTTTATAGAGTATATTTTGCAGAACATGTATTCACTGTTGCCATCGTCCCTTTCTGCTGAACGGAAACAAAAAGAGAAATGAAATGGTTTATTATTCGGTATAGTTATGGTCTAAACAATTTAAAGAAACAGCGCAAATATAATTCATGGCTTTCCCAGACTCGATACGTGCGCTGAAGGTTTAATTGTCTTCGGTGCTCGAGGGAAAACAGCAAGATCGCTTGACATACGGATTCTCTCTACACTTGTACATTGAATTTCTGAATTGCACAAAGATTGAAAATATTCGCTGTAGAACTGCAAATTCATTTAGTATTCTTTATCCTTAGATACCGAGAAGTCTTTGATTTCTGATTGCGTTTCAACCCCTGTGACAACCCTTGTACCCGTCCATTGTGTATTTCCTTTAAGAATTTCCAATGCTTTAACATTCCCAGGTGACACGACCCCGGGCAATCAAGAAATCATCCCCCGATTCAACCTTGAACCCCGAATCGATCCCAGAACCCCCGATCAAACATTTCAACCCCCCCGGAAGTTGCAAGACTCCGAGAAAGTTTTCGTCCGGCGGAAAAATCTCAAAAGTAATTTCGCAGGAACAATGACCGCGAGCCCGGTCGAATAATGACCGAGAGGGGGTTGCGGGAGGTGAGAGGGGAGGCGAAGCGTTCATCAAAAGGACCGGGCTCGCGATCTGACAAAGGAATACACCGGCGTTCTTCTCGCGATCCTCGCCAAGGATCTCGCCATTTTTAACCGGTGCCACGTATACATCGGTGTCGAGAGGTGGAGCGAGGGGTGGTAGCAGCGGCAGAGGAAGAAGGGGTGGGTCGGGGGTTGGAAAAGGAATTACACACACCGTCGTCGCCAGGTCGGAAGTCGAGGCTCGGTAGTCTGCGCCACTTCCTTTGAACTCTCTCCCTCCTTCACCCCTCTCTCTCCCTCTTTTTCGGCCACGCAAAAGAGCTAATTAATTTCTCTCGTTCCTTCTCGCTCCCCCGCCCGCCCCTAGCCCCTCCGGCCCCACCCTCTCGCTACCATTGCCGACGCGTCTCCGCCGTTTATTTTCGCCGGCGAAGTCCTCCGAAGGGGGATGAAAATCTGGGGACGAAGGGCGAAAGAAAGGAACGGCCTCGTTTCGGAATTCCGACCGTGGTTCGGCTCCTTTTTTCTCTCTCTCTCTCTCTCTCTCTTTCTCTTTCGCTCTCTCCTCTCCTCTCGTCTTTTTTGTCGAGCACCGCCGGCAGGGGTCGTTCCTTCCTGGACGAGATTTCCAGGGTGTTTTTGGGAAAACGACCATCCCCCAAATCCCGTGGGTGGAAGTCGTAAATTCCCAGGAATTTTTCGTTCGACCCCTAATCGCGGACGCGGAACTGTCGCCCGCGCTTTTTAAGGGATTCTTCTCGTAAATAAAATGAAAGGTTGCCCCTCCGCGTTCTTTACGCATTTTTTGAACCGCTAGAATTTTTATTTCGTCGAGGCCTCTGTGATTTTTGTCCGGCCATTAATCGGCAAATGATTGAGGGTTGATCGTGGCTACATATTTTAGAAAAATTCTAATTAAACCATTGCCACCTTATTTCATCTACTTTTTGCACAGCACGGTGATAACAGCGTAATAAACTTTTCGTTAATTTCGAAAGTTCTGTGCATCGCGACGATTGCAGGACCCTCGGTCGTGCGTTCGGACGCGTTTCAATTAATATCGGGCGCTAATCGAACGGGGCTCTCGTTACGCTTACTCAATTAGGAAAGGGGGTTTCCAGAAAAACGGGTTTCTCCGATTGAGTCATAAACATCGTCCGGGCGTCACGGCTGGGAGCAACCGGGCGGATGATAATTAAGCGGTAAGAATAATGAAACATTAATAACGGTCGTAATTGCGAGGTTGTGGTCTTGCGCCGTCTCTCTCTCTCTCTCTCTCTCTCTCTCTCTCTCTCTTGGTGCTTGGGAGCTTGCCGGCGAAAAAAGCCGGAAGCCATTTGCAGCACCGACGGCTATTTCGCGACTATCTTGCTGAATATCTGCTCGGATTTGAATCTCGCCCCTTTCCCAAAACGAAGGCGAACGCGAAAAGAGTTGACGGCAACAACAAAACAGGGGGAGAAGACAAAGAGAAAGGGAGGGGGGAGGGGGGAGGGTCGAAAAATAAAAAGAAATTGACATCGTGAAGCAGAATTTGACAGCGTCGACACGCCGGAAACGACGGGGCCCCACTTATCGGGTCGAGCGTCGGTGTCAGTAAATGGTAAACGGCACGGCTCGCTTTTAATTAAGTCGCGAGCCCCGGGGCTAATTAAGTCACTCTATAATTACTAATTAATGCGAAAAAAATTGCAAGATAACGACCACACCGGGACGAGTTTTTCGTCAGTTTCGAGGCAGCCCGCAGACCGGCGGCCGACAGGAACAGTATCGCGTTCGCATATTCAACGCGCTTTCGAATCGACGCACGCGCACCACCGCCGTTTGCTCATCTGCTTTTTTTCGCTTATCTCTCTCTCTCTCTCTCTCTCTCTCTCTCTCTCTCTCTCTGCCCACGGCCGCTTTCGTTCGTTTTCATTTCTTTGTCTTTCTTGCCACCGGCGACACACCGCCGACGTCGTCGACACCGAAACCCTCCGATTATCTTCGAACACTTTGCACCTAATCGCCGATACTATCTCCCTGGCAATCGGCTTACGAAGCTCGCAACCACGCAAATCCGTTTTAGCATCTTAACTATGAATCGCTCCAGTCGGCTCCGAAAAAATTCGGAACTGTCAATTAGCATCTCGATTGGTCTATTAGGGTCGTTCCACTCGCTCGCGCGACCTGATTCAGGCTTAGAAAATTCCTGTTCTCACCAGTCACTCGTTTTACCGTTTCTGCGAGACATGTGTAAATAGAGAACGCAGCCGAATAAAATTTTTTTTTCTTTAAGAAAAATGTATTTTAATGTTATACAAGGATAGTTAATTCTTATTAACTCGTTTGCTTAATCTTTAGCATGTTGCTGGAATGTCATAATTTATGAAATACGGATTCCTTTTGAAGAAATTTTTGTATAAAGCGATGACACGTTTTCCAAATCTTCGAGGCTGTGAAACGGTGATTTTCTCGTGTGATATTTTTCATGTTCCTGCGTTTAGGAAGTTGTTCGTTTAATTCGGTGCGATACCAGTAATATTAACGTCCCCAAACGAATCCAAACTGCATCAAACCGGAACAAAGCGAGCTTGCGTGGCTGGCAGGCAAGGAGGGCTGATTCCTAACGAACTGGTTCGCGACAAAAGCAACGAGTACAAACAGCCGGGCACTTATTAGACGGTGAATGTCTACGCGGGGGAGGGGCATCGACATTATTATACTTCCGGCGGAACGAACGCGTTTGATCCCGGAGACGATTTTGTCGCGCGCAATCGCGCAAACTTGGAAACTGCTCTCCCACTCCCTTTCCTCGTCTCTCTCTCTCTCTCTCTCTCTCTCTCTCCTCAACCCGCGTAGCTCGTAATTATCGGTGCGAAACGCGAGCCGAATAATTAGAACGTTTGCTAATTAGAATATTACACGACCACCTGTGCAACGATATTCCGCCTTTGACGCGGAACGGCATTCCCGCGCGACAAAACCGGCCTTACGCTTTCAGCGCTGATCAACAAGCGATTGTTTTCGCGTGTACGGAAAGTCGCGCGGCGAGCTTTAATTGGCTGACGAGAATGTCGCGGGAATCACTATTCCGGACAACCGCCGAGGAAAATTACCCTTCGAATCGAAAGAAAATTCCAAACTTTTCCTACAAAACTGGGCAAGAAACAGAGGAGGCTGCAAGTTGGCCGATTCTTGCACCGAGCAATCAGCAATTTTTTGAAATATGAAATCTTCAGGGGGTGTCGGGACAGTCCACGAGTTATGTCTTTTTTTTTTGTTACACTGGACGTACGCGTGTGGACGTCATTATTCTGTGTAGAATTAATTCTTTATAGAAACTTCTCTCCACGCTTTTAAGAATCATCAAAATGTGTATTCGAAGCATTTGAAAGACTCATTATTAGCATCGCGAAATAGACTCATTTTTAGCCTAAACTTTTTTCGTCCTAGTAGAGACGTCACCTCGGACGTTCGAGAATAATGAAAAGCATCAAGACAATTTATGAACGTTATTTTCGATTTATTAAGATTGTTAATGATGAAACCAAAATTTTTGTATGGTTTCTGTATCGTGTATTTGAAGAAAATTGTTATTTTGCACAGAGATCCGCAGTCTAGGTACTATTCACTGAAAAGTGATTTTGAGGAGAAGCTATTTCTGCAATTGTTCGCAGAAACAATTCCAGGATCTCGAGCATTTGCATAGCGTCGCAAGAGATCGACGCCAAGTTTCCTAATTCTCAGCCAAGATCCGGTGCCAGCCGATCGAATTTCCCAGCCCGACGCGGCGATCGCAATTTTCTATGCTGCTCGACGTTTAATAGACCGTAACGAGTACGAAACTGCACGACGAATACCTAAAATGTCTTATGTGGTCGGTTAGGGGAGATCGAAATCCTGTAGCGACGATCACCATCGATTTTCCATCTGATCCTTAAGTGAATAGTACGAGTAATAAGCTTTCAGATTTTTCACACTACTGTATTAAAACGAATGGAAAAAATATTATTAATGGTCCAATTCATTTTCAGGTATGTTTCAGTAGATGTCTCTGAACCTTCCGAAGGAATCAGGTGCATTTCATAAGGAAAATTATAGGGGATACACATGTCTTTAAATTTGTTCTTTTTATCATCTAAGAATTATTACTAGACTGCAGATAAGAAATAGTAAAAGATGTTGTTATGCTCATGGAATTATTTGTTCAGATTTAAAAATGTCTGTTTTCCATAATACTGTTCGATATACCACACTTGGTTAGAATCTGCAAAATGCAAACCGGTTGAACGAGTACTCGGTAGGTACCACACAACTCTTCAAGTTTCATTGCATCAAATAGATTATTCGAATTTTAGGGAATTGTTCGGTGGGACAAATTATCAAGCAAACTGTAAGACAGAATTTCACAGACCCTGTGCTCACTGAAGTAGCTCGAAAGGAACGTTTCTAACCCCTGCATCTAGGGGCTGTTTTCACCCCTTCGGGGTAAACGATTGGAAAGAACTGTCTGTCGTAGATTTTTCTAAGCGAAATCTGTCCTGAAGGAAATCTCGGTTCGGTCGGAAATCGGCTTGTGGAAGACACTGCCAGAAATCGTGTTCCCGTGTTCGCGAGGGGAGAGACGAGGTTGATCTCCTGTAGATCGCCAGCAGAGGGCTCCAGCTCTCGTCGCGGGGGCACGAAAAAATACGAAGGGGGGCGGGAACAGGCCTGGACGAAGGTGGGAACACGAGGGAGCGAGGAGGAATCGTGGCAGCCTCGCAGAGGTGTGGCTAGCCGAGTGTTTCAGAGTGGTTCTTCTGGTTTCTGGTTGGCTCCACGGCCGACGGGAGGCCTAACCAGCGGGAACCGGACCCGGGCTTCCCTTCTTTCAAGACTTTTTGCCTGGCCGTGTCTCATGGCCAGTCGTAGGTGTCAGAATGCGCCTGGGCCCGTCCGGGGGGACACGGGGACGGAGAAACTTGGGGAGACCGAGAAGAAAGACTGAGAGAGAGAGAGAGAGAGAGAGAGAGAGAGAGAGAGAGTCGCGGAGAGCAGAATTACTCGGCTATTGAGATCGGCAGATAGCCCTGAAGAAATCATAGTGGCCACCCACGAGACTCGGCCGTGCCCCTTCGACGGCTTCTCGGCCCCCAAGGGCCCCGATCAGAGTTATCGACTTTGCTGGGGAATTTTCCAATTCCCTAGACCGAGGAATTTTCATAGCTCGTCTGTTGGTCCTCCGGTTGCTCCCTGAAACTCCCTTTTTCAAAGCTGACTCTATTTTTTTATTGGAGTGTAAATGTGAAGGCACCATCTGCTCCAAATTTTTAGCAATTTTGAGTCTTGGTAGACTCTAGTAGATGATGCGTGCTGTTTGCGCTTAGCTTTCAAACTTTGAAGATTTGGGAAGCTTTTAGTCCGCGACATAAGCGGTTTTTGTGTTTTGAATTTTGGGGGCTGAGGGAATAGAGAAGTGGGGGAAATTAGCTCCTAGAAATTTCCCGTGGTTTCCAGTCCATGATCCAAATTGTTATTACTCCTATCTTTTGAATTTTGATGCTTATGGTACGCGATAGTGACCGAAACTCGAGCTTGAGATCCCTGGAAGCTCCCAATTGATGGTGCAAAAGCTCTTCACCTTTTGTATTTTAGGGGCCTCTCGATGCCTTTTGGAGTAGAAACGGAGAAGATTGTGTACACGCAATGCAAGAATCGTTATTTATTTAATTACACAAACAGGCAACAAGTTCCAAGTAATTGTAGCATGATCTTACTCGCAACTGGTCACTTGCTGGTACATTCACTCTATTATACTCATCGCGCACGGCCAGGATGCTGAAGTCCCCCTCGCGGGTGGTTGTTATTTATTATCGAACGGTGCCGACAGCAAATAACACCGTTCGCCGGCAACGCCAAGCTGTTGAAACGCTATTGTCCGGGTATTCGACGATCGAGACCATACGGCGCACGTAATCCTCGATTTCACTGGACTATACTCGAATTCTCCTTGAGATCGTTCTGTGCCGTGCCTGTAGGAACAGACTCGAACTCGATTTGACAGAAATTTGCATCGACAGAAACGGAAGCACCATTCAACAAAGTTTATTCAATGGAAAAGGAATAAATTCCTGTGGGAGAAATTGAAAACCTTGCAGAGACCAGGAGAGGTTAGATATCGAAGATTAATTATTATCATCAGTAGACATCGGATGTTTATGCAATTTCCAATTTTTATAGGAACATTTTAAGAAAGTGGAATGAAATAAAATTTTATTTTTAATGGGGACAGCCTTTGTAGATCCAAAGCAAATAAAAATCGTGTTAAATTCTCTTGAATTTTATATTATAGCATTTTTTTAACATTTCCATAAGCCATAAATGCATAAAGATCCGATGTCTAATCATCAGCAATGTATAAAAATATGGACATCTGCAGCGGATACAATTTTAGTAAAATACCTGCCCGATTTTTTCAGAAAGGCTTTCAATCAGAATCATTTGGTTCGTGTAAGAACTTTCTTGGTTTACAAAGCATTTGTGAGTTGAGAAAGACAGAAATTGATTTTCGATGTACTAAAACTTTCAACAGACTTGTTAACATTTTAACACGTTCGCTACCACAGTGACGGATATTTAACGCCTACAATCTCACAGTGTGCCATACTTGATGACCACTAAATTAATTTTATACAGTTTGTCGTCTAAGGCCACAGTACTTTATATCTGACCTTCTTCTGCCAAATTGTTTCAATATTTCACAAACGAGATACGTTGCATTTTAACAAAGGAGGTGAACAGCGAAATAAATGCAGTTAGCGTTAACGCGTTTGCAGCTTGCATACAAAAATCAAACAATACAAGCCCCCCGCCTTGCCGCAAGACAAACTTTCGCAGAATCGTATAATTGTTTGCCGCGAACGCGTTAAAATCGCGATACTAATCGTTCGTATTCCGTTGTCGCCGTTTTCCCGACGCTTCTTCTTTTTATTCGGTCCGAAAGAATGCTGTTGCACCGGTGCATCGGTGACACAATCGGATCGACGCGCCGACGAACCTGCACGTCGATCCCGGTGATCTACGCGGCACGCGGATCGACTGGACAAGAGTGTTCGCAGCCGGTTTCGTCGCCGATTTGCGCAACCCCGTCCCGAATCCGGCCCCGTCGATCCCGTGAAAAATCGTAGATCACTCGCGGCCATCGTCGCGAAAGGAGATTGCCGAGAGCAGCAGCATCCCGCGGCCAAAACCGGTCGAGTTTTCGTCGATAAACGAGACCGATCGCGATCGCGGCACGATTGTGGACCGGCACACCTGCGCGCACGCTGCGACCGATCGATTTTTCACCGTGGAACGCGGCGAAATGCATGCACGCGGTGAATAATGCATCGGCGATTGTTTAAATGGTCGCGCCGAGCTACGCGTCCGTGCCAATCATGGCGGAACGGTCTCTCTCTCTCTTTTTTTCTCTCTTTTTCTCTCCGCGCTACTTTCTTTCTCCTATTCTCAGAATATTTATAGAACATTTCCTCTTAATTCCTTTCATTTCCTCAGGATATTTCTAGTTTCTTGCGATTCACTTGGACAATTTTTATTTCCCATAAAAAATCCGCAGTCTACTCGTCAATATGCTTCGCTTAACACGTTGACCGCCGTGTCACCCCTACATCGATGACGGAATTATTTGTCCAGGTTTCAAAACGAAGTTTTACGTTAATATATTCATTGAACCAAATTCGATTAGGAGCTGTAAAATGCAGAAAGTTGGGGGACTACTCAATATTTCTACTACTAACATTTCATTTTTTTTTCAATTTTTATTTCATTAAATAACTTACTTTGATTTTATGGAATGAGGTTTGAGGTTTTTAGTGTGGCAGTCAAAGTGTTAAATTGTCATTAGACAACAGAAGCTTCTTCTCAGGTCTGGTTCTACAGTGCGATCGAAGAGCTCGAAAGAACAAATTTGTTCGATAGTTTGGTGCAACAAACGGCCATATCATGAGACGTTTGTGACTGCGGTTACTGCCCCGAAAAATTAAAACTCTAAGTGAGCAGTCATTTCTAAATCGAGCTGACCGTTGTCCCGAGCTCTCCAATTGCACAAGGACGAGAAGTGAATCCTGCGAATTGCTATGGACAAGCCGCCGACAATTTCGCGTCGGACGTGTTAACGAGAGGACGACGAAAACGCAGTCGAAGCTCCTAGAAAAACGGATAGCGGGAAGGTTCAGCGAACCCACGGGGGGTCGGGGGGCGAGAGGTATCGTGTTCGCGAGGAAAAAGAGCGCGCGGGAACCGGGCGTACATGAAGAGGCGACGCGAGCGGACACAAAGGTCCCGGTGGAGGAGGAAAAAGCGGGTGGGAGCCGCGACGCGTCACGGGGACAGCTAGAAATGACATGGAACGACGAAGCATGCGGCGTGTATGACGGGAAAACAAGAGAAGCCAATAATTTCGGGCAATTTGGGAGCAGCCGCGCGAGACCCGCTCGCTCGCGGCCAGAGGAACTCGCGTGACCGCTTGTCACGGCTCTGCACGGCTCGGTTCGCGAGCGTGCGACTGCCCACCGAGTCCGTCTAGCGTCCCGACGCCTGGCAGCGCTTCGTTTCCACTGCGCTTTTCACCCGAATTCTCGAAACCGGGCGAGAAACGTCGAACCTCGCGAAAAGAGCACCCTAGCGTTGCACCCTTGTATCGGTGAGTACCAGAGCGGGGGTTATGCCGAAGAAAACCTACCAGAAAGCTTCAGGATTAATTATACAAACTTAACAAACCCGTCTTCCTTTAAAATACATTCGTGGAGATACGGAGTTTCAGGATTCGAGACTGTCTCATCTTCGCACAGAGAAAAACCTTAACTTTGAGAATTTTTCTCTACGAAACTAGCAATCCTTTTAACATGAATCTTCCTGGGTTCGAAAGGCCACGCTTCCAGGTACCCCCAGTAATTTTTCCATCGAGAAATATCGACGATCGTCGAAGTTACAGCCAATTTCTCGGACATCCGAATCGGTAACGTTCGAGCTGAATAGCGATTTTAATCGAGTGTCGAAAATTGGGCCTGAAATAAGACAACCGTGCCCAATCCCCGGGCCTGAAATACGCAACCGTGTCCAATCCCTGTGCCGAATGCTTGGACCCAATCCCTGGGCCCAACAGACAAAATGGAGGACACCTCCTCCGAACCTGTTCCCGCGACTGAACGCGACGGCGACAATTTACTCGGAGCCGTATAATTTATTCGCCTGCGTCAGCGGCATCGCGTGTTCGATTATCTCGTGGTCGTTCATATTATCATCAGCATCCAGCCGGCGCAGATATTCGCAATTTACACGTCGGCCGGCCGCGGAACAGCCGGGCTGAAACAAACCGGCGAATCACGTAGCGCCGCGGCGCACACCTCCGTTTCTTATTAACGGCGCGCGAGCAGCCGGCGAGCCGATTTAAATAACGACACGCTCTATTATTCATAGCGAACGCGCAACACCGTGACACGCCTCTCGCGCTCGTTTTTCGCCCCCGGTGATCGATGCGGGACATTAATCGCGGACTCTGCCAACCGGATTGTAATCCCCACTCGTTCGAAACCGTCAGAGAAGCGACGGATTTCGGCGAGCTTCGATTTCCACGGATTTTCGCATCTGGAGGTCACAAAACTCAGCTTCGGACTACGGTATCGCAAAACTTACAGCTCGCTATATTTATTTTAGGGTTGCAGGAATTGGTAGACTACTGGTTATGCAAAATAAACATTGTCTGCATCTGTTGCAGGCAACAGGAGTAACTTCTTTAATAATTTTAGCAGTACTTTGAATTTTTCTGCTATTGCAAATTGCAGCATTCTTGTCGGAAATAAATAAAATTTGCAGTGAATAGGTACACAATAGACTAGAATAGAGAATTCACATAGTACGATTTCCTATATAGTAACTCTGCACTGTACGATTAGTATGACTATGTTGAGTGAATTTCGGTATCTGGAGGTCACAAGACTGAGCTTCGGACTGCAGTATCACAAAATTTGCAGCTTGCTCTACTTATTTTAGGGTTGCATTTTAGGATTTATTTTAGACTGCTGGTTATACAAAATAAAAATTTTCTGCATCTGTTGCAGGCAACAGGAGTAACTTCTTTAATAATTTTAGCAGTACTTTGAATTTTTCTGCTATTGCAAATTGCAGCATTTTTGTCGGAAATAAATAAAATTCGCAGTGAATAGGTACACAATAGATTAGAATAGAGAATTCCCACAGTACGATTTCCTATATAGTAACTCTGTACTGTACGATTAGTATGACTATGTTCAGTGAATTTCGGTATCTGGAGGTCACAAGACTGAGCTTCGGACTACGGTATCGCAAAATTTACAACTCGCTGTATTTATTTTAGGGTTGCATTTTAGGATTTATTTTAGACTACTGGTTATGCAAAATAAACATTTTCTGCATCTGTTGCAGGCAACAGGAGTAACTTCTTTAATAATTTTTGCAGTACTTTGAATTTTTCTGCTATTGCAGCATTTTTGTCGGAAATAAATAAAATTCGCAGTGAATAGGTACACAATAGACTAGAATAGAGAATTCCCACAGTACGATTTCCTATATAGTAACTCTGTACTGTACGATTAGTATGACTATGTTCAGTGAATTTCGGTACCTGGAGGTCACAAGACTGAGCTTCGGACTGCAGTATCACAAAATTTGCAGCTTGCTCTACTTATTTTAGGGTTGCATTTTAGGATTTATTTTAGACTGCTGGTTATACAAAATAAAAATTTTTTCAGCATCTGTTGCAGGAAACAGGACGAACCTTTTCCTAGTAGTAGTAGTACTTTGAATTTTTCTGCTATTGCAAACTGCAGCATTTTTGTCGGAAATAAATAAAATTCGCAGTGATTAGGTACACAATAGACTCCCGCATAACGAGAATTCCTACAGCACGATTTCCTATAACTCTCTACCGCATGATTAGTGTGCCTACGTGCAGTGAATTCTCGATGTATGTCAACAGCACGGGTCTTGTCAGCGTCGTGTATCGTCCAGGGGACATACCCGCGTTATGTTTACACTGCTCGGCGTCCGAGGCCTCTCGAGCTTCGCGGCCCCTCAAGGGGTATACTCCGCGGTAGTGGGGATAATTCCGCGACGTTTATCATCCAGGCCTTGGCGACACATATAGAGAAACTCTGTACTCTGTAATAGCTAAAAATCGAACACAATGAAGGAGAATCTCAGGAGCAAGCAGCAAGTTTCAGAATCCCAAAATCAACCCAGTATTCTATGATCTACTTTACGATTATAGCGATTAGAGGATGATATAGAACGATTAATAAATTGCGCACCTGCGTATATTCTTCTTACTTAAATATTGGAGCTGTGGAGCTGGCTCTGGCTGGCAGTCATCGATCAGTAAAGCGTTAATAGACTTTGTTTAGACTGTTCATCTCATTGCGTGACATTGTGTGGCTAAGGAAAATTAGTTGAAGAATAATTCGTATAGGGATTCGACGTGCTCTCATCCGAGGAGGATCTATCGGAGATCCTCAGGAGCGAAGAGGAACGGGGAGATCTCGATGGGGTTCTGAAAGGGAGGGGGCGAAGGGGTCAGGGGGCGGAAAAGAGGCGGCAAAACGTCCGAACGAAGGAAGATTGACTCGGTGCGTGTGGGCCGCTCTCTCAGCATCAATTAGACTGCACCGGAGAGGAGCGTGTACGGCGCGTTCGCGCACACGTATGTATGTACCTACCGGCGCGGCGGTGGTGCATACGTGTGGATGCAACGGTGCACCGGCCTGGATCGTCCATTGTGTTCCATCGGGCCGGTGGCCGTTCGCAAAGATGGCCGTCTCTCCACGGTCGTGGCGAGGCGAGGCAAGACGAGGCGAGACGAGGCGAGACGAGGCGAGACGAGGTAAGACGAGGCGAGGCTGGTTAAACGACAAAAACCCGACTCGACCGAGCCGCCAAGTGTTCGAGACCGCGACAATTAATGACCACCGGGCGAAAATCATTTTATGTTTTCATCTTGACCGGTCACCACTGCCGGCGCGGCGGGATCCTCTTTCTTTCGGGCATGGCGGTCCTCGAACGGCAGCTGGCTGATTCCTCGGTTGGCACGCCTGTCCGAGGACCGCCATCGAAACCGTGCGGGCTGTCTTCAAATCTGCGATCAATGATTTCGATGTCCGTTCGACGAATAACAATTGCAGATGATTTTCGAGAAATGGAATTCGAGGTTTGATCCACTTGGCGCAGGAGATGCTGGTTGTGATACGTCACTTTTGGGAACATCTTCGCGCAGTCAAAATTTTATGGACTTTCGCTAGAACAACAATCAATTTCTGTATTTTATTTCTGCCCTGAAATTGAAGGAGATTATTCTTGTCTTGCTTGACCCATAAGTGTCTAGCAAACACCGGTGGTACACTTCCAGCCACTGAATCAGATACGTTCATGCGTAGTCGAAGATATTGATGTGCAAATCAGGCAAATTTTTTAATTTTTTAATTTTTTACAGCCACTGAACCAAATACGCCTATCTATAGTCTAGAGCTATGTACTCTATTTCAGCACCAACTCAACTTCCATCTGTCTATATTCTCATAGCAAGGTTAACTTTCAATACGATTCATCTTTCACTTGATTTTTACCACGAGTTAAAATTACCAGAGAAAAAATGGTTAAAAGAAAATGGCTATCGACACGTATCAACGATTTCTCAGGGCACAGAGTTCTCCAGACACGAGGCCCGTCAGGAAAGACGTCCGAAGCGTTGCCTACCCCTCGTCCGTAAATCCGTCGCGAGTACCGGAAGTCGGAAACGCGTAAATCCCGGCGGGTTCCAATACTCGCGCGGAATTTCGGCGATCGTCGTAAACCTGCCACTGGCCGACTAGCAAGAGCAAGTCCCTCTCTATTTCCCTCTCTCTCTCTCTCTCTCTCTCTTTTTCTCCCTGCTCTCTTTCCCCCGGTTTCCGTCGCCGTTTCGCGTTTCTCCGCTGCGGGGAAAGGACACAGTAATATTCACAGGCCATTTGCGTCACAATGCCGCGACGTTAACGACGACAATGGAAGCAATAATGAGGCGGCCGCGGCCAACAAACTCGGTGGTTCGCGTCGTTGTCGCCGCGATCAGACTTCCCTCTCCGATTGCCTCTCGAAAACTCGCCGCCACCAGGAAACGCGTAATGTGCATGCCACGCGAGAAAAACGAGCGAAACTGCCGATCGCGGCTCGATTTAACGCCGGTAGAGCGCTCCGGTTTGGCTGGAGAACACGGTTCCTCGAATCCGGAGGGTTGGGTGGCGTAAAATTGCCCTGTGGGGCTCTTGACGTGCTCCGACCAGAGCGTGAGCGCCGGGGCCACGCCCACTTTCGTTTTATCATTTATCATTTTCCTTAGTTTTTACCTGGAAGCGATTCGTCGAGCTCAGCTGATTTTGTTTTTGCTTTAACAACCTTAGCATACGTTTAGACACAGTCAAGGGTTACTGTGTGAGGCACTGACCTTGCTCCTTCGAGAGCGGGAGCAGCCAAGCCACGCCTACTGGTCTCTATTCAGGAATTTTCATCTAGGAAACCATTTAACCAATCGAGCTGACTTTTCTTTCGCTTGAATTTAGAACGTTCTTCTAGTCAAAAATTAATTTTGCGATACTAGCCTTGCATAAACATGTCCACTGATTGCCCCGTGGTGCACTGACCTTGCTCCTTCGAGAGCGGGATCAGCCAAGCCACGCCTACTGTACTTATAAATTTTCGTCTGGAAAACCATTTGTCGAATCGAGCAAACTTTTCTTTCGCTTTAACTAAGAACGTTCTCCTAGTACAAAATTAATTTTGCAGTATCAGTCTTACACAGACATAACTACCGATTGCCCCGTAGGGCACTTTGCCCGAAACAAGCTCCGCCTTCTCGCGCTGCTCCGCACAGGAGACACAAATCTTTCGTCCGGTGCTTATCAGAGGCGAAAGATAGTGTTTCAGTGCCATTTCCTGTGACTTTTGCTGAACATCATTGCGTCTAGGGACTCTCGGGAGCGGTCTCTCCACCGTGTGACAGTCTCGCTCGGTTAATCGTCGATCGATCGAGATATCGTCGGATCGTCCGGGAGCGGATCACCTTTCCAGGAGACGAAATCTACGACTCGCGGCTTCGGGACAAGGAAAGAAAGGTGGGTCCGGGTAAAAAGCGCGTGCTGGTTCGCGAGTGTGCTCGATGTATTAGGCATAAGGGTGGCGGAGAAAGAGACGCGGCACGCACACGAAGGTTCGATACCTTTTTCCGCGCGTTTCTTTCTCCGGTCGCATTGGCTCCCGGGGACGAATCGTCGGCGAGGGTTGATCGTAAATTTGCTTCGATTCGCCGTTCCGCGAACCGATCGTCCGATCGGAAACGGGGATGCTGCGCCGGATCCGGTACTCGGAATCGGAGAGGATCAATTTTTTTGTCCCGATCTCTCCCTCTCTCTCCATCTCTCTGTGCCTCTTGGACGGTTTCTCGAATCAGCTGTTGATCGGGGATCGAGAATGAGGAACGTACTCGGGGGCCCACGGCCGCTTCTTACGTTTCCCGAAGATTTATCCCCGCGGTTTTGCTGCGACGGAGAGAAGCCGCGCGAACCAAGTGGTGGCTGCTGCCCGCCCTCTGTCCCGCTCGCCTAATTTTATTCGTGTAATGGCTTCCGAGCGAAGCGGTGTAATGGCGGGAGAAAGGTGTCCGCGGCCCGTGGAACGCGACCCGATCGATCCCCGGCGAACACCGGACCCACCGATACCTTCTCTGGAATCCGAGTCGATTTTACGACCGCCTCGTCGCTTCCCTGGAAATCGGCGGTTCGCGACGGGGACACGGGTTCTTTCCGTCGGTTTTTGCCCGGCGAAACTGGACTCGCGGCTTTTAATAAATCTATTTGTGCCTGTCAGACGCGCGAGACCCGTCCGGACGCCTTCAAAATGCATTCCCTTACCTCAACTTGAAGTTCGAAGCCTGAGATGCATCACCGATGAATAATAGTAGTGGCAGTTTGGCTTTGCTGCAGTTGAAAAGCGAAATTGCTGGCGTTGATTTTTAACACTAGGTTTACGGAGCACTAACTGTGAGTGTTTTGCATTACTTTAGAAAAATGAGAAGAAAGTCCCACAGTTTTTAGACATTTTTTAAATAACATGTTTCTAAAGAAATAAATTTCTCGAGCAATTCTACGTAGATGGGTCTTCACAATCTCGATAGTCATTTTGACAGGTCCCGCAAACCTAGTGTTAAAGACACAGACATATCTCAAACAAATAATGATAATAATAGTCTATAAGTCTTGCAAGTGAGAAGCAAAACTGACAACGTGTCCATTAATAAAATTAAGGCTCTTTATGACTGCCTTACAGTCGTATAAAATTCCTCTAGACGCTATTGAACCTCCCACTTGAATTCCCATTTTTCAATAGGGACAAAAATGTTGTAAGAACTTGGCAAAACCAACAAAATCATATGCTCAGACTACGGATTTGTACGAAAAATAAAAATTGTCCAGATTAATTGCACGATACAGGTCCAACCTCGACAATCTTCTAAACAATCATGTTTCCAATGCATAAATCCTCAGTGCATCCACGAAAGAAAGGAAGAGCATCCAATTCATGTCAAAAATGCTTCGACGTCCGCTAAGCAGAAGTCGGCGCAAAAGTAGTTCGGAGGTGAAACGAATATTAATTAGCGTTCGCTCGAAAGGCGATGATATTTAGCATAACTAGTCGAGAAGCGTCGTGGTCGCGTCGCGTCGGTAACATGGCGGCTCCGGTGCGCAGGAACGGAATCGGAGGAGACAGCGAGGAAGAAGCGGAGAAGCAGCACATCTCCGTGGCCCTTAATTACACGGGTAAATCGTTTCGCGGTCGCCATTCATGAGTACTCCGAACCCGGGTGTCACTATTAAAAATTCCCGGCACGAGAAATCGATAAAAAGCGAGCCGATCGGTTACCGGCGCGGTGTGTATCGGCGGCCGATGCACGTGACAATTAATGGCCACCGGAACGGAAGTCGCTTTATGTTTTCATCTTGGCCCGTCCGGCGCAGTGTTAATTACCCGTCTTTCTTGGAACCGGGCGAAAGGAAGATCGCGGCCGAGCTGACAATTCCAGTCAAGACCCCCTCCCCTCACCCCTCACCCCTCTCACCTTCCCGATACCCGCTTCGAAAAGTATTTCTTAATTACTTTCCCCCCCGCGTGAACGTCGCCTCTGCGCACAGCGTGGCTTTTTCCGAATCAATTACCGATCCGGATCCGAGATTCAAGGAACGAAATTCGGCGGAATTGTTTGTAAACTGTGCAACCCCGTGCATCTCGTGCAAACTGAATTTGTGCTCGATCACAAATTATCTTGCATCCAATTAGACCTGCAAGTCTCGTGACGAGAATTTCGAGCACAATTTATCAGGTTGTGCCAAAAGTTTCTTTCACCATCCGCACGTTTAACATTATTTGCACTTGAACTATCACTAATGTATGACCGAATTTTCTACTAAACTTGCTAGTCAATTTTTACTGCAATCTATAAGTAAATCAAATTACATTGGGACCTACGAAGCGTGCAAATGTTACCACAATCATAGTTACGATAAACTTTATCTTTTCTGTTCCTCTATTAGTAAACAAGCTGGTTTGCTCTTCTCCGACTTTTATGAGCATTACTCTGGTACACAACGAGTTAAATAAGAGATTTGCAAAGAACATGATCATGGGCTCGTTAAACCCAGTCTGAATTTGCACAGAATGCGTTAATTGAAACCGAAACGAACTTTCAGGACAATTTAACACTAGATTGCCTAAGCAAGTCATTTTGACTGCTTTAAATTATTTTTTTTCGAACTGAAATACATTTTTTTTATTGCTAATACTTATTAATAACTTGTTATATGACTGTAAGTGATATAAAATATATTAAAAATTACTGTTAAACAAATTTCTTTGCGCATTAGTTATTTTTTCACAATGCAGTCATTTTGACTGCTTTCAGGCAATATAGGTATATACTAAGCTCCCGTCTTTCTAGTGTTAAGGAAAGGAATTTTATGAAAAGGAAATTCTATGTTATACAGGATCTTAATCATTCCTTTTCCGATAACATCGAACATCTTCATCTTCGATCGTTCGCAGAATTAATTTATATTTAGATCACGACTCGATCGATCGACCAGCGGAGATAATGAGCTTCCCGATGGTCTTTTCGACCCGGTTTTCTTCGAGTTTTCATTCGAAGCAAGTTGGGAAGGCCGAATAAAGTGAAATAATCGGACAACATCCAAGATGAGCTCGAGCCAAACCTCTTGATATATGTATTTGCATTCATCTGGTACGGAAACCCTCCGTCTTGTTTCCATGAATTTATCCGCGACCTGGATCGAATGCTAGCTATTTTTTTCCCGGATCGATTAGCCGCGAATGCATAAACCTACGATCTAGAAGCATTCCAGTGCCTAATACTCCGGAACGAGGAAGCCCAGAAGAGGAAAGTCGTCCTCATAAAAATGAAGCATCGAGTCCGATGACTGTCGCGCGGTAACGAACGTGTCGCGCGCGGACCAGCGAGAAATAAAAATAAAACAGGGAAAACAGCGTCGGAGGGTTCAAGACTGTGGAGCATAGTCTTCGTTCCCCAGAAGCCGCGAAACAGAGAGAGAGAGAGAGAGAGAGAGAGAGAACCCTCCGTTCCAGCGAACCAGGACAAAGAAAGAACCTCGCGTTGTTCCCCTACCACGCGGCCGAATTATCCATCGCGGATGAATAATCCTTCATCGACGAGCCTTCAAAGGCAACGACAGCCGGCTCTGTCGGAAGCAATCAAAAAGATTCAACACTTGGCCGGTTAGGGCCTCGGCCAGGGTTTCTCTTTCTCTCTCTCTCTCTCACACACACACACACATTCGCTGTTTCTCGCTCGTCCCCCTTCGCTCTGTCGCCGATAAATCTCGTCGTTTTGGATTTCGCCGTATTAAGGGAGGAAGGCTGCGCGAAAGGGAGTCTTTTCTCTCACGGCCGAAAATAATACCGGGAACAGGGCCTTTGGCGGTGTCGCCCTCTGCGTAGCGCCGGCGCCCACGTTTTTGCGTCACGTCGCCGAAACGACCCCCTCAGACGCCCCCTCGTGCCTCTTCTGGCACATGCGACCGAGAAAATAAATCCTCTGCATCGCGAGGATTACTTCGTTTCCTGGCTCGAACCGACCGCGGCCACCGATCCGCAGAAGCGCGCCGCGCCGCGGGACCTCCCTGTGTCCCTCGATTATGGCTCCGAGGGTTGCTCCGTTCATACTCTATACTCCGTCCTCTTTTCTCGATGGCAATCTCTCTCAACTATAATTATACGATGGACCTCTAACCCTTTGGGTCAGCCCAAATTTTTCTACTTTGTTCTCGTTGTCTAACCTGCTAAAGCTACCGAGCAGAAAAAGTGACTGTGGAATAGTGAATCTCTGAAACGAGGTAATTAAAATACGATCGTATAGAAAAAATGTATAAGGTTCGATAAAGAAAATGGATAAGATTTCAGCCGAGGAAGTGAAAAGAATTCGGTGGAAATTGTTTGCTTCGCGGAGAGGCGGGCGCGGAGCAAAATGGCTGCTGAGAATCGCGTCCCGCTGGATGCCAGGTCGGAGAACTATTAAATGAAAAATTCATACCCTTGTTATCGGAGGGTTGAAGGCGTGGCGCTGTCGTAGCTGAGATATTGGCCGGCATTTATTTCCTCGTTAGCGACGGTGCCGTTTTGTGCTTGTTTTTCGGGAGAGGACGAACACAGCCGATGCGCTCCTCGGTTGGTAGTTCTCGAGGGTCGATTTCACGCAGCCCTTAAATTACCGAACTGTAATTGCACTCCACAAATCCGGGGGAGATCTTCTAACCCATAGTTTCCCGACTTGGGCAGTTTCGCACGAACAAATGGACAAACGGTCCGCTAGATTAATTCAGCTCTCTCTCGGGTCCGAGAAGAGAGAGGAAGTCCGATCGATTAGCGCGCGGATATCGTTACCTGCTTCGAGCCACGAGGCGGGGAAAAAGTTTTGAGCAGCTTTCCGGTGACTCGGCGGTCGCTAATGGGTCGCCTAGTTTCCGAGACAGAGAGATAGATAGAGAGAGAGAGACTCGCTACCCTATAATTTTCGATCCTCGTCGTTTCCTCGTCGCTGCCTTTTTGCCCGGGCGAAAACTGCTGATTATCATAACCGGCGGACTTCTTCCTTAAGTGACACCTTCTTGCCCCGTTTCATTGTCCACGGTGCACCTCCATGGCGTCCCATTAAGCTAGTTCTTTGTCGACCGGGTTCGGCAGGCTTGTGAAAGTCTTCGAGTTTTCCCTCGCGGTACATGCTTGCGCAACGAGAGAACGCTGTGCGCCGTGAGTCACGTTTGCGCGCTGTCACGATGCATAATTAAGTCATAGTTTCTCGCGGAAACTCTGATCTCACCCCTGGCTATGCGAGGGAGCACGCTCCGGCATCCAGCGAGTTGCAAAAATTCCGTACGAAGCATTCGAATGTGAACTATATCGAGCTCGAAGTCCCATAATCTGCGCTGCTACGTCGTAAGTCCAAAATTATATACAAAATTAGGTTCTTCGATTATTTCAAGCTTTCTTCTGTAACTTAAACTGTACTTACTTATTTTATCCGTAATTAGTGGTTATACATGTAGAGTGGAAGGGGGTCTTCTCAGGAGATTGACTCGTGTAATCTATAAAAATGCTTTACTGACTGCTCTCTAGAAAGTCTAAACGTTAACTGTTCCTTGCCGAACGGATTATTCAAACGAAGACTAGTGTCTGTGGTTTTTATATGTTTGTCCTTATAGCGCGAGTCGTCGTCGATCAGTTATTGTGTCGAAATACGAGGCGACGACCGCGCGTCATAATACTGTTCGAAGAACGACACTTTTTACATGTGTGAATACATGATAGCGCAAGGTGTTTCTTTTACATACACGTTCACTTGTACTTTAACAATAGGTTTACGAAACACTAACAGTGAGCATTTTACACTACTTTGTAAAAATAGGAAAAATGTGCCTATCCAAGTCATCAGCCACTTCTTAAATAGTATACGTGTACCTAAAGAAATAAATTTGTTGAGTAACTCCACGTAGATGGAGGAACTCCACAAAAAGTGAATATTTAACATCGCGTCGTAAAAACAAGAAGAATGTGTCTATCTAAGTTTTCAGCCATTTCTTAAATAACATATACCTAAAGAGATAAATTTGTTGAGTAATTCCACGCAGATGGATCGTCACGATCTCAATAATCCTAAATTAAAGATATCAGAACCGGTCATTTCGACAGGTACCGCAAGCCTAGTGTTAAAAGTGTCGAAACGCGGAAAATGCATACAAGTCCATCGAAACTCCTGCTGAAAGAGTGTTTCAAAGAACGTTCGATTAACATCGGAGCAGGATACAAAGGACGAACGTATGGCCCTGGGACTCGCAAATAACTCGGAGGCAATAACAATAGAACTCTCGGACCGGGCGACCGCAGAGTCGCAGACATCTCCCGTCGAGGATTTTCGCGAAATCCTTCGAAATCCGCAACTATGAAACGGTTAACGATCGGGAGCAAAAGCGAAAAAACTGTTGGCAGACGGCTCGGCTGGGCGGCCACGGTTGTTCGCGGGAACGGACACGCGTGGAACCGCAGGAGTCTCTCTCTTCGCCGCTTTTGAAACACGGTTTCCGCCACTTCCTCCGCCGCGACCGCAATTCGCAACAGTCCGACACACGCGCGCGCCCGCGCCGCCGCCACCCGGAAACAGGCGGGCCCCGGGAGCGTTTAAAAGCGGGCGCGCGCTCGCGCTTGCAACCGATCGCAGCCGGAAATCCGTCGGAATTTCGGCGAACATCGCGTGACCTTGATGCCGCGCGTGTGGAAAAGGACACCGCAGTATCCTTCCGGCCGCAGGATTCGCCTCTTTCAGCGGCAAGCGTGCGCCAAACGAGCGGAAGGAACCGATGTAACTAGCCGAGGGCCGCCCATGTGGGAAAAATCGACAAAATCGGATTCGAAATCAAGGAACTTTCCATAGAAATTAGGTAGAGCGATGACGCACGCACGCGCCGCCATTTTATTACAGGGTTGTCGAAAAATTACCCAGATAGCACTCGACGTCTTAAAGACGTCTGTTTTACGTCCATTTTTGGTCTGAACGTCTTACGTCCTGAAAAGACGTCTTTAAGACGTTTCATTTCTTGATGTTTCAGTCATTCTAAACTGCTAGAGAAAAGATTTACAAACTGTAATTGATTATCAAACTGAATATTCCATCAACAAAGAAGTGCACAGAAAAGTAATACATCAAAATAAATAGATAAATAAATAAATAAGTTAAATAAATAAATAAAGCATAAAATGTTAATGTTCGTGGATATGCTGAAAAACATTCTTTTAATTTATTTTTTTTATTTATTTCGTTTTTTTGTTATAACAAACATTCAATTTATATTTCTTGTACATGTATACAATATTCAAATTCAATATTTTTCTCATAAGAAAAAATGTGGCTTAAAAAATATTTTTCAATATTTGACAAACATATCTATCTAATATTTTTGTGCTACTAGGGGTCTGTTTCGGGACGTCTTAAAGACGTCTTTAAGACGTACAGTTTTTTCACAAAGACGTTCCAGAGACGTTCAGAAGCCGTTCGGAAGACGTTCGTAGGACATTCGGACGTCTAATAGACGTCTGAACGTCTTCGACAGACGTTTTAAAGACGTCTTTAAGACGTCTCTGTGCTATCTGGGTATACTTTTTCGAATATTTTGAACACAGGCTGCTTTACCGAAAACTGTAAAAGAATACGTGTTTCCTCTTGAACGATCGGTACAGAACGAAAATAATTGATTAAGGTAAAGACACCAGTAGTTGACCATTTTATAGAAAAACATAAAAAATAAGGTTTGAAATGTTCTTATTGTTTTGAAATTTAAACAACAGACGGCATGGCATCCGAGGTTCACTTTCATCAAAAGTGCACTTATAAAAACCTTATTTGTTATGCTTTTCTATGAAATGGTCAACTACTGGTGCCTTTACCCTACTTATGGGTAACCCGCTAATATTTTCGAGGTAATTCGGATGCAGCGTTCTAGGAGCTCGTGGTAGGTTCATTAATTAGCTCGGTGAGCCGGCTCGGTGCTGCGGCGAGAACCAGTTTTCGAAGCTTGTCAAGAGTGAAATCTCGGATAAAATAGTGACAACGTGATGGAAAGAACAGGAAACCGTGAGAGGGAAGAACAACGGGGATAGCGATCTCCGACGTGGCGGTTTTCCAACTGGTGGACTGAACCGTCAGATAGGTACGTGCACGCCCGGAAAAAAGATCTGTTAGCGGTGACGGACAGCATAATGATACACCTCGAGCGTTAATTGAATGTTTAAATTACTCTAATGCGGCGGTTGCATCGTGCGTCATTCGTTAAATGGTACCACGCGACCACCGCGATCACCGAGATAGTCACGGTTCGCGGGCCTCTCCTTGAGAAAACGGCCACGGAATCAGACCGTCTCGGGCCCGCCATTTAATGAATTCCGACGTTTATGGCAACCGTTTCGCTGCCTCGGACGAACAACCACCGCCTCTTATTATTGCTACGAATTACAATATCTAGTTGTAGCCGGTTACCCGGTTAACACTTCGTCTTCCACGGGAGCAAGATTTACGTCGGCTCTTTAAACCGACGCCGTACCCCGTATCGACCCATCGGATCGCACGATTCCCCTCTACGGGAAAACGGCACGACTCGGACCGAACAGCGAATTACGCTCGACACGACCATACTAAACGCTTTTCGATTTTTATTCCCTCGGTCCGTCGTCCTCGAGTGGTCGTGTTTCTTCCGTCGTCTTTACACGGTGATAAATAATTCGTTTTTCCCCACACAATATTCCGTGCCGTTTCATCTGTTATCGAAGCAGTAAATTTCTTGTCAACACTCGGAAAATAATATCTCCTCGCGGTAAAATCAAGACACATGTTCCCTTCGTACATCGAAGGCCCGACAGCGCCAACGAACGCGTACAGAAACCGATTATTGTAGTTTACTCGGGCAGCCGTTCGAGGGCAGACGAAAAATGGCCCCGGATCGCAAAAATTCGGTGCCGCGTAAACGAACGACTGCCTGACACGCCCGCAAAACCGCAGAAACGTCATGCCGGTCTTTTGTCCTAGCACGTCTGTTTTCTGCCCGAAGACATTAGGACCATTATTATCACGTCACGCGATCGGGCCGCTCGTTTTATCAGCGAAACGAGCGCAGATGGCACCGAGTTGCGTGCCAGTTGCCCAAGGTTCGATCGGGTATCCGCCGATCGAGGCCAACATTCGATTTTTAAACGTTGGCACCTCACCGACACACGCAGACCACGAGGAGAGTGGCGACATTCGTACAAAATTGGGCTCACACACTTTTCCTGATCGCAAAGAACATGCCAATGGTGTCTCGAAAAATCCTTGAAATTATAAGATATAAAATTTTGTGCGAGATTCAAGATAAGATATTTCATTCAATTTTAATTTCTTGACAGTCTTTCACAGACTGTTAGATCTAGAAATTTCTATAAATTTAAATTTCTAGACAGCTGTGATCTCTTAAAGATGGGTTTTTGTAGAATATAGAATATAAGAGTACTGTTCTGACTACTTGGAAGCCCCGTAGAAGGCGAGAGCCACGAGGCCACGCCTCCTCGGAGCACACTGTAGAAAGTAAAAAACAATAATGGTGTATACTTATGGTCTCTTTGAGCTAGATTTATATGAAATATAGAACCTGAGCTACGCGAGAGTAAAATTGTTCTATGCAGCACTATATACTGGCTCCTTGATAGCTCTGTAGAAGTCAAAGCCCACGTAGCCACGCCTCCACAGAGCACACTGTATAAAGAAAAGAAAATAATGGTATACACTTATGGTCTCTAGGAGGTAGAAATTATATGAAATATAGAACCCAAGCTACACGAGAGTAAAATTGTTCTACGAAGCACTGTTTTAGCTCCCTGGAAGCATCCCAGAAGTCGAAGGGCACGAAGCCACGCCCCCTTTGAGCACACCGAGCAATGAAAACAAAAAACGAAGGTATGTACGTACGGTCTCTTGAAATATCAGAATCTAAGCTGTATGAAGGTAAAATTTCCCTACGGAGAACCGACCCGGTTCCCTAGAAGCTTCCTAGAAGACAAGGGCCACGAAGTCACGCCTCCCCGGAGCTAGGATAAAATAAAACAACGTTCCAGGTCCGAAGATCGAGGGACTTTCTTTCCTTCCGTGACGTCAACTGCACGAAGCCACGAATCCAGGCTCCTTCTCCACCTCATAAAAATAGAGTCGGTCCGAGACTATCCCGCAGCCACCGGAGGACGAAACAAGAGTCTCGTTGGTCCACGAGCAATTTTCCCCGAAATTCTGCTAGTCGTTTTCTGACCCTGTTTCGGTCGCGAGAAACGGAGAGAGAGAGAGAGAGAGAGAGAGAGAGAGAGAGAGAGAGAGAGAGGATAGCCTCTGGAACCGTGGGGTGGCTTGGTCGTTGGCAGAGCGTGTGGGTGAGGCGAACAGTGGGCAAAGCCAGGGAGCGTGGAAAGACGGGGCAAAAAGGGAAAAAGAAGGAAAACGGACGCGGACAGCTGGGTTAATGCGAGCGGCGCGGGCATGACCTGGCCACGGCTTGTTTAATTCGATATTCGAGGGGGTGGTCCGAGGGAAAAAGCACTCGCTGGCTGGCTAGCGCCCACTCGCGGTCATGGGGGATGCTTTTTCCCTCGGTTCGCTAATGAATCGACAATTTACGAGAGTTTCACAGGCCGCTGCTGCCGGTGCCCGCGCGTTTTGGCATCCGAGATGCTCTGCCTCCTGCCTGCCTGCTGCTCCTACGATCCTTTCGAAAAACCCGTTCGAAGGGGCCAGCGGATTTTCTAGACGATCTTCGAACAACCGGACTTGTCAGTGATCGATCACTTGCCCCGAAGGAGGGGGGGCGAGCCCACGAAAAAATTCGTTTCCCTTCGCGACTCCTGGAGAATGTTCCTCTTGATGGCTTTTCTCGTAACCACACCCCTCCTCCCTCGGAAAGGGTATCGCGATGAAAAAATATGCTGATTCTGCGGTTCAGCAGCTTTTCTCAATGTTGGATACCAAAAATGATACGACTAATGAACGAGTTGAATGCCATCTGTCGCTCGGGCTGCCCAATACTTGCAAAAATTTTTGCAGTTTCATTCTGTTTTCGAGAAAATCCACCGAAAAAGCAAAGGAGTTATGCTGTTTCGACGGAAGAACCAAAAATTGAAAGAAACCGCCACGCCTCGCAATTACGAACAACATAGTGTGTCGCCCATCGTGTTCCTCTTTGTCATTTCGTTAACCAGGCTTCTTGTACGCGAGACAACGATTTCCTGTCGATTAAAAACGGTCGACAACCGTTCGTCGCCGAGGTTCGCCACGACCACAGGCCGACCGTTCGAGATTAGGGCGGGCAGAACGCTCTAAACGACCACGAAAAATCCTCCCGGCGATTATAATGTCGTTTGCGGACACGGTGCCGTGGCCGTCACGCCACTGTTTCCGGTTTTCCGCCCTGTGAACGATTCAACGGTGTTTCTGGACGCGAGACAATGATACCCGACGACACACGGCCAACAAAACGGCCGACACAGAGGTGAATTCCATCCCTCCTCTCGCTCGATACTCGCACGGTACGGTGGCATGCTCGAAAAGTCGCTGGAACGAATTTTTTCGGACGATTTATTCTTTTTTACTAAGCATTTCAAATCTCCGATGCGATACAAAATATCCTGTCATACCCGCAATCTCCGAAGGATTTAGCAATTCGTCGCTTCGTCGATAGAATTTGCTAACGTAAACATAAACCCCTTGTTAACGTTAACCCCTGCATCAGTTAGACCAATCTCAGTCATTCAATTTCGCAGTGTTCAATTTGATAAAATTTCCTACGGTTGCGGCAACTTTTCAACGCTAAATCTACCGACGATGTGGCTTTACAGAGTGGTAAGTTGATATCACTTTATCTTTAAAAAATGACATGTCATTCAAAAATTATTTCGGAATTTTTTCGCGATTAACACGTTGACCGCCAGGTTTTAAAATGAATTTTTACGTTAATATATTCATTGTACCAAATTTGATTGGTATCTGTAAAATACAAGAAAGTTGGAAGACTACTTCAATATCACACATATAATTAATTTCAATTTTTGTTTCATTAAATAACTTACTTTGGTTTCATGGAATTCTTAAGGGTTCTCGTTTGGCACTCAACGTGTTAAAAATACCATAAACTTAAAGATTGAGACCTCCTATTTACAAAGACACCACATACAGTTGACATCAAAACTTTTTTCCAGCTAGATCGAGCATTTGACTGACTGTGCGTCGCCTGGATAAACAAACACTTTGTTTTTTGATATTATACAAAGGATTGGGGAGGGGGGTATGGTTGTCGGATATGGTTGCGAACGGAAAGCTGCGAGCCGCAAGAAAAAGGCCGTCCGATGGAAACGGCGCGGGGTTGCTTGACCGTAACTGCGGTCGAAGCAACGGCCTTCGCCGTTGGCCAGCACAGTGACCAATTTCACCCGAACCACTATCATCGCCGTTCACCGGACCGTGCCGAATAGTCGCTTCTTTTGCCGCGCGGATGTCGTGGAAATAACTATGCGTGGTGTGTCGGCCGCTGTCGGCCCATTGCCGGCTAGCCACCGTGAAATTCCGCGTGCATGGCTCTTAATGAACGCCCTCGAGGACTATCCTCGCGGGCACTGTCTCTTGCACGCTTCTTCCGGTTTCTCGGGTTCCGTGAACGATCCTCCAACCGTCCGCGAACGATTCGATTCGATACGAAGCGAATTGGAGATGCAAAGAATCGATTAACATTGATTACATAAAATTAATTCGACTAGTTTCAAGTGAACCACGAGATCGCGGACAGTACACATGTCCGACGGTGAAACGTGTGTAAATATTCGATCGAAGCACAGATAAAACGCAAGCATTGGTTTAACATAAAGAATTACAAACATCTAAACTTCAATGTTATTCCGTGGAAAAACGTCGGGAAAACGAAACAATGAAATATCGGAGCCATTTTGATACAAACTTTTCGGCCAGGGGCGAGTTTCACGCACCCCGAAACCACCCTCGCGAACCAACCCCGACGCGAACAGCGTTTCCGCGGCGTTTACAAAACACCGTTTGCCCGGAACACCTGTTAATCGTCCCGGAAACGCGCGATCCCCCTCGGGAATGTTTGTCGCCCGCTTTCCCAGCTCGAATACGCCGAAAGGAAATCGCGAAAATATTCTGTTTCACCGACAAATCTGAACCCGATAGAGGCCATGAAGAAAAACAAGAGAAAGAGCGATTAACAGCGAACAGCTACCCAAGCATCGTCCATTATCGTGGATTGATGGAACAGAACGAAAACCAGCATCGGCGGCGACCATTATAAATAATTCACCGACGGTAATTAGCGCCGACGCGCGTTCCACCACCGTTGAAAAATTCACAAGCTGATTGCTGTTGTTGCGTCGACCCGCGAGTGGAAATTTCATTTGCGCAATTTTATCGCCGGGGAACTTAATTAAACCGTGATCTACCTCTAAAGTTGTATCCACAGTCGTTACTGCACACCTCGTTGCTACACTGCCTAATCGTGTTTTTCGGGAAAAGCTGTCACGTTCTCGCCTTGCCAGATGATTTTCTAATTTCACGATTGGACACGGAACTATTTTAAACAAACTGCACCTACCAACTCAAAAATCAAATTGACCGGTCACGGATTATTACAACGCAGAAAGTCTATCCAAACTTAACTTTGTAATTTTCATGAAGCAGTACCATATGCCTGTTACTTTTATGCGGTGTAGGTTTAGCGTTAAATTTGAATTATTGCCAGTCGTTCTTGCACTGTTACGGCTACTCCGAAGTTTCCACATTTTTGTTTTAATTTTTGATCCAATGAGATTAACTGTGACAGGGTGCGAGAGCAATGTTTAAATGAAATTCGAACTTTTCGTAGCAATTGGCTAACGGAGAGCTTTCTGCAAAATGATCAGCCCCGAGTGAATTACCAGAGCCTGTTAGGGCAATCCGGACCATCCCTCGAAAGCCACCCCCGCGGTCCGGTGGCTCGTGCAAGGTCCTGCGGCAGCTGAAGGGCTGGTTTAAAATGAAAAGGTAATGACTTGTGACCGGAGATCATTTCGAGTGGCCGCGTATCGGCAGGACAATGGTCATTGTTGGCCAACACGGTCTCGCAGGGGGATGATTGCGCACCCCCGCCGGCGGAACACTGACCGGAGGTGGGTTGAAGAGGGCGGGGGAGGGGGAGAGGAGGTAGGAGGAAGAGGCATGATTTATTTTTCCTCGCTTTTAGTGCGCCACCCGCGCCACACACTCGGCCTTTCTGTGCCCCGGCCAACAATGAAGGCATGCCTCTGTTTTGACGATCCGGCCGTCTCTCGCTGTCAAAATAGACCGTTATTGTTGCCCGCCCCGTGGGAAGTAACAACGAGGCCCCGTCGCGTTAACAGCTGTACGATGATTGTGTCGCGTGGATGCGCTTTCGGCCCTGGATAACAGCCTCTCGCAGCACGGCACGCAATTTACCGGAATCTGCTAAGGTTTTATTCCGCTAACTCGACGCCCTAACCACCCCCTTGTTTCCCAGCGAATCGATACCACCCTGCCACCCGGAGATGTTTAGGTCTCCGTTCTGTGCACGACCTTACTCTTGACGCATTTTCTACCGGCGATTATCTGATAATTTTTAAAACTCAACTGCAACAACAATTTCAATTGTAAACAAAGAAGGCACACCCAATAATTCTGTTTGGGATCATAATGTGAACGAAGATTTGTAAGCTTTCTTTTGGCACTGCACAATTATTGAAAATCCTATGACTAACCTTCCTGTGGATAACGTATCAAGGTATGTCCACACCGAGCACTTTGTTGCCTTCTCCTCTTATTCGATAAGAAAATAGGGACAAAAAGTAACTCGATATTGCTTCAGCGTGGACACAGTACCACAATTACAATTGTTCTACATTGTTCCGAAGTGGAATCGGACGAGCTCTCCATGGAGTCGTGGAGGGGGTTGAAACAGGGGGCGGATAAAAGAGTCTGTACCCGAGAGGGGGCCCCCGGTTACAGAATCGTCTGTCGGCCGAGATATAAGTAGCATCGTCGAACCCCGATCGAGGAAAAGAGGGGGCCCGTCGTTTGAGGGGGCGAGGATGAGAACCTCTGACGCAGCAGAGAGACAAAAGGACCCCCCGATACCAAGTACGGACGGACTGTCTGTCGTCGGGCTGTCAGTGAGCGTCTGCCTTTTCGTATAATTCGGTGGGGGGGTGGGGAGGAAGGTACACACCGGGGGCGAGGGGGGCCTAGGGCAGTCGGAGGCGCCATCTTAGTCTGCATTCCATTGTTTTAGATGATTCATACGCGGTCCCGGCCCCGGAGGGCCTCCTAATTTATTAGTTTGAATATCGAGCAGAGAGGAGCGGGCACGGGCACGGGCACGGGGCACGGGGCCCAAGAGACGACCGCAGACGGGCCAAAGAATGGCGAAGGGCGAGAGGAGCCGACTAGCTGGGTGGCCGGGGACCGTCTCTTGTTTATACTCACGTTCCCCCGCCCCCGGGGCCCTCGTACGCATCCCCTTTTCTCTTCGTCTTCGTCTTCGTCTTCTCGTTCCCTCCTGCTGCCCCCTCAAACCTCCTCTTCGGCCTTCTCTTCCACCTTGTCATCCGTCTTCGGGCTTCATCCTGATCCGCTTCGGCCTCTGACTCGATCCTTGACGAAAACGTGCCACCCCCGCCCTTGTACCCCACTATTTTCATTTTCCTTCTTGAATCAATTGTTTCTCGAATCAGGGAACCCCAAACAAGACTTATGTCCTACTTATGACTTAAACATTTCTTTAGAATTATAACAGGATGGAATTTAGACGGGTCTCGTATCATTTTTTTTTTTAATTTCACAAGAAAATATTTCTACAACTTCACAAATTGCAAAAGGAGAAATCTGAAGTCTGTCAGTTTGAGGGGCTACATACTTCTAGCGTTGAAGCTTGTGATTTTTAATTGGGGACGATTCGTATTTAATATTCATGTATTCGTGTTTATAATTTTGATTGAGTCAATCAATTGAATCAATTTTTGCAGAAAGGGCTCAATTTGTAAAACATTTACTGTATTTTATCTTGTACCAAGCTTTCAGCGAATATACCTTCGAGATTGCAATTTTAGCGAATCACGTAGCAGTCGATTTCGGAGACTTTTACAGGTGTGCAATCCACATCGGATCGTCGGAGGATTAAGATCTATTTCTGCGGTCCGGATAGGATCTAGGCCCCAATCAATAATCCGGAAAGCGGAATTATTCAGCCAGCAGGCCAGGCCGCATTTTCGGGATGCGTTTCGCCGCGCTATGTAAATTCGGTTCCCGGCATTCTTTCCGACCCAACGCGCGGCGTGGCCGGCGATTCTTTCGCGAATCAAATTCCGGGAATAAAATATTATTCGTCGGATCCGTGGCACACCTGCCGTACGTGATCCGCCTGTCTAACGTTCGAGTCCACGGGAAAAGGGCGGCCGACTCCGCCGGCGAACCGTGCCGACGGAGAGAAGAGAAACACGCGGCCAGGTACCACTATTAGCGACCAATTCGTTTCGGCTTATCAATCGATACGTGCCATCGGCGGGATACGTATCTCTTAATCTCCTCCGACTTGCCGCTTGATCCCCCCAAAAATTTACGAATCGATTGGGATTCGATCGTGAACGCTTCGTCCCCTGTTCACACTTATTTGATACATTCTGTGATCTTTGATTACTACGGATTTTGTAGGACAGCGTTGACATGTTCTTTTTTGGACTAATTATTTTTTTTTTCTCAAGTAGACGCGTTATTCTTTATTGATTTTAATCAGCTCAAACCAGCACATAGGTATTTTTAAGTCCTTTTAATCTGTCTAAATTGATAGATTTGAAATGGTTTCCAAAAAAATTAGCTAATATTTGATTTTAATTCAACACTGAACCTACCGTCGACGGTCAAACAGTTCGTATGTTACACAGTTCTTGACATAATAATTTTAACATTTCCAGAACCAAGTCAACAGGCACAAAAATCCTATAAAATCACAAGTGGATGGAAAATGGTGTGTAAAAAGTTGCGAGTGCAGTCGGTGGCTCGACATAAGGTGAGTAGCGGCGCGATGGGCCTGTCGGGCCCAGAAACGTGTGGTCCCGGTAGCCTCGCTACCCTTGACTCACTACCATTGACCAACTACTTTCATTGTCGCTGAATTAGCCGCATCGTTCGCCCCCTCCCCATTGGCCCGGCAGCTTACGCAGCCGTTTACGAGCGCCGGGCCCCATTACCCTCCGCCATGGGGCCCCATTCAGCTCTCCGCGTCCGCCACTATACATGTATAGTCCTCGTGGCGCGGCGTGGCGTGGGCCTAGTTTTCATTCATCTCCAGTCCGCTGATGGCCCCGCTGACCTCGGCCAGAACCCGGGATGAATATTACGTCGGCCGTGCCGCTCGTAATACGCTTCCCTTTCCCTCCTCGTACCCGGTGTTCGTCCTCTCCTCTATCTCGTCCTCTCCTCTCCTCTCCTCTCCTCTCCTCTCCTCCTCTTCACGGATCTTCACGGGCTCACCTCGGACCGTCCTTCTTCAACGCCGGCCACCTTGCTTCTCTTGGTGTTCTTCTTTTTCTCTAGGCGCGACCCGGCTGAAACGTTCCCATAAGATGCGTATCTTGATACGTGCCGCGGGGCCAAATCGCGTTTGACAGAACGCGGCTCCAGTCTTTCCCATTCCGCGGCCACGGACGCCGTCGCCGAAACATCTATTTCGGACGTGACCACCTGGACTCGCTCCTCCGCACGAAAACAATCTCCCGGGATTCCTCATTAACCCCTCCGGCTGCCATCGAAGCTGACTTCGCTGCGAAGGGTTCATTGCTTCGAATCAACGCGGGAAAATTGGTACGGTTCCTCCAAACCGTAGAGAAATAGTTTCGGGTGTACGGTAATGCCTCTCGGTACATGTGCAAGATACGTCCGGACGAAATTCTTCGCTTTCCTTTTTCCATTTGCAGCATCGTAACTTATTCGATTTTCTCAGCATCTCAATTGTCAACGTTTGAGTAGGGATTTTAGACACAGCATTTTAAAGGCATCACCTAGCTAATCTAAGTTCTCGGTGATAAATTTCAGTTAAAAACTGTGCAATATTGGGTGCGATAAGAGGACTAATCGATTTAAAATGTGTTCAACGCTAGGTTTACGGAGCACTAAAAGTGACAATTACATTACTTTATGAACACTTTACTCTTTACGATTGCATTACTTTATAAAAATAACAAGAACGTGCTACCCAGATTGATGGAAATATCTTAAAAATAATATTACACCGAAACAAATAAATTTGCTAAATAATTTCTCATGTACCGCATCCTCAGAATCTTAACGATTCAAGCTAATTAAAATAAGTTGAAATAATCGATGTGAATGGAATCAAAGCCGTCAGTACTCGTCATCGACACGTCTACCGAGTGTCAACGGAGCGGTGTCAAAGAAAAATTGCAATGGTGCAGAAGGGGTTGAAGAATGTGCACCGCGCGCCACCTGAAACGGGGCGGATGAGTTCCCAGGCGGTTTTTGGCAATAAAGATGCCCGATAGGGAGAGAGGTCCGTGGGACGAATATAGAGCGAGACGGGCCGCGACGGAAACGTTATACACGAAGACTACTCCGTTGTCCGGGTTTCGGTTTCAAAAAGAAATCGTAGATACGTGGAACGATACTATGGCGGGGCCGCCAGAGGCCGGAGGACACGCGAAACTGCTGAATGGAGCACGTCGCGTCGGTCCGGCCGAAGTGTGGGAATCCGTCTTTTTCCTAGCGTATTTCAGCACGGTGTGCTCTGAATTCAAATAAACGGCCAGTACGCAAGCCCTCTCCCTCTCCCCCTCCTCCTCCTCCTCCGGTCCCCTTTGCTCGCTTGCAAAAAGGCCTACGGGCTGCCGCCGGACACGTACGATTCCTGTCCTTTCTCGTCTCCGCAATGGCAAACGCGAAACGCGACGATTCTACGATTCCTTGCACCTCAACCCCTTTTATTCCCTGCCGGGCACGTCAAACAGTGACATAGATAACTGAATTTTATATTAATTTTGAGGATCAGAAGAATTATTTTTGAGGATCCGAAAGCGAGACAAAATTTGGTTTCGCAGAAAATACAGTAATTTCTCTATATATGTCGCCAAGGCCTCGATGATAAACGTCGCGGAATTATCCCCACTACCGCGGAGTATACCCCAAGAGGGGTCCCGAAGCTCGAGAGGCCTCGGAACTGGAGGAGTGTAAACATAACACTCGGGTATGTCTCCTGCACGATATACGACGCTGGCAAGACCCGTGTTGTTGACATATATCGAGAATCCACTGTATTCTGATGGAATTGTTTGAAATGCCTACTGTTCTCGATTTTTTGAAAGTCAGCTGTTTTACATGAATGGAGAATGAATGAAACCTTGAGTGAAACACCTTTTGTTGCCTCCTTTTTATTTTCAGTAGAAAGAGCTCGATGTTGCTTCAGTGTGGAGAGCAAAAATTCGGAGTGCAAATTAGATTGTTTAGCCTTCTAATAGAATAGCTTGGACCCTTTTTGAGTCAGAGTTGTAAATATAAAATTTTAGCTTTCCAGTAATTAAGTTTCTAGAAATTATTCGCTACTTATATTGATTTCGAGAGGGTCAGTATTGATCCCAATGGAGTTGTTGCACACACGTGTCGCAAAAGATAGCAGCACAGGTCACCAAAGTTCAGATTCGCCGAGCAGACGCGCTGTAGTTGAAATGTCCGCTGGAAGATTCGCGAACGGTGAAATTCGCGAGGGATCACGTGCCCGGTTCGCGAAACGAGGTTCGACGGGGCAAGAGTAAGAAAGTTTCGCAAGTTTCGGTCACTGGAGTATGCAAATCCGTGGACGTCGCGTCGGCTTCGGGGACACACGGCCAGGGCAGAAAAAACCAGCTGAACCTGTCTGCGGAGCGTCGTCGCCGACATGAAAGGGCGCCGATCGCGGTGCTAATTAAAGGAGAATAAAAAGAACTATTAGCGGGCAAGAGTTTCGCTTGGCCATGTCAAAATCACAAAGAAGAAAGGGAAAAAAAGGGGTTGCGAGAAAGAGAGGAGGATTACACCACCGGCTGAGGGAAGGGTGGCGTGCGCGACAAAAATACAAGGGGGTGAGAGATGGCGGCTCGTGGGAGAACGAAGGGGGTGGAAAACCTTGGTGGTGAAGGGTGGAGAAGGGCGAGAGTAGAAGCCCCTTCGTTAGGAGACGAGGCGAGTCCTGAGAGGTTCGTCGAAGAGTGATGCACTCGAGGCCTGCATCCCCTAAGTCGCGATGAAAAAACATGGCCGACGACTCGAAAGGTCTGCCATCGAATTCATTATCGATTCTCCGCCCTCCGGACAGTCGAGAATCCTCCGCGAAATTTCTCTGTCTCGCTTCTTCACTCTCGACCTCCCCCCCTCTCTCTCTCTCTCTCTCTTTCGTTCTCTTTTTTATTTGCGTTTCGAGATCTTAATTGCAGATCGCAAAATTCTGCGACTCGCGTCATCGACGGAGCGCCCCGACCGTTTGCATTGTAAAATAGGAGACCAGTTGCAAAGTGTGTTAACAGTGGGTGGGGGGTCGAGACTAGGTCCAGTTTGCATAAATCACCGCATAAATTATCGTACTCGAGGTTTATCTGGGACACCGGGGAGGGAGCGATTGTTATTATAGAGTATTGTTATGAAACGTTCATTCGTTTCTCCGCATTCGCTGCGGGTGTCTGTAAGCTAATTGATCGTTGCATGACCAGTTTCATCTATTCTGTAATTGTTCAAACTATAAAGATGCTTCCATCGAAGATAAGTAAACTGTGGATTTTATTAATTTGTGACAAAAATTTATGGATCGAATGCAAAACGATTTAAAGAAACCGTTTAAAGAATTTGAAGATACTTTTGAGCCCATAAAATATTATTAGAAAAAGAAATAAATGTGTACGTAGCTCCTGTATCTTGCAATAAGTGCAGTTAATTTTCATTTTCCATAAAAATCCGCATTTTCACCTACCACTTTTAGGGCTCGGTAGGTTAATTGTTTAGTGTTGGGGGTTGAAGAAGCAAACACTGTGACCGATTTCATTCTCTCAATTTCTATGTAACTAAACTACGTAAGGGTTGTGGGTCTTGTGGGGGTTGCAGGTCAAGTAGTCACCGGTATTAAAGACGCACAGGGTTAAAATCGTAACCGAACGTTGTTCCCGCGGTCTAGTTACAAATGCGCGATGTATCGGTTAGTATAAATTGAAGTCCTCTCGAATATCGGTCTCTCCGACAAAAAGGGAGTTTTAAACGGAAGAAAAAAAAGAGCGAAGGGGGTTCTCGAGATTCCCTGTCGTTGGAAGGTGATCGTCGACGTCATCGCCCATTATTTCCGGCCGTCCTGATTAAACGGTCTCCGCCAGCCCGTCGCATTTTCCTAATATGTCCCGACTATAAATCCATCGAATTACTTTTGCCCGTTCCCTCGAATGATTCATAATGCTTCTTTCGAGACCTCCTGCGAACCAGGCCGTGGAAACGTGCAATGAATCTCGGAGGCTTCCCGATGGAGAGCACCGCGCCGCGTCTTTACGTTTAATTCCAGCTACCTTTCCGGCAAACGCGATCGTTTATGGTCACTTAACAGGGGCAAGCGTTACCAATTACCCTGCCTACGGCTACCGACGGTTCTCGGTACCGTCGACGAGGACCTCCTCCCTCTCCTTCCACAGCTCCTCCCCTCTCGCCGTCGTTCTCTCCCAGCATCCCATTTTTTCGAGAGACCATTTGCCAGATTATCAAATCGATTAAAATTACACGTCTTGATTCGAAGTGGCAAGAAAGGTCTCGGTCGCCGTCTTATTAATATTTTCGATTTCAACGCGAAATTGGATCACAATGCACAAAAACTCTCGACGTTCGATAAATTTCTATATTTCAGCAGGAAGAAGCACGATTAAAATCTACTTAACGCTAAACCTACCGAGCCGTAAAATTAACTGGCACGTGTTGTCTTATAAAAATGACGAGACTGAATGTATTTGGATTTTGTACGGTTCGTATTGTAATGCATGCTCTACTAAATACATTTATTTAATCATTTCCCACGTACACATCTTTGTAATTTCAGTAATCGTAAAATAAAATATTCTGGAACCAGTCATTTTGACCGCGGCGGTGGTAGGTCTAGCGTTAATCAAACTAGAATAATATTTTTAATTTAACACATCTTGCGCGGGAAGCGACTAAAGTTGTTTTGCGCGAATTTCACATCTTGAGCGGGAAGCGACTAAAGTCGTTTTTCACGAATTATTGATGGATTATTGTTATCGATGGGTTTTTGTGATGTTTTTACAATAAGATCAGATAGACATGAATTCCTATACACGGTAAGGGTTTGGCGGCAAAGTGCCCGCGCAAGATGTGTTAAGATAAACAAATTAGTAATGTAAAATAGCCATTTCGAGCGGTCCGTGAACCGATTTATCAAACGAGCAGCTCGTTGTCTTTCAGAGAATACTGGCAAAAAGGTCTCCCAAGATTTCCATGCTGCGGCAATCGATCACGAGGAAACGGACGCCCCCGGAATAGGAAAAGATATCGAAAGGGTTGACAGGGTTGCTGTTGGCTCGAATCAAAGCGGAAAAATCCCTGTCAAACACCGTTAACGATTGCACAAACACGAGGCTAGTACCGCTCGGGGGCTAGCGCGGCCGCTCGTTCACGCAGTCCCGGTGTATACATATTTGTCCGTGATCAGTCCGGTATAGTTTACCGGGCTGCTGCCGGCATATTCTTTCGTCTTCGAGCCACGTGACCGCGGTACCGATTTTCCCAGATCGAGGATCTCCCGCGGGAGAGAGAGCGGCCCAGCAACAAGCAGGATCACCGTGATCCTGAACGGGCCGGGATCGCCGACGCGAAACGGGAAATCGGCTCGGGTTCGACGGCGCAGAATTAGGTTCGTTAGCTGATCGAGTTAGCCGGCTCGCGGTCAGCACTGATTAGAACAAACTGACCGGGGCTACGCCGCTTGATTGCGAATCCGGCGAGCGGAGGTGGCCGAAGGACCAACCGGGTTCGTGACCGGCACTTCGTTTCGCTGTTTGCGCAAAGCTGCAACCCTTTTGCCTTCCCGTTTCACGTCCCAGCCGGACGGAACCTGTCCATGCGGGGAAAAAACAATTTCCGAACGGCAGATGCTCGAAAACGGCACTTTTTAAAAGATCGTCGTCATCCCCTCCCCCAATTTTGTTTTATCCTCGTTGCACCATATCCTGAATTAATTACAGAGCATCCGACAGCATTTACCGATACCTTGTTCCTGAACTTTTGTCTTACAAATGTCTCTTTATTTGGTTCTTTTGCAGTAATGATAGACTCGCGGCTTTAAATGGCACTTTTTGTAGCCTGGATTGCTTAGAGCATATTAGCAGAATTTACTGAAACCTTGTTCCTGGATTTATGTCCTTTATTTGGTTCTCTTGTAGTAATGATAGACTTACGCCTTTAAATGGTACTTTTTCAAAGGCCTATCGATATATATGTACCCTCATCGATGTGTTGCCCTGCTTCCTAAGCGAATAAGAACATTGAGCAACGTTTACCGAACACTTGTACCCGGATTTTTGCCCTGCAATTGGTTTTCTTGTAACAATGGTAGACCTACGTCGTCGAATGGTAATTTTTCAAAGATCAATCGATTTTTATGCACCGATATCGAATGACACGTCCCAGTCGGATGGATTCGACCGATTCGCAGATGGTCCGGCGAATGGTCGATTTCGTCGATCGAACCAGCCATACGGTTTCATTATTTTCTGCGGGCACTGACGAGCTGCCATGAATGGTACCGCGATTTCCATGCGAACAGGGCCGGCAAAGACCGTCGGTGGAAGCGTCTTCGATGGTCCGACTTGACTAATTGGCGATACTCGAGCGTCGAACGGCCATAAACGAGCCGAGTCGACCGGCCACCGATTATTAAACGGAGAGTCGCGACCGTTCAGAGTGGGCCCTGTACGTTTCCAGGATCTGTTTCGATAGGAAACGCTCGTCGGAGAAACGAGACGAGCACGCCGCGTCCGATACAGGGGAGAAAGAGAGGGATCCAGTACCAGGGACTCGATGGATTTATGATCGACGGTTATCGAGCGCTCGAAAGCTCGCGTGCGCACCGCGAAATGGTCCCGGCCCCGGTACACAGACGCGCGCGGTTATTATCCTTCTGGCAGAGCCACCCCGTAATTTCGTGAACTACCCTTTACACAGGCTCCGGCGGGAATTAGCGAGCTCGGCTCTCCGCTCCTCTTCATACTCTAATTCCATGAACAACACGAGAGAGCTGGCAGAAAGGCCGATTCCCGATCCCGGAGACTTTGCCCGACTTTTCGCCGCGCCGCGATATTCGACGGAGCTAACCGGAAATGCGGAACTATGCTCCGTGGATGCGCTGCGTTCGAGATGCTGTTCAGGGAAAATTAACACTAGATTGCCTAAGCAAGTCATTTTGACTGCTTTTGAATTTCATTTTTTTTTTATTGCTAATACTTATTAATAACTTGTTATATGACTGTAAGTGATATAAAATATATTAAAAATTACTGTTAAACAAATTTCTTTGCGCATTAGTTATTTTTTCACAATGCAGTCATTTTTACTGCTT
Source organism: Seladonia tumulorum (assembly GCA_913789895.3). NCBI lineage: Eukaryota > Metazoa > Arthropoda > Insecta > Hymenoptera > Halictidae > Seladonia > Seladonia tumulorum. The sequence goes on along the minus strand of OU565266.1, from coordinate 1,810,574 downwards.
TCAGGCAATATAGGTATATACTAAGCTCCCGTCTTTCTAGTGTTAAGGGATGAACGTGTGTGCGAGTTCGGATTCGCATTGAATCCGGCATAAAAATGAAAAAGTATGCAATGGCAAAGGCAAAACAGATTCTTTGCAAATAATTGATTCTTCGTTTTTTCTGTGAAAATACGTGTACGTTGATTGGCTATCGTTCAACCAACGATCACGTTGGACGATCTTTCCTCTCACCAGAGAGATAGAAGAAGAACAAGAAGAAGATCGCGACGAATTTATCGAGAGGAGAACGTTCCTAGCACACGCGATCGTTCCGAAGCTGGCGGCATAGGCGAGAAAAAGCATGCTGCAGCCTCACGGGCCTTTTGTGGAGGCGTGCAAAAGTTCCAGCGGCGATTAGTTGTTGAAGATGGCGGTTCCCGGGGACAATCGGCTATTGTCCGCGAACGTCTCGCGCATAGGAATTCCGTCGCGACGGAACGTGCGCGGAAACGGACAGTGGTTTTCCCGGCGAAGATGGGGAAGCAGGCCGCGACAGATTCGGGGAACGGCGTTAACGACGAAGAAACTCGCGCTAGATCGGGATCGATCGCGGTAGAAGAACGCGCGCGCGCGCGGACGGCGTCGTTATTCTGCTCTAGTTTCTCACGGGATCGAAAACGAGGCTGATTGATGGCGGAGAGGAGAACGACGCGACGCGGGGACAGAAAAACCGGGTAGCTGGGCCCCCGGGTGGCTGGCTGCGGGTTTCTTGCGGCCAGAACCGGCGGCTGCACCTGCGCGAGGACCCCGGTGATTTTGCGCGAAATTGGAAAGCCGATCGAAAAACGATTCAACCGTGTACCGTGTGTCTCGCGTGAGAAATTCCCCGGATAAAGTGAAAGTCCCGGCCAAATTCAGAGGCTTATGTATATTCACTATCCGCCTAGATACGCTCCGATCAAACTGGGAACACCGCGCGATTCCTAAGGCGCAACCGATTCCGCAGAAATTGTGTCATGCGTTCTGAAATCGGAAACGAAGCTAGAGGCACGGAGGCTCGTGCTGGTCTCTTAGAGACCGTAGCGAACTCCAGTTGGACTCTTTATGCGAAAATTGTCTGCGGTCTGTTACGGAAAACGAGAACCATTTAGAAACTTCTTTCTGTTTTCAGTCATTTCTACAGAGCGAAACCAATGTACGGGTACTTTTAACCCTTAGCACTCGAATGGCGACTATAAGGCGACACTAAAAATTGCTGTATCACTATTAAAAAAATATTTTTTACATTATTACATTTGTTTGTATTTAATAAATTACTAAACACTTCAGTACTGTATGAGTAAATTGCATCATTTTCGTATGTGTAACATGAAAAAATATCTATAAAAGGGAAATATTCTAGGTCGAAAGAAATGTTTCGTTTTGGAGTTAAAATAGCTTCGAGTGCAAAGGGTTAAATTCTTCTAATCTTTTCAGTGTTTAAAACTAAGGTAAAGGCACCAGTAGTTGACCATTTTATAGAAAAAAATAAAAAATAAGGTTTGAAATACAGTTGTATCTGTTGAGGCTTTCGGGTGTAAGCCGTGTCCTAGAGGAAGAGATTTCCCAACGATTTTTTTTTTTTACTGATACAGTATCAGTGTGTCTTCCGACCCCCTGATGAAGCTAGCTTCAATGCTGGCGAAACGTTGGGAAATCTCTTCCTCTAGGACACGGCTTACACCCGAAAGCCTCAACAGATACAACTGTATGATGCCGTGCCGTGAAAGTCTCAAATCTCTGATTAAGGTTTGAAATGTTCTTATTGTTTTGAAATTTAAAAAGAATAGACTCGCCTGGTGTCTGTACGAAGGCGTTAGATCCCGATGGAACGTCGAGCAGCGCCAGCCGGAGATCGACAGAGTGCGGAGCGTGCCCCGTTGGATGTTCCCGGACGGTCCCCCGCGTTCATCGAGGCTTTCATCGTGAAATCGGCCTGGCCGATGGAACCGGGATCGCGGGCTCGATCGGGAGCAAATGATCGGGCCGGATGCCAGTAAAAAGCGTACAATCACCGTGGCGGGTACAGCTGGAAACGTTACCGAGCCCGTCCGCCGACTAATTACAACAGCCTCGGCCGGCAATCAACGCGCAGGCGTCATGTGTGGTCCCGGGTCCGATACGATCGGCGGTCCCCGGGGAACGGTATCATAACTATTCATGAAGGATGATCGACGGGGCAGTTGACCGAAGGGGGTTGCTAGGGGAAAGAAAAAGGGGGCCGAATGGCCCCATAGACGAGCATTTCGCGTTTGTGCTCGGGCCGCACATCCGGCGGCAGCAACGAGCGGGCTCGCCCGGCGATCCTTGCGGATCCCGTGCAGGACAATGTGCGGCTCTCTCTTTGCCTCTTTCGTTCTTTCACTCGGTTCCCGCTTCTTCCCCCTCCCCCCTAATCTCCGGTCCCTGTTTTCACGTCCGGGTCGTTGCCGGGTTTCTCTCTTTCTCTGTCTCGCGATCCGCCGAAGTCCGAAAAGACGCGAAGAGAGGCAAACGGGTAGCCCCGGGAGAAGTATGATCCAAGATGAAAGGACGCCGCCCGGAGCCGGGGCCACGACGAGTCCCCCGGGGCCCTGCTCAAATTTGGATTCAAGCAGGACCAGGCTCGTTTGCCACGCATGCAAATCGGACTCATCGGCCGAGCTCTCGAACCCCGTGGCCAGAGATCCTCTCGCCGGTGCATAGTTCGCTGATCGAGCACCACACCGACGCTGCTGCTTCCGGTCGCCGATTTGTCCCACGAGCACCCCGCTCGATCCGCCAAGGCCCAAGTTCAGAAGGTTGCGGAGATCGCCGCGCGATCCTCTTGAAACCGGATGAACCGAGAAGGTCCGGGACCTCTACACTCCGAGCATGAAAAGAGGAAGACGATCGTTAGCACCTATCCTATCAGGAACGATTAGAATTCTCTTCGGGTAGACGAGAATATGGCTCTCCAGCAGTCTAGGCACGCCGATCAAGATCTATTGGATCGAGAGCTGTTGGACGTGGTCTTGCGCTGGTTCCACGGTGTGATTAACGGGTTCGTGACGTAACAGCCGATCTAGGGGAGCGAAAATTCGTCAGGATCCTCGTCTGTGCTATTACAGTCCAAGGATGGACGATTATGCGGTTAGGGGGCTATCGATATAACAAACGTTTATTCTTATTTTGGCAAGGACTCTTCCTAACTGTTCAATTGGATATAAAATGATGTACTTTACAAAGAAAGTAGAACTGTCGCAGCATAGTAAACGCAACTGTACCGCACGGTAGCCGCGGCGAGAAGAAGAGCTCCGTGACGTGGCGAACCTCGCCAGGAATCACGTGACTCTTCAGGTAATACAATGTATGAGTGTCAACAGATTGTTTCGGTAGTATTCCGCTCGGGATCGTCCCGCCGGATCGGTATCGACGTCGGCGATCGCATTCGAACGGGACGAGGGCACACGGTGTCGTGATCACCTTGTTGAAATGACGGTCACGATCGCGAGGGGGTGGGGAAGGGGGTAAGGGGGAGACGCGTCTAGGATCGAGCTGGTTCTCGTCACCTGGCCGATCGAGTCTCGTATTCCCCGGACGATCCCGGTGCCGCGACCTTTCACCGAATTTCGAGCGCGTTTAATAGCCGGCCCCGTCGAGGACCCACGTAACCGCGGCGCAGGATCAAAGGATCACGTCGCTCCTACGCAAGCCGCGTCGTCCGGCCGCATGCGGCACGCTGACTCGTGATGGGCATGGGACCGATTGCATTATGCCCGCCAGCTACCTCGATCCTTGCCCGGACACCGTCGCGAACCTGTCTACAGTCCTGGAATCGTCCACCGGCGAAAAAAGTTCGCGCGCATTTAAAGCACGGTGGCAGAATCTCAGTTCCGATAGTAGAGACTCGCTAATCATGCTTGCTCTCGTCGTGGAACATTAACATCGGCAGTCTCGTTTAGGTGTAAACGTTCAATTGCGCGTGGAAGATCGGTCTATCTTAACAAACTTCTCGATAACTGTTCTATATGAGAAAAAGGAAATAATCCCGAAAGAAATATTTGAGTACATTCTTGAGGATGGCTTGGGGCTTCGTGACCAAAATTGCTGTTCAGTAATTCTTTATGAAACACTCTGCCGTCAATCATAAACATTTAAAATCTATTGTCAAGTCCATCGGTAATCAATTTGTTGGTAGGCTTCCGGTCGATAAAGTGTTAAATTCACCAGCAAGCGAAACAACAAATCGGGACATTTTGTACAATTTTATCGCGTACAAAATTACAAGTAGAATAGAATCTCCCTTTCTGTCAGCTTATTTCTTTCGCATAGAGTGCATCTGCATTGAAATTGGGTGCATCCAACTTCCAAGAAACGGTCGCAGTGTAGAAGATGCAGTTTAGAATATTGTGGAGCAGACGGCGCAGAACAACAAGCAAGACTTCTCGATCGGAGATCGTTCGCGTAGCTGTCGAACAAGATTTCTGTAGCAGGGAACCCGGCGAGGACAACGAGCCCTGGTCGTGATTAGCGTTAATATCGAAAATGGGGAGCGCAGCGAAAACCTCTAAGGACGAGGGAGGATCGAAGGGACAGAAACCAATCAGGATATGTACCTATCGAAGGGATTCCCGGTGCCGTGACCGTTAAAAGATTACTTACTTGACCTAATACCTCTCGACCGGTTGCACCGCGGAACCCAGTCCGGTTATACAATCACACTAATCGATTCTCTGGTCGATCCTCGTCGAAAGAACCCGTTTCCTAGGGACACGTTCGCGAGAGAACGAAGCTCCAACAAAATTCGAGAACCGGAGTAATTTTAACACTGGGTCCGTTCTATTCTCTACATCCTCCACTGTAAATGGATGCATTCTCGTTTAATTACAATGTTGCGAGTGAAATCTGGGAAAATCCCTAGTCGAATTCACCAGTAGTCACTAGACGAATCTACAACTTTTGGAACCCCAAGTAATTTTATCTCTAAATCCCTTCACACTAAATCTTTTCTAGACCCTACAGTGTACATAGATAAATGGTTTTTTGATTACAATCTTGCGAGTGAAATCTGGAAAAATCCCTAGCCGAATTCACCAGAAGTCACTACAACAACCTACTACAGTCTCCTAGTCAAAGCCCAGGTCGAAGCCTAGCTGAAAAATCGCAGAAAATTTTGCATTTTGAGCGGGATTGTATCGAACATACTTTGAACGCGATAGACATCCGCGGTCCAGTGATCAGAGAGTCGTATAGGACAGCGGGCAAAAGCGTCGAGCAAGCCGCGCGACATAGATCATCGTATCTCCGGCAGTGATCACGACGACGGCGTCGACGACGACGCAAAGAGGCTGCGTCGTGACGCGGCTGTAACTCGATGACTCGGTGGACCTGGATGAAACGTTCCCAGGCCTGGGGATGGAGAGGAAAGGGTGACGGGGTTTATCTTATCAGATCGAGGGCGGCTTCCGAGGCGAGCTCAAAGTGCTAGGCCTAGCCAACGTGGCTCGAGATAGCGATGGCTACCGTTTTCAAGCGACAGTACCACCGTCTCGCAACTTCTCAACAAACGTGGTCGATCATTCTCAGATCATTCTCCTCCCTAGACAAATAAAAAACTGGGAAAGAATCGAGGAATATTGTGGAGTCTCCATTTGAATTCAGGAAGAATTGCGTCCCGACCCTGCTCCGGATAAATTCAATTGTATTAATTGGATCATTGTCGTTTACAATTTATATTATATAAATCAATTTATGCAGGCCGTCCCAAAAATTTCGTAAAACCTTGAAGGGGGTGGTTCCTGAGGTAATTCGAAGTAACTTTTTCCTTTACGGAAACGTTCTCCGCGGCTTTGTTTTCGAGTTGTTAATGAAAAACATGCACCTCTGATTGGTCTGTGTTTTCGGTTAATAACTCGAAAACAAAGCCGCGGAGAACATTTTCGTAAAGGCAAAAATTACTTCAAATTAATTCGGGAACCATGCCTCTCAAGGTTTTCCGACATTTTTGAGACACCCTGTATAAATTATGAATGACTCCTGCGTGAATTTCACGGGGACATCTTCTCATAGAATAGCGAACAGTTCGCAAACTCGATGCTGAAGATTTCCAAGGGGAAACGAAGTTGACGATATTTTGCACCGTTTCTCGGCGCGGTGTTGAGGCCATCGCTACCTGCCGTGATTCTAGCTTCCCTCATTACCGTAATTAGAATCCTGACGATGATCTCGGCGCAGCATCTCGCCGAGCGGGTCAGTGGTAGTTAAAGAAGATCAGAGGGAGTCGCGTGTCTGGATCCGGAAAAGGTGACAGGCTCGCCGACTCTTCCTCTTTCTCGTCGAATTACCGATCCGGACAGCCTCGGCATTAATCACCTCGTGCCAAGTCGTAGAAAACCATTAAGATGAAAACAAAATGGGTCGTGCGCGCTGGAGTTCCACCTGCGTGCTGTACTTCTCAAGATTCTATCAAACGGCATAGACTGTAGATCTATTCCAATTTTCTACGAATCCCACGAATTCTACGCCCATCGAGCAAACAAGCAGGATAAAATTCAAAAGAAAACTGATTGAAGACTCGCTCTTTCGCGGGGAAAATCACAAACGACAGCTGTCTCTATCTTTTTCGCGTTCTCCAGAGATTCCACCGGCATCGTGACAGTGGATATTGGGCAATCGGCGGATCATAATCGCCTGGCATCTCCGTCGAGGTCCACCGCGAACGTCGCAGTTGCTCCTCGAATAGACGGTCTCCGGTCATCTCTATTTCTGTCCGGCGGCGAGAGAACGGGTCCTACGGGGTTACATCACGCACAGGACGCGTACGTGCACGCGTATCGGCAGATGCAAATAACGAGGACGACGATTAGCGTCCGGCGACCCCGCGACCCCTCGGCCGGTGGTCCAATTTGCGGCTGCTTTGTCCAATTACAAGCCATTAGCCATTTACCAATGCTGTCGTAAAACTCCTACGCCGCTTCACCGACGCCCTGTAGCCTTCCTCCTCGCCCCCCTGCCTTCGTGGACTTCTCCTCGATGCCTCCTGACCGCTTTTCTATTGGATTGCGCAACGAGACCGCCGGGAGATCATTGGACATCGGACCATTGCATGACTTCGGCTCCGGCTCGGCACTTCCGCGATCGAAATATGGTTGCGACTTTGCAAGGGATCCGCGGTCTTCAGGATGGGTCCCCAAAGGAGGATCTGTCTTCCAGCTGGCTCTTGTACCTCCTAGCTTCTTCTAGTATCTGGAAATCAATTTTCTTCAGGGGGTGTCAAAGGGAGATCTGTCTCCTTGCTAGCTCTTTTATTTTCAGGCTTCTTCTACTATCTTCTAGAACCTAGATATAAATTTTCTTCAGAGGGTGTCAGAGGGAAATCTGTCTCCTAGCTATCTCTTGTATACCTCCTAATTTCATCTAGTATCTAGAAATAAATTCTCTTCAGGCGGAAATTTTCTTCAGGGGGAAATTCATATCAAAAGAGGATGCCTTCTAGCGCTTATATCTTCTAGCTTCTTCTACCATCTCCTGTAGGTATTTTGAAATCAATTTTCTTCAGGGGGTGTCAAAGGGAGATCTGTCTTCTAGCTAGCCCTTATATCTTCAGGCTTCTTCTACTATCTTCTAGAACCTAGATATGAATTTTCTTCAGGGGGTGTCAAAGGGAGATCTGTCTTCTAGCTAGCCCTTATATCTTCAGGCTTCTTCTACTATCTTCTAGAACCTAGATATGAATTTTCTTCAGAGGGTGTCAGAGGGAAATCTGTCTCCTAGCTACCTCTTGTATACCTCCTAATTTCATCTAGTATCTAGAAATAAATTCTCTTCAGGCGGAAATTTTCTTCAGGGAGAAATTCATATCAAAAGAGGATGCCTTCTAGCGCTTATATCTTCTAGCTTCTTCTAGCATCTCCTGTAGGTATTTTGAAATCAATTTTCTTCAGGGGGTGTCAAAGGGAGATCTGTCTTCTAGCTAGCCCTTATATCTTCAGGCTTCTTCTACTATCTTCTAGAACCTAGATATGAATTTTCTTCAGGGGGTGTCAAAGGGAGATCTGTCTTCTAGCTAGCCCTTATATCTTCAGGCTTCTTCTACTATCTTCTAGAACCTAGATATGAATTTTCTTCAGAGGGTGTCAGAGGGAAATCTGTCTCCTAGCTATCTCTTGTATACCTCCTAATTTCATCTAGTATCTAGAAATAAATTCTCTTCAGGCGGAAATTTTCTTCAGGGGGAAATTCATATCAAAAGAGGATGCCTTCTAGCGCTTATATCTTCTAGCTTCTACCATCTCCTGTAGGTATTTTGAAATCAATTTTCTTCAGGGGGTGTCAAAGGGAGATCTGTCTTCTAGCTAGCCCTTATATCTTCAGGCTTCTTCTACTATCTTCTAGAACCTAGATATGAATTTTCTTCAGAGGGTGTCAGAGGGAAATCTGTCTCCTAGCTACCTCTTGTATACCTCCTAATTTCATCTAGTATCTAGAAATAAATTCTCTTCAGGCAGAAATTTTCTTCAGGGGGAAATTCATATCAAAAGAGGATGCCTTCTAGCGCTTATATCTTCTAGCTTCTTCTAGCATCTCCTGTAGGTATTTAGAAATCAATTTTCTTCAGGGGGTGTCAAAGGGAGATCTGTCTTCTAGCTAGCTCTTATATCTTCAGGCTTCTTCTACTATCTTCTAGAACCTAGATATAAATTTTCTTCAGAGGGAAATCTGTCTCCTAGCTACCTCTTGTATACCTCCTAATTTCATCTAGTATCTAGAAATAAATTCTCTTCAGGCGGAAATTTTCTTCAGGGGTAAATTCATATCAAAAAAGGATGCCTTCTAGCGCTTATATCTTCTAGCTTCTTCTAGCATCTCCTGTAGGTATTTAGAAATCAATTTTCTTTCCAAGAGATTCGTTTCCCAAGGGCAGAAAATGGTCCCAAGCGAAGGAAAATTCGTCCAGGACTTCGATCAGGAAGATCGTTCCGCCATCGAACGGTCTGGCGTCTCGCGTTTTCACCCGAGTGACAAGAGAAAGCCGAATGCGGAGAGACTTATTAATGGATTCCCGATGCAACCGCGTTCCCAGGAGGCACCGGGAGCAAAGAAGTTCTAACCGGCCAGGCCATTCTTGCAGTCGCTTTCGAATCGGCGGCGCGAGTTGGCACGGGTCAGGCCGATTTGCATACGGATCGCCGTAAATTCGATAAACCGGATAATCAGGCCGGATACGCGTTTTGGCTCGCGTTTGTGCTCGCGTCTCGACACCGGCTGGCAAATAGAAACGACTCTCGGCGCCGGGGAAGCGACGATAATTAACTGGCGAACTCGAAGCTATACGGTAGGCACACGTATTCGAACTTGTCGAAATCCGAAGAAAGTTCGCGAATACATAGGGACCAACGACGCGCGAAGGCTGCGATTGAAACAGTTGCGCAGAACCTATTGAACAACCGTTTCGAGGAAACGAAATTTCCAACTGTTCTAGAAACAATTCTGGGATTTTGTTCGTTTTGAACGGACTTTGAAGAGGAAGCGACCATGTTACCGCGAGCAAATATTTTTGGGCCTAATGAAGTTTGCGGTATTCTTCCCCGCAGGGACGGTGAGGGTGATCAGTGGCCAGCAGGATGGCGCAGAAGAAATTATCAATGAATATCATCCGGGAAAAAGGAACGCGAAGAATACTATCCCTGAAACGCACGGGCTAATGCACTCCCAGAGGAGGGGGCGAAGAGATGAACGAAGGGAACGGTCGCGGATGCTGTTGGGGGCTGGAATTCCTCGAATTTCGAGCAATTTTAACGGCGCAGGCGCCAGCACTCCTGCGAGAACGGGCGCTGAATGAGCGACTGAATATGGTCAGTGGGGCCCACCGGGCTAACAAGGTGGGCCCGCCTCGCGTAATGACGGGTTTCGCGCGGGGCCCCGCACTTATTGCCTTTTATTTATTTGGAATCTTCCCGCCACACAGACAGACAATGGACAGACGTGCCACGGGGGGCTACATCCGGACCCCGGGGGCCACCGCGATCGCGAGGACCCAGAACGAGAACCCTGGGCCCCTCTCTCGCGATTCATTAGCCCCGTCGGGCCTGGCGACCGATTAACGCACCGGATCTCTCGATTTCACCACCTCCCCTTCATCGTTTCCACTTATTTTCATCAACCGATCTTCATCCCCGGCTTATTAACTTTCCTCGTTAACCCCATTTGCGTCGTTAGCTCCGAATCGAAACAAACGGTCGACAAATAACACTACTTTTTATCTTTGGTGATTTCTAGTAAGAAATTATAAACGATTTTATTTCAATTCGAGCGAAGAGAGTAGCATACACATTTACAAGGGATGAAAACAGCTCCCAGAGTTTGGGGTTGGAACCATATTTGGTCGAATATTTCAGGAACGATTAGAGCTAGAAAGGTGATTTGCAGGGGAAAGTTGTGTATTTTTGCAAAAGGAACCCAGCCCCGCAACCCGATTTTCGATATCTCAATTTGTTTAAAAATTACAATTAAAAATGATACTTTTATTTTCTTTTTCCATTCAAATGTCAATCCATGTTCTTAAATATTTGTGTGCGAGTTCGGAAAGCTGGAAATAATGTCTGGGTATAATATAATATTAATATTTCGAATAGCACCCGCCCAATTTGTTCATAAATTTATAAAACCTACATGTTAATATCCTGACAGTCGACATCACTTGCGATGAAGCCGAGGCCCGTCGCATTGTCACCACCTACGACACTCGGTCGTCGAAAAGAGCGGATCGTCATCCCCACCACATGATTATGGTCGTCGTTACCGTCATCCTGGCCAGTCACCGGCATCATCCGGCTAATGGTAGAGTCCCGAACATCTCACCGTTTAACGACTCGTCGGATCAGCAGGTCGTGTGTTTCCTTAACGACACCACGGGCTCGAGGATTCGCGGGCAACATATAATCAACACATTTTTATGTCCCGCAGCCAAACTCCTCAGCTGAATGGCGCGTCCCTCGTCCCTCTGTTCCCCGGTCCATCTCCTCGGATCCTCGTTTTTCTCGTTCCTCTCGTCTCCCCGTTAGTTCTCGACGTCTCTGTCCGATCCTGTTGGAAGAAAGAAGGAAAAAGGGAGAGAGCACGCGAAATTACCCGACCACCTTGGACGCCGTGGCGCGAGTCTGGCTCCTCTCGCAATTTGCCAATCGGGTCCTGGGCCCGGGGCCCCGAGCCGATCGTCCATTTGCATTTTACGATTTTTTCGAAGTGAAATTAACACACGGCGCCTCCGCTCCTCTCCTCTGCTCCGATCTCGCTCTTTCCGGGCCTCGAACCGGGGACCTACAGACCCAGAAACCGCTCTGCGGAAAACCGAGTTGCTGGCCCGGGCCTTCTCGGGCCTGACCCAGACCCGACGCAGACTCGCGCGCACACGAAATTGCCTTTACGGAGTCCAAGCTACTCGATAGGTGGTCTAGGCTCGTCGTGTTTACGAGTAGCTGAACGACAAGCATCGTTAATTAATTTTATGTGAGTCCTTCTCGGGGGGACACCGGTCTGCCCGAGGTCTAGAGTTCTGCGAGAAAACGTCGGAACGGGTTCTCGAATATGTATATCGGGACTGCTGAGAATTTTTGGCTACCTTTTGCAAAAACCGTTCTCGCTGGGAATAGAAACGATAGAGACAGTTTGTTCTGCGAGTAACGATAGCTTTTACGACCACGGTTTAGCGAGCAACGTTTACGTCCCGTGCTTCCGGAGGTTAATCGCGCTTGTAAATTGGAAATCCCTGGGATCTCTAATTAACGAACGATCGACCGAACTGTCCAGATACGGTGGCTGGTTCCCGATCATCTCGGGAACGATCGCCGGAGGAAAAGAAGACTATGGTGGCTCACCTCGTTTCAATGGGTGTTCCGCGAACCTCTTCGGGAACCGAGTTTTACGAGGCCTCGTGGCTTCGGTCGCGGCGATAGTTCCATTATATTGTTTCTGCGGAATCGGCTCGCCTCGGAAACGAGGAGGCTGAACTCCGCTCGAAGGGAATCGAGCTGAAAATCCTGGCGAGCCTATAGGTCGCGTTAAAAACTCGGTAATAACGCTGCCATTAGGACAGCGATCACGATTATTCTCGGGTTTGTCCGTTCTCGATTGCAGTCATCGATCATCCGATTGTTTCTCTCTGATTAATGCGATGAGAAAATTATTTTAGTTTCGCAAACATCGTTCGGTGACACGTCCGAGACTCCAGGCGTCTCGATTCCGTCGCTGACGCCGTCGTCTTAACAAGGCGAGCAAGTTTTCCGCGATGTGAGGTCCTGCACTCGTGATCCAGCCAGACTACCCGAGGATCGAGACACGGGGCCTGTTACGCGACAGTTAACCGGGCATTGGCGTAGTCGCGGCTGGGAAATCGATTTTGCAAAACTGGACAAATTTTGGCAGCCTAAAAAAAATTGTCAGAAACTGAGCCACTTTATGAAACTCACAGGCCCTGAAAAGTTCAATAATCTTTTGCTAGGCATGCGAAACTTCTTGCCCTCGGTAGTTGTTCATCGACGGTCCCAACCAGCGAGCAAGTAGAGAGGCAACACACCTAGAAGTCGTTTCCGCGTCTCTAGTAAACCGAGGATCGTGTATAAGGTACCAAGGACGTTTCTAAAAGAAAGAACCGTCTCCTTGCTTCCCTAACTGTTCATCAACGGTCCTGAACCGTGAGCAACTAGAGAGGCAAAGGATCGAAGCAAAGAATCGTGGTGAAACATCGATGTCGCTTCTCCATTGGCTCAAAGACCGTCTTCAAGGTACCAAAGACGTTCCTCAGGAAAGAACCAAGTCTTCGATCGCCAAGGCGATACCAGAATCTGGAATCGCGACGCCTGTCGCGGCCATCAGAGATCCGAATCTTCGCAGCCTAGAGAGATGGCGGTCGGGTATTAATAACCGCTCGGCACAGCCGAGTCGCCTAATTGACCACGATCCAGTCCATCAGATCGTCTTACCGGGCATTTCCCTCGACTTTCCGAGCGGAGTCACCTGTCCGCTGCTTACCGACTTATCTTTCGCTACGTGCTAGCGCAGAAAGACGACGGGATCCACGGGGTCCGTGTCTTGGAAATCGTAAAAGGCAAAGCCCATCGATGGAACGAGCCTGGGTCTACTCTTTATTTCGCGTAATTAGGGGTTGGGGAAGAGAGGTCCTCCGTGACTTCAGGAGTTGGGAACCTGGAAGATGGCGTGAGCTGTTATTGGTCCCAAATGTTAAGGACGATTCTTGTACGAAGAGAAACTGGTCACGCTTCCCTTATTATTGTAACTGAATGTACGGGTATTAATATCTTCTTGTCATACTTTAGACGCAGGACACCACCACGAGTGGTCATCCAGGTTGCTGGAAGACTGTCTGCGACTCCAGAGGAGCTCCGCATCACCCCCCTATTAGCTACCTATCGCCTAATCCAGATAACTGACATACTCAATATCCAGGTGGTGAGAGGTGTCCCTGAGAACTAGAGCAGGTCTAGATGGGTCTTGAACTCCTGGATAATTCTCCTCTAGATCGTTGGAAGTCTATTCATGACTCCAGGGGAACTCCACATCTACCCCCATAACCTACCTCAGATATAACTGGCATCCTCAATACCAAGGTGATTAGAGATCCCTTTGTACTAGACCATGTCTAGATGATTCTTGACCTCCTGGATAATCCTGCTCCAGATCGCTAGAAATCTATTTACGACTCCAAGGGAACTCCAAATCTACCCCCATCACTTACCCGAACCAAATCCAGATAACTGGCATCCTGAACAACGAGGTGATGAGAGATCCCCACGTACTAGACAAGGTCTAGATGAGTCTTGGCATTCTGGATAGGTCTGATCCAGGTCGCTGAAAGTCTGTTTACGGCTCGAGAGGGACAGATAGGCCTCGGATCTGGTTCCCCGGGGGCTTCGTGGTGCGGAGGCGACCCGGGAGTCGGAACCCACGCCAGTGAGGGACCACCAGGAAGCCGCCACGCCCCCCGGCAGTACTCGTGCAACCCACACTCTCGGTTTGCTCGCGTGCAACGGCCTCCCTACAGCCCCGCAGCACACCTATACAGCCTCGGCTCGCGCGCGCCAACGATTTGAACGCGTCGCACACCGGGGGAGGAAAAGGTGGTGGCCCCGGCGGGTTAAGTAACGCGCGAACGACGCCCCGGGGGTGGGAGGGGCGCCGGCCAGCAAGAAAAAAGGGGTAATATCAAAGGGATCACAGCCGGCGCGCGGCGGAAGGGGTGCCGCGTCTCGGAAGGGGGGGTGGGACGCAATGGCGGATCGAGCAAACTGCGAAAGCTATTTCTCTCTCTCTCTCTCTCTCTGTCTCTCTCTCGCTCTCTGTCTCCCTCGTCTTCCGCCGAAGAGAGGCGTGTCAGGGGGTGAAGAAGCAGTGTCGACAGGATAATCGTCGGGTCAGCGACGGATTTGCCCCGCGCAAACAAGCACGCCAAGGGAGAATCGTCCCCCGACACCCCTTCGTTCACTCGTCCGCTACCGCCCCGGGCTACCGGAGGATCCTCTTCTTCGCCCGGGAGATCCTCTTTCGAACATTCATCGGAGACAAGACTCCCGCCCTGTCCCTCTGTCGCAGATTTTTTTAACCCTTATGTCAATAACCAGCCACCCACCTTCAATTTCTCTTTAAAACTTCTTTAACCCTTCGTGGGCACACCGGCTCGTTTAATTCTGGTTGAAAACTTCACTTTTGGATCCTATCAAAGGAAGTGGAGGGAAGAAAATAATCGTAAAAATATTCTCCGAGTGATCTAGGCTTCTCGATATTTCCCCTAGCTATCATAACATTCTATAAAGCGAACCATAGTGCATAAACTACTCACCGCAACCAGCCCTGGACATTTTGAAACAACATGGCCCTGGTTGTCCGCCATTTTAACTCGCTCTGCGTTGCAGGGTAGACTTCTGATCTCGCAGAATCATCGTGTGGGCCGATGGCAGGTGGGAAGACGAAGGGGTGTGGACTAGGAAATTCATTTACCACTCTCGCAGACTCGTAATTCGAACGAACCGCGTCGTGGGTGCGTGAGACCAAGCTGTAAATCAATGATCGCGCTCGATCGCCGTAGGAGGAACGATCCAGCGAAGACGAGGCTGTCGATCGTTGCATCAGGTGGCGTTCGAAACCCGACCAACAATTATATTCTTTCATACCCACGAAACAATCTGCGGTTTTTACGTGCTGTTGTGTAAATTTTACAAAACGCAACACGCGTCCTTCTACACTCATTCGGTTAACACGTTCGGGACCATTATTTATTAAATGTGTCCTCTTGTAAAATATTACCGGAACCACTAAAATTATAAAACACGCACAATACTCGTTTACATTTCTTCGTGTGATATACTGATATACTGATAGCAACACGTTGCGCTAGTCGCGATAAAAAATCCAATTTGCAACATTTGCAAGTGGAAATATCCCGAGACAGGGGGTTGAAGAATCCATCCACCACCTCGTCACCGACAGTATAACACAGTGGATCATTTATCATAGGATCATTCCTGCCTCTGAAACCCTCTCAATATCCAATCAAAGAGGCTCGACCCCTGAAAAGAAACAAGGAATTCACTTCGCGTCGTCCGTAACAGGAAGTACGGTGAAATGGGGGTTGAGGGGGTGTCTCGCACCGCCCTCTCGTTCAGAGGAACAGAAAATCGTCGGGCACATGTAACGCCACGGGTCTCGTGGATAGGGAAACAAGGTTCGATCAACGTTCCGGGGCTGGCAATCCCCAAGATCCATCCAGGAATCGGCGTGTCCAACTCACCCCTACCCCTCACCCCGGCCCGGGTCGACGAAAATTCATCACGGAGACCAGCAGCCCCTCGAGATTGCCCCAATAAAACCGGGAGACCGTTCGGAATACCGCGATAAAACCGCAAGAGAAATCGGAGCCGCGGATTCGTCACGGTGCGCCGATAACCAGAACTCGAAGGAACGTCCCTGACGGACGTTCCGTGACAAATAGACGAGCGGGAACCGCGGGCGGAGGGGGTCGAGGGGTCGTTCGGAGTCCTAGCGAATTCATAGACGGCCAGGAATGCGCAATATCGTCGGCAGTCTGTCACACATTCGATCCGGTCTCTGGCCAGGAGACACCCGGAGATCTCTTCTCCCTCTATCCCTGTCCTTCATCTTTCCATCTCCCTCTCTGTTTCTATCTCTCTCTTTCTCTCTCTCGCGAGAGTTACCGTCTCCGTCTCGAGCTCCGTTCCTCGTCCCTCTCCGCGCCTCCTGGTTTTATTACGCTTGTCCCGCGATGGCCCGCAGATGTATCAGACAATAAACTACCGGCTGCTTGGGATTTGAGGGCCGCGTATTAATCTTCCTGTATTTATGTCGGCCCCCGGAGAAAAAGAGCGGGGCCCGATCAACCGCGAGACACCGAGAGGAATGGGACGCGACGCGACGCGACAGGACGCGACGAAACCATCGATTTCAGATAAAATCGGCTTACCAACGGAGAAGAACGGATTCGACGGCAAATGGGACGGGGATCGTTAAGGGGGAACGTTATTGGACCTCTCCCCCGGTGGCGGCTGCTACTCTCGCTCGTTCCACGGTGAAACCTCGCGGTTTGCGCGATGCGAAACACTGTGTTTTCCGACGAGAAACCTCTCCGACCGAACGTGGTAGGTCGAATAGCAAACAAGATTTTTTCTAGCTCTGCTAGGTACTTGAAGCTGGAACGACGAAACATGCCCAGGTTTCTAGCTCTCGTTCCGAGGTGAAAAATTTTTTGGAGAGAAACAGTTTGAGGTGACGGAAGTACCCACTTTATACCGTGAAACGAGCCTAGCTGGGTGGTTCTACGATTTTTCTTCGCAAAGTTATAACAGCTCAAAGTGCTCGACTTTCCAGTAAGGCTACTTGATACTTCTTCGTCTTTGTTTCAAAATTTTGTAGAAGAGAATGGTTCAAGGTGATGAAAGTAGAATCTCCAAGGTGGAGAATAAGCCCAGTTAGATCACCCTGCGATTTTTCAAAGATTCTGCCTCATTCATTCAGAGTCTGTTGCCTCGGGAATAGTTAACCCTTCGAAAATTATTGGATCGAGTGGTAGGAAGCTATAGCAACCATGTGGGCCGGCAGTTCATCCCCGAATCCCGCGGGCAATTTCGAAGAAAAGCACCTCGCAAGAACTCGTCGGGGGCCGGGTCGGGCCGGATAGGATCGGATCGGATCGAATCGTTTCGCGTTTTTCGTGGAGCAGGTGCGGATCGACGTTATGTTAATAGGACGCTTGGGAGATTTCAGCTAACCATATGTTCTGCGCAGGTTGAGAGGGTGGCCGGGCGGGTGCAGAAATATACTAATAGAAGCCTCCGTTTTCGGTTCTCTCTTTCTAGGGTCTAGCCGATTCCCGGGGCCCGAGAAACGTCCGGGGCCGGCTGGAACGGAAGCCAATTTGTAAATTGCCCTCTCCCCACCCCGTCCCACCTGATAATCCGCCAAACGGACGCTGAATTTGTGGTCGAGCATTCTTCTGCCCCCGGCTAAGCCGCCACGATGGATCCCGCTACGCTGATATCGGTAATTACTCCGGTGGCTTCTGTCTTCCAGTGGCCGGTACACGCTTCTATCGGAATTTTAATTACTCGAGCCTTTTTTAATCAATCGAATAACTGCCGAAGAATTTCCGCGATTAATCTGAGACGCGAGAATGTTCCCGTTCGCCAGGCTCGTCGATCGGAAATCCGTGTATCGGACGATCTACGATGACCAAACGGATCGTCGGTCATCTTGCGGTCACGATAAATATTCTACGCGTCGATTATGGGACTTTCACCACCGAGTCATTTGAATACGCTGAATACAATCAGCGGTATTTTTAACCGATCGGTTCACCTGCTCATTCCTTTCATACGATCGCCGCCGGTTTATTACTTTCTACTATGTGCAAGAGGAATGTCGAACGTTGCGTTCGCATTGCGATGATGCACTGTTTCTTGTGTCCGCGTTTTACTGCGCGGTCGACACTCTTCGACAATCTTGTATTGTCTTTTGGAGTAGACGTCGTTGCTAATTTATACAGGGTGAACCACGAATCGTAGCTAGTAGAGAATTGTAGATGCAGGCTCAGCTATCAGTGCAGAGTGCATTTCAGCTGATAAACACCATTCTGAACAGAATTAAGGTAAAAGGAATTTTCGTTTCTTCGAGGGATCGATCGCACCGCGACCAAGAAGATGCATCTCTGTGTGACACCTCGGTGCCACACAGTCACGTGAGATACCTCTCCTTTTTGCACGCGAATCGCCACGATAGGAGGGTGTGCCACGAAGGGGCGTTCTGCGAATGCCTGCACGGAACCATGATAAAAATCAAGTTATCCGGCGAGAGGCCGCGCAAATGCAACCGCTGACGCCATTAGAATATCGTGGCCGCATACCGGGGCCCCCGAAACGAATGCCCGCGCCAGGGAAAAGGGGGTGACATAGTGAAATGGAAGGGGTCAGCAGGATCGACGGCGCCTTTGACCGGGGAACCCCGTGGCGCGCGACATGCCTCGCCTGACCGCCATTTAGCGTGAACCTGTCCCTTCGTGCTTCGCCTCCTTAGAACCTGAAGCGCTTTTTCCCCACGAAAATCAGATTCCAGGCAATCCCTCGTCTCCTTCGAGGATCTCCAAACGTTTCCGGAATATTCTGGAAAAACCACTGCGGAGTATTGTGCAAAATCACAATTAATAGCACGCGTTTCAAATCAGAATATAACCTTTTTATACACGGACCAAACGACCTCAGTGTTTCTGCCAAATTAGATGGTGCAGTTTACTGGACGATGAGTAAAGAAAATTTTGGAAAAAGTGCAGGTAGTCTGAATAAGAAATTTGTATTCCTAATTTTCCCGAATGTACAGGGTGTCCCGGAAATACTTCAAAGATTTTGTTTGAAATCTTCATCGTTAGTCTGACACGGTATTATAGGGCGAGGAGAAGAATTACCGCTTGGTAGATCTCTCACGATCGATGCAGACAATTTTGATTTTGCACAGAGATCCGCAGCCCGACAACAGCAATTGCCTCGATAACGAAGTTAACGCCGACGATGTCGAGCAACCGGAAGCAGCATCCTCCGGGTTGATTCAACAATTACCCGGTCCTCTAACGAGGAGAACGTCCTTCGAGCCGGCTCCCAGGACGCTACTCCATTCCGCCCACGCAAAAGCTGTCCCCCTAGGTCCGCCGAAATTTCAGGCGGCTCGAGACGAGAGCCTCGAGACGAGGCAAGACGAGGCAAGACGAGGCAAGACGAGGCGAGGCGGTCAGCGGCGCACTGGGTCCCCGGAGTTATGTTACGGCCGGCCATAAACGAAATGAGAAAACTGTCCGGGGCCGGGCAGCTTGAAAAATCTCCGCGGAATACAAATGCTCGATTTTTTTCGGGCGGCGCTCGCTTTTTGTCGGCCTCGTGCTACCACGCGATTCCCTCCCCCGCGGGAACAGAGACGTACTACGACGACGGTGCACGATATGCTAATCATGTCGGGACACCCTATACCCCCCTCCCCCTGTTCCCTCTTGTGACCCGGAATTCGCTTATCGCGGCGAAATTTTTATCCGTTTTTGAAAATTACTTTGTTCGAGTGACCTGTATCGTGCACGGTGTGTCAAATTAAGTGTAGCTGTGGAACTTGGGTCCATTCTGACCCAGAGCTACGAACCAGATTTTCATCTCTCAGCTGTTTAAATTATTGGCTCAACTGTTAACACTGAACCCAACACAAGCGTTCAAAGTACGTTAACCGTTGCCTCACAAAAATAGCAAATTTATTGTCCGCAATTTCCGATATAGCCGATACTCGAAAGAGGAAATTTGTGGCATTATTTTCCAGAAGACAAGGAGCCATTAAGAAAGGAAGATCGTGAGGATTAGCGGTACCGACCGAACCGCGTGCATTAGTTCAAAAACTCCGTTTACGATCGCGCCAGAATCGACGCTCGTCTACCGCTAGCCCGGTCCAACAATAACAATAAAGAGCTCTCGATTATCTTCCATTAAGCGTCCAAATACCGCGGTATATCCGCCCCTCACGAACGAGCAAACAAACAAACCGACGAGCCCTCTGTCTATCTGTCGACAAGAGGCAAAAAGAGAATATCCGTCGCTGTCATCCGAAACGTCTGCTTCCGTTCGACGGGCACGTCGGGGCCCGTTTCCAAATTAACCAATAAATTAGCTAAGCCTCTTCCAGAAGAGACAATCGGATTGAATGCAAAGCTGCCGAGCGAGAAAGAGAAGGGTCCCAGAAGTCGATCGGGCTTTTCTTTCGATCCGTGGCTATGCAATTAATCTCGATCTTGTTCCCCCGTAGCATGCCGCGGTCGTTAATTCGGCACTGACGACGGGGGTAGAAAAGAGAAAGAGAGAGAGAGGGGTGGGGAGGGGAGAGAAGTTAGGCACCGAAAGCCGGGGCCCGTTCCGCCTTGTAAGAAGCGAACACGATGACATTCGTACGGGCCCGAGAAAACGAGTCGGGCTACATGGAAGCCTACACGAGCGAACGGACGATTCCGAATCAGATGTTATCTTTGACGAGGGCTGCCGGTGGCGGGGGATGGGCCCAGGCGGGAGGGGGAGGACAGAGGGAAAAGAGGGGTCCAGAGGGCCCTTTCTCGGTGCCCCGCGCCAAGATACGGATCTCCTTGGCGCCACCGTCTCCTGGGCCCTTCCACGGGGCCACGCAAGTAGCGATGCCCATTCGTTTGCCTCTCTTCTCTCTCGCTCTCTGTCTCTCTCTCTTTCTCTTCCGTCCTCTTCACTCGTCCCTTCTTTCTCTTTTCTCTCTCTCTCTCTCTCTCTCTTTATCTCTCGTCTGTTTGTTTTTTTTCGAGCAATTTAGCCGCACCACCGCCCAACCAGTTTGTATTCGCATTAAAGATAAAAAGATTCTTCTATTACGGTAGGAACTCCATTGTCTTCCGAGGGCCACGAAAACGGCACATGCAACTGCACGAGTCCCGCCGGTTTACCGTTCGCTGGAGTCGCTAAAAGCTCCACGGACCCCGAACAACAAGTCGCGGGCCTTGCTCGCAGCTGACTCTTAACGCATTATCTACCGGCGATTATTTCGTAATTTTTGAAAGCCCGTGGTCCACGGCTTGTGACCGGATTTCTCAACGGCAACAACAATTTCAATGTACAACCAATGACCTCCGGTTACGTCACCCAGGAATTACGTTTCAGATTAAAATGAAGATAACAAAAGAAAAATTCTGAGTTTACTTTTGGTACAGTACGACCCCTGCATCATAAATACGTTCTGTTCGCTTCAATTTCCTCTTTTCCATTTCTTGATGAAGTAAATAATCACGATCTATCGATTATCAAATCTTTGACTCAAGTGGCTACTATTCTGTCACTAGACCGACTGTAAACTAAACTTGCAAGGCTTCATATAAAAGTCTGACGAAGGGAAAAATAAGAAGAAAAATAGGAAAAATAAAAAAAGAGAAGAATATCAATTTTCCTAATATACAGTGCGTCTTGCACATTGCAAATGTGAAGCTGCCATAAACGCATAACGACAAAGTAGATGTAATTATGGGAATCGTGATCGAAATCGTAAGGGATCGGGGGATGAAGAGAGCAACTTGAATTAAAAGGCTGAGAAACATTTTTTTTCTATGAAAATACTAGGCCAATCTCTCCGAAACTTTTAGGACTTATTATTTAATACTTCAACAACGTGCAGACATTTTTTTTAGTATAAAAAGAATCGATTTTTTAAAGTTTGAAATTCCGGTTCAACCGTGAAGGAGGCTCGTTTCTTAGTACTGCGGGGATGGAGTTTGTGCGAGAGATAGTTGTTAAAAAAGTATTATTTTTTCTCCGGTATATGTCGGCAGCTGGAGGGTGTCGGACAGTAAAATTGATTAGAGATAATATACCTTAAGTAACGAACAGCGTGGAGGCCACTTAGGTGGTAGCAGACCGTGCAGTTAAGCGTCAACAGCCGATGTAATTTTTAATCACCGGGTCCCGTCGATTATCCAATTTTCGGGAAAGAAGGAGGCGTTAAATGACTCCTGTTTTACCGGCGATAATTAAAAAATTGCTCGATTCTGGCCTCGGCATCGACCGAGAACACAGGAGACGACGGAGGCTCGTGTAAACCTGGCGAATCACCGTTTCGACGGCCATCTTGGGAATATTTCGCGGGCACGAGCGAAATATCTAGATGAAACAAATACTCGGCCATCCTTATTCGAATCTCGTCGAATAATCGGACAAAAGGGTGGAGCTCCCCGCGAGCGTACCGCCATGACAGCGCAGACGAAGTATAATTTACCACAGGCTCTCTCTCCTCCTCCTCCTCCTCTCTCTCTCTCTCTCTCTCCATGCAAATATCGAGAACAATGAAACGACGAGGCTCGCATTAATTAAACCGCAAGCAGAATAGGAGACATTCTTCAATTCGTTGATCGACCGTCTCTCGCATGGAGCTCGGAGTTAATTCGCTCTCTAACCAAATAATTGACAGTAAGTAGGAAATGAGGAGTTATTCCTCGTAGGAGTTGTTTGTCCTCTCCCACTTTCCTCCGGCCGTTGTTATCCGTTATGGCGGATCGACGGCCGGAATTAACGAGCGAACATCGTAATTAACGACAGCCGAGGAATCGAACCGGCTTCGTTGTCGGAACTCATTCCCAGGAATTCGTTCTCGATGACGCGGCACACTCGTGGCCACGATCTTCCGCCCGGAAAAAAACATTAATTTCACTGTCGTTGCAACAAAATTAACATGTCGAACAGTAAGTAGTGAAAAACGCGGGACAAATATATTAATTGGCTAGAAATTGCTTTTTCCAAAGACCTGTGTACAGGGTGTGCCAAAAATGTTGTACTCTCTTGAAATGAGATCCCTGAGATTCCTGAGATCGTTTGAAATAACTTTTCCCTTTTCGAAAACGTCCTCTCTGTGGCTTCGTTAAGGAGTTATTAACGAAAAACACGGACCAATCAGAGCGCGGGTACAGCGGACCAGTTTCGGCTCGGTGTTTTTCGTTTCTAACTCCTGAACGAAGCAGCGAAGAACATTTTCGCAAAGGAAAAAGTTACTGCGAATATAACCTGAGGAATCTTCCCTTTCTAGAAAATGCATTTTTGGGACACCCCCGGTAGACGGTTTTAGCGAACGAAACTGTTGACGGTGACACGATTCGCAATCGGGGTTGCATTTTCCCGAAACACGACACCGTGGAAGCCGCAACCGATTAGTTAGGTAAATCGAAAGGACGGGGGCTCGTTTATGGTAAGCCCAGCTCGCAGGATTACGCAGGGCAATGATCCTGCGTCGCCCAGAGGGGCACCATTCAACGGAAACCAGGAAAATCCTTTCAGATCGCGATAAGTCTATTGCCGACAATTTCTCTTGCAGACAGCGACGAGCCCGAGTCGGTCAAGTTTGAAAGGATTACCTTGCAATTATCAATCCCCGAAGATCCTGTGTTCCACGCGGCCGGCTCACCTTTTGTGCTGGATACTTTAAATGTTTGAGATTTTAAGATTTTTGCTGTTTTCGCAGTCTATTAAATAATATTGAACGCTTCTACGAGCGAAGTACTGTTAACACGTTAACTGCCGTGGGGGTCACCGGTGACCGGCACTCGACTTTGCTACAGCGCCGTGGGGGCCACCGGTGACCGACGGCGTGGTCAATACTAAAAGTACATAATTATAGTAAATATGGATACTGATCAATTTTTCAATAATACCATTGTTACTATAATGGTTTGAAGAAATTAATGCAATATAGAACATACAAAATATTTTTTTTTTTTTTTTTCGAAACACTGCGAGTAATTAATTAGCAACCGAAGCACGATTGTTTAAAAAAAAAAAAAGTAATACTTGCCTACAGCGCCGTGGGGGGCACCGGTGACCCCCACCAAAAAAATGCTTCAAACATGATTTTATAACTCATATTATTTGCTGGGAACTATATTTCATCATAATATGCATCGCATAATGAAAAGTTCATGTTGGCGCCTGGGACAAATCATGGAAAATCCGTCCGGCAGTCAACGTGTTAAACAATTCGATCCAGACGATCCAGGCACACTTTGAAACCGAAGGAAGCCCCACGGATATTGCAAAACGCAGTTGAAACGGTTTCGCAAAAGGTTCGGTACTGTCACCGGCGATCGAGGATCAACCGGGGATGGCTGACTTCGGCCGGATGAAACTTCGTCAAAGGAGTTTCCAAGCGGCTTGAGCCGGGGCCCGAAAAGCCGGCTTTCTAGGGCCCTAAACGCGGTTTAAGCGTAACCGATACCCCAGCGGGGGGCCCGAGCGCCGGTCCCCGGCATCCGAGATTCGTTTCGCCGCGCCGCGCCGCGCCGGCGACGATTGACAACGGGACTCGACGGGGACCGATTCCAGCGCGGGGCCTCGGGGCCCCGTTCCCGGCGGCGAGAGGGAGGGGAGGGAGGCGCTTGTTCATTATCGAGCGCGCGTGTCGATGGTACCGCTTACCTGGATGATCCTCCGCGATCGTATCGCGGGATCGATCGAAGCCGGATGCGTTCGCTTGAATTTACCGACGGGACACGGTCCGGGCCGCGTTCCCGAGACGTTAATCCTTCTGGATCCCTGAGTTATCGTCCCGCCGTCCAGGGAAACGCGACAGGTCTTCCCTTGGAAAGTCTGTTTTCCCCTCGAAAATAATATCCAAGGAAATTTAACTAATTACTTAAATTAATTTTAATAAGAAAAATGCTTGCCCTTGAGCTTGTCGTGTTTTAATTTAAGTGTCCAACGAGCCCATTCACTGCGAGATATCGCGTAGCACCTTTTTCTCTTCGAATCGACGGAACGTGGCCAGGTTTTAAAATGAATTTTTACGTTAATATATTCAATGTACCAAATTTGATTAGGATCTGTAAAATGCAAGAAAGTTGGAGGGACTAGTCAATATCATACATTTACTTCTTCAATTTTTATTTCATTAACCCCTTGCCCTACAATAACGAGCCAGACTCGTCATGAACATTGTGAATAGAGTCTAATAAATGTGAACGTTATTAATTTCCTTTAAATCGAAATAAAAATCTACTTTTTTGTAGTTGATATATATCCTTTGAGAAAAATGTAGACATACAATAAATATAAACTATCTTTTTTTTCTATGAAATTCCGAACGATGAAGAATTTCTAATCAATATAATCACAAAATAAATAGTAGTGCAAGGGGTTAAATAACTTAGTTTGATTTTATGGAATTTTTGAGGTTTCTGGTGTAGCAGCCAAAGTGTTAACAGTAGGTTTACTAGGTACACTAGATGGATTTTCAGAGTTATAAATGGCTTCGATTTTTATATTATTATATTAATATCGAATCGAGGCGAAGATATTAATATCCACTATGTTTCAAGAGATTTTTCACCGCCGAAAGCAATAAACTCTGAAGCAGAAGCTACGTTTGTTGGCTCGTCTCTCGTCGCAGAGATCCATCAAAATCGAGATCCGAGCGATGCCCACGATCTCTTCGCCGATCGCCTATCGCCTATCGAATCGATCTATCACATTCCTGCGGAACACCGGCTCTCTCACCGCCGACAAAAGAAGAAAGTCGTCGGAACACAGGGAAGATAAGGCGATCTCGGCGCGGAAGAAAAGAAGGCGGACGAGGCCAGGCAGCACGAAGAAACAAGTGTACCGCTAACTAGCCGCCATTTTAATGAACTCGTCACGGACACGGCGTGGCGTGGCGCGTCGCGTCGCGTCGCATTCGTCTGGGCGAATCTTTGAGTTTTCACGGCGAGAAACCATGGTGAACTCTGGTGAATCGAATCGGAGGATCTGGGAAACGAAAAAACGTGCGGTGTCCCCTCGAAATTCCATGGGACGCCATGATACCGACGGGGGGACGTCGTGTCGGACGTCCAGGTTTCGCCGGATATTTACGTGTAGCCGGTGATGGCCGAACTGCTGTCGAACACCGGGTTTTACAGCGGCAAAGGGAGGAGGGGGCGGGGTATCCTTGTATCTCTCGTGCTCATCATCGGGGTCCTGAGAGGGGAAGGGGGGGGGTCCAGCGACTGGTTACACGCAACTAGATGGATGAAGGTGGCTGGAACAAGGTGGCGGCTGATGGGTGTAAATTCGAGATACGATCTGGTCGTCCCTCGCCCGGCCCGATTTACCGACTGCCGTGCTTTCCGTAGGCAGGTTTAACTCGGTTTTTAATTATCCTCGGTGCCTCGGAGACAAAGGCGTCCGACGTCGTCAGGTATATGCTCGCTGTCTCCTCTCCGGCACTACTCCCCGGGCAAACCAGGAAGGATGATGAACCGTCCGAGGGAGCCCTGTGACGTATCGGTTCCCGGGAAACCAGGAATCCTCGGAATTAGTCGATCCCGTGTGTATGGAAATGCCCGGGCCGAATCGATCCTACGGAACACCAGCGAGAACTCGAAGACGACGCGACTCGCTGTCTCTCGCGCGCTGTAAATCATCCGGTTTTACGATTTTCTACCACCGTTGTTTCGGTTTATCGTGTTTACGAGCTGTTCCCGCATGGCTCCGAGAGCCTGATGCCGCCGGAGTTTCGTTCGCCGGTTAGGCCTAGGCAACTCGAAACAGCCGCTGGGCCGCGCCGCGCCGCGCCGCGCCGAGCCGCGCTCTTGCGTTGAACGTATGTTGCTTCTGTACACGACGAAGACGACGCCGGCAGTGGTAATTAGTAGACTGCGGATTTTATGCGTTTACGGTTGCTCTCAACCACCGCGTCTCTCGACGCAAGGAAAAACTTTCGGAACGCTTCTGGTGATTCTTATCGGCTCTCGAGCGTAATAAAATCTCGGTCTGACCGAGGGAAAACGAGTTGTTGGAATCTCGTAGATTTTTGCATTTTCTGACGTTTCCACGGGATCCAGAGGATCTGGAAAGACGTTTCGAGGAGACCGAGACTCGGACTCGGGGTGTTCGTTCGGTCCCGCTTAGAGGCCTATAAAGGCCGGCCGGCATTATCATTTTAATTACTTCGTTTTGTGTCAAATCGTTTTGCCAGATTCTTATCTCCGCGTCGGGACAAATTAGCACCCCGACTGGGTGCCCGGCGGAACCTGTTCGCTGGAATCCGCAAATTACCTTTTCTGCCGCCTCGATATAAAGGACGACGGACATTCGGAATGGCGAGACCGAGCCTTTTACGCGGCGGCGATTCCGCAAGCGCGAACAACCGTGTTTGCGCTGGACGAGGCCGCCGGAAAACTCTCGACCCTTGTTCCCGATGCAAATTAACACGTCCGCGGTAATGCTCGCGTGGCATTTTCAATAAAAAAAAAAAAAAAAGAAAACCTCACGAGGCTCCGCGCTGTCCAGAACGACCGGCGTTGTGCGCAAAAATTAACTCGAAAACGATCTCCCACATTTGATAAAATTGTCAAAATTCAATATTCAATACCACAATTTTACTGAAAAGCGACCATTCCCCTCTTGTCTGTCACCTGAATCCGAATTAGCCTAACAGTTCGGACAACCGACGCGACGTCCCATCTTTAATTTCCGGTTACGCTCGCACGCTGTACGGTTTTCTTTTCCGGCTTTTCATCCCCGAAGGATGTGTCTACGTCGAAGAAAGCTAGGGACACGCACAGAGAGAGAGAGAGAGGATCATCTCGTCGGAGAATCAGCGGAGATTGACTTTTTCGCTGCCCGCCGGGGACCGAAAGGAGAGCGGAAGTGATGAATGGCGAGGGCAGGTCTTTTCAGGAGGCCGAACGAGAAAGAGAGACACCGACACCGGTGATCTTTTCGAGCCCGCGAGAGGGGCACACGAAAGACACAAAGCGCCGCTATCCGCACCATCAGTGTTCGATACCAGGCTCAGGTGACACGCTTTCCAAAGAGGTACCCATAGGGCTGGCGGTGGTGTGTACCTTTATTAAAGCGGTGACAAGCCCGAGGGCCGAGGGCCGAAGAAGGACCGAAGAAGGACCGAGAGAGCCCCGAGACACCCAGCCCCGCCGACGGAGGCCCGCCGATGACAGAAAATATTTACAACGTCATCTTACCTAGACTGGGCGTTTTCCTGGCCGTGTTCGACGGCGCCAGAGCTGCGTCTCGGCCGGCCATTACGCCCGTGCCTCGCCTTCACCGCGATTACACGCGTCCTTTTGTTTCCCCGACGCGATTCTTCCTCTCGACAATGAACGCGACAAGTGTACACCGAGGTACCCTGTGTTTATCCAGCAGGCGTTCGTCCCGAATCATTTTGTGCGCTTTTTTTTTTTAGTTGCGCAGCAGACTGTACGCCTTTCGACCCTTCCGCATCATAATAAAGCGATGATCACCAATTCTTCTGTATGGAATACGTAACAGTTTCCTGATATTCAGAAAGTATTGCCCGATCTAACAACCTTTATACAAAAGAATTACTTTTACTCGGTGTTACCACAGACGAGGTATAGGATATACACTACCGGCCATAAGTGTTTACCCACCCACATATTTTTTAACGTTGTAGTCCACGGTTCTACGGTTCAGCTTCAATAACTTTGCTATTTCTCTGTTACTTTTTCCGATGGTATGATGGGACACTATTAGAGCGCGCGTTTCAATCGATAATTCTTTCTCCCTGACATTATTTGAAATTTTCGCAAAATTCTTTAGGCACGTGAAAATCAACTGTTTACTGTATGAAAGCTTAATGCAGTATGAAATGCAGTATGAAATTTGAGAAGACTAAGATACCTGTATTACCTGCGTTCATATTCCTTACTGACCGTTATACAAATTTCAGAAAAATGGGTTTCTTTACCTGAACTCCAAAATTGTCGTTTTTCATAAAAAGCTGTAAACTCATTTACAGTACCTGATTGTGTATGTACAGAATATTTTGGATGTTTTTTATTAGCCTTATAATTAGGATTTAATGCTACGGACATTTTCATAACAATAAAATACCTATTATTTGAATAGTAACGAAATTTGAAGGTGGGTAAACACTTATGGCCGGTAGTGTACGTATCATCCAATTTTTTGGGGTCATGAAACCCCATTACGATTTTCGTGTCACATCTTGTACTACCAATTTACGCTGGTTGGACAGGTGTACAGTAGCCAATGATCTATGAGCGAGTTAGGTGTACACCAACTACCCCATACGAGGGATGATCCCAGATTGTGATCTCTCGACAAGAAAAAGCTACCAGCTCTCGTATCTAGTGGTTAGTCGGAGTTCGAGGTGTCGACACGAAACTGGTGCTATTTAACATCCGGGAGGATCCTCGGCAAGAGATTTCACAGGCGATATCGTATTCCCCGGGAACGTCTCGGGCACAATGCCGGGACCCACGAATAATGATAGAAAACCGCTGCAAAACCGCCAACAAATCGATTATTCGAATAGGTTGGCCGCGTCGAATAAAAGTTACAACGGGCCGCGAAACCGCGAATCAACGGAGGATTTGTTCGCGCTCGGTATTAAAAACCTATTAAACGGCCTCACGAATCCGGGGGGCGCGGGACACCTTTTGTAATCATTGTCGGAGCGTTTTTCATTTGGCGCGCACGCGACTGAAAAAAGGAAAAACGAAAAAAAGAAAAAATGAAAATTATTCGCATCCACCGTTTTGTTAGGTGCGTGGACCCAGCTGCAATTTTTATGGACGATCCCGTGTATTTTCGGGCGAGCACGCCATGAATGCCGCTTGATAACAACAGACCGGAATAATTGTTGCAAACGGCTTGTTCCGCTGCCGTTGCGATGCGCTCCTGCTGTTCGACAACCTTCCCCGATAGATTTGTAAAAACGGGCCGCGCACACGGGTTCGATCGCAGCCCGGCTACAACTAGGAACCAACAAAAGCGAGCCCCGGTAATTATCGGGCCCGAGGATATTGCGCGATTATAATGGCATTAAACGCGCCCGGAACAAGAGCTTCGCATTAATAGAGTGCCCACTTTTCGTTCCATTCAATTCCTTCGGCGGACACAAATCGCCGTTCCGTTCGATCTCGAAAACGCACGTCAGGCTTTCCGCCATTTTTAACAATTACCGATCGTTTTTTTTCCCCCCACGAGAATATCGAGAACCGAAAAAGCTCCGGTTGTCGGGTAATCAGTACGGTTCGCTCGGGAGGATGATAATCGAACGCGTCGTCGGAGGTGGCTTATGGTCGCGCGACGCTATTTGTCATGGGAAGAAGACGGCGCGCGCCTGATTATCCGAATAATTAAACCTTATTATATGATGTAGCGCCGCTCGTTATCTAACCGGTTCCGTCGATGAGCGTCGCAGATAAACTTAGCTGTCGTATAGCCGCGCTTGTAACGAATCAATTATAGTACTTGTGTAAGCACGAGCGTGCGTTAGCGCACTTCGACACTTATCGCGGCGAGGCTCGTGCCCCGGAACGCTTTACCTGAGAAGTTGCCCGGAAATCCGTTGAAATCGCAATTCGACAGGAAAATCGCACTTTGTTCAAATCGGATTCTCGTTTCGCTGTGCAATAATTAATCAACCACGGATTTAGTAATTTTTAAAGTAGTATAATTCTTAAAAGTAGAATAGAGATCGACGGTAGTAGATTCTTATTCATTTTTTACCAGGGTCACGTGACGCAGTAATGGCGGCGGTCCCCGCGTCGCGAGACCCCGCAAACTGTTGTTTCTCAGCAGAATGCGGAAGATAATCGTGATTTTTCAGTACTCTACAGAAATGTTCACTGCTGAACAACACTCTCGGTCCGAGAATAATAAAGTACGACCGTTAATTATTTAACACAAGCATTCGGAAGTCTTCAGGTGAAGAGTTGTTGGATGAAATTCGATGAATTTTCGATGTTTCTTGATAAGTAGTTGTGTTTAGACGTTGGAGAAGGCTTTGAAAAATCGAAATTCCTGACTGCGTTTGCGGTGAGCTTTTTAAGGAGCAATCGTCGCGGAGGATCGGCTGTCGAGCATGGTCGGCCGATGATCGTGAGTCATAGCGATCGGCGGCCGGTTTCGCAGATCATATATTTATCGCGGGTTTCGGAACGCGACTGGATGTTTCTTCTCAGGGACAAATCAATGGGGCTGGCCAGCGCGGCGGCGGCCGCCGTTTGATGTCGAGGGAAGAGAGCTCTCTTCTCTCGGCCCGGTGGATTCAGCTATCTCGGCGTCGTCGCTCGTCGCCGACGCCGGCGGCATCCCACCGCGATAACGCCATTATGCGAATTCGCGATTTGCATATTTCAGAAAGCGCTGCACAGGAAAGCATAAACAACTCTCCGTGGCTCTCTCGCAACGAGAGCGCCGCGCCGCGCCGCGTGGCTTCCTCGTCAGAGGAGTTACACGCATGGAAGATTTACGGAGAGTCTGCGTTTCCCTTTTCTTCTTTCTTTCCCCTTTCTTCCCTTCGCTTTTTTTCTCTCCTCTCCCTTTCTTTCTCTCTCTCTCTCTTTCCTTTTTCGGGCAAAGGGTTGAACCAAGCAGGAAGGGGAGCTCGCACTTTGTATTCAGGCATAAATGCATGACGACTAGGACTGGCTGAATTCCGGGATGACAATCACACGGCACCGGAAAACCGAATTCCAAGTTTTCATTCTTCGTCGAGCATCTGATGATCGCCGCGCGTGTTATGATCCTCGTAAACGAAGTTAACGAGGATTTCTGCCGGCCGGACCTCCCGTTGGTCCGCTCGAACCGGTATGAAAATCATTGGCAGAGTATCAGCACTCGAGGCATTCTCGTCGCGTTGCTTGTCCCGAACCGATCATTAATATATCATGTCAACGTTGCGTTTCTACATCGGTGGCGGCGATTAAAGTCACATTTTATTACAACGACATGAACCATGTGAAATTACATCAATCGGTGACACGCGAGCCTTAAAACGTCGCCGTTTCACTACCCCGCCCGCACCGCGCCGCTCCGCTCCGCTCCGAGCCGCTTCGAGCCGCTGGCCGGTCAGCATCATCGGTGTCTTGCATGTCACGTTCATTTACATTCGCGAAACGGACAGGCGGATGAATAAATTATTCGCGAGTATATCAATTATACATGCGATACGAGCCCGCTGTTGCTGCTGCTGGAAATACGCTTTTTCCCCGATCGGCTCGGCTCGGCTCGGCTCGGCGCGCACACGCGGCGACGCGACGGCTCTCTCCCGGTGACTCGGATGATTTTCGTCAGCCTCTCCCCTTTAAGAATTATCGACTGCCGGGTAAGACATACAAGTTTTTCAGGTGCATTCACGTGCACGCCGGTTGCTACAGCGTCCGAGGCTTCCGCGCCACATAATTCTGCTAGCGTTGCAACTAAGTTGATTAGAGGTCTATTGTCGCACGAACACACGACGAGCCCGGCAAACCCTCCAATAGTTGGCTGGGACTCGCACGCTCCCGTTTTGTAACTATAATCATGGTTTATCGACGGGTCTAATCCGTTAGTTAATGAACTGGCTTCCTGCGCAGTTCAATCCCTGCCCTCTAGTCAGCAAAGAGTATAATCACGGTATAGGAACAAGTATAATTGGATTATCGCCTGTTTAATGTCTTTCTTTTCTTTCTTGACAGTCTCTGCTGACCTTCAGTAAATAAATAACCGTTCAGTCGCCATCGTCACCGAATTAAATCGGAAGAAAACTCGGACTAGTTGCGCCTCGAGACAGACGAATCCATTTCAAGGGGAAAGAGACGTTCAAGGGTAGAAAGGGGATGAGAGAGAAAGGGAGAGAGAAGTGGATGAAACAAGGAAGGTAAAAGATCAGGAAGCAAGGAACGGCGGGGTTGAAACGTATCCACGGTTTATTATTATTTTATTCGGATGTTCTTCGCAGCGTTATACCCCATAACCCACCCTCTTCCCTACACCTTTTCCTGCAACACCGTCTACGCTGCTCTCTCCTTCTTCTGGTGGGGACGGGGAGACGGCAAGTCGTAATCCTCCGCCCCCCATTTTCTCAAAGTCCTTAGTACGGGGGCAGGGGGTGCACGAGATCGCGACAGGGACGTTAAAATTTAAGGTTTCCGTCGACACGTCGCGAACCATAAATTTTCTCGCTCGAAACCGCGGTGCTTTCCTTCGGCCACGCTTGACAAACCACCATCGCCACCCCCAACCCAACCCCCCGGAAAAGATCGTTCTCGTTGTTTATGGTCGCGCCGCACACGATGGTCCACTGAAAACGGGCTGTCTTAATGATCCTCCGTAGAATCCGTACCGAATCCGTAAACAGTTACCAGGATAATGTGAAAGTCTGTCTGCACTGGCGATACTGAAAACCGCTCGATCGGTCTCTGCTATTTAACGAACAGCAATTAAAATCCTAAGAATGGCTGCACCACCTGACGAGGAAGCAGGAGGTTCTAAAATTGTAGTCCTGAGAATATCGAAACGATCGGTGGTTCTAATACGTGTAATAAAACTGGAAACCTAATAAATTGGTCGCCGTTTAGTAGTTTCCTCTACAAAAATACAGGATTAAACATTCAAAGGGTGAACATTAAAACAGCAAAGTGTTTGCAACCGCAGCTGTAAGGTGTGTAAACGGTGTACTATGTACTAGACTGGCACTGCCATCCATGGTAAAGCACTCCAACTGAACCCTCAAAATTTGTTCTATAATAAATCATTTGTTACTTGATACATACAGCGCTTAGCATCAACTTGAATTAGTACCAAACGCTGTTCAACGCTCTAGCGGCCTCAATTTGCGGAGTATCATTGCTTATGACTCTAAATGCTACGCAAAACAGTAATTTGATCTTATACATATTAAGAAACATATCTAAAACAGAGGAGGTCATATAATCTGACAGGAGTTATTAACTATACGCCTACTATTTGAAGGGTATAAGTTAATTAATTAAATATTCAACAAACAAATGTAGTTACGAATGATTCGCGCCGCTTTCCCTATAAGATACAATAGAAAAATCGGCACGAATCATATGTTCCCGAAAATCTCTAAATAGCGCCATTCCACGTAGTGGCAAAACGCTCAAACTGCTAGCCAATTTTTAGTTCAACTCTCCCATCCAGATGGCGTCACTTACCAATGTTTGTGGCAGTCGTCGATAAAGTAAAATTCTATTTAGACAACATTAACGTTGATTAATTGTAAATTATACTGAACTATTTTGAACACATTGTAAATAATAATTCAAGAATTTCTGTTATTAAAGCAGATTCAAATAAACTTTCAAATAAGTAGTGTCACAAATTTATTAAATCCTTGAAGAAGTAGTTTATTTGTAAGTATATAAATACTTCACATTTTCAAATTAATTAAATTTGGATAACTGAATTAAATAATTTATTTGAATACCTTCCGTAGATCACAGACGAGGTTCCTCGTCTGTGCTTAGATGTTGTTAACGCAGAAATGGCGCCACATTACCGTACAGAAAATTATCCACTGTCGATAACGTTTCTCTACCAGTTTCAGCACAGACGATAACTCGTCTGTGGTTCCACAATGTTAACTCCGACCGATACGGTAGGATATGACACAAAAATGGTAAGAGGGCTCTGGCACCGACGAGATATATTTAAACACTGCCAGCCCCCGTGTTAAACTGCGGGCCTAAAGTGGGTGATGAGAGCGGTCGGTAACGGCCCCAATGCCGAGATACTCTCATCGGTTATGGAACTAAGAACGTGGAACTATCACTGATCTCAAATACCAACATCGCTAATCGATAGTTTATAAATGTAGGCAATATGAAAGTAACGTTAGAAAGAAATATCAGAATTTAAATTTAATTTGGAAATTATTGCGATATAAAATAATTATTATTCAACAAAAAATATTCGTTGAAAACTAACGTCGAGAAGAAATTATGTCAAAGAATCAATTAATTATCACAGCCATTAGCTCGATGTGATTGTCGATTTTTAGTATTTTATAGAACAATTGCGAAACAAAATATTCGAAATCGAGAATCACACCGATTGTCCGGGTCTCACCACGTGGAGGTTGCTGTGAGGGAGACCCGCCCACCCACATAGTATTTGGCGTCGTTCAGACATGGCGAAAAGTATACAATTTCCGCCGTGTTTGAACAAGGCCAACGTCCCACCCGACGGAAAGTTAACAAAATTACAAAATAATAAAAAAAGCCGTAATTTTGTACCCCATTTTGTACTCTTCCTAATACACATTTGACAGTGCTCTAGTTTTGATCACTGTGCAAACGAATACCAAGAAGAGCTCATTGCAAAGCCTACCCGCCGAATTACTACCTGCCTAGTATAAAATCTAATTTTTTATTTTTTTTTATTTCCTACCTAACATGTATTTTGTTTTTGTTTTTTTGTATTTTTTGTATTTTGTATTTTATTTTTGTTTCTTTTTGTATTTTATGTATTTTGGCCATTTACTTTTGTGGGGCGGGGGGGGGGGGGGCTAGCACAAATTTGCTGAAATAACAATATATTAGCCTACACCACTAGCAACAAATACAATAGACAGCACAACGTACAACAAATACGAAAACCTACACAACACGCAACACATACAACAAACGTCAAAATATACAACCATCCAACCGTCTTTTCCTTGTCATGGGATGTAATATCTGAAACAGACTAAATCTTGGATTAACATAAGAAAAAAATTTTTTAAATACAAAAAAAAATACATATTGAAAATGATTTTCCACTCGATATATTTCAATCAAACGCGCGAGTGGACTGGTTTTGCGCAACACTACTCTACAAAAATGTACATTGAAAATCCCTAAACAACGCGAGCAGTGCATAATCTACCGCAACACTATTTTTTTTTTTTTTTCAGAACAAAAAATTCCCGTGCACTTTTATTTTTTTCCGCAACACTAAATGGAACCGCGATAGCAGCCATTAAAATTTATGGGGAGGAAATCAAACCGAATTATTCTTGCGCAACGCTAGTATATTAACAATATATAATAAATATAATGAAACAAACGCGACCAGTGCATTATTTATCGCGACACTAATTTATTATATTCGGTATAGAAAACTCCCGTGCACTTTAATTTCTTTATGCGCAACTCTAATAGGGAAGCAATGGCTGCGGGGGGTATTTTGGGAAGGGGGTGGTCACCTATAGAGAAAAAAATTTTTTAAATAAAAAAAAAATTCAGAATGTTTGTCCACTCGATAAATTTCAAACAAACGCGCGAGTGGACGTGGTTTTGCGCAACACTACTCTACAAAAATATACATTGAATGTCTCTAAACAACGCGAGCAGTGCATTATCCACCACAACACTATTTTATTTTGTTCACAAAAGAAAATTCCCGTGCACTTTCATTTCTTTTTCCGCAACACTAAATGGAATCGCGATAGCAGCCATTAAAATTTATGGGGAGGAAATCAAACCGAATTATTCTTGCGCAACGCTAGTATATTAACAATATATAATAAATATAATGAAACAAACGCGACCAGTGCATTATTTATCGCGACACTAATTTATTATATTCGGTATAGAAAACTCCCGTGCACTTTAATTTCTTTATGCGCAACTCTAATTGGGAAAAATTGGCTGCGGGGGGTATTTTCAGGGGCAGCCACACTGGGTGCAGGTATCAGGGGCAGTCATTCGGTGCAGTGCGGCATTTCAATCATCGCAACTCTAAAAGGGGGGATTTTCTACCGTTTGCATATCGGAAAACGTTCGTATTAAATCGATTCGAATATCTAATTATTACTATATCACGCGAGTAGGGAAATATACTTCGCGGTCCCTACTATTATTACATATTCGAACATTGCAAAATCAGTTTTGCATGGTGCAACGAACACTAAGTTCTATCGAAAAAATTACTGCGCGGTCCCTACGTAAAGATACCCCGTCTTTTACCTTGCGGGCCGACGAGGCGTTCGATACGCTATACATACACGAAGTGTATGTCTTCTAACCCGATCGGACCACTACGTTAAAAAATACATGCTTTGTAAAACGCAGTGGTAGGTTCCTTGCATTTAGCGCTCACACACCATCAAATGGCCAAGGTACACGTCGCTACGTTCAGGTGAACCTACAGTGATTTCCGCCATCGTATGGCACGTCAACACCATGGCTCGCATCGCAATAGATACTAATACAATGGTCACCATGGCATTGTCGTGCGTACCAACACAGGTGACGTAACTTAATACGTCTTCTTTTTGTGTATGATACGGTCATACGAAAACGGATACACATGTTCCATTGCTGGAACGGCAAACGAATCGTGTGTTAGAACACACCGCGCGGAATCGAACGTAGCAACGTGCACCGTGATTTTGCGCTACCTGCGATCTTAGAACGTACCAATACATTTCTTTTCTCGACGTGTAGCGGCCCGGTGGACACATGCTCCACATTTCAAAAACTTTAAACTTGAAATACAGAACTCGAGCAATATTACTCGAAAATCTATACAACAAAATCTCTAGAATTCAATGTTCGTATGCATTCTTGCGCAACTAATTCTGCAATGTTAAACATTTACTTTTATATACGCGGTCGCGAGTATAACCATTAAATATCAGGTTTTACGTTTTCCAATATGCAAGAAAATAATCCAGCCTTAATACAACGCGTTGGTATTTTTCGCAACACAAAGACAATCGCGATATCAAATTCGCAACGCTAATTTCTCAAACAGAATTGTTTTTATAAGATAATTGATTCGCGGGGCATGCAGGAGGTGTGACAAAGTCTATTGGTGAAGAGATCCGGCTCATCCACCATTTTACTTTGTCATTAACAAAAGCGGTAACTGAAAAAATTCTCTTTTATTTTTTCGCAACGCTAATTCAACCCGTTGAGATTTTTCGCAACTCTATTCGAAAACGCGAATGCCTGCACCACACCAGGGAGGGTTCGTTGCAGCTCGAGCATGGGCGCCTGAAATATCGAAAATGACTCGAATTCAAACGCGATCCTTTTTTGTTGCGCAACGCTAATTCAACGAACAGAGGAATAAAAAAAAGACTACTTTACTTATAAAAATACTTATGAAATCTTTATATCTTGAGAAAAAAAATGAAATAAAATCGAAATCGCGACCATTTAATTCGCAACACTATACACAATCTAAATCGCGACTATTTTCGCAACACTAACTTTTATCCTCTGTTCAAAATTACTTAATGCAACGCGTGTTTTTCTTCGCAACGCTAATGCAAATCGCGGATGTGCCCATCTCGACTGATCGTTGGGGCGGCGAGGCCTGCCCATTGATGCAACTAACTACTTCTACAACTACTTCAAATATTTCTACTGACGAGTATAGTGACAAGGTAGTAACGATAAAACACATGCAGTTGCTGCCCTCTTGAGTGACTGTTTGTCGGGCCTCTTCTTTTTCTTCGCGGTCCGCCGAACATCTGAAACCCTAAACGTGCTCGCAGGGAAAACGATCGACGACTTTCGAGACGAATCAAAAGTCTCGAGAGAAGCCGATCGTTCCCCTGGTGCAATCGAGCAGGTGCGCAACGTTTCGAGGACCTAATCCGCGCGCGTTTACCGTTCGCGTCCGCGTCCGCGAAAAGCTATGCGAGCAAGAAGAATCGAAGACGAATCATCCATCGAACGTCATGCCTCGTTCGATTTCGATTCGAGAACGAAACTTCGAGCTCTTCCAGGAACTGACTACCGGTCGAATCGCGGCCTACCCGAAAGAGAAAACGGTAGCCAGCCCCGGCCCCTACCTACTTAAAATTAACATTCACACACACCAAGAAAGTAAGCTACCTACCTACCTAATCCTATATTTAAAAAATGGCAAAAAACACAAGCACACCAACACATTCACTCAACGATCCCCATTCAGACGCCAGGGTGCAAAAGCCTAATACCTAGAGAGCACGTCCCGGGACGCCTCCGACACCCTAACGTCGAAACCTCATACAAACACAGTTAAGGTACGTACCAGTTTCACTGAAATCGACTGACAATGGTAGTGACCTTTGCGATATAAATCGGTAAATTGAAATAACAAACTATTTTCGAGACTCAATTGAACTACGTGTAACTCTGAATGTTACAAACGTAGTTTTTAAAAAAGCTACTTGCGAACATATTCCATGAAGATCTGTGTAGCATGTCACAGATCGACAGGAATATGCGTTATTGAATCTAATTGAAACAACCGACGCAATTCCACTGCCTAATCGCACACACACACAAGTGGAAAATACGTCGTGCACGATACACTGGCCATTGTCAGTCGCCACACATATATATTATTAAAACAATGTTCCATGTGCCCGTTGCTCTCACCCTCCCGAGTAGCGCCTGGGCACGCGAGAGGATTCGAGCAACGAACAGGGAACCTCAATATCCTGAAAATCCTAACTAAAAGAATTCATTAGTATACGGGCTAATATTTATACAAACTAGCAATAAGAATTTAATTGAAATTTAATGATATTTTAATTTAATAATTTAAAGAATTAATGGAAAACTTCAATCGTTAAGTAAAAAGACAGAAATATTTTAATTTACTTATTTGAAATCTTTAATAAAATATTAAAAAACCCTAGGAAGATCCTTTCAACAAAGCAAAATTTCGAAACTATTGAAAGAGTAATGTACTCGAGAAAATAATACAAGTTAAGTTGATATGTGTATATGTTTTGTCTCAAGGATCTATCCGTCGCGAATCGCCTTTTTGTACGTAAGTCCCAGTGCATCTGAGCAATTCTAAATAATTTTAAAATACGTTCTGTATTGAATTTTAAATGAATTTAAAAAATAAATAATTATCTTAAAGTTAAAACGTAACTTTATTTCATTTCAAATATATTTAAAAAATAAATGATCATTTCGATAATAAAAAGTTAATCTTGTTATTGGTATACTAAATTACGGAAGATTTTTATCTTCTCGAAATTTGGTGACACCGTTATAGAAATTGCTTTATTAGGAAAAAAACGCGACGTACAAAAAGACCCTACCTAGCTAGAAAACAGATTACCACCCGTGGAAACGCCTGGCGTTATCCACGGTCACTATACTCGTCAATCTCAACTACTATTCTAATCAACTATAATAATAATAAAGTTATTTCTTCACTCACTACTTGTTGGGGGGATATGAATGCTGCGTTAGAGTCCTGGAATCAAAAAATGAAACAAGATGTTAAAAAACGATTCGTACAATTCCATCAACAAGATAGTTTATTTGGAAAAATGTCTTTTCTTACTTACATTCTCACCCCCTTGAAGTCAGCGACCGTTGGCTCTGAATCTGAGCATTGATGCGTTGTATTACGTTAGTCTTACTACCCCTGTTTTCAATATATCTAAAGCGCATT
Source organism: Seladonia tumulorum (assembly GCA_913789895.3). NCBI lineage: Eukaryota > Metazoa > Arthropoda > Insecta > Hymenoptera > Halictidae > Seladonia > Seladonia tumulorum. Next base: position 1,770,327 of record OU565266.1, on the reverse strand, counting down.
ATCAGCAAATTCTATTTAATTTGGTAGAGGCGAAACGAGAGGCTAGCCGACTGGGTTTCCAAGCCCATAGAATCAACCCCGGATTCTTACGCGAGGCGACACCATCCACCTGCCTGGACGTCGTAACGCCAGGACAGATGCGCCCCTTCGCTTAAAACGTGATTCCAACTCGCGAGTATACACTCCACGAGCTGGCCGCTTTAAGTATAGACCGAAGCCTAGTAACGCTGGCATTATCTGCCAGAGATGGTGCGCTGCGGTCTTTTGGCTGTGAGGTCACCCCTACTTGAAGAGTAGGTGCGGACCTCCACCGTCTCGATCAAACTTCTCTACTAATATGATATCAAATATATCCTAACCTCTAAGATAATGCAACTTTAGACACATTGAAAACAAGGTTGGCTAACGTAATAATGGAAGTGGAAGTTCCCCTCCTCGAGTTACGGTAGCCTACAACATATAAACACGAGATATATAGAATTCGTTTAGTAACATACAACAAACGTATACAATACAATCAATAATGTAATAATATAATTGATTCATAAAAAAATATAAAAAAAGGCCGAAAAAATTAGCTTTGAAAAGGTTGTTTCAATCGAATAATCGAACAGTTTCACAATAAGCTTTTTTGCACGAGAGTAAATTAATGATAAATTATTCATTTTTCATGAATAATTAGTAACGAAAATGTTAGACAACAAAGTTTAGTTGTAAAGATATATTGGTACTCACACATTCTCTCTTCCTTGAAGAAGTCACACTCTTCGTGATGAGCAGGATTAATACTTCTACCACGATTAATTACGTTAGCCTTATTCTTTTGTTATCAATGTGTTCAAAGCTTAAAGCAGAGGCGAAACGGGACGGCTAGCCGACTGGGTTTCCAAGCCCATAGAATCAACCCCGGATTCTTACGCGAGGCGACACCATCCACCTGCCTGGACGTCGTAACGCCAGGACAGATGCGCCCCTTCGCTCAAAACGTGATTCCAACTCGCGAGTATACACTCCACGAGCTGGCCGCTTTAAGTATAGACCGAAGCCTAGTAACGCTGGCATTATCTGCCAGAGATGGTGCGCTGCGGTCTTTTGGCTGTGAGGTCACCCCTACTTGAAGAGTAGGTGCGGACCTCCACCGTCCCGATCGAACTTCTCTATTAATCACAGATATTCAAATCTCTAACAAAATACAACTCTGAACACATCGACAACAAAATTGGCTAACGTAATAATCGGAAGTACTTCTTCAACTTCTTGCTTCGAGGTTCTTTCTTCTACGATGAAATTACTACAGCCCTATTACTCTTGTTTCCAATACGACTACATTACCAGCATGCGATAAACAAAACGAATTTAGATATAAAGAAGTAGAGGCGAAACGAGACGGCTAGCGACTGGGTTTCCAAGCCCATAGAATCAACCCCGGATTCTTACGCGAGGCGACACCATCCACCTGCCTGGACGTCGTAACGCCAGGACAGATGCGCCCCTTCGCTTAAAACGTGATTCCAGCTCGCGAGTATACACTCCACGAGCTGGCCGCTTTAAGTATAGACCGAGGCCTAGTAACGCTGGCATTATCTGCCAGAGATGGTGCGCTGCGGTCTTTAGGCTGTGAGGTCACCCCTACTTGAAGAGTAGGTGCGGACCTCCACCGTCTCGATCAGACTTCTCTACTTAGACTTGAATATCGAAATATTGAATATGAAAAATATCGCGGGAATCTACATGCTGGCAACCAAACCTAGCTAGCTCCCCATTTCCCATTTCTATCACCGAAAAAAAAAACAATAGTGTAGAAAAAAGTGAAATACGCTACGAGCAAGTACACCTAGTAATTCGGAAAAAAGTGGTAACGTTATTTGAGAAACCTTTATCGCATGTTGGGACTCTACAGAGATGTATATCAGACCGGTCTGCGCGCTCAAAGAGGAGATTCTACAAATTCCAATGGCCGGGCACGAATAGGACGGAGACCTAAGGCTTACGATCGTACTTCTGAGCCCATGTGGCATGGCGCATTCGGGGAGACACCATGCGACAATATCTCTACAATTACGATTATACGCGATAGGATACGAGACCAGAACCACCACCGTCCTCGGCAGGAGTCCACCTATACCCTTGTTCGGCGCCACAGTAAGCCAAAGGAATCAAAAGAATCAACCTCCGGGCTGCAAGCAGGTGATTGCTGGGTACCAACCGAAGCCAGCAATCGAAATCGAATGTACCGGGTAGAAGAGCGGGTACATATACATCTAGTGTTGAGTCACATTACCAACATTCCGATAAAAATGACTATCCCCAAATACCGACCAAATAATTTAAACGAATTTTAATTATCGCATGACATTGACCTCCAAATGTGGAACCTCGACTGATGTAGGCGCTTTGGGGTATGACCGGCGTAATAGCCGCGGTCTGGTTTGTGCAGGTCTATTAGGCGGGCCATGCCTATGGAATTAGCTTACCCTCCACCAAAATGAGCTAAGCTAGCGACTAGTGGTTTTTCAGGCCACTCGGATTACTATAGTATTTACTAGATCCGTAGATCTAGATACTAGATCCGTACACTGCGGCAACATCCACCCTCTGGTCGTAGTTAACGCCAGTTGAGTGCGTCCCCTCCCTTCGCCCAGGGCAGGAGTTCCGCTTCTGGGTCAAAGGGGAGGAGCGGTTGAAAGAGGCCAGGAACGCTGGCTATGCCAGAAATGCTACCACAGCGGTCATGAGCTGCGAGGTCTCTAAACCTCCACTTAGCTAATTTTGGCTCGTCTATTTTAGACAGGAGGTATGAAATAGCTATGGCAAAGTCGAGTAGCCAAGTCTTTTATGCGATAATTTTCCATGAATCTTTGTTTACAATGGATCCAGCTAGGCAAAGGATAGATGCAAGATGCATCAACCAATGCACCCTGCCCGATACAACAACGTATGCATCGGAAGCGTGACTGGTTCATCCATCTTGCATCTGTAACATCTTTATGACTCTACTTTAATACGCGAGTATTATACCCTCGAACAAAAACAAATGACTCTACTGCTGGATCGTTTTATCCGAAGTGAAATGGAGGATCGCGCTCTAAGAGATCGTTACAATTATGTCGGCTGATAGTAATATAATAATTACGACGCGGACCTGCCGGTAAAACCTCTGAGTGTCGCAAGGGCCTCAACAATAAAGCCCACGTTGCCTAAGCACGGCCAGATTGTGTACGCCTTGTTGAGGCCCAAGACCTCGCCTAATCCTCTAGCTAGGTCGAGCTGTACCATCGCCAGCTCTCCGATCTACCCGACAGAGGGGTACGCGTAAAAACTATCCTTCAAACGACTTGTAACGATCTATAATTTCCATTAAATTCAATGATTTTGACAAATCAAAGATCCATCCATTTCACTTCGTCGCACCTACCTACAAGCTTGGCACATGTTATAACATGTATACATTTAATATTTAATCGCGGGTTGAACATATATATATTACAACATAAATATAATATATATATAATATATAAATATATTATACATACATATATAAATTATTGTATATATATATATGTCATATTCTCGACCGGGGACTCGCTGGGTTTCCCCAAAAAGCCAGCGGCGGAGTAAGTATTTACACCGGGGAAAACATGTAAGGGATGCGGGAGATTGCGGCACATGACGGCAACAGCTCAGTCCCCAGACCGACTGCGGCCCATAAGAACCGCAATACTAAGTACCGGAGACCGCATGTTACCCCCATGGGTCACAGAGTATCTCGAGCGAGTTATTGCGGCACATGACGGCAACAGCTCAGTCCCCAGACCGACTGCGGCCCATAAGGACCGCAATACTAAGACCGGAGACTGCATGTTACCCCCATGGGTCACAGTACCTCGAATCCCAGACAATTTTCGATATCAACGAATGAAGCCAAACGCATATCGGCGAGTGACCTCAATCGGTTATCAGCAAACCCCAATAATGTAAATACATACCATCCACGCACAAATTCCTTTAAAGACATCCATAAAAGGAAATACCCGAGAAGCGGGTGGAAATAAACAAACAAAGCCAAGCAATCAAACTCTAATGATAATTTAAAATGTTCCCGAAACAAGAGTAATAGGCTATAGTAACAATGGAAGTGATGTATAGATGAAGACCTGTTGAACACAAAACACAAATTCAATTGATCTCTATCAAGTGATAAGCGAGGAATAAATCAAAATTTCATATAAATTGTACAAGTAATCAGGGGTAGTTATGTCAGGGTGAAGTGTGGCATTTCAATCATCGCAACTCTAAAAGGCGGGATTTTCTACCGTTTGCATATCGGAAAACATTCATATTAGATCGATACGAATCCCTAATTCTTACTGTATCACGCGAGCAGGGAAATATACTTCGCGGTCCCTACTATTATTACAAATTCGAACATTGCAAAATCAGTTTTGCATGGTGCCACGAACACTAAGTTCTATCGAAAAAATTACTGCGCGGTCCCTACGTAAAGATACCCCGTCTTTTACCTTGCGGGCCGACGAGGCGTTCGATACGCTATACATACACAAAGTGTATGTCTTCTAACCCGATCGGACCACTACGTTAAAAAATACATGCTTTGTAAAACGCAGTGGTAGGTTCCTTGCATTTAGCGCTCACACACCATCAAATGGCCAAGGTACACGTCGCTACGTTCAGGTGAACCTACAGTGATTTCCACCATCGTAAGGCACGTCAACACCATGGCTCGCATCGCATTAGATGCTAATACAATGGTCACCATGGCATTGTCGTGCGTACCACCACAGGTGACGTAACTTAATACGTCTTCTTTTTGTGTATGGTACTGTCATACGAAAACGGATACACGTTCCATTGCTGGAACGGCAAACGAATCGTGTGTTAGGGCACACCGCGCGGAATCGAACGTAGCAACGTGCACCGTGATTTTACGCTAACTGCGATCTTTGAACGTACCAATACGTTTCTTTTCTCGACGTGTAGCGGTCCGGTGGACACATGCTCCACATTTCAACGGTAGCAAAAACTTTAAACTTGAAATAGAGAACTCGAGCAATATTACTCGAAAATCTAAACAACAAAATCTTTAGAATTCAATGTTCGTATGCATTCTTGCGCAACTAATTCTGCAATGTCAAACATTTACTTTTATATACGCGGTCGCGAGTATAACCATTAAATCTCAGGTTTTACGTTTTCCAATATGCAAGAAAATAATCCCGCCTTAATACAACGCGTTGGTATTTTTCGCAACACTAAGACAATCGCGATATCAAATTCGCAACGCTAATTTCTCAAACAGAAATGTTTTTATCAATTGATTCGCGAGGCATGCAGGAGGTGTGACAAAGTCTATTGGTGAAGAGACCCGGCTCATCCACCATTTTACTTTGTCATTAACAAAAGCGGTAACTAAACAAATTCTGTTTTATTTTTTCGCAACGCTAATTCAACCCGTTGAGATTTTTCGCAACTCTATTCGAAAACGCGAATGCCTGCACCACACCGGGCAGGGTTCGTTGCAGCTCGAGCATGGGCGCCTGAAATATCGAAAATGACTCGAAATCAAACGCGATTCTTTTTTGCTGCGCAACGCTAATTCAAGGAACAGTGGAATGAAAAAAAAACTACTTTACTTATAAAAATTTATATGAAATCTTTATATTTTAAAAATTGCCTCAAGTAACAATAAAATTGAAATGAAATGGAAATCGCGAGTATTTATTTCGCAACACTACATTCTACACAATCTAGATCGCGATTATTTTCGCAACACTAACTTTTATCCTCTGTTCAAAATTACTTAATGCAACGCGTGTTTTTTCTTCGCAACGCTAATGCAAATCGCGGATGTGCCCATCTCGGCTGATCGTTGGGGCGGCGAGGCCTGCCCATTGATGCGACTAACTACTTCTACAACTACTTCAAATATTTCTACTGACGAGTATAGTGACAAGGTAGTAACGATAAAACACATGCAGTTGCTGCCCTCTTGAGTGACTGTTTGTCGGGCCTCTTCTTTTTCTTCGCGGTCCGCCGAACATCTGAAACCCTAAACGTGCTCGCAGGGAAAACGATCGACGACTTTCGAGACGAATCACAAGTCTCGAGAGAAGTCGATCGTTCCCCTGGTGCAATCGAGCAGGTGCGCAACGTTTCGAGGCCCTAATCCGCGCGCGTTTACCGTTCGCGTCCGCGTCCGCGAAAAGCTATGCGAGCAAGAAGAATCGAAGACGAATCATCCATCGAACGTCATGCCTCGTTCGATTTCGATTCGAGAACGATACTTCGAGCTCTTCCAGGAACTGACTACCGGTCGAATCACGGGCCTACCCGAAAGAGAAAACGGTAGCCAGCCCCGGCTCCTACCTACTTAAAATTAGCATTCACACCAAGAAGTCAAGTTACCTAACCCTACCTAGTCCTATATTTAAAAAATAGCAAAAAACACAAGCACACCAACACATTCACTCAACGATTCCCATTCAGACGCCAGGGTGCAAAAGCCTAATACCTAGAGAGCACGTCCCGGGACGCCTCCGACACCCTAACGTCGAAACCTCATACAAACACAGTTAAGGTACGTACCAGTTTCACTGAAATCGACTGACAATGGTAGTGACCTTTGCGATATTAATTGGTAAATTGAAATAACAAACTATTTTCGAGACTCAATTGAACTACGTGTAACTCTGAATGTTACAAACGTAGTTTTTAAAAAAGCTACTTGCGAACATATTCCATGAAGATCTGTGTAGCATGTCACAGATCGACAGGAATATGCGTTATTGAATCTAATTGAAAGAACCGACGCAATTCCACTGCCTAATCGCACACACACACAAGTGGAAAATACGTCGTGCACGATACACTGGCCATTGTCAGTCGCCACACATTATATGTTATTAAAACAATGTTCCATGTGCCCGTTGCTCTCACCCTCCCGAGTAGCGCCTGGGCACGCGAGAGGATTCGAGCAACGAACAGGGAACCTAAATATCCTGAAAATCCTAACTAAAAGAATTCATTAGTATACGGGCTAATATTTATACAAACTTGCAATAAAAAAATTGAATTGAAATTTAAAGGTATTTGAAGATATTTAATCATTCAAAGAATTAATAGAAAACATTAATCGTTAAGCAAAAAGACAAAGATTTTAATTAATTTAATTTATTTATTTGAAATTTTTAAGAAAATATTAAAAAACCCTCGGTCGATCCTTTCAACAAAGCAAAGTTTCGAAACTATTGAAAGAGTACTATACTAAATGTAATGTACTCGAGAAAATAATCCAAGTTAAATTGTATGTGTATATGCTTTGTCTCGAGGATCTGTCCGTCGCGAATCGTCTTTTTGTACGCAAGAGACCCAGTGCTTCTGAGCAATTCGAAATAATTTTAAAAAACGATCTGTATTGAATTTTAAATGAATTTGAAAAATCAATAATTATCTTAAAGTTAAAAAGCAACCTTATTTCATTTCAAATATATTTGAAAGATAAATAATTATTTTGATAATAAAAAGTGACTCTAGTTAATGGTATACCAAATTACGGAAGATTTTTATCTTTTTGAAAGTTGGTGATACCATTATCGAAACTATTTCATTTAAAAAAGAACGCGACGTACAAAAAGACCCTACCTACCTAGGAAACAGATTACTACCCGTGGAAAACGCCTGGCGTTTTTCACGGTCACTACACTCGTCACAAAAATCAACTACTAATCAATTGATCTAATAAAAAAGACAGTTGTTTGTGCACTTACTACTTGTTGAGGGGATGCGAAAGCTGCGTTAGGATGAATCGTTCTGGAATCGTTCTGGAATCAAAAAAAGGAACAAGATGTTAAAAAATGGTTCGTACAATTCCATCAATAAGATAGTTTAATTGGAAATATATGTCTTTTGATACTTACATTCCCTCCCCCTTGAAGACAGCACTACGATGCGTTGTATTACATTAGTCTTACTGCCCTTGTTTTCAATATATTCAAAGTGCATTATGAAAAAATTCTATCTTATTCGGTAGAGGCGAAACGAGACGGCTAGCGACTGGGTTTCCAAGCCCATAGAATCAACCCCGGATTCTTACGCGAGGCGACACCATCCACCTGCCTGGACGTCGTAACGCCAGGACAGATGCGCCCCTTCGCTCAAAACGTGATTCCAACTCGCGAGTATACACTCCACGAGCTGGCCGCTTTGAGTATAGACCGAGGCCTAGTAACGCTGGCATTATCTGCCAGAGATAGTGCGCTGCGGTCTTTAGGCTGTGAGGTCACCCCTACTTGAAGAGTAGGTGCGGACCTCCACCGTCTCGATCGGACTTCTCTACTATATGCAACTTTTAAAAAGATTGAACACAAGGGTGGCTAACGTAATATTCAATGTTGTCTCCCTCGAGTTAAGGTAGCCTGTAAAATATAAATATGAGATATATATTAAAATTCGTTTAAAAACATACGACAAATATATAAAATGCAAATGAATCAACAAATAATTCACGTAATTGACTCGTGAAAAAAATATTAAAAAAAAGGTCGAACCGCGATTAAATAGTACGTTGGAAACTACTGTCATTTGAATTAAATAATCGAAAAACTTCACTATGAGCTCTAAATTTGCTCGAAACGCGACCAGTGTGCATTGTTATTCGTGACGTTAATTTAATAAATATTATATTATGTAAAGCTCCCGTGCATTTTTATACGCCACTCTATGTTAATTTTACATTAGTCCATGAAAAAAAAAATTAGGAAAGAATAACAGATTTGAAAAATAGCAAATTTAAAAAAAAACACATTTGGAAATAGCACAATTAAAAAATACCATATTAAAAAAAAGCACATTTGAAAAATACCATATTTGAGAAATACCACGTTTGGAATATAATATATTTGAAAAATAACACGATTGAAATATAATATAAAATGTTCAATAACTAAGTTTAATTAGTAACATATACTGCTGGTACTCACATATCCTCTCCTACTCGAAGAAATCGTATCTCGAACTTGGCTATCGATATATCGCATTGGTATCGAAGCCTATTTTTCCCCTCAGGTTCTGTAACATGAAGAACAAATTCGTTTAATTTCAATCGACCAGCCGTCAAAGAATACATCCGAATTAATAGAAAATAAATAGTCCAAGTTGAATACAAAGTCAAAGTTAAATAAACATGATTTATCGTCACGACGCAACAGTAAATTATCGCGAGAAGGCAACACGATTCGAGAATAAATTGAAATCCATGAAAAATAAATAATTCACTTGAGCACGGTATTAATTTTAATAAAAATTACGATAAATAATCTTAACTTCTAGCGAATGATAAAATATAGAAACGGTACGTACCATGTAAAGGTCCTTGTCTTGTGTCGTAATATATCCAATGTATCGGTGAGAACCGACGCGGTTGACAAGGACGAGGGTGGTTCGGAGATAACGATCACTTACACTCACAACACACAACCGATCACTTTGACTTTCGTTATTAGAATGAAGTCGCGGTCGGATCGTCGCGGCCGCGGGGGTAAGAGTGGTGGTGGGGGACCGAAGGCCCGAATATTGGGGGCTTCCCGGAAAATCGGCGATCGCGCGTCAAAAGTGGGATCGGCGCAAAAGGTAGGCGCGTCGATTGTTACGTGACAAAGGCAGGTTCTTACCTGTTTACGAGGGTCGCTGTGCCGCCTTTTTTTTATTTTAGATGCTATTTCCCTTATATTTAAATCAAGGTTCTCACTTGTCGCCCATAAATTTACACTGTCACATATTGACTGTTTTTTCTGCAAATTGTTCGCAGGTATACACTAATTTATAATTAACTTATTCGCAATAATTTCCGGCCTACACTCTCTCTCTTATAGCCGCCTTGCCGTCTTGCCGACTCTGTAAACATACGCACATAGAAAAAACCCATATACACAGGCTCACAAAGCTATTCGAACACCTTTCAAAGCTGTATAACTTTTTTTAAATTGGTCAAAACGACCAGACCTTTCTCGAGCAATTCGAAGAATTGGTTTACCGAATGACGTGCAAAAAAGGTTTTTAAATTCAAAGTTATATTAATTCATCCACATAATTCTCTCTCAAACTCTTTATTATTCGAAATAGTATGTCAAATGAAGGTTATCCTGGTTTTCAACATATTTCTGTTCCCACAGATCGATTCTTGGAACAATTAACTATAAAAAAAAGTGTAAGGAAATAATGCTTGTTTATGAAATATTTTTAAATTACAAATTGTGCTATCGTTAAATTATGCTTTAATACTTTCTTACGTACAATATTTCTAGGAATTTTTTGTCCTTGATATTAGTTTTACTTTTAATATTTTACGTCTTAGAAAGCAACACTAAAAAAAATATCTGTTTAATTCGAATACGTTCGTCGGAGAATGTAATAAATAATCGATATGGTTCCATGATGATGCACCTTCTCGCCGACGAGAATTTCCTTAGTGGTCTTCTATACCGACGAAATACCGTAGTTGGCCTTCTGTTTCTTACTCCAGCCAAAATCTATTCTAGAGGGCGGTAGAAGACACTGTATTTTTCGTGAGACACGTTCTCCCGTAAGAGAGAGAGTGAGAGAGAGAGAGAGAGAGAGAGAGAGAGAGAGAGAGAGGCTGGCAATCTTTAAATATATCTCGTCGGTGCTCTGGACATGGATGCTCTGGTCAGAGAGGAATCCTCTCTGCTCCTGTATCTCGTCTGTGGCTATACTCAGCTATACTTTTAAAATTTAAACAAACTATAATCATAGTGGTCTATGATATGAGTTCGATGCGTGAGATCATTAGAAGTGTTTTGAGACCACGAACACTAATTATAATCAACTGATTGTCGTGATATTTACGTTTCTCTGATTTTATAGTTTTACATTTCGCCGTAAAACGGCGCCACCATCTGCTTTGATCACTTCCAAAAGCGCGTCAGGAACTTGATCATTTTCATGTCGAAAGAACAATATGGCGACTTCCATGCAATAATAAATAAAAGTGAAGAATTTTGTTATGGGAATTGACTTTTACAATAAACTTTATGCGACAGTGCAATACTTAAATATCAGACATATTTATCACAATGTAAAAGTCTTTCTCAATGTTTAAACACATGAGGCGAAATCATCGTGACTTCAGTACGTTTTCACCCAATGTTGTAGTAAACATGCTTGTTGTTTATGCTTAATTGTTAACATTTGACATTCATATTAACGCGCTATCGCACGATAAGATGAATTTATCAAACTTGTACGATTTAACTTCTGTACTTTTTTGTTTCAGTTCTTGTTAAAATGTTTAACGAAACGACGTATAATTTCACCAAATAATACCGTGTTAATGTTCGGGAAAAATGTTGCGACAGCGTGCATTATCGAGAGATAAAGTACTGTTTCGTATTTTAAAAAATAAAAGCCCGAACGGTAGCCACATATGTGAGAAACTGGTATCTATCAATGAGTAGAGAGTACACTTTTCTTTTTTCCATTCAGTATATATTCAATTCATGCTATAATTCATATATTACTTGTGCACACATTCACACACACACACACACACACAAAGACACAGGCATACTAATATGTTTTTGTCGAGGTAACCCTGGTAGCAAATTAATAAAATGGTTTGTTCCAATGTTTTAAAAACAAAATGAGAAAAATTATTGATGGCCAGTTCTTATTTTAGAATAACAATGTGAAAAACATTGTTGTATTATCAGAGGATGAACTCTGCGAACTATGGCAGCATCTGAAAACCATGCTGCTAGAGGCTCAAAAGATATGCATACAGACATCGAAAAGTCAGAGCAGATATGTAAAAGTAAGACCATACACAGGGTGTGGATCTCTGTTAGAAATTTGGCAAAGTTCATTATAGTAATCACAAACTTTGACTTACCTGCAGCTTAAATATGTTGTTTACATTATAGGAATATGGTCCAATGGTAAAACTGATGCGCACAATAACTGCAATGGCTCTTGAAACGATTGTACAACGACTATTTATTCCAAATGTACTTTTACAAAATGTAATGTTGTTACATTCCAACGTGTTTCCCAGTATCAATGATAAACAGGCAAAAAATGAAATATCCTACCTTCTGGAGAACTGGTGGCAATTAAATATGACTTGGAAGGAGAAAGTAATTAGAAATGTAGTTAAATATCTGATCCAGGGTTGCAAGTCTTCATTGGTACCTATACATTAAATAAACAAATAAATACGTATAATATTAATTTATATGAAACATATGCAATTAATGATCATGTTTTTAGCAACATGTAAAACGTCTGTACGATATAAGGTCTGCGATTACATTACTAAAATCTGTAGAAGATATCCAAGAGTTGCTAAAACTTGTTCGAGAAAACACTGTGATGTCACTTGAGGAAGGCAGATTGCTGATATTATATTTATTTACTCTTGGAGAGCAGTTCATATTGGTAAAGTCTACAATTCCACATATTTTATCGAGTTATTAAAAACTAAATGTATTAAGACATGAAATTCTTTCAGGGAATTCATAATAATATAAAAGTTGTTTTACAAGATGTTGAAGACAGTTACATCGCGGGCTACGCAAATTTGTACGTGTCCGCGTGGTCGAGTGCAACGGAAAAATTAAAAAAGTTTATTCTGGAGAACTGCCTGCAGAATATTATTTTTCATTGCTTCCGTGCGCATAGGGACTCTGAGGGACAGGGGCAGCTTGGTAGAAATCTATTTTTGTTTCTAGCCGCTATTCACGAAAACAAAAATCAAGCCGCGAGAATGATGATTCACAACCAGTGTAAACCCTTGCTCTGGAAACATCTAAAGGTAAGGCAAAATGATATACAAAGTTACTGGTAAGGAATAAATAATATTATTCCACAGGCTCCTGGCTCCTTCACTAGATGCAACGCGGTGGAAATTCTGTTCATGACCAGCACACCACAACATGCATGTGCCGCGAAAGATAGAAATAAATTTCATCTACAAAAATTTTATAAAACCGTAAACGATTTGTTGCACGATTCTGATTACGAAGTGTGCAACATAACTATGATTGTAAGCTGAGTTTTATCGGCGTGATACTAAGGTTTGGAATATTATTTAACACGTTGACTACCGCGTAAACTAACTTCGTAGCAGTCGACGTGTTAATAGACTCGTGATGTCATTATTAATATACTGTAATTGTAAATATTCTTAGGGTCTTCTACGGTTATTAGAAAAACATTGGAACAGTGTACCAACCAATGTAATCCGTAACTGGTTAAACATTTTGTTGAATTTTACAACAGATGTTGATAACCCTCAAATAAGAGCGAATGTTTTTATTGGTTTGAAGAAAATACTAATCAAAGATCGATCTCATAGAATACTTAAGGACTTCCTACCAAATTTCGCAAAAAGTATTTACGACGAAGACAATACTGTAGTGGAAGCATTGATAAAGCTTCTTTGGCATGTCCAAAATCAACTTGGAATACCATTTTGGAGTATTGTGCCGCTGACGTACGTCCTCGATCAATTAGAGGTGCATATTTGTTATTTATGTGCTATTATTTATGAACAACGATAAATGCTGACTTGCGTAAATATTTTCAGAGAACGAAGGACGCATTTTTGCTACAAGAATTGATAAAGCTTCTTTGGCTACGTATATGCTTAAATGGTTCCGATAACGATAAAATAACAGAGGAAATAATATATATAGGAATGAACAATATTAAAGCAATTAGGAGGTTTTGTCTTCATTCGAAGTCCGTCATAAACTCGAACAGATTCGTGCAGCTAATCGAGAGCATGTTGTCCGAGATAAAAGAGGAAATGGAGTGTATGTCTGTGACAAAAATATCCAAGAAAAAATTCAGCAAAAAAGCGAAATTGAACAATAACGAAAGCACAGGAAGAAATGGTAATATCGCATCGGATGCAACTCGATCGACTTCGATTAACATTTACAATTATCGTATTAACAGATGATCTGAACGATTGGGAAGACGTAGATCTAGATAACTATAAAGACATACAAGTATGCATGGACGTGATTGCTATGCTACTGGTAGCAAACGTGAGTCATATAAACGACGATAATTACAACATGGAGGAGATCAAAGTTCTGCAGTCGATTGCAAAAATTTTGCCAGAATTCTCACAGTATTTTAAGGTAAATTTCCGGAAAGTCGTTTTTTAATTCGCCTTATCCTCTCGCGTGAATAACATTTTCAGGACAGCCCGGTGAACGAGTCGGTTCTATTTTTATCTTCGTTACTGCCGACCAAATATTTGCACAATAAGGACGAGGTCTTCGAAACCCTGGAGCAACAGTTATGCTCTTCGAACACTTCCGATGATGCTCTCCTCTCGCTTATTCACGTTTTCGTTAAATGGGAAAAAGTAGAAATGATTCTTCTCGCATTGACGAAACTTTTTACGGAATCGTTGAACATAAACATGTCGAATAATCAGGTATTACTGGACATGAAAATGCTTGACTCTGCCACCCATAACTATTTCTAACTTATACAAAATAGTATAAATTACTGCAAAACTTGCAAATGAAATAGGCTTACATTTACAACGCGATTGTTGATGGTTGTGGTGGCAAAGTCGGGTGACTTACCCTGTAAATAAAACATAATAAATGTTGAAACTAATAGATTAATTGCTCCAGGACTCTTGCAACTCCTCGGACGTGTTTACGATCAACGTGAAAGGCTTGGAATTGAGCCTGCGTATTTTAAAGCATTTATTACACGTCAAGTACCAGCCTGTGTTAATAAATAAGTATCATCAGGATGTACTTAGGCTTTGGGAAGCGTTGCTCACATGGAGAACGTTTATCGAGAAGAATATAGATGACGAGTGCAATATGAGTAATTTAATATCCAAAGACTTGGTTGTGAGATTCTATAAGGAATACATATCAATGGTCTCCTTGTTACATAAGAGGGATGTGTTCGACGCGTCGGAACGATTCTCGGAAATTTTGCTCTGGGTTAAGAAGTACGTTCAAGAAGTCTAATCGCACATTTCATATGCTGACTGTACGCAGATATTTATGCAAAATTCGAAATAATGTTTCGTTCGACCATGAAAATTAAATTTAATTGGAATTTTTACATAAAATTGTAAATTTGCATAAGTATCCGTGATAACGGAATTATTCTAATCTGTGTTGCATTTCTAATGATAGGTCGGTAGTACCGTGTATACCGCAGCTGGACGTGGAAACCGAAAACCGAGAGATTTGTATAGATTTAATAAAGCACACTCTTGAAACCTCGAACCTGATGATAAAAGAATACAACAGTACCCCAAAGTTATGTTGTGATATAGTACTTTTATATTGTAGCTGCCTCTCCCCCGTAGGAGGTGTTGTTTTCTTGAACAATGCATTCGACGCAATACTAAAATTACTAGATTTTAGCAAAATGGCTTTCGAAAATAACGAAACGAACCTACTGGACATAGTTATCCCGAATTTCGTGTGCGTTACGATGGTTACCTTAACCAGATACAACGAAGACATTTTAACGAAACACACGGACGTAAGTATACGAAAAACGAGGAGACCAATCATTCACCGAATTACTTCATGTGTATACACTGTTACAGAACTTGAAAGTTTTGCATGAACTGACAAAAAAATATTTTACTGTTATGAAAAGTACTTTTAACGACCAGAAAATGTGTCTCCCTTTCATCACCATTTTGTTTAACACCGCCATCAGCAGCGTGAGCACAGAAATGACTTGTGTGCTCCGAAACAAATTCATCACGGAGGAAAACATTTTAATCGCGTCTTTCCCTTACCTGGCGAAGAAGATATTGAAAATTATCTTACACACGAAAAAATATCAAACGATGAGTGTTCAAGTACTAACAAAAACAATAACAAGTTATACGAAAGTGTGTATGTTATGTCCTATTGGGTGTACATCAGGGTAATTTATTAAAATAATTTAATATATCGCCTGTGATGTGTTTCAGATCGACACGCTTTCAACGCTGGTAATAATGCATGGAATGTTGAAATTAACGGACAAGACGCTTATCAATAGACTTAAAAATGTTACTCTGGCATTCAAAGTTCACAACCAGGATCAGCCTTACACTACCGATTTCGAAAAGTATGTTGTTATGTTTATTTTTTATGTAGTTAGTGCTTGTACAGGGAAATAAACAATCTAACTTTTTTCAGATCAATACAAAATGCAATAACCGTAGCCATCGACGCGATATTGCAGAAGTAAAAACATCAGGATTTGTTCTGATTCATTTCGCAAGAGGCATAATTTTAAGTATCAGTGAGATTTGTACAATCGAACTTTGGCAAATTTTATTTTACTACTTAGTCCGTATGTTGGAGAAAAATGTATTTATCAGAAGACCCCAAAAGGCAATACAAAAACACAATCACAGCCATCAATCTTCCACGCTGTGTGAAGAATGTAAAGAAAAACTTGACCATTGTACGTTCTCATTCTATGGAAACTCTAGCCGGTCGTGATTGTGTTTTTATGGGGCGACCCGATGGTTACGTATTTTTTTACACGGGACGAAAGAAATATTTTTCTACAGAAAGCGAAGAAAAGTACAAAAGTCATAGATTTTAACAACCGCGGACGGGACTGGCGCAAATAGTTGGTAAAAATAAGAATTCTAAAGATTATTTCTAAATTTATATAAATATATATATATATATTTTTTTCTTTATATCGTTGTGTAATAATTCTTTATACAACTTATTGACCCTTCTTTATGTATCGCTATTTTACATAAAAGGTCCAAACAAATTACAAAGTTATAGTTACCAAAAGTGGTGTTTGTTACACGTTTGTACAAATCTGGACCTGGTCCTCCATCCTTGCGCATACCTCAACCGGAGGACGCTATGTTCCTCATTTGTCTCACGGCAGCGACCACTCTGGCATTGCAACCGGAGCTGCCATTCTGCCAATCTTCTGGCGACAGCCTCAGTAATTGAGACATGTGTTGTAAATTCTCTGACAAAGACAGGCCCAGTTCTTCCAACACATTGCCGAGGTAATCTACAATGACAACAGTTCCTTAACACGTAATTATAGTTCTCGTCTTTACAATTTGGTATTGCGGTGAATTATTTTTATTATAAACGCATAAAATCCGCTGTCTAGGTATTACAAATGGGTTTATTCGCCCAACTCTATCGTCTACACACCTATGTCGGTGGCGAGTTGTTTGCAAGCGGCAGAGCTCAGCTGACAAAGGCCTAGAGTTTGGTCCAGAAACATCTGACACGTTCTTTTCGCGATAATGTCTAACAAAATCCCGGTGAAACCAGTTTCGGTCGAGCCCTGCGCATAGTGTGGATCAGCAGCCTTCAACGCTTGCGTTAGGCTCGGATTTTCTCTAAGCAGAAACGGCTCTAGATGCTGCGGCAATGTCATCAAATACTGTCCAACCTGCGTTATGTATTCCTGAGGCGAGAAACTATAATCAGGCAGGTCTGCGCTCAGCTGAGTCAATTTGCTCGCGTCTGTTGACCATGCGGGCGCCTTCTGCACCAACAACAATTGTGTGAAAATTGGAGCAAAGATCACTTCGTACGTTGCCCGATGCAAATCCGAGCAGAGTTTATGTATAGATTTTATGATCGAGTCGAGAATAGTTGTTTCTTCTGAAAGGAGATAGATAATGGTGACGAAAACAATTTCTATTTTTACAAGTGTCTATCAGGGATATATCTACCTCTCTGAAAAGATGCAACCAGATTTTCTAATTCGGTTTGGCTCGACGCGTTCAGAAGAAACTTTTTATACTGATAAAACACGCTGACCGCTGTGCTTTGCGATTGGTTGTTAGCTTCGGTGATGTCGATGACCAGAGACTTTTCGAATTGTTGAACGTGCCCCAGGAGATCACCTGAATGCATAAAATTACGGCGTAGCGACGTTTCTTTTTTCCAAGCTTCTCAATGAAAAAAGTAAAAATCAGACTCTATATTACCTATGCTTTGCATTAAAGTGAGACACATCTGGAATAAATTCCAATCCTCGTGTTTTACTTTTTTCCGCTCTAATTGCCACACAACTGCTTGATATTTTTCGAGATATTTATTAAAGTAGCTCTATAACAAATATAGAAAGTTGTAATTGCTTAATATACGACTTTGCTTTACTATGTTTCTCGGAGGAACGTACGTTCAAAGACTTCAGCAGGCCAGCATACCCACAACCGTCTGTGAATGATTTGCATCTTTTGTTCGCCTCGTTTGCATATTCCATTATTCGCGAAATACTCAGAGAAAGTGCGTTGATTGTTTCGCTTAAGTCGTCTTGCGCAAATTCCATCGATCTCAATTGATGTTCGAGTTGTGCCGTTTCATACACGTTGTACCTCACGACATACGGAATGTAAGGCGCGTATATTGCTTGGGCTAAGGACAGCAACTTTTGATTCTGCAACTTTCCTTGCAGAGATGCGTCAATTGCACCGTGTAGATTCACAGCAAAGTGCCTCGTAATATGTTTCAGTTCCAGCAACAGAGATAATTGCATCGCGTGTGAGTGCTGCTTCAAAACTGACTCTATGCATTCTGGAATGCTTGGGTCTAAACTTTTCAATAGATCGGCGTATACTTCAATTAGAATGTCGACTGAAGTGTTTGGAAAGACTTGATGGCACCATTTCACCTTTATTGGGATCATACCACTTTAATTGCCTACTCCTATATTGCAAAACCTTAAATACTAATCATTTTTTCAATACACAGTTGTGTATTGATAGATTAACATCTTTTTTTAACCGTTAATTAAATAAGTGACTTGTGTTTGGATAGAGCAAATGTACCTGATCATGCCAAGTGGACAATAACTTATCGTAATAAGCGTGTAACCAATAAGTAACATTTTCGTCCTGTGCTAGCTCAATGGTTCTACGCCATTCCTGTCCTAAGGACACTTTCAGGCAGTTGTGATAATACTTCAAAAGTTGTGGTAAACGTTCCATTTTATTAAAAATGTCCACATAAACTTTGGCTTGTTCTAAACATATAATAGGGGTCAGAATTAAATGTGTTTCAGGTGAGGAAATTTTGTTCACAGGTAAATAGAAATTACCCATATTGGCAGCAGTGAATGCTTGAACTAATCTTGGACTAGCCATTGCTTCTAATCGATTTTTTAAACCCTCTAACTGTAATTTTTTATCCTCGTAGTCAACAACATTCACAAGCATCGCCAGAGACTTTTGCATGCTAAACAATTTATTTGCAATAGCTTCCACATCCCCAGATTCGAATACCTGAAATATCAGGAATGTGGAGTAAAGAATTGTATTATAGATGTTCTACTTGTTTTATTATTCTGTATACCTCCTCGACATCGTTTGCTAACACACTCCAATTGTCAGCTTCGTGTAGACCTTGCTTAGCATTTTGCAAATCCGTTTTTATCCTATCTATTCTCTCTAGAGTTGCCATTGAGGTTGCAGAATCTTTCTCAGCCTATTCAATGAATTTAATTCGTATAAAGTATAAGGTTGACCTATCAATGATTAAAGAATATTCGAGTGGCAGACCTTCTCAATTTCTTGCTTAACAGCGACCATCTTTTCTCTCAATGCCAAAGCTTCCAGTTGCAGAATCTGCGTGTCCCTTAAAACCCTTGGTAAACTCGAGAGAACACTCTGACTGGTTTCCTCTAGGGCACCATTAACTTGTTGCACGTATAATTGCAACTTCATTACCAGGGATGAAACAAATGCCTATTCCCATGGATATTTTGTAATAATTATATGGTAAAACATAATTTTTATGTACGAAATAGCATAAAACAATATAAATAAAATATTTCATACAATAATATACGATATTCATTTTCCATTGCAAATTAAAATGAAACTGCAATGCCATCGTTTATCATTGTCAAATAATAATTAACGAAATGCAAAAATCGTATGATTGTTGCTACAAACGATACGGTCATTAATATCGCGTTAGAAAATGACGCGATCATTTTCCAAAGAAAGTGCATGGTGTCATTGACCGTGGTGCAATGGAAGCAGCCAGTTTTGCAACCGACTGCATCAGTGCAGTGGAAATTTAAAAATCGTGCCGAGGGGCGAAAGAAGACCGGCGCAATCGAGATTATTGCAACAATGGACAACTTACATCTTTATTCTCTTGTGCTTCGGCGGTTTTGAACGTTTTATTGATCCAATCTTTAACGTCGAAGGTATCCTCGGAAAACGCGGACACATCCTGAAAGCATCATTTTGAGGTTAGAAACGATTCGCGCCACTCTCTTACCAATGATTTCTTATCCGCGATAAATCCCGTGAAATCTTTCGCAACAACAATTCGATTCATTTCTCGCCTTTTCCGCCGTCGTGCAATTAATTCGCTCGTGTCGCATTCGAGCGAAAATTATGAGACAAAAAAAAAACATAAATAATAAGACAGAAATCGAACGATGACGTTTCAAACGGGTGCTTACCATGTCAGAATTCGGTGTGCAAGATTGTCAGACGGTTTTGGAGAAATTCGAATCGAATCTGCGAGGGTTTCGCAGTGATTTACCAAACGTTCGGGTAACGATCGGTTCTCGGAGATCCCGTCTGCCCGTTCTTTTTTTGCTACTTTTTCTTTAGCGGCGCATAGCGCAGAAGTGCTTCGCCGTTTGACCACTTTGCTGCACAATTCCGGAGTTGCCTCGCGACTACTCGAGCTGGATACCCGGAAAGGACACACGCTCTTATCGTTCACCGGATTGGGACGGGTCGAAACCGTTCGGGATATCCTCGTACGACTCGCATCGCCTAAGTATTCTCTCGTACGTTCCTCTTGACAAGTGTTCGCGGCTCGTAATGGCCGGATTGATCGTGTGAACCCCGTGCACAATCTACTACCCGATAACGATCCGCGAGACTGGCAAGGGAAGATCCCCGACCCACCCGGAAAATCATGAAATTTCACGGACACATAGATCACACGGTACGTATCACGCATTATTTCTGCCGCCCAAATTCACGCCGAATCTCGGAGACAATGTTTCGTACACCGGAAGTCGTTCGTAGCGTTAATTAACATCTGTATGAATCCTTCAATTTTCTGAATAAGTTAGAAGTGGCAGGAGTCGAATATAAATTCACTATTATCTTTAATCGTTTCAATTGCTTCGTAGAAAATATTACAATATTTTTGTTGTTTTATCTAAACGCGATAAACTATTTCTGAAGCTACATAATCTAGGAGTTCGCTAACAATAAGAGTCGTTTAATTTTCTGCGTTAGTAAAATTAATTTTTATTTTTAATCATTTTCATTGGTTGCAGGAAGTCCGACAATACTGTCATTGTTTGGTCTAAATTTGATGAAATTCTATTATTTTGTGATCAATACTGAAGCAAGTAAATACGAGATAGAGAATACACATGAATTTTTCTTATCTTTTGAGGAAAATGATTAAACTCAAAGAAGTTCTAATTTAAGCACCAATGAACAATATTGTACGGCAAGGGGTTAACAGTCTGATAACTAACTGGTAATTAAAGACGTTAAACATTGTTCCAACCGTTAAAAAATTGATAAATCTTTCACCACTGCTAGACCCAGTTGCAAGAGGTGACTTTCGACTGCAAATTTTCATTCTATCTCGTATAGCCGACGGTACAGAGAATGGCAGGATCCTCGGGGGTGGTTTCAACCCCCAGGAGTGATATCGGGCGTTAGAAAGAAATTGTGTGATACATACCCATGCGAGCTTATCATATCCGGAGAGTTTCATAATTTTCGATACCGCCTGGTGGCAGGATGTCCTCCTCCCTCGCCACCGTTCATCCCCCGGGGTAGCATACGGAGATCACGCGGTACTTTGGTGGACGCGTGTAAACCGTCTCGGGGGGTGATTAATCGAAAGCAAAGACGAGCGGTAGACGTTTGCAGCGGCAATCGTGATAAAGAGGACTTCTGTATCTCGGGTTCCAGACGAGGTCACGAGCGGCGGACGGAGAAGGAACGGTTTTGCGTGGACGGCCCGGCCTGTTTCAGCCCCTCTGTCATCGGCTGTTCTGTCTCGTGACACGATCCACGGCCCTGGATTCCAGCGAACTGCCTACCAGGAGGTAGGCGGCAAATCGAACGGGAAAAGGGAGAGAAAATGGAGAACAGCATGTTATCGGTCGCTTCCGGGCCCTTCGTTGCCTCGCCACGCCCCCGAATCTGCGTTTGCGCGTCGCAATCCGCGCGCAACAGTTGGAACACGGGAGTTTCGTCCCTACGCGAAATCAGCCTGGTTCGCGACACGAAAATAAGGAGGGACCACGGATCCACGGATCCGCGGAACAGTACTTTTGCCCTTTTACTCTCTGCGAACGTTGAACGCGCCGAGGCAAGCCTAACTATCTCTCCCGGGTGTTTTTGCGTGGTACACGCACACCCGCGCATATTTTCTGCTCTTCTCGAGGCGTTCCTTTTCTTCTCCCCGGTTCTCTTGTGCGTGTACGAGCCGCCTAACACGGTCTCCCTTGCTGTACGCGCGTCCTATAGATTATACCCGAGGCGCGTAGACCACCGTCGATCCGAGCGCTCGCCCCGTTTATGCTCGCAATTTAAAGCGGAGCCTCTCGTGCAACGGATCAAACGAATCGATCCCACGTAAGTGCTACCTCCGAGCTGTTCTCTCTTGAAAATTCCGCTTCGAAATTCGCGAAATTGACGGAGGCGTGGCCGAGACCACGCGGTACTTGCAACTACAAAATTGACCGGTCCGACAAATTTCATTTAAAATTTCGATTGCGAATGTTTTTCGTATCGGTTCAGAGAATTTCCTTCGATAGTTCGGCGGCAGGATGAAGTATCCTGAAATTCTCGAAGGAGTCGGTTTTACGGTTTCGGAGATAGACATTTCTGAACGTGGCCTAATTTTCAACCCGCCTGCACGAGGCTACGCCCCTTGGAGGTACTCTAGTCTAGAATATTTTGCGATGAAACTACGAGACCTTTTGTTATCTGACTTTCGTGTTTGTTTATGTTTCAGCGATAGTCTTGAATTTTTAGACAAAGAAATAATGAAAGTCGAGCTTGTTACGGGGAATTTAAGGGTACGGTTTTATTATTCCCCGAGGAAAATGCAAAGAAATCGATCCTATCGAGGTTCCAGGCTAGAATATCCTCTCGAGCGCGGTATCAGCGCCGTGATCGCTCGACTGCGATTCTAACGTCTAATTTTTTCCCTCTGTTATCGCAGATTCGAAACCAGAGCCTCGCGGCATCGCGTTCACACGCGCGGAAATTATTCTTTCGCGTAAATTCAGAGCTTATTACGGCCGGCAATCAGTCTCAATCAGCGTGCCGTATTAGAAGCGTATGCGTTTAATGTCGTGCATAAAGCGCCTCGATCGGAAGTCCAATTTTGTAATCCTGCCGTGCATACGAATGCGTGCCGGCGCGTACGGATCGCCCTTCAATTTAATCCGTGTCGAAACGTTTCGAAAATCAACGTTTTCGCTCGGTCGCCAAAGACGAGAGAAACCTTTTGTTCGGTCTCTCTCTCTCTCTCTCTCTCTCTCTCTCTCTCTCTCGGCCACTCTGTGTATTTTACTCTTATCGGACCTCCGTTGTTCCATGATTTCGCCACGTCGGCGGGCACGGTGCTCTCGATTCGTTCGCAAAGTGTGATGAAATGATGGAACCGTTTCTCTTAACATGGAAAAGATCATTGTACCTTGACCCCAGGACGAGTATGCGATCCACGGGCTCGTAGGAAGGGCGAGAAGCGTCCTCGACCTTGAGACTCGAATCAGCCAATCCCAAGCTTTCGCTCGCCCTCAGAGGGGCACGGGATTGGCTAAATGTTCGCCACGGTACCAACGACTTCCGACTGTTTCCGGTTCGGACGGCAAATCGGTTCACCAGAGGGCACAGATCTGGTGAGTTCAGAAAGCAGGTAACGTCATATTTTTCACGTGTGTCTGTTTCTGTTCCTGATTTTTTTTTCCCCCCCTTCGCTGAGCACTGTGTTTACTAGCGCACTGTCAACCAAGCAACCGGACTCGTTCGAAATGCAAATCGTGCCGAGCGATGCGCGATAACGAGCCCAGAGCCCCATCGATTCGCCTAAACAGAGCCTCGTCGCCTACGCGCGCGAGAAGTACAGTTTAGCCCGAAGCGGGGTTTCGGCTCCGGTTATCGGGTGCATCGTTCCGACGAGAGTAACGCGATCGAACGGTTTCGCTGTTGGTTGTGTAGCACAGGAGATCGATTTCCTAATTGATAGCGACATCGGTGCACGTCCACCGCCGGCCATTGACAGTATCGTTCGGCCCTGTGACACACAATCGATTCTGGAAAAGCGTATGTAGCTCGGCCTCCGGGTGTTGGTGTTTTCGTTGTTACCATTGGCTGCGATACATTACATGAGACCAGCCAATATCTTTGTCGATGTTCGAGCCACACTATGCTTCAACGCTCCAAGCTTCTGCGCTCTCTCGCTCCGGCGTGCACCGGAGTACCCTCTGACAATTACTCACAGGATTCAGGGCGAGTACTTGTGCCTAGGGTAAACGACTCCCTAATGCACGAAATTTTCCAGCAATCCCCTCCTACCACAAAACAATGTCCCAATGCGGAACGCTCTCTGTGTGTGCGTGCGCGCCCGTCTGTGTGTGTCTATTTTGAAAAAGCTGATCGCCGCTCTGTAGAGATCACGGTTTTCCAATGTGTATCCAAGTACGCGTGTACATGTGTCACGTGAGAGAATCGTATAGTAAGATATTAAGACTCCATGTACACAATTTTTAAATAAATAAAAAATGAATATAAATAATAAATTTTAATAAATAATGAATAAATTGTTATTCATTATTTAAAATAAAATTTGCTCGACTCGGATATTTTATATACGAGTATTCGTGTATTTTAATTTCACAAATATTCATGTTAATACACGGCGATGTAACGTCGAACAATTGACCGTGAATTTATTGTTGTCTCTCTTACTTCTAACATCAACAGTCGAAGAGAATTCGATCAAAAAACATAAACGCCATGTGAAAACAGAAATACTATTAAAAATTACACGGACTGAGATCCAGATTCGTTTACTGCACGTGTACACGTGTATTTACATACACGTGAAATTGGGATCTCTACCGCTCTGCCGCCTCATCATCTCCCTCTGCATTTTCGTGTTCGACGAACGAAACTCCGTTGCCGATTTTGTTTTGATTCAATCGACCCGCGGCCTCCTCGCAAGAGCCAAAACCCATCCGTCTGGAAATTCCAGGACCGATAACAATTCTACGGCCGGAGCGATGTAACCCCATTTAATTCCCGCGGCCCGCGCGCAGAGAACTTCCGAAAGACAATCAATGGCTTCGTCTGGCACTTTGCAAAGTAAACGTTGCCGGATGAAATTAATGATCTTCCTTCAATCTCGTTTGATTACAGGCCTCACCCGCGGATCCTCCTCCGGCGCCTGCAACCCTCACACACCCCCGCACGCGACCATCGACTTTTTCCTGTCCCTCCTTAACCTTCCCGGCGAGATTTTCCACGGGAACGATCGCGATAGGGGATACGAACTAATTCGGTCCGCTTCCCGAGCAACGTGCACCACGAACACGATCGACCTATCCAAGGTAACAGGTCTTTAACCTGAACGTCGTCGTCTCCGGGCCCGAAACCGGCGACGGTACTAAATGAAAATGGGGTACGGGATGAATCTTAATTTTGAGCATTTTATACCGGAATTTTATGAAAGAAATGAAAAATCTATTCACCGGTTTTTACTACACGGACTTTGGTAAAAGTAAGACTGTGGGGAAAACAAATTTTTCCACAGTAATTTCGTTATAAAATGACGGCGCTACAGCTCTGCAACAGTAACCTCGTCAAGTGTTCCGCGACCGGAACGATAACTCCCGCAACTTTTGGCTTGGAACAAAAAACCAAAAATGTTTGAAATCTGCAATTCCAAAAGCTAGAACAGTACGTACAAAAATTTCGATGTACTATTTTTTTTTACAAAAATGGTACACATTCGAGAAAAACTTTTACATTTTCGGAGAAGAAAAATTGTTAGTAACAAAAGAATGTGCAACATAGAGAGAAGTCCGAACGTACTTTTCGACTATCCAGTTTCACGAAGGTGCAATGAAATGACGAATTTTGTTTAAAAAAAAAAAAGCGGCTTTCCAGGCCACCGTGTAACGCAATCCAGCGTCGATCGCGTGGTTCCCGGTGTCAGTGTGCACTTATGGTGTAGGTTGCGCGCGCGAGGTTGAAATTATTCAGGCACGGCGGACGGAGAGGCGACTGTACCGAGGCGAGTCCCGTGCTACGCGTTCTGAGAAAATAAACTCTCCCGCGCTTCTTGGTCGGTCGTGCAGCCACTTACTTCCTCCGTGAATTCTCTTCCTCGAAGATCGAGTTGATTCGAGTAGCAGACGCCGCGCGCGCGCTTCCCCCGTGGGGACTGTAAGGGGACGCGAGAGGAGAGAAGCGTATCGCCTGCGCGCGATTCGCGTTTACCGAAGGTAAAAAGAAGAAGAGGTAACACGGCCGGAAAAAAGAGAATGGGGAAAACGTAGAGACGGCGGGAAAAGGTGAAAAAAGAAGTAGACGGGAGGTGAACGGGATATCGAATTTTTTTGCGGCCCCTCCTGCTCCCGCTTCGCGCCTATATTGATTTTTAGAAATTCCTCCTAGCCGAGACGGCCGAACGAACAGAGGAGAGACACCAAGAGGAGAAGGAAAGGGCGCAGAAAACGAGACGACCGGAAAAGGAACGCGCTCCTCAAATCGCATCGGATCGCATCGCATCGGCATCGTCTTGCCTTGAATCGCGTCCTCCTAGGCTGGTTTAACGCCGTTCCATAAAACCTCCTCCGTCTGGGAACGTAATTAACTTCAAAGAGTCATTGAGCCAGGGGATCGCGTCGCCTCCGTTCCGAAAAGTTTCCGCCCAGTCGAACGGAACGGTTCCCCTTACGCCTTCCGCCCGTGATTCGACGGCACGAATCCTCGCGACGCAATTAATCGACAATCATCCGCTCACCTTTTTCCATAAACACGTCTAACGTTTCACCTTGTTTCGTGGATAACGTTACATCCGACGACCTGTACTGTTTGAAACGCCTTGCACGCAGTCGATTCAGACAATACACTTCCCTTTGTTACAATCAACTGCAACGAAACGTCTTTATTAAGCATAGGTAACAAAACATGAAACATCAGTCCTTGTATCGACGAGAACGCATTGGTAGGAGGGTTAAAAGTAGCAACGTGTGACCTGTAGTATGAATTTTATTTGGCAAAAATCCGCAAAGGTTCGCGCCGCGCGGGCATTTACAAAAAAAGAAACAGTAATTAGCGTAATCGTTAGAGGGCGCCGTGCACAAAGTTCCACACAACGTGTCTGCCAAAGAATCGGCCTGTGACATTCGTTTCTAACACACAGCGGGAAAATTCCCACCCACGTTAGACATAATGCGAGACGGCCCTGTTCATAGTCGAAAGCAATCGAAGGTAGTCGAAGTCGTCCGAGGACAGTGGAAATAGTGGGACGCGTTTCCCCTCTCTCGCTTCTGTACGCCCTCTGTGCCCCACCACCGGTCGTGCATCCCTTCCATCGCGCTCCCTCTCTCGTTCTCGCCGCTTCTCTCGCTCTCTCACTCTTTCTCTGTTTCTCTCCCGTTCTCGTTGACGGCTCTCTCGGTCGCTTCCTCCTCCCTCTCTGTCTCGCGACCGGCTGGCTGTCTCCCTCCCTCCAGGTTCCCGTCTTTGTCGATCTCTGTCTATCTTTCTTGCTCGTTCGGCTCGTTCTTAACGTCAAACCACTTAGGGCCGCGGACCTCGGCAGTCAGTCGATCTTTCCTAGCAGCAGCATTCCGGCATTTTCCACCTGATCGCGCGCGGGCGGTCCGGCAAACGCCATTTTGTTCGGTCACGTCTTCATTTATTCCCGTGGGAAACCGAGAACCGTCGTGCGTAAAAAACGTTCGTATGTGCCGCGCGCCCTTCCACGCCCCGTGGAACACCTGCGTTTACCGAAAACACAACAAACGAAGGCGACGCACTTTATAACACAGAGACACACCGACACAACACGGTCCACAGGCATACGCGCGCGCGCGCGTTGTTGTTGTCGTCGCCGTCGTCGTCGTAGTCGTAGCCGCCGTCGTCGTCGTCGTCGTTGCCGTCGTCGTCGTTGTCGTCGACGTTGTCGTGGTCCGCCTCCTGGTTGTTGTCCGTTCGCTGTCTGCTCGTACTCGTGTCGTCGTCGTCGTCGTCGTCGTCATCGTCATCGTGTGGTGCCGGTGGTTTTCGCATCATCGAGAACGCAACTCGACGTTCCGCAACGGATCGGATCGGACCAGACACGGGACTCGGGTACGCGGATTAAGGACGCCGAGTCGTGTTGTTTTTGTCCATCGACGAAACCCGCACGGAACACGGAGTGCGTGACCCCCGCGCGTGGTGCTTCTCTCTGCCTGTCTGACTGCACACACGTTTTTCTTCCCTCCGTTCGACAGCGTCCAGGAAGAACCTGGCTGATAATACACGATAGAACGTGAGTACACACCCGATATACTTTCTATGCTACCCGGTTATCTCGGCTGTCTTTCCGTCTGTGTCGCACGCCTCGCGAACGTTAGATCTTGTTTTTTTCTGCCTGCATGGCATCGTCTGCCATGTTAGACCGGCGTCTCTTTCTCTTTCTCCCTTCCTCTGTCTCTTCTTTCTCTCTCTGTCTCTCACATACACACACACACGTACAGTTCCCCCTCTCGTGCTCCCCTCCCCCAGCCACCGTTCCGTCGATTCCGTCTCGCTCCCTCTCCGTCGCGTTTCCCCCTCCCTTCCCCAACGTCCGCCGCCCTATTCGTGCTTGTAAACGCGCTCCCCTCGACCCCCCTCGCCCCTACTCCTCTCGCGCGCGCCGGCAGGAGCGTCGACACGAATTTTCCGATCGCGAATTTTAAACGATGAAACGCGCAACGATGACGATGACAGCGCCCGGTGAGAAACGACGGGCACGCCGCCTCTGTCGAGCGACCTCTCTTGCCTTCTCTCGTTGACACCGGGTGCTGTGACTGCGGCTGCAGCTGCAGCTGTTGCGGGCCGCGTGTTCGCGTTATGCTCTACGTGTTCTTTGCATTCCCGACGTAATAATCCGTTGCATGTAGCCGCTCTGCACGAGCCAGAGAAAGAAAGATAGGAGGAAAGCTTTGTTACAGCAAGGAGAAAGAGTGAGTGGAAAGAGAGAGAGAGAGATTGAAAATGAAACGACCCGGATCCCCGTGATTCTACGCGAATGTACGCGGACGATTTCTTCTTTCGAACGTTTTTTGTCTCTTTTCGAAGCGATACGTTTTCGAAGAAGGCGCGCCGTGATGCGCGCGCGCATGCTCTCGCTCGTGCTCTCCCAGCGGCAAACATAACCTTAAAAGTTCGCGTTTACGAGCGTCCTTTCGCCGGTTTAGCGAGCACGTTTCGAGCATGAAGCCGCTGTGCTCGATACCTCGGTGCGTTTGTTCCGAAGCACGTGCTCGCACAGGGAACACGGTCAAAGGCGAAACGGAATCGAAACCATTGGAATTTCATTTGTTCCTCGTGGACGTTTCCGCGACACGCGGGACAGACTAAAACGGAGAGAGAGGGGGCAGGGTAAGCGGTCATGCTGCTACGAGGCTTTTTCGACTCGTAACGGTTACGTGGGAAACACGTGCCCGCACACCAGTCTCTTTCTCGTTTGAAACGCTCGAATCCCATCCGACGTTACTCTACGGTTGCGAAACGGTTTTTCATCCTCGTGTGTGTGTGTCTGTGTGTGTTTTTTTATTTCTCTCTTTCATCGGTTCCGAGTCGAATCGAAACGATTTCGAGGTGACTCATCGTTACGGAACAGATTAACGAGAGGGAGCTTTCCATGAATTATACCGCCGCAGCGCAGTAACCAGTAAACGATAGTTAGCACTCGAGAATCGCTTATCGGGGAGCGCGAGCGCGCGCGGAAATTTTTCGTTTCTTAGAAAACGCGTTGTCTAACCAATCGTTTTTGCGAGTTGACTATACGCGCACGCGAATTGCGCGGCAAACAGTTTTCACACGGCCGATCCGATATCACGAGCGAGCCGCGTGTTTTTCATTTCGCTCCTCCCCTCTCCCCTCCGCTCCCTTCCTCTTTCTCTTCTCTTTTATTTTTGTTTTCGTCTCCTTTTCTCCGTTCGAACGTTTTGATATATTGTCATTGGCCTCGCCGGGTTCTTGTGAAACGTATCGTCGCTGGTACGTTTAGTGTTTTTCATTGGCAACCGATCGCGTCATCGTACTTATCTACGAATAATCGTCGCGCACGATCGGCCTCCGAAGAAAAATTTTTATCTCCGGGAAAAACAGAGCGCCCGCTGTTTTCGAGCCTTTAACAGCTCTCTGTTATTGCTCGTTGGGAAATCACAGACTCCCGGTTGCGTGCGGCATGATCTTCTCCCGCGATTTCGCGTTTTCTTTCTCTCTCTCTCTCTCTCTCTCTCTCTCTCTCTCTCTCTCCCTGCTGGTTTCACGGTTTTTCCCTTGGTGGGACACACCTCGTTATCGGCGATCGTTACCCGCAACGCGTCGACGCCGATGAATTCTTCAAACCCGTTGAAAAGGACCGACGACCGTTGGCGTGACGTCATCGCAGACCACCTGTCTTGTACGCAATTTTCTTGAACACGTGGAGCATGATGGCTTGCGTCGTCGTCCCACCGGCTTAATTTATGCGCGCGTCGATGGCTGACGAGTTTTTCCAAAAATAAAGTGCGCCGGAACCGATCGGCCGTGCAGACGCCGCGCCGGCACATTGGAAAATTACCGATTGACATCACGCGCGCGAATCGACGCCGCCGCCGCTTTTTCAGAATCGTTTTCGAGGCGGCGGCAGTGCTCGAGAAAAGATGGCGCGCCGCCATTTCCGCGATCTCATTAATGTTCATGGGCGCTCGCTTTCCCGGGAGAAAAGGAAATCGTACTGGGCGGCGCTCGAAAAATTTTCCAAGCCGAAAAACCAGTGAACGAGATATCTCGAGTACACAGTAGCTTTCGAACGACGGTTGTTAGGAGAGCTTTTATCGGCCGCAAGTTTGGTAAACTCCCGGGCTGCTCGACGTATGCCGGCCTCGTTGTGCTCGCTCGTCCCGAGATTAGGCTTCGTGGAAACAGAACAACACAAATATTTACCTCTTTCTCGCCGCGCCTCAATGACGTTTCCTCTCATGCTCGAGTTTTTTTTTTCTCTATTGTATCATTGTCCACCTGTATTACTTGCATTATAGAAATTTACGACCGGTCGGCGTTGTCGTTACCTTTGAATATTAAACAGCGGAGCGTACGTTAAAAATCATGGGGAACAATATTGCCTAGAGCGTTGCGAGCGACGACACACGCGGCGCAAAACGTGCCTGGAGGAAAAATGAAACCGCTGCCGTGACGTCGGCGTGATAATGACAATAACAATTGCGGTAATAAGAATAGTAGTAACCGCAGGCCGAAGGATAGGTCCGGTGCGCGGGTGTACACAAGGAAAAATCCGGCGGTGGGGTTGGGGGACGGGGAAAAAGTGGGGCAATAATTATCTGGGTCAATGTGAAAATTGTAATGATAATCGACCGTCCGCAACCGTATGTGCCGATCGAAATATATGCAAATAAAGATTGCGCTCGGTCGATCGCAGATCCAGGCTCGACAAGAAGGAAAAGCGATGTCGGGCACTCACGCAGCCATGCGGTTCCGGAGCACGCTGCCGGCATATTACAGCTTGGCCGTCACGGTGCGAACGACCTCTGTGTTCGCGGCGTACCACGCGTGCAGAAGCAAACACGGTGTAACGATACCGATCCCGTCAGCAACTTCATCGTGGCGCGGATTGTCGACTACGCACCCGATGACACCTGTCAATCGGCTGTTATTTCGACTTCTACACGTCCCCTTAATCGATGCCCCTTGGCACTGCAAAAAAGAACAGTTCACCTTCGATTACCGGCGCGCGAAAATACTTTGTTAATCGCTCCGCTCGCCAGCTTTTACTCGCAAACCGTTCTCTAGGCTAGGGGCCTATGCTGTTTTCTAGACTTCAGAAGATACACATTTTCTACAGTAGGGCATACTAATTAGGGGGCTGTTAATATTGTAAATAGGAAGCTATTTACTCTGTAGACTAGGGGGCTATTTATTTACTAGTCCAGAAGGTTATTTATTCTCTAGGCTAGGGGATACTCGTTTTCTAGTCTAGAAAGCTATTTACTTTTCAGGCTAGAGGCCTACTCATTTTGTAAATTAGAGGGCTACTCACTCTCTGGTTTAGGGGACTACTCATTTTGTAAATTGGGGGGGATATTCATTTAGTAAGCTAGGAAGCTACTTCTTCTCTAGACTAGAGGGTTAGGGAACTACTCATTTTTTAGTTTCTACACTGCCTTCTAAGACGAT
Organism: Seladonia tumulorum; assembly: GCA_913789895.3. NCBI lineage: Eukaryota > Metazoa > Arthropoda > Insecta > Hymenoptera > Halictidae > Seladonia > Seladonia tumulorum. The sequence continues at coordinate 1,737,860 of OU565266.1, read as the reverse complement.
TCATTCCCTACGCTAGTGGGTTACTCATTTTCCAGACTGGGGGGCTACTCGTTTTCTAGTCTAGAGAGTTACTCGTTTATCCTACGAAAGAGCTGTCCTTATTCTCCACTAGGGGACAAATATTCTCCCTTCTCCCTGCACGGCTATTCTCCTTCTCCGCTAGTCAACCAATTTGCTGCACGAAAGCGCCGCCCGTTTTTCCACTAAGGTATTACTCTTTTTTCCCATCTAGAAAGCTACTCCTCGGCTCGGCTAGGGTACCGCTTCTCCCCCCCACGACAGGGTTCCAATTTCCGTTTTCTAGTTTTCCGCAGATCAGAGCGTCCATCTCGGCGCGAGCAAACGCGCAAATGCCATCACGTCTATCGTCGTCGTCGTCGTCGTCACGGAGAAAAAAAGTGGCTCTCTCGCGCGCGGAGAGTGTTCAGCCGTCGCCGCGCCGGTTGCAAAATTGTAGGCGTGAAACAGAGAGCCCGGGCCGGGATCGTCGGACCCGATCCGAATACAAAATCGTTCCCAGCTCGCGTATTTACCACGGCGAATAACAAATCGCGTATTTATCGGGGGCTCCTCTCCGTTCGAACACCAGCGAAACGGTTACGGGGCACGAAAACCACTACAGAGACAGCGGTAGCAGCTCGAAAGAGACGATCGCACACGATGGGGGGGGGGGGGGGCAGAGGAGTTAATATCGAAAAGATAACCGTGCGAACGTCTTGACTCTCGACTCCGGCCCCGTTCGATCTTCTTCTTCTCTTTTTTCTGTTTTTTTTTTTTCTTGCATTCTCCGTGTGTGCTTGGAAACCTCTTCTCTTCGTTATGCTTCTTCTTTCCCGGTAACGGCCGAACGGATAGTGACCCGCGCCACGAAACGTAATATTATTTGAGTCGACGACGTTACCGCTCTCGAACCATTGTTGCGAGTGTCGCGGCACACCGAGAGAGAGAGAGAGAGAGAGATAATTAGCTCTGTATCGTTTCTGTTATCGTTCTTATTCGCCGGCCTCCGTAGTGTTGTTCACCAACCGACACGAAACTACGGTGCATCGGGCTCCCTGACGGCAGAGGACGATTTGCAACAGGGTGCAGCAGCGAGGCTGCAGCCAACGGCGCCTCGGAAATCGATGGGCACCAAGAGCCGAACAAGACGCGCCTGTTACGGACATTTTTGTCCCCGTTTCGAGAACGACGCAATTAAAACGCTGATCCGTCGAGTCATGCCTGTCATCGGACGCTGCTTTCGCTTCGCGATGAAGCGGACAGATTTTGGGTCCGAGAGAAACGAGTCGGTTAAAAATATTGATGACAATTTAATTGTATTATTCGGATCTCGAATATCCTTTTTTGCGAAGATTTAGAGGTGGTTCTCTTAAAAGTCACTGTCTAGTCCTATGTTAGCTAAGGGAACCCAGTAGAAAAGCGTCCTAGGGATTTTCCACGGTGTCGAAAATTTCGGGAGAAAAAAATAAGCCAAAAATATTGATGTTCATATGGTTGTATTCTAATTGTTTCTGCGAAGATCTGAAGGCAGTCCTCTCCAAGGAAAGATTTTGGGTCCAAGCGAAAGTCAAGAATATTGATACCAATAAAATTGTATTATTCAAGGCTCAAGTTGTTTTCCGTAAGGATCTAGGGGCAGCCCCCTTCCAGGTCCCATTCAAGGTCTCCTTCAAGGCCCCCACCTACGGTAGCTCGACCGCTACACGCAGCATCTTGTGGATTTTCGGTGTCGACAACGTGTGCGTAAACGCGGTCGGTTTTTGCCAGGTTTTTGCGTGTGTTTCCGCGTGGATCGGGCGACGTTTTTCAGCTCGTTTATTGGATACCCGGCAACAAGCCTTTCTCTTGTGTCACGATTTTTTCCCCGAGCTTCTAATCCAAATGCTCGCAAGCCTGATTTATGTTATCATCGTTACTAGCATCTTTTTCCTGGTAAACACTGATGGATCGTGACGAACATTGGCTCCGCGTTCTGTTCCCAACGTTCCTTTGGCTTCGTTTCTTTTTTTCTTTTTTTTTGCTCTTCGAATGGTTTCTATTTACCAGAGAAAATTCCCGAGACGATCGATTTCGACGTCGCTTCGAACAGCTTCGGAATCGTTCGAACGTGGCCGATGCTTGTCCTAAGGTTTAATTCGGCGACGGTGCCTCCCATCGAATTCGAATTAACTGCACGACCGGCGGATGCGGCTACATTTTTAACGAGCTCTTCATTGAAACTTTCCACAACCTCTCTCTAATTGGACAGGACAGTTTTCCGCGGACAGTTTACCGTGCCAGTTTCGCGCCGACATCTTTCCCGATCGTGTGACCGTGTTCCCCATGGAATATTCATCGGCGCACACATTCGTTCGGTTGCCGGTCATCTATGACCGGTGTCACTGAATTTTATATTTCTTTCTTTTTTTTTCTTTTCTCCGTCACACATTCGCCGCCGGCCCATGAATTCTTGATACTGTAATATTCCATGCGCGGGGAGCTCCGTCGCCGTTCCCAGGGCGAAACAATCTTCGAGAAATATTGCTCTGCAACGGCTCTCGCTCGAAAATTTATCGAAATCTCCCTCGGTCGAGTAAACATATTACTGATAACGATGCAGTCCCGTCTAATCAAATTATGTAAGGTGATTTTGCCGGCGTATGCGCGCGATTAGACCACAGATGTGTTGTGCATTCGCTACCGCAGACCTTGACGCCCGATGAAATACCAGGAAACTAGCTTTTACCCATTAACGATTCACTGTGCTTCGGCGGAATCGTTATGCAACGATTTTTGGAGCTTGTCCCGTGATCGACGCTGTTGATCCTCTTATTGGATCCACGATGTACAGCTGACGCATCAAACTGGACACTGGAAAATGGAATTTTAGATGAAATGGTTGTTGCCCTGGGTCAAAATCGACCCCCCATCTAAGCCTCGCGTGACCTTTCCCAACGTTATAAAACAAATACCGTTGATAATGAACTCGTCAATTAAATATTTAGTGTTCCCCTATCAATGGATTTTTGTATTGTATTTCTACGTGTTGGTCACTGAGAAATTACTGTATTCTTTTCAGAGACATTGGTAGGTTGTAAAAGTTTAATCGACTCTTAGTATTTTTATCAAGTAAAATAGTCCCTGTTGAGTCTCCTTGGATTCTAATATATTGTTAAGGGTTGCCACCCCTTAAAGTGAATTGGTTTCATTTGGAGAGTTTTGGTAGATTTCCGTTGGCAAACACGAAAGGCCGTGAATCGCGGAATGATGAAATCGGGAGAAGTAGATCGAATTTCAAAACACAGCCACCGACTGTCGCGGCTTTCTCTCCCTCTCTGTGCCCGGGCAGAAAAAGTTCAAATTCCGCGCGGCGGGATAACGCCGCCGGCGAAATCGCCGAGTATGATTAATGCCGCGACCAAGAGCAGAACCAGTGCCGGGTCTCTCTGGCCTATGGAAAAGTCGATAAGTGACAAAAAATGGGCACGAATGGAATTAAGAGAAATGCCGTGAGCCGCTCGTCAATTTATGTACGCGTGAAAGTTACTAGGCACGTGCGCGCGCGCAGGCCCGAGCCCAAGCGCCAGCGCCTTCTGTCTGGCGACTAATGCCTTTTTCACTGTCGTGAAACGTCTCGAACAATCCTCGAAGCTTCGTTGATAGATCACTTTGTTTCTTCTCGACACCAAGATCGAACCGAGATAACGACACCGTGATTAGCTCGACGCGAAATTCCGTTACGTTTTCACGATATTCGTGTTTCTTCTTGTTCGTAAAAGCGACGGTGATTCAGCGTGTAGACGCTTTTCCCCGTAACACTGTTCGTTAAACCTTTCCTGGATTGTAGCGAGACATGCTTGGCATTGCCATTGAACCAACTGATTTGACTAATTTATAATGCACCATGTTCGTTGATAACGACCAGACTGCGGATTTCATGCATATTTATGACATAAATGTGTAGGTGTAATTTATCCCAGAAGGCCTCTAGAACTTTGCTGTCTTTTTCTACGTTCAACAGTGGATCAAAGAGTATCTTTTAACCGATAATTGTCCCTGGCCGGAACCACGCTTTGGACAATTATCGAGCAGACACTATACCTAACTAGAAGAATACTAGAACGAATTGATATTCTTTTCAACACTCTTTTTGCCTAAGAAATTGTTCAACAACGACAGAAATTTTTACCGTGAATATGTTGCAGATCATCATCTGAATGGGTAATATTAAGTTTGTTTCAAATGAAACAAAGCCGTCAAGAGCTAGCAATAAAAACAATTTGCGATAATTTTAAAGAAGTTTCGTTACTTTTTTGGTTTTTCTACTCGCTGCTAGAGAGGCCACAAGTCGCACGTGCGATTAAAGGTTAATTAGATAGTTAAGGTGAGCTCTTCTCGTGCTGGTTCCGTCAAAGGAATTCGACGGGAGCGTCCTTCGAGTACGTGGTTGTGCGAGGGGGTTGGGACCGTCGAAAGAAGAGTATGAGGTCAACCTATCCGATTAACCGGCGCGTTTTCCGAGTCTTTTGAAAAAAAAACACACAGTGTCGCATCGGGATTGGAAAGCGGATGTGAAAATAGGTTGCGCCGGTCAGAGATGGTTCTAGATCCGTCAGGAAAGAATAGGTGTTTGGGACAGCGAGATAATTACACCCCTTTGATACAACGATTTCTAGATTTTCCATAAAATTGCCGACGGTGTGTTCTCCACGGTCTACAACGAGCTTTCCCACGTCTTTCGTTTGGATCCGACTTTCGCACGGTGTAATTTCGCCGCGAAATGATACGCGGTCAGTGGCTCGCGTTCTCGCGCGGCAGTTTTCGCGACAATTAAACGCCAATAAGACTCTCGACGCGACGGTAGAACGAGGTGTCGATGAGTCTACCGGGAACGTGGCTAATCTCCGGGAAAAAGGAACGAGAGCTCTCTCGGTTTTGTTGTACGCTCGAGGACGCGTCGCCGCGCCGAGCCGAGCCGAGTGGAGTCGCCCCGCGCGCCGCGCGGTGAAATCTCTTTGATTTTCACACGTTGCGTCCAAAACAGTATTCAAGCGACGTTCACACGTCGCAGTCGCAAACCAAATTGATTTCCCCACCGCCCTCCGACACCGGCATTTCCAATCTTTTCTCCGGCGACCCGCTTCGTTCGGCTTTAATTTGTACTTTCTGTCGGAGGCGGCGACGAGCGCCGGAAAGAAAACCCGCGAGAGGTTGCCGACCCTCTTTTGGGCGTGTTCGAGATCGCACATTACCTGCGAACACTTGGCCGTTCTTGCAAAAACTATCCCCTCCTCGTGCCCTCTTTCTCTCCGTCTAGAAAAACGATTTCAACTCCGAAATCTCAGCTTTCATTGAATACCTATTAACAGACTGCGGATTTTTATGCGAAATAAAAATTTTCTAAATTTTTCCGAGCTAGAATATATTTCCCTTAATATTTTTGAATTCTTCCAACGTTTCTGCTGTTTCGAATTACAGCTACTTATTATTAGTATGGAATAGAATTTTTGAGGACTATGTTCCACGAAGCTTTGACCTATTTCTTTTAAGTGTTAATCCAAAAATGAAATTATTAGACCATGTCATTCGATTCGCACGCGTCCACCATTGAAATGATTGTTACTGGAAGAGTTACTAAAATAGATTGCAGCCTGTGAATCGTAGATGTGTTCAGCGGTACAAATGAATTTCTGGAACAACTTGATAGATGACATGAGACAGAGTTGGTTCACGGTAAAGCGGACATAATTTTTAGCGAAATGAAAAATCCTTTGGGTAATTGGCCCTCTCAGGCTTCCGTCTCTTCCCGAAATTGAAACAGTTCCTTCGTGGTCGGCGAGTTTCGTCAGATGATGAACCGAGAGCCGCAGTAAACAGCTATTTTGAGGAACTTCAAGGAACGGAATTCCCGGAGGATGTGAGAGCACTGCCGCGCATCGCTGGTCGAATTCGTTAAAGTTCGAGGAGACTATATTGACAAATAAAAACCATTTAAAGCCCGAATATCTGAAATAAAAATACATCTAGGTGGACGAGTATGCAGAGAATTCACTGTACCGACAGTTTTTCGCGAACATCTCGAAAATGAAGCGAGACCACCGTAGATAGAAATAAATTGTTCGAAATGTTCATTTACATTTTTTTTTTTTTTTTTTTTATTGAAGCTCTTCAGACCCTTAAATGGGTCCATTTCGCTGTACAGTATGGTGATACAATTATTAAAGTCGGTGTTTCGATGTTACAGTGTGTAGTTATAACTATAAAAAAAAAAATATTTTTAACACTAGATTGCCTAAGCAAGTCATCTTGACTGCTTTTGAATTTCAATTAAAAAAATAATTATTTAAATAATGACACAGCTTCTTATAATTTTGTGACTTTTTCTACAACATATAAATGGGTTAAATAATCATTGTTGTTGCCCCCCCCCTCTTTCACTTCCGGTATATAGGTAACGGCTTCCGGTATCGGCTTCCGGCTTTCAGGCAATATAGGTATATACTAAGCTCCCGTCTTTCTAGTGTTAAACAGATAATTTACAATCTTTGTAGTATAACAGAATACAATTGCAAGCCTTAATATCAGGTTTTACTATAAATATATCTATACTTAGGGGTAGTTGGTAGCCCATTTTGCTTAAAAGCTTGAGTCTTTGGACGTCATATTTGTTACACTGCCATGTGACGTGGTTCTAACGTATCCAGAAATTATCCGAGGGTAGATAGGCAGTTCCGTAGATGCGCCCCGTCCTACAATTCGACGAAGCGGCCGCGAGAGAATAGCCCGCAGTTCGCGCGCAATTCCGGCGCTCCAGGTGGGGGTCAGAAAAGAGGAAGGAAAAAAGGAAACGAGAGCCACCCTCGGCAGGCGCAAAAAGGTGTTCCCTCCCCGTGAAAGAGTAACCAACCACTCCGGTCGGTCCGACTGGCCGTAAAACCGGAAAAAACCGCAAGTAGCGTCGGCAACGGCGGGTACGTGTCCTCGCGAGCACGTCCACGGGGCTATGTTCCCCGACACGACTATCGAAAGAAGGGAGCGCGCCGAGCAGAACGTCTTTCAGAAAAAGAGTAACGATCCTTGCCGCCCTCCCCAAGCCACCCCCCCACCCCACCCCACCCCACCCCTCCACCGACGATGGCTCGTAAAACGAAAGGAAGTGTTCCTGCCGCGCGCCCGGTGCCGAGCGGACAGCCCCGAGGGGACAGGAGAGGGCTATCGATCCACCGGAGAAACCTTTTTTCAATTCGACGTGACTCCACCTTCGAGAATCGACTCGTGTCGCTTGTACACCGGGCTCGTTAGAACCGCCGACGACGTAATCAACGCCCGTGGATTGCAAGAAACCAAAGGTGACGCTTCGGTTGTATGGTTCCACTCTGCACCTGGTGACGAAAGACGGTACCGGTGTACGGGTAGAATTTACACCAGTCAGTCCCATTATGCTACTACTATTCACTTGTCCGTTACTGTACTGGGATCGCAAGAGTTACCGGGAATCTACAAACTCAAAGAGACCAGGGATCTAGCATGCTAGCTCTACCAAAATGCATCCTGGGGAAGTGGTCCATTCAGTAGTGTTTGGTTAAATTTGCACGAGTCGGTCCCACTTTTCTTCCACGTTTCACTTGTCCGTCGAGGTACTGTACAGAGATCGCAAGTTACCGGAGATCCACACAACCCAAAGAGACAAGGGATCTAGGATCTGCTAGCTCTACCCGTGCGTCCTGGACTTTAAAAAACAATAGTTGTAAGAGGTTGCGCTGCTGGCGGTGTGCCTATGCGTTTGCCGATCAAGGCACATCGCCGCAACGACTGTTCGAGCCGTTGCGCTCTTTTCGGCGTTTTACCGATGCCGCGGCATTCTTTGCGGCACGGTTCCCGGGCAACGAACAACATTGTCGCGATGACCGGCACCGTTTGGATGTTTCGGGTATAAAAGCGGGTCTCGAGGACCACGGAATTCAGTTGTCGCACGACCACGACAAAATCGACGTCGCGTAACGTAGCTTACATAGTGCTCGGTTAAATTTACACGAATCAGGCCCACCGATAGTTTCTCGCGAACACAGTAAATTCTCGATACATGTCAACCACACGGGTCTTGCCAGCGTCGTGTTGTGTTTACACAGCCTCGAGCTTCGTAGTGGAGATAATTCCGTGACATTTATCGTCCAAGTCTCGGCTACGTATAGAAAGAAATCACTGTATCTCGAAAACTAAGCGAGATCGCCGCTGACGTGCGAAAGAAAAAGTTGTTGAAAATATCGATTACTACAACGTATTCGAAAATCATCGCAATCGGAGGACAGGTACGTTCCGCGAGAAAAGGAGAGAAGGAGAGATTCTTGAACTCGCTTTTTGCGCAACTATTCCGAAGTATGCACAATGGATCCGAAATTCTTATTTATCCCGCGGAAGCGGCGTTGCTCGGCAGCCGCGTGATCCCGCGGGCCGAAATTATAGAAACCGATTCCCCGGAACTGAGAAAGTACCCGGCCGAGAGAGTCGACGCCGAAGGAAACTTTCCACCGGGGAACTTATTCCTCGGTGAAATTTCAAGACTGCCTGGTAGTAGAAGATTCTTTGCCCCGGTGTGCTTCGACGAACGCAACAATGCTGCGGAATAACTTACGACGGTTCCTCCTTTTTTTTTTCCCCCACTTTTTCTCCTCGTCTTTTCTCTCTTCCCCCCGCTCCTCGTCCGCCATCAGCCCCGATCCTCCCTTCCAACGTAACTCTCTCCTCTCCTCTCGCGTGTTCCCTTCTTTCGCGATTTCTGCTTATTTCCCGGCGCAAGTGCCTCTTCTCTCGGGTCGAAGAGGATTCTTCTCGCTGTTCTCGCAGGCGCGCGCGCGCGCACGAGGGTGGCGAGCGAACGCGCGTGTAAAACAAGCTGCGAGAAGGCCAGGCCGCGTGGCGCGACTCCGCGTCGTAAAGCAGAGAACGATTATACCCTCTCGCGAAAGCCCAGCTTTATATTCCAAAAGTGGCCGACCGCTTTTGACGCATCGCCGCTGGAATCGCCGAGTTCCGGGCGAATTGTTTCTTCGAAGTCGCGAGGAAAAATCGTCGGCGACACGTATCTCGCGATCCCGCGGCGAACCATCGTCATCGACACTCTCTTTTCACCCTGGAGAACCGGCCGGCGTCGATCCTTTTCGCTTCCGGAAGAGGGTGGCTACGTCACTGTCCCTCTTTCGAATGCACTTCAGCTCCGCTCGCAAGCTTTTGTACTCGAAGCTGTTTTGGCTTCGAAATTGAGAAGGGAAATTGAATTCTATTGAATTCCGAAATTTCGTTCCAACCTGGAACGACAGAAAGTAAGGACTCGTTTATTTACACTGTACTCTCTTCTGTTTTCGGTGATCTATTAACGAGCAACAATCGCATTGTTAAGAACAAAAAAGCATTTCCAAACATTTGAAACTGAGTCAGTTTACAATCCGCGTGATAAACTCAATTTTTATCACAAATATTACTTCGAATTTCTTGGAATTTGTTGGGGAACGTGTTAACAATTTTTATCGCTGACGCTGATAAAGCCCGATGAATTTCGGGCCTTTCGCGATGATCGTTTGAGCGATCGACAGCATCGAGTCTTGCCATTTATTTATCCGCGAAAGTTATAGATCACGTCGCTGTGTTGGAGAGCGCGATTCCAGCAGCCGGTCGAATAAACAAATAAAATACAGCAGGCGAGATCGCGACAATGGACAAGCGTTGATCGTCCGCCGCTCTTTCCCCCCGTTGCTTCCCCCGCAGCGGAATTCATTTGCGCGCGCGATGCGAGAGCACCTGTCGATTTCGCGTTTGTTTTCGAAAAATCCCGGGATCGCGGAGATTCAATTTAGCGGGCCGGGATGTATAATCGCGGACGGCCGGCCGTTTCAATTTCGACTCGCGATAAAAGTCGCGATACACGCGTTTACAGCGACGCGCGGCGATCATCGCGGAAACACGCCCGCTCGCGGCTCGCGCGTTCGTTCCGCGCGCCGTGCACAGAGCTTCGATCGGAGTTTAATTAAGGCGGAACCCGCTCGATGGACGTTTACCATCGGCTACCAGTCGCGAGACCGGCTCGCTGAAATATTCAGGAGACGCGGTTTTTCGGCGTTCAGCAACGGGGGTTGCAAGGGGGTGGCTTCTCTTCCGGGAAATCAATTCGGTTCCGTCGCGCGGATCGGCCGGCACAAGACTCACGTGGAAACCAGCCTTTCGGGCTGACGACCACCCCCGCAAAGGTAGGCACTCCTGCACGATATTGTGTCGATACAGGGTGGCTCGAAAAGGGAGAGTATCGCTTCTTCGTTTAACCCTGCGCGAACCGCGTGAACAAAAGTCGCACTCTGTTATCCATCTACAAATACAGTGATTCTTCCACATATGGACCGTTTATTTTGAAAGTGGTGTCCTTTAAAAAAAAAAAATGAGATATGACGTAATTTATGCTTAATTTAGTGTAAACTTTTTGTTTATAACTAGTTAGTATTTAATATCTTAAGAAATGCCAATGCTTTGTTCAATTTTCTTTTTGCTTTTTTTTAATTGTCAGATCTGCTAACATTTATTTTTCTCGAAACAAAAGAAAATGGACTTGCACCACTTTCAGAATAAACGGTCCATATGTCGCCAAGACCTGGATGATAACTTGAACGCTGAGGAGAGTAAACATAACATGACTCCTGGGCGATGTTGTTGACATACATATATCGAGAATTCACTGTACATCGTTTTAATAAAAACGCGTTTGAAAATCGAGTTTCCTAGAAAATGGAATTATGTCCTCAAAACTGACCAATTTATTATCGAGTCGCAAATTTCGAAGAAGCGAGAACGAAGTTCCTCAGAAAATGAGAACTATGGAGACGCAAACGATTTTCCAGATTGGCATGCGTATTTTTATCCTCATCAGTCTATGACATGTCCGACAGCGCTCCCCTTTGTCTTTAGCCGTCAGACGTCACCGATTCGCCGTCCAATAGGAAACACAATCCACTGCCCGACAGTATCGCGCCGTCGAATCGAGCGGTGCTCTAACGAGGGAAAAATCGAGAGCCGTCTTACCAATCAGCCGAATCTCGCAGGAAGAATCAACGAGGAGAACAACATTGTGTCCTAGTTACCGGGAAGAATCGTCGTTAAGCGACATCGACAGTCGAGCGGGCGGCGGCGATTTTCTCGTTTCCGTGGTCGGTGGCGGGTCCGCGGCGAGCCGACTCGCTAAAAGTAAAACTTTTCCCATTTAACTGGTACCCGCCGCCTCTCGCCGGCTCGCGAGAGCTACGTAATGCCGCAAGATTTATAGAAAAGCGCGGCGAGTCTGATTTTCCAAGATAATAACTTCCAGCGCCGCGCCGGGGACGCTTCTTCCTCCGCGAACAATCAGACTTCGCACTTTGTTTCGAACTGCCTACTGCGAATCGTTTCCCGAAGATCGTTCACGTGTACATTAGACGTTTTTTCGAGGGTTGCTGACGCGAACCACAACAGTGAATTCTCGATGTATTAGGGGTACCCATAAGTAATCATTCGCAAAGAATTTGTTTTCGAGGGGGATTGAAAATTGGCAGGAAAGATGGCAAACTGTCCTTGATAATGAAGGAGATTATATAATAAATGAAGAAATAAAAGCATGAATCTATTACAAAGTTTGTTTTAGATTTCAAAATAATTGATTACTCATGGGTCCCCCTAATATGTCAACAACGCGGGTCTTGTCAGCGTCGTGTATCGTCCAGGCCTTGGCGACATATATAGAGAAATCACTGTACTGTATAGGCTAACGAGAGGTTGGTGCTGTTATGGTTCCGGGGCGAGTGGGTTGTCACAGTCCTCTTATAAGAAGCAGTTATTGATTCTCCCGTTTGGTCGCGTCCATTCAGAAGTCGTTTCGATTCGGTTGACACTGTGGTTACACGGACGACTTTGGTCGCCCGACCAGAAGTTGCCTAATGCAAACGGGGTTGAAGAGGTCACGTTCATTCCCCACATAGATTACCGAAAGCGTCGGGCTATCCGTCTTTTCCTCAAATTCAGAATCGAAGAAGAAGAGTCGACGAAGAGGACGAGGGTGAGGGCAGGTCGAAAGAATAAAGTAGCATTTTTAATTGGACACGATAATTACTGTCGCAAAGAAACGCCGAATGGCGTCGCGGAACAGCGTCGAACGAACAGCTTTGTCTCCGGGGAGAGGGACTCGGGGAGCTGTCGTGAAATAACTTTCATTACAGAATCAAGTATGGAGAAACTTGGTAATCCCGGGTAAACAGAGGGTTAAGGGTCTCGCGTTCTCTGCGACGCGGCGAGAAAGAGAGGGATGAGAGGGGTGTGGGAGAAGGAGGAGGAGAGAGAGAGAGAGAGAGATTGTCTACGACGGAGAGGAGGGTGAAAACGGAACAGGTATAGGCCGGTATTTGTGCGTGTCGTGGAGAGGGTAGGGGGTGAAATGGCCGCGGGGGAGGGCAGAGGGGGTGGAGGACGACTGTCGCGAGAACAGCGGGGGTTGCATAGGCTTCGATGGCTAAGGGACGTATACAAAAGTATGATAAAGGGGCTGCGGCTGGTGGGGTGGATCGCGGAAAGGGGGTGTTCTCGGTGACTCGTCGGAGGAAACGGTGGGGGTAACGGCGGCGATAGGGGGTGGCTCTCTCTGTGCCGGGGCGGCGGTGCCAGGGTTGGTGGGAGCGGAGAAAAGGGATTGTTTGAGAGCATCGACGACCAGACGGGGCCACTTGCCTCCGTTCGACACCCTCTTACGCGCCTACCCACCCCCGCTCTTTCTCTCTCTCTCTCTCTCACCCGCTCTTTCTCTCTCTCCGCCGCCCAACTGACGTCACGGGCCAGCACACTTTTAAACGAATAATGCAAATTGATTTTGCGATTGCCGTCACAGTTTGCGCGGCGACGATGGCCGACGATGCCGCCCTGTGCCGGCCGTCGAACGCCGTTCCAGATACCTCGAACCTACCCTCTCGCGAATTAACCTTAGGCTACCTTCAGGGACAGCCACGAGACTCTGCGCCGTCAGAAATCGATTTTCGAAAGATAGTACTCGAAGCTTGCAGTGTATACCTTGCTCTGAAAAATCACAATGGCGTTTTCATCCGGTGGGCTTGCGTTTTCGACGACAAACGGGCTCACAATTTTTAACCAGCACTCTATCATGCTTTGCAATGCAGATGCATCGACAATTACCGCGAAGTATATCCGCGTCGTTCACAGAGACGGTATTTCACTATCCCTTAGAAGATCATCCCCCTAGAAAATGGTTTGCTCGTTTCTCTGAGGGGAATTCTGATCTTGAAGATCAACCCCAGTGTCTGGTCGTGAATCCAAGCTAGACCAAGGTAGATTTCGAAATTTCTTGAGTAAAACACGAAGAGACCTCGTACGAAATGGACTGAATATTTTGAAATTATTTTCGCCGCCGGGAATGATAGATCGTTTAACATTTTGGGAAGAGACAGTACTGTCGATTCGATTTTTTCGAATCAGAAATCTTACAACGTTTCGAACACCAATCACGATGAGGTGAATCGATCCTGTTGAACGAGTAGATCGAATCGCGTATCAAATTAGCAGACGTACGGCCGACGTTCCAGCGGATAAAGTCCAATAACATCGTGTTTTCGTGTTTAAAACGCCGTGGCGTTTCCCGGTAACGAATTTACAGAGACGTCGATAACTTTTCACAAGCGTAACGAGACTTTTTTGTTCCTCTCCAGCCACCCCTTCCATTCCGTGCTTGTATATATATATATTTTTTTTATTATTCATCAGTCGACAACCTCATTGTTGAACTGGTTCCGTATACGTTGTTGCGACCGCGATCCCGGTATTTACTGCTCGCAACAATGGCAATCGACTTCGCGTTCGTGCGCGTCCGCTTCGCTACGTGGGTGTAGTCTCTCTCTCGTTCTCTCTTTTTCTCGTTCTCTCTTCCTCTCTCTGCTTGTCTCTTTCTCTCTTTCTCTCGAATATCAGAACGTTTTGTCAGCGTACACACGGAATCGAGCGACGGTATCCTGATGTTTATGTGGTATTTTAAGGCACGCACTCGAACAGCCCCGGCGACTCGCATTTTCCCAATGGTTTCCCTCTTGGATTTCCCCCCGATCGATCGATCCCGAATTAATCAGAGCCTGTTGCCTCGGAAAATACGTCGCAGGGCTAACCTTTCCGCTCCCAGTGGAACGCATATTTCCCAGACATTTTATAGCTTGAACATGAATGCATCTTGCCGAGCCGCTAATTTATTGCTACATTCGGAATGCAATATTTTCGAAACGAGAGACGCCTTTCGTGGTCTCCTCGGTCGAAAACTCCATCCGTCGAAATGCGAAATTCAAATTCTGCGACACCGTCTTCGAAGGCAATCTGTGGGACTGCTTCAGTTTGTTTTTTAGACTGGAATATTTTTAGTTACACTCGGATCATCATTTCTTAATTTAACCCTTTGCGCTCGAAGCCATTTTAACTCCAAAACGAAACATTTCTACCGACTTAGAATATTTCATTTCCATACATACGAGAATTGTGCAATTTACTCGGACAGTACTGAAATTTTTAGTAATTTATAATGATAAAGCAATTTTTAGTGGCGCCTTACATACGAGTGCTAAGGATTAATGAAATACTGTTTCTGAAACAGAAGACACGCTTAAGAATTCGACAAATTGGCTAAACATTTCTGAGGTCTTCACGTTTCTGAGGCAGAGGGAAGGCCTCAGGATCGACGGAACTAATAAAATGTGATAAATTGAGGGTGAAGGGGTTAAGCGTACGAAGTGCCGGCACATTAGCGAGGGCGTTTCGCGACGTTGCTCGCCGGCATCTCGCGAATTTTCCGTTTCGCAGGAATTTCCGATGCGAGAGGCGTTCCCGTTCGAGGCGTGACCTTCGATCGGTCCTAATGCATTCGTCGGGTCGGATCCTCCGCGGATTACGTTTCGACGGGGTATACGACGGCAGTCGACGAGAACGAGATACGGAAAGCTGCTCTGTCTCCCTCTTCTCTGTCTGTCTCTGTCTCTCTTTCTCTTTCTTTCTCTCCCTCTGCCTGCGCGAGAGATGCCATTATCTCATTCGCGCGTCCCGCCGAAATTAAAATTTATACGGGCGCGCGACGGCTGTGCAAATAGAGCGATGCATCATTTCGCTGGCGTCGACGCCCGCTGCCGTCGTCGACGAAGCAACGGACACCGACGCGATGGAAGTCGGGAAATAAGAGAAGCGAACACCACCCGGCCGATGATTCGACGGGAAAATTTCTCCGTGCTCCACAGCCGTTCGATACTCCCGCGCGGAAATCAATTTACCGGAAGTTTGATGAGCCCTGCCTACAGACTTGCCGCGCTACGAAACGTTTCGGCCCTTACCTTACCGATTTTACGGCCGACAGGAACAGCGATGCCTGAATTGCCAATCGTTTTTCGAAAATTCATCCCGCCGAGCGAAAAAATTGCTCCTCCTTCGGAAAAGCTTTGCTTTACAGCGACCTCTCGAAAAGTAAAAAAAAAAACATAATTTGCCGAAAACACCTACCATTAGAAAAATCGAAAACACGAATGTATTCGTTAAAACGAAGGTTAGTGGGTTCTCGGAAGGTTTGGAAATGACGATTCTTTAGGGAATCCCGACTCTTTCGGGAATCCCAATTTTTTCGGGAATACCGTCACTTTCGAGAATCTCGAAACTTTCCGGGGTACCCGTCACGAACCCGAAAAAATGTCGTGTTCCCGACCCGACCCGATATCTCTCGCGCACCCCTAGCGAACAGAAATCGCACTCGCGATCGGTTTAGCACCCTTCGAAGCGCACTCGTAATTCCAATAGTGATGGAATAAAAATTTGGACATTCGACGGTGGTAGATTCAATGTCGGAGAGAGCGGAAAGCAATCGGTGAATATGTTGAGAAATCGGTTTCGCGCAGCGCCCTTTGCGAGCGCCAAAAAAGTTGAGGACCTGGGGGGGAAAAACAAAAGGATTGGTGGCCGTGCAAAACGCGATGGCGGATGACGTCGGGGAAAGTCTAACTCGGTGCGAGACCGACTGGAAATTGAAAGGAAAACCGAGGCGTGCGGTGGCGGGCACAGCAGCGAAGGGTTTGACGCGGCGGCGAGGGCCATCGAGTGCCGTCAGGAGATCACTGTAAACGAAACTAAACGGTACACTCGTTTCGAGCACGACTCCCGACGTTCGTACGTCAATTATTTAAATGCCGTGTCGTCGAGGTGGTACCTGGAAACGTTTTCAGCTATAGCGCATCACTCTCTCTCTCTCTCTCTTTCTCTCTCGCACTCGTTCGCTTTCTCTCCTCGTCGACGATTGACACCGCGCGCCGCGCCGATTAATGATACATGAACCGCGCCTCTGTTAACACGACGTGAAAAGCGTTCATTTACCGGCGCGCGGAACAATTAATTGATCGGTGGAAGACAGCCGGCCGATCGACGCGCAGAAATAGCGTGCTGCGAGCGGATTCGATGGAACGGTCGGGTGTTCGATCGTCGAACCGGACTGGCCGGCCGGGTTAATCGAGAGCGTTGTAAAACGACACTTTGTTGCGGGATTAAGTGACGCGTGCACCACTGCTGCGAATTTACAGCGACCCGGTCAATTATTGTTGGCGACGACTCTATCGGGAAACCGCCGAAAACGATGTTTCGAGTCCGTCGACGGTCTCCCAGCGGCTTCCAACGGATTTTTCCAAAAACAACATCCAAAGAGGCACCAGCACCGCCAGAAGCAAAGCATTTTCCGAACACTTTATCTATCCTATTAACCTCTTGTACTGTAATATCGAGTCAAACGCGTGGCTTCGAGCAGAATTTTCTAGATACGTATATTATCAATTCCCTTGAAATTGAAATGAAATTTTTTATTTTATTTAGCCATTACAGAACGCGTGGTTATGCAATAAATTTTTCCTAGTAGGCTATAGGCATCAAAGAAGTTCTAACCATTGTAGTCATAAAATAAATTGTAGTGCAAGGGATTTTAATAAGATTTTCGGTAGTTGTATTATGCCGAATGGAAGCTTAGCAATTTTCTTAGACGACGTTACTGGAAGTGATTTGTTGGCTCGCTATTGAAGTTGCTGTTGAAGGATCCATTAAAAGGTCTTCAGCCATGGGGTAGCCACGGACTTTAAAAAATTATGAAACAATCGCCGGTCGGTAATGCGTTACGTCTCGACAGATCATGTTGATCACGATGCTTCGGTGAACGAGATTCGTGTAGGAAAAAGCGAAGTTTGTGAAATGTTACCGTTAAACATTTCGTGTGCCCACAGTAACGCGATAGAATGTGTCCTTTTAACACGCTTCGTTCGAACTTAACATGTCCCGCTAACATGCTTAAAACTTCGGGGGATCTAAATTGAGAAGTAGTGGGGAGGAAGGACAAGGGCCAATGGGAATTCTCGAATAGGTATTGCTAAGAGGGTCGAGCTATGACTCAGGATTAGCGAGCGCATAATAGGTTCAAGGGCCGAATGAGTAATTCTGTGTAGAAGATAGGAACGAAGGTTCGGGGAAAGCTTATCCGAAACCGACCGGCAAGCCAAAACATTTCCAAATCCAGAGCGGTAGTCGCCGCTGTAACGAAAGCGTTGCGAAGCGATCGTTTAAAATTTCATAGTGGGTTCAAGGCTGTCTTCCGATGGAAGCCGCGGAGGTTCGCGTTGCGAGCTTGGTCGCGAAAAGAAAAGAAGAAAGAAAAAAAAAAAAAGAAAAAATGCAAGGAAACAGGCTCTTGTTCAGCGGGAAAGATATCCGGCCCGTAATCAGTCGACCGCAGTGTCTCTCGTTTCTGGTTTCTCGTTCGAACATCCATTTCGCAACGCAGAGCTCGGGCACGGTTCCCTTTGGAATTTCAAGTACGAAATAATTTAATCCTTCGCCTTTCCTTTATTCCTGGCGCGGCGGAGTAGAAAGGTTAAATAGATTAATTGCTTAGGTCGGATCGATCGAGTATGACAGGGTGGTTCTCTCTCCTCCGCTCTCTCTTTCTCTCTCTCTCTCTCTCACTCTCTTTCTCTCCCTCTTCGGTGCCCCTTCTCCAAGCCGGAGCTCGCGCTTTATTCTTTTTTTCCTGCGCCTGGAAATTGCTATCGCTTTGAGAATTAAACCTGGACTCGGTTCACTCGCTGCGAACGAACAAAAGGGAGTGGGGCGGCGGAGGAAACGGCGGGAAGGAGCGAGACGCAGGGGGCAGAGTGTGAGAGAGAGAGAGAGAAAGAGAGGAGAAAGGAAGAGGGGGTCGAGAAGGGGGCGGAAGGCGGCGGTGTGGGAGGCCGAAGGGGGTGGGATGGTGGGGGGATAGCCATAACGATGATGCTCGTTATTCGAAAAAAGAAAGAAGAAAATATATCGCTGCCGAGGACTGTGATGAACGAGAAAGCAGAAGGCCGCGCCTGATATCGTTTTTTCGCTTTAATAAATCCCTCCTTCCGCCCCTCCATCCCCGGTCCGCACACTTTTTACTTCCTACGATTTTATTCCCGATGGCACTCGAACGTCCGTCGGTGCCCCCCCTCCCTCCTCCCTCTTGGTTTCCCCTCTGTTCGCTCGGCCAACAAGCCGTCCGCGTCCAGAGTCGCGTTACAAAGCCCCTCGTAAGAAAAGAGCTGCCTTCTAATCAAAATTCCTTTCCGTAACGCGATAAGATACGCCGTGCGTAGTCGTCGTTGTCCCGTAAACTCTATGCAAGAGAAACCGTCGCCAGACCGGAAGCGCACAGTCTCTCTTTCTCTCTGTCTCTCTTTTGGCCCGGTCCACGAAAATAATCGCGGGCCAAGATAATTCGCTAACAGCGATAAAACGGGAACACGCACGATACGCCGTGAATTTCGCGCGCGAAAAATACAACCCCCCGCTCGCGGAAACCGAGCGCCGATAACAAACCAGCCAGCCGACCGACCCTTAAATCGATCGCGACCCCGATGCTTCCCGCCGCGCGTCCACGTAGTTTCACTTTCCCTTTCTCCCTTTCCCTGTAGGGCTTCCAGTTGACGCACCAGAGGAGAGGGGTGGCCCACAACGCTCCGCCGCGACGAAATATAATCCCCGGAGAAGCTTCTTGCAGCCACTTCCGCCCGGAAGTCGAACGCACGCTGGGAACAAGATACGAGAGTCGCGTTTTCTGCTTTTTTTCCACACTTTCTCTCTCTTTCTTTCTCTTTCCTCTTTCCTCTTTCGAAACCAGGCGGGTTGCGTTTTGTTTCGTACGAAAGTCTCGGTGCTTCAAATTTTTAATTCGGTTAACCATCACACCGCGTCCCACTTACGTGATCAGTAAACTGCAGATCTTTATGCGGAATAAAAATTTCCTAGGTCGATTGTCAGACGCAGAAATTCAATGAAAATGTATTTTTCCCTGTAACATTTTTAATAAGTCAATTGCTGCTCAACGTTAAGCTTGTACCTAATAGAAATCTTTATTGAGAATGCCTTTGTATCGCGTACGACGACTAGTCGAACAGCCCACTCACGATTGCAAAATTCTACTATCACTAGAAGATTCTCTACTCCACACCAAAATACAAAGTGGAGTTTTCCTATGACTCCTTGCTATCCGTTAGAAATATTAGGCGTGTCTGATCACCACTGTCCGTTTCTACTTTGCCAATTGTCGCGCGTCTCGCGTTCCCCGGCAATTACACGAAACGCGGGTGGGATCCAATTTTTTAAAAAGCAAGAAGAGGCAGCAATTGCGAAGGAAAACGGTCGCCAGGTGTTCCAAGAAAGACAGCAAGAGAGACAGAGAGAGAGAAGGAGAGGGAGTGAGAGAGAAATAGAGAGGGATGCGGGTAGTACAGCAGTTACATCGTTTTACGAGAACACTCGCCGCGGCCGTTTGCTTTTTCGCGTGCACGATCGTGTGTCCGGCTTGGGTGCGTTTAATACCTGATTCCGTGGAGAGCGGAAAGAAATTGGCGCAGCTGCGCGGGCGCGATGGCAAACGCGCGCAGAGTGTAACGTTACAGGCCGGCGTGCAGTGTTACATGGTCCGCGAGCAGCAATCTACGGGAGATCGCGGCCGCGCGGGTTCCCTGTGTAACACGAAACTGCGAGAGAGATTTTCTTCTCTCTCTCTCTGTCTCCCCGCGAGAGGAGCGGCACTCGTCCCGCGATTAATCGGTCGCCGCCACCCATCAAATCCACCTTATCGATGATTAACGAGCCTGCCAATTAGCTGATCGTTCCGGTGTTTATGGGGCCGAGAATTAGTTGCCCCGTTTCGCCGTCTTATCGTCGCTCTCGCCCCGCGATTCGGCAATTACGCGCGGAAGCTCCATGGAATATCCCACCGTACCCCCGTACCGTTCCCTGCTGCTCTCTATCTCTCTCTCTCTCTCTCTCTCTCTCTCTCTCTCTCTCGGCCAGCTCCTCCTTCGCCTCCCGTTGCAGTCCTCTCTCGAAACGAAGAATCGATCCGGCGTGTTCGCGTCTCTCGGTTCGCTCCCCCTGAAAAAAGGAGAGGCAGAAGAATCGAAGAAAAAAAAAGAAAAAATGAAAGAGAAAGAGAGGAGTAGGTGGCGGAGGAGGAGTAGGAGGAAGAGCCGCCGGCTGGCGGCTGGGCCCGGGTGGGAGCGGGCGCGGGAGAGAGCCCCGGAGAGCGAGAGCGAAAGAGAGCAGAGAGCATAGAGAAAAAGAGGGAGCGCTAGAGGGAACGGGGCAGAGAGACAGACCGAGGAAGCGAGAAGGCGGCGAGCGAGGGGCGGCAGGGGGGCTGTGAGCGGGCGGCGGTGGTACGGTGCTCCTTCTCGAGGCGGTGCAAGATGGATTTCCGCGAAGTTCGAGCGGGCCTTAACTCGCGAAAAATGTCAAAGCGAGTAGAAGAATAGCCGCCTGGCTGGCCGAGACGGGGGGTGGGGGTAGCAGCCGCGGCGGGTGAAGCGGATAACTGAAAAGGGGGCGGCCGAAGGTGGCCACCAAGACGAAGCATCATCATCCTGGTCGGCCTCTGGTAGTCATCATCGTTGTCTGTAGATGCGCTTGTCCGTTTGCGTCGCGTGTATACGTGTACCCGCGTACTTAAGATCCGAAAGCACGGCGATGGGGGTGCCGTGCCGAGACCCCTGTGTCGTATGGGGGTGCGGAGAGTGGCAGAGAGAGAGGGAGGGAGGGCGAGAGCTAGACTCCGCGGGGAAGAAAACGAAGTAGGGGTGAAGACGCGCGCGGCGAGGAAGCGGGGCTGATTGTATGACGGAGGGGCACCGGCAACGGCACGGGAGGGGATGATTGTCAAAACAGGGCTGCAAGACGCTACGAAAAATGTTCGTATTTATGGCACTATTTCCGCCGCTCTTCGAGCCGCCACCACCTCTCCCTCCCCGTGCCTCCGCTATCTCTCTCTCTCTCTCTCTCTCTCTCTCTCTCTAGCCTGTCCACCCCCGCCCGCCCCCTCCTTGTCTCGCCTCGCGAAACCCACCGCCGTCTCTCCCCGCCGTTTCTTTTTTACTTCCTCCCTTCTGCCATCGTTTTCCAGAGTGCGCGCGGTCGTTCTTACTTTTCTTGCCTTTTCTCTTCTCCTCTCCTCACGCCGGAACACCCCCACCATCGTGTCTTCCCGCGCCTCGCTTCTCCCACCGCCCCCTCCCTCCGCCGTCCCCCTATTATATCGTGTATTTTACCCTTTCTTCGGTCGCGTTCCCCACCACCGGCGCGTCTCCCCACTCTATCGCCGAGCAACTCTCGTCGGCGGGAGTTCTGTTCTCACCCCTTCCTACTCGTCCTCCTCCAACCACCTCCTGTTCCTACTGCCGCGCGCGGCCCCTTCTATCTCCGCGGCGCCACTTTAATGTTACATTAATAAAAAGCAACAATCAATATCTTCCCCGTAAAAAATTTTAATCTATAACAGAGAGAATTCCGCGGCCCCTCCCGCATCTCCTACCACTCGGCCGGTATCGCGTTCTTCCTCGATCCCTCGCCTCTTTCTCCTCTGTCTACGTCTCTCTTTCACTCTCTCTCTCTCTCTCTCCTCGTTTCTCTGCCGCTTCGTTCTCTCTATCTCACTCGAGCGCTCTCTTTCTCTCTGTCGCGTTCTCTCCGTTCTGCCTCCCGCCCTCTTGAGGAAAGCGCCGCTGCGAATCGTGGCGAGCCCTCAGTATCGTATCTAGGCTCTAGGAGCACCCCGTGACACGGCCGCGCGTAGAGTCAACGACGCGCGAACCCGTTCGTGCTTTCTATCTCTCTATCTCTCTGTCTCTCTCTCTTTCTCTGTTCCGCGCTCTTTCCGCGTGTTGTCATTTCACTTTTCACACCGGGCCGCGGGTTACGCAGCCACGCGAGAGAGCCACCTCACCGGGCGGGCCGCCCTTCGCGCCCTGTCGCTGTGCACGTGCCCTTTTCTCGCGCCCTTTCGAGCGCGCGCTCCCTTCGGCCCGCCACGCCGCCGCCGCCGCCCGCCTCGCCCACCGTCTCTCTGTGAGTTTCTTTCTCCGCTTCCAGCGACTTGGTCTTCTCTTTGTTTCATCCTTCGCTCTTTCTATTCCTATTGTGCTCTCTCTCTCTCTCTCTCTCTCTCTGTCTGGCTGTCTGTCTCCCTTGTGCACACCAGTGGCACAACAAGCGTCACACACGCGCGACGAACAATTGTGCGTGGGCGACGATCGACACACGGAAGTCGAAAAAAATGTGAGAATCACGGGGCCGGATAGTGTTCGCTTTGGTTTTCGGGAAAACTCGTGTGCCCCCCCCCCTCTCTCTCTCTCTCTAGCTTTATCCCGACCGGTCACGCGCCACCACGAGCCGATAGACGAGCGCTCGATGAATAGCGTGCATTGTTCTTATCGTTTCGCGTGCATCCACGCTCGCCTCGTAGCTCCGCGCGAACGGTAACGGAATAGAAAATTCACTCGGATCTCCGTGGACCGTGAAACTTGTGTTTGGGGGGGGGCACGGGGGGAGGGGCAGGGGGCGTGTCGGGGCATCGTCGAGCCCCGCGGGCTCTCGCGGAGATCGGTAGCCACGGTGCCGTGCCGTGACGTGCCGTGTGTGCGGTGCGTTGGTCGCGCGAACGATCGCTGACCCCTGTTATCGTGGTGTACGTCGAATTGTTTTTCCGCGAACGCGTCCGACTCCAATGTTAATCTGAGGGGGTGTGCGCGCGGACGATGACGTTGTAGAGAGAGGGGGGAGGGGGAAGGAAGAAGCGCACCGAGGGCCAGAGAAACGAGGCGAGGGGCCAGACGACGACCGAGTTCAGCCGCGAGAGATCGGGGCAGCAACGTCTGAAATACCACGATCGCGCGCGCGTCTCGCTAGACCGATTCCACGTTCGGTGTGTATATATATATGTATATATATATGTACACGTATAGAGCCGAGAGAGCCTCGGAGGCCACGGGCTCCTCGACCTGCGTGTTTCTTCCCGGACAAAAGGGTACGAGCGTAGAGCGAGAGAAGACGCGCCGAGCGAAAAAGACAAGACCCACACCGGCTGGAAACCGGGGTAGGGGGTGGGGGGGTGGTAGAAAAGGAACGAGCGAGAGAGAGAGCAAGAGGGGACAGAGCGAGGGAGGAGGAGAAGGAGGGGGGAGAAAGACGGAAATCGTGAAAGAGCGAGAACGGAAAAGGGAAGGGGGAAACAGCGGTCTCGCGCATCTCTGCGCGCGACGAAGGCAGCCAGCCGAGCTTCTTCGGACCTGAAAGAGACTATAGTCGACTATTCGAACTTGTACACTATGTTTTATAGCGCATCTCGCCGCCGTTGACTCCGGGGCAAACCGTGGTGCAGTAGTGTCCTTGTCGTTGTCGTTGTCGTTGTCGTTGACGTTCTCGTTCTCTCTGTGTCTCGGTTTTCCACGCGCTTTCTCGCGCGGACAGATTACACCGTGAGAGTTCTTGAAATCGCTCGCTCGTCGCGTCGTTGTCGTTGTTCTTGTCTTTTCGATACGCGCGCGAGATAGAGACAACAGGGAGAGAGAGATAGAGTAAGAGAGCGAGAGAGACGGAGAAAGGGAGAAAGAGAGAGAGAGAGAGAGAAAGAGACAGAGAGGGAGACAGAGGAGAGGCATCATCGGAGACGCGACAGTTCGAACGCGAGCGCGATCGAGACCAGTCGAATGTCTCCGTTCGATCCGCGTGGCGGACTCGCGAGCTACGTCGCAACGAGCTACATCGGCTTTTTTACGCGCGTGCTTTCGTAGAAAGTTCCTCTTTTCTGGAGGTTGTGCCAAGTGTGTCGAAACACTCGACTGTTTCCTTTGTAGTGCGGATCAAACTTGTGCCGACGACGACGCCGCCGCAGCCGCAGCCGTAGCCGACAACGCCGACGCCGACGCCGCAGCAGTCGCAGCCGCAGCCGCGTGACACTGGCCACCACCGCCGCCGCCGTCGTGCTGACTAAAAGTGATTCACACGTCCGGGGACCGCCAGTCGCGCGTTGATTCATCGTCTTCGCGGGAACGGAAGCGGGGAAGCACACGAACAAAACGCACGTACGTAAATCGTATTCCTGTTTAATCCTATACGTGAGAGGACACACGACTGGTCGACAGCCTATATAAACACCCCTTGTGACATCCCGTTCGACCGAGCCTATCCCTGTAAACGCGACCCGACCCAGATCCATGCCCGTGGATCCATGGATCGCGGGGTACGGTGGTTACCGTGAAACTCTCCTCGTCGACCGGATGACATTGCAGCGGCGGATCCGTCGCCCCTGGCCGTGCCACGCGTAGGTCAGGTTGGAAACCTGTGCGAACGTTTCCGCGACGCATGTTCCTCTTTCGCAGTCCGATGCGATGGTGTGTCCTCCTCGTGTGCGCGCGCGTATCTGCCGCTAGCGCACGCCACGCGTGCAAAGAGGACCCCGCTACGGTCTAGACCGGGACGAACTGGTGAATAACACTTTTGTCGGTGTGTGTGTGTGTGTGTATGTGTGTGTGAGAGAGAGAGAGAGAGAGAGAGAGAGAGAGAGAGAACGATATTGATAGAGAGAGAGAGCGCGAGAGGATGGGACGGATGTAAACGCAAGAGCCAGACAGAGAAAGAAAGGGAAACGCAGCTTTGGTCGGGCAAGCGAGAGCGAGAGAGAGAAGGAGAGAGGAAAGGAGAGCACGCGGCATGGTCGTAGCGTGGCTGGCAGAGCGTCGGAGTTCGTACGGGTGACTGAATGGAATGAGTAGTCCGTGTGAGACGCGGGGAGGGGTGCGGGTCCGACCAATCGAGTCCGGAGGTTTGTCAGGGGCGCGAAAGGAGGGGGACAAACCGACGGTGGAGGGGGCCAGTTGGCGGACCTACACACGTGCGTTTGCAACCTACGCTACGCGTACGCTCGTTGCGTTCACGCAGGAACTCCGGTGCGGACCTATACGCTTCCCCGTGACGATGGGAACGATGATATCGTACGACGATGCTTAATCAATGAACATCCTCGATCGATCATCTTTCCACCATCCGTCGAGTCGTCGCACGATTCCTCAACTTTCGATCCTAATCCGGTTCTATTCTCTCTTCGATTCGTACCCGATCTATACGCTCGTTCAGATTGTATGTACATACATGTACAAGTATGTGTGTTGCATGGCAGCGTGCTCCGAGGGAGATTGGGTTCTGTTGGCGCAGTGACTCGTCGGCTCGAGAGTTCGTCGATCCCATCGCTGGCACCGCGTGGTGCGTGGCTCATGCACGCACACACACGTGCCATCCGCCTTGTTTATTCTGTCAGCTCGCGAGTACGTGCCGCTCGTGGAAAACCAGCTGTGCGAATCGATCGGACGAAGATTCGATTTTTCGCCACCGCCTCGCGATCCTCCGCGCTGATAAACGAACACGTGATCTCTGCGAGCCGGTAGGCACTGTTTCTCGCCAGCTCACACGCCTCGGCCACGGACACAGAAGCCTCGTTTAAATGCCGTACTTTTTTCCATTCTTATCCGGGGAGGCAGCTGGTCTGCGCCTCTCTCCCTCCACTTGCTCGAGCGAGTGCGAATCAAACGAGCGAATGGGAAGCAAATCGCTCCGTGATCGTACAAAACTTTCAAACTTTCCTGCTCGCTATAGCTTCGCCGGTTTTCCCCGTTCGGTGGTGACACTGTTTCGAAAAGTGAACAGAGATTCTTGGTGTAATCATGATTTCGGATGGTCCATCACATGTTTGAATTATTAACACTAAACTTACCGGTCAAATGACCGATCCTAGATTTTTTATTTGACAATTCTTGAATCTATACAGATGCTTTCACGAGCAATGATTCTTACGAGAATATACTTAGTAGAGCACGCATTGCTATAAAAAGAAAAATCTTGTCATTTTTATAAGGCAACATGTATCTGTTACATTTATAGCTCGGTACGTTTAGTGTTAAAAGTGTCGTTATTTGGTGTCGTCGTTCCCACCCGCGACGCCTTGGTGATCAATCCTCAACAAATTGATTTCGCGAACCTTTTTGTAGTAGTTTATCTCGCAAGAAGGGTTCTTCGAATCACTCGGGAGATGCATATCGGTGATCGTTCCTAATCACGTTTGAACGTAATGGTTCATGAATACTAATAGCCCGGATTGCGTACTGTTCTCCTTCTTGCGATCAGGTTTTATAGATCTGTAATGGGACACGAGGCGACGACAGTAAAAAAGTAGGCACGTGTCGAAACGCGAGTTGCGACAATCGGCGAACCTATTATCCGGATAGGAATATTGTGCACACAAGTTTCGAGACGAAGGAAACCTACTCATCCACTTTTTTCGCTGTCCGAGTTGTATTAACTAGATCGCGTGATTCGCAACAAAGTTCTGCGGTATAGGCAGTCGTGTAACTTCCAGAAGAAGGTTCGACGAGTTATTGGGTCGCTGCGAGAGAGAGAGAGAGAGAGAGAGAGAGAGGGGGGGGGGGGGGAGAAGCATCGGTCTTTAGACGGATAAATGAAACCGGCGAAACAACCCCTTATTATTCTTCTTAACGTTACGATCCCCCCGCCCTTTTAGTACTCTCGCTCATCCCTAATTAACCCATTAACGCTGCGCACCGAAGAAGCACATCCTCTGCATCTTCCGCGATCGTGTCGTTTTATGCTCGGCAATCATCTGTCAGCGGAAAGCACAAAGTTTGATGTCCTCGTTCCTGCAACTGCACCGGGTTCCATAGGAAGGAAAGAATCTTCGTGGTTTCTCAGTAATTTTGTAGAAATGGAAATTCGACTCTTCCGGGTGGTGGTTCTTCGGAAAACAATCCTGGAAGATTTCGCGCGTTCTCTGTCGTGTCCTCCGCGTAGATGAAATATCTGTACACTCGTCCGCTAAAAACTACTACACTGTAATTCAAAATAATTCCCACATTCCTCTGCATTAATGGATCGCTAAACGTTCAAGCGGCCGAGTAAATGCGCGTCGATTTTATACGAACAAAATGTAAAGGGTCATGCGAAACGAAAATACTCTAGGTTAAATGCAACGTTCTAATTCCGGAGTGACACGTAGAGCTTCGAGTGCAAATGGTTAAACATGACTCCGAGATATGAAGAAATTTGGTGTCCCAATTACGAGAAAGGATCAGGAAAAGCGAAACCTGAATATTGCAGAATAATTTCCTCCGGGCCAGAATAAATTGATGCAAAAAGAAAGTTGATGAAAGTTGACGATTACAGTAAAATAAGAAAGGTCAATTCTAAGAAACAGAAGCGAAACGTGTCTCCTCTTTTCCAACAAAATCTTTCCCACTGTTCTGGGACAGTTTCGCGTTCGACCATGTGTGTGTCATAAATGCATTAAATCCGCGATGCATAAGTTAATGCTTGCGGGAGCCGGTAGCGCAGTTTAATCGAATGTGCCGTAAGCGGAACACGTCGATGGGAACTGGAACGCAAAGACGCGGGCCGGACGAATTTTTAGAACGGCTGGAAAGGACGTGGAACTGAATTGGAGCGGTTCTATTCTGGGCAGCAGCATTTGACGGCGATCGTTGTTATCCTCATTAAGCACGGGCAGCCCGTGGCCGCGGGTAAAAGTGTAAAAGCCACGGGTCATTCGGGTGGGGAGGCAAAGAGCCGGAGCCAACTAGATGTGTCCTCGCTCGGACGCACCAGGGCACTCTGGGATCTCCGGAGGAATGCTCCGGCAGATCGTAGAACCCGAACCCATCGGCCACCGCGCCGTTGTGCACCGAAAACCTGTTGCATTTTAACACCGGTGTGCAGGCAGCCGATTCTTTGGAAATTCACCGGCCTCTGCTCTCCTTCCCCCCCTCTCTTTCTCTCTCTCTCTCTCTCCTCGTCCCGAGAAAATCTGTTTTACGCTCGTTGACGTCACGTGTCGCTCGGTCGTCCAATGTTTTTATCGACTACAATGATTAACTTACTAACGATGAATATGCAAACGAGATCCGGTGCGATGCGACGCGACGGACGCATACAACCAGAGAGAGAGAGAGAGAGAGAGAGAGAGAGATGCACCTAACGAGGTGTAATCCCGTGTAATCCAGCAGACGCAACGCAGACGCGGACTTCTATAATCGAAACCCTCGAGCGGTGTCATAATTCATCGCCGGGTGACCGGCTTTTTCATCAAGTTCTTGCGATCCTCTGTTTTTCCACTGGGCGAAAAAAACATTCTCTTAACTAGGTTCTTCTCGTAACTGTCGACCAGAAGGTTCCGCGAACATTGAAAAACCGTTCGAACCAGTCGATGCACCGCGCGCACAGCCTGCATCGAGTGCGCTCGTCTATACCCTCGGCTAATGCGCTACGATTTATCGCGAGAACTTAGGGCCGCGTCGCGCTAACTTGTAATTCCACCGCTGGGAGATTCGCGGAGTTTTATATTTGTCTTTTACTGTTGTACAGTCGGGAATAAAAGTATCGGCACAGGTCTCAATTATATAAATAGTGACGGAATCGAACACAGTCTTGATGTATAATTATGTTATTGAAAACTGGTTTAACACCGGACTTGCGGGACCCGTCAAAATGACACGGATTCTGATACTTTCAATTTACGAACATTCAGATTGTAGAGACGCATCCGTGAGGAATTATTTAACAAATGGCTACAAATTTTGATAGATAGATTTGTGTTATTTTTATAAAGTAATGTAAAACGGTCATTTTTAGCGCTCCGTAAATCTAGCGTTAACAGCTGTGCTGATACTTGTGCTAGTATTGTTCCCTTTTTTTAACGTAACAGAGAGATAAATGGAGTTGCAATAATCACGTGAACGACTATGGGTGAATTTTTAAGCACAACTCATGGAAATTAATAATATCCATGCTCGGCAGGTCGATGCATTATACAATAAAATTGTCACACCTTTTTCCGGTATTGCAAATTCAATGCGATTTATTTTCTGCTCTTAAATGAGCAGCATCGCGAACCTTTTTGTCGCAGAAGTAGTGTGATCAATGCATTAACTGCTGACGCATCTTCGAGCCTCAAGCTAAAAATCAGCATCCATAGGAGAATGTTTATTCCATGTTACATTTAGTCGAGACGTTTAAGCCACGAGGATGACTAAGAAGTGACGTAACAGCGATTCCAGTAAACGATTCAAAAATTCAAAAATTTCTTAAAATTCCTGGACATTTCCTGAATTAGGATATTGCCGTCTTTACTGTCTGCGTTCGAATAAATCTAACAAAAAAAAAAAAAAAACAAGGTTGCTTCTGACTTTTCCGACACGCGGTGCTGCACTCTTCGTTCACGTGTTTCGCATATAAACCACCTCGGCTTCTCCTCCGTCTAATACTTTCGCAATTTTTCATCTATTACTGCTCGAAACTTATCCACCCACCAAGACGATCTCGAGATCACGGTGCACTAAAACGGAAAAGTTGCTATTCGCGGCCGCAGTCTATCTTACTTTCATACCCCTCTGCGGAACGTGCACGAAAAAGGAATCGGAATGGCAGAAGGAACAAAAATGCTCTCGTCTGCATTGTACGTTATTTCGAAACGAAGCGTTCGATTGAACATAGAGAACCCAAAAGGGTTGAAGACATTTTCAAAGAGGCGAGTGTGCTGAGAGGGTGAATTTGATTTGGGAAAGGGTGAATGAGACCTGCAGAGAGGTTAATTTGGAGTACAGAAGCTCAATATTACCTACAAAAGGATTAATAAACCAGGATAAATTTCCACAACGTTGCTAAAAATGATCAAAATCGGAGGGTAGCCGAGCGGGTTCACCGGAAAAAAATGTTCTTATCTGAAAGAAGGTTACAGAGATTTCTCTATATATGTCGCCAAGGCCTGTATGATAAACGTCGCGGAATTATCCCCACTACTCAGACCGTAGGAGACCTCGAGGAGTGTAAACATAACACGGCTCGGGTGTGTCGCCTGGACGATATAGGACGCTGGCAAGACCCGTGTTGTTGACATATATCGAGAGTCCACTGTATTTCGAAACGTTCAATTGAACGTGGGACACGAGAGGGTTAAACGGGACGGGACGGGACGAGTATCCACGTGCGCCGGGTCAAGGATCGAGAGGTTGGCTCTCGTTGCCGGTAAGGAATCGTTCTCCAGGGTGTTTCTTAGCCGATATGGATTATCCGAGGTCATCCGGAGGGACTAGTCCGTGTTTGCGCGCGTAGTGGGGGCGAATAGGATCGTTTCACGCAGAGTTGCATAGAAGAGAGCCACGGGGAATGGAAGGAGTGAGAGTCGATCGATCTCGAAGAGTTCATCCAAGAGTTGAACTATAGTCGCAAACAACGGCGACGGTGTTCGACTAGGTATACACGCGCACGGGGGCGCGCGTATGTGTATGTGCGCGCGCGCTTGGTAGTCTCGCACAGAGAGAACGGTGACACGAATAATGGGAGAACACGGTGCAACGTTCCGCGATTCATAGAATATTAAGCGGAATTCGAGCGGGGGCGACCGGTCCTCGGGATTTTTTCCGCGTTCGCCGATCCCAGACACGCGTTTCCGTGTTTCGGTTCGCGGAATCTTTCCGGATCGATACCCACCGTCGTCCCCCTCCTCCTCCTCCTCCCACCCCCTCAAAAAAGGACGAAGGGGAGAGGCTACCGCGGCGCATAAACAAACGCTTATGCATGCTTATTAAATAATTCTGGATGCGCACGCGACGCGACGCGACGCGACTCGACGCTCTCGCCCATCCTGTGGAACACCCGTTGCGACACACACACGCACACCACGATTTAAAAAGAACGACGCTCTGTGCTCTCTGTGCTCGCCGACCGGCCGCGCGCGCTCATTGTAACGCGTACCGGCTCCTACGGGCCGCCTCTTTCTTATTTATAACGTGTCAATAGCGTATCGCGTTACTTCCGGCTGTTAACACCGATCAATAACGTGTCTTACTTTCACGACGAGCGGAGTCCGTTCCCGCGCGCACGCTTCGGCCTCAAATCGTTGCTCAATGAGGTCCCTCGCCGATCCCGTTGTCGCCCGTTACCCTCTTCCCCCCTCTTGCTTTTCGCTCGAGTATTTTTAAACCGCGATAACAATGAGTTCCGAGAGAGATTGCGAGGCGTGGGAATCGTGTAGACTCGCCACAGTCGCCGATTGCTCTTTGGGGCACCTATCTCGCTCCGTTGAGACCCGGAGCTACGAAACCACGCCTACTCGGGCCAGTTTAGGCACATCGAGGAGTGCTGTGGCCTTCGGAAGTAGTTTCATAGGAGATACAGGCTGTTTAGGAACTGAGAACTACCTTGTGGTGCACTGTTTTCGCTCCATTGAAGCCGAGAGCTACGAAACCACGCCTACTCGGGCCAGTTTAGGTACAGGAAGCAGTGCTGTGGGCTTCGGAACTAGTTTCTTGGGAGATATAGACTGTCTAGGTCAGACGGAAGTCAGAACTGTCCCGTGGGGCACTGCGTTGGCTTTGTCAAAGTCGAGAGCAAAGAAGCCACGCCTTTTCGAGTCACCTTATATATTGGAGAGAGCAAAAGTACTCTTAGAAGTTTGTTAGCGCTAAATTCTTAGGGGATATAGACTGTTCAGGTTAGCCAGAAGTTCGAATCGCTCCATGTGCCACTGTATTGGCTTCATTAAAGTTGAGAATAGTTAAACCCCGCCCTTCTGAGTCACTTTGGACAGTGATACCGAGATTGTGATCCTATTGCTGGATTCCTAGGGGATACAGACTGTTTCAATCAGACCGAAGTCTGAATTGTTACATGTGATAGTGCCTTGAC
This sequence comes from Seladonia tumulorum, assembly GCA_913789895.3. Classification (NCBI taxonomy): domain Eukaryota; kingdom Metazoa; phylum Arthropoda; class Insecta; order Hymenoptera; family Halictidae; genus Seladonia; species Seladonia tumulorum. The sequence goes on along the minus strand of OU565266.1, from coordinate 1,705,769 downwards.
TCCACTCTAGATGAGAGCAGCTAAACCACGCCTCCATAGGACACTTTAAACCAAGATATTAAGATTATAGTCCTTAATGATAGATTCTTAGGGGATGCAAGAGAAATGGGGTGCTCTGGATGTTTTTAGCCGAGGTTCGACGCCGAGAGCAATTAAGCCACGCCTCCTCAAGATCTCCTAGCCCCTCCCCTTGCAGGATTCGAGACGGTACGGTCTCTCGTCGACTCCGAACCAGCGAAATCAAGAATATCTTGGCTCGAGCCGTGGCTGTAGAGGCAAAAGAACGCGGTCTAGACCGTCCAACTGTTTACAAAGCGACTTCAGCGTGCGAGCGGCGACCCGATTCGATGCGGGATCGCTGGGAGAACCCCAAAGCAAACTTCCGCCGCCATTAAGAACGAGCCTCGGGCCCGGTTCGGCTCGAACTTCGCAGCCACGGAATGTCTGGCTCGCCGGATCGCGCCGCCGGAAGTTCCCGCACTCTTTCCCGCTCTGGAGCTTTGAACTCGTGGTGGCGTAGCGCGGGCCGGGAGAGGAGGAGCGTGTGGCTCGCCCGGTACGCGATATACTGCTCCGTAGATTCTGAAGAGGACGGCTCGCTCGGTTGAACGCGCGTAGAACTCCCCGTAGACAGGCTAGTCCCCGAAGAGAAGCATCGCGAGTTTGACCGACGTAGGACGTGGCCTAGTCTGCTCATCCCCCGGGGGAGGGGGTGGTTGGAACGAAGACGCGCCACTCCCGAACGAGCACAGGCGATAGAGAAGCATATTTTCGTAATACCACAGGCCATTTATATTTGGACGAAGTCGGATCTTCCTGTTCTGGACGTTGTTGAAATCGTAATGAGGGTTCGCGCGCATAAATAGAGACCGCCGTTTCCGACCGGTCTGCCATGTGTCCTTATTGTCTTGCTCCCCTACCGACGACTGGCCGGCCCGGTGATCTCCCCTCGGGGCATACTCGTAAAGCCACACCGGAGCTGCTGCCGTTACGGTATTAGTATCAGCTGGAAGCTCCGTTTCGCGGAGAATCGCAGAAAAACAAAAAAAAAGAAAAAAGCTAAAATATATTCCGGTTAGGATCCGGTGGAGGGTCGAAGGTTAGCGGATCTAGATCAAGAGATCTCGCGATGGTGCTGTTCGCGGCCGTACACACCGGTGGTTAGCCCCGATGATACGGGCCGCGATGCACGGCCGCGCGTCCTGCGGCGTTGTATATCCGGCGAAACACCATAGGAGAGCCAGGACAACGAGGAGTTAGAACGACGGTAGGAGGCGGAGGAGGAGGAGGAGGAGGAGGAGAAGAAGACGGAGGAGAAGGACAGAGGCGAACGATGGTGGCGTCGGTGGTGGTGGCGGCGGCAACGGCGGCGGTGGCGGCGGCGGTGGAGGATGGGAGATTTTACAAAAAGCCAGGCAGAGCGGCCCCTTTCGTCGCGCGGCCGCTAGGCGGCCGGGGGTGGGCGGGGGAGAGCGACAAGCGGGGGCTTGGGGAGAGGGCGGACGACCTCGACGATGATACGACAAAAAATCAGATGCACGGCCATTGGCTGTTCTCAATTCGAATTATTGGCTTCCCCGGTCGCCGTTCGTCAGAGCCTCCCCGACCTTCTCGATACTCTCTTTCTCTCTCTTTTTCCCCTGTTCTCTTTTCCTCCGGCCTCTCCTACCACTTTCCCGTCCGCCACCGACGCCGCCGCCGCCGCCGCCGACACCGCCACCGCCATCTCCTCCGTCGAGCCTCCACCCGCTCCTTCCCCCTTCGGGAATGGGCGCCGGCGAGAAGGGCCGAAAAAACTTCGAAAAAAAATCCAATTTCGTTGCCATGGTGACCGGCGTGCGTTGACTTTGATAAAGATCCCCCGAACGAGCCACCTCCGCTTCGCTTCTCTCTCTCGCTCTCTCTCCCTTTCTCTCTCTCTCTCTCTCTCTCTCTGTGCATGCCTCCTCCGCCTCGTTCTCCTCGTCCTCTTCATTCTCTACCTCCTCCACGGCTCTCCGCGTCTCATCCTCCTTCTACTCCACCTCCTCCGACTGCTAGCTGGTTCGTACCCTTCGCCACGACGCCCCGTTGCTTTCGCAGTTCCTCCGATTGTACGCCCGCTCTTTTCTCTCTGCTGTGGTCCCTCTCTCTCTCTCTCTCTCTCTCTCTCTCTCTGTCTCTGTGTGTGTGTCTCCGGGTGCCTCTAGTTCCCCTGTTTTGTGTGGGTGCGCTTGCTCGGCAGCGCTCGCCACCGAACACCGGCGTTACTCGTCGCAAGCACAGGGGGCACAGCCCCGGCCCAGGGGGCAAGGGTTGACGCGGTTTTCGGTTGACCCACATCGAGGGGGAGGCCGACGGAGACACCTACGGACCGTCCGGACTCGTCGAGTGCTTTGTTTGTTCCTCCGGGCATCGACTATCGACGAACAAATTTTCAATTGTGTCCCTCAAAGGAGACGCTCTCCTACCCCCTTTTTATCCCTTAGCACTCGAACGGAGACTGTAAGGCGCCACTAAAAATTGTTGCATCTTTATTCAAAATATTTTTCACGTTATTAAATTTTTGTTTGTATTTAACAAATTACTAAAGATTTCGGTGTTGTACTAGTAAATTCCATCATTTTCCTGTGTACAACATGAAAAAAGTATATTAGGTCGTCCCAGAAGTTCATGCCGTGGATATGTTTGTATCCATTGAAAAGTATTTTAATGAAAAAACGCAGAAATTTTATAGAGACGTGGAATGAAAGGACGACCTAATATACAGTGTCATCCGTTTTTAAACGGCCAAACGTCAACCAGCTATAGAGGTCCCCAAATGGAACAACTTTCACCCCTAACACTTTTTTTGATTCGGCCTTGATTTCTTGAAAATATTTTAAACAATACGTACCCAAAAGATGTATTTAAAATCATTCTTAAAACTTGAGTCCCGTTACATTCCTTGAATATTTAGGTATTGCTGTAAAAATTTCGAATGGGATTATCTAAAAATCAAGACCGAATCAAAAAAAGTGTTAGAAGTTTAAGTTCTTTCATTTGGGGTCCTCTATAGCTGGTTGACGTTTGGCCGTTTAAAAACGGATGACCCTGTATAGGAGGGAAGTATTGTGGGTCGGAAGAAATGTTTCGTTTTGACGTAAAAACGGCTTGGAGTGCAAAGGGTTGAGACATTTGTGGCGATATCCTGGTATTCGATCCTTCTAATCTCTCTACATTCTTATGTCCGTCCATTTTTGCCATGAATGCCCAAAATCCACAGTCTACTCTGATCAGTATCACTGTTCTTCATCTTCGACCCCCTGACAAAGCTACATTCGATGCTTGCGAAACCACCGTGTGAGCTAACAGTTTTCCGAGTACATGCATTATCCTGTCTGTATGTGTCGTGATAGTAATGTACCCTTACCCTGATTCTACGGCTCACGAAATCCCGAACGGGATCTCCCTTCGTTTGCCTATGTTTGTCCGGTCGCCTACTCGTGACCGAGTACGAACGACGGATCCATTTCGAAGAAAAAGCACATACCCGGCCGTGTGTCCCCTTGTGTCGCGACGGGACAATAAAGGCGACGCCTATGTCTAGCCGCAAGACACAACGCTCCGCGAGATGCAGCGTATAAATTGCTCTCTCCCGCTCTCCCCCCGTCCCCCGCGATACACAACGTCCCGGGAAACGCAGTTACGCCCCGGACTTTCGAATCTCTTTCAGACGCTTAGTCACGCCGGACGCTTTAAAACGCGACGCTTATTGAGCCGATCGACTGCACTTAATGCCCGGCCGGATTGGCAACGTTATCGCCGGCCCGACAGACAACGACGCCTATGGCGAACCCCGCGCAACACATCGCATTCCGAGATAATATAAATCGTACCTACGATATGCATTATGGTAGATGGACGGCACTCGGCCGCTCCAAATGTGCTCCAGACACTTCAGACGTCTGCCTCCGCCGTATAGGGTGGCCCGAAAGTAACCGGCCCCACTCTGGGAACCTCTCTGCTCTCTCACCGAGCTTCCCGACAGCTCTAATCAACTCTTTTGTTCTGCTTGATTCAACTATTCGTTCAAGAACAGGATATTATGCTTTTCACGAATTTCTGAAACTACGACAGAAGGGCGGTGTATCTGGACAAAGTACTGTTACTGCGGAACTTTAGGCAAAATTAAATTTGTCTGCATCGAGTGGAAGGAACTGCTACCTAGCAGAAATTTATCGGCTTCTTTGATAACTCGAAAAAGCTGAAAACAACGCACCCTTAAATTCTTTCGAGCTTCGAATTCTCTCTCGAATCGCACCTACCCATTTTTGCGGTGAACGAATGAAATCCGTTCTCTAACTATTGCACAATCTCTATGAAATTAAAATAGTTTAATGTTTTTAATGAACAGTAAGAAAATGTGTGACTGCAGATCGTTAAAACCGAAGGCCTGAGTATTAGAATGCAACGCGAATTTTTGTTAAGACAAGCAAAGCGTGAAATTCTTCGGAGCGGGTACAAGTGGCCCCACAGAGCCGTGGCCCGGCTCCTCCGAGCGGGCGAGCAGCGGACCACGCCTTCCCAAGGCCGACTAACCACGCCCCCACAAGAAACCGATCCTAAACGCTGGTCCTGCTCACCTGGCCGAATCCTATCGACACCGAACTACCAAAATAGGGAGTCTCGCATCTCCGGAACCTCGTTTCGCCCGAAGGGCATGTTTCATCACGTCCAGGGTCATCCTGCCGTGTCGGAATGCTCGAAGACGCGAGAAAGAGAGAGAGAGAGAGGAAGTCGGAACGTCGGCGTGTGTGACTCATTCCTCTGAAGCGGCTGTTGTGTGTCTCTGCCGGTAGCATTTCGCGGGATTGATAAGCGTGGTTCCGGCGGGCGGGTCGACGCCAATGCGTTCCCGCGATCGCGTAACGAGCCTTATGTAGAAATCAAAGTTGCTCGGGTTTCTCGTCCCCGTTAGCCCTCTCGCGGATGAGAAACGGCCCCGGCGTTGCTCCCGGCAGATGCGTCTTCCTAATACGATTCCGCGTATGCGACCGCGAACTTGTATGCGGGGTTTCGGTGCCTTCCCCGAGAGAGTGTATATTCTTGAGCGAGCGAGCGAGCGAGCGAGCGTGGGCGTGCGCTGCTACGGGGGGAGAAGAAGAAGCGCGTGGGGCGGGGCGGAGAGACGCAAGGGGGATGACCCGCGTCTCTCTTTCTCTCCGGTGCGGCGCGGCGGCGGCGGCAACGGCGGGTCTGATTTTTATTTCGGAAAACTTTTTTAATAAAAAAGTTAGCCGCGCCACCCCAAGCCACACAAGCGGACCGGCCTCCTCTCCTACCCGGTTATACGGCCAGGTGTATTCTATATAGGAGAGACCCGGCGAGAAAGGGAGAAGAAGAAGAGAGGGGACGAGAGGGCACAGCCTAGCCACGGGACCTCGCATTAAAAGTTTCGCGGCGCTCACGATATTTCATAACTTTCTTGTATTTCGAAAAACGTGCAGCCAACGCTCCAGTCGGATCCAGACGAGCTACCGGGAACTTGCAAGAGAGAGAGAGAGAGAGGGAGAGACGGGGAAAGGGAGAGACCATTGGCACGCAAATTGCATCGCGCGCCACCGATCAAACGGAAAAGATCACCGGCGCTGTGTCCTCTCGGCTTCTGGCCAGTTTGCATGCATTTCTGCAACGAGATCCTACTTCTCGCCTCCGATCCGATGCTTCTGCCCCCCTTTAAGGCGCCCCCCTGTGTGTTTCTCCCTTTCCGTCTCGCTCGGCCTTCGGGTCCTTTGTTTCTCCTTTTCGCTCCCGTCCCTACACCCCCTCCACATACCCCCTTTATTGTGTTTCCCTCGCTTCCGACCCGTCGTTTCTTCTTCTTCTTCTTGTTCTTCGTGTTGTTCTTCTTCTTCTTGTTCGCTTCCATGACGCTCTCTGCTAGGATACGGGTTGCGGCGCTTCGATCGGTCGTTCCCTTCAGGAAAACGTGCTGGAATCTCGTCCACGATTGCGCGAATAATCAGAAACTACCCGCCGGCTGTCACTTTGCTGTGCAAATAGTTTTTCCTTCTTTTTTTTAGTTTGCGTTCTCGCGTTTTTCGACCACCAGGCGAACCCGATGCAATTGATACTGCTACTTCGTTCGTTGCGGCCGACGTTTAGTTGAACAAGAACAGTTTTTTTTTTTTATTGTAGAAAATCGTATATGAGATTTACTCCGACATGATACAGAGTCCAATATACGAATGACATCCAAGAGGAATATTTACAGAATAAGAACGTACAAATACATTAATATGAATACATGTATAGAAAATACAAATTTCTTGCGTTGATTGGGAAAATCGAAAGATGAATTAAACTGTATTTCTTCTTTCATGGAATTTTATCACAAAAATGAGTAGAGGAAAGACAGAACATTTTCGGTACAAGAATTTATTGCTATTGTCACATTATTTTTAATCTAGAAAACACATTAAAAGAGGATACTTGTATCGTTCAAGTTGGTCACAATTGAGGTACAGAGAATTTTTATTTTGCATATAGATCCACGATAATAAAATTTTCTAATGTTCTCACAGTCACTCGACCTACTCATTTTTATTATAAATGCAGAAAATCCGTAGGCTAGGTAACAACAGATTGGTGGACCAAAATATTTTGAAAGCTATTCACAAAGTTCAGACCTGCGAGAGCGCTTAATACAAGTGCATTCGGTGAAAAATACGTAATGCGATATTCGATCGATTTCTGCGAAAGATTGCAATTTCCGGGACAACAATAAGAATTGTCGTTAGCGCTCTATCGCAAAGTTTTCAGTTTTATTCGAGCAGTTCTGCGTTCGAAACACTGTTACCGGTCTCCGCGAATTGTTCCCCGAACGCGATCAACGCCGTGTATACCGGATTTTCGTAATCAGGCCATTTTATTATATACTCTGCTACGAGTAATAATGAAAAGCGACGGAAAAGTACCGTCGTTGTCTCCGGCCTGGAAGTTTAATTACCCGATTAAAAGTTCCTATTAGACGAAGTTATTCGTAATCACATGTTCCACGATAAAGTTTATCTACATCAAACTTTTCCGGATTAATGCGACGAGCGTCGAACGATTTTCCCGTGCTTTAGCCGGACTAAATCTTTACTAGCGTATAACCGTAAACCGGCGTATAAAATTATTATAACCCTGCCGCGGTCCTCGGCTCGGTTATGCATTCGAAATGGCGTTGGAAAGGAGGATCGCGTACAGTGGCCGGCAAAAGTTGATCTTCCGCTTTGCGTTACACGAATTTTCCGAAGAAAAAGTCTTGCTTTACAATCCCGCCAGTGCTATATAATCCCACAAGGTGCTATACAATCTCGCGGTGCTATAGAATCTCGTAGTGCTATATTATCTCACATTGCTTGCTTTACAGTGTCGATTCGATCCTTTCAAATTGAAAGAAAATTTTTCTGTTCTTCTCCGATCGATAGCAGAGACACTATACTAAAGTTACAGCAAATAGAAATTCTCGTTTTCTCGTAGGAGAATTATTCCTACTGGTTTTATGCATTTACAGAACGAGTTGATACAATTTAAACCAGTAGAAGGATTCAGAGGGTTTAAGAACGGTGCTATTGAATTTTTATATGTCGAGTTTATCGCTCGTTATTTACATAATAAGTGTGATCGTTCGTTTTTCAGTAGACTGCGGGCTTTACGCGTTTATGGGAAAAAGTGGCACGACCTAATAAAATAGAAGCATTGAAACAATTGTATTAATGTCGGCGGAGTAGTATATAGCTCATTGAAGTGATCAATGAAAGAATGAAATTTCTACTTGGTTCCTGTCTCTTGCAATCGATGCAGGACACTTTTATTTTGCATAAAGATGTCTACTGAACGACAAAGAAGCTTCATTTAACGCTAAAGCACTGTAAGAAGGCTACTTGAAAATGCAGAATCGAATTGCTGACGTGTAAAAGGTGGTTAAAAATGCAACAAAGTCGATGCAGTCGCCCGATGCGGTCGTTCCCGTGTCGACAGGATCGTTGCACAAAGTTTACATTGCAATTTCCTGGTGACAAACGACGCTATCGTACCGGTGCAAACAGGCGGTCGAGGCAATGAAACGTGCGTGCCGGAGTCTAGCATGCGAAGTTCTCGAAAAAAATCCTCGAACGGGTGTCCGCGCCGATCTAATTCAACGAAATGACGCGACCGCAACCGTCTGGCCGATCGGGCGCAGCCGAGTGCAGTGACAGCTGCATACAGAGCCAGCTCCCCGTATTCCCATCAGTCGTGTTAAGACGCTCTCAACGTCGATGGTGCTCGTGTCCGCGAGATTCTGCCCGGTCATTCGCATTCGCGTAGCAGGAAAATAAATTGCCCGGCGAATCTTGATTCGTTCGCCTATAGAAGCGACTTCGGACAATGCTCTCTGTTTCTTTACATCTCTCTCTCTCTCTCTCTCTCTCTCTCTCTGTCTCTCTGTCTGTCTCCTTTACCCCTTCTCCAGTCGCGCGAAATTTGCCTTAATTGAAAGCACCGCGTATCTCGCGGCCGTTTCGCGCAGCGCAGCCGGTCTCGCGCACGCTTGCTATGCTACGCGCGCGGGTGTTTTCGGCCGCGGGTTTTTCAAACACGTTCACGGGGCCATCGGAAGCTTCTCATCGGGACGAGAGATGTTCGTTTCTCATTTCCGATCCGATCTTGGCTCGGAAAATCTGCCCGTAGATCCCGGGGAAACGCGATCCAGGTCATCGCACGTGTAATCTACAATCTACGTAGGCCCGCGGTATTCGATACTTTTTCGATATTTCAGCCGGTTATCGGAAAACCGTTAACATCCTGCTGCAGCCGTACATTGAATATCGAATTTTTCTCGGCGAACGACCGCTCGCCGTTTTCCCCTCCTCCCCCTTTTGCCTCACTTCCCCCACCCCACCGTTTCCCCTCCTCCTTCTCCCCCCGGCCCCCTCTCCTGGCCCGCGCGATTGTTAATTCCGAACGGAATTAGCTCGCGGATAATCTTATTCGCGGGAATCGTCTCGAGGAAAACTTCGCGATCCTCGCAGATTGCGGGCCGCCAGGCGATTCCGGTTTCCACGGGAACCACGGGAAAAGGAAACACCGAGGAGAGAGGTGGTTTAACCCATTTGCATCGTCCGGCGAAAAAGAAAAATAATCGGCAATCCCTTTTTCATTTGATTTACTGATAGAGATATTAATGTACAGGGTGTCTCGCTGGACATTGCCACCTCGACTTACGTCATTGTTATCATTCGCAGCGAGCAGTGTTTCGGCGGAGGTTGAATCGTTTTTGTAGGTGGACGCGTCAAGGACTTGCGAAGGTCAACTTCGATTTTTTAACCCTTTGCACTCGAAGCTATTTTAACTCCAAAACGAAACATTTCTTTCGACCTAGAATATTACCCTTCTATAGATATTTTTTCATGTTATAAATACAAAAATGGTGCAATTTACTCATACAATACTGAAGTTTCTAGTAATTTATTATATACAAACAAACTTAATAATGTAAAAAATATTTTGAATACTAATACAGCAATTTTTAGTGGCGCCTTACAGTCGCCATTCGAGTGCTAAGGATTAAATGGAACCACCACCGTATATTTTTGTATCGATCAATCGTTACAGCTTTTTATTCTCGACGAAAAAGTATTTACCTATGTGTATCAAAAACTGATTATTTTAGGAGATATTTTAATTTAAATGTTCACCAGGGCCGATGCGTTCCTGTGAAAAGGTCGAAATGATCCTGAAATTACTGTAACACGTGCCACAATCCGTCATCGTCCCCGAAAGGTTAATAATCTTGTCAATACATTTGGAGCATTTAGAACGACGTTTCCTTTTCGAGAAAGGTCAAAGGATGGGATTCAACGAAAGTCGTTTTCGGCATCGCGTGCCCTGTGAATTATAAAAATGGTAACACGGTAAAAGACTCCTGAAAATATTAGCAGACCCGCTAAAAATATTCCTGACGTACATTCACTGCAGGTTCGAAATGCGAACGGGAAACCAATTTTCCAAATCCCGAAATGAATTATTCTTCTCATTAAAAACGTTTCCATTCAGCTCGAAGTGTGGTTTCGCAGACAAGGTCAGACATTACATGAATTCAAGATCACCTTGACAGTTCGCGCGAAACGCAAAGCAAAACGCAGCGTTACTTGCAATAATTATTATTTTGATTCTCTCGCATTTATTTATACCTAATTTTATACTTTACACTTGGTCAGCCAGCACACAAATTTTGAAATTCAGTCAAATAACATCATCCAGACGTGGCTGATTTATTTAATCAAAATTGTTAGCTGAAGATGTATTGTATGTTTTGTTAGACCTCAGTAATTGACGCAGTTTCTATTCGACATCCGCAGTCTATAATATTTAGTATAATATTTAATATATTGCTTTATTCAGCCTTACGGCCAAGAATCGGACTCGGTTTACAATAACCTATACTTACAAATAACTATCTTAACCACTCACTCTCTCTCTCTCTCTCTCCCTCCCCCTCCCTCTCTGACTCCCCCTCCCTACTCTGACTACACTATTTATATTCAGCCTTTTCCTATTCTCCTCCTGATTATTGCACCTTTTCTCTATTATCTTTGGTTTACGCTTCATTATGCTATTAAATTTCTGCTCTTTTCTCTCTTTTTTTCCTCAACTTTTGCAGCCACGCTTCAACATTTGCATCTCTCCTCCCACTCACTATGTCTTCCATCCGCAGTTTATTAATGATTCAATTTGTGTGTTTTTTCGTTTAAAGACGCGCTCTATAAAAATGACTGTGTCTTTCAAGAATCAGATGAAAGCGATTTCCAACGCTCGTTGGGAGAAAGAAACCTAGCCTCGAGCAATGAGCGTACCTACTGCGCCCTAGCGTGCCCTTCTATGCTTCTCTGTGCCCTTTTGTCCGATTCAGATCCCCTTCGACAGCGCCCTATCCGATGCAACATCGATTCGGAATGACGGGGTGCCGATGAATCGTCCTCGGCCATCTCCGAGCCAAAGTTTCGTGCGTGCGTTTCACGAGGCCGTGGTCTCACCCTCTCAATTTCGACGCGTCTACCTGTGGACTCGCTATCTTGGGCTCTCTCTCTCTCTCTCGTCTTTCCCTTTTTTGCGATAGCCCCGGCATCGGGAGTCATGGGAGTCATGGGAGTAAGCACGGGAAGAAGGAGCTCGGTCGCGCGACGCCGTTCAGGAATTCCGCCGAACAAAAAACAGCCTGCTAGCCTTCGAGCTTGGGAAAATCGGCCGTTCCCCGTCTCGTCCCATCCCCGTACCGTCTCGGCCAGAAACTGGATTTCGAGCTGTCCGAGTCTCCCGAAAGAGACACCCCCCGGCCCTTTTCGTCGTCGTCCACCCTTCCCCCTCCCCGTCCTCCCCTCGTTTTCGAACGATCCGATCGGAGGATCCTGAATTTCTCGAAGGATCTGCGAGAGAGGACCTCCAGACGGTCAGAAAGCTGCGCGAAATTCGTCGCTCTGTTCCGTTACACCATGGCAACCCCTTCTCGGCACCCCTTCGGCAGACTCCTCGGAAAGTTTCCAAACCGAGTCCACTAAATATGCACGTTACTTGCTATAGTACACTGAATTCTCGATATACGTCAACAACACGGTTCACGCCAGCGTTGTGTTTACATTCCTCTACGTTCCTTCAACTGACTAAAATTAGTAAAGAAAGAAAAAACTTTTTTACTTGACTCCTTCGTTTGTTACGATTAACTCGTTTGCATCATTAGCCTATGTATATATATATATATGTATATATACGCTCAATATTCCTGGTCGCTTTCACCGGAGCGTATATATACGCTCAATTTATTTTTTCTTATAATGCTGAAATATGAAGTTCTTTTACTTGTAGTAATTTTTGTACTTCCGCAGTCCATTGAACAAGCTTCTCTAAACTGCATATACGACGAGTGGTTCTACCCTTAAAAATTCTAGAATGTAGAAGCTGTCCCCACGATGCCAGAGGGGGGGGGGGGTGAGCACGTAAAAGCGGCTTTCTGAAAAGTTATTCGCCAGATCGACCCGCGCGTGTGCATCCAGTAATAAAAATCGCTCCGAATCTCGACGAGAACCTCGGCAATTGTCATAATAAAAATCGGGGCTGGTCTAGTTCGATCGTTCGGCGGTCCCAGGCCGCAAGCCTGACCTGCCAAGTGAGCTACGTGCTCGCGATCTATACAAATATGAATTATGAACGGAGCGCCGGTTAATTCCTGCTCGGAGCTGCATCGAGCCGGTTCACTCTCCTTCCCTCTCTCTCTCTATCTGTTATATTTATTTCCAGGAAGCCCGTTATCGAACCTATGCTACATATTACGGGTTCGCTGAAATCCGATCGGAATTGCAACATCGTGCGCCGTTTCCCGAATCGGCGCGACGTCGCGTCGTGTTCCTTGCGTTCTCGCGCGCGCGATTGAAACGCGTTCGAAAGAAGAAGAGGAGGAGGAGGACGAGGCAGAGAGTAGGATAAAGCGTGTAAAAAAGTGGCTCGCGTATCGACCGCGGGAAAATTGGAGCTAAAAAGCCGCGGCTCGGTGTGTGCCCTGAACTACCATCTCTCTCTCTCTCTCTCTCTCTCTCTCTCTCTCTCTCTCTCTCTCTCTCTCTCTTTTACTATCTTTCTCTATTCCCTCTTTCCTCTGTTCTCCATGTTCTTTCCTCCCGTTTGCCTCTCGCCGTCTTCGTTTCTCGCGCCACACCGTTCGTGTTCGGCTTCCACGCGTGTTAGGAAGCTAACGGAAGTTTTTCTGGCCGGTCGCGTTGCGTATGAGTTAACGGTGAAGTTGTAACGCGTCCTCTTATCGTAACAGATTTATCGATTCAACCTTGTTCACGTGCACCGTTCGGTTTTTGCGAGGCTCTCGTGTCCGCTCCTGGGAACGCGAATGCGTTCATCTCCGCTCTTTTCTGCGTCTCTCTCTCTCTCTCTCTCTCTGTCTCTCTCTCACTCACAATTCGCAATCGAGCAAACGCGGCCGGCGTTAAGCAAACTTCCAATTTGTTCACGGCATTAGAATTATAAACAACGGCCGCGCGTGATCTGTAATTACGTCGACGCGGCCAATTTGCGCGCGCTTCGCAACATTCTCGGCCCGCGCAGCCACGCATCCCGGTTAATTACCGGCTAGCAACTTTATTCCGCGATTCTTAGCCACGCTCCGTCGCAACTCTGCAAACGTTCCCCCTCGAGATCGTTTCCCAGCGCTCCGACGATTCAATTTTTGGACATACAGTGTTTACTAGATATATGTCCCAACCGCCTAGCCGATAAAAGTCACGGAACTATCCCCACTGCCGCGGGGTATACCTCCTGACGGCCCAAGAAGCTCGAGAGAGACCTCTGTCGCTGAGTGTAAGGTCGTATCGATCAAAGAATAGTACATCCTGGCGGATATACGTCCTGGAAAACACTGTACGGTGTTTACTCGATACATGTCCAAAAGACGGGTCTTGCAGGTGACATGTATCGTCCAGTAGGTACAGAGAGCAGACTGTGGTCTGTCGCACGTGAAAAATCGATTTGCAAAGTCTTTTTGCCAACTTTTGCTAGGCAGCTGTGACGGCTGCATTTAACTGTCTCTGGAAGAATTATGGTGGCAAGGGTCGACAAACAACGTACGAGCCGTTCGCAGGCCAAACCAATTAACGCAATTAGATAAAACGCGAGATAAGAAGTCTAGTGAGGTGCGTGTATTAAACCCTTTCTTCGTGAACATATTAATCGTTTAAAAACACATTCGTCTGCCTGAAATTATCCTCAGGTGTTTCCGTACGTGTACTACTTCTTACAAATTATTATCTACCGTATAACAAGCAGACTAGAATACGAAATAATGTTACAGCTTAATTCTGAGAGCAACGCACTAATTTGCACATCTTTTTTCCATGGAGGTAGTCTGTATTACGCTCCGGAGGGAGGGGTTACGATTAATTTGAACATCCGACAAATGCGGATCGTTACGGAAAATAAAAAATGTTTGCATCGACTTAATTACAGTGATTTCGTCCGCGATGTTCCCTCGCCCTTGAAAATTGTATCGATCCCGGCAAATGTAGGGGAGGAACGAAGTTTGTCGAAGAATTCGTGGATCGAGCATTTAGGGCAGCCGGCTCTCGCGGCCGAGCGCGAAGGAACGGAACACAGCCGCGCGTCTCGATTGTGGCTCGAAACGCCTTTGAATCGATAAAAGACAGCCCTAAACGCCGGAGAACGCCGGATCGGGGTCATTTATGACTGTACTAGTTTCCCGGTGTAGTCGTGTCGCCGTGGAGAAAAAAAAAATCACAATGTATCCTGCCCCCTCGTTCTTCTACCCTCGATCGTGTACCCGCGGCTGTGGATACCGGTTCTCTCCCGAACCCCTAGTCCTCTACCCCTATCGGTCGCCCAAGGGAGAACATGATGAGGAGAGTCGTGTGACCTCGATGTGTGCATCGTCGCGAGGTGAGAGGGCTGATTCTCGAGTGCTCTGGAAAACCAGCTGTAATAAAGTTTCTCTCCGGTCCGTCGTTTCTTTAATTACTCTATCCGAGGCGATGAATTCCAGCCGAGTGACAAAACCGAGTGATCACGAAACAAGTTTTCTCTCTCTCTCTCTCTCTCTCTCTCTCTCTCGGTCTCGATCGAGCGTTGTTGACACCCGGGATTGACATTGGCGTATGAGCTTTGTCGAGTGAATGATACGAGGGAAATATTTGCCCGATAATTGTTCGGTCGACACACGACGCTGGTTGGTCTAGCTTTCCGGTTTAACTGGGACACGGATCGCATCGGGAACTTTCTTAAATACATAATCCAGATCGCGCGCGCGCTCGAATCGCTTGAATACGTCAAGCCTCTTTAGAGGCTAGCTCTCCGGACATCTGAACTATTCGAAGCGTTGCATAAAGCGTTGGATGGGACGAGTCTCATGATTTAGTGACGCCGGTTTTTGTTTTGTCATGCATGTCGACGGAACAGGCCGCCGGGGACAGGCTTGCATTAATTATTCGCGTAGGAATAAAAGTAGCACAGAGAAACAAATCCGTTCTAGCAACCTATACAACCTGATAGGCGGGTATCTCGATCGAGATACGGCCGGAGAAGTTCACCGTTGTCTGGGAAACAGTTACGATAGAATGATAGGTTCCTTTCGATACAGTGTTCGCTCTATACATGTCCCAAATGCCTGGCCGATAACCAGTGCGAAATATCTGCTCCGAAACAGAGTCAGTTTTAACACTGAACGGTCAAATTGACCTTTTCAAACTTCTGCGTACAACTTCGAACATTAAAAAACATTATCATATCGCTAATCTATCTTTACGACTTTCCTTTCCAATGTATTTTTCAGTATTTATTCGGTATCGTCATTTTATGAAAGTTGTTCGTCTATTAATTCGTTCAGCAACAAATCGACTACTATCTACGTTCAATGTATCAACCCTTAGCACTCGAATGGCGATTGTAAAGCGCCACTAAAAATTGTTATACCATTATTCAAAATATTTTTTACACGATTAATTTTGTTTGTATTTAATAAATTACTAAACACTTCAATATTGTACCAGTCAATTGCACCATTTTCATGTGTATAACACGAAAAGAAAATATGTAAAAGGGAAATATTCTAGGTTAGAAGAAATGTTTCGGTTTTGGAGTTAAAATAGCTTCGAGTGCAAAGGGTTAACAGTAACTTTTTCTTAAGGACCGGTCATTTTGATCACACACGGTAGGAACAGGCATACGAGAAGCACTGGTAGGTTCAGTGTTAATTGAAATATTTTTTAGAACAAATTTTGGGAAATAATTGCGTATAAATCTACAAATGGTACTGTATATATTCGATAATCAACGATAATAACTGTAACCTCGAGTCAAGAATGAGCTCGTCGGTTTCTGGAAGATTTTGAGAAAATGGTCGAGCTAGTTAGACGTGGGGAACGCGACGTAGGTATGTATACTGAGAGCGGTAGAGGGTCAAGGGTACGGTGGTCGCGAGGTATCAGGTCCGTGGTAGCGAAAGGGTTAATGGAAGGCCTAAAGCATCGGAATCTTTCGGGTGTTCGGAGAACCGTCTGGAGGAATGGAGAGGACCCGGGGAGGGGAGGAGAGATTGTAGCGGAAAGAGGAGGTTGAGGGGAAGGTTGAGGAGCGAAGGTTGCGAGGAAGAGGAGGCCGGGCAAGGCGATCGTGCAGAGGAGAGAGCTGGCGCGGTAGCCGGGCACGGTACGAGATCCGTCCAGTTAGGACAGGTCATGTCACGGCACGCTCGAGGATTCATGCCTCCTTTGGGCGAGTTACCGGGCGCTTTTCAAGTGGATCTCGTTCGCAGCCGTCGCGACGAGTGGCTCGGGGCCGCGCGCGCGAGCCTCGGCGAGCCTCGAAGAGCCTCGAAGAGCCTCGAAAGTCGAGGAATCCCGCGGACAAAGAGCGCGGTGGCACAACGTCCCGTGGCTCTCTTGCTCTTTCGCTGTTTCGCTCTTTCTGCGAGCAGCCTCTCTCCTCTCCGTGCCCTTCCCATCTCTCTCTCTGTTTCTCTCTCCCGAGCAGGTTCTCTTTTTGCTCCGGTCTTTTCCCTTCGGGTATACGGTCGTCCGGCGCGGCTCGGCTCCGCGACGAGAGGCGAGACAGAGACGAAGGAATCCGTAAAAAGAGAGGAATGCAACGCGGGGTGGCCGTACGTCATCCTGTCCGCGCGGAGGGACGACCGGACACCCTCCGCCCTTCGTTGCTCCGGTGCCCGGTGAGCCCTAGCTAGGGACTCTCGCAGAGAATTTCGCCGAAACGCGTTTGATCTCCGAAAACACCGGGAATCCGCGCAAAGAATCGTGAACCGCGCCCGGGATTTTCGAGAGCCCTTCTCTCCCGATCCCCCCTCCTCCCGCCGGGGGTTCGATCGATCACGGTGGCAGGATACCTGGATCCTGGATCCTTTTTTCGAGCCCGATCCCCTCCACCTTTCTGACCCCGATACTTTCGAGGAATCGAGGATCCGGGCGCGCGGGCCAAAGTGAAAGGACGCGCGGTTTCCCTACGAGTTTTGCCGTTGGAGGAGATCGGTGAAATAATTAGGGGATAATTACCGGGTTCGACCACACCGGGCGCAAGCCTAAGCTCTAGACGCCTGGACGCGACCGGTCTCTCTCTCTCATGCGCGGCGGTTATGTCGGGGACAGCATTATCTCTGGATGGAATCGCGGGTGGTACCCGCGGCCTTGAACGCCGGGGTACTCGTCGTCTCTCGGTGGCTAGTACGAGTCGGTTCTCACCGGACAACCCTCTCTTATCCGGGACATCAACGTTCCTTAAGTGACACGAGCGCACCGAGCAATTACTTAGTTTAATTAAACGCGCCTTGGGAAGTCGACGGCGACGCGAGGATAACTGTCGCGGTTCTTGCTCGCGGTTGGTAGCTGTGTCCCCTTTTGGGATCGCCGGTATGTGGAGATGCGAGAGAATGCTCGATAAGTGGCTGCCTTCGGGGCTGCGGATGCCGTGCCCTAGCATGCGGCTAGTAGGCGAGCGACCTGTGACGGGCCAGCGTCTTTTCGAGAAAGTTTGCCTGATTGCTTTCGTTGAGCGTCCAAGCGCAATAGGGGATATAAGATTGGAGGTTAGCAACGTTACACGGTGGGGTAGCTAGACCGCGTTAGATTATAGCTGTCATCAACACTAGGTTCACGGAGCACTAAAAGCCACTTTTTTACATTACTTTATAAACGTAACGAGAATGGGCCGCCCAAATTTTTAGCCATTTTCTTTTAACACTAGAAAGACTTAGTATATACCTATATTGCCTGAAAGCAGTCAAAATGACTGCATTGTGAAAAAATAACTAATGCGCAAAGAAATTTGTTTAACAGTAATTTTTAATATATTTTATATCACTTACAGTCATATAACAAGTTATTAATAAGTATTAGCAATAAAAAAAATTAAATTCAAAAGCAGTCAAAATGACTTGCTTAGGCAATCTAGTGTTAATAACATTTTCTTTTCTTCTTTTATACCATATACAGCATAACTGTACATAACCCTACTAATACTAAATATAACATATACACAGAAAGAAAGAAATTCGTTGAACAATTCCTCATGGATCTAGAATCTTAATAATTGTAAATTAAAAATATTAGAGCCCGTCACTTTGACCTGTCCTGTAAACCTAGTATTACATTGTAAATAAGCTTTCTAAATAAGCAATCCAAATAAATTCAATCGCGTCATTTTTACAAGACAAAATGTATCGGTTACTTCAGTTTAGTGTTAAAATCAGATATCTAAATTAAAATTGCAGATAGAAGATCTCGAGGATCACTATTGTGCCTCGATATGTAATAATACTTCTCGATTAACCCCTTGCACTAGAATTTATTTTACAATGATTAGAACGTCTATGATGCCTACAATCTACTAGGAAAAATAGAAAATTTATTTTTACTGCACAACCACGATAAAATAGGGTACAATAGAATAAAGGGATCTAATAATATACATATTTAGAAAATTCTGTTCGTAGTCTTCGTCACGATATCATAGCACAAGGGGTTAAAAACATGCATTTGACACTCGGTAACGTGAAACAGACGGAAATTGATGGACAGCCTAAACTCTTGGCCAGGAGCGATCCCCGGAGCTCCGAGCTAATAAACGAAGCGTAATTGGTCGATCCAAAGCGCGAACGAGTATCGTTCGAATATCTGTCACGCCGTTTCCGCGGATTTTACGAGGTTCAAGGAGCCCGCACCAGGGTTCCAAGCCGGCGACAGTTATTCGGGCGCTTCAGCGGGGGTTGAAGGGGATCTCGACAATTTTTCGTAAGCGGAAAAATCGAGGCGGGGTTGCCTCGGGGGCGGTAGATGTTCGGATAACGGCGTTAAACACCGTTTCCCGAAAGCGATGTACACCGAACGGGACTAAAGAGTAGGAGCGTATTCTGGGTGCGTGTGGGTGGAGGTTGTAAGGTAATCGCGGGGGTGTCCGAAGGGTGTAACATCCTCCCGTTCCGCGAGGAGGGGTGTCGTTACGCGACGAGGAACGAGCGGTCGTTCACGTCGTCGTCGTCGTCGTCGTTGTTGTTTCGAGCGTGCACGTAGAGACGGCCTCGCGTTGTGTTCGAGGTGCCTCGTCGAAATGACGGAGGGAGGAGAGGGGGTGGAAGACGGGAGGAGAGGGTGTGCGACGACAACGACGATGTTGTTGTCGGTATGTGTGTGTGTGTGTGTGTACACTCTGCCAGCAAACGCCACGAGGGAAGAGGGCAGCCCCAGGATGCGATGGTCGGCGGAGAGAAGGGGCTGGCACGTTGGACGAGCGAGAGAAGCCGTGGAGAAGCGAGAAACGGGCTCTGGCAGGGGCCACAGGGGGGTAGATGGTAGGATGAAGAAGGGTGAATCATGGTGGGGTAGTCTCGAAAAGGTGGAGGGGTGTCTCTTTTGAGCCGCTGAACTTTGCCAAGTTCGAAACCATCCGAGGCCGTGGCGGCGACTCACCCTCTGACGTGCATTCGGCTTCCACCCTCCTTCTTCCATCCCCCTCGCCCACCTTCCGCCCCCTGCTCCTCTTCCCCCCATTTTCCAGCCTATCTCCTCTCTGTCTGCCTCGTGCTATACTCCCCTATCGCTCGGCTATATATGCACGGTGGCTTGTCTCTCTCTCTCTCTCTCTCTCTCTCTCTCTCTCTCTCTCTCTCGTCTGTCTCTCCCGAGTGAGCCCTACTGTCCTATCTCTTTCCATCCCCCTCTTGTTCTCTCTCTCTCTCTCTGTTTCTCTTTGCTCCTCGTCTCTGTTGCTCCGTCGTCCCCCTCCCCTACCACCGGGCCTAGCAGCGCTTCGCCGTACCCTCTCAGCCGTCGTGGTATTATGGAAATTTTGAACCAATTCGAAAATCAATAGTCCCTGCCAGGAAGCCTCGAGGCGAGCCTACGTTGCAGCGACGCTCGCCGCCGAGAATGTATTCAGGAGCGACGCGTGTTTTACGAGCAAGAGTTTCGCGAGCCCTGCTCCTCCTCTTCGTCTACCGATATCGGAGAAGGTGTGCTGAGGCTGGCTAGAGACCGAGATCGACGATTTTGGTACCGCGTCGGGGGACCTCGTTTTACCTAGATATATTCGAGGAAGATCCTAGGCCTCGGACACAGACAGATACCCATGTCCCAGATATGGGTCGTGCGATGACTTTAATAAGTCACACTCGATCGCGGGGGCAACTCAGGCCAAAGTAACCTGGAAACCTTTTTAAAACCGTTCGGATAGAGCGCACGCTCCACGGAAATAGGCGCAACGGTCCCTCGGATTATGCTTCCGCCATTTTTGATTCATGCCTCGCGTCCGTTCGCGTCGCGAGGAGTGGAAAACAATGCCTTCGGTCGACGGTTTCCTTTTTCCGTTCGACTAAGCGAAGGCATTTCTGAAACGGGAAAGAAAGCTTCTTGCTTTATTCAATGTTGAACCACATTGCGTTGCTAATAGTTTGTTGTTCGTTGGGAGTTGTATACCAACGGAGCCGGGAACAGGCTAAATCGATTTCGGATTTTCTTACAATTTTCTGAGGAAACACTCGATCGATGCTTGAGACTCATGTTCGTTTGAAAACCGTTACTCTTGAGAGTTAAATTAGAGAGTGCTATTATTATCTTTCGTGAAAAATAAAACACTGACGAACTTCACATACTTCGAATAACTCGCGTCAGTATTATTCTCAAATGGACAGGCACCCTTAGGCTTGTTACCATGCTGCTGTCGACAATTTCATCCACTTTCTCTACTTCTTATTCGATTTGACAAATCAGAGACCCTGTCGATCACTAACCACGCTGTGATTTATCTATACAGAAGAAAAATACCTACGGTATTATCGATGTCATTAATCACTTATGAATTGTAAATTAGGTTTATCTAATCTCGCCACTGGTCTAACCTGTCCCATTACCGACACATTTTTTCCACGCATTGCGAATTTATTATTTTTCGATCGACAAGGATCAAAAAGTCGTTCTCCGAGATCGAAGCCCTGTAACCAAATTTGTCCGAGTCCAAAATCTGCGAGGAGTTTGGAATACGTGTACGACCTGCGGTCGAAGGAGTTGGAAAATTCCTTGAAACAAAGCAACGTGTATATTCCAGCGATAATAAAATGAAGCAGGATTCCGAAGTTACACGTGGGGTTGTGGAGGGTCGTAAAATCCGTAGTGATAAACCTCGTGCGTATCAGAGGAAGTAGAATCACGTAGGAATATTCCAGGTCGGACGGAATCGTGCTGGTTGAAAACAGTTTCGAGCGCAACGGCTTAAAAGTGCGGTACGTCTATCGAGTTTACTATTAAATCGGGGGAGAGACGATTTGGAAACAGTGAAGGTGGAGGAGGCCGACATTTTGGTACCGCGAGGGTCTCGTTTCGCCTTGCATCGCGCGCCGACAATTCTAGTTCCGTTCGAAAGAAGGAGGCTTGAAAGGCATTTTCGTTTACCTTTGAGAGGAGCAGAGAAAGAAATAAAGAAAGAAACGAAAGGGAGAGAGAGAGAGAGAGGGAGAGGGATAGAGAGGAATCGAGGCGGAGAGAACACCGGGTCAAAATCTTGGCAACGTTGGAGGCTTTTTCATTCGATGTGCATCGGATTCCGGGACGCTTGGAATCGCTTCGGTTCCCATGAGCCTCCGCGGCGGTCCGAGTAAAGGGATAGAGAAGGAGCGAGGTGGGGCGAGTCCGCGGCAGGGACGTACCTGGTGGGGAGAGCTTTTTTCGTTTTACAAACTGGTTCAATTTTTTCTCAAAAAGCGGGTGAACACCGCGGAAACCGGTTGTGTCTACGCCGACTCGGGACACGACCAGGGCCGAGGAGGAGGTGGAGGCGTCCGAGGGGAAACGGTCCTCTTCTCTTCTATACTCTTCTCTTCTTTTCTCTTCTCTTCGCGGTTCTCTCTCGCCTCTCCTCTTCCCCGACTCCCTCCCCCTTTCTCTCTCTCTCTTTCTCTGGTGGAGCACAGGCTCTCGCACCACGGAGCCACGTAGCTCCGGCCCTCGCCGAGAGCCCCGAGTATCCTTCTTCTTAATTGAACCAACTGATCCCATTGTGCCCGACGCGAGGGCGCGCTTCCAGCCGAAAATCCAATTCCCCGGACCCGTTCCGAACTTTACTCGAAAATGTCTGCGGTAGCCTCGTCCACGAACTGCGCCGAGATTCTTACCAGCGTCCCGCTCATCTTTAACGCGTTCACCACCACCGTCGCACACACGCGACGCCTACGCTCTCGCTGTTTACTCAATTTTTGTACAATTTTTTTGGTCAACCCCTCGCACCACGATTTATTTCACGGTCCCAGTGACTAGAACTTTTTTGAAATTTCCTAGAAATAGCAGAACATTTGTATCCAGCGTACGCCTATGCGTTCTTCAACAGCTGTGCATCAACAACGCCAAAATAGAATTTTATTTCGGTATAAAGGGAATTAACACTAAACATACCGAGCTATAAATGTAACTGGTACGTGTTGCCTTATAAAAATGACAAGATTTAATTTATTTCATTACTCGCGAAAGCATCTCTAAAAATTGTCAATTAAAAAATCTAGAACCGGTGGTGGTACGTTTAGTGTCAGTAACATACTTGTTTATTAGACTCTGATATTGTAGGACAAGGGGTTAAAGACTGGTACACAGTATAGTATTCAAAAGGTTCCTCACTTTCTTCCGATTCTCTTGGTAACGGTGGTACTTCGCGTTTGATAAAACAATTGAACAAGCAGCGGAACAAATGGCGAGCCTGTTAACCGTCAAACCCATCGCTAGCTACTCCTTTCGAAATTTGTACGAATGTACGCTTAATGGATAGGTAACCACTACTAATTGCTTGTTCCAAGTCGTTTAAGACGCTGCGATACGACGGCAACACTCCGAGATATCGATCCGGGGGCAAAAAGTGAAAGCTGCAACCTATTGCGCTTTTCAAGACAATTTTATAACTCCTCTCGAACGCCATGTTGGTACCAGGTTCGCGGATCTGGCTGCTAAAGTTTCACACAAGCGATGCGACCGTTTAAGTAACGGAGGACTCGCGTTTAGTATTCTAATGCGTGATTTAGTTCACATTACGTTGAACGAACAAACTCGCGAAGGATTCGTTTCTGTAAGAACAAGGTGAAACGAAACACTCGGGTGACGTCATTGGAAGTAACTTGGTTAGCAATTGAAATTGGTCGTTGTTGTCGAAGGTTACAAATTTTTTCACCAAGGACGAGAAGTTTTTAAAATTTATGAAATAATCGCCGATACTGTTAAAATATTCCGCTTACAATTCCGAATATTTTCAGGCATCAGCGACTCCCCCGACTTGTTTCGATCGAGAAGTAGCAAAATCGACGGAGACTTTCTCCGCCCGTAATGATTTACATTCGAGGCACAGAAGTACGCATCGAATCCACGAAATGTAACAAATGTTGTGATTGTCATTGAACGTCGGAGAACATTTAAATCGTTCGCAAAAGGGGATTGAAAAAGTTCACCGATAATTTCGTCTTCTTCAGACCCCGCGGTGAAACCGCTAATAGGGTCAAGTGTTCTTTCCAATTTCCGCGATCGACAAAGATCCACACGCTTGTGTTCCGCCCGCAATCGAGCACTCGACGCATTCGAAGTGGAACTCGGCTCCCGCGACCCTCTTCCCAAAAAATTCTAAAGAACACAGAAATTTTCCCGGAGAGGCGTAACCCCCCACCCCAAACGATCAGAAGCCAGGCCACGAAGAAACGCTCGAAAATTTCGCGGCCTGACATCGTTATCATAATAGCGGCGGAGCTTTAAGACGATTTGGAAAAGGCTTTTGTGCATGACACACTTTCCCCCCGCGTTCGCGAAACCTACTCCGGAGAAGAAGCCAGAACGCGAAGTAGGTTTCCATTAGCAACGACGTATTATTATTTACCGGAGCCGCACTCCAAGAACCCGGGAGTCTCTTTTCAGCAGCGTCACGGGTCCGCGGTCGTCAAAGGCTGATACACATCCCGGGAAGGAAGAAGAGAGAGATCCGTCGTCCCACTCGACTTTAATCGTCGACGACGTCTCCGAAATGCGGCTCTTATAAATGAGAATTACGGCCGGAATTAGCGTGGCCCGCGCCGAGTTTAGCCCCGCGTTGTTCGCATCCCGAATTCGGCCGGTGAAGAGCGCGATAACTATCTCTCTCTCTCTCGGTCGTCCTTTCCTCGCGCGTCTTCCGCTCGCCGCTAATTAATCGATCCGGCCGGTCATAAAAGTTTACCGCGCCCGGTTATATCCGAGCGACGAAAACGGCATGGCGACGGAATCGGACCTAATCGAGAAATCGGGCCAGCGTACCCCAGAAATATCTGTGCCCTTTCCTAGAATCAGGCCAAGTCGCGAAGATTCGCTTTCGGAAAATCGGATCCCTCCCCCTCCCCTCCCCTCCCCCCGAAAACACTTATCCCGCTCTCCTAATAACCCGGTTCTCAGCCGCGCGACCACGGATCACGGTTGCGTATTAAAAGACCACGCCAGGCCACCGGGAAACCACTTGTAGCTTCGACTACGGTTCTCGTTTCACCGGTGTCCCTCTCTCCGTTGGGGCCGGCGTCTCTCCCGATCCTGCACGCCGCTAATCTCAGAAATCGGAATCGCAGCCGTGCACCGAACCGTGCCACACGGAAATATCGATCGTCCCTGGACGTGTTGCGTTTTACCGTCGAGAAGCGCGGAACCGTGATCGACGCCGCCGCCTGTCGGCCTACAACCGAAGAGAAGTCCCACTCGGGTACACCGCGCGTTCCCCGAGCTTCTCGATTCTTCTTCCCGCTCCGCGAAACGTTCTTCGGCGAGCCGAGGATTCGCGAATTTCCGCGTATCGCCGCGCCGCCGCCGAGCGCGGTTCTCGCGAGTTCCGATTTTCTGGAAAACTGTGTCGGCTCGCGCGATGCAGCCGATCTCTCGAAAGGTTATCGATCGTGTTACGCATAGGTCGGCCCGGCGATAAGGTCCGGCCGGACGCGCTGTGGTTTTTGGAAAATACGGAGATTTTTTGTTCCCAGAGTTTGACCTCTGCACCTTTGCACTCGGAGCTATTCCAACTCGAGAACATTTCTTCCGAGAATATTCCCGTTCCAGCTTGATTATTTTCGGTTTGTACGGACGGAACTGGTACAATTTACAACACTTCACGCTGAACCTACCTAGCACGTGTAAAAGTGGAACGTCGTGTAGGAGGGAGAAGACTGAACTTGTTCAAACTTTGTATTACACAGTTTTCGCTATAATACAGTCGAGTCGGAAAGTAAGTTAACGACTGGTATATGCAGGCAAATGAATATGACATGTCTTTAATCTTTAATAATGATAATATATGTTTTACTAACATATTTGTTTATTTCCTTACACCTACTAAATAAAAACAATACAATAACTTGATTTTATTCATCATATTCATTCCCTACATATCACCAAATGTTAACTTACTTTCCGACTCGACTGTATGTGCTCGAACGTAGAAGTCAATTCAGTAATTTCCTGTGAAAACGTTTTTTAAAGTTTCTATAATTGTGATGTAGGAATACGAATATCCGGCTGTCTATTCTACCAGCAATTTTTATGAATGAAACATTAAAATCCAAACCAATTTAACACTTTGTACTCGAAGCTACTTTAACTCCAAAACGAGACATTTCTTCCGACCTAGAATATTACGAAATTCTATACGAAAATGGTGCAATTTACTCGTTCCATACTGAAGTTTTAAGTAATTCATTGAATACAAACAAATTTAACCTTTCGCGTTCGAAGCTATTTTAACTCCAAAACGAAACATTTCTTCCGGCCTAGAACATTTCCCTTCTATATTATTTTTTTCATGTTATGCATAAAAAAATTGTGCAACTTACGAATTTAATAATGTGCAAGATATTTTGAATAATGACACAGCAATTTTGACTGGCGCCTTACAGTCGCCAATCGAGTGCTAAGAGTTAATAATGTAAAAAATATTGGGTTGGCAACTAAGTAATTGCCGATTTGTTCAATGAAATAAGAGTTTTTTTTTTACTTGGAATGAACTTTAATCTATGATGTATTTTCCATTTTGTTCGATGACCTTTTGCCATCTTTCTGCCAACTTGAAAATTCCACGCTCGTAGAAAGTCTGATGCTTTTCGGCCAAAAACTGAGTTAAGTGAGATTTTACATCGTCATCATTATTGAAAGTTTTACCACGAAGGGAGTTGTCCAGGGATCGAAATAAGTGGTAATACTTTTTGGCAGCTTGCACTGCGTTCTTTCCTTTATGGAAATAATAAAGCAAAATATGGCGAAAATGTTCGTTTTTGCACTCCATATTA
Source organism: Seladonia tumulorum (assembly GCA_913789895.3). Taxonomy (NCBI): domain Eukaryota; kingdom Metazoa; phylum Arthropoda; class Insecta; order Hymenoptera; family Halictidae; genus Seladonia; species Seladonia tumulorum. Next base: position 1,679,449 of record OU565266.1, on the reverse strand, counting down.
ATATTGAGGTAAAAAAAAAACTTTAAGAAAATATCTACGCAATGAACTTGTAAAGCTAGGTTAGGATGCCAGCTAACATATATAAAAAGAAGAAGATCATAACGTTTACGGATATCATAAAAATGGGAGTGAGAGACATATATAACTGAAATCGGCAATTACTTAGTTGCCAACCCAATATTTTGAATAATGATACAGCAATTTTTAGCGTCGCCTTAGAGTCGCCGTTCGAGTGCTGAGGGTTAATAACGGTGAAAATATTTTAATAAAAATGTTTAAGAGTAGCCATTGACTTCCCTGTTATCTTGCTGTCACGGATGCGCCCACTATCACCCGAACACGAACCGGAAAATCGGAGATCCTTGTACTCGCTATAGCGGATCAATTCACCTGATCACTTCATCCCCTATTCTCGCCATCGAAGACCTCGAAACCTCGTTTCCCTAAATCCGAGCCGCAACATCCGAGCAAGAGGTTTACATTTAGCTGAAGGGTTCGAACGACACGCAGCAACATTCCCACACTCTCCTGAAAGCCCTGAGATCCCTGCCGGAGCCCTTCGGAGCGATTGCATCCTCGAAGGACGATCGCAGCGAAGGCAGCAGCGTTCTCGAGCGCGTTTGCGGTTGGAAAAGCTAATAATCAGGAGGGAAACAGAGACGAGCAAGAGAAAAAGAAAAAGAAAGGAGAAAAAGGTTGCGGCGAGGTCCGGGTACGTTCCTGGGTTGGCTCGGCGGCGATGGTAGGAAGAAGAAGACGAAAAGAGAAGAGAAGAGAAGAGCAGAGAGCAGAGACGAGGGGGCTGGGAGAATACGCTCGCTGGCTCGCTCTCTCGCTAGCTAGCTCGCTAGGCTCGCATCGCAAGCATCGTATCGCAAGAAATGGCAACGGTGGGGTGGTGGTAGTTGGCGAAGGCCAGCAGTTTCAGAGTAGGGGAACACAGAGCCGTGTCGGCCTAAGAAGGGGCTGTCAAGGGGAGGAAAAAGCCAAAAGGAGGAGGGATACACATCGAACGCGAACGGAGGAAAAGGAGGCAGTGGCGGCGGCGATGGCGGCCCGCTCGCCGGGCACCAGGGGGTGGCCGGGAGGCCGGGAGGCCGGGGGAGGGCCGAAGAGACACACGCCGATTCCGTGGCATTTGTAGCATTGTAGGTCGTTGCGTTTTACAACGTGACTTCTTAATTTCCGCGAGCGGTCCGGCGCCGCGTTACTCGCGTTCGAGAAAATCGGCCTCTTTGTGTGTTTCTGCTCGTGATCTCTCTCTCTCTCTCTCTCTCTCTTTCTCTGTATCACGTGCTCTCTCCCGGGCTTTGCCTGCCCATTATCATCGTCCTCGGCGAGCCGAAGCTCCTTAAGCGGCGATGAAGCGTCTTCGAGGACGCGGCCGGCGCTGTTAATGGATCCGCGAGGGCTTTTTGCTCGAGCCTCCTTCGTTCGCCACGGTTCCTGAGCCCATCGCACACCGCGGGACAACGCCGCACGCTCGAACCAGTAAGAAAAGTACACCCCGATGCTCGGCTACATGGCCCTGACAGATCCGTCCGGATTATGCTCGCGACTCGTCCCCACCAGTTCTTGGAACTGTTCGCTCGAGGCCCGCCTCGATACTTGTTCTCTCCCATTGTTACCGACACTGTCCGAACAAGCGCCTATCTGAAATATTCCTCTCTCTGGTTGTATGCTTCCGGATTATGGTCGCGGCTCACCCCCCCTCCCTCCCCACCAGTTCTCGAAAGTGTTCACTCGAGGCCCGATACGAGCTTATCACGCCGTTTGTTTCGGTGCTTATCTTCATCGTTAAAATATCCGATTACGTGCAATGTATCTTCTCCGCGAATGTTATGCTTGTTCTAGGATGTCAAACAGCATAAAATTTCACCGGTTTCTTTGAACCGAAGAGATCTTGGAAGCGTCACCAAATTTTTATTTTATACGTCTGCGATCTAGAGATCAAGCGTCTCAGGAGCTGCCCCGCGTCATTCGTGTTCTCTTCAAACGAATTAGGTTTCCGTTGCCGAAGAAAATAGGCGTTCCACAGGGAGCGCGCGTGGTGTACGCGTGGAAACGAGACTCGGTAATCGCGTGTTGTGCGCGCCGCTGCTTTTCCACGGCCGTGTTACAATTCGTGCGTGCGCCTCTCCGCATCCGCGTGCGTGCCTGTTTGCTCGGCTATGCTGGCCTGCCTTGGTTCTTGACCGTTCCCCTCTTCCGCCCCCTCCCTTTCCCCTCCCTCGATCATCTGTGTCACGCCCGGCGCGGCGTCGGTGTGCTCGCGTTGAAAGCATCATCGTGACGTAGCACGCGAGAGAGGATGGTCAGTTTCGTGATGTAAATCTCCGCCGTCCGGTGCGTGGACACGTGGAAACGATCGGCTGCGTAAGTGGACGAGTTTGTTGCCTACCACCGGCTAGCTGCGATGTAATGAGCTGGCAAACCTCTAACGGGATTGTAAACTCGGCTGTGCCACTGCTCTCCGGCTCGATATAGGGTACTTTGACTCTGACACTCTTACGTCTAGATCTGGCCTGCTAGGATACCTGTCCGCCGACACCATTCCGGATCGCTTGCAAACCTTCCGTGCTCCGAAGAAGCCAATTTCGTTAGACAATTAACCAGTTCTGGTTCAAAAGCCCTCAATCCGAATCCTTTAGGAATATCTTGAAGTCTTTGGCCTAGCAAGTTGCAAAATATTTGTTTGATCTCTCTATATATGTCGCCGAGGCCTGGAGGATAAACGTCGCGGAATTACCCCCACTACCGAGGGGTATACCTCGTGAGGGGTCACGGTGCTCGAGAGTGTAAACATAACACGGCTCCTGCACGATACACGACACTAGCAATACCCCTGTTGTTGACATGTATCGAGAATTCACTGTATCGTGACCTGAACCTATCCGAACCTCAAGGGCTCGTTAGCCCTATGCTCTGGAAGCTGTTCTAACCCAGGACCTCAGGAGTTTCATCGTACCTGGAAATTTATTTTCCAAAGAATATTCTATATCCGAGAGAAAGCGACCCATTTATTCGTACAGTTTTCGCAATTGCTCGAAATAAATTTTTGAGTGCGATCCGAGTGCAAAGGATTAATCGTAATTACTGCTAATCATAATTGTCCGGCTAATTTTGAGAACGCGTTCCTCGAAGTTGAAGTGTTCGCGACGCGTTCGAGTGGTCGTTTGGTAAATTTCGAGCACCCGGTTGAATCCAGGCGACGAACACACAGGGTTCAGCTAGATCATGGTTGTACGGTATTGTACAGCGTGGCACCGGTCGGAAATTTAAAACGACCGAGGTCGTCCGCGGTTATCTGCCGCCACGCAACCGACCCGGCTCACTCGAAGCACTTCCGGTCCAAGTGGCGCCGCCTGCGCCGAACGTGACCGAGGAGGCCTCCCTCTCTGGTTTCCTTTCGCTTTTAAACAGGTGTCGTTTCCTCGTCGCCACTGTTTTCGAGGATAAAAGACGCAGAAGGAAGTTGCGGGCCACACCGGTAACTCGACCGTGGTGCGCGCGAACGAACGGTCCGCCGCGCCGGTTCTCGACGATACGTGACCAGCAAGTCACTTTTGTTTTCGAGTTCCCGGCCCTTCGCTCGAGTCCCGTTCCACAGAGATACCACCATGGGTTTTGCCCGTTGAACGGCCCATCGACCGTGCTCCCAGTAAATATTTGATACCGTAGAAGCTGAATTTTTCAACCGACTTCTACTATCTACGAAGCTGTTTCCGGAAGGAGACTGTAGATTGTGGAATACCATAGTGTGTTAAAGGCTTGGATATAGTGGATAGGAGGTATGCCGTGAGACTCGTTACTGTCAAAATTACTACAGTGATTTCTTGATACATGTCGCCAGGACTTGGGTGATAAATGTCGCGGAATTATCCCCACTACCGAGGGCTAGCCGCGCTCTGATTGGTCCGTGTTTTTCTTTGATAACTCCTTAACGAAGCTGCGGAGAAGATTTTCGCAAAGGAAAATGTTACTTCGAATGACCTGAGAAATCACCTGTCTGAAGGAGACGCGGTAAGCAAGTACATTTTTGGAACAAGGAATTAACTGATTACAGAGTGGTACGAAATGAAGCGAGAGAGTACGAATCGTGAAGCGTCCGATGGTAATGGGAACAGTGAAATCAAAATAAGCGAACCCTAATCGAAATGAGAGAACTGAAAAAGATTTTGAGCGTAGATTTGAAGTAACCGTTCGATTGTTGGTGAAAAATCGTGTGCCCTGTGGCTATCGGGGGGATTCGCAGTCTTATTGCAGAGAACCACGTTCAACGTCAATTTATAAATAGTGCCATTGATGCGTGGGTGATGAGGCAATCAAAGCTCGAACATCTGACACAGTGTTCTTCGTATCGCTGGGAACGCAGCGGATACGAGATTGCGGGTGGCTGCGTCAACGCTGATTTTTCCGCTTTGTTTTATTCAAACGAGAACCCCGCTGAATTCGATGCGGCCGGTACGACTCCATTTTCACGAACGTTTCAGATACAAACCCGGAAATGTTTGCCCTTTGACGAGACCCCGACGATCTTCGACCCTGAAGCTAATTAGCCTCTTTCGCTAAATCCTTTGATTTAGACTTTTTCAGATTTTTCACAGCTATCTCCAACACCAAATCACGACCGGTCTAACGACCGGTTTCGGATTTTTCATTCTACAATTAGTGAAGATAGATGCTTCCACTCTAAATGATCGTACGCTTCTTCATTCGAGTATACGTTATGATAAAAATCGCACAAAATTGAAATGAATTCAATCATTTTTACGATACAGTCACTTTTAATTGCGGGTAGGTTTAGCGTTGAGTTCTAGAAAGAAGACAATAATACGTGCAAGCACGTCGCTCCCGATAATCTAATCTCGAGCAACAAATTTTGAAATACTCTCTAGAGCCGGTACAGTGCCCCGACGTTGACCCTGAAGAGATAAAGAGACAAGTGCAGTTTGTCGTGCGGATTTTATGCGTTTGCGAAGAGATTGGCTGGGCGCAATGCGAATTTCGTCGAGACGAATGCTCGAAACGGACAATTTTTGTAGTGCTCGCGCACGTGGCACGCGAGGTCCAGGATCAGGACTCGGGTCGGACGAGTGGCCTTGAACGAGGAAATTCTTTCGCATTGTTCCGCGGTTCTAACGCGATCGCAGAACCGAGCGATTCCGGGGGCGCCTCGCGTCCCGACGCACAATTGGCAAACGGAGAAACGACTCGCGCTCGCGCGCGCGCGAGCTCCCGTAATTATACTCCTCTTTGATGTTCTCGTTCGGCGCGCTGTGCCCGAGAACACAATGGAGATTAAAAAAGGAGAAGAGAGAGAGAAGGGAGGAAAAACAGGGAAGCCGACGAAAGGGAAGGCTCGTTTGAGTTCACACCCGTTTATTTTCTGTTTTTTTCCGCACCCCTCCCCCAACCTCACCGTGCCGGCCCGTACAGCGTCGCACCTCCCCCCGTCCCCTCTTCTTTTTTCCGTTTATTTTCGAAAAGACGAAGTCGCGTTTTTCAGCTGGAACGGCTCTCGCGAGCTCGCGCGCTTTCAAGTAGCTTCCCAGACCAAGCAGCAGCGGGTCGGTGGCGGTGGGGGCGGGAGGGGGAAAAATATCGCGGTAATAAAGCAAAAAGCCCGGGAAAGAGGGGCCGGAGCTGCCCCCACCCCCCTTTTCGAATTTATCTGCCGGTCTTTTTTTTTTCGCCTCCGCGCGGCAGAAGTTTACTGTCGGCCCGGTGAAATTTCGTTTTTATGTAACTGAGCAATTTCGAGAATATACTTTGCCCGATAGACCGACCGTTCCGCGCGCGAGCTCGTTTTTTACGGGAAACTTTAAAGCCACGGTACATCAAAGGAGCTTTTGCGAAAAAAAAAATTTTATATATATATACATTTATATATATATATATATATACCCGATGTTCAGGTGCGCTCTGTATACTATGGTACATATTTTTTTATTTACCATTGACGAGTGGAGAACGAGCCAGGAGAAACAGTGTAATCGTTCCTCGTCGCGTTATGGCGGAGATCTTTTTACGACGCCGCTCAAATATTTGCGATTAACGTTGCTCGCATAGTCGAGCGTGACAAATATTTTTCGCTGCGACGCTTCCGAATCGATTCGACGGCGCGACGGCCAATGGCAATCGTCGTCGCCCGGAGTCCCCAAACACCGACCGAGGAAAAAAAAAATATTTTCCAGCACGCACCGCGACAGACACGCCTGTAAACAGTGCACCGTCACTTCGCCGGAGAGAGAACGAGAGAAAGGGAGAGAGAGAGAGAGAGCCACGACTGGGAAATCGGTGTTTTCAATTTCTACACGGTCGGACGTGTGCGTTTCCGGCCGGCAATTCGACGGTTCGGCTCTGCCACTTGTTGTGCCGGGACAAACCGGTGGGGGAGTCGTCGACGATCGATCGGATCGATCGGAACGGGTCATCATCTTGCTGGGTCGCGATCGATCCGACCGGTCGATCACCGGTTCTCCTTCCGATAGTGTAGAAACGGCACGTGCGTGCACGGGGAACGCAGCGACCGACGAATACGCCCCTTCGCGTTCGCCAGAGAGAGAGAGAGAGAGAGGATTCGCGAGAGAGGAGAGGAGAGAGAGAGAGAGGGAAGAGCCGACCTCCGGGCGCTACGTGCTGCGAGGTTTATCGTGGAGCTCGCGATAAAACCACTATCGTCGCGGGCCGAGCTTTCCGCGCTCTGCGACGCGCTTTTTCGATGGAAAAAAAGTTGCCGAGAAAACGGGATCCGTACAACTCGATCGGCTAAACGGGACTCCCCTCGGTCGCAAAAGTGAGATCGCTCGCGGATCCGGTCGATCGACGTGCGATTTTCGTTACGAGGACCGAGAATCGGATAGCAGGCCGATAAAGCCGGAATCGGTTGTCAAGGTTTTCGCTTCCGCGGAACTGGAGCTCCGAGATTACGGTATCGCCGCGCGAAAGAATAAATCTCGCCGGCTAACGAGCGATTCCGTTTACGGCGTAACTTCCTACGGCGGAAGTCTGCGGGCAGGTTGTGTCGGTTTCGAGAAAATAAACGGGCGAACAACGCGCGCGGTACGACCGTTCTTCCTCTTCTTCTTCTGCTTCTTCTTCTTCTTCTTCTATGTGCTGAAGAGTGGTTCCCGGGTGCATACAGCTACTTTTGCCTGCGACCGCGGAACCGTTATGCACGTGTGTATCGTTGCACGTTGGTGAAATCCTCTGCTGGAGCCTCTCCCGGTGAGAAGAGAAGAGAGGGAGAGGGAATCTGTATCGCGATAGGAAAAGACCGGCCCGATGAAAAGGGCGTCGAACCTGTCGCGTTTTAAAGGGCCGACACACGCGAGCCTCCGTCGAGGATTTACATGTAAATTGCGAGCGTAAACGGTGGAACGTACACGATCGTTTAGGGAAAAGTCACGGCCGCCCCACGGTGTTTTCGATGGAGTTTCGAGGATTCGCGGCTCGACGGGGCGTAAAGGCAAAGTGGAAAGCACACAACACACACACGCGCGAGCGTGCACGTACATATCTATATACACAGACGTGTGTTGTTGCTCGCGCGCGCGCGCGGCCTTATCATGCCACTATTAGGCATGGAAAGCACTTTTTAAATGGTTTGTGTTCGATACATAAATAACCAGGTCATTATTAATAGACGCATTCGGTCGGTCGGCTTAACAGTCATTCCCGAGGTCTCTCCGTATCGATCGTAGTTATCGAGTTACGAACCGAGAGCTGAAAACCGGAGGATCACCTCTGACCTTTCCGCCAGTTGTTCCGCTTTCGAAAGAAAGGGTCGTTTTTATTGGAAAAACTCGCGCGCCGCGATATCTCGACCCGGGGCATACTTTAAGCAGTTTCTCTCCCCCCCCCACCCTCTCTGTTCCCCTTCTCCCTGCCCTCGGATAGCTTTCTTTTATCGAAAAACGTAATTCCGCGAACTTGTCCGAATTTACTCGTCGTTGTTCCGTAACAGTTAATTGCAGAGAGCCTTGGAAGTTCCATTGGCTTCTCGTCTGCCGAAGTTTCAACTTCGAACGATTGTCGTTGGCCCAGGGCTGTTTGAAAAGTACCCGGGAGTTATTTTCAATTGTTGCCCGCGAAGTTTCGAGTGGCCTCCTTCGTTCTCTTCCTCCCTTCCCCCCTCCCCTTCCCCCTTCCTCCTTCGATTCTCCGGGTTTTTTTTTCGTCGCTCCAAATTCTCTATCCAAGCACACATTTACGTCAACGTTTAAAGGTTAATTAAAACCCACCCAGTCCGGTTTCGTTCCATCGCATCGATCCATTGTTTAAAACTTCTCTTCTTCGAGATCGAAAGTTTTTTCCGTCGGAGGAAACCCGAAGGAAATCCGCGTGACGTTTGCGAATTTTCCTCTGGGGGAAACTTGAGCAAAGCGCGTAGTCTTCCCTTCGTCTAGAAAGAAGAAGAAGACACCACATTCTTCTCTTTTCCTTCCTTTTCTAATTGGTTCACTTTTCCTTCTCTTTGTTCCGGCTGTCATTGACCTTCCGTCGGTTATCTATACTTATCAAGAGCCGAGAGAAGTTGCTTCACACTTTTGTCTACACAAAGTTTCTTCTTTTTGTCAGGCTCTTGATAAATGTAGATTTTTTTCCCTATTCTCTACGCTCTTTTTCCGATTTTTTCCGGCTGAAAGGATTTTCTCTTCCAACAGATCTTTTGAGGAAGGAATCTTTCACTTTCTTTGGAATCACAACCGATTTTCCTTTTTCAATTTTTATTGGATCCGAAGGTAAACTCGAATTTTCATTATTTCCAAATTCCCAGAGAAGTATTTTCCTCTAAGAATGGGTACCAAGAGAATTTTCATATTGACATCATCACATATTTTTACATCTTTAAAACGCTATTTTTGATTCAATGATTGACAAACACAGAATATCTTCACAACTGACCTTTTCCAAATGGATCCGTGCATTTTTCAGATGACAAGAATCTTCATATTTTTGTTTTTATTGGAATTCTTTTTTAGAAGGCCTTTTTATAAAGTCCAGAAAAAATCCCAACCCTACCCACGCACACCATCTCGAGCATAGAAACGGGAAAGGCGAAAAAAGGGAAGAAGAGAAATCTGATCAATAATTCACGGGGATTCGAACCCGGGCCATCTCGGTGGCAGTCAGAGACGTCACGATCCGAGCCGCGACGGCTTCTGTCATTAAGCTTCTCTCATTTTTGCCTATTATATCTCACTCAAAGTAATACCTTAGCTAATTCAACGGTATTACGATGATAATTTAGATCCACTCGCCGCGGCCGGCGGCGGGGCCTGCGAGCGGTACGAGAGCCCAGTGAAAGATAATTGAACGTTGTTAAACGATAGATCGTTGCGTGAAATTCGCAAGAGGCACGCAAGGGCGGTTACCGAATGCGTCCATGGTTCGGCTATTTTTACGATTTCACGCTGACGGCAAAAGCTTCGATTACGCGAATTATAACAGTATCCTGGCCTGGTGGAGTGGAGGCCACTCCGCGGAGCAGCTCGTTTTCCACGCGGCAATGCACGGCGTTTCGGTCGGCGAGAACCGATCGAAAATAACAAAAATAAATAAATAAACGCGACTAGAAAATAGGAAGAAGCCGTTTCGAACGAGGCGACGAGTGTCGCGTGTTAATCTCTCGCTTAATTTGAAGGGCTCGTCTCGTCGGCTGCGAGGCAAATTGCATAGAATTTCCCGCGGCCATGCTCATCTCTCTCTCCTCTCTCTCTCTTTCTCTTTCCTTCTGTCGCTTTGCGCGTTCAGTTCCGTATCGGCTTAAAGGGACCTCGATATTAATGCGCCGTTGATTTTAACCGGTTCCAGCGAAGAAATTGAAAAGGGGCGAGCGAACTCTCTCTCTCTCTCTCTGCTCATCTTTCAATCCTTTCTTTATTAATTCAGAAGCCGAGTAGTTTTAGAGGGACCATAATTAAAATCGAGCTTCTCGCTGTTTTTTTCTCTCCTCCTCTTTCTTCCCGGTTCTCTTTTCTTTTTTTTTGTCGGTCTTTCTCGTATTGTACGCTCTCTTTCCTTTAATTCCCGGATTTTCTGTTTTAATTATACCCTTTGCAGAGCTGGCGAGCGCGCGCGCGCGCGGAGATTCACTTTGTCCTTAGCGCACTCGATGAATCGATTGTGAAATTATTCCGTTGCTGCGTGTCTGCTGATTAACTGTACCTCTTTTCACCGGGGGTTCAAGTTTCATCTCGCGGGCTTTCCACGGACACACCGATTCGAAATGGAAAATCCACTTGTTTCGAACCTCTACCCCGGTTCGACGGTCTTTTTACAGGTTCTGCGCTCGAAAATCACCATTTCGCGGATCGTATACTCGCCTTTTTGCAAACCAAATTCACCCTGTTGCGGACAAAATTCATCCTCTTGCAAATCAAATTCCGCCACGTTGAAATTCAAAGTTTTGTATAACAACGAACAGATGTGAAATACTTATTTAACCGCGTTGGTTTCGTCCACGATGGAGACAAAATCACGGACAAAGCGGAATTGTGTTATCTCATTCTCGAGTCAGCCGCAAGGTGAATTTGTAAAAATGTGAACACGGTCTTTGCGAGTGTCGAATTCCAGTGGAAACAACCCGTATGTCCGTCTCTCTACCGGGCCGAATTATTTCTGTCCCTTTTTTGACATTTTTATTCGCGGCTGACGCGACCTGATACTTTGACCCGCTTTTTCCACGAAATTCTATTAAGGTATATATATAAAAATGGTAATCGTGAAGTCCGATCCGTAACGAATGTGATTAAAATGCTGCATATAAATCATAAATATACACGGTGTCCCGCGTACCGTGGACGACCAATCCGGAAGTAATTCTACACACAAAAACGAATCGAAAAGAAAGAATAAAATTTTGTTGTTTTACGCCTCGTGTTCGAGAAAAACGAATTCAGAGATCCGTCAGGTTCGCGTGCTATGGTGCACGAAGTAGAATCGGTAAGTCATGCTCAGACGCGGCAGCCGATTCCTATCTAATAGCACGCGTATTCGCTGAACTTTCAAACTAGTTGTACTCCAAAACAAAGCGTCAAATGAACAAATTTGATTCTTAATTTTCGACTCGCTTTAGCGTGTAGAATTAATCCTCGACCCGTATGGGGTTACACTCGAGCTTCATGGCTCCTCGTAGGGAATACCCCACAGTAGTCGGGATATTTCTTTCATGGCAAATACATCCAAACCCGTAAAGGTGGACGACACGGTACAATTTTCTAAATCTAGAAGAGAAAATCGCAATATTTTTTGTACAATTGAAATTATATAAAAATTAATTTTTGCATCGTCATGGAAGTTGTTCATTTGCTAATTCATTCAGCAACAAATTCACTATTATCTACGTGTAATTATATTAACAATAACTTCTTTTACGGTCCGGTCATTTTGACGGTAGGAATAGGTGTATACAAGAAGTCCTGGTAGGTTTAGCGTTAATCTTGAGGGATGTAAAGGTCGGTGGAAATGTAATTTGAACGGAAGATTGAGACGGTGAACGGGAAGTAGGGGGCTGTAAATCTGCGTTTCGGATCGAGAGGGTGTCCCATTGGCGCAGGGTCAACCCGGTATCTCGGTTCCTCTGCTCCTCGAGCGGAGCATTTTCGCAACGGCGAAAGGTACTCTAATCCGATCCGTAAACACAATAGAAAGTATCTCCGTGAATCTAGGCTACCGAGCCGATCGTCTCTCTCTCTCTCTCTCTCTCTCTCTCTCTCTCTCGCTCGCTCGCACAAGCACCGATGTATACCTATATCCCGTGCAAGCGAGACCTAAATACCGAGCTACCCTCTGACCTCGACAGAAATGTCCGACATCCGGTTACTTCGGGGGATAGCAACCTTTTGATAGGCCATCGACGTTTCTTCTCCCTGATAAAGAGTCCAACGAAAAAGGAGAGGATATTCGCGGAGCAGAAAAACCGGAGCGACCCCCGCGAGAGAGGGGATGAGGAAATTAGAATAGCGTCGTTCTGCCTCCCCTCCACCTGTGCCGGTTCAAAAAAAAAAAAGAGAAAAATGCGGATGATACCAATGAATGGCCCCGAAAGCTGAATATCTGTAATTGTAATTAGTAAGCCGCGGCGGAGCCTCGCGGAAGCATAAAACTGTCCGGGGTCCGTTCTCTACAAAAACGCGGGAATTAAACAGAAATTTATGTCGCCCATTTAAACCATCCGGCGGGCTACACCGGGTGAATTAAAAAAACTTCTTAAATCTTCATTCGCGCACGCGATCCACCGCATCCTGCATACATGCATTTGCTAATTAGTTGATTCCGCGTTTACGTTCCTATAAGGAAGGATCTGCCCCGGGGAATCAAAAGCGGCAACACATTTCGCAACCTCGGCTCATTCAATGGCCTGGGTGGGACACCACACCGTTGATGATTCCATTCAATCCTGCTCCGTGTGTGCTCGAAACATTAAATTAAATCTGAGATTATAATTAATACCCCGTTATGCGCACCATCCTCCCGCGGCGATCCTCGGAATACGTTACGAAACATTTGAATCGGTCCGTCGCGAAAATTTGTAAGAAGCAATCCGCGTTCTACGGCGGCGTGTAAAGAGAAGCGTTTTCAGTCGCGGGGAAAGAAGAATTCGCGAAGCCTCGAGAATCTCTCGTCTACGCGTTCGCGATCGAAAGGCAAAAATAAATTGGCAGCGGATCGAAAGGGGGCGTAAAATCGATGAAAGAGGCTAAAGGGGAGATCAAAACAAAATGGGAGGCGAGATATCGGGCAAGATGGCGGCGGCGGCGTTGCGCGCGCGAACACCAGGTAATTTCGCGAGAATCCGGTGCCGCGCGCGCGATTTCCGCGGGTTGTCGCCTCCCGGGCTTTTTCCGATTCGCGGAATTCATCGATTCCCACGATCAGGCTCTAGCCGCGGGGCGAGGAAATTTCAAAACCGCAGTCGAGCGTGCTGTCTAAACTGTGAACGCCTTAGATATTGCCCCCCCCCTTCCCCCGTTCCCGATAAAAGCCCGCGGGGCCAGGAATCGCGCAAATGGAACCGCCGGAGCGGCTTGATCGCGCGAACGGATCCCTCGTTACACCGATTCCCAATTTGTCGCGATATCTGACATCAATCAGCGGCCCGATTAAAACCCTTCGATCGACAGCTTTCCCACCACACGGGTTACAGACCCGATGTAACCCTCTGTTGGGATGAGGGGAGGGGGGTTGAACGACGATTACGCGAACGTCGCCGGTGGTCTACCCATCGGACTGGCCAAATCAACTTTCCGATCGCACCTTAATGAGAGCGAAATCGGCTCGATGAGACTTCAACACCGATATTTGACTTTCACGGTTTTATCGAATCACCCCCCGCACGTTAATTATGCTAATAGATACAAGCGGTCGCGTTAATCGTTTCCAGATAATGCTACTTCTTCCCCTGCACCGGTACCACCCCACTCGTGCTCCTCAAACCGGAAGACCCGTCGGTATCTTCGTTCGCTGTCTCGTAAAACGTGACGTTTCGTTGTCCGTTTGGCTATGTCATTTTAGTGCAAAGCGACGTCATTTGTGCAAAATACTGTCTCGCCTGCGAGAAATGGGGGCGAAGGAAGAACAATATGGAAACACTCGTTTTTGACTCGACACTTTTACCTAGCAGCACTTATTTCGACAACAGGTATCGTAACATTTTATGCGACAGATCCTTCTATAAAATATTGAAAAGAATATTGTCACGTAAAAGTGGAAAGCTCTCCGGACCTACTACTGTGCCTTATAATTTTAAGGAACGTGGTATACCGAAACAATTTTATTGTCTTCTAGCAATATACAAAATTGAGGTCGTCAATTAACTTATTAATAGGCTGTCTTTAAATACTCAGCATCTACAAAGATGCAACATGGGCAAATAAAATTATTGGAACAAAAATTGTGTCACGATAAACTTAACGCGTTGTCCGCCATGTCACCCACATGTGGGCGATGGAGTTATTTGTCCAGGTTTTAAAATGAATTTTTACGTTAATATATTCATTGTACCAAATTTGATTGGGATCTGTAATATGCAAGAAAGTTGGAGGACTACTCAATGCCACACACATATAATTATTTTCAATTTTTATTTCATTAAATAACTTACTTTGGTTTCATGGAATTTTTTAGAGTTCTGGTGTTTGGCACTCAAAGTGTTAAATTAACACTATAACAATCAAGTGAAAAGGTTGTAGAATTCCCAAGAGAACGAGAAATATTTCAACGTTAAATTTAGACTTTAAAAGATTTTTAGCTAATTTGAGTATTGAGAGGAGTTTAAAATTCAGAGTGTCTTGCATAAAAGTTGTTAGCAAAGGTTCAAGGTTAGGCTCCACAATAATGTTACTCGAACGCGCATTTCCGGTTCCCTTTCTAACTTTGTCATTCCTGCGGCCACCTCCTATTCTGTAAAAGACATTCCGTTCCCCTCCACTCGCGGTCATCCTGCCCCTACTTTACCTACTATCCCACTATCCAAGCGTCTTCTTTAGACCCCCACCTAACCATACTCTAACCTCGCTCTCATTCTACTTTTCTTTCCCGACTGGGACTCGCTTGGTTTGTCTTTTTCCGCTACGTCTACTTCCTCAAACTCTCTTCCTCCACTTCCTTTCGACTTCCTGCTACTTCTCTGACCTTCTGCGACTTTTCTTCTGTACGGAATTCATCGTGCACTATTTTTGTGCTAGCCACATTTCGGGCACTATTTGAAAAACAATATGCACCCAAAGAAATAAATTTGCTAAATGATTGATCTCATCTATGCATCCTTAGAAACTTAATAATTTTAAATTAAAAATATTCGAACCCGTCGTTATTCGACCGCGAACCTAGTGTCGAAGACGAATTCATTTTCTCATTAATATCGTTGTTGCGTTGTGTACCTCGAGCACTCGAGGATCCTTTCAATATTGAACGAGCCGCTTTTGTTCGAGCTTATTCATCGCTCGTTTCGATATTCGAGGGAACGTCGGGCGAGATTGTGCGTTGAGAATCCGTTTGTTCGTCGAAAGAGGTTGCGGTTTTCTTTCGTTTTTCCAATGGTGGAACGACGGTGGGAACGGGGGAGAGGGTATGGTAAACAGCCGGGGGGGACGGATCGATGGACGGCCTACGGGCCAGCCGAGTCGTCGATTTAATAGTAATTACCGGCTTTCATCGTCGTTCACCGAGACAAACGATCGACCGATCGACCGGCCGTGCTCGCGTTACACCCGCCGCCGACGGAATTTCTTATTTCCTTTCGGCCGATGCCTATGCTTAACCGTCCGGCCGAAGTCATACGCGAGTAAGCATTCGTGGCTCGTGACGAGTGGCTTCGTAAAAAAACCGGCGGACATCGTAAATCAACCGCCGGGCGGATGAGTGTCTGGCAAACTGTGACGAAACGCGGCGGCTGGTTCCACGGTTCACGGTGAAGTTCGCTATGCCTCGGATATATTCATTCGCTTCCCTGTCGTTCACACCCCTTCCCCCACCACAACTTGAACCCTCAACCGGGGCTGCAACCGTTCATGCGTTGATCTTGACTCCCGAAATCATGCCCGAGAGATATTACTCTGATTAACGCGTTGACTGCCGTGTCACCCATATGTGGGTGACGGAATTATTTGTCCAGGATTTAAAATGAATTTTTACATTAATTCATTGTACCAAATTCGATTAGAATCCGTAAAATTCAAGAAAGTTACTACTCGGTATCATACATTTAATTTTTTCAAATTTTTATTTCATCAAATAACACTTTGATTTCATCGAATTTTTTAGGTTTCTAGTCTGGCAGTCAAAGTGTTAAGAGACCGGGAAATTGCGTTTATCTGATCGAATTTGTGCGGCTGCTTGTCACAAGGTTTACGGAGCACTGAAAGTGACTGTTTTGCAATACTGTACAAAAATAACAAGAATGTGTTGCTCAAATTTTTGAGAGAAATCAATTTGTTGAATAATTTCTTAATAATTTGTCAATTAAAAATATTAGAACCCGTCGTTTTGACCCGTCCCGTAAACCTAGTGTTAACGAGCCTCCAGCTTACGTTCGCGTGGACTCGCAGCTCAAGCTCAATTATGCTAGCCATGTTGCAGTATTCTATAAGTTGCAGAAATACAAGGACGGGTCAACAGATTTTCCATAAGATCGTGTGTTTGGAATTATCTAGCGACCGTCTACGCGTGTCTTGTCTCTCGGGCGAACTAATGGGGTTTGACTAAAATCGCAGGGGTGGGGGGTGTGGTATGCGACTCGATTTGTTTTCGAGTAACAATATTAATGAATCGATGACCCAGCTGCAGCTCGCGGTTTGCCGTATCGAGCGGGAAGGCAGCTCTCGAGCCGCGTCTAATCGGACTGGACGCGGGAGCCCCGACCTAATCGAACTTGTTGTGTGCAGGGGAAAAGAAAAGGGGGGAGTAGATGGTCGATAGAAGGGGCTCCGATTGAGCCGAGTCGAACGGTATGGAAAATTGAATCGAAGGATCCGTTTGCAAACGGTAGTTTCGACTCCGAGTTTTCGAAACGGTTTTGATCCGAAGAAAAAAAAAAAAAGAAAAAGGAGATCATTTATTAACCCATTGCCCTACAATATCGAGTCAGACTCGTGACGAAGATTCTGAACAAAGTCTAATAAATATGTATGTTATTAATAGACATCGGATGTTTATGCAATTTCCAATTGTTATAGAAACATTTTAAGAAAGTGGAATGAAATAAAATTGTATTTTTAATGGGGACAGCCTTTGTAGATCCAAAGCAAATAAAAATAATGTTAAATTCTCTCGAATTTTATATTATAGCATTTTTTTAACATTTCCATAAGCCATAAATGCATAAAGATCCGATGTCTAGTTATTAATTTCCTTTAAACAGAAATAAAATTCAATTTGGTTGTAGTTGATATACACAGGGTGTTTGGTAACTGGTGGTACAAGCGAAAAGGGGGTGATTCTACGTGAAAGAATAAGTGGAAAATATAGAATAAAATTGTTTCATACGAAGTTTCGTTATCGAGAAAATCGAGTTTGAAATGCAGCATGCTATTCGATAGGAATTGTCTGACGCGTCTGATCATGGCCAACCGAATCTACTTCCTGCATGTACTAAAGCACACAAACCTGACAGATCTTAAAAGTCGATTTTCTCGAAAACAAAGCCTCAAACGAAAAATGTTTATTCTATATTTTCGACTTATTCTTTCATGTAGAATCACCACCTTTTCGCTTGTACCACCAGTTACCAAACACCCTCTATAAACTATCTTGTTTTTCTATGAAATTCTGAACGACGAAGAATTTCTAATCGTTGTGATCACAAAATAAATAGTAGTGCAAGGGGTTAAATCGATTACGGTCGAGCGCGTCTAACCGGATCAGAAATCTGGCGCGCGTGTATGCCACGTGTATACTCACCACGATTGTTCTCTTCTCTGTTCCAGGAGGTGCACGCGAGGCGTTGATAACGTCAACGGGGGAGTCGCCTAACCGATCCGATGCGCGCGTACACGCTCGAAACAGCAACGACGTCCGCTTAGAAAGTTTTCGAGGATCGACCACAGTGAGAGAGAGAGAGAGAGAGAGAGAGAGGGGCTCCAGGTCGGTTTGACTTCGAGAACGAGACCGGCGACTGACTTCCCCATCGACTGACACCTGTAAGAGACTTTCGCCCGGTTCCCTAGACACACGCGCGGCCGTCTCGCTCGCTTTTCTCTCGCGTCTCTTTTCCCTTCATCGATCGTGCGCGTCCTGCGTAGCCGAGGCAACAGATGGAACGAAAAGTAGCTTCGCCAGGAAACATAAATTGCCGCCTCTCGAACCGGTTGTAATTTTCGAACGCAATTTCCGCGCGAGGAACGCGCGCGAGCAAGCCCCCGTTCTAAGATAATTGATTAGACCGGGCATCGTGGGAACCCTGGGAGGCGCACGATCCTTCCAACCGATCCCTCGCGATACGCTAGTCCATTTAGATTAACTCTTCGCACCACGGAACTTTTCTACGGCCCGGCTAAAGCGAACGCACTCCGCGCTCCTTAATTATTTACGGAAATGATTAGCTCCGTCTTACGCGGAACCGATACCGCCGGAGTCGTACGCGGAAAAGAGTTGTACGCGAGCACACGATGCCTCGACAACGCGAACGCGGCTACACTTTGGTTTTTCACACGGTAACTGCCACATCAGTCGCGTACAATTGACACAATTTTTTTTTTTTACAAATTTTCAACTCCAATTCGTACGGTAGTAGAGAGAGAGAGAGTAGAACAGAATTTCAATAGGAATTACAAGGTATAGGAACGTCAACAGTGACTACAGAGTCTTGACTTATCACGGGTTCGATTAAAAAATTGATTTCTTGGAACTTTGGTACGGTGCTGGTGTGGCAGTTATTCACTATTTTTTTTTTTTTTTTAAACCTTTTACCAACGTATTCGTGACATTTTTCTGATTAAAACGATACCAAACACGACACGGTTCGGATCATGTTCACTTGTGTGTAGAACCTCGTTTATCCGAACGTTCTACTGATCCGTTTGGATAACACGGGTTCTATATTATCGTGGATAAAACAATGGAATACGATCCGAACTGGGCCGTGGTTGGTATCATTTTAACCAGAAAAACGTGACGTATGTGTTGGTAAAAGTTTCATGAAATAATTTCAATTATTTAAAAAAATAGTTTGAAAAAATAATTAAAATTTTTGGTCGCTGAATCAATATTAATTCCGAAATACTCCACACGGTATAAATAGTCCCCTCGGGTTAGATCTTCGGCAAATATCGTGCGCATCTTTTGAACATATCTTGAGGCATTACTGCGCTTCGATTTGCTGATGTCGACCGATTGTTGCAGCGTGACAGGGTTAGCAGACGGGATTAAGGTGAAGCACGGTAACGTGTTCAGCTAGCGGCCGAGGCAGGTTCGCGCATGCTTCAGCAACGAGGCAGTTCAGTAACGACACCTCCCGCGACGTCATCGTCCAACATGTTTCCCCAACAGTATTGTCTACGATGGAAGTACCATCACAGCAACCTACAGACCATGTTCTCACAGCTGCTCGAGCGGCAGGTGTTCTGCGACGTCACCCTCGCCTGCGAGGGCAAGACTCTCAGAGCGCACAAGGTAAGCAAAGACTTCTATCTGGGGTGCAACGCGGTCACTGGGAGCTTTTTATGGTCACCAGGATTACTGTGTCAGGGGTCCCCTAACCTGTTAGGTCACCGCTTTGCTCGCTGAATTTTTTCATTAACTTTCCGGCTGCTGGATCAGTCGTTAAATATTGGAGGATATAAACATTAGGAAAACTTTGACTTGAATTTGCGGTACTTTTAAGCAAAAATATAGTGCTTTTGCTTTTTCTTTGTGTAGGGTAATCACTGTACCTATATTAATTATACTTATTTTTTGAACATAATGAATATTAAAAAAGAGATTTTAATGAAAAAATTTTAATATCTCTTTTCTAATATTCGTTATGCTTTAAAAATAATGATCACCCCCACAGTAATTGGATCCCTCAGCACTTTATGCCTTCTAATACCAAAAGATACGTCGACCCTATGAACATTACGAGTGCGTATAAAAATATCTATTATCTTTTATGCTTGTGAACAACTTCTCACCCTTTTATCCGCTGATTCCGACGCCTGTAGGACGTCACCGAAAAGGATAATCTTTTCCCGGAGAGCGAGGCGGTAAACGAAGTAAAACACGCGCAATCAATCAGTGTCTGAAATTTTTCAATACGGCCACCATTCTCTCTAGAAATCCGGCTAAAATCTCGTTCGGCGCTGGGGGTTGATTGATCGTTTCGTCGAATGCGAAAACCAAAAAAAAAAAAAAAAAGGGTTAAAAATCAGCGAGCCCTTGTTGCCGGGGACAGGACGAGACCGGGATTTCTTGTGTCCCTCGGTAGGGACGATTTCTCGCGCGGCGAGAGTACGGTGCTGGTCGAATGAAAAATTAATTGCGAAAAAATAATATGGGAACGCGGGCGGCACGTTGGGAATTACCATCGCGCGTCACTTTCGTTTCCCGTGAAAGTTCCGGGGCGTTTGTGGAGTAATTGTAACGGGCAGCCGCCACCGCCGCCGTGCCGGTTGACCCTTAAACGACGACAGCCGGCCGCCCTTCGCCCGGGCTCGATAGTTTCCTATTCGCTTTAAAATCCCTTTCCCTCTTGTACACGGGAGAGAGCCGCCCCGGTGGCTGGCGGGCTCTCTTTTACGCTTTAAAATTTTTTCAGAGCTGCCTCCGCCACCGCCGCCGCCTGGTCGTTCAACTCCGCGTCGTTTAACGCGTTACAGGTGCATTGTATTATCAACGAGAGACGCGTGCCGCTCGATTTTCACTTTCCGCGACGCGTGGACGCGTGGACGCTCTCTCTACCCTATATCGCGATTGCTCGCGCTCTCCCGCCCCCCTTCAATGCGCTAATTTCACCCGTCGCCGGCTCTTGGAGAGACCTCTTGACCGCCTCCGCTCGAAAAATCTGAAACGCACCGGTTTTCCCTCGTTCCATCCACCGGAACTTTTATTCGCCGCGTAGCGCTAAGAGCAGAGCCTAATCGAACAGCCCCGGTGCCCTCCGCTGAATTCTCGATATATGTCAACAACACGGCCAGCGTCGTCTATCGTCGAGGAGACATACCCGAGCCGTCTTATGTTTACACTCCTCGTAAACGTCTTGGCGACATATATAGAAAAGTCGCTGTACCTACCACTCATTATCACATAATTCTTAAAAATCTATGAACCGTGGCTAAAAACTTTTCAGTGGATCCTCCAACAGCAATTTCAATTCAACAAGCGACCTTCAGTAACGTCTTCGAATCATTTCGTTTGGGATTATAGTGTAAAAAAATATTTCTACGCTTCCTTTTAGCGTTGGACAATTATCAACCCTCTGCACTCGAAATATGACTATTCTCATCTTTTATTTTTTTTTTTTATTGAAGAAATCTCATAAGAGATTTGTTACGACTTTATGAATATAACAAAAAATACAGAGGAAGAGACTTATACAAACTAAAAGTAAGGGTACATGTATCACTTTTTTCGCTACTTGTTTCTTCTTGTTCATATAAAGTGTGTTGATTTGCGTCAAAGAAGTTGACAATTTTTTTCTTATCTATAGTCTAGCAATTTTCGATGATGCTTCGGAGGGGACACTCGAGTGCAAAGAGTTGACACGCTTATGGTAAAGCGTTAATTGAAAGGCCACTATGGTGTCCGTCCACCGAGACCCCAGTCAGTATAGCACCAGCTTGCATCCTCTTGAAACTGTCAGAGAAACCTAACTTCTAGATCGCGCTCAAGTGGCTACCGCCACGGCGCATTTGTTTACCTTCGCCGAGACTATAAGCTCGCGACACGAAGTAGTATAGACACTCCTGACGCGTTCCAAATAATCGGAGCCCGGCGTCGTTTGTCGGAGAGGCTTTTCCATGCAACGCGAATCAATTTACTTTCGATCCGTGGAAGAGGAGAGAGGGAGGGAGGGAGGGGTTCTCTCGGAGAGAAGAGACCGGGAGAGCATTTTCGAGGAATTTCGACAAGATTTCCGCGGTCCAGCGAGGACGGGTGAAAAAGCATCGCGGTCCAATAAACGTGTTTCCTCGTAATTAAACTTCATCCCCATCAGAAAAAACCGGGCGAGAGCAGACGACAACAGACGACGAAGGCAATCTCGTCCAGCTTCCATTGACTTTCACGATGCCCGGTCGTCCACCCCCGGCCCCTTTTTTTCCTCGTACACGTGTCTCTCTATCACTCCGCGCCCAGTCCTGCTGCTCGCCCACCCCCGTCGCCCGCCCCCGACCCACACCCCTGGCTTTTTCCCTCTGCGCGTTTTTCTGCGTGCCCACCTCCTCCTTGCAACCCCGCTCCCTCCTCCCGCCGTCCCACCTCCGTAGTCGGGTGGAGAATTTCCTCTATTCGTCTTATTGCGCGTCGCCGGCCAGAGAAAAGAGACCGAGAGAGAGAAAGAGAGAAAGCTCTTACGATGGAAGAGCGGGATACGGCGGAGAAACGACTCGAGGGAAAAAGAGGGAAAGAGAAAGGGAGAGAGAAAGATGGAAAGAGGTGGGTGTGGGGTGGCGTGTGGGTGTAGACCACCCTCGCCTGGCCCCGGGGAACATAAAACTTAACAAACGATCAATTTTCTGTTCTTTGTTTCTTAGCAGGCTGGAACTACGGTATTTCGCCACTCTCCCTCCGCCCCTCTACCAACCCCCGTCCGCGTTCTCCTTCGCCCCAGCCGACCCTCTTTCAACCCACCCACACCCCCCTGGTGTCCCCCACCCTTGCAACCCCTCTGTTCTCCTCCACCCTTTCTTTCTTTCTTTCCTCGTTCCTTTCCCTCTACCTTCGGCCGCACCGAGCCGAGCCGAGCCGCTCCGCTCTCGCCTCTCTCTCTCTCTCTCTCTCTCTCTCTCTCTCTCTCTGCACCCCCTCACTTTCCCTGGCAATCGCTATCTTCTTCTTTTCTTCCCTCCCACTCTCTGTTTCACCCTTCAGCTAGGCAGGCAGGCAGGCATGCTGGCAGGCTGAGCCACCCCCTTCGCTTCGCCCTCTCGTCACCCTCATCTCTCTTTCTCTCTCTCTCTCTCTTTTTCTCTCTCTCCAGTCTCCCCCTCGTCTCGCCCCGTTCCCCCCGAACGCGGGTTCACCCCCCGGTTCCCGCGGCAGCCGGCAGCCACCAACCCCCCTCCATGTTTCCCTTTTTGTATCTCCGTCTCGGCCGTGCGTCGAAACGAGCCGCGCAGAGGAGAGGCACTCTATCAAAGTAGAGTACGTTTGGCTTGGTTTATTTTTTACTTTGGGAGGGGTCCAAATTGTAAAATCAATACTTCCTCCTAAATTTAGAATGCCGCCACCCGGCGACGCCGACGCGCACACGGCCTTTTTCCAACGGTTCTTCCTTTCGGGCCTGCGGAACGCGGATCGGTCGCGAGCGCGAGCGCGGCGAGACGCGACGCGACGCTACGCGACGCGACGTCGAGCATACCACCGGGGAGAGGGTGATCTCTCTCTCGCGGGCGCGCGCTCCCCCGGACCACGCCGAGTCATCGCGCCGGAAAACAAAAGACGAGTCGCGCCAGGGGCGGAAACGCGACCGCCTAATCGCGCGCCACCGCACCGCTGAAAACCGCTCGACACCTGATTGCTGGTTCGCCCCGCGCGATTCACGACCGACAACTTCCGCGAGCATTGACACGGTTCTACAACCCCCTACTCGCCTTCGCGCTTTCACCCTTCGTGCTGCTTTTCCGAATTTGTTCATCAATTTTACAACTACTCGTTCTGCATTCACCTCCATCCGTTCACGGGAAAGGATCGGCACTGGTTCCAGATTATTCTTCTCGTTGCCCGTACCGGAAGTAGCTAAACGTTGTTCGTTTAGCTTCCTGATTAGCCTAAACATTTTTATGGAATCACCCTGTATAATTGCTAACGGTTTGAATTCGCTTCCTCTCTCGATTCTCCAAACACCAAGGGGAATTGACTATGAAAGTAACAGTGTCCTAGCCTACGTAGCCTGATCGATCGTCGTTAGGTTAGGAGCCTATGTATAATTTTTGCAGTCTCTATCGTCTCCGAATGACTAAGCTTTGTACAATAAGATGTGTTTCCGACCGACTTCGTAACATCTATTGCAAATAGTCGGGATTCTTATCAGCGATACCGTTATCAATCTAATCTGACTCGTTGACGACGTAGGCGAATTGCTAAATCCTCTAGCGAAGCTTTCTTGGCGTCGAAGAGCCTCGTTCCGGTCTTCAAAGAAATCTTCTTTTCGCCAAAGAGCTAACCTCCTTTCATACACTGTAACTCGGAACATGTAAATTCGCCGCACGTCCTCATGTTCATTCTCTCAACCCTCGTACTAAACTGTTCAGAGGACAATTCATTCGTGTTGTACTTTGGATACTGTACAGCTTCTCATTTCTGTATAATTGCATTGCAATTTAATCGAGACACATGAAAAATGTCTGAAAACCATGACATGATTTTCATTCTACAATTTGACTGGGACGCGAATGGTTAAATTAAGATGTAATACAAACATGCCTCAAAACCATGAGATGACATCTTCATTTTGATCTTCAATTAATTTTCCTAAGACCCAGTCAGTGGAATTAGAGTGTACAATAAAAATGTCTATCAAAACCATAAAATGATTTTTATCTTACAATTCAACTGGGAGATAGATGGTTAAATTAAAATATGAAAGAAAAACAACTGAAAACTGAGTGTACAATAAAAATGTCTATCAACCATAAAATGATTTTTATCTTACAATTCAACTGGGACGCAGCTGGTTAAATTAAAATGTAAAACAAAAATGGCTGGAAACCGTGAAACAATCTCTTGCAATTTGCCTGTGACCCGGTCGGTTGAATTAAAGCGTAAAACGAAAAGGTCTGAAAACAACGAGACGATCTTCCCTAAAACGATCGATGACGATCGAACGAAGTTGTCGGAAAGATCGAAACAGACCGAATCCACGGTGAAATCGTAGAATGACTCATCGTCGACCGAACATCGTCGCAAAGTAGAGCGTTCCCGCCGCTGTCGGAGGAATTAGAGACAGCTGCGTTGCCGGTCCTCGGCCACCTGTATCCAGGTGTTCCGGGGCGATCGTAGATGCGATCGTTGTCCGGGAGAGGGGAAAATCGAAATCGTTTTCTTTCCGGCCTGTCGGCGTGAGGAGCGTCTGTTCAGGAGTGGCTCGTTGAATTAGGGGTGCACCCTCGCGCGTCGCTGT
The DNA here is from genome assembly GCA_913789895.3 of Seladonia tumulorum. Lineage (NCBI taxonomy): Eukaryota > Metazoa > Arthropoda > Insecta > Hymenoptera > Halictidae > Seladonia > Seladonia tumulorum. The sequence goes on along the minus strand of OU565266.1, from coordinate 1,654,686 downwards.
TAACTCACCAGCTGAGAAGCGACGTTTTAGGATCGCCGGGAACGATAAGACCGCGGAACGAGGCGCGTTTTCTGCCGGAAGAACAAACCCGCGAACGTTTTTACGATTCTCTTTCCATCGCGGGACAAGGCGTGCGTGAGAGCGCGCGTATGTGTGCGTGCGCGTGTGCGCGCGTGTGTGGGTGCCTTCAGGATTGAAATATAAACGACCGGGCGGTCGCGCGATCGAAACGCAACGTCAGTGGTCACGCTGCGGTTTGTTTTTTGACGCTGTTGCGTTCGGCTCCTTGTTCTTCGCTTTTCCCGAAATCCCAGAGGTCACTCCCTATCGATTACTGTTCGCAACGCGCTATGCTTTTTCGGATTTCCCCGCGCTAGCTATTTTTCTTTTTTTTCGCTCTTGCACACTGGTTGGAAGTGAATCAAATTCCGAACGAAAGCAGAAACGTTAAGGTAAAGGCACCAGTAATTGACCATGTACCGGTAGTTGACCATTTTATAGAAAAACATAAAAAATAAGGTTTTTATAAGCTATGCACTTTTGATGAAAGTGAATCTCGGATGCCATGCCGTCTGTTGTTTAACCCTTTGAGCGCTGAGTTGTGCGAAATTAATCGTGCCCTGTGGACCACCTACTTTTTACGACGGATCACTCGCGACAATTTGTAAACCAATGCGCAATAAATGCACACACAAGTCTAGCGAACCCATAATGCTTTCATGGCCCATTTTGAATGGCTGTGTGAGAACCCATATATGCGTCCATGGCCCAAATTGAATGGTTCTGTGAGAACCCATATATGCGTTCGTAGCGCTCGAAGGGTTAAATTTCAAAACAATAAGAACATTTCAAACCTTATTTTTTTATGTTTTTCTATAAAATGGTCAACTACCGGTGCCTTTACCTTACTGGCCGCGTCCCCGAAATTATCCGAAACAAGAGAACCCCGGGGCCCAGAGGCTTCCAACTTCCGAAAGAAACAAGAAGAAACGTTCGTCGACGTCTCTCCAACTCGCAGGAAAATAGAAACACTCGTCCGGCGACGTATTTCTTGCCCGGTTTTCTTTCAATCCGATCCCGGTGGCAGCCCATCTGTCCTCTATCCCAGAAGCCTGATAAGAAACGGAATTTCTGGAACCGACGGCTCCTGGAAAGCCGTTCCACGGGAGCACGGACGGGCACCAAACTCGATAAACATTTAACCAAAATTGTTCGCGGAAAATATATAAATCGCTCTCGAGGTCCGGAGAAATTCGAAACCCAGAGAACGTGAATTCATCGAGGATGAACAATAGGACGCGAGGCTTGAGCGTATAGTCTACAGGGTGTTCCGAGAGTGTGCTTCCTTGAAAGTGATAATTCCTGAGATCGTTTGAAGTAACTTTGTTTTCCTTGCGAAAATGTTCTCCGCGGCTTTATCCAGAAATACATCGACTAATCAGAGTGCGGCTATAGCAGAGGGATTCCGGTATATTTTTCCATTGAAAGCTTTAACTTTATCTGTGAGTAACGAAAGTATTCGAACGCCCTTTAAATCAGAATAACTTTTTTTTTAAGTGAATCAAACGACCTGACTTTTTTGAGGAGTTAGAAGAATTGGTTTTCCAAATGATGTGTTAAAAAGATTTTGAAAAAATTACAATTGATAAGAATTACATGAGAAAATAAAAATGGCACTTTTCACAACTTTTTTATTTGAGCCTGTAATGAAAATTTTAAATATGCGTTTTGTAGATCTCTGTTAGTTATACACGTACTGAAAATTTCATCGAAATCGGTCAACGTTGCAATAAACTACAAACATTTCAAAATGAGAGTTTAAGGGTGAAAGTCGCAGATTTTTGATCTTGCCAGGGAATTTCGCCCTTATGTAATCATCTTTAAACGTTTGTATCTCATGACAACGTTAACCGATTTCAATGAAATTTTCAGTATGTATATAACTAACATATATCTACAAAACGCATATTTTAAATTTTCACTACAGGTTCAAATAAAAAAGTTGTGAAAAATGCCATTTTTATTTTCTCATGTAATTCTTACCAATTGCAATTTTTTCAAAATCTTTTTTACACATAATTTGGAAAACCAATTCTTCTAACTCCTCAAAAAAGTCAGGTCATTTGATTCACTTAAAAAAAAAGTTATACTGATTTAAAAGGCGTTCGAATACTTTCGTTACTCACTGTATATGTATACCAGCAAAATTCCCTTTCGCAATACAGTGATTTCTCTATATATGTCGCCAAGGCCTGGATGATAAACGTCGCGGAATTATCCTCACTACCGCGAGGTGTACACCGTGAGGGGCTACGAAGCCCGAGAGACTTCGGGTAGTGTAAACACAAACACGACGCTGGCAAGGCCCGTGTTGTTGACATATATCGAGAACTTACTGTTGTCCGCAGACCGTGTTACAAATTTTGAATAGAAATCAAATTACAAGTTCGTGTCCCTCGGAGATCTGGATGTTGTTCAAAGGCTAAGGAAGTTATAGATCGAACGGTAGCTAATTCTTTGTAGAATTCTCGTTCAGGGTGATGGGATTCGACATGGGTATAGCTTCGAGGGCGCTCCGTGGTTGCCTCGGTGTCTATAAAGAACATGTAGCCGTTTGTGCGTTTATCGATAGCTCGGGATGTGACGGGCTTGCTCGGGCTCATTGAAACGCGAGCGTCTCAATTGGAGCTCTCCTCCGGTCGCTCGCGACATTGCTGTATAAATAGAGCATTCCTCGGCGGGAAATAGTGAGAGACGCTCGAAGCCGCGATTTATTCGTAGAACCGTCGCGGCTCGTTCACCAACGGTTCCATTAATCTCTCGACTTTCCCGGAATAAAGACGATAACGACGTCGACTCTCCTCTGTTTGACTCGCGCTCGACGAAGCCCGACGCCACTCGGCTATCAGAGGCCCTATCGACGTCGAGGAGGAGGAGGAAAAGCGTACGCTCTCGCTCGCCTGCTCGCGCGGCGTTCCCATAAAACGGGACGAGCCGCGTCGAGCAGGGTAACTTCGTTCGCGTTTTCTTTCGTCGTGAAACTTTCATGCTGGAAACGAGCAACGGATACGCTCAAGGGCGGCCCACGCTCGCCGGTTAAACGCCGCGCGCCGCGACGCGACGCGACGCGACCCAATTTTTCGAAAGCAGTTTTCAACTATAGTCCAACTCTATGCACGCCCGGCCGAGCTAGATACTCGCTTTCTAGGCTAAATTCATTTTTCATTCGTGCCCGAACGAACCGCTCGACGTACCCGATCAATTTTTACGGCGTCCCGTGGCCGCGACTCTCTGTTGAGGCCACGGATTTCTGCGCGATCCACGAGACCTAGATTGCAACGATTCTTTTTTTTTCCCCCCCGCCTCCCTCCGAGTTCTCTTTGATTCCAGTAGAGATTTTTTTATCGCTTTGATATCTCGATGCGGTCGCGGTTTCGATGGATCGCCGGGGAAACTGTGTTCTTCCGTACCGTCTTTCAGCTTTCGGACATTCGGAACTTGGACAACAGCCATTTTGTTTGCTATTGCGTTTTATTTATACGGTTTATAAAGTGGAGTGATCTATTGTGTAATTTCTGACTGAAAGTATTTCAAATAGTTGACAGTAACTTGTATTTTTATGATATTTTGTTGCCTGTAATGTTATTACGATATTGTAGTCTGTTTATCAACATGTTACATATTCGTAATTAAACTACAAATAATACTTTGCTAACTATTATAGCTTCTCATGTTAAAAATTATAATTTATAATATTAACTACTTGCTCAACTTATTTTCATTCTAAGGAAACATTTGAAATACAAAATAAAAATATTTCATTTTATCTATCTGGTTATCGAAATAAAAATATTTGATTTGAAGTAGTATCTTATTTGAACCACATTAAATTATACTATATACCAAATCATTAATGATCGTTAATATACGTTGCAAAATATGATAGAAAGCCAATGTTCCACATACGAATACTAATCCTACATTATAAAATACTAATGTAAAGTGTACTTACTTCTGAATCTTCTGTACCTCCGTCGAATCCACAGCAAACAATTATTGACTCGCGAAAATAGGTCCGAATAATTCAACAACAATCACTAAACAACACACACAACACATTTTATAAAATCGTGACAACGAACGAGATGTCACTCCGACCACGATCAAAATAATACTGCGATTTTAACAATGATCCCCTCCACAGGGGTGGTACGGTCAGGTTATCCTAGGAAGGTTAGACGCTGAGGGTCTATAAACACTAGATACAAAACCAACAAAAAAAAAATTATGGCGGGGCACCGACCCTATTTCCCGGAATTCCCTGTTTTCGTATCACACGTCCGTGGATCCGAAGCACCTCCGTGGAAGGGATCATTGTTAAAATCGCAGTATTATTTTATTCGTGGTCGGAGTAACATCTTCTCGTCTGCTGTCACGATTTCGTTAAGTGTGTCGTGTGTGTTGTTTAGTGATTGTTGTGCACTTAATCGGACCTATTCTCGTGAGTGAATAATTGTGTGGTGTGGATCCGACGGAGATACAGAAGATTCAGAAGATAAGTACACTTTACATTAGTATTTTATAATGTAGTTTGTAGTACATTAGTATTATATTTTATTATTCGTATGTAGAATATTGGATGCAAGGTTTTCTTTCATATTTTGCAACTACAATGTCCCTTTAACACTAGATTTACAAAGCACTAAAACTGACTACTTAACATTATTTTACAAAAATAACAAGAACGTGTCTATCCACATTTGTATCAATTTCTTAAATAATATATACCCAAAAAAATAATTTTGCTGAATAATTCCCCATGGATACGTCTTCACAATGTCAATAATTGTAAATTATAAATATTAGATCCCGTCATTTTGACAGGCCCCGTGAACCTAGTGTCTCCCCGGTTAACAGGTGGAAGTTTTCAAGGGTTGAATCGTCCCGAGCATGCCCCCAAGTCCCATCGAAACAACCGTGAGCCGAAGCCCGACTTGGACCGATCCCAGGCTAACTGGTTGTCCAGGTCGCGAATTAATGGAGGATGAAGCGATCCGGTACCGGAAGTCGCGCAACTGGTCGCGACTGGTATGTTTGCGATCCGTGAACCAGGAATCTGTATACGGGGTCAAGCGATCGATCAACGACGGTTCGCGGAAACGCGAAGAAAACGATAGTGGGATTCCTCGGGGTCCGCGACCGTGACGAGGACGATATTCCACGTTCTCAGGTTCCGCGCCGCGCCGGCAGCAGGAGATGCGCGTTACAGTGGCGTGTGTGCCCCGCGGGTAATTATATGCCGCGGCAGAAGGGTTGCCAGGTGCTAGGGTCGTTAAACCCGGACATCCTGTCTTCTAAAAAAAAACACGACGCGCCGTTTCCTAACTGTATAAATAATAGCACGCCTTCGCACGTACCGGCAGAACGCCTCCGAAATCTCCGAGCCTCCACAAAATTCCCCTCCCCCCTCCCCGTACCGAATTTTTCGATAATTTCCATCGCGGTTTCACCTATACCTGTTTCGGAAAAGAGTGAGAATTTTTTTAGTTAGAATCCCTCGGCTTTATCACCAGTTATTTCCCACTGAAGCGACTTTGCGGTCTCGATAAATTTCTTTTTTCATTTTAAAAAGGACGACGGGCCATTTTACCAACTGCTCAATTAACGGTGCTTAAGATAGATATTAAACGTATTTGCGAAGCTGCTTCCTGCAATTGGCTTCTCTCTGTTGACTCGAATGTAACTATAATGCGAAGCAAGGAATACTTTGAGTTTCTAGCATTTAAAAAAACACGTTACGTCCGTCTAGTAAATAAATACGTCGGAGTTGTGTATTTCTAGCTTTCAGCGCGGCATTGAATAAAAAGGTTCTCGCACAATCGACAATATAAGAGTAAACACCTCACTCATCTACCATATGCAAATCCCGCGGTTCACCTTCGGGAGCATCGATAAGAAACGCAATTATGTAAAAAAAAAATTATGCTGCAGAACGAACAGACTTATTCTCGCGTTCAAAGCCGTTCGTTTTCTTATCGAAATCGACTTAATCCGACCACCCTACAAATTGTATCTCGAAATATTCATTTTCTGTAAACGCAACGCCCGGCGTCGCAGACCTGTGGCTATATCTTATATATTGGGAGCCTAGAAAATTCGGGGCCTAGGATATTCAGGGCTGAGGAAATTAGGGGCCTAGGAAATTTAGAGCTTAAGAAATTGGGAGCCTAGAAAATTCGAAGCTCAGAAAATTCGGGGCATAGAAAATTTGAGGTTTAGGAAATGAGGGTGATAGGAAATAAGAGCCATAGGAAATTCGGGGCATAGAAAATTTGGGGCCTATAGGAAATTCGGGGCCTAGGAATTCGGGGCTTAAGAAATTCGAGGCCTAGAAAATTCGGGGCCTAGGAAATTCAGGGCTTAGGAAATTAGGGGCCTATAGGAAATTTAGAGCTTAAGAAATTGGGAGCCTAGAAAATTTGAAGCTCAGAAAATTCGGGGCCTAGGAAATTCAGGGCTTAGGAAATTAGGGGCCTAGGAAATTTAGAGCTTAATAAATTGGGAGCCTAGAAATTTCGAAGCTCAGAAAATTCGGGGCCTAGGAAATTCAGGGCTTAGGAAATTAGGGGCCTAGGAAATTTAGAGCTTAAGAAATTGGGAGCCTAGAAAATTCGAAGCTCAGAAAATTCGGGGCTAGGATATTCAGGGCATAGGAAATGAGGGGCCTAGGAAATTTAGAGCTTAAGAAATTGGGAGCCTAGAAATTTCGAAGCTTAGAAAATTCGTGGCCTGGGAAATTGGAAGATGTATAATTGAACTGTACAGAGGGCTAAGAGAATTCAATGCACGGAGTACCCGAGTGTGCCGGCATTCGTGTTCGGTGGGTCAACGAATGAAACGGAATCCGAAAGAGACGAAAAACCTGGGACACGCGTCCGTGAGTGCGCTAATGACGCGAACGGGTTAAAAAGAAGTCTGGCCGTGGCAGTCGATGAGATTTTCGCGTAGAGCAAACCGCAAAGGGTCCGGAGTCCTCGTTCGAATCGCAGGGGCCGAAGACTCTCCCAATTAGACCGTGTGGACCCTTTGGCCGAGTGTTAATTCACACCCTCGCGCGCGGGTGCAGAAAGGGTTTCCACCGGGTCTCGGGGACCTCCGCGAATTTTGAAGAGCGCCCGAGAAAGAGAGGGGGATAGAAAAAGAGAGAGGGGGAGAGGGAGAGGGATAGAGAAGGCACCTAATGAAAAATATTAAGCCCCGAGATACGAGCAAAACAAATTAATGTTTCGCTCGGAGGGGGTTGGCTCGTTGTGGCGCGAGCGCGAACGTGACTCAGTGTGAACGCCTGCGATGCTTACGATGGAAGACAGAGGGGTTGAAGGGGGGGGGGGGGGAAAGAGCGAGAGGAAGGAGCGTCGGTGGGGAAAAAAGTACTTACGCCCGTACGAAAATATCGATTATACTTTTTTACGAGTTCACTCGCTTCGGCGGGTGTTAATTTCGCGAAACGGCTTTTCCTTCGCCACGCGTCGCTCGTAAAATCCCATTAACACGTGCGGCAGCACTCGTCCTCCCTTTCTGCACCCCCCCACCCACCCCCGCAGAGTCACGCACACACGTGTACGTACGTATGCGCACATAGGGCGAGTACCTTGTTCCCTTATCGTGTATATCGCTCTCTAGCCGGAGCTCGGGCGCGTGTTGTCGGTCATCCAGTCGCGCCGAGGGAAATTTCGAGCCCGCGTTTTCCATCCAGGCTTTTGAGGAATCACCGACACACGCTGATTTCCACCAGCCCTCCCCACCCCTTCTCCTGCTACCACGCCGACGCCGTTTTCACTTTTTCAAGCCCGTGTCACTGGGTTTTCGAACTCTCGTCCTGCCTCGCTCTGCCTCGCTCTGCCTCGCCCCCCAGCCCCCGGCTCGTTTAATGAAACGCTTTGTTTGCCGGACGGTCCGCGTCCGTAATCGGACACACGAGCACACGCTTCCCAATGATAACCGTTCCGCTATCGGAAGACCGACACCACCACAACACCGAATTCCTTCGATTTTACACCACGCGCTTTTAACACTTCCCGCACCGCATGATTCCCCGCGCCCCACCCAAGGCCACGATTTTCGCCCTGAGACCCGTAAGACGCTTCGCGTCCTCTCGGTCGTTAGCCCTTCGCTTCCTCTCTTTTATTTTAGACCTCGCCTCGACGTCATTCGCTCGCTCACGGAACTGTTCGAACGCCCTTTAACACGGTAGAACTTTTTTTAAACCGGACCGAACGACCTGACCTTTTTGTTCAGCAATTAGAAGAATTGGTGCACCGAATGACGCGCGAAAAAGATTTCGAAGAAATTGCAATCACTGGGAATTATACGAGCAAATAAAAAAGGCACTTTCCAATTTTTATTTCAGTCTGTAACGAAACATTTAAAATGTGCGTTTTGTGCAGATCTATGGTAGTCGTAAACATACTGAAAGTTTCAACTAAAACGGTTGACGCTGATAAAAACGGTACGCGTAGGAAGATGCTAGAATCTATGGATTTTAAACTGACCAAAAGTCACTTTTAACACGTTGACTGCCGGACGGATTTTCTATGATTTGTCCGAGGCGCCAACATGAACTTTTCATTATGCGATGCATATTATGATGAAATATAGTTCCCAGCAAATAATATGAGTTATAAAATCATGTTTGAAGCATTTTTTGTGGTGGGGGTCACCGGTGACCCCCACGGCGCTGTAGGCAATTATTACGATTGTCTTTTTTTTTTTTAAATCGTAATTATGTACTTTTAGTATTGACCACGCCGCCGGTCACCGGTGGCCCCCACGGCAGTCCACGTGTTAATTATTTCTGGCTCGTGTGTGCATTAAACAATTTCAATTAAATTTTCAGTATATGTGTAACTAACGTACACCTACAAGTCGCGTATTTTTAATTTTCGTTGCAGGCTCAAATAAAGAAGTTGTGAAAAGTGCCATTTTTATTTTCTCGTGTAATTCTTACCAATTGCAATTTTTTCAAAACCCTTTTGGCACGTCAGTCAATTGTCCTAATTGCTCGGAAAAAAGTCAGGTCGTTTGGTCCGATTTGAAAGAAGTTGTACCGTTTTAAAGGGCGTTCAAGTGCTGCGGATTTTCTGCGTTTAGGACAAAAACGTGTCGGTGCAATTGAAAATGGCGCAAAGATTAAAAGAATTTGCGGACCTTGATACAGCTTCCGCGCTCGAAATTAAGCCTCGCGGAGAATTCATCTTTTTAGAAATTCAATTCATCCTGTTCGCAGACCAAATTCATCCCTTTGCGAATGAAATGCACCTTGACGGTGGCTCGAGAATGAAATAATTTTATACGAAGTTGTGCGAATCTCGTTGACTTTGCACTCAAAAGGCAGACACTTTACGGTTACTTTGACTTTTGCGAATTAATTTAGCAGACTACCACAAACATCGGACGAACATAATCTGGAGAAAGTGCGTGCTGACCTGTAAAATGTATAGCTTACCATTTCACTTCAATGATGAACCATATTCGAGAAGTTTCTCCAAACCATGAACATTCGATGGTCGTTGTTAACACTAGGTTTACGGAGCACTAAAGATGACTGGTTTACATTACTTTAGAAAAATAAGAAGAACGGGTCTTTGTGCAATTATGATTACCAAAAAGTTTCAAAAAATGCTGGAATATAAAATTCGACAGAATTTAGCAGGATTTTAATTTGTTTCAGATCAAAAAATGGTACTATCGCGGAAAGTAAAATTATATTTGATTCGACTTTCATAAAATTCGTCTACAAAAATCTCAAATTGCATCCGCAGTCTATTTACAACATATACCCGAAGAAATATATTTCCTGAATAACTCCTCGTGGATGCATCTTTACAAACTATTCTTAAATTAAAAATATCAAACCCGGTAAATCCGTGCCGATGATTATGATAATGATGTTAATGATCGAATGCATAAAGTCCAATCGTTATCGTTCGAAGAGTTCGGTGTGCCCCTTTATCTGGGACACCCTGTAACTATATAAATTATGTACATAGGTAAACAAAAGCGATACGTCCGGTTTAACTGCACGCGCAGAACTATTACCATAAATATAAAAAATGAAAATAGATGTTCCGGGACGATTGGTGGGTTTCCACGCGTATTTATAGCGTTCCGAATTCCCCGAAAATAAACAAAACGGGAAATATCTTGTCACTCCAATTTTTACAGATCGGCCGGGTGTAATTTATTCAGGCGTCCCATCCGGACAATTAGATGACCAAAACTCCGTGCGATCTATTTTGCCGTTAACAATTTTGCCTGGAGGAGGAGTAGGGGGAGAGGTTCCGAAGGTTCCATATTGTATATTGATAACAGAGCAAAGTGTTTCATTCCAGCGTAAACGGTTCGAATAATATTCGCATTTATCGAATTCCCGTTTGATCTTTCCTCGGGTAAGGTATTTATCATTTTTTCCCCGATCCAGGAACGAGGGAATCGCGGGTCAAATGGAAACGTTGATCGTTTCTCGACAATGGTAGAACTTCGTTACGAAAGTTCCGAATGTTCTCCGTTCGTTTGTAAACGTATTAACCGTTCTCTGATAGGATCTCTAGAGGAAGAGAGAGAGAGAGAGAGTCATCTCTATTATTTTATAACAATAAATCCATCGGCGACTTTCTTCTACCTCGTTGCGAATATCTTAGGGGCGATTTTTTCCGCTCGACGCGCGCTCGAGAGTCGCGATATTAATGAACCCCGGGACACACAGAGAAAGAGAGAGAGGGAGACTTGTGCAATTAGTTCGCCGGATCGAAGCGCGGGGACAATTAATCGCGTTAATTAGGATCGAAAGGAGAGCAAAAAAAAAGGGGGGGCAGAGAAAATTCTCGATAAAAAACCGGGGGGTTTGGAGCAACCCCTCGGCGAAAAGCTGCTCGTTACAGGCCCGTCGTGTTTCCAAAGTGATTCTTTCTTTGTCTCTCTTTATGGTCGCGAACGAGCGTGACAAAAGCGACCGTAGCGAAGGCAGCATGGCGGAGGTCACGGGCTTGGAAACCGGGTGCATGATCAATCGTTAGGACGCGCCGATAACGCTGTCTCGAAGCAGGATCCACGCAGTCGTTAGACCCAATAATTTCGGGTTCAAGAAGTCAGTCACGCGGGAACGTTAATCGTCGAAACGCGACGCTCCGACACGGTGCCCGGTTCGAAGGCGTGGCTCCAGTCATAGTTGTCTCGAAGCTGTCTCTCCCGACCATAATCGACACCGAAAACACGTGGTGCGACGTGCGAACCCGAAGACGTGCTCGGTCGTTTCTGACGCGACCGGCTTCGAGTCCAATACAATCGATTCGAAGCAATTTCTCCAAATCGTTCACGGCTGCTGCGAGAATTGAATTTGACATGCGGAGGAAAACCATTGTTGTGTTCGTTCTAACAATGAAATTAGGCGAAGAAAATGGTATGCCACTTCAAACTTACCGCTTCCGTTTGCTATTCGCGGTCAGCGATCAGCAGAAGTTGTTACTACACTGCGGATCTTTGTGCGGAATAAAAATTTCATGCATTCGTTACGAGTAGAAAATAAAATTTTTAAACATCGATTGCCAATCCATAGGAGCTGAGCGAAAATTTATTGTGCTCGTCAATAATTTGTACATGTTAAAAACGGTACGGAACTCCTATAATCTTTTTACCGTTTTACTCATGTTTGTCATAAATGCATAAAATCCGGAGTTTAGTTGTGAGCCATAGGAGCCACTTTCTTTCCCACATAATTTTAGTAGGTCGGAAATAAAATATCAATGATCTCCGATGCTTTTAACCTTTCCGATGTTTCGAATTGCAGCTTACTCATTTTTTCCATAAAATCCGCCGTCTAGTTATATTGCTACTAAGAGGATGAGGATTTCTTCTTCGGGTATTTGTTCGATATCCGTAATTTCCTCTGGAACGAAGAAGGAAATTTGTGTGTACCGTCTGCCCACGTTTCTCTTGATGAGCAGATATGGATGTCATAAAAATGCAATTTCACCTCGATGTAAATGGAGCGAATGAACAAAAATTGTTCTCAGGGCTGCGATCGCGGGATTTCACATGCGACCGAGCGCATGGTTCGCGTTTCCCCGGCCGCGTAGCCGGCGGACCGTGACGATTACCAATCAATGAAATGTTGGTGGGTTATTAGAAAATCAGCGCGTGACTACGTTCTACTTTGTAGCCGGGTCCCTTACGCCACTGAGATCGCGGAGACACGCAACCATAAGTCCCATATATGCAAGCCTGCACGTGCAACCCGGGTAGCGTGCATACACACGCGCACACAAAGATCCAGTTCGTTCGGACAAACGCGTTTGTCTTTTCCCTCTTTCTCGGTTCCGGTCGCTCCTCCCCTCCACACCCTTCTCGCATCCCTTCCATCTGTCTTCTACTCTGTTCCCCCCTCCCCTTCCCCAGCCCTTTCTGCTTCAATCTTCGTTGCCCATCTCTCGCGTTGCTTTTTTATCACCCTGTCCCTGCTCCCTCTCCCTTTTTCTCTTCCTCTTTTGACTTCAGTTTCCACCCTCGCACAACCGTTTGCTTCCACTTGCCTTTGCCTCCCTTTCACCCTTTCACCGAGCCTCTGTTTCATCCCCTTTCGCTTCACACCACGCTTTCTTCCTTTAACACGCGATTTTCCTTCGCCGCCGCTTCGCAACGCTTCCCGCAGCTTCGCACAGGTTCGCTCGTTCTAACGGGTGAGCTGGAATTAGGGTACACAATTCGGGGATGAAGAAATTGGGGGCCTAAAGCGTTCCCGGTTTAGAACAGTCGGGGCTTAAGAAATAGGGGGGATAGGAAATTCGGGGCATAGAAAATTCGGAGCCTAGGAAATTCGGGGCATAGAAAATTTGAGGTTTAGGAAATGAGGGTGATAGGAAATAGGAGCCATAGGAAATTAGGAGATAGAAAATTTGGGGCCTAGGAAATTCGAAGCCTAGGAATTCGGGGCTTAAGAAATTCGAGGCCTAGAAAATTCGGGGCCTAGGAAATTCAGGGCTTAGAAAATTAGGGGCATAGGAAATTTAGAGCTTAATAAATTGGGAGCCTAGAAAATTTGAAGCTCAGAAAATTCGGGGCCTAGGAAATTAGGGGCCTAGGAAATTTAGAGCTTAATAAATTGGGAGCCTAGAAAATTCGAAGCTCAGAAAATTCGGGGCCTAGGAAATTCAGGGCTTAGGAAATTAGGGGCCTAGGAAATTTAGAGCTTAATAAATTGGGAGCCTAGAAAATTCGAAGCTCGGAAAATTCGGGGCCTAGAAAATTCGAAGCTCAGAAAATTCGGGGCCTAGGAAATTTAGAGCTTAATAAATTGGGAGCCTAGAAAATTCGAAGCTCAGAAAATTCGGGGCCTAGAAAATTCGAAGCTCAGAAAATTCGGGGCCTAGGAAATTTAGAGCTTAATAAATTGGGAGCCTAGAAAATTCGAAGCTCAGAAAATTCGGGGCCTAGGAAATTCAGGGCTTAGAAAATTAGGGTCCCAGAAAATTCGAAGCTCAGAAAATTCGAGGCCTAGAAAATTCGGGGCCTAGGGAGTTCGGAGCAAGAATCGATTCGCGAGAAAACAAAGTCGGTAATGCTACCACATAACTGCCCCGTTTCCTCGTCCCCGGGAGCCCAAACCGGCCTGCCCAGCGGAAAACGTAAAACGACCAGCAGCGATCAAACTTTCTTCGGAGGAGTTCTCTCTTGGAAATTTTCGAAAAATTCTTGCCCGTAGAAGTTGGTCGAATCCTCGAGGGACTCGATAATTTTAATGAACGCCTCGATCGGAAAGTTCATCGGCAGACTGACGTTTGCAACCTTGTTGGAGAAGTTCCAGAAGTCAAAGGCACTTGTTCAATACAAGGGGCGGGGGGGGGGGTGCGGGTCTGGGTTTGCGAACGAGGGTCGAAGTAGGGCGATAGAATAATCAGCGGCAATAGCCATCGATTTTTAAATGCGCCCTGTCGACGAACGAATCTCCGTCTTCCGTTCCCCGGCTCGTAAAAATCGCTGTTTGCTCTTTTGTTTTCTACAGGTTGCTGCACCGTGAACCGTAAGTCTCCTTTCTCGTGAACCGAGCTGTACATTATCTCCGACACAATGCGTCCCGGGGTTTTGCCCGCGAACCAGCTTCGACTTCATTGTAGCAAGCGTTACATAATTGAACGGGGCACGGAAATTCGCACCTAGGGAAGTCGAGCGCAGGCTTCCTCGCGTGGAAAAACTTCGTTAGAGCCGTAACCGTGGCGAGCCTAAAGCAGCCTTGCCCCCCTTGACCACGCGAGCCCGGGTCTGTCCGGACCCAACGCTTAAAAGGCTTCGTACTAAATTCCCTGTCTTTTAATTCAATTTCGTCGCAATTTCCATTGTCCGACGATGGCCGGCTTGGGCCACTCGAACGTAGGTATTCGGAACGTGTCCGATAAAAATATACCTCTAGAAAAATTACCATGTTAATGTAAAATAAATTTTATGGACATAAATATAGCGCTCGATTTGTCTCACAAAGACTTTGAATAATTGTTCTATAATCAGGACTTCGTTTAAACGGGTGGAGCCTGCACACGATATAGTAAAAATGTGTTCCATTTTTGTTTCTAGTGGTCATCATTCATATTCAGAGGTTGAAAAATGAACTACGAAAGTTCGGGGTTGCATATTCGCACGTTTATCTCGGAAACTATTAATCGTAGAGAAAACTCGTTCAAACGAGCGACTTGTTTAACTTTCGACGTTAAAAATCTCTCCTGTTAAGCACGCCTTTAAAAAACACTCTACTCTCCTCGCTCTTAGATTGTAAATTACTTAGAAATATATAAGTATCTTTCTGATGTCCATATTACAGAGAACGGAAGATGGTAGTATATAATTCTATTTTCTTCAAGATTAGATTTTAGATTTTCTCCAAACTGAAAGTTGTTCCACAGTTTCGACAGATTTTTGCAGAAGTAAACTGTAGGATATATTTTTGCCGATGGGAAATATTTCCCAACCCATTCTGTCTGCGAATCTCGGAGGGAGCTAACAACCCCGGACGCGAACCTAGACGCGTCTACTGCCTATAAAACCGTAAAAACGTCCCCGGTAGTTGATTAATCGGCTAGCCGTGTTTTGGCAGTAGTTCCCGGTTCAAAGGTTTCCGCGACGGGTCAAGTTCCTGCTCGCGGAGAGTTCCTCCGGCCAAAAGGAGTCCGCGCGTTCGAGCATGTCTCTCTCGTTTTCATTAATGTATCGGTTCCCCATTCATGGACGCGGTACGATGAACCCGCCGAGATACGGTCAGCCTCTGAAATGGAAATCGCACCGGCTATGCATTATTTATGCGGGTTACGTAAGACGATTATTTTTTTTTTTTCCTTTTTTTTTTCGAGACTAGAATTTTGCCCGGGAATCGGCAGCTCGATTGCTAACGACGCATCGCGTCGCGACGCACGACCGGAACCACGCCGAACGCTGAAAACCACAAGACCGAAATAAAAAGAAAAATTCAACCAAATTTGTATAATTAGGCGTAGATCTTTTTCATCTTACGTGTATCTTTGTCTTACGTGACTGTATTACAGTCGTTAACGCGATGTTAATGCGTTTCACACGAGCTTTATTTTATTCATGGAAGCAGTTGGTGTTACTGGTAACAATTACTGGATAACGAAGTTCTCACAGTACACTATAATCTGGTTAATTTCAGCATTGATGTATTCAGTGGCACTAATTTCATAACTAGGATTTTAGCAAACGAATTGCGGATTTTATGCATTTATGACAAACATGAGGAAGTCGAGTGCATGATTGAAAAGACGTTGGAAGAGTTTCAGGACATTGTTCTGTTATTTTCGAATTTTTCAGATTATTGAAACAGAACATTTTTTTTTATTCTCTTGCCATCGACTTGGACAATTTTTCTGTTACATAAAGATCTATTTATAAAGGTCTATTTGCGAACAGGCATTTCTATGTCTACCAGGGCGATCAACGTGTTAATATATTCACGTTGAAAAGTGATATTAAAAATATGCACCATGGGAGTATAGTATATGGCTTTCTCCTTCTCTAACTCTCTAGCAGCAATTCGTTTTATGTTGAAGTAGAGCCTGAAGTAGCCTTTCGAATGCCTTTCGAATCAGAAAGAAAGGTACACCTACGAGCACTCGATCTTAAACCCAACAATGAAAACTATTATAAAATTGTTAGATCAGTATAGTTCACATATTGTAGGCGTCAAAATGAAAGTTCCTACAATGAATGGCCGCCCAATGCACTTAATATCTGCCGGCGAGTTTTTCGTAATTTTTTCAAGTCAGATTTTGCAATAGATCCTTCAACAGCAACAAAAACTACAGTCTAATAATTTCGTTTGAGATTGTTGCATAAAAGATGACTTCTAAGCTTCCTCTTAGTACAACAGAATTATCGAGAATCCTATTAATGGGCTTCCGGTAGGTAATTAGTTCCACTAAAATTTCCTTAATTTTCCAGAAATAACAGAAGCACAATTTCAAGTGAAAACAGCGTGAAATCTGACCGTACAGTGTTTACTCGATATAAGTCCAAAACAAGGGTCTAGGTAGAGACATATATCGGCCAGGAGATACTATTTTGATCCACGTCGAACGTAGGGAAGGTCTAGAGGGGTATACCCTGCTGCAGTGGGCATAGCTTTGAGACTTTTATAGGCTAGAAATTTTGGACATACAGTGAGTAACGAAAGTATTCGAACGCCCTTTAAATCAGTATAACTTTTTTTTTAAGTGAATCAAACGACCTGACTTTTTTGAGGAGTAAGAAGAATTGGTTTTCCAAATGATGTGTTAAAAAGATTTTGAAAAAATTACAATTGGTAAGAATTACATGAGAAAATAAAAATGGCACTTTTCACAACTTTTTTATTTGAGCCTGTAATGAAAATTTAAAATATGCATCCTGTAGATCTCTGTTAGTTATACACGTACTGAAAATTTCATCGAAATCGGTCAACGTTGCAATAAACTACAAACATTTCAAAATGAGAGTTTAAGGGTGAAAGTCGCAGATTTTTGATCTTGCCAGGGAATTTCGCCCTTATGTAATCATCTTTAAACGTTTGTATCTCATGACAACGTTAACCGATTTCAATGAAATTTTCAGTATGTATATAACTAACATATATCTACAAAACGCATATTTTAAATTTTCACTACAGGTTCAAATAAAAAAGTTGTGAAAAGTGCCATTTTTATTTTCTCATGTAATTCTTACCAATTGCAATTTTTTCAAAATCTTTTTAACACATCATTTGGAAAACCAATTCTTCTAACTCCTCAAAAAAGTCAGGTCGTTTGATTCACTTAAAAAAAAAAGTTATACTATATACAGGGTGTTTTGTAGATGGTGAGCAACACTGTGGTTGAAAAGCAGAAGCAGCGAATTACAGCTGAAACGTCGACCCGGCTGCGTGAAATTTTCGTTTCGTATGTATTTCGGTAAAAGGGACTCCCGGCGTTTAAGCAGCTCCGACGTCTCACTTTCAGCGGGCGGCGAACCTGAACTCCTTCCGGATCGTTCTACATTCTACAAGACGATAGCGGTTCCCCCGGCTTGGAATCGATTCTACGCGGAAAAAACCGATCGAAGAAACTTTTCCTCGAGCGGGAGCTCTCTGCTCGCTGGGAAATCGAATTTCAGCGTTCGCCGAGCCTGCAGCAGAGTACTGTCTGTCTGTCCGTCGCACACTGTTTCCATCGGCAATAAGCACAGCCTCTGCTCGACGGTGGCCTTTTTCGCCGTCGTGGCAGCCGGCGGATATTTATGATAATTCGGGACTCCATTTCGAAAAATTGCGATTTAATGGAATCACGTTTCCTGAATGAATAATCTTATCGGGAGGAAGTCCCCTTCTCGGTGATCATTAACTGTTCTCCTTGCTCGCCCGGTTGCGTTCACCGTGAACGCATGAAATCGGTCCCGACACTAATTACCCTGCGGATAGTTAACGTGTCTCGCGTATCCGAGCGCGTTCGCACAGTTTTCACGTCACTGTGACCGTGTCGGGACACTTTAACCGAGACAACTAACCTACACGGCTCGATTTCTTCGATAATTGTCCATCTCGTTGGTAGATCGTGGATTTTATGCGTTTACGACGAGAACGAGTAGGTCAAATGTAAAGTGGACAAATTTTTCAAGAATTTCCGAATACTATTTCTGATATTACTATTTTGGAAATATTTCCAGCTCGTTCAAATTGTTGACACGTTCACTGCCGGCTGTCGGACATATATATATGGGTGACACAATTGTTCGTGTATCGAACGTGTTCCAGAAATAATCTCTGCAACTTTGATTACGGTGATTAAGATCAAACCTGCCAAGCACAAAACATATATGAAACGTCTTATAGAAGGGAGAACATTTAATTTACTTAAACTATGTACGAAGTCGAACACGGTAATTTCCTATGAAAACGTTTTTACAATTTCAATAATTGTCAAATAGAAAACCGGTCGTTTTGACCGTGGTAGGATTTAGAGTTACATTATGTTGATTTTGTGGGATTTTTGGGATTGCCCGGCAGTGAACGTGTTACGGTAAGGAAACAATTTTTATTCTGCATATAAATTCGATGGAGGGTTAACCCCTTGCGAAGGATGATTTTGAAAAATTATGTATAACTAAATTACTGATAGACGGGTAATAAATAAAATTTCCTTAGGAACGTTTTTCTTTCTTGAATAATTTCACCAGATCGAAAGAAATGTATTGATGCTGTTTGTACTGTTTGAATCTTCACGCTCTGTGAAATCGCAGCCACTAATTTTTGTCGTGAACGCGTAAGATCTGGTAATTACGAATGAAATTACTTTAAATAACAGCGTGGAGTTGGTTCAATTTTATCTGAGCGAACGGAGAGAGTAGGCCGACAAACAACAACGCGGATAGGTGTTCCGATGGCGAGGAAGACCGGAGCAAGTAGAAGTGGCCGGGTAATGGACAGACAAAGCGAAAGAGCGGGCGTCGCGCTAATCTCCAAATTCGATTCTCCCGGAAACGAAGCGTCTCGCGCTCTCGCGGTAACTTCGTACCACAGTTTCGTCGGGGGTGTTTCCTTTCTCTTTTTTCAGTATTTCTTTTTCTCTTTTTTTCTTTTTGGCTGTGTTTTTAATCCTTTCGTTCTCTTTTTACTCGTGGCCGGGGCTAGAATCGTCCGCGGTGGTTCCTTTGGCCGGTGGCTCGTCAACCGCGACGATTTTAACGAAACACGATATTAGCCTCGAACAGCGCAAAGAAAAAGTGGGAAAGGATAAACGAAAAGCACTCCCGAGCGAAATCGGATTTAATTTCGCCCGGCGGTCCTTTCCCAGCAGCCTGGAAATTTTTTCGCCGCGTTTCCGGCTGTTTGATATTACGAAATGGCCGCGTTACACGCGTTCCCGAAGCCCCGGTAACGAAATAATCGGGCAACCGATTGAATTTTTCTCTACGCCCACTACCTCCGTCTCCCTCCACCTTTTCGCGGCCCACCTTCCCGCCCGTCAAGAAATTTCTTTTACCCCCCCGGGTTTCTTTCTTCCTTTTCCCCCCTCGATCTCTCTCTCTCCCCCTCTTTCTCTCTCTCTCTCTCTCTCGCTCGCTCTGCTATTTCTCCTCGTCGGTCGGCCGAAACGGGAAACGCCTGAACTATCGATCGAATTACGTAACTGCAGGCGGTGACGCCGGTAATCTCGTTTTTCTAACGAACTTCGTAGCGAGCGAATGTCCCTTACGTCGAGCGACGGCCTATAAAACCGACGAACCCAGACGACGCTTCGAAAATACGCCCCGCGAGCACGCCGAGCCGATACGCTCCTCCTACGGGGGCCACCTAACCCCCCCCCCTGTGCACTTCGATCCGAAAAACTGCAACAAAAATCGAGATCGCTCGGAAGTCGCAATTTTTTGGAAACAGAACTTCGACCTTAATTTCAGGGGGGGGAACGACCTGTTATCCGTTTGTATCGAACTGGCGAATCGATGCAGTCGGACGTTGAACGAGCTGGAGCGCAAATGTCATTAGACTGCGGATTTGATGCGTTTATGGCAAACACGGTTTAACCCCTCGGACCCGGCATCGGTGTGCCGCACCGACTCTGAGGAATATTTTATATTACTAAATATGTTCAGTGTTTACCCGAAATATTTAAAACCAAAATTCTATTTAATTCTCGTGGATAAATGGCCACTGAAGCATACATACCTATGAAATAAATATAAACTTGCTTTTTCTTCTAAAAAATAATAATTCTAATCACTGCAACTTATAAAGCATATCGTAGTGCAAATAACTGTAATTAAGTAAGGTAATATATGGTTAAGAAATTTGGAAAAAAGTCCAAAGAAGTTGAAAATTAACCCCTGCAGAAATTCTTTAACACTTTACCTCCCACCGCCGGTCAAAATGCTCGGTTACAGACTTTTAATTTCACAATTACTGAAATTATGAAGATGATTTCATGGAAATGATTAAAAATAAATATTTCTATAATGTAGATAAATCTCGTAACTTTTATAAGACGACACGTATTAGTTACGTTTAAGGCTCGGTAGGTTAACGCTTGCGCAAAGTTGGCTGATCCAGTGGCGTCCCCATAATCCGCGTTTAATCCGCGCGTTTGCGACAAGTATGAAAGGATAGCGACTTCCATTCTCCGATTTAATTGCGCGCTGTAACTCTGCTCGATTCGTAAGTCATTCGTGTGCCCCGTAAACGCGCGAAGTTCTTCCAACGGGTAACGACGTCAGGAGAAACGATCGAATCGGTACGAATTGAAACGATCGCCGTAAAAATCGAGTTCTCATCGAACCCTCCGCCGTTCCACAACCTCCACCGGAGAGAGATTACTGTCGATTAATATCGGTAATTAAACGTAACACAGTGGCAACAAGATATCGACCGGCCGGGCTCCCGAAAAACGATCGGTTTTGCGCGATGCGGCGCGACCTACGCCACGACCATAATGTTTACACCGAGCCATCAGCGTGTAACAGACGGCGGCGCGATCGTGAACGAAACCGAGAGTAGGTATAGTATGCCAGAGAGGAGAGTACGGAGCAAATATTTCTTAGGCGATTCGCATTCCGTCGAAGGATTCATTACCGGCCGGCTGCGGCTAATGGCTTTATAATACCTCGGTACGAGGCGCGGAAAAGGAGAGGAGAGGAGAGGGGAGGGGAAGGTTCGTTCGGGAATCATCAAACCGTGCGCGGAGCCGTAGAAAACGGTTACGCTTTCTCAGGCATTAAACTAGAATAATACCGCGCTGGCGAACTTCTGCATTCATTATTTCTCCCGCATCGGTAATGACAATGAACGACGGACGCTTTCTCGCGGGCCGAAGCGGGCCGGAGCGGGCTCTCGGAGCTCCGCGGAGGCCGCAGGGGGCCGGCAGCCCGCGGAATTTCGTAACGCGTCTGCTACGGGAAGGGGTAAATGCATATCGGGACATCGGGAAGAATCTCGAGGACCAAGGGGGAGAGGGGACATATACACAGAGAGGGGGAGGGGGGGATGATTGTGGTAGCGAGGAGGAGCGCCGATTCGAAGGGACGGCGACGCGCGTCGGAATCGCGGGCCGACCCAACGAGACCGGCCGCGCGCATATCAATAAATAACCGTAAGGCAGCGTTAACAACAACAGCGATACGTCGCCTATCATTCCGTGCTTCTTTTCCGGCGGCCTCCCAGCCCGCCCTCTGAGGCCGCGCTGCTGGCCCCCCCTCGGCCGAGCCCACCCCCACGGGGGGTGGTGCACACGTAGGTACAATCGATTGCGTCTGCCAAGCTTTTACGCCGGGGAGAGAAAACCGGCGAATCGACAAATTCGACGCGGCGCGCCCCCGTCTCCGAGGAGGGGTCGCTCACCACCGGCCCCGTCCATTTATATCTTCCTTCGTCCTCCTCCACCTCCACCTCCTGCACCCCCTCTCCCGCCACCACCTCCTTCGGTGCCTCCCACCTCATCCTCCCGTCTCACCCGCTCTACCCCCTCTTCTCTCTTTTTTTTTATTGCTATTTCTTTTTTTTATACCCGGCAAAAGACGAAGCAGCCCGTTATGCACGATAAAAAGTTTAATGTCAGAGAAGACGTCGTCGTGGGCGATGGGGTGACGGTGTGACGGTGACGATGCTGCTGCCTGGTGGTGGTGGTGATGGTGATGGTGGTGGTGGTGGTGGTGGTGGTGGTAGTGGTGGTAGCGGCGGCGGCAACGGCGGCGGTGGTGGTGCTGGTGGTGGTGGTTGGTTGGTGATGGTAGTGGCGGTGATGGCGACGGGGGGTGGGGGAGGGGGTGGACCGAGGGGTAGCAGGTAGGCGCGGGTTCGACGACGAGTAGACGGGGCGGGTAGGGGGGCCTAGCAGAAGGAGGAGGGGGGTGAAAGTGCCCGGGGATCGTAATGACTCGATATGAAACCCGGGCAGTGCAATTTCTTTCTTCTTCTGCCCTTTCCTTCCTCCCCCGCGTGTCTCGACCGTCTTCCTCTTTTTTCATCGCAGTATTTCCCCATAAAAGCGGCCCGGCATAATAAAAAGCGTTATATAGCTGGCACTGAAAAGTAACGCGCTTCTCTCCTTCTCTCTCCTTCTCTCTCTCTCTCTCTCTCTCTTGCTCTTTTTCACTCTCTCGCTCTCTCCAGCGTGTCCACGCGCGCACACACATACACAAGCGCGCACACAGACAGACCTACCGACGGGAAAGAGAGAGAGAGAGAGAGAGAGGGAGAGAGAATGGACGATGTAAGGTCTTTTACGGCCTTATTTGCGGAGACGTAAAAATCGCGAAAATCAATACGGAACTTCTAACATTAAATATTCAGGCTATTGACTGGGCGGGGCCGAGAGCCAGACACTCTTTCGTACCTGAGAGTTCCTCCATGGGAAACCGTCTTTCGCGATCGAGACACGCAACCGTGCCCGGTCCCTTCGGCCCACCAGATGACCGCCCTTCCGGCCCTTCGTTTCGCCCTTCGGCCCTTCGGAGATCCGTAGCCTCGATTTTGCATATTCTTTTTTTTTTATTTAGTACAGTTGTAACCTCCGATAAGAGGTTATTCCGCAGTCTGTATTACACACATAATATTACAACAATAATCTTATACTAATGTAAAGGTAACGTAGTAGGCACATATCGGTTGGAGTCGCTTAATTGGTAATGGACGTGATAGTGATTCGGTAGCATTTCTAAGTAGATTCGGTAGATCATGAGCAGCCATAACAGCACGAAGGCCCACAGTAGATTTTATCTTGACGCTTCCGTCGAAAGATATGTTTTAATACGATCATTATACAAAGTATTGGGTTGGCAACTAAGTAATTGCCGATTTGTTCAATGAAATAAAAGAGTTTTTTTTTTACTTGGAATGAACTTTAATCTATGATGTATTTTCCATTTTGTTCAATGACCTTTTGCCATCTTTCTGACAACTTGAAAATTCCACGCTCGTAGAAAGTCTGATCCTTTTCGGCCAAAAACTAAGTCAAGTTATAGTTTCATCTATAACTGAAATCGGCAATTACTTAGTTGCCAACCCAATATTATAAAAATTGTCTGTATCAATTGCAAGAGACAGGAGCCAAGTATTAATTTCTTTGTTACTTTGTTGACATTCTTAAATTCGTTTAATGCGTCCACTGTTTTAAGTTGCATCCTGTCAGAGTTTGTCGTAAATGCGTAAAATTCGCAGTCCATTCATTAATAACCATAAAGAGAATTGAAAGACCATCGGGCGTGTCGCGCGTCTAGGTGACTGAGGTATTTAACGGGAATAGGTGTTCTCGTTTGAAACGAACACTTTGAAAGTTACAAAATTGGATATACGGTTTTCCCATAGAGAATGTAAACGGAAAAAATAAAGCAGGCGTTCGCAGCTCGTAAAATGATATGGCAGCAACGGGCGTGGAACTGGGGAGCGAATATAAAAATCCTATTCAGACGTGCTATGTGCTATTTGAACTATCCTTTCAGTTTTTTTTAATTCGACGTAACAAGCGCGCCTCCCTCCGGTAAGCACGGTGTGTTTTGAAACAAATTTTATAATTCCCATCCTTCTGTTAACGACAGAAGCCCGCGGCAACCGGCTTTGGACCGGCTCTCCCTTTTCAAGCGGCTTTCAGTTTTGGGGTAGCAAAGAAAATCACTGACTGCGAAAGTGTCGGGAATGGAGAACCGACAGAGATAGGGGGAGGGAGAGAGAGGGACGCGCGAGGGGAATAAAAGTAATCTAAAAAATAGAGGAGGAAAGATGAAATTACAGGTGTGGCTCTCTCTCTCTCTCTCTCTCTCTCTCACTCTGTTGAGCAAAAAGTAAAAGTCGAGGTATAATTAATGGATGGTGTACAAGCGTAAGGTACAACCGCCGAGTGAATAAATTAAATAAAACGACTGCCAATTACTACAATTAAGACATTTATGCGTTACAGCGGATGCAACCTAATAAAATCCACGAAAATAATAATATTAATAAGGTCTAACGTACGTTTCGCGTAGCTCATTACCGGACGAAAACGTTTATTAACGTAATAAGTTTGTATTTAATTCCCGCTTCCCGGGATTCTAATTGTTCTACCTGCAATAGGTACATAAACCATCCGGGGTTAATTTAGTCATTGAAATCAAACAGAAATCGTTTCGGCCATTAAAATTTCCATCATCGTCCAAATAATATAAAAAGTTCGTTAAGTGGCACTAAAACTTTCAACTATACCGTCATCGTTCTGATAATCTCGTGCACAATAAACGCACGAAATCCACGGCCAACTAATTACTATTTTACTGTGTTCCTCTCTCTCCTCTCCTCTCCCTCCCCTCCTCTCTTTCTCTCTGTAGCCTTTTCCGGTGCTCTTTGAAAATAATAGCGAAGATCCCGCGGACAAAAATTCAATATTGTTTTAATATGAATATAGAAATCGTGGCAGAGGAATTCGTGGAGAGGAGCCTTTTGACTTGGCCGCTGCAAGAATATCCGATGCTCCGATTAAAATCGATTTATACGTGCGGGTACACGCGCGCAGATCAATCGCGCGCCCACCGAGAATTTCCGGATTCGGCGTCCAGGATTCCTTTTTGCCGGCGTCGTTGTTTGATAGGCGAAACGATTAACGCTTTAGCTGAGCAATTATTTCCAGGTACCGGCGCAATAACCGGCGTTCTTTCTGTAACCGGCAATCAAATTCCACCGCCGCCACCGCCTCGTCAACCCTCCAAATGCTCGATCTTTCCCGCCACCCACTCCCCCTCTCCTCTCCACAACCCGCCGAAAAGCCATCGGTATGAAAATCACGAGTTTTAACAACGATCGCCGAAGACCTCGTGCTCGTACAGCCACCAACGATTTTTTATTTAATGCAAAAGAAACCGAATTAATCTCGCGCGCGTCGACGTTTAAAACCCTGTAACGGCACCGGGGAATTTATAGCTTCTCTGTAATGACATCTCTCTCATATTCGATTAAGGGATGCGTCGCGTTTTTACCGACGACAAAAGAGGAATAGATTAATCAAGGGTTGTTTCAGTGTTGGAGTGGTGATATCTGAAAAATTTCAAGATATGGCTCTATCAACTCTAGCTTAGTAAAATTATTAAAAAAGGAAACCATTGTATATAATACCACTCCTGTATTTTGCAAATTTCTTGCAACACTCAGTGCAGTATTTTCGTAGGGAGACTGCAGCCGGAGGAAAGTGCAGGCAACCGGCGTAAAATTATATAGCGGTATTAAAACTCTTTAGTGCAACAGTCACACGCATACCCTCGTGTGCTTACTATTAAACGTACCACGTTTTGGAATGACCGATTTCGAAGTTTCATTCTGCGATTATCGAAACCGGGAAGATGCTTCTAGACGAACAAATTTCCTCGTCTTGCGCGAAGAGCGTCCAAGTGAATCGAATCTTGTCGCGCCGGTCACTCTCCGCGGCGTGCACACGTCGCGCATTTAGTATTAAAAGCTCGAACAATTAAATTTTAATTGGACCGCGCGCCGCGTCGAATTATTTTCGCGAGCCTCGTCGATACGTTTCGTTCTGACACGTCGCGACGCCCGCTCGCTATCCTCGAGTTCGGCGCGGCCAAAGATTAAAGGGGGGGGCGACAGGGGGTGTTGTGCAAGGGCAGGGGGATGAAACACCGAGGGGGTCGGTGTGGATCGCGCAGGAAAAAGCAACGATCTAAGAGCTAAGGAATAAATGATTCGGGACGAAAACGAAACGGGGGGGAGGGAGGGGGGGTGGTTTCGCCGGGCCGCAATGCTAACAATGCTCCGCCGCGCGAATTAATGTGCATTCAGTTGCTTCATTTTACTTGCATGCAAAATTCTATTGTTGTTCCGTGGAATAATTTTCAAGGAATTACTCCGGGGGCGCGGTGCGTGCGCGCGCGCGCGAGCGAGTGAGCGAGCGGCCGCGTTCTCTCGCAACCCCAGTCGATATAAACCGTGGGGGGGTTGTGAAAGAGCGGGGGCGAGCGACAAAAACGAAGAAACGCGCGCGGGGGCGGAAACCGGGGGGAGGGGGGCTGGCGGACGACGGGGCGAGGAGGAGAGGTAAAAAGAAGTCGGGAAAAAAAGAATGCGGCACGAAGTTGAAAAAGAGTCAATTTATATTTCCACGGGATGAAATGCAAATTCGGGGGCACCGTGAGCGGAGGGTGTGTCTCGTTTTGATTGTACAGGCCCGTTCAGAATCGGCGTTCGAAGATCTACAGGCTGCCATCAATTCTATACAGTATCGTTCGTTACTTCTCCGTTCTTTACGCGAGACTCTTTCGTTGCGTTCCGAGGTGGGAAACCTAGCTGACAATTAGTATAAATAATTGTCAGTGGAAATGATAATTTCCCGGAGGTGTTGCTTCGCGTTGTCGTGCACCCCCCGTCCATAACTCACGTCAGATTATAACTTCGAAAAGAAGATAGTACCACAATCCTCCTCATTCTAAATTACGAATCCCCTTCATGACCTTTCAGAAACCCTCCTTACTTTTTTCTTTTCTTTTTTTTTTTTAATGATCGTGTAATGGGAAAATTTTATTCCTGTCTGAATCCACCATAGATTTGAAGATTGAAGCTTCCCCTTTAAAATGAGCTGTGAAAAGTGGTTGCAAGATTTTTTTTTAGCCGATCTATTGAACTTTGAATAGTAAGCGGCAAATCCAATCATCTTGCAACGGTCACGATTACCAGGCTCGGTTCAACTTTAATTCAGTTTTACTTTGTCACATCGGCGTCATAGTTGCCGCGCATATTTTTATGCTTTGAATGTAAATTGATACGCTCCGTAGATTAACCCTAAATCTACCCTTACAAGCATTGAAAGTAACTGATACTTGTCTTCTGAAAATGACGAGATTGAATTTATTTGGATTATGAGATGCTCGTATCGTGATACATGCTGAACTGCATCGATTTATTTAATCGTCTTTATAATTTCGGTAATTGAAAAATAAAAAACCGGAATCCGTTCATTTCGACCGGCGGTGGTAGGTTTGTGTCGAGTCCGGTTTCGTTTTGGCATTGTCGTCGGAAAACGTCATTTAAAGACAGCCTGTCCCAGTATCGATGGTGCAGCATGGAGGGGGTGATTCTACGCGCAAAAACTAATAAATAAAATTTTTTTGCTCGACGCTACGTTTTCGAGAAAATCGAGTTTGAAGATCCGAGCTCGCGTGTGCTCCTGGTATATGCGAGAGAAGTAGATTCGGTCGGTCATGATCAGACGCGTCAGCCAATCTCCATCTAATAGCACGCGTACTCGCTGAATTTCCAAACTCGATTTTCTCGAAAACGTGGCGTCAAATGAAAAAATGTTATTCCTTCTTTTGACTTGGTTCTGCATGTAGAATCACCCCGTAACGTAACAGAGCAAACGCTCGGCTATGTGTTTGTTAAAATAAGTCGTCAAAATCAAATCTATTGATCCGCAGTGCAAATTGAACTCTGCATTTCTCTCTTGATATTTTCCGCTTGTGTTATACATGGACTGTATGCATTTGTGACTGAAATGAGTCGTTGTAATTTGAAGCGGCGGAAAGATTTAAATAATTGAAAAGCATCATTACTTTCGACTTAAATTATTAACGGTAGGAAGACAGTCCTAAGTGGCTCTTGCGTCTTGCAACAGATACGAACAATTTAACTGGTTATTATAAATATCGTGAGGCATATATCAGGAGCAAAATTATCAATTTATGACAAGAATGGATAGATATAATTGCAAATAGTGGAGAAATTGTGATAATTGAAAAGTAAACAAAATATACTGTTTCCAACTCGTTAAAATGATTTAAGCGAGAATGGAATGTTATCGAGCACTGTAATTATCAGACTCTGGATCTTTATGCATTTAAAAACATTTAAAAAATTTTTAAATGCAGCTGTATTATTTTCATATGAAAAAATATCCATCTAGCTTCTGTCTTGTGCAATTCGATAACTTTTATTTTGCATAAAAGTCGTCAAAGATCCAAGAGAGCCTATAGCAATTTCGCCATTTGTCAATAAGAGCGTAAACAATATTTTCAAGATAAATTGGAAGCAAGTGGCCCGGTATTGACAAAGGGTTCGATATTCGTCGCGTTCGAGATCCGATTGTCTTTTTAACGGGCACACCTGCAATTTAGATTCATTCAACGTTCCCTGCGGAGTAATTGCGTAAATTATGGAACGACCTGTTAAATAATTGGACGCATTATCTTCGGCGCTAGCAGTCCGTTCCGATACTCGTCGCGCACTAAAATCGTCTTCCTCGCTTCGACCCGTTTCGCGGCGTCGCTATTCGGGGACTCGGCGATTCCGGATTATCAATTTATTTTAATGAGGCATTAACATAGTCAAGGATGAATCTTTTAGCAACAGATGACTTTGGTTTCTGGGTGGTCATAGACACAGAAACTGAATCGGGGAACGTAATCGACGACGCGTTAAAACGAACCGCGGTCGTGTACAGTCGATCGCAAACGTTCGCACGCGATTGTGTCCGATCGGACAAAATTCAACCAAATAAACGTGAACGCATATTTCGCCAGCTTGACCGATCTTTTAATTAAAATTTGCACGGATTCTGTAAAGATCATTATTTCGTCTTTTTTTATTTACCTCGGGGTATATATAGAAGGTTTTTTTTTAAAAGCGATTACTTTTTCCACGTATTTTTTAGATACAAAGATTTTCGTAACCGACTGTACATGACCAACCAAGCTACAATGTGCACACACGTTAAATAAATATTGGGTATCGACTAAAAAGGACATTTTTGCGACCGGAAATTACGGAACAATTTTTTATACACGATACCCGGCAGCATTTTGTCGCACTATTTAATGATAATCGAATGTTTTGTGCGTAGAATTTGATCGGTTTTTTTTTTTCTTCATAAATATGCAACGCGCACGGCCTACAATCAAAAAATTGAAACAGGAAATCCGTCTCCGATAGCATTGGAAAACATTAAAAAAAAAAAAAAAAATAATAAAATCCGGCGCATTTTAACCCTTCCGTGAATAAAAAACGACGATCAGAACGTTCGAATCTTTCAATCGATAAATTCAATACCAAACGGCACACAACATTTTCGTTTCATTTATCCTGTTTATTTTACCAGGTGAAATATTTTTGTTGTTAAATTTTCGTGCGCTGGCTGCGTTCGGCCCGCGCCGCTTCCGAGCCCGACACCGGCCCGCGTCAATTGATTGTTCCGGGCAATCGTTGCTTACTGTACCGGTTCGCATTACACGTCCATCAACAACAACCGCAATTACATGGTACGTAAGAACATTTGTAACTGTTCTAAATTGGCCGGTGAAGTTGCACGACGTTACGGCGAATTCTGCAATAAAACCGAGGGGAGAGCTCGTCGGATCGTAAAGGGTTAATTGGGATCGTCATTTCTACACGGTCGGTCGTCCCAGGTGAATCATCGAATCATCTTGGACGAGTCGTACTCCGGAACACGTTCTTAGGAGCGCGTCGGCGTCGGGCTCTCTCGGGCGTCGCGACGCCTATTCGCTAGCTGTCGATAGTCGCTGACAAAAGCTGCGTGCCTCTCTCTCTCTCTTGATTTACGGGGATGGCACCAGGGCAAGTCCGATAACAAACAAACTAATAAACTCCCCGGTAATAAATTCGAGCAGGTATAGCGAGCCGGGGCCCCCGATTTATGCGCTGTTTAATGGAGATGTCAGCGACGCTCGAATTAAGCGCTTTGTAGCTTGCACCGGTGCATCGTTCGCTGCAACTGTCGTCGATTTTTAAGAACAGCAAGACCGGTCATTGTTCCCCGTCGGGGATCGGAGCTTAAGCCCGTCGCGAATTCGACTGTTAATTCGCTACGTTCCCGGAAGATACATGCTCCCTTCTCTCTCTCTCTCTCTCTCTCTCTCTCTCTCTCTCTCTCTCTCTCTCTGTCTCTTTCGGCGTTGACGTCCGGAGCGCGTGACAGTGCCACGGAACGACGACACTGCATGTGCATCGAACAACGTTAATTCGGTGAGTGACGAGCCAGCTTTCCGTGTTCTCCATTACACGGTAACCAGATTACAGCCGGAAAAATAGGTGGCCGGGGCGAAAATTACGATGAAAACCGGTCGACGGGATACTGACGGAGGATGTGTCGCTTTTATAAACGACGCGTCGGTAAATAAAATCGAGATTGACAGAATCGCCCGTCGATCGACTGTGCTTAAACAGCTGGCTCTCTTTCTCTCTCTCTCTCTTTTTGTGTACGCGCGCGTGCACGTTCTAACGGACCCTGAACCGTTTTAAGCCGCTTTCACACGGAGCGTCTTTGAGTAGACGGTTTCTCGGCGACGACGTCTTTGTGAAGGCCGCTTTCAGGATTCCCGGCTACGCGAGAGAGCGAAACGCTCGCGGGAATCCCTTTTCGTCGTTTATTAAACAAGCTTCGCTACCGTCGATTGTCGCGCGCTGTTCGGCGAGAACACCGAAATGAACTTGTCAACCACCGTGTTTGCACATGCGGAAGAATGTAGAGGCTCGTCGCGAGGAAAGTTTGATGCGGTGTCTTTTTAAACACTGCTGCAGGTAAAAACAACCCTTGAAAATTTGTCGATTTATACAGTGAACTCCCATTAATATTCGAATGCTTTTAAAAATCGTATAGCTTTTGTTTTTTTTTTTTTTTTGGGGCGTTTTAGGTCACATGCACCCTGTAGGTTATTAGTAGACATCGGATCTTTATGCATTTATGGCTTATGGAAATGTTAAAAAAATGCTATAATATAAAATTCGAGAGAATTTAAGACGATTTTTATTTGCTTTGGATCTACAAAGGCTGTCCCCATTAAAAATAAAATTTTATTTCATTCCACTTTCTTAAAATGTTTCTATAAAAATTGGAAATTGCATAAACATCCGATGTCTAGTTATTAGTGACCACATTTGGGTTGCCTAGTGGGGCCTATCGTATTTAGAGCAATTGATATACTTTAATGTCTTTTAAACAGTTTAGGACATTATTACAGGATTCTGTTCCTTGTAAGATCGTTTGTGGGTTTTGTAGCTTATGTTGAGTCCTCTTCGTATTGTATTTAGGGCAACTTGTCAAGATGTGTTCAATGGTATTTTGTACGCTACAGGTGTCGCAGAAATTTGGTTCGGTTTTTGTGATGAGATATGAGTGTGTCCAGTTTGAGTGTCCTATTCTTAATCGGGTTATTTTCACTTGGTCTTTTCTATTTAGTAGTAGCGCTGGGTTCAAGTCATTTATGTTGTTTCGGACTTTGTGTAGCTTAGTTGGTCTGCTATTTCTCCATTCTTCGTTCCACATTTCCGTTAGCGCCTTTGTGCAGTACTTTTGGAGGCCTTGATGAGTTGTCAGCTCATACTCCATTATATTTGTACTAGAGCTAGAGCTAGCCAACTTTGCTGCTGTGTCGGCTTTTTCATTGCCTTCAATACCAATATGAGAGGGGATCCAGGAGTATAAAACTTCTCTTTTGTCTCGCTTAAGGGTTTCATTCAATTCGATAATATTTTGGATTATTCTGTTATTTGTTTCCAAATTTTGTGTAGCGAGTAGGGTGCTTTTGGAATCAGTTAAAATGATTGATTTGTTGTGTGTTGTTTCTTCTATGTATTTCAGGGCTTGTTAACACTTTGAGTGCCAAACTAGAAACCCTAAAAATTCCATCAAATTAAAGTAAATTATTTAATGAAATAAAAATTGAAAAAAATTAAATGTATGATATTGCGCGGTCCTCCAGCTTTCTTACATTTTATAGTTCCTAATCAAATTTTGTACAATGAATATATTAACGTAAAAATTTATTATAAATCCTGGACAAATAATTCCGTCACCCACATATGGGTGACATGGCAGTCAACGTGCTAACATTGAACCATACGTCTTGGATTTTCTTAAGAAGTTAGCACGATCGGTTTGCTCCGTACCTCTCGATACGAGCGCACAAAATTGGTAAAATTACAGCGATACACTTGAACACGTTCGCAACAACGCTTCCGCGTCGTAGAAGCCTCAAAACACAGGCTGTCACAGCTCGAAAGATCCACAACTTTCCCAGAGCCGTTTCACTCTTGCTGATCGCAGATCCAGCACGGTCCGACACGTAAAACGTTCGTGAAACAACTAAACGTCTTCCTATCGTATCATTATTTCAATGATGGCGCATTTCGCAGCTGAAATCGTGAATGCAACTAACTTTGTTTCTCGCGGACGTGTGTTGCACGAATGTGAAACCGTCCGCGCGGAATAGAACCCGCAAACGGTGAGAATTTTACTGAAGTAGCAAAATGAGGATTCGCGTGACTGTATCTTTCATTCTTAATCGGAGTTAATAACCTTTTGAAAATTAAAAGTTTAGGGTTGGGGACGACTCAACAGATTTTTCAACGGGGACCAATTGCTCCTAGCTATAGTTTAGCTAGGTTTATGCGAATGACTTGCGAATACCTCTGCGTTAAATTAAGTGTTGAGAAATTTCTCTTTTTTAACAGTAGATTTGTGGGACCTGTCAAAACATGGACATGACATTTAGCTGCAAAAGCAGCTAAAAATCCAATGGAATATATTCTTGATATTTTCATAAAATAATCCAAACTGGCCACTTTTAGTGCTCCGTAGATCTAGCGTTAGATGGAAAATATCGAGTGTAATAATTCCAAACCACAATTTTTATTTGGCGATAATTTTCTTCGAAGTTACAAGAGTATGAAAGTACTAGTGGTACTCCGCGAGGCCTGCAATTGTCCGCGTCACCAAATCGGGACGTCGCAAACGAGCTTCGTGGCGAGAACGGCAAAATTTTCAAAATCGGGGAAGCGTGCGAGCAAGTTTAGCGCAGGATTGGAAAAAAAAAATCGCGACAGCCGTTGAACGGGAGAGTAGCCTGTTCGCCGAGTGCTTCATTGACTTTCATGACAGATCTGCACGTGGTGGCCGGGGTCGGGCGTCGAGCCGGAAATACATATTTTATCGGTGCCTGTTCGGGAAGCGTCGCTTAAGAATTCGATCGCTCGTGTTCCGTAATCTGGCGAATTTATACCGGGTGACCTCCACAGGCACACGTATCACACTTACCAGCGGTGTCGGTGTCTCGTCTCCGGGAGCCCCGGTTCTCGGCTCTGCTCGGCTCGGGTCGCGATTTCACGGTCTTAATTAATAATGACGGACACACGGCGCCGTGTACCCTTATTAGAGGCCGGGAATTAAACCGGGTCCTTAATTACGGCCGCGTTCCCGATTCGACCACGTTTTGTCCCTTGAACTCCAACGTTTGTCAAGGTTGCCCGTGTTTAGCCCGAACTGGTTTCGCCCCCTCCACCGCTGACATAGTCCTTCGGAACTCGCGTTTCCGCGCAGTAGTTCGCTTTTCCGCATCGTTTCCCTTCTACCTCGCGGTGCGTGACTTCAACGCCGTTTGATCAACTTGTTTCACGTTTTTATTTCGGCGGATTAATTGAGTTCTTGTTCCCGCTGTAATGGTTCGGTAATGACTCGACCGACGGAGCTTTACGCGAAATAATAAATCTTCGATTGCAAGACATGGGGGGCCTAATAAAAATTTATTTCTTCTCTCAATTATCTCATTTCGCTGAAACCGATACGCTGTCGTTAAGTCTTTTTAATCGCTGCTTTAAATTGCACTTCTGTCAGAAATGCTTAACATTCGCGGTCCACTAATTTTCTTGATCGAGTTTGCGTCGAGCGGGCGGGGAGAGGTCTAAGTTTTAGGAAAATTGACTTCGCGATGCATGACTTACCCGTTGATCAAGTTATACTACTTTTTATTTTTGGGGAGGTTAATGGAGTTGGTGCTGTAATGGTTAAGTAATGATTCTCCTGATTAAGTTAGCGTCGAGCGGACGGAAAGGTCGAAGTTTCACTTTGGGAATATTGTTACAGGTGGTTCTGTCGGCGTGCAGCACGTTCTTCGACACAATCCTGTCGCAGTTCGACGGGAAGGACCCGATCGTCATAATGCGCGACGTGAAATTCTCGGATATCAAAATTCTGGTCGAGTTCATGTACAAAGGAGAGATCAACATCGATCACGTAAGTATTTTCTGATCACCGTCGTCCAAACGCGACAGCCTCTTATACTTTTCCGCGGGGGTTGTCGGGAGTTCGGCGTCGAAGTGAACCTCCGGCGCTCTTTCGCCGGCGGACGTCGCACAGTGGGGTATT
This sequence comes from Seladonia tumulorum, assembly GCA_913789895.3. Taxonomy (NCBI): domain Eukaryota; kingdom Metazoa; phylum Arthropoda; class Insecta; order Hymenoptera; family Halictidae; genus Seladonia; species Seladonia tumulorum. The sequence goes on along the minus strand of OU565266.1, from coordinate 1,620,004 downwards.
TGGCCAGTTTAGCGCGCCAAAAGTCAAAATTTTTAGTTTGTTCAAAATGAGTGAAACTTTTTTCTCGTGTACCTGAATATATATGCGAGTAATATACAATAATATTTTTCTATAAATAGTACTATTTAGTAACATATAGACACTTGAAAGTGACATATTCTCGTGACCAAGAGAAGGGTAAAAAAACATGTGTTAAACAAATGATTCTTTTCACAAGTTTGGTGTATGGAATCGGGATAAAAACATTTCTAGTATGTAAAGGAAGGTATATAAAGTAATTTTATAGCTTTTTGTTCTAAACGCTTCGGTGGTTTTGATAGAATAAACAATCGAAAATGGTACAATTCTTTTTTCAGAATGTTAAAATGTATTATGTAATAACTTTTTTTCTCCGCATAACACCTCTCTAATTTTTTTTTTTTGAGGTTATTCAGTAGACATTGCTTTACAGAATCCTGAAGAGTTTAGGTGCAACAGAGTGCCACACATGGAGAAATTTAACTTTTTGTTAAATGGGGTTTTAGCCAAATGGGGTTTTGTAATAGCAATTTCTCTAGATCTGAGAAAAAAATGTTTCAAATAAAAGTTTAACAGTATTAATAAACGTATAAATTGCAATACAAAAAACATTTAAAAAAAATTTGTTTAAAAGAAAAAACAAGATCGCTTCGATTTTTTAAACATTAAACTGTATTTTTGATTTGATAATGTTGTAGCTGGTATTAAGACGAATTCAGCGATATATAATATTATGACCTTCACATTACTAATAACGTCGTAATAGTTTTGGCGCGCTAAACTGGCCAAATGGGGTTTTGTAATAGCAATTTCTCTAAATCTGACAAAAAAATGTTTCAAATAAAAGTTTAACAGTATTAATGAACGTATAAATTGCAATACAAGAAACATTTAAAAAAATTTGTTTAAAAGAAAAAAACAAGATCGCTTCGATTTTTTAAACATTAAACTGTATTTTTGATTTGATAATGTTGTAGCTGGTATTAAGACGAATTCAGCGATATATAATATTATGACCTTCACATTACTAATAACGTCGTAATAGTTTTGGCGCGCTAAACTGGCCAAATGGGGTTTTGTAATAGCAATTTCTCTAGATCTGACAAAAAAATGTTTCAAATAAAAGTTTAACAGTATTAATGAACGTATAAATTGCAATACAAGAAACATTTAAAAAAATTTGTTTAAAAGAAAAAAACAAGATCGCTTCGATTTTTTAAACATTAAACTGTATTTTTGATTTGATAATGTTGTAGCTGGTATTAAGACGAATTCAGCGATATATAATATTATGACCTTCACATTACTAATAACGTCGTAATTGTTTTGGCGCGCTAAACTGGCCAAATACCCCACTGTGCGTCGCGCCCGAACGTCCCGGGGACATCCGGGGACATCCGGGGAGGCGGGTCTCGGGACGTTTGCTCGACTCAACGACACTCGTGGTCGCGTCGAGCGTGTTTCCAGACGGACGGAGGAGCCGTTGGAACGCGATCCGCGGATCCGCTCGCGAGCCTCCGCTTGCGCGTCTCGAATCGGCGCGGCGGCTTTTTCCTCGCTCGGGAGGAAATTACTTTCGAGCGGTGGCACAAAGCGAGTTGCACGCGAACCTACCACGACCGGGAAACGCTGCTCTGTACAGCTCCTCCGGCATCGGCTCGAGTGGCGAAACTCAAACTGATTAAAGAAATAAAGCCGCCCTCTCCTCCCACCGGGTGGGACGTCAACTTCTCTCTCGGGCCCCCTTTTTCGCAACCGATCGACTTATTTACATCGTGGACATCACGAGGGTGCTTGTCACCCCCTCTCCCGCTTTCCAAACAAGCTAAAACCAAAGGAGAGAAGGAAACGTCGCAGCGATGGAAAACACCGCGGCCTGGCCTCAATTTATTAATAATTGACGAACCCCCAAAGGACTTCAAAAGCCTCTCCCCGGGTTAATCCCCGCGAAAATCCCGAGGACGCAATTTGTTTTACGTGCCGCGGTCAATCGTTCCTTTCTTCGACGTTGTCTGCGGCGAGGGTGAGGCCACTTTGTCCAGGGGGCTGATCTCCCCCCACCCCTCCCCTTGCCACGCTCTGAAAATCGAAACGTTTGATCGATGCCCTGGCCCTTTAATTAACGACCGAAGACGGATATCTACCTCCAAACTCGACCGGAAAGACTCGTGCTTCAGCGTGAAAAGCATTTGTCGACTCGAGGATTGGCCTAAAGCTCGCCCCATTTCCTGTGGCATGCAAATTAACCAGGAACCCAGGAGATGCTGTACACCTAGTGGTATTTCTCGAGTGTGGTGGAAATTCGTTTATGCGATCACGTCCGGATATTAGACCGTTCCGATAGCAGAGGCTCGCTAACTACTCCCACCGCGGTGGAAACGAGTAGGTGAAATTCGAAAGTAAACTAACAAGACTGACGCAGTGAATTCGCAAAATTCTGTGCAACCGAGGTTTTTATTTTCTTTGAAAGCGTGTACCTCAAAGAGTTAAACGAAAATGAAATTCTATTGGGTTGGCAACTAAGTAATTGCCGATTTGTTCAATGAAATAAAAGAGTTTTTTTTTTACTTGGAATGAACTTTAATCTATGATGTATTTTCCATTTTGTTCGATTACCTTTTGCCATCTTTCTGCCAACTTGAAAATTCCGCGCTCGTAGAAAGTCTGATGCTTTTCGGCCAAAAACTGAGTTAAGTGAGATTATACATCGTCATCATTATTGAAAGTTTTACCACGAAGGGAGTTGTCCAGGGATCGAAATAAGTGATAATACTTTTTGGCAGCTTGCACTGCGTTCTTACTTTTACGGAAATAATAAAGCAAAATATGGCGAAAATGTTCGTTTTTGCACTCCATATTAATATTGAGGTAAAAAAAACTTTAAGAAAATATCTACGCAATGAACTTGTAAAGCTAGATTAGGATGCCAGCTAAAATATATAAGAAGAAGAACATCATAACGTTTACGGATATCATAAAAATGGGAGTGAGAGACATCTATAACTGAAATCGGCAATTACTTAGTTGCCAACCCAATATTTGCCGGTTGTCCACATAAATATAAATATTTCAATATACAGTCGAGTCGGAAAGTAAGTTAACGACTGGTGTATGCAGGCAAATGAATATGACATGTCTTTAATCTTTAATAATGATAATATATGTTTTACTAACATATTTGTTTATTTCCTTACACCTCCTAAATAAAAACAATACAATAACTTGATTTTATTCATCATATTCATTTGCCTGCATATCACCAAATGTTAACTTACTTTCCGACTCGACTGTAAGTATGAACCTTGTTCTTGCTTGAAGACGCGACGAAGTACAAAAAAAGTTGTGATTAGTGTAACCGCAGAAAATGAATGGCAGTGCATTGGGGTTAATAAAGAGATCTCCGTAAAGCCCGGTCGATGTCGGATCAAATTGACCCAGCATTCGCGGCGAGCGTCGCACCGGCAACATCCGCCGCCGCCGCGAGAACTCGTTAAAGAAATATCTAGCTCGTACAGGTGTGCGCCTAGCCTTAGCGCTCTAACACCGGAAAGGCAAGAAACGGGGCAGCTGGCACCGTAATGGTCGGCATCGCTCATTCTTCCATCGTAAAAAGAAGAAAAAAAATAGAAAGAAGATAAATTACGCCCGGCCAATGAGCACCGGTTAATTAACTAATAACGACCGGTGTACAATCGGCAGTGCCCGTTCCGGGATACGCAAAAACGAGCCGAGCCGTGCAACCAGCGGGGAAAAAGCGACCACGAAAAGTTCGGTACACGACGGTTGTGTCTCGCTCGCGAATCCTCGCGTGTTCTTTATGCAGATCTGCTTGCCGTGTACGTGGGAATGCAACGCTGCCGATGGTTTTTCTAATCGGTGCCTATCAACCGCGGAAAACTGCGAGTAGCTCCGACGTGTTTGTCCTGGTCCAAGGCTCGCTAAATATTAATCCTGCGGCACGTAAAAAGATTGCCCTCGTCCCGAGTCTCGCGAAATTTCAGAAACTTCGAACGACTCTCCGAATGACTTTCTACTCTTCAGCGTGGAAAAGTTAATCTTCCTTATTACGGGTCCAGCGAACCTCGGCTGTTTCTCCTTGAAAATTCTAATGCTTATTAACCGAAGGTACGGTCTTGATCATTTTCGGTATCTCCGCAACATGCTTCAGACGTAAATAAGTCGATCTAATGTGATCCAAAGGCAACACTATTTATCCTGCTAATTGATCAAAATTGATTCTAAATCTACAGTGTTTACTCTATATATGTCTTGGCAGCTCCTGACCAGTGCGCACTAGATTGAACCTTCCTCTTTCGAATGAGCCCTTTGGTAACTGGTGGTACAAGCGAAAAGGGGGTGATTCTACATGAAAGAATAAGTCGAAAATATAGAATAAACATTTTTCGTTTGAGGCTTTGTTTTCGAGAAAATCGACTTTGAAGATCCGTCAGGTTTGTGTGCTTTAGTATATGCAGGAAGTAGATTCGGTTGGCCATGATCAGACGCGTCAGACAATTCCTATCGAATAGCATGCGTATTCGCTTTTCCTCGGTAAAGAAACTTCGGATGAAAAAATGTTTATTCTATATTTTCGACTTATTCTTTCATGTAGAATTCACCCACTTTTCGCTTGTACCACCAGTTACCAAACAGCCTGTACAAGGAGGAAACCTTGAGGCACGTAAAACCATATTTTGTCGGTAATGTAGTGACTCTACCTTATTCTTATTATATTCTACTGCGAACACTGATCTCCGCCAGAGTTCTGCCAGCTGCGGAACACGGATGCGATACAGTGACATTTCGAAAGAAAAAGAAAAGGCTGCCAGCGTCGCGACACAACGTTCTCGTCGAGATCTCTCGCGGAGCCGTCTCGAATTCGAATCGGATCCACCGGCGCGGCGGCAAATCGGCGCGAAGGAAGAAGTAGAAGGAAGAAGAAGAAGAACGACCGTGTCCCGTTCTTCCGGATTTCTATTCGTGATCGTGCAGCGATCGCGAGAGCTTTCTCCGGCCAGGCCACGTTTCGCCCCCCGCGAAAAATCCGGCTTCGGGTGAAAATCGGCGATCTCGCATCCGGAGCTTTGCCCGATCGGGATTCGCGAGCGGGCACGGGCCGTCGCGGTTTTTCCTTGGCGAAACGAAAGCGGTTGCCGGTTTCTGAAACGGCCGGTCGTGGTTCTCTATCGCCGCCGTGGACGCTGACCCACATAAGCATTTTTCCGATTCCGGCCCGTGGCCGATAGAAAGCCAGCCCCGCGCCGCCACGCGGCTCCGTTCGTAGAAAGTTCCCATATAATTTCGCATTCTCTCGGTCGCGCCGGCATTATTGCGGTGAAAATTGGTAAATAATAATTGGACCTATTCTAGCGGCCGGCTATGGCCCCTGCCCTCGGCCCGATATATCGGCTTTTACCTTGTTATTCGGCCGGCGCGTAGCCCGTGGAACCCGAGCGACCATCGAACCGAGTATGCAACGATTGAACGAATTATGACTGGGCACGGAATTCGATGGGGGGACCTGAGTGTTCGGATAATGGAATCACTGCCTCCATCGTTCCAAAATTTCGTCCATCTTTCCTTGCTTCCCAATTGACACGGGAAATTTTGATTTCGCACAAAGATCCGCAGTCTAGTAATTAAATTTACCGTGTTTATATCTGTCCCAAATGCCTAGTAAAGTGGATATCTGAAACATAAAGCGGTAGAGAGATCAAGCAAAATTGCTGAATGACTAGGGGAAGAAATAAAGCTTGGTTCGAGTAGGAAATTTTGATTTCGCACAAAGATCCGCAGTCTAGTAATTAAATATACCGTGTTTATATCTGTCCCAAATGCCTAGTAAAGTGGATATCTGAAACATAAAGCGGTAGAGAGATCAACCAAAATTGCTGAATGACTAGGGGAAGAAATAAAGCTTGGTTCGAGTAAGAAATTTTGATTTCGCAGAAAGAGCCGCAGTGTAGTAATTAGATTTACCTGAGCGTCTCCGAAGGAACGTCGGTGCCAGGAGGCCGCGGTTGTCCGTATATTATTCCATTTATGCTCGAGCTGTGCCGCGAGCGTACGTATCGAAAGTGGCCGGTTAAATGTATTACCCGCTTGCCGGGTAACTCTTGCCAGAGGCGGTCGGTCGGGCCAATGTCGGGCTAAAAAGAAGAAAACCGGGTACTTACCTTGATTAGTCGACGGATGGTAGCCGCGTGTGGTGCTCGCGTATATATGTGAAACGTGCTGCCGGTCACGAAAGCTCGGGATCGTTTCTACGGGAGCTTTCGAGGTTTCTTTTTTTTTCTCTATCTCTCTCTCTCTCGAGAATCTCGGTTCTTCTGCTTGGTTTTTCCGGTTCCGCGACGAATCGATCATTCGAGGAGGGTTCTTGTTTGGCGGAGCTGGTTGGCAAAGCCGCCCGAGGCGTAACGCGTCGCGACGCGCGTTTCACGATTTTTCCACGACGCCTCGGATCAAAGATGTCTGCGATTTCCTTTTCAGACGAGATTGTCGTCCCTGCTGAAAACCGCGGAGGACCTGCACATCAAGGGCCTCGCCGAGGTGAGCTGGCGCAGCGACTCCACACAGAACGACCTGAGCAACAGCGGACACAGCCCCGGAGCGGCGACGCCCGGCGTCGAGACGGTCCTCAGGGAAGGCGACGCCGATGAACTGCCACCCCCAAAGCAGAAACGCAGGGGGCGTCCGCCTCTGGACGATCCGCCCTCGGTCCACGACGTCTTCACACCGAAAATCACCTGTATCACCGGAAATGTACGTCAAGTAGGGGTTGCACATTCTACTTCCTTGTAACCTAGCCTTAAGACCCTTTTCTCCGAGTCCCAGAGCGTCCCATTGTATGTTCGTTCTCTTGTTAACACTTTCAGGTCGCGCGTTTAATTACCTTTTTGAACACTGTCGCTACAGATGACACTGAACCTACCAGGTACAAAACGTACAAAAATGAAACGCCTTATTTAACACGTTGACTGCCATGTCACCCATATGTGGGTGACGGAATTATTTGTCCATGTTTTAAAATGAATTTTTACGTTAATGTATGATATTGTACCAAAGATTAGAATTCGTAAAATGCAAGAAAGTTAGAAGACTACTCAATATAATATATTTAATTTTTTTCAATTTTTATTTCCTTAAATAACTTATTTCGATTTTATGGAATTTTTGAGGTTTCTGGTTTGGCAATCAAAGCGTTAATCGAGAAGATTGAATCTAGACGTTGCACGGTTTTAATTGTAATAAAATAAAGAAGTCAATTCAGTTGTTTCTTGCGAAAGCATCGTCATAATTTCAATGATCGATTCGACAGTGGTAGGTTCAGTGTTAAACTGAATTTTCTCGAAAAAATGTTATTGCTTATTTTCGATTTATTTTCACACGGAAGAATCAGCCCTGGTTGTACAATTTCCGGCCCGAACCCGTGTAAATTGGAAGAAATTTAAAAAGCGTCTCTGTAGCCCCGAGACCACCCACCGAGAATGATAGCGGGGGTAGGTTCTCGAAGCGCAAAAAAAAAAAAAAAAGCCGGGCGAGTGAAAAATCGAGGAGCAAAAAGCAGAGACGCCTCGATACTTGGCGCCGCGAAGAGTGTGAATTTTCTAACGGTGTTCGACCTGTTTGATTTCCCAGGAGGAAATGATGAGCGAGGGCGGCGACCACGAGAGCTGGGACGACGATATGATGATGAACGAGAATAACGAAACGCCACTGCCGGTGGTAAGCGAGCGACACATCCTTCTTTAGCATGAAATTACTGAATATACCGACGTCGAAAAGGGCCGACTATTAACACGCACCGTGTCTCTCTTGTCTTTTATTTTCCAGCTATCGTACATGTCCAAGGACGACAGCGCATCCGATCAGGAAAAGAAAGGTACGCGGTTCGGACGATATTAACTAGACACCTCTCGCTGGGAGGCGGGCTCGTTAGTTTTCGGCTAACGAGCGTTCGAGCGAGGGGAAAAAAGCGACATGAGAATTGCCGGTCTCTCTTCGCACACGCTGCAAATACACACGCACGCACACACACACACACCTACACGTACACGAGTACACACAAAGGTGGACCTTAGCTGTATGGATCAGATAGTTTTGAGACTCGGCGAGAAAATGATGTGCGCGAAATTTTGGAAATAATTCAACTACCCGCGCCGCGTTTGCATGAATTTTCTCGAATTTTAATAATTTCATCAAAGTATTTCGTCATGTTGGAAGTATACTCGTGTTCTTGAATGAGAGACAATGTGCCTCCGATGAATTGGATTTGCGTCGCTTAAAGAATCTTTAAATTTATTTTGACACAGACACACGGATGTACGGGTGTGGAAGCGTGTCAGCCGCGAACGAGCTAACGTCGTTTGATTTTGCCGCAGCACCCAACACACCCTCGAATTCGAACGCCACGAACCCATCGATTCCCGAGCAATTCCGAGACGTCGTGAAGATGAACGATTACCTGACGACGGGACGCCGCCAAGAGTTCTGGGAGGAGCCGTTCACGCGACGCGTTATGGACGCCATTAAGAGCAAAGAACTGGAAATGAAGACTGCCGCCGAGCTACTCGGCGTCTCCTACGGAACCCTCTACGGCAGATATCGCGACAGTTATGGTTGCCTTAAACATCCGTATAGGTAAATGGACGAACACTCCTCGTCTATACCCGGACCCCTCCCCCCACCTTTCGCGGGCCCCTCTCGGTGTCGTACCTCTCTTTCGGGTCTTTTACGAGCGAATGCCCACGCGGAATAGAAAAGCCCGCGAACACCGTAACTTCCGCTCCGAGGCTCTCGGTTATCGGAACCGACGTTCGAACAATTATACGTGTACAGAGATTTTAAGCGCGTGGAGCGTCGCAGGGAATCGCATCGCCAAGGCAAACGAAGAATCTGCTTAGAAAAATCGAGTACGCACGTTAATTAATTTTGTCGGTAACCTGGTCACTCTACCTTATCGCGAATCTACGAAGACTTGGCCTTCCGAAGCTGAGTGTCATTGCTAACTCCCGTTTGTCGAGCAAACCTCGATAACTAGACTGTAATGTGCGAGTCAATGTAAGCCCAGGTTATTTCATAGCAAATATAAATTATTAACCCTTTGCGGTCGGCAGATTTCGCTTTTGGGAGTACCAGCAGGTCGGAGCAAATCTAGCGTTTCGCAGTTACTTTTCCGTACAGGATTTATAAAGTCAATATACGGATATTAAAACACACACAGAATTTGTTGAAACTGATTTGTTGCGTTTAATACTACTTATAATACGTAAGAATACAAAATTTTTAATCTCTGTAATGTTCTGAAGAATGGTTCGAAGATTCCCGCTGCGGGGACATCGACTTCTACGACGATTTTAACCCCTTGCCCTACAATAACGAGCCAGACTCGTGATGAAGATTCTGAATAGAGTCCAATAAATGTAAACGTTATTAATTTCCTTAAAATGGAAATAAAATTCTATTTTGGTGTAGTTGATATATATTCTTTGGAGAAAAGATAGGCATACAATAAATATAAACTATCTTTTCTTTTCCACGAAATTCTGAACGATGAAGAACTTGTAATGATTATAATCACAAAATAAATAGTAGTGCAAGGGGTTAAAATGTCCCCGCTACGGGGACACCGACCGCAAAGGGTTAATCGTGTAATCAGTTTTAGCCTAGAAATGTTCATATAATTACGAGAAAGTAAAACGTATGGATGCGTTTTGTTTCGCAGAGTAAGGGACTTCTGGTCCGAGCCGGGCCCAGCGGAAGTGTTAGCCAAGCTGCGGAGAAAGGAGATCACGTTGTTTCGCGCGGCGGAGGTGCTGAACGTGACCGTTCACACGCTGGCGACCTATCTGTCGACGCTTCAAGGTCCGGACAGGATCTCGCTGGCCGGTGACCTAAGCGTGGCGTCGGGCGCGTTCGACGGGAACAACGAGACCCCGGAGAACAACGACTCGGTGAACGACATACTGCAGAAGATCAACGCGAACGCGGCGACAACGGCGACACCGACCACGTCGACCACGATCAAACGAGAGGGCGGCGGCTACATCGAGGTGCCGACGGCGGTCTCGAAGGCGGCGACCTCGGTCCTCGAGAACAATCCGGACATCACGATCGTGAAGACGGAGAACATGCCGCGGAAACGGGAGTACGCGAAGGTACCGAGCACGGAGAACAACAACGCGAAACTGATGAGCGGCGGCGCGGTCAGCGAGCTGACGCAACAGCAGCAACAGCCGCCGCAGCAACAACAGAAGATCACCGACCCGCTGTCGTTAAACAACGACAACAACAAACCCTAACTATTCAGGCCTTATCTGCAACCGGCGAATCCCCGTGCACCGAGCGCTAGCTACAACAGGTTCGAGCTGTGCCCGCGCAGATTCTCGTCGAACGTGTTTACTCGCTATCTCACGGATTTTCATTTGAAGTAGAACAAGACGACGAAGAGGATTAACGGTAGAGAAGGAGGAGTGAGGGTAGAAGGTGGAAGGAGATGGAAAATGAGAAGGGAAAGAAGGAGGAGGGAAGAAGAACCGCGAGGAACCGTTTCGTCTCGCTTGCGTACGACAGCATTGTGTTCGACGCTGCCTTTTCTTACCCTCCTCCCGTTCGTCGACGATCCGCCAGCGGAGAGAGAGAGTAGCTTCTAGACAATCTCGCGTGTACGAACGTTGTCGTCGTCGTCGTCGTCTTCGTCTTCGTCTTTAGCCACCGTTTAGGCTGGAGTTGCACCCGAGAGGAGTGGAGAGGAGGCCGGTGTTCAAAGACCGGGGGGTGTTTCGGCGCCAGACGCCGATCTTGCCGAGCAAACGAAACGTTTCTCGAGCTCGCCACGCCCGGTGGTGCCTTTCGGGTGGTGCCTTTCAGCCCGGCCCGTCTCCACGCGGGAGGATGCAACCCCGGCCGTGTTTATCGTGCGATAATAATATATTTTCCGAGATCGAGAGAAAACAGAGGAGAGACGTGCGCGCACGCGAGCAAACGGAGCGCTCCGGGGAGAGTGTGTGTGTGTGTGTAACGCTGCGAGGAGAAAACGAGAAAGAAAACCGATCCTGCTCTCCGGACCGCCTCGGAATCGCTTGTTGGGTTCGCTTGTTCAAGATCGAACGGGAACGGTCGTCGGTAGCCGATAGAACACGGGGATGGAGCGCGCCGCGTGTCGATCGCGAATCTCCCCCTACTGGTCGATCACTCTCGTGATCTATCGCATCGTCTTCGTCCGGCCAGGAGGAACGGACGCGAGCGGGGCACGCGCGCGCGCTCGCGCCCGCAAGATACGAGAATACGGGGAGACGCGAACAAAATGAAACGAAACGAAACGAAACGTGTAATAAGCGTTCAATCGAAGTTCCTTTTGAATAACGATGCGCGTGGGGTGTGTATCGCGAACAAACAAACAAAACAAAAAAAGAAGTATGCCTAGACTATTTTCTGCCGCATGTGTCTGTATGGTAGCACGTAAAGAGCGACAATATTATTCACCCTCCACCAACCCGCCCCCAACCCCCAACCCCCGAACCCCGAACCCCTTCGTCCCCCTGTGTAGGAGAGTAGCGACGACTAAAAAACTACCGTGTAGACGGCACCTCGGAACGAGCGAAGCGTTTCTCGTCGCCGCGATCTCGAAAGCGGAACAACCCGCGGCTTTTCTTTTTTTTTATTATTATTATTTTTCCGGAACAACAGAAGACAGCTTTCCTTTCGTCTCCCGCGCTTCTACTCTCTTTTCTATGATTTTCTCTCGTTCCATTTCGTCTCCACTCTCTCTCTCTCTCTCTAGCTTTCTCTCTCTTCTTCATCCTCCGCTTCTACTTCTTCTACTTCTTCCTCCTCTGTTCTTTTTTATATATGTATATTATATATTGTAGAGAGTTTTTAAGCGGCTTTTATTTAAGCGACGATTGCCGGATCGATGAGTCGTGGGCGACTGCCACGTCCCGGGTGTGGAGAGAGAGGAAGATGTGCACGCGCGTATCAAACGTCCATTGTAAATATCGGTGCAATAGCGAGACCTAAAATTAATCTTGTAATGTTGCTGAGTCGCGCGGAGCCTGCGGTCGTGGTCGAGCAACGTTTCAACCCTTTCGCTGCCACCAGCGTATATGCGAATACCGCCCCCGGGCCTATTCGGCTTCTTCAGTTAAGACGTAAACGTGGACTCGGCCCTCGTAGTTTTCGCATAAACCCAGCTGGCAGCTAGAGGGTTACAGGACGAGGAGGAAATCAGGGGCGAGCGAGGATTCCGGGGAATTAGAATCAGACGGGGTGTTTATCCGACAAAATGAAATTCTGTTGCCCGAGATTGCTCTGAAAAAATAAAATTGTAGAGCCCGAGATTTCTCTGACAAAATTATACTCCGTGACGTGAATGGAACTGGATTTTTACGGGAGCCGAGATTTCTCTGAAGAGAACGAAACTCTGTGGCCCGAGGTTTCTCCAAGAAAACGATATTGCGGGGCCCGAGGTTGTTCCCCTAAAAAAAAACCGAAACTCTGGGGCCCGAGATTTCTGTAAGAAAATTCGGGGAACGCGAATGGACCCGAGATACAGTTTGTGACGATTCGACCATGATCGATGAGAAAACTTCGATGGGGTACTCGGCCTCGACCCCCGCCTCCGCGCGACCAGCAAGCGTTTCGTCGTCCTCGCGGCTCCCGGCGTGGCTGGACTGCGAATTCCAACTCTGCGAACCCGCGAATTCGCAAGACAGGGAACGTGCAGAACGAGGAGAGAAGAATTGCGAGAAAATATATTATCGGAAGAGGGCAAACCGAACTTGCCCGCGCGCGCGAGACACACAGCTCGAGGAACGGGGAGAGAGAAGAAGAGGGTGGGTGGCCGAGGAGAGAGACACGGGATTCGAGAAGCGAGAACGTTGAAGTAGCAAACGGTGAAAGCTAACACACACGCTATTGTAAGAACTAATAGTATAGTAGAGAGGTATTCTCGATATATGATATTTTTCGACGATAACAAAGACTTTAGTTGCGTTCTTTCGGAGAGAGGACTCGCCGCGACGAGAGAAGGAGAAGGATGATGATGAGGAGGAGGAGGAGGAGAAGGAGGAGGAGGGCTACTTGTAAAGTAATCTCCGCGGGGAGGAGAGGAGAGATTCCGTGTGTAATTAATCTGTGAGAGCAAACGATGGGAACGCGTGGTGCGGGGGAGGGGTAACAAAGGGTTGGGGAGAGGGGTGGCGGAAAACAGAGTGTGTTTGTTGGATTATTAAAAACCGTGGATGTGTGAGACGAGGAGAGACGGAAACGAAAGAGGAAGGAGATCGACGAGGAGAAAAAAAAAAGCAAATCGCAAGCGATTATACTGTGGAGGTGTATACTATATATATTACAGAAAAAAAAGCGTAGGTTTATTATAGGAACGGGTGGAGTGCATGGAGAACGCGAGAACATTATGCATATATTTATATATATATTATACATTACGGAATATATTATATATATAGATATATATATCCCTTTTCTCTAGAGAAAAATTCTAAAAATCGACTGACTACTAATTGATAAAGATGTTTAAATGATAGATCGCTCCGCGAGCCAAGGAGGGAGTTAGCGCGACGAGGAACAGAGTAGTATTTTCCCGGGAACGCGAGAAAAATTGTTTTACAATTTTTTTTTCCGATTTTATTTTATACCATTAGACCTTTTGTTTTTTCTTTCACTCTCTTTCTCTCTCTCTCTCTCTTTCTCTCTCTCTTTCTCTTTCTTACTCTGTCTCTCTGTGTCTGTTTGTCTGTCTCTAAGTCTCACTCTCACACTTACTCTCTCTCTCTCTCTTTCTCTCCCTGTTTTCCTCTTTGTCTCTGTCTCTCTTTTTCGTTTTTCTATTTTTCGTTTTTTTTTTAGCGATCGCATCATTTATTTTTCGTAGCTCGACTGAAGTATATATACATGTGTGTACACGTAGAACAAATCGAGGGCTTTTTGATTACTTTACGAGTGCTCGGGACACGATCGTTTTACCGCGTCTATATAAGCGTCACTTTTTTTACACGACAGGACCATTTTTTTCTCCTGCACCGATTCGGTAATTTTAATTCGCGGAAACGTTGGAACACCGTCGAGGGGTAGATCTGTTCATTCTAATTATCGCTCATTTAACTTAAAAAACCGTCGTCCGTGTTTCATTGCGTCTCTCGTATCGCGAACGCTTGTACATTTATAAGTGACCAGTAGTTTCTTTCTCTCTCTCGTTCATTCGCATCATTATTATTATTATTATTATTATTAATTATATTATTATTATTAATTATTATTATTATTATTATTAATATTATTGATTAATTATTTTCACTCCTTTTTTATGTAAAATAAGACTAAGACATACCAAATGAGAAATGTAAGGACAAGTTTTTGTTAGGTTATAGTACTATATCGCATATCAAGAACGCAAGAAATACATGCGCTGAAAGCACTCTGTATTGCCTATGCAAAACGTCCCGGTGACACGAAAGCTCGATAAATCGGGACGCCACAAGACCACTTTTACTCTAGCAAGAGTATACGACTAGAAGTATTAATATTTAATATTAATAATCAACGCGGATTGTCCAGAATGGATGGTCATGTTTTTGAGGATCAACGTCGAGCCACCGAACAAAACGTAGATAACCAAAAAACGAAAAAAAAAACAAAAATAAAAAAACGAAAAATGAAAAGACCCCTTTGACAAATGAAAAAGAAAGCTAACGAAGCTGCGTAGCCAGCCGAGCAAAAAGAAAAAAAAAACAACCGAACTAAGTAGAACAAGAATGACGCGATTCGAAAGAATTCAATGATTTTTAATTTTTTCCGTCGGTTCGAATCCTTTTTGTCGTTTCGTACGTGTTATCCTTTTTCGCGTGCCACACGATATACGTAGATCGCGGCCCCCCATTGATCCTTGGAAAAATTTCCTATCTTCTTGCCGTCCATACGGACACCAAGTGAACGACCGGTTAGTCTTTTTCCTCTCCTTTTTTTACGATGCCCGTTGGTTCTTTTTTATTATCCGGGGACAACGCGACGATCGTTTTCGTTTTTTTTTTTTTTTTTTTTTTTTTAATACAATGCACGCAAGTCGCGCTCGTCGTCGACTCTCTCGGTGCTGGTGCGTCCGTACTTTGTAAAACGAGAAAGAGGAATGAGAAAAAGAAAAAAATTGCGAAAGATCGAGACACCGCGAGGGGGGATGATCCATCGATCGACCGTGCCGCTGTCGCCAACTATTTGTCAGAGCACCGAGACAGTCGACGGTCAATCCTCTTCGATCGGTCCCGTTTCGATCGCCGATTCAATCGATTTCACCGACACACCACTACTCTTTCTCCACCGAATTATTGTTTTTTCATCGACTCGAAATTTGATCGACAACTGCTCCAGCTATAACAGCTCCAACCACGACGATCAATTCACAATTTGAACCTTGCGACACCGGATGATCCATCAAACGCTTGAGTTAATAAATTCAATACAAAACATAATCTAACTTTTCCATTTCACTTCACACCGTTTCTTTCGAAGGTAACAGTGTTCTCGCTGCCGAATAAAAAAGCGTCGTATTCGAATCAGCGTCGTTATTTCCACGCATCATAGTTAGGGTTTCAACCTTTTGCATCCCGAATGTATCCATTTTCCCTATGAAACGAGATCACATACCGAACCGCTAAAATATATTAATTAAACAAAAGGAAACGATGTTGTCTTTCGCAAAAATTTATGCAATAGTAACTTGAGAATGTATTGATTATTCAAATCAGTCATGATGTTGCTGACGAGTGCTCTGGATCGCTAATTGTCATCAACCGACGCCAGATAAACCTCGCAAAGCTGTTATCGATGAGAAATCGTGTCGGTCAAATCTGGAATCGATGAAATTCGTAGAAAATAGTGCGAAGGCGATCTATGTCGACGATTTAAATGGGACTGCTCATTCGATCGATCAGACTCGACCGAGAGAGAGAGAGAGAGAGAGAGAGAAAACGCCGTTCGCGACGGTTTCTTTTAACCGAAGACAAAGAGGCGAGAAAGAAAGAACGAAAAGATAGAAAATGAAGAAAACACAAGGAAAAAACAAGAAAACGATTAAAAGTCTAAAAAAAAGTATAAGCACGTGTAACGATGAGATCGCGTGTGTGCGTGATCGCGCGGAAACGCTTATCCGCGCGGCACCGGTACAAAACTCAAAGACTGATGGCCATTCATTTGGGAGGTTCTTGTAATAATCGTAATCTCAGCGCCGCGCGATCCTGCGGCCGAGGCGGGATCGACCGGAAGTACATCGACAATTGTACGAGAAGACAGGACAAGACTATTATTGTAGCCTATTCGGCGACACGATGCCCCCGGACCGCCGTTGCGCATCGTACCATGAGACTAAATGATAAAAAAAAAATCGATATCATAATTATGTGTCGTTTGATATAAACGAAAATAATGAATTATTAGTATGTATCATCGTTTTATACACAACCTAATTATATCTACGTACACTATGTACATTCCTAGTATACACTGTTTCACTACAAGGTTACACACATACCGACACGCATACATTCGTATATACACACACACATACGAACTCAAGGAGACACACACACACGCACACGTGTAAACATAAAGGATACAAAAAAAAAGTGGAAACATAGAAAACACGTTGCATTACACGCGCTCGTTACACGAACGAAACAAGCAAAAGAATAAAATCGCATTGACCTATTATTGTATACGTGTACGCGCGTGTGCACGAACACCGTTGTAGATTCTTGCGCGCGCGCGTAGCGACGCATATGCCAACACGTACGATTATATTTATAATAAAAAGAAGGGAAAAAAAGAATCTATATAAAGCTATTCCAAAACGGACCACCGCGACATCGACATATACGAAGATCATAATTAAAATTAAATAGGCAAGAGATAGGAGAGAATGAGTGCGGGATTTTTTGATGGAACGATGGAGACCCGGGGTGAAGGAGATTGCGCGACGAGAGAACGAACGTGTAACCGTCCCGATCGGAACACGCACGAGAGAACGAACGAGAGCAAAACGGGAAGGAAGCCGAAACGGGAATACCGAAATAGTATATTATAATGGAAAATACAATAGAGAATCCGTGTGGGTCGAAATTGACTCGAAAATTCCGGGAGATGATGAAAAAAAAGAAAATGATGATCATAATTATACGCGGTCGTGGGAACGCGAAGAAACGGAGAAACAGCAAACGAAAAGAAAAGACGAAAAAAAAAGAGAAAAAAAGAATGAAAAACGTGAAGAGCGAAGGTTTCATTTGTTGTTGTTGATTGTTGTTGTTGGAGGGTAGCAGCCGCGCAGCTGAGCAGCGCCGTCGTCAGTGTCTCATGTATAACAAAACGCAATCGAGTCCTCTGTCAATTTTTCCAATCTGTACACGGGAAACGACCCTCTGTGTGTGTGTGTATACGTATACAAGAATAGAAGAAGAAGATGATGAAGATGATGTTGCTGAAGAAGGTGAAGATGATGCCGATGGAGGAGGATGAAGACACGAGTGGGGAAACACGTGTGGAGAATGACGAAAAGACATTGTAATAAATGAATAAAAAACAAAAAAAAATAATAATACGCGCATGTATAGCAAAAAAAAAACGATAAAAAAAACGAGGTTGTTACACTTGAGCACAATAGAGAGAGAACAAAGTATATGGAGTATAGTTTTACACGAAGGCTTTATCGCCCGTTTAGTTTTATACCTGAGACACGAAGAAAAGGCTGAAACGGTTAGACGATATAAAACGCGAAAAACAAAAAAAGATGAAACAATTCGAACCACCCCACCACCACCGCCACCGCCACTACCATCACCAACCACCACTACCAAACCATTACTGCCCCCCTTCCCCTCCCCCGCCATTCCCTTTCATTTCTATCCGCGCGTTCTCGTCCTTTCTCTTACTTTCTCTGCTGTTACGATTTTTCGTTCGAAACGGACCTTAATTTTTCAAGAAATTCTACTGGTTCCGAGATCCGACCTTCCCGTAAGCCCATCGTTCTCAAGGCCATCGTCAAGGCGATCGTCAAGGCCATCGTCATCGCGAGTTTGATTTCGCCGAACGCGGTACCGCAACGGTCTTTTTTCGAGAAATTCACGGGGAAACAATTGTTTCTCATTAGCCAAAGCTTAGAATTTGTGTTTATTATCTAGTTCTTCCTTTCCTTCGCGTTTCTCTTCTATCTATTTCTCTCTCTTTCTCTCTCTCTCTCTCTCTTCTCGACTTTCTCTTTACTCTTTTCTCTTCTTCACTTCGACCCTCGATCCCTTCCACCATAGCCCATTCCTGACCAGCGACCATGATTTTTCTGTTACATTCTGTCCATCCTACTTCCTCCCCCTTGACACTCATACTACACATGGACACAGGACATATATGTTTGACATATTATTATACTTACAATTATTTTAATTATAATTTTCCAGAAGTATATATTATCTTTAATAATCGTGGTAATTTTTAGACTAGAAGAACAATATATTAGCGGATAGAGAATAAAAGTATACATACAAGAAAAAATGATGCGAACATACATATATATATAAATATATATATATATATATAAATATATAAGCATATATTATATATATATATTGACGGAATATTCGAGATCGTAATTAGAGATTGTCGGTCGAGTGCATACAATGCTGAAAGACGATAACGGTATTTACGCGTAAGAGCGATTAAAGGGGAATAATGGAACAAAAAAAAACACAAGAAATAAGATAAAGATAACGAACGAAAGAAGGAAACACACAAATAAAGAAACAAATAAACGATTCGAGCAGACGGGATAAAAGCGGACTTGGCCAGCGTCGTCAAGCTGCTCGCAGAGAATAATTCAATGATTGAACAAAAGAAAAAAAAGGAGATCAGTAAATGTAAATGTTTGTAAACAAATTATGAAACATTATTTGTTCAGTGCCTACATATTTACACAGTAACAATAAAGATGAAGATTAGTGAATACCTTTTTCTTAACTGGCTTTCATTCACACGCCCCTCCATGCCCTTCCATTTATATTAGATCAAATTCGATCTTCTCAAGAATTAAAAACTCCACTCGACTGAAACTAATTCTCGCTTTTTTAATTCATGCGCAGGCCGTTTGATAATTAAATTCGTTCGATTCACGCTCTCGGTTGACTTTAGACATTGCCGTTTCATCAAATTCATGAAGTTCGTTCATTAAACTCATGAAATTCACATCAGTTCATACTCATACGATGAATAATCAAAGGCTGAAATGGAAGCTGTTCAGTAATTGACCATTTGCACACGAGTACTGTCAGTGAGGTAATCAAATTTTGAATGAACCTTATATTGTTCTTGTCATTTAATTCTTATATTGTCTCTCTGGTAGACCGTCTTATTTATAATCAATTATCTTTGCTAAGAAAATGTCACAATGGCAGTGCCTATTTTTGTCTCAATTAAGACAAGACCGTCCCCCACCATAGCGCCCAATGTCCCCTTCCCATAAAACACCATCAACCGCGACGAAGAGGTTGGTGGGAGAAGCAAGCGTTCATGTGCTAAGAATTAAATAATATATTAATTTTTCATTAAAAACTGGGAAGGTCAAAGGGTTCACGAAACGCGTTAGCTACTATTTTAGAAATTTGTGTTCACGTCACGAGGATCCGAGTCTACTGCGACTAATTTCGTAATATCGATCGGTAACCGGACACTAAAAGAAACGAAGATAAAAATCTGGCTGGCTCCTTTCAGCCTTGAATTTACAATGTATGTATCGCCGCGGCCTCCGTGCGGTAACATCAAAGCGTTTTCATTCGAGCCGAATGGAACGGACGCGTCGATATAGTTATTCCAGCCCGATCATCCTTCCCTCGGCCGGAAACGATTTTTGTTTAATTGAAATTTTAAACGATACTGTCACCGGGTGACAGCGAGACCAGCGCTCGACGATGGCACTCTCGGCCTTTCTGAAAAAAATGCAAGTCGAACCGAGCTGCAATTAAATCGTTGATTTCCGCGTGCGTCCACGGCGAGCATCGTTAGACCCACGATTCGGTTGGTTCGAAAATTTTGCTATAGTTTAAAACTAGGTTTACGTGACCCGTCACAATGACGGATCCTAATATTTTTAATTTAGGATTATTGAGATTGTGAAGATCCAACTACGTGGAATTACTCAACAAATATATTTCTTTAGGTGTATATCATTTTTAAAAATTGCTGAAAGCTTGGATATACACAACAAATTTATCTCTTTAGGTGTATATTATTTTAAAAATGGGTAAAAGCTTGGATAGACACATTCTTCTTATTTTTATAAAGCAATGTAAAATACTCGCTCTTAGTGCTCCGTAAATATAGTGTTAACGCGATTTTCCCTTGGTTTTCATCGAGTTTTCTCTACGCCCTGTGGAACACTGTCGAAGTTCGCGGTCCATTTTTTCCAAGACCGACGCGGAAGCGATTCCAATTAAATTTTGCTAGAGTACTCTGCCAATGTATTACGGAATAAATTGGATTCGCGATTTTTCGTGTGGATGCCGCGTTGTTTAATAAACTGTCCCGACGCGATGAATTATTTCGATTGCTTGAAACGCAGTATTTCCCGACATGTTTTATTCGGTATGTTTAGTAGCCTTTTAGGACCAGTCGCGGATACATACATTTTATCGAATTTCCTCCGTTAGATTCCGCGGAAATAGGTCAAATACGGTGGACAATTCTATTTCACGAAAGAGCCATTTTCGTGGAGAGCCGCCATCGAAGAGCACTCGAAAACTACACTTCTATTATTCGGAATTGAATGGAATTTGATTAAATGATTCGAAAAAACGTCATATTATTGGAATTGACAATAACAATTTTCAGTATCGTGTATTCCGTTCGAAATTATTTCAACGGCATTACCAGATTGCAACGCTACAAGTGCACAAGCGCAATAAAAATAAATAAATTTTTACCCTCCGCTTTTTCCCGCGCGCACGTGTACCTTTCTTCCATCACTGATCACAACGCGTGACACAAGCACTGGAAAAATTTCCTCAGCTGAACAATGTATCTATCGCGGACTGTAGATTGCAGAATAAATGTTCACATTCCGGCTTTTTGCAGTGAAAAAGGGTCAAAAGGAACCAATTTTTCCTATAAAAATTTCTCCCAGCGGCTTTCGATACATGAAAAAAATCTAATTTCACCCATGTTATAATAAGTGATCGTTCGAACGCATAACATGCTGTTCGGAGAACTCGTGAGATCATTATAAAGAATACATTGTAACTATGTAGGTAGGCGCGGAATTCTAAATCAAGTTAGAAGAAGAGATTAAAATGGTACAAATTCAATGTATATGAGTCAAATAGACAAGGTAAGTGCGTGCCCTCTTGCGCAATTCCGAATTTTCCGAGAAGGGTGGAGCATAGGATTACCTCCTCCTCCGGTTATAGGAGTCAGTCGTCCTTGAAGGGGACGACGGTCCGAGCTTTGATTGGGTAAAAATTAATTTAGAATAGCTGGTTTCCATCGTTGTCGACACCACCGTGTTACTTATGACGCCGGGCCCAAGCAGAGGCCGGCATCCCCACCACCGGACCCTTTCTTCGCGATCGTGACTCACAGTGACATCCGTAGCCTCATCAGTTGAATTTCGAAACCCAAGCAAGTAGGATCTCTCGGTGGTCTTCTCCGTTGACACGTTCGCGGCCGCAACATTCGCTTGATCGGGACTCTGCCTTCGCGTACACCAACAGCTTTTATTTTGTTTTCACTCTGCGAGCGCCCACGCGTCCCTTTTCGCGTGTCTATTTAGTGTCCCGCCTTTCTCCTAATCATCCAACGATGACCACGATGATCATGAGGCTACCGCTTCCGCAGACGTCGAACATGTTTTATCCGTTCAACAGCAGCCTCGAGGAAGAGTTGAAACGGCTGTTCGAATTAACGTTCGATCTACCGGCCCCGCCGAAGCCCAATGGTAAGTAAGAATCGACGATCATTGTACCTCGACGGAGGACACGTAACCGGAACTCGATCGAACGCGGACTTCTTCGTAGCACGCGATCGATGGGGGACCGCCGATCTTTCTGGCACGATCTCAAAATCGTTCTCTGGAATTTCTTCTAAATTAACCTCGCGGCCGGCCTGCGTAATTAAACGGGTCGGATTGCGACACGTAACGTAACCCTTCTGCGTCGCGAACGTTTCACGGCGGCGTCTTGTTTTCGTTACAATTAACCGTGCACCGGTGTTTCAGTTAATTTCACAGATTGTTGTTCGCGTCGCACTTCGGTATTTTCGTTTCGATTTACGTACTTGGGCCGTCGCGGTTACTCTCCCCGAGGACAAGACGAATTTGTGTTCGAGGATGTTCTTATTTTATTGCTCGTTGAAAAAGCGTGTGTCGCCAGTTTGTACACAGACTTTCTTGTTCGCTATTGATTCCCTCTGCGCCGCTTGCCGTAAACTGTCATCGACGATCATTTGTTTCCATAGAAACGCGATGAAAGCCGACGATGAAATCTGTTTTTATTCAGCCGCGTGGAAAATCTATAATTCAAGTCCGCGATGAAAATACAGAAAAATCCGTGTCCGTTTTCACGGGTGTGTTTGTTTTTTGACAATTAATATTGACTCGGTCGCGCGAACCGAATCGTGAAAGAAGTTCTAATTGTTTTCGACCAGAAAGAAATTGTACGGGAACGTAAATGTTCGTACAGAAAGGGACACGAGGAGTCGAGAGTTGAAAAATCCATTATTTTGATCGCATTGAAGCAGATAATTATTTGTCGCGTTATAAGTTGATTACTCGAAGATGAAAGACCACATTTTAGACCATATTGTCCGAGGCGTAATTCACAGTGCGTCATCGTTTCGCGATCTGATTGGCAGCCACCTTCGGTAGTTTGTAAACAAACTAGTCGATAAGAGGAATTCTGTATTCTAAAACGGCGTGTCGGTGTGTGCCGGTGTAGCAACTTGCCGCCGCGACGATTCCCGGAACAGTTTTATCGGCCTACGGTTCACCGAACCGCATTCACGAAATTTATTAAATCCTTTCGACTCTCGGGAAATCCATAGAAAAAAAAAATCATAACGTTTATTACAATTCGAATCGCGGCCACTCAGCAGTAAATATAGCCCGCTGAGTCATGGATTCGGGGGAAAATCGGCAGCGCGGCCGTTCGCATCGATGTAGAATTAATGAAAAAAGGATAATTGTAGTCGCATGTAATTAAGGTTCGTGAACCTGACACTCAGAATTTTAAACGACCGCGATATTAGTTTCCTGGGTTAAGCGTTAACACCGCGCTGGTCTCTGTATCTGCGTCGTTCGAAAAATAGGACGATTCTGTTTACAAACCGTGAAACCCGATACACCGGGGCCGTTATTTTTCTCGGTTTACATTCTGTCGAATCCTCGACCCACGAAAAACACTCGCGACGAAAATAAACGATCCTGGCCGATAATCCAATCGATGGATGTGTTTATATTCTTTTCTTGCCGACCATAGAACTCTCAGGGTCGAAGAACCATGTCGCTATTATAACGTTCGCGCTTGCGTCATCCTTCAGAGATACAATCGCAACGGACATGTCAGATCTGATATAGTCTACCGTTGCCATAACGCTTTGCTCCCAATGCTTTCAGTGGACGACGTAATGGAGGACTTTCGCCATAACGGCCGTGATTTTGAATACTGTCCAGACCTGAACGATAGCTCTACGACAGAGACGACACCGCGGCGCAAAAAGAATAAGAAGCCCTTGCCCACAGAATGCGTTTTCTGTAGAAACAATGGCGAGGAGGAAATCTATTACAAAAAGCACTTGCTCAAGGACGCTGGAGGCCGAGTGTTGTGCCCGGTCTTGAGGTAGATTAATTAATATTTCATCATGCATACTCTTACATTGTGCCGCGTTGATCCACATCTAGTAATTAACACAGTTCTGTTTCTGTATTGTTTGTTTTTATTAGAGCGTACACGTGTCCGATATGCGGCGCGACGGGCGACGTGGCTCACACAATAAAATATTGTACGAAGAGCTCGAAGAGTGCCGCTACATTGGCGACAGGGAACGCCTTCAAGTTCACGAGAAACTCTACGGGCAAACGACGTGTCAAGTAAAAGGGACACCCGGGGCACGCATATCTCAAAGTACCTTATCGTCGTTTGCGTGCCATCGAAACCAGACGCTGGAAGAGACACATGGAAAGTAGATGTCTGTATTCGAGTGCTCTTCGAGGTTGAAACATTTTGACAATTTCGAGCGATCCCGGTATCATCTGCTGGCAGGTAATCGTTACCGTCTCGCACTCTTCGAAGCGAAGCAGTGACCAAAAATGCGCTGACGGTTCACCAGGCACACTCGTGCTCGATAGAGAGAAAACACGGTTTTACCGTTCGAGGATCGATCGATCTGCCTAGAGATCTACTTTACCGAAGAGAGGATTCTCTTACATTTCTCTGCATCGTTTAAAACGATACTGTTTACCTAATTTAACCCAGGTGCACCGATAAGCAATATACTATTTTCTTCTTAGTATAATACGACCTTCGATGACTTTTTTCTGTAAGTCAGTTATTTTTTCAATCTGGCAGTGGATGGAGAACCCAGAAGGGTGTTGATAAAACACGGTTTCAGGATTATCAATTTTCTGATAAATTAGCGTTTGAATAATAATTTCGTTTGGCTATTAAAAGATAAACGTTTCTAATATTGACTCAAAATGTAGACTATACGCAGTCGATTGCTCGTCGTTGCACCTTCCGTCTAAAATATAAAAATAGGATCTTCAAAGACATTCCAAGGTCGACAGCGATCGATCGGTAGCTCGATATCTTGCCAGGTGAACCATCGGAAGACCAAAGAGGCTACAAACAAAGATCTTGTAATTGTAAGAACTATTTATACACACTGTCGTGCCATACATAATCGGAGAGATAGGTGTGCTTCGTATCACAATGAACGAACAAGTGAAACGCGTGTCATCGTAACGAGAAAGAGAGAGAGAGAGACTTGGTTCGTAGACTGACAAAATGACCGCGCAATCATCTATCACGATTATCGTTTCGAGGTAGCATTTGATACGACATTGTATTCCTTTTCTTTCTTTTATTCTCTTCTACTTCTACTTCTTCTTCTTCTTTACTTTTTTAAATTGTGTGTACGCTATATTTACGCGTTTTGACCCTGGCAGAGTTTAAATGCATCGGCATAGAATTCGCAGACATCTTTACTAGTACGGTATTCATTTCGAAAGAATTTTAGGTGTTAATGGGAGAGAACCAATAAAGTTTAACGAAGACTATATAACGAGTACTGTGATAATGCGAATAAGACTATCTTTTTATAGAACACGAGGGGCGAGAATCGTGATAGTAAAAACGCCGATGTGACGCCATATTGCTTGATCATGACGAATCTACAGTCGGCTACACACACGCACACTTTACTTAAACTTATCGAAACTAAGTTTCAAAATTCTTGTTGGAGACAATCGAACTAGCATTAGCAAAAAAAAACGTGACTTTTCTACGCCTTTACCTGAGACGAAACGTGAGTCCTGTTTTATTTGCGATCGCCAGACTACGTTCGCTGCGTCCAGCGAATTTTTCAGCGGTAGCTTTTTCCCTGTAAAAAATTACTCTGTTTGAAAATTCCCTTCCGGAGTCTATGTCGTTAACGCTTTATCTATCGGCGGTGGCTCGAGAGTCTCTTGAGAATAAAAAGATCAACAATCGAGATCTCAAATATCACGGTCTAAAAATTTCTACGCAAAAGAAAAGTTTATCTCGACAATAATTTTTGAAAAATCGATTTTCACTACAATCCATTTCCAACACAATGTAGGTAAAGCGTTAACCGTCTCAAGACTCGACGTGCGGCGATGCTGAAGATATCCAATTTTTAATCGCATCTGACTTTTAACAGCATTTCAAAGCGTGTGTACCATGTTTCTGACCGATCGGAGTTAGGCTAGCCAAACGATGTTGCTTCCATTGAATTCGAATTTCGAGTGGAACAGCACCGACGATAAAGGAACCAATAATTTCCACTATCAGTGTCTGTTAGATCTAGAATGTGTACAGTACGCAAAACTCCCCGTTCCTGCGTGTTCGACTGTCATTCGTCCAAGGTAATCCACGACAAATATACACCAAAACAATCATTTGTTTACCGTTCTTTGTCTTGGACGGCCGGTGGCCGAATCGTCGCTCAGTCCAGGCGACGGTGTTTATTTGCGGAATGCCCTCAGGTGCTAAAAAAGACACCGGTTCCGTCATGACACTCTCCCAAAATGGCAGCCGACCGATCGAAAACACAGAAACACGGCTGGTACACGAGCGATCGCCGCACGATTTCCGGAAAATACACTTTGCCTTGCTCGCTCTTAGAGCGTTCGGTTCGACTCGGTGTTCCTCCAGGTAGAATTTCGATACTCGATTTATATTTATCGTATTTTGTATATTTCATAGCGCGTAAGGTTTAAGTGTATGTATATACACATAATACGTATATATATTATACACATATGTATGTATAGAGGAGTTATGCTGTTACGTTCGTTGGTCCGGAATTGCGGATGCAAATCTGGTTCAATCGGACGAGCAAAATCGACGGAAGAGCCGATTCGATTTTCGGCTATGTCGACGAAAGAGAAAATGGTACAATTGGTAACCCAGCAGTTGCACAGTTGTGTACAAACAGAGGCGGGGTACGGCTTGTCTGGCCACAGCCTTTGTGTACAAATAACGCGAGCGAGTCAGCTCGTCGATTTCCCGAAATGTGTTTTAACCGCAACCGGCCGATTACGCACCGATTTTTCGCGATTTTTTCCCCACTATGGCGACCGCACTAATGCACATAGGTATGTCGCTGTCAAAAGTTACCGTCGCCGACCGAAATACGAATCGTGCCTTTTTAATCCGAATTTATCGAGATTTATGAACTTAGGTTACAAGCCCGTGGAGCTATTATGTAAGTTAACCATATTATACATTTTTATGGTAAATGTTCCTATAGTAATTAACTGTTAGGTGTTAGGATATGAATAGCGAGTAAGGATTGCAATACGATTATTCAAATCGATGATTGACTGATAGATAGAGAGGGAGGAATCTCTATTTGTTAACGAGAACGAAAAATTTGTGGTTCCATTATCTTACGTTGATTAGATTCCTGCCTGACCATCGCGACTCCTTGTAGACTGTTTTTATCTATGAAAGTATCTCGTTGAGTTTATTAATGTTATCCCGAGTCGTGGGGGGTTCGATGTTTATATCATACAAATAAATAATCTACTATTTTGATCGCATTCACTGTTGGTGTTGCCATTTTGATCATGTAGTAGATTTGTTAGAACAGTTTTGATACTATAACGTAGCTATAGCGTTGACAAAATTAACTATTAGAAAACCCATGTTTAGGCTAAGGTTAATAAATCCGGCGGTCACGGATATCGGTAGCGTAATCACGCGCGGTTCAAGGACTCTTAACCCTTTGCGCCGATATTATAGCATAGTATAAAAATGATTTTTCTCGAATGAAGTTTACAAAAATTTAAAATTTCAAATACTCTTGTTTTATGAATTTATTAGATTCATTTAGAAATGCAATAGAAAATGGCCACAGAGGGTTAATGAGGGGTAATGATTCCGGCGTTTCTCCATGGAAACTGTCGTCGTGTAATTTTCCAGTTATGTTGACGATTAGGTTCCGAAAGAGAGCGCTTCTAGAGTGCAGAGAAATGATTCAGAACAAAACGCGAGATGACGTTACCGTAATCCGACGCCGTGCGTGGTTCACGATTAAGAGCGGCAGGTGATAACGTAATAATAGCAGCGCAAGACCGGCTCAGCCGACATTACGAAGGTAAAGCTAATCTCCTCGACGGTTATTATCAGACTGCGGACTTTAATGCAAAATAGAAATTGTTTCTATCGACTGCAAGAAATTAGGAGTCAAATAGAAATTTCGTTGTTCCTTCAACACCTAAACCTGCCAAGCAGTATCTGGTAAATATTTCCTTATAAAAATGGCAACCCCAAATTTAACGAGATTGTACGTAATTTTTAATATAACAAATGCTTGGACAAAGATATTTGTTCCACTATTTTCCATGAATGAATTTTTATATTTGCAATAGTTGTAAAATATGAAACCGGTCAGTTTGACCTTGATAGATTTAGAAAATCATTAAAGAATCGAAGTATACTGTTGAATTATTTCTCAGCTTCTTCTTATTATTGTCGAGGGAAGAAAAATTTAGCTTCTCCTAGCTTGATGGTAATGCAGACAATTTTTATTTTCCATTCAAATCCGCAGTCTGGTTATTATGGTTTGTAATATTGTTCCTCGTTTCCGTTTCCAACGGCAAATCGATGTATCCTAACACTTTCGCATCCCGAGCTTGTTTCCGCACAGAATTGTACAAATGTTAATTTTCTCGCGCAATATGTATTTTCATTCACACCTGCAACAACTAAGTGACGAGCGAAAACATCCGCACACACACACACACACACAGTTTCAACTTGTTTCGAACGATGACGAGATTTATCACATTGCGCCGCGCTGTACGTTGACGATGATGAAAATGAATCTGCCTTGTTTAGTTTTCTAGTTTTCCCAGCGAGAGGTCCATTTTGATTTGGCGTTCAGTGTCCATATCTCTGCGTCGTCTGCGAATATCTGTGTTCTGTTAGGCGTACGAATAAATTCGTAATTGTTCGTGAATTTATTGGTCATTTACAATAAACAAAAGAACCGAAAACATTCTGCTCTCGTCTTACAAGTACTTAATGTATCTTCAGTGTAAAGTCACGATTAATTGAGAGAGCTGCGAATTAAAATCAGTACGCCTACTGCCAAATCGCCCCCGTCAAATTTCAAGTACATTTTGCGTACTACATCGTCATAATATATAATTATATATTTGTATCGCGTTTATTATCATTCTTATCATTCATGTTATTATATTATGTTATATTGGCGTGTTATTATTTAAGAAATATGTAGTCCAATAATTTGTATCATGATTATTGATGTTTAAAAAAATATATATCTGCATATTACATCTGTGCCACTTTGTTTCACCGTCGACCCACCACCGCCGTGTTCCTGCTGCCTACTTCGTTGGAAAAAAAAAAGCAACGGAGAGCATAAATTTTTATCTGTGACCAGAGATCGTCCGTCCGCGAATAAAATAAAAAAAAAAAAAACAGAAATAACACGGTTTAGAAGTAAGTCACCCATGCTGCATCGCGTGACTAAACGATTTCGCAGAAGTCGTAGCTAGGTTTATTTACGTGTTTCGTAAAGCGCTGAGCGAATTGCTTCGTATTGGGTACGCGAGCAAACGACGCCGGACGTCGTTAGACTCTGCTCCGCGATAATTAGTCGCTATGTACTTTCCGCGTTCAATTCTTTATCGGGTCGATTTCCACCTTTTTTCGGCGTTACACCCTTGTTTTGCGGGGCAGTAATTATATTAACTCCTTACTCACGCAACGAAAGAAATGGCCAGAAAGTTTGTAAGTATGTTTACACTCCTCGGCGTCCGAAGCCTCTCGGAGTGGGAATAATTCTGCGACGTGTATCATCCAGGCCTTGGCGGCATATATAGAGAAGTCTACTTTATTGTTTTCAAGAAGGGGTCATTGATTTCTTTATCGGTACGGGAAATTAATCATTAATATCATTAGACACCGGATGTTTATGCAATTTCCAATTTTTACAGAAACATTTTAAGAAAGTGGAATGAAATAAAATCCTATTTTTAATGGGGACAGCCTTTGTAGATCCAAAGCAAATAAAAATCGTGTTAAATTCTCTCGAATTTTATATTATAGCATTTTTTTAACATTTCGAAAAGCCATAAATGCATAAAGATCCGCTGTCTAAATATCATTAATATCAATAGATACCGAGATTGTTTATAACCTCGCCAGAATTATGGGGGTTAACATCCCCCTATAGCAAGTGTTGGACACGTTTTTAAATTCATTCACGGGGAAGAATTCATATTTCATTGCGCAATGATATACCGGATCGTTAAGGATGACTAACGCGTTCGTGCTGTTCATCATAAACGCGAATCTAGTCGTCGCGACGCTTTTTCACAAATCTAAACTCTTTCCCGTCGCTCACTAGGTAAGTAGGTCGTCCATTGTGTTCGTCACGACGGGTTGATCGAATAATCGCTTCTGCGCGCCTGGTTAGCGATGAAATTCCCAACGAAAACTATTAGGCAACCAAGAAAACACGTGCCGTTTGAATCGATAGAAACTATAGCAACAACGACACATGAAATGGACCACATCTTACAAATCTTCTATTTTTCCAAAAAAAAATGCTTCACCAAGAAGAATCTTCCCTCGAAGTCTCGCCAATTTTTAAATCATTGTTTTTCTAAATTAAACAGTAGTTAACGCTGAACCCACTAAGTTATCATTAAAAAATCTCAACCCGCGCGCCTTCTTCAGGAAAATTGAAACACGTAAATTTTGAGACGAGGTACACAAACTTGCAATGTTCAATTAATTTGTGCACAAAGCAGGTACGCACAAATATACACACAGCAAGAATAATTGCAATTAAAGATTAGGCAATTTTTATTTGCCAGCAGTCTGCTGTCCAACAGCACAAAAGCGTCAGGCACTAAATTTATCCCACATCCGTTCCACGCGGCTGAAAATATTCGGAAAATCCAACAGCCTCGTTGTCACCTTTGTGGCAGGAAAAACGATCGGAAAATAAGCGCATTACCGTTATCCCGTCGAATCTTCGAGATCGAAGATAAGGCGTGACGCGCCCCCAACTATTGTCCGGAAAATTAAGAGCTGGTCCAAGCAACAAAAGGCGCGCGTCCATTAAGCTGCTCGTGTCTGCGAGTGGACGTTCCCGGTGTGTCAGGAAATCCAGCACATCCTGCGTGTACGTATACATAAACGCGAGACCGCGTTAAAAATCGTTCAATAGGAAACCAGCCGGTGGATAGGAAGCAAGTCATGTCGCGGCTGTTCGCGTTCGCGTGCCTCGCATCGATCACCCTGATCGTCTCCGAGACGGACTCGCTGGGCGAACAGGGTAGCAAAGGCGTTGGGAGCTCGTTGCACAAACATTCGTCCCCGTTCCTACTGCTGCACCTGCTCAAACTGAAGAAGAAGATTCACAAGATCGAGAAGATCGAAACCAGCCCTCCGAATGCTGATTGTATCTGCGTCCCGTATTACCTGTGCAGCATCAATGGCACGGTTACCACGGATCAGGTCGGCTCTATCGTCATCAGGTGAGTGTGTTCTTTGATCAGGGCAGTGGCATTTAAGGGCGTCGTTAATCGCAGGTGGAATTTAAAGGGATTTTCGGCGGGGAAACCCAGAAAGTGCTACTTCAGAATTTTTTTTTCTGATAATCCTAATCTTCTGTAATCTTAAAATAGCAAAAACATCACGCGAATGTTAAAATGCTATTTTACTATTTTCAACCCATTGAACGTTTCGTGATGTTACAACAATTTCTTGATGATTTAGACTTTCCGAAATTTTCCCTAGCTATCTTCGAGTTCTATAAAGCGATCATGGAATCACTAATAATCCGACCTCCTGTAATCAATCTTGAAGTATTCCTCAAAGTCAGTAGGACATACTGACGTTCCTGAGGAGTTAAGAAAGAAAATAAATTTCTATGTCTAGTAATCCGTGGGTGCGTGTGTGTGTGTGTAACAGATCCTAGTAAAATTTTGTTTTAATCAGGTACCGAAGATGCACAGGTGATCTGGAGGTCTGCTGTCGCTTGATAAACGCGACAACCACAGCCAAACCCACGACAACCACCATGAGGACCACGCCAACGACAAAAGCGACCACGACGACTATGAAGCCGACAACAACCGCTGCTCCAGTGATATTCCCTATTCCAGAGGTCGAACCAATAGGTCGATGTGTCTGTGTCTTGGTATCGCAATGCGACCCTTACGGTGTGGTCGGGCCGTCAGGTGAGGGTGTGATCAACCCCCGCCTGCTGCCTCTACGATGTGGCAGCAACACTCACGTCTGCTGTCGTCATGCCAGCGTGATAGTGTACCAGAATCCTCCGGTGGTCCCTCAGCAGCAGGTTTGCACGCTCTGTGGAAACGCGATCCAGTGCAACCACGGGGTCGTGGTCCCCATTAACACCGGTCTTGTCAATACCCTTGGGCAGCAAGGGTGCCAGGTCCCGGCCACCTGCTGTGGTGGATCGGATCCTTTATACTCGAACGGGATCCCAGTGGTTCTGGGTCCCGTTAGATACCCGAACACCCCGCAGTCCTGTTATTGCATGAAGAACTGGTTATGTTCTGCTGGGAACACGTTTAACTGGGGATTTGGCGCCATTGACCCCAGGTTCTCAGCTTGTCCTGGCGCTGATGAGTCCTGCTGTCGACCCTCCGACCTCTCGGGTCCATGGGGTCGGGACATAGACGGAGGATTTTCTGCGAACATCGTCACCGAGGGCGTGTCGTTTTCGCAGGAAGGTTGCGGCTTGAGGAACGCCACCCTTGCGCCGGGTAAAACTTGATTCATTTTGTCCCGTTCAATTAATTTTTGTGAATCCTTTAGTGAAATATTTGTCACATTTTTTCTGGTTACACGACACCGTTTGGATCATCTTTACCTGTTTAATTTTAGAGAACCTTTTATTATCCGAATCGATGAAGTTTGTATCCTTCATTATCCTCGCATTACTCACGCAATTTTGATTATTTTCACTTGAGAAAAACCGCACGCGTGCTTCAAACATCAACGAATAAGCGTGCAAAATCTGAATCCAAAGGGTTCGATAGTTTTCCCGAGAAAAATTGCTAAAAGTTCCCGCAAAAACGGCCTTGAAAGTAAAAATACCCCTTTTAATTGATTTCGGCAGCGCAACCCTATCCCGTGGACAGCGGCAGGACCTATTTGGGGGAGTTTCCGTGGATGGTGGCGATTCTTTCGCTTCAAGCCGACGGCCGGTACATGTTCCTGTGCGGCGGGTCTCTGATCACGAACACGGCGGTGCTCACCGCCGCGCATTGTATCGCCAAGTGAGTGTACACATATCGAGATCGCGAGTCGAATGGAAAGGTATAGAAAATCGGGGTTCCATTAACAGAGCCTGGAAATCCTTTTGTGTTCCCCAGCCACCGTGATAGCAGACTGGTGGCGCGAGTCGGCCAATTGAATCTGGATGGCTCGAACCAGCCATTGCCCTTTCAAGAGGCCAACGTGAAGACCGTGGTGACCCATCCGCTGTTTTACAGGAGCGGCCTGTTCAACGACATAGCGGTGGTCATCCTCGCCAAACCGTTCAATAAAAGCGTAAACGTGGTGACGGTTTGTGTGCCACAACAGGGGACAATTATCCCGGCTGGTACTAGGTGTTTGGGCACTGGCTGGGGAAAGAATACATTCGGTGAGCCTAGTTCCCTTTTTGCTTTTCTTCTTTGTCCTTTCCGGGCCCTTCTGTGTACCATCTACGGCCGCAATCGTCCACCGTCCTTGGGTAGAAGCACTAAAACCATTTTCGAACACTAATAGCGTTAATGGGGCTAATTAGGAATTTTCTCCGTGAAATTGTCCGTAGCCTGATGGCTAACAGGTGTTGTTAAACCGGGAGAGAGTTTTGTGACCTGTAATTCACTCCCGCATACCTGACTTTTCTTCCATGCATTTTTTTATATGTATGCTGAAACTATTTTCCCAGATATGTAGCTAATACGTTCTCAATGCCAATTTATGTTAAAAACAAAAACCCTGCTCTCTTGTACAGAAAAGGTTCAGATTTTTCAGTATTTTTCATAGATATCCTCAAATTCTGGAAAGTGAACACTAATGCTTGAAGCACCCCTAATAATCTGATCTTGTATAATTGTATATTATGAATTGTCGCACCTAATGATCTAATCATGTACGAGCAATGTCGAAGTACGATGCACAAACGTTGTTTTTGGAGGGTTTAAGGTTGAAGCTGCAATCCGAAGCGTTTCTGATCGTCTATTAATCGTTGATCAAAGGTGGCGTGTACCAGAACGAGCTGCGCAAAGTGGAGCTGCCGATCGTCGACAGAACGGAGTGCCAATACAGACTCAGGACAACGAAACTGGGCCCGTATTTTCAGTTGCACGGCTCCTTCATTTGTGCAGGGGGTGAATCGCACAAGGACACGTGCACCGGAGACGGTGGAGGACCTCTCGTTTATCCTACATCTTCAGGACAATTCATTCAGGTAGCTGAAAAAGAGACATGTAGACGATCATGATCTTGCTGAGAAGTTACATTGGCTCTAAGAAGCATTCGCACACCTAAATCCCGCTTTTCAAAGAGTCTTCGATGTTTCGATCGTTGCAATAAAATAATTGAAATACATACGCACTATATGTCACCAAAGTTTCTCAATTTTTTTAATTTTCGGGATCGTTCCTTGCGAGTCTACGGCAGAAGATCGAGACCTCCCCTGAAAAATCGGTTAAAAATGCATGAAATCGAGGGATGAAACAGGGTTAAAGAATTTTTCAGGGGACTCTCCGTGCGAATACTTGTCGGAGCCATAACGTATACAGGTTTTCACTTTCTGCTTTTCGTTTTCGTGCAGGCTGGAATCGTGTCCTGGGGTATCGGCTGCGGATCGTCAACTGTACCCGCCGTGTACACGAACGTCGCGCAGTACACGCAATGGATCAATGTACAATTGGCCACTTACGGAACGTAACAATTGCAGCAGCATTTATCGCCAAATAAGTACATATTCTCTACAACGATCTAGTCCTCCCGGTTGAAGCGCGAATGATTTTCGTTTTGGAGAGCAAATTGGAATTTACGCGTAAATTAACTATCCCCGAAAAATACAGCTTTGTCAACATTTAGTTTGCAGTATACCGTGGATCTTCATGCGTTTGTGGTATCTGTAAAATTTTTTGCCACAAAGAATCTTGTAAATTCGAAGAGAGACTGAAATAGGAATTTGCATTGAGATTCACGGTCGAATAATAATGTATAGCGAACAATATTAGCGTTATTCATTACAGTAACTGTACAGATTATTGTCTGCATAATATATGTTAGTTTTTGTATATATTTTTTTTCCGAAATTCTCTAGAAATCTTCCCGAGCGTATTTCTTGTTGTACACTTCGAAAATAATTAAATTCATAACCTGTTGACTTACAACTATGTTTCTAATTCATCCATTGTGTAACCTGTTATGATACAAATCTGTGTCCACGTTGCAAAACAACAATTATGAAAATGCATATCGATTCGGATGCACCTAGTCACTGCGAAAGCGGACGTGGAAGAACAACACTTCCAATAGCCGTGATCGTCTAGTGGTTAGGACCCTACGTTGTGGCCGTAGTAACCCAGGTTCGAATCCTGGTCACGGCAATGTGTACAAATCACATTGTCACGGATGGAAGTTTACTTTTTTTTCAAAATTTTGACCACACCTTACGATTCTAGCAACCATTTTCTGTACATTCTCCGAATCTACACTATTTAAATAATTAATTTAAATTGATATTCCCAGTGAACACAGCGGCGAACCTAACCTCCAATGCTACGTCGTTAACAAGATACGGAGAACAACTAAAATTTCAATTTCGTACAGTTTCATACTTCAATATTGTCTATTGATATTTTGTATTGTGTTTGAATATTTTTCTAATATTTATTGTATCAGTTCTATTTTGTAATTGATATTGCTAATTATTACTTTACTATTAATTTGAAGTGTTGAACTAAATAAAGCAGTTACATAGTTGTAAACAGCATGACTACATCACACCGGTCTTGATTCATGCATCAATAGTAGAAGCCGGTAGAATATCGTGTATTGATGACACTCGTTTAGAATATCATCAATAAATTTTAATAATTAGCAGGGAGCGAATAAGAACCGATTCTAGAAGATTTTCGAAATCAAGCAACCACGACAGAAACCATAACAATCGAAACGGGTGAGGTAAGTCTCGTTTCTACGTAACAAAAAGAAAAACGAAAGAAAAATAGGAGAAGTGAAAATTATTTTCCGCGAATGTTTCAACCTTACATAATAGTTTCAAACGGTTACTATCGTTCCGAGCGCAAGGCTATCGATTGCAATTTTAATTCGCGAGAAACGATGACGAGCGCAGTGCCATAGCTAATGTATGATCATTAATTACTCGCGCAGCGTAACGCTCGCGTGCCACGACATTACTGCCAGCACGTCGCGGCGGATTATCAGCAAATCAGTATGCGCCGTTGACTGCTACTAGGAGCATCGTTGTGCGACCTAATTTTCATTGCGCCACCATTCTTTCCCCGCTAAAGCAGCGCCTAAATTATCGTAGCTAGATTTTAGAATCGAAGTTAGAATTTTCTGTAAGCACATAGCGTTGTAAAATACCCGCACAACGTTTGTTTACTCGACAGGAAACACATTATTAACGGAGCCGATTCCAAGAAATCCACTTCGTCGTATCCATAGTTGACCTTTAACGATGAACTGGAACTTTAACCATAACTTCAAAACCATGAAAGTGACGAAATACCGAGTCCACTGAAGTCAAACTCGCTAGGCATATTAGGAAATACACACCTCGTTACGTTAAACAGAAAAAATGAGAGGAAAATATGATAATTTCCGATTAATTCAGATTGGAATTACGTAAGTCAGATTTCGATCCCGATTAATATAGATTGGCGCGAACAACCTTGCCGGGATCCGCCGAACACAGTCGGGAGCATAATCGATGGCAAATCAGAATAAATTTTTATAAACGAGAACCTAAATGATGTGTTTTACACAACTAAAAATTGAGGTGATCGTGGAAGACTTTAATTTTCACCATTTAAAATTCACCGTACGAAAGTAATTCTATTTAAATGTGCCATCAATTGTGAGACT
The DNA here is from genome assembly GCA_913789895.3 of Seladonia tumulorum. Lineage (NCBI taxonomy): Eukaryota > Metazoa > Arthropoda > Insecta > Hymenoptera > Halictidae > Seladonia > Seladonia tumulorum. The sequence goes on along the minus strand of OU565266.1, from coordinate 1,583,072 downwards.
GTGACTGTATGCACAGGATAGAAGCGATTGTATTGTTCAGGTCGACGTTAGGCTGGCGTTTCTTCCAGGATCGTTCATTTTAGGGTCAAGGAGCTTGTAAAAGAACTCTGACACGAACCAACAGGCTTGGACCGCACGCCGTGCCGCGCGCGCAGGGCCTCTCGAACGGGGTTTGGTCATTGTCAACCTCCTTGTCAGGGTCGATGATGTGGGCCACTTCCGACGTCATCGAGAAATTCACTCGTACCCCTGTGAAAAGTCCCTTCGAGCCTTGGGCGTCATAAATAAAGGCCCGGGCTCTGATCGTGACGTTCAAACTGGTTCTATAGTCTAAATATTCATGTGACAAGTCCTTAGTCTCCAATGTCTCGTTAATTATTTCTTTTTTTTTTCTTGGAAATGACAGGTTGATTGGGACATCGGAAAGTCCGAAACTGCTTTAGGCAATTCGAAGAGTCTACACGTTCGTAATTTATGCGTAGACAGAGGATTTTGGCCATTTACATTTTATGCATTGACAAACATGGACAGGTGTATTTTCAGATAAGTAAAAACATTGACGATTTAGAAATACTGTTATATTATTTCTAATTTGTTAAACATATTAAGAATTATCGCAGATAATCTTTATTTTGCGTAAAGACCCGCAGTCTATTTATGAACGTAGAAAGTGGGGATAGATCTTAGCAGCAGTTTAGAGGGGATAGATCTTATGATGGGGATGGATCTTAGTAGCTGTTTCCTTATTGACGTTTTTGTCGTTTCGAAAGTTCCATGGCCAAGACGTGCACGGGAAATACCGTCTTTTAGCGCGTCAGTAGACGCGAGGACGTTCAATTTGATAGCTGAAAGATGTTTCTTAGACGTCTCTAAGACGTCTAAAAGACCTATCTTGTACAATTCCCGAACATGAAATAAAAATTTTTCAATATCACTTTCTGTTGGCCGAGTGAAAATGAAAGATCAATTTCAATTATTTTAGGTTTATTTATCATACCAAATAAACTTTATCTACTCCATCTTCAAACTCTTCGCGACTGTTTGAAAAAAAAGAGAGTGATGTATAACTATAAATGTAGTATATGATGTTTTATAGAGTGCTACCTACTGTATTTGCATACCTATCTTCGCGATGCATCGTGGCGGTATATTAGATGAGGAATCAAGAATCTGTTGGTGGGGAGCTGGTCATATATGTCGAGAGCACTCGGCTGCTGTGTGTGTAAGAGAACAAATTGCGGATCTCCTGTCCGGCAAGTCCAAATCGCGCGGTACTACTTGAAGAGGCAACTCGTTCCACACTGACTGCGATACCGGTGAGTATCACATTGTCTTCGACGGTTTCTTTGCTCGATGATCAATCGTTAGTGAATCGATAACGACGCGACGCGATGTTCAAACAGCTTGTTTACATCGATAGGCGGCTCGATCGTGAACGACAGTGGACACAAAAGTGAAATTTTGAAGTGTAGATCGAAAAATGAGTAGACCGCGGATCAGTGTGCAAAATCAAAATTGTCTGCGTCAATTGAGAGACATAGGTGCCACTCTGGAATTTCCTCGTTTCTTCAACAATTAAAAAAAAATTGAGAATTCGATGTACTCCAATCTTTCCGTTCTTCCGACTGTTCTAAATTTCTCCCTCATTTTTCTCATAAATGAATAAAATTCGCAGTCTAATTATGAGTCAGCAACAGGATCGTTGGCTCGTTCTTGTCAGCTACGACGCGCAACTTTTATGCAACTAGCATGCGGGTTTGATCGCTTTATGGCAAAAATTAATAGATCAAATAGCAAACAGTAAAAACATTTAAGAAATCTAACTCTCCGTCTGCAACCTTATTTTCATCGACATCGTCTGAACACTGGGTGGTTCACGTTTACGAAGAATTTTTTTTAATTCTGGTGATGAAGTATACGTTGCAATATATAATCGTTGGACCGTCAAATGTTTGGAGCATTACTGGGAAAAAATAAACATTGAGAACATTTCGCTCCGGACATAAACGACCCAGGTTGCGGACGGTTATTGTTATATTATTTCCAATTGATTAAAAATATTAGAAACAGAAATAAATGTCTGTGTAGCTTCTATATGTGTCGCAACTTTTATTTTGCATAAGAATTCGCAGTCTAGTGGTAATTTGCAGGAGATTCATCCTCAAATGCCAGACAGTAATGCCTGCAAGTGTACGATACCTAATAGCCTGATCTTCCGTGACTCATTTTGAATATTCCTCAGACGTCAGTACGATGCACTGACGACTCCGAAGTATTAATTTCTGGTAAACAGCTAATTGTCTAGAAACCGGTGTTAACAGGATGTTTACATCATTCTCGGTAATACGCGAGCGCGTCCTGTTTGACGATTCGAGGTTCTCGATGATTCGAGGACACTATCGATTTATCCCCCCTTCGATACGTTCGGGTTCGGGTCGGGCGGGCTCGAGCGTTTCAGGGGGCCCGTGACCCGACTTCTTCGGGCGGGTACGGTAACAATCGGACATCTTCGGGCGAACGAGTTATCGCGATATGTACCCGGGAATCACTTCTGCGTTCTTGTGAAATAGATAATGCTAACGTGATCTTTAATATACTTGGGTTTTTATAACTACATTCGATATATTCGGCAAGCAGGTGCATAATCGTTATTTGTATTAAAATTTCCAATAATGCAAGTTTCATGTGAATAATTTAGAATACAATATTCCTGGCTTGTTCCGAATAAACTATCATACTTCCATATATTTAGATACATATTTTCAAGCAGCTTTTGCCAGCTCAAGGTTCTTGTAGCTTCCATCGCAGCTCGAGCATAAATACACCCTAATCACAACATTTCTATTATAGTTCATACCCGGTGGACAATAAATTGCTAAAAATTCGTATAGTTTCTCCGAGAAACTCAAGTCGCTTCGCTCATTTTTCAAAGAGTTATTCCGAATTGAAGAAATTCGTAGAAATTGTAGAATTTTAATCCCGACGCATCTTATTTCCGCGATTATCACCACTGATTTACTGGTTTTTCGAAGTTTATCTGCGGTCAACTCTGATGCCAGATGTATTTATAGTTGAATAATATTATTCATCTCGCGATCCACATGACGAAATCTCTGATTCGATCGTTAACCCATTTGCATCGTTATCGTATATATGCGCGCATGAACCGTTTGGTTTGAAAGTGGTGCAAATCCATTTTTTGATGATAAAAAAAATACAAATTATGTAATATCTCATTAAAAAAAGGACTTGGGTCGCTTTCAAAATGAACGGTCCATATGTAGGTGTATAGAATTATTATAATTTTTAACTGTTACGTGTGCGAAAAAAAGAAGTATACCACGAGGGCAAGTAATGTCAGCTTCTTCTTTACTACGCGACGTTAGACAGAGCATTTCACGTGTTCAAGCAAAAATTAGCAGAAGAAACACTAAAAAAGTGTACAAAAAACAGACATCAGAAAAAAAACGAAAATTTACACCATGTCCGTTGAGATTGATGACGATTGAGCATGTGGTTCAACCTAGGTGGTAGAAATTCGGTAACTCTTCCTAGCTTAGGGGTCTGCAAAGTCTCATCCGGGTTTTTGTTGCAGGGCAAGCACAATGTGGAAAGCATTATTGACGCTGGCCTTGGCCAGTCACTGCCTGGCTGCTCCCCAGAAGAAAGAAGAAAATCGTGTGGACACTCTGCTCCAGGATATCTTCGATACTCAGCCACCTGAGACAGGAAAGGCAACCGGTAGCAATCTGGGCACGTTGATCAACAACTATCAGAATTCACAGAGTAGCACAGTTAGCCCTACGACCTACGTAGGCACGCAAAACAGGCCTGTCAATAAGCCAGACGACTGCGAGTGCGTGCCCTACTACCTGTGCAACAACGGGAGAATCGTTACAGATGGATCTGGGGTTCTCGATATCAGGTCGGTTTGCTCGGCGACTTTTTGCATGAATTATGGCCATTGTACAGATAGGCAAAGGGAACCCAGGTACCCATTGTTCGATCTTTTTAGCACTAAAGGGCCATCATTATCTTGTTACAGAGGCGGCCCAATGTGCGAAAACTATATGCACACTTGCTGCAACCTTGCCGACAAGGTGGATCCCGACAAGCCGATTTTACCACCGCCTATTGAAAGAAAGGGTTGCGGTCAACGACACGTTAACGGTGTGGGCTTAAGGATTTTCGGGGACGAAAACAGTGAGACCCAGTTCGCCGAGTTCCCGTGGATGGTGGCGATCTTGAAGAAGGAGAACATAGCGATAGGCGAGCCGAACATACCCGTCTATCAGTGCGGAGGATCTTTGATCCATAATCAGGCTATTCTGACCGCTGCTCATTGCGTCCAAGGGTGAGCTTTCATTGAACTGTTCATTAATTAGTTAACCCTTAGCACTCGAATGGCGACTGTAAGGCGCCACTAAAAATTGCTGTATCGTTATTCAAAATATTTTTTACGTTATTAAATTTGTTTGTATATAGTAAATTACTAAACACTTCAGTATTGTACGAGTAAATTGCGCCATTTTTATATGTATGACATAAAAAAAAATATGTACAAGGCAAATATTCTTGGTCATAAGAAATGTTTTGCTTTGGAATTAAAATAGCTTCGAGTGCAAAGGGTTAATTGCTTGGTGACGCGCGTGATCAATCCAATAAGAAGATCAACGTTGATCTCAAAGAACGTGGTTCAAAATTCGAATCAAGATTGAAGATTTGAAGAATCGCAAAAAACCAAGATTCTAACATTGATCCAATTAATAGGAAAGACCCGTCTACCCTCATAGTCAGAGCAGGTGAATGGGACACGCAGACAAGGGACGAGATCTATCCTCATCAGGATCGCAGAGTGCAAAAGGTTATCGTCCACGACAAGTTCTATTCCGGTGGTCTCTTCTACGATTACGCGATCTTGATTCTGGGCGAACCATTCAAACGCGAGGAGAACGTCGATGTCGTGTGCCTTCCAGACCCTAACGTCGTTTATGATGGAACTCGATGCTTTGCCACCGGTTGGGGCAAGAATAAATTCGGTAAGTGCGTCATATCATCAATCTATTCTTTTACAGAAATATGTAGATTTCGAGATTCAGCTAATCAATTGTATCCGGTTTTTTTTTAATTCTCTTATAGAGTATTAATGAATGATTAGACTGCGGATTGTAATGCAATATTGTAGAAGCTCGCCGTTCGAGCCTACCGTTCCCCGAGTACCTGACGTTTATGATTATTCCAGGTGTAGAGGGTCAGTACCAGGTAATCCTGAAAAAGGTCGATTTATCTGTGGTGCCACACGACACTTGTCAGAGCAATCTGCGGAACACCGTATTAGGAAAATATTTCAAGCTACATGAGACTTTCATCTGTGCTGGTGGAGAGCCTGGAAAAGACACTTGCCAGGTACACCAACGGATTCAATAACCCACTATAGTTTATTCATTAACTTTCGCATTCATACGTTCAGAGTCGATAATGACTCTGTTTACAGTCAAATGAGAGGTTGAGTGTACAATATAGGGGTCTAATGGAATTGTATTTGTTCGTTCAGGGTGACGGAGGCAGTCCTCTCGTGTGTCCGAGCAAGAAAGATCCGACCAGATACCAACAGGCTGGCATCGTCGCATGGGGAATCGGTTGCGGTAACAGTTCTACACCCGGTGTCTATGCTAATGTTGCTTCTGCTCGCGACTGGATCGACAATGAGTTGGCTTTCCACAACCTGGATAATACTGTTTACAATCTCTAAAACTTGAGAATAGACTGACTCGTTTGATAAGTCCGTTACACAACGAATAAATTTCGATCAAGTCGACGCTTTGCTAAGCAATCGTTTATCTCTGCGCTTCAATCACTAAGACATAATTTACTTTTTGAAATAGAATAAGTTTTTTGAGATTGCACCAATCGTTTTGAGCTTTTCTGAGAAGCTATACTTTACTGAATGACGAACGGAAAGAATTTTAAGAAAATTGCCATTGGTCTGAATCGCGTAGAAGCTCTGTGTGTAAATTGTTTGACAACAGCTTGATTTTAATATATAAATTATGAAACTGTATTTATTGCGATTTCCATGGACCTTGATTACACTGTTCGTATAAACGAATCAGTGTACTATATCCAAAGAATCAATTAACTATTGTTTCGTTGAGTAAATTGCTTTGACTTTGTGACGTTTGTACGGTCGTTAACGCGGAGTTAGGCTAAAGAGCCAGGTGCAGCACATTCAGAAAGGGGGAGGGAGACAAAGGGCGAGTTTAGGTAACTTTAGTACCTTCGTGACCACTTTCTTCTTCATTCTTTTCACAAAAAGAAAGGTCTGCGTATGGCGGACCGTTGCGAAAAGTAAAGATTGCCAAGCCAAATGAACTTTCGGTGAACCGGTAACGCTCATAAAAAGAAGTCGACTCGGCAAACGGTGTTTGCACGTGTGTCCAGCGACGAGCGAAGTGTTTTACGGTTTCCCGATGTCCGAATGATTTTTTCCAGACACCGTACGACAACGGTACCGTCACATTGTGTCCTGAAAACCCTAACGTTCCTCTTGAATTGGCCACTCGAACCATCCACCATTCGAGAGTGGCTAGCACGTGCTGGACAAGTTCTCGCGACTGTGCACTCTTCACTTTCACGGATATCTAAAGATTTACAGTTTTTTTTTCCTGTGACAAAGGGTCGACGAGATGCAGTCCCGGTGCATCGACTGTATTGCACATATTTGCATAAGCTCCACGCAATACGTGGAGTTCTAGGCAGCTCGTTATTGTGTTAGAAAAATGTTCAATATTAAAGAACGTTTCCTTGATGACGTTATTGTTGTTTTGAAAGTTCACGACGAAGTAAGGTTCACGAATTTAAAAAAGAACGTACATTTGTACATAAATAAAAATTAAGTATCTACAGAGAAATTAGATGACTTAGAAAACATTTATAAATTAAGATGCAAAAATACGTCTGGGCATAAGCAAAGGACTTATCCAGCTCATTTCTATGACTGATTCAAATAGTTCAGTAAGTATGCATTTCAAGTCAACAAAAATAGAAAGGAGATGTAGAAAATGCTTGAGTTTTACTTTCTCAATGGAGGAAATTCGCGACGTTGTGCACAAAGTAAAACAACGGGAATATAGCTGATATTTCCGGCGGTTTGTCGAATTTCCCCGTGTCACTGGGAAACGCGCTGACCAAAATTGGTCTACATAATTCCAAGAAATCGGTATTGGTCCCATGGCCGAGACACGCACGGGGAATACCACCTTCTGCGCGTCAGTATACGCGAAGCCGTCCAACCTGTTAAGGGGCACTGTCGCGGTGTATACGATGAGGAATCAAGAATCTGTTGGTGGGGAGCTAGTCATATATGTCGACAGCACTCGGCTGATGTGTGTGTAAGCGAACAAATCGCTGATCCTCTGTCCGGCAAGACGCAATCGCGCGGTTCTACTTCAAGAGGCAACTCGCTCCACGCTGACTGTGATCTCGGTGAGTATCCCATTGTCTTCGGCGGTTTCTCCGCTCGATGATCAATTGATAGTGAACCGATAACGCCGCGACGCGACGTTCAAACAACTCGTTTACATCGATCGGCGGCTCGATCGTGAACGACACGGTGGATCACGAAAGTGAAATTTTGAAGTGTAGATCGAAAAATGAGTAGACCGCGGATCAGTGTACAAAATCAAAATTGTCTGCGTCAATTGAGAGACATACAGTCGAGTCGGAAAGTAAGTTAACGACTGGTATATGCAGGCAAATGAATATGACATGTCTTTAATCTTTAATAATGATAATATATGCTTTACTAACATATTTGTTTATTTCCTTACACCTCCTAAATAAAAACAATACAATAACTTGATTTTATTCATCATATTCATTGCCTACATATCACCAAATGTTAACTTACTTTCCGACTCGACTGTAGGTGCCACTCTGGAATTTCTTTTTTTCTTCAACAATTTAAAAAAAATTGAGAATTCCATGTACTCCGATCTTTTCATTCTTCCGACTGTTTTAAATTTCTCCCACTCATTTTCCTCATAAATGAATAAAATTCGCGGTCTAATTATGAGTCAACAATAGGATCTTTGGCTTGCTTTGTTCTTAACTTGTCAGTTACGACGCGCAACTGTCATGCAACCAGCATGCGGGTTTGATCGCTTTATGGCAAAAATGTGTAGATCAAATGGCAAGCAGTAAACAATGCCTGCAAGTGTACGGTACCTAATAGCCTGATCTTGCGCGACTCATTTTGAATATTCCTCAGACGTCAGTACGATGCACTGACGACTCCGAAGTATTAATTTCTGGTAAACAGCTAATTGTCTAGAAACCGGTGTTAACAGAATACGATTTCTGCCGGGATCTGGCATGGGATGTTTACGATCCTTCTCGATAATATACGAGCGCGTCCTGTTCGACGATCCGAGGTCCTCCTTCTCCGAGTCACCTTCGAATCCGTTTACAAGGATTGTCGTAACAGACTGTCGTTAACTCACAGACACGTGTTCGTGACGATCAGCAACCAGTTTGTAGCCTCGACTTGCCGGTCCGCTGCACTATCGTCTGGAAATTAAAAATCAGTTTTTAAGATATTGACAAAACTTTTTTTTGCAACAGTGTAAGAACCCTTCAAAGCTTCCAAATACAATTTATTATTCATTTCTGATTATTCTGTGATGAGATATGAAATGTGGATCACCTCGACTTTTTAATTGTCACTATATATTTCTGACCTTCACAATATTACAGCTAGTGTCGAAACGAAGTCAATGACCTAGCATACTATCAGCTTTAACCCTGAAATAACGCTAAAATAATTTTGACCACAAAAAGCGGGTTTCCAGACCATAGCGCGCTGGTCCCGTTGACCAGTCTACCAGCAAAGGTCAGTGTCAAGCACTTTTCATCGGCCGTGAACGCTGATTTCATCGGGAACGCTTATATAATGCACTATCGATTCGTAGTAATTTTTTTTTTTGCGTGTTCCCTCGCGGTTAAGCTCGATAAAATCCGCGATCGAAACACGCTGCGGACAGTGAGTGTCTTTCCTCCTCGAATCGCGAAATGATTCTTTCCTTTTTTCTAATGACATGTCATAGATAGGAAAATCGAGTGCTCTGGACTTTGCGCAAGTAACGGTAAGGTTAAGCGATAAACGATCCCAACGATGCATTGGAATGCATTCCACGAGCTTAGGAGAAAAGTGATTCAGGTGTAAATGCGTTTGAAAACAATGCTTGTACGCTTGCTTGTTTAACACTAGGTTTACGGAGCGCTAAACCTGACTATTTTACACTACTTTATAAAAATAACAAGAATGTGCTGCCCTTTGTGGCCACTTTTTTAAAATAAAATATACCCTAAAAAATAGATGAATAATTCCTCATGGATGTATCTTTGGAATCTTAGTAATTGTAAGGTCCCGTAAACTTATTGTTAATCACCGATTCCTAATTCATAATCCCTGGTTTGCAGTGTGTTAAAGTGTGTAAAATAGTATTTCAAATAGTTGACAGAAAACTTATATTTTTATGATATTTTGTTGCCGGTAATGTTATTACGATATTGTAGTCTGTTTATCAACATGTTACATATTCGTAATTAAACTACAAATAATACTTTGCTAACTATTATAGCTTCTCGTGTTAAAAATTATAATTTATAATATTAACTACTTGCTCAACTTATTTTCATTGTAAGGAAATATTTGAAATACAAAATAAAAATATTTCATTTTATCTATCTGGTTATCAAAATAAAAATATTTGATTTAAAGTAGTATCTTATTTGAACCACATTAAATTGTACTATATACCAAATCATTAATGATCTTCATTCATTAATGGTCTATGTGATCAATATTCCACATACGAATACTAATCCTACATTATAAAATACTAATGTAAAGTGTACTTACTTCTGAATCTTCTGTACCTCCGTCGGATCCACAGCACACAATTGTTCACTCACGAGAATAGGTCCGAATAATAGAACAACAATCACTAAACAACACACACAACACACACACACACACAACACATTTTATAAAATCGTGACAACGAACGAGAATATGTCACTCCGACCACGAACAAAATAATACTGCGATTTGAACAATGATCCCTTCCACGGAGGTGGTACGGTCAGATTATCCTAGGAAGGTTAGACGCTGAGGATCTTATAAACACTAGATACAAAACCAACAAAAAAAAATTATAGCGGTGCGCCGACCCTATTTCCCGGAATTCCCTGTTTTCGTATCACACGTCCGTGGGAGGGGGACGGTTAAAATCGCAGTATTATTTTATTCGTGGTCGGAGTAACATCTTCTCGTTCGTGTCACGATTTTATAAAATGTGTTGTGTGTGTGTGTTGCGTGTGTTGTTTAGTGATTGTTGTTCAATTATTCGGATCTATTCTCGTGAGTCAATAATTGTGTGCTGTGCATCCGACGGAGGTACAGAAGATTCAGAAGTAAGTACACTTTGCATTAGTATTTTATAATGTAGTTTGTAGTACATTAGTATTATATTTTATTATTCGTATGTAGAATATTGGATGCAAGGTTTTCTTTCATATTTTGCAACTTCAATGTCCCTTTAACACTAGATTTACAAAGCACTAAAACTGACTACTTAACATTATTTTACAAAAATAACAAGAACGTGTCTATCCTCATTTGTATCAATTTTTTAAATAATATATACCCAAAAAAATAATTTTGTTGAATAATTCCCCATGGATACAGCTTCTCTAATGTAAAAACCTCTAATGTAAATAATTACCAAATATTTTAACAAATGCAGCGTTCCTCCTTCATAAAATATTGAAGTATAGCCGGAGATAGTGATAAGATCCCTGTATGTTACATAAGTGAATAAAATTCATTTAACTGTCTTCGAGTAAACTGCAAGAATGTGGACGTCACATGTCTCTGGCGTGTTAATGTCAGATATTATCATTTCGTTAAGTAATTGGAGCGCAGCGAGACGAAAAGCACGAGGAACAGTTAATAGTAACAAAGAGTCTAGTGAAACGAGTACGGGCCATAAAAACAATTTTAAATTAAACTACGCTATCTACACGTTGCAGCTAATTAGACTGTATGCATAATTTGCCTATAGAGTAAAAAATAAAAATTGGATCCAATTTTCTAGTTGCCAATGTATACTTAGAATTTTGTATGCAAGAATATCTGGAAAAACAAAAGACTCGAAGAGCTCGTAACATATTTTTGAGCACCTGTCGCCTGATCGAGGCTTTATAGCTTTCGTCGCAGCTGGAGCATAAACGTACCCTAATCACGACAATATTTCTAGTCCATACTCCCAGCATACAACTCGAACATGTCGCCGGGGACCCGGAGTACTAACAGCTTCTTCCAGAACGAACCCGATCACCTTGAACCCTCGAACATATTTGTACGTGGTATCGCTTCGAAGCGCTCGGTCGCCTTGAAAACGCGAAGATCCTCTTCGCAGAAGCTGCCAGTGTTCTTGTCCGTTAATTTCCGAGATTCTCGAGCAGTATTTATTCACGGCATTATCAACTTCCTGCGCGGCCTCCAATTAAGACGAGTTTCCTCGTTCGCTTAAATGTTCTTCCTCGCTAGTTGTTAATCCACCGTGTCTCTGTACCTGTAAATTGTAAGACGTATAAATCAGTCGGTCACATAATTGATTGATCATATCATGGGCTAGTGCGACTCAAAGTTACTAACGCTGAATTTTAATCCCGACGCATCTTGTTTCCGCGATTATCACCGCTGATTTACTGGTTTTTCGAAGTTTATCTGCGGTCAACTCTGATGTCAGATGTATTTATAGTTGAATAATATTATTCATCTCGCGATCCACGTGACGAAATCTCTGATTCGATCGTTAACCCATTTGCATCGTTATCGTATATATGCGCGCATGAACCGTTTGTTTTGAAAGTGGTGCAACTCCATTTTTTGATGATAAAAAAAAATACAAATTATGTAATATCTCATTAAAAAAAAGGACTTACGTCGCTTTCAAAATGAACGGTCCATATGTAGGTGTATAGAATTATTCTAATTTTTAACTGTTACGTGTGCTAAAAAAAGAAGTATACCACGAGGGCAAGTAATGTCAGCTTCTTCTTTACTACGCGACGTTAGACAGAGCATTTCACGTGTTCAAGCAAAAATTAGCAGAAGAAACACTTTAAAAAAAGTGTACAAAATATAGAGACATCAGAAAAAAAAAACGAAAATTTACACCATGTCCGTTGAGATTGATGACGATTGAGCATGTGGTTCAACCTAGGTGGTAGAAATTCGGTAACTCTTCTTAGCTTAGGGGTCTGCAAAGACTCATCCGGGTTTTTGTTGCAGGGCAAGCACAATGTGGAAAGCATTATTGACGCTGGCCTTGGCCAGTCACTGCCTGGCTGCTCCCCAGAATAAAGAAGAAAATCGTGTGGACACTCTGCTCCAGGAAATCTTCAATACTCCGCCACCTGAGACAGGAAAGGCAACCAGTAGCAATCTGGGCACGTTGATCAACAACTATCAGAATTCACAGAGTAGCACAACTAGCCCTACGACGTACGTAGGCACGCAAAACAGGCCTGTCACTAAGCCAGACGACTGCGAGTGCGTGCCCTACTATCTGTGCCGCAACGGGACAATCATTAAAGATGGATACGGAGTGATCGATATCAGGTCCAATTTCGGTGATAACACTACAACCCCTAATTCAACGTGAGTCCTCCAAAGACCACCCTACAAAATGGAAACACGCGCGCACTATCTGGCACGTGGTGGGCATGCTGAACGATTGAGACTCGCCGATCGAAATTTTCGTTGTCCTCGATGTCTGCACAGATCAGCTCGGCTCTGTCGTTAGAGTTTTAGTAGACAAATTAATCGTGCATGCGTAGAAGATTAAGCTAATAACATGAGCACGTGGAGTTTCAGGTGTCGTGCACGTTATGTTGTGATTGCACACAACACGTGAGGCTGTCTTTGGATACACCCGCCCTTCTAGATGTATTATAGATAGAGCCCCGGAAACCGAACCGGCCGATCTCGAAATCGAGAAAGTAATTAAGGAACTTTGTTAGACAAAGTGGATCGGGCAATGTTTAATTGAGAAAAATAACGATTCGACAAGTTCTCTGTTCAGGCTTTATAAGAGTTCTTACTCCTGATATCAAGAATGCGTCTAGATTCGTAAATTCTTAATACGACTAAAGCGACAAAGACATTTCTATTTGACTAGTGTTTGCTACAATCTCTATTTTGCATAAACCTCTGCAGTCCGCTATTTCAACAAGCTAATAGTGTTTGGTTCTCCGTTAAAATAAGCTTCTGCTTGTGCAAACACAAGCTCACTTTTGACATGTCCGCGGCTATTAATATGACAATAATGACGCGACGATCGGTTCGGTTTGCTCGGCGACTTTTTGCATGAAAGAGTATTGGTATCGCTTTTCGAAGTTATCTTCTCTGACGGAAAGGTTATGGCGATTGTACATATAGGTATAGGGTGACCCAAGTATCTATTGTCCAATCTTTTGAGTACTAAAAAGCCATCATGATGTTGTTACCGATACAGAAGCGCCGGATCTTGCGCCGACTACATACAGTATTGTTGCCAGCCTCCAGACAGGGTGGAACCGGAACGGCCGATTTTACCACCCCGTATTGAAAGGAGGGGTTGCGGTCAACGAAATGTTGATGGTGTGGGCTTCAGGATTATCGGGGACAAGAACAATGAAACCCAGTTTGGCGAGTTCCCGTGGATGGTGGCGATCTTGAAGGAGGAGAGCATAGGGGGGGTGGGCAAGCAGAACATAACCGTCTATCAGTGCGGAGGATCTTTGATCCATAATCAGGCTATTCTGACCGCTGCCCATTGCGTCCAAGGGTGAGCTTTCATTGAACTGTTCATTAATTAGTTAATTGCTTGGTGACGCGCGTGATCAATCCAATAAGAAGATCAACGTTGATCTCAAAGAAGGAGGTTCAAAATTCGAATCAAGATTGAAGATTTGAAGAATCGCAAAAAACCAAGATTCTAACATTGATCCAATTAATAGGAAAGACCCATCTACCCTCATAGTCAGAGCAGGTGAATGGGACACGCAGACAAGGGACGAGATCTATCCTCATCAGGATGGCAGAGTGCAAAAGGTGATCATCCACGACAAGTTCTATTCCGGTGGTCTCTTCTACGATTACGCGATCTTGATCCTGAGCGAACCATTCAAACGCGAGGAGAACGTCGATGTCGTGTGCCTTCCAGAGCCTAACGTCGTTTATGATGGAACTCGATGCTTTGCCACCGGTTGGGGCAAGGATAAATTCGGTAAGTGCGTCATCTCATCAATCTATTCATTTACAGAAATATGTATATTTCGAGATCGAGATAATCAATTGTCTCTGGTTTTCTTTTTTTAATTCTCTTATAGAGTATTAATGATGATTAGACTGCGGATTGTAATGCAATATTGTAGAAGCTCGCCGTTCGAGCCTACCGTTCCCCGAGTACCTGACGTTTATGATTATTTCAGGTATAGAGGGTCACTACCAGGTAATCCTGAAAAAGATTGATTTACCTGTGGTGCCACACAACACGTGTGAGAGCAATCTGCGGAACACCAGATTAGGAAAATATTTCAAGCTACATGAGACTTTCATCTGTGCTGGTGGAGAGCCTGGAAAAGACACTTGCAAGGTACACCAACGGATTCAATAACAACCCACTATAGTTTATTCATTAACTTTTGCATTCATACGTTCAGAGTCGATAATGACTCTGTTTATAGTCAAATGAGAGGTTGAGCGTACAATATAGGGGTCTAATGGAATTGTATTTGTTCGTTCAGGGTGACGGAGGCAGTCCTCTCGTGTGTCCGAGCAAGAAAGATCCGACCAGATACCAACAGGCTGGTATCGTCGCATGGGGAATCGGTTGCGGTGACACTTCTACACCCGGTGTCTATGCTAATGTTGCTTATGCTCGCGACTGGATCGACAATGAGTTGGCTTTCCACAACCTGGATAATACTGTTTACAATCTCTAAAACTTGAGAATAGACTGACTCGTTTTATAAGTCCGCTACACAACGAATAAATTCCGATCAATTCGACGCTTTGCTAACCAATCGTTTATCTCTGCGCTTCAATCACTAAGACATAATTTAATCGCGGCCCAGTTAGAAGCCATTTGTCAGTCAATTATTGAGCAATTATTAAGCGTGCAACTTTCGGAGACTCAGAAATTGATTTTTGCGTCAACACGGCGATGCGTAAGTGATCGGGTACTTTTTGAAATAGAATAAGTTTTTTGAGATTGCACCAATCGTTTTGAGCTTTTCTGAGAAGCTATACTTTACTGAATGACGAACGGAAAGAATTTTAAGAAAATTGCCATTGGTCTGAATCGCGTAAAAGCTCTGTGTGTAAATTGTTTGACAAAAGCTTGATTTTAATATACAAATTATGAAACTGTATTTATTGCGATTTCCATGGACCTTGATTACACTGTTCGTATAAACGAATCAGTGTACTGTATCCAAAGGATCAATTCTATTAATCGTAAAATTGGAGACCTAAGATCAGTCCACTTTGACGATCACTGTTAAAGCATATTTTCCAAGCGTCTTTGGGACATTTGTACGGTCGCTAATCCGGTGTTAGGCTAAAAACCCAGGTACAGCACATTCAGAAAGGGGGTGGGAGACAAGGGGCGCGTTTAGGTAGCTTTAGCACCTTTGTGACTACTTTCTTCCTCATTCTTTTCGCAAGTGCGTATGGCGGACCGCTGCGAAAAATGAAGGTTGCCAGGCCAAATTAACTACCGGTGAACCGGTAACGCTTACAAAAAGAAGTCGACTCGGCAAACGGTGTCTGCACGTGTGTTCAGCGACGAGCGAAGTGTTTTACGGTTCCCCGATGTCCGAATGATTTTTACCAGACACCGTACAACAACGGTACCGTCACATTGTGTCCCGTAAACCCCAGTGTTCCTCTTCAATTGGCCACTCGAACCATCCACCACTTAAAAGTGGCTAGCACGTGCTGGACATGTCCTCGCGACTGTGCACTCTTCACTTTCACCGATGTCTAAAGATTTACAGTTTTTTTTTTTCGTGTGACAAAGGGTCGACGAGATGCAGTCTCAGTGCATCGACTGCATTGCACATATTTGCATAATAAGCTCCACGCGCGTTCGAAATCGTTGCCCAAACCTACAGATGAATTATGATTTCTCATAAAAAACATAAGAATTTGGAAGTCTACGGGAAACCTTGTCGCAATTTGGAATTTCTTTAATCTCTCTGCAAGAGTGAGCCTAACTTTTGTCGCGGATTATAATTTTTTAAATGATTCTAAAAGCCTAAAAGCACTTTTGTGGGAAAATCTACTAAGTTGCATTTCGATCGATTCGTTGGATTGATCCATTTTTTATGCCATAATCCGCCTTTTATTGGTAGTGAGTCGCCCGAAATTCGTTCACAGTCATAATAGCTGTCCACCCTACTACTATGTTGCAAGTGTAAAGTAACAGGAGTGGTGTGGAAAGTTTTTATGACTACGAAGAAACGTACCAGGACTTTAGTATTGATAAAATAGAGCCGTGTGTGTATGTGAGAGTTCATTTGTGATTGTTTTCGAAAGGCAGTGCAATCAGCTTAGGATTGAGAACCGCTGTCAGAGGTAAACAGCCAAGGGATCGCCGAACAGGAAACTCTAGCCATTACAGTTCTAAAGTTCGAAGAGTCAACAGACCCGTGAGCCTGATTTGTATAAGTAGACTAATCTGTGAGGTGTTGACGATACACAAGAAGCAAAGCATCGAGATGTATAATTTAGGAAAGGGTCTTGAGAAAACTCTTTGTGACGACTAACGCTGCAAAATCTGCATAAAACTTAATTTATGTAACATTATACGACGACGTATACTGCTACCATCGGAACTCGGCGGTCGTTAACGGTTAGTTAAAGTACTTATTAATTCAAATATAATATTATAAGTCGCATTATCAATCTCAACGTATTTTCTAATTTTATTTTTAGTGGTACGAGTGAGAGTTCGACGGATTATAACAGTTTTAAACAGTTTATAATCTAGGGAGAGTGGGTTAACCGTGAGCACTTACCAAATTGGAATCGCAGTTCCTGCAACAGGTTGCAGAAACCAGGCGTGTTCAAGATTCATTTTGGTTTCATTTCTTCTGACCAGAGGAATTGTTTAAAATCGAACAGGAGTGTATGGTGGTTTACGGGGTACGGTCGTCCATGCTTTCGACGCTACCGGATATCGATATATCGATACCGGCGCTTGTGATTCTCGATCTCTTACTTGCGACGCTTGAATATTTTCGCGGTGTGTCGCAGAATCGTGCAGAGTCTGTGACTTTACGGAAATTTCTACAGTACAAACAACCAGTTGCTCATGGTGTTTCGCGTCTTCTTACCGATTGTACCGTACAATAAAATTTGCGAAGATTAACGATCGAGAATCGGTTAGATTATCGTGGTACCTTTAACGTAGAGCATCCATGGTTTTACTTGACACGTGATACCGTTCATGCAGCTTTAAAAAGCTGAACGCTCGCACGAATTTCTTCGGTAATAATAACCAGTTCATGGTGTTTCGCTACTTCTTGCCTCTTGGACCGAACAATAACAACGGCAGCGATTATCGATCGAGAATCGGTGAGATTATTGTAAATAGTATTTATCTTTAACATAGAGTGTCCATTGTTTTCGCGTGTAACACGTGATACCATTCACGTAGCTCTCAACAATCAACAGTCAATTTACCATTTTTGCAAGGTATATTTATTCGTGTGACTTATGCTTTTTGGAGAATGGTTTTTTTTTTAATGGGGTAATGCGATTTTTTTGCTAGTCAATCACCGTCAGCTTTATTGAATTTGTTTACGATCTGCGGAACGTAAGAGTAATTATTCTTAGAAATTTTGATTTCTACGTTTTTCTTATCTTGTTTTTGTGATTGCTTGCTCGACGTTTAACGTGTTAAACAATGTATCTTATACCTATTTAACGTATACGTGTGTCATATTATGTGTTTGAAACGGTTTTTATGTACACATTTATTACGTTGTGTGTCTGCTCTGATCAATTTTTATATGCAACAGATTAAGTTTCATTTTATAGGATTCATCATTGATCTGCAGCTTTACCTTTTACGATTACCATTTGGTGTTGATATCCATTGTTTTGTCACTCAGATGTTGTTTATTTTAGTGTAGATACAAATTAGCAGAAAGATTATATGGTTTATTCCTAACATATGGAAAAAATGGGAAAAACGAGGAGGACTTCTCGTACTCGAAAGACTAGTACTCGTACAAAAGAGTCTGATACAAAAGAGTCTCACTCAAAGATTAAGAAATGTATGCAGAATAGTGCGCAGACTTTGCTAGAGAAGTACAAGAACATCTTGGGTTCTAGGCAGCCCGTTATTGTGTTAGAAAAATGTTCAATATTAAAGAACATTTCGCACACAAATTCTTTGCAAGTTTCGTTAAAGAATTCTGTAAATAACACACACAATGCAAATCACACAAGCAAATTAGTTCACTCAACAAATTATGTTTCCCATCAATCATTATGCGTTGAGAAAACATCAAATCATAAGTCGGTACATAATTTAAAAGTTGACCGTAGTAAGTCTTCGAAAATAAGTTCTAAACAAGCTGCAGTGAATAAGATTTACTATAGTTTAGGCGAGGTTTCCTCGGATAACAAAGTATCTAAAAATGTTTTGAAAACATCGAGTACACATTCAAAGAGAAATGCTTCGTCAAAGCATAAAAAACTTATTCCAAAAACTGATGAAAGTGATTCTACATCTGGCTCGAAAAAAATAATGGGAGGTAAGTGTTCTATGTTCATTTTTTCACTGTTAAAATTAACATTAGTATAATTCTCTCACTTACAACAAGACTCTGAATCTTCATGCATATGGAATGTTGCATTTTACTTTCTCAGATTTGTGAAAGTACTTGTGAAAACAGGAATTTGGGCAAAGATTCATAGTCTACCAATAATAAACAAATTTTTTAAATCCTTATTTTCTTTTTTCATTATCTCAATAGAGGTAAATACAAATCATGAAGTCAATGCTAAACTTGAAGCATTAAAAAATGGGAAAAGTTTAAAAATTTGTTTGGAGAGGATTATACTGTATGATAATAATTCAAATGTGACTAATGTAGCTAATGATTCAGATCACCTACAAAAGAACAAGTTAAATGAAAAAATATCCGAACCTCAGAAATGTAATACGAATACAGAAGTCGACACAGTAAAAATGTGTAAGAGAAGAAACATATATACTCAGCGCACAGATTCTCAAAGCTCTAAGGCGGATTCTGTAGACATGCTGAAAACAGATTTTTCTATAAATGGTACAGTGACTACTGACACTGGAAAGAGAGAAGTCTGTCCTTCAGAAAATTTAGACTTAATATCCTTGCAAGACAGACTTGCTACATTAGGTGGTAATTGCTTGACCAAGCATAATGCAGAACGTATTGTAGTAGATATCGAAGAAAGTACAAAGTCAGAAGATGACACAACATTTTTGGCTTCTAAACATTTAAATGCTATCAATTTTGAAGAAACACTCATTGGACCAAAAAGTAATGAATTAAGTAAGCACACCAAAAAATATACTGTAGCGTGTACACAGAAA
Organism: Seladonia tumulorum; assembly: GCA_913789895.3. Taxonomy (NCBI): domain Eukaryota; kingdom Metazoa; phylum Arthropoda; class Insecta; order Hymenoptera; family Halictidae; genus Seladonia; species Seladonia tumulorum. Next base: position 1,563,369 of record OU565266.1, on the reverse strand, counting down.
AGTACAATAATGAAAGATACAGAAAATACGTTATCTGCATCTACTAAGAGTTTTATTAATTCTCCTGCTAACATTGTTAGCATTGTTAATGTAGTAAATATTAAAAAAAGTATAAAAGTAAAAGAGAAAGTCAGTAAAGAGAATAATATAGAACACAATGCATCACATCATCAGCATGAACAGAAAAGTTTGCAAAAACAAAAACGTGTGCACAGCGAGAACAGTAGCAGTGGTCAAGATGTAAAAAAGGTAAAATTGAATAGGACCAATTGGTGTAAGCGTTTGGAAAGTGTGAACAAAGCTGTTGACACGACCAAGGAAGTTGATAAAACCGAGGAAATTGTAAAATTAAAAAATAACGAAAAAGTCCCCCAGTTGATATGTACAGAGGTTTCTAGACCAAGCATTGTACTTCCGGAAGAAGGTAACATAACTTATGGCATACAAGTCGCAGAAGCGAATTTAACCATGGAACGAGTTGTTTCCAGCATTGAAAAGCAGAATTCGACCGAGACTTTCGGATACAGCAACAGACTAGAATGTGATGCACGGGAAGATGCAAGAAAATCACAGAACACAGCAACGGAAATTCCTGTATTGCAGAAAACACCAGCAGAGACTTATATACCAGTTGTAGAAAATACTTTTTCCGTTTTAGAGAATTCAAATTTTATTAACAGCAGCTCACTGTGTGATGAAGATGATTGCATCTCATTGTATGCAGATTCGAAGCTTATCGAAGAGTAAGTATTAATAACTTCTTTCCACCAAGTCAAGAATATAATTAAGTATTAATTAAATTCATCAATGTTTGTAGATACGATGTTACAGAAACCTTTCAATCACAGAGAATGAATGAAGCTTCATTGGTTATGGAGAAGCAGTATCCTATGACCAATAAAATGATCGAAATTTTTTACAATAAAAATGCTTTAGAATTTAATGAAGCATACAATGTGAACTATTTCAATAATACCAGTACACCAATAGTTCCACGAAGAAGAAAACCAACCAAAACAGTTCCACAAAGGGAAAAACTAGTCGAAATAGTTTCACAAAGGGAAAAACCAGTCGAAACAGTTTCACAAAGGGAAAAACCAGTCGAAACAGTTTCACAAAGGGAAAAACCAGTCGAAACAGTTTCACAAAGGGAAAAGCCAGTCGAAACAGTTTCACAAAGGGAAAAACCAGTCGAAACAGTTTCACAAAGGGAAAAACCAGTCGAAACAGTTTCACAAAGGGAAAAACCAGTCGAAACAGTTTCACAAAGGGAAAAACCAGTCGAAACAGTTTCACAAAGGGAAAAACCAGTCGAAACAGTTTCACAAAGGGAAAAGCCAGTCGAAACAGTTTCACAAAGGGAAAAACCAGTCGAAACAGTTTCACAAAGGGAAAAACCAGTCGAAACAGTTTCACAAAGGGAAAAACCAGTCGAAACAGTTTCACAAAGGGAAAAACCAGTCGAAACAGTTTCACAAAGGGAAAAACCAGTCGAAACAGTTTCACAAAGGGAAAAACCAGTCGAAACAGTTTCACAAAGGGAAAAACCAGTCGAAACAGTTTCACAAAGGGAAAAACCAGTCGAAACAGTTGGAAGAGATATCACCGCGAGGCTGACCCTAAACCTACAGACACGGATGAACATGAGAACAATAAATCAGCCAAATCAGGATGGATTTTTATCCATATTTCGAGGTTTCTGTTACGCGACGATAAGAACGGGCGGTTGTTACAAAAGTTCTTGTCATTATAAACATGATGTAGGTAAAACCTTTGTAATCAATTCTAACTGTATTGTGTGAGTGTTGTCTGATTTCATTTAATGATTTTTACTTTTTTAAATATACAGTTTATACCATATCTGATGCTACTATATAACAATAATGAAACGCGTTTCTTCGAGGTGATAGACGATTTGGTACAGAAGCGTCACACCATGTTTTTAAAGTCTTTGTACCAAAACTGCATCAGACCTAATGCGAACCTTATCTGCGTTCTAAAATTATTGAAAAAATTGTACAATTCGAACATCATAAAACAAGAAGTTCTCTACGGTTCTATTAAACAGTTGATCATGTACGTAGCCACTGTGAATCAAATCGTTGATAATTTGGCAAAGATAGTGAACAACAGTGATACACAGTTTCTCACAAGTGTATTGCAAGTATTATTAACTTATACAGCACCTGGCAATTGGTGGCCCATGTTGAAACCGCTATTAACGTGGATAAACGAACTGCAAGATGTTATTCGACATTTGTTGATCGATTGTATAACGACCCGGAAACATATACAGGACGTGTACGAACATGTCGTAAGCAAGCTTGATATCGAGTCCCTTACACCGTTCAATCAAAAATTATTAACACAGTTTCATAGCATACATAGACAGATATCGGAGAATGCGAAAGTACAAGAAACGGTGGCATCCACTTCTGTTACAATTGCTTCACCGAATCCTTTCAATGAAGTGGAAATTATACCGTACACGGTGCAGACTACCAACTTATTGCCTAAGGTGTGGAAGAATGTTGTTTTTGATGGTAACAATAATGCGCCAGGTGGAAATTCTTCGGCTCTGTTGCAACCCATAGGTAATTATCGCAACACATTTTACAAATGTCGACCCCCAGCCATTTAGCACACAGGAATTTTGATCTAGCAAATCTAGTGTTAAAAAGTAACTGCATAGTTATTATATTATCAAATTTCCTGCATCAATTGCAAAGAGCCAGGAGTTAAATCAAGATTAATTTCACTGCTTTAGCAAAAAATAGCATACAAATCTGTAAAGGCGTTTATCAATAATCCTACTTACTAAGCAAGTCCAAATATGCATGGAATAGTGTTATTATTTATTAGATACATTGTAGTGTATCGATTTAATGGTCACGTTTGCTCCGCCAGATAATGTTCCAAATCCGTACTCGAAGCTTAGCCGGGAGAGATTTTGGAAATTTTATTTGGACGTTCATAGTCTTGAGGAGGGGCTCAAGCACAAAGACTATAGACATGTTAAAATGATCCTGGACGAGGCGCAAGAAAGACACGTGTCTCCATTCACCAACGCTTGCTATAACATTCTGCGGAGTAAAGTAGAACATTCTCAGGCTTACTTGAGCAAACTCGCCTCGCTCGCAGGTAAAAATAATTCACTGAAACCTCGTGATCATTAGATCACCCACAACGGGACGCTCTCAGGCGTTGTACTCTAGTCACTTTATGTTCGACATTTTCTCAAATTTCATTTTTGAGCCGAAGTTACAAGATCGGTTCCGTTTCAATAGCTTCAAGATAGCATAATTCAGTACATTTTCTTGTACAGTCGTTATACATTATTTGCGCCATAATGGTAGTACATTTTGTAGTAGTTTACCATAGAAGACGGTATTCACACTGTTATAAGATGATTACAACATATGTATGATTATTTCTTATCTCGTTTTAGACTTTTATTAAGATCCTTTTAGTAAGACAACTTAGGTGAACATAAAATGAAGATAAATTAATTTATAATTTCGTTTGATAGTAAGTTTTCACTGATGGTATTAGTAGATTTAGCACCTCTAATCTCCACGTTTGTATTATGATTAACACCGAATAAAAGAAATTATCGAAATAGTCGTTGAATTTTTATTTGAGACAATGCCTAAGATCGTTTTCTCTTTTTTTCTTTCTTGGACGTCACAGTCCAAGACGGAGCGACGACGGCATTTTGCAAAATACTAACCAACGTCACGATACACATCCTGGCCGATCTGGCCGAGAGGGAGCTCTGGGTTCTAGCTTTTGCATTACTGAAAAGCTTGGATGGCATTCTACACGAGCAAAGTTTCTTGCTTAAATTTGACGCGGTAGTCACGATGCTCTTCTGCGAAATTTATTTAGCGAATCGGAAACCCATGAAGGCTTTCAACCTTCTCAAGCGTGAGTTGGCTTATTTCTCTTAGAATCATCAAGCGTTCCATGGTTTCCCAACCTTTTACCTCAGAGTCCCTTTTCGCAAGGTCTATCTTCTTCGGCGTCTCCTTCTTTAAATTAACATCATTCGCAAAAACGTCTACACGCTGTATAATCTTTAAATCTGAAGAAATTTGAAATAAAAAAATGGAACAGGAAATTTTAACGCTCACGTTGGGAAACTATGGACCAGACTCAGCGTCCACTAGATCAATATGCCATAATCTGTCTTTTCCAGAAAGTAATATTCTTTGTACATATCGCGGTAAGTGGAAGGTACGCAATAATCGGAGGGACGATGATATCAGAGCGCAAATAGTGACAATACTTTTAGATATGTTTTGCGACACGTCTCCGGAGCATGCTTTCTCTCTGTTCGAGTTCATAATCGTAGATCAAAGCAGCAATTTTTACCCAATAGGTAAGAGATGCGGTTAAGTGTATTTGCTGTAGGCATTGGGGCGGCGACAGTGCAACTTTGACTAATACAAATTAACACGGAACAAGAGATGTAAAATATTTTTCGAAAATCCCGGCTGTCAAAATTGTTCGACGCGGCCCTCTGCATCGTTAAATACATGTAGAATGAACCGAACGTCTGTTGCTTCTTCTAGATTTGTCGCGCCATGTGAATAAGTTAGTGTCGTCGCTATTATTAAGAAATGATCATGAGTTAATTGTCAGCATTGGAAAACTGATCGATGATTACAGTTGCACACTGTATCCAATCACGCATCGTGCACTGATCTCCTCGTTGGTTCGTATAAACTTGCCGCTGGCTAAGCAGCTCTACCAGAATGCAGTTCTTTTAGGTATCTATCCAAAAATGCAGGTAGGTGAAGAAGATGATCAATTTCTTCCTGTGCTGGAACAAATCATTTATCAGTAGAGATTTATTGTTACACCACGTTTTTTTACACTGTTTACTTTCCATGAGTAGTTTTATCCAGTAATGTATATTATCGTCAAATCTGATTGGACGGGCGAAGAAATGTATCTTGCAATTTGGGCCATGATGCAAAAGTTTTTGGAGAATCTTGGCCACGCAATCGAAGGTGTCAAACCAAATAATCTCACTTCGTACCTCGTTTTTGAGGTAAGTGTTTGCAACGTAGCGGGTAATGCAAATTTCTTTTTGCGACTTTTTGTTACAGGCTACACCGTTGGAAAAGCAACTCGTTAACTACAAGGGGATGAACGAACAATACGAGAAGAAATTAAAGGGTAGTATAGAGCTAATGAAAAGGGTGCTTGAATCAGAATTCGATCCACCTCTCTTTCTGGTAAAGAAAAGAAAAGATAAATTGCAAAAGATAAACAGTGTAAGTCTCTACAGGTATTTACAGTGCAATCCGAATTGTACGTAGCGCATTTAAGTCTAGCAAAGGATCATTGTTTACTTTTTTTATAGTTTTTTATGAATCATTGTTTATTTTTCTATAGTTTTTTTTATGGATTATTGTACATTTTATTTTAGTTTTTAATTCCAATGAAATTTCTTACTCACTTGATACGTTTTGAAGATTTTTTAGTTTTGTTCTATAAACAGTTTAGTTGAGATTTATGTTGATCGTCTTCCGACGGATTAAAAATACCGTGCGGAAAAGCTAGCAACTAGACCATATAATCATGTACAATATTTATTAGAATATGACATACTCGTGTATATAGGTTTATTTATACACGAGTATTTTTGAACGAGTTCTGAAAGAAATATGTAGTTTTAAGTAAGTATATTGATATCGAAAAGTGAGTAACGTCATAATGTTTTCATTTCCGAAATGTATACCGGTTCTTATACGCTTCTTAGGTACATTAATCGTATTAAAGCTGATATGTACTGCAAAATAGTTTATTAATCACAGATGTTCTCGATGCTCTGTACAAAAAGAAAACATTTATATTTTAAGCCGATTAGCGGATCAGGCATCGGCAATCTGTTGCTCTAAGTATTTGTAAATTGAAAACAATGGAACTTAATGTTAAACAGTATATGTACAGAAATAAGAGATGTTACTCGTTTGAGTCAATTACGCTAAATGAACACCGTGTACATTTCTCACGCATTGTGACACACCGAAGTCTTAAAAATCCAAGTGTCGATCACGTGATCGGAAAAATAAAAGCGGCACTCACTTTGCTCGACACAATGCGGTGCAAGTTCAGTGCTAATCAAACGTTAAAATCTCTAATTACTCTCGGTAAAAATTCGCGCGCAATTAATCGAACTCTGGTATATCATCGAATGAATACCCTGGCACTTTTTGATATGCTAAAATAGCTACCCTCATGTGGTATGCACCCGGTATGAACATCAAAATTCCTAAGATTATGATTGGCCACATACGATCGGAATACTGAAAAAAATAATTATTATTTTACATAATATACATACTACACAATACAAATACCACGTATATAAATAAATACCACTTACTTTCGAGTCGATGTGGCCGCTCACAATTAGACTACCCATGATCAACATGATGGTGCCCCCGACAAACAGAAGCGCTGCCAGCGTGATGGCTTTCCATGGTATTTTTACGGGTGGGTTCACGAACTAAAAAATCGTTGGCGTTAGTTAACGTCAATTATTTTTATACACATTCGAATGGTAATTTAAGTTTGTAATCTTTGACAAAGTTTCAACTTGTAGTTGTAATAATAAAGTTTAAATCTCACCTGAGAATCAACAAAGCCATGGTCAGTTTCGGTAAGCTGTGTGTAATCCACGTTGTCGAATTGTCGTTCGCCGCCCAGTTTCCTCCTGGACATGCTCACTTTATGAATATAATCTGCAAAAAAATCAATACGATATTGATTTGCTATTCATTTATAATGCGATTGCTTCTGTTCCGTCGTCCACGCACGCTATAGCAACAGACGGTAGCAAAACGAACCTGTATCGCACCGAATTTTCGCAGCTGTTATTCGTGCGAAAATTCGAACAAGTAATTTCAGCAAATACGTTCGCTTTAATGACGGTCGCTGTACGTTGGAACATGCGTCCTGCCTAGGTAAAACGAGAATATCAAACGTTATCTTTGACGATACGAACTGCGATAAAAAGAGTGAGCGTGTAAATCGGCACAAGCTAACGTCAAGCCAATGTTCTTCAACGGTGCTTAAAAATCCGTTCACGATATTCTTAATTCCAAAGTAAAGTAACGCTCATTTTAGATTCAAAACAAACGGTTGCATGACGTAGGAGAAATTGCTACATGTTGCACGCCTCTAGCAGACGACCAAATGAACAATTTAATCACGAGTGCAATAGAAAATTGTGCGATTATACAAATTAGAATAGTCGTCGAGTAATAATCGAATAATTCAAATTAAAATCATGGGGGCCACTTGTGGCATATACATTTATGTATTCTGGAATGAAAAATGACGCTGCCAATAATAGATAATGATATCTAGGACGGTTTGTTTGTTTCCCAGTTAAACAGTGCAACTTAAGTAAGTCAAGTTCGGTACTGTACGTACGGGACTTCTCCAAGTATCCCAAAGGACGTCTGTAATTAGCAATTTTAGCCTCGAGAAGACCGTCGACAATATTTCGTGCTCATATTTCAGTTTTGCTATCAGAGGCAGCGGTACAGTTTGCAGGTTATGTGTACGCGATGGCCGAGAATCGTGTCCAGATACAGGACGCATGCGCCGGAGAATGCGCGGGCAAATTCGAACGCAGATTTGGTCCGTGGCTAAGCGTTCGGTGGTTCGAACAGGACCAAGGTATATATCTTGGGGCCAGAGTTTACCTGTACCGAACCAGCTCGTCCACATGTCAGGGATCGATATCGCTGTCAACCTCGTGTTCGCAAAAGTTCGTTCGGCTCTCAACGCTTCTGGAATCGCAGAGGACTGAGGCTCGGTCACGCACAGGATTCGAGCTGGTTCGCGTGCATTTCGTCTCGGCCTTCGGCGTCATATGACATTGAAACGCGTCGAGAATGCGGCGAACACCTCCGCGAGCTGTTGCGTTACCGTGTCAGGTGTTTTAATAGTTCGGTAGCATGTCCTGCTACTCGTCGCAGGATTGCATGAGTTCTGAACGTCTATCCCGACCAGGCGATAAGAGTCTCATGATAAGAACGCGACCACCCGACCGTTCTATCCCGATCGTTAACGGTCCGATTGTCGTTGTATTGAAATCGAGTTCCGGAATCCACTCGGGAACGCACCACTGCTTCTAGGACTTCACTATGTCCTTTCTGGCGGACTATGCGAACCCCTGACTTACGCACACTGTCAGGACAACTTTCACAAGCAGACTATTGGTCACGCTTCCTGTCAGTAGCCGGATCGATCTGCGAAAACGAAGAGGCGGCGGTGGAAGCTGTGCTTCCCTGCGTCGCGACGCCAGGCGCAGTGCAGTACAACGCCGATGGGCCGCGAGGGTGCACAATCGCACCCCATTTTTCCGCAAACACATGCACCCCGATTCTAGACCTTCCTCGCGATACAAACTTCGCTTCCTGTCGTAGTATTACACTTTTAGGTTTAATTGCACAGTAGAACTTCGTTCATAAGTGCTTCGTTCTCTATATATGTATGCCGGAGCATGGCTGATAAATGTCGCGGAGTTATTCCCACTGTCGCAGGGTATATATTTAGTTTCAATGCTGAACTAAATCCCCGTTGAATTCTGCAATAAATCGTGTAGAATATGGATTGGTTCAACCCTGGGACATCGGACCATTTCCATATGCAATTGATGATGCTTAGGACCGTTTACAGCTTCGATTATTTTTTTTAGAAACATATTTCTTGCAGTCTTCCTGTTATCCCGAATGCAGCAGATATTTACTGCAAATGCCACAAGTTTAGTACTTTATTTGATATTCTGGGTCAAAATGGACTCGGGCACCGCCGCGGGAGGGCTGAACGAAACTATTTCTTTGACAAAGAGTTCAAATATCGGAGAACCATCGAAGTTCCACTGCACCAGCGATCGAAGGAATACAACTTCCGTTTCGAAACGAATTTCTGGTACAGGTCGCACGATAGAGCCCCGATTACGTGGCTAGAGCGCATCACCTGCTGAGCATGCTGTATTCGTAATTTAGGGTAAATCGTTGCGGCCGGACAGCGGAAGGGTCGTGAGTTCCCGGTGAATAGGACTAGGGGTCGAAGAGACGACGGCCGAGAGGCGACACGCTGCAAGGAAATTGCGTGTTGGCCGCAGTAAAGACGACCGGCCTGATAAATTTAACCACGTTTCGGCGATATCTCCGCAAAAATATCGATCAACGTGACTAGGCTCGAGTGGAGCTGCAGCCTGCCTATTGGGTCGCTCTGCGATATCCTGCACCCTTCTACGCTATCGGCTCCCAAACAAAAAGAGGAGGATATCTGCTACAGACATATTGTTTCTTTAATTATCGCCAGAACCAGCCAGGACAATGTCTACGATAGTAGCCCCTCCGATTGCTTCAGCTTCGTTCAATCTCGATGTACCCGCAGAGAACGCGATTATCAGTTATCCCGCCGCATTCCGCGCAACCCTTAACGCCGAAGGAGACCATACTCGCAATCACCGTATGCGTCCCGTTGCGTTGCATTCTTCTTTTAATCGTCGGTAGATCTTTGTACACAATGAAAATCGTCCCAGTCAATTGAAGGAAACAAAAGTTTCACATGTGATTATACAGACGGCATTCCTTGATTCCGTTAAGACAGTTGTTCATAAATTATGTACAGTGATTTCTCTATATATGTTCTTGAAATATTGGGTCAAACTAGACCCGAGTCCCGCCATACGAGTATCAGAGGTGTATTTCCTCTTCTAATAATTTTAACGAGTCGAGGATAATGTACAAGCATCATTCAATTCTTCAGTTTTACATTTGACCAATCTGTTTTTGTTGATCCGATGTCTGAAGAAGGTATCTACTGTTACTATCTGCGATCCAGTTGCGTCTTTCTTTTAATTATCGTTAGAACCAACCAGGCTAGCCAATTTCTGCGAGAGCAACCTTCACAAGAGCCTCAAGCCGTTCAATTTCGATACAACCCGAGAGGGGCAGACGGTCAGCATTCTCGCCGCATTCTATGCAACCCTCGACGGCGAGGCCGAAGTTAGCCGGGGTACCCGGAAGCAGTAGTACAGCAATGAGTCGGCAGGGCGCCTGCGCGTCGAGCACCACGTCGGTGTTCGGTGCATGGAGGGTAACGGTGGCCCAGGGGCGGCAGTGCGGGTTCAGGGGGCGGCGAGGGCGGGTGCCTCCGTTGGAACTACCCCTTGGCGACAGCCCGCAAACCATTCGAAACCTAAACTCGGCTGGTCTCGTTCCGCGTTTAATTCCTCGTTCCCCTACGACGACGTTCCGGGAGTCCGTTGATCGTGACGACCGTGTTCTCCTCCGACACCGCTGACTCAACGACGGATCCGGCCCGATAAAAACCGTTCAGGTAAATCGATTCGACGCGACAGTGAAGAAACAAGTGGGAGAGCAAAGCTAGGAACAAGAGCAGGAAGCAAACCAGGGAACAAGCCTGGGGCCGCCTGGAAATCGTCTATGAACACCGCGACACCTCCCGCGGGACTTGTTTATCGCAACGGTGGTTTCTGTTACAAAGTTACCGGGACACAGGTGTGCGAGCAATCTATCCCTGCACCACTGGCCTGCAACACTCTCGGCCACGAGTCGATAAAACCGCTCTCGGCAATCTCTGTTCCTCTCGGTTATGTTCCACGGTTCTCTGTCCCAGCATGCTGTTCTCCTCGGCACGCGGCCGGGGGATGCTGTGCGATCCCTGTTCTGCTCTGCTCTGCTCTGCTCTGCTCCGCTCGGCTTTTTCGCACAACCAGCCTTGGCCACACGGTTTCGTAATTCCTCGAGCCTAAGCCGACGATTGCTTTCAGCGCAGTACAGACAGATCAACCGACGCGTAAGCCCGTGTATCGTGCCAGCCATCGTATTAGAGAATCACTGGGGTTTCTTTATATCATTATCCCCGCTGAGCCCTCGATATCGCGACACTCGAAGGCCCAGCTCTCTTCGCAGCCTTCGACACTCTCTTCTCCAGCACTCCAAGTCCTCGTGTATCTTCCGTGTATCCTCCTCGGGGATTCGAGGTTATTTCGTCATCCCCTACCACCCACCACCCTCCCGCCCTCCGACAGTACGACACCCAAACTTTCCGAGCCCTCGTGTATTTCGGGACCCTAAGTGCTTCGATGTCGAGATCCTAATTTGGAGCTATGTTGAGCCATGTATCTTGGGAAAGAGGAACAGTTTCAGTGTGGACTAATCGTATCGATTATCAATTGTGCTGCGAGTCTCGCTTTGGCCACTGTGAAAGAGAAGACCGTCTTTTACGGTTGCTGCTCCAAAGGACAATGAATGACGTTGCTTATAGTTCGCGCTAGACTTCTATGCATTTATGACGAAAGTGAGGGAGAGATTGAACGAATTTAAGAATGTCAAGGTATTCAGTGTACTAGAGTCATTAAAGAAAGAAAGACATTTTTATTTTGCACAAAGGTCCGCAGTCTAGTCAGAACGTAAAATTTTTGAGAAACCTGCCTTCTAGAGTTTGGAATCTAGTCATTTTTATTCAAACAATCGACAAATGCAAGGGACGATAGAAAAACGAGACACGGAGTGAATAAAATAGAGTCAAAGTCCGTTAAAAGAATTAGGATTCTGGTTAGCATGAACAAAGTAGTGATCCATTCCTTGAAAAAAATTTAATCTGCATCAAATGTGTTATTTTATATATCATCAGCAGACTGCGGACTTTTATGCAATTTCCCATTTTTGTTCACTCCAGAGAGACTGCACTAAAAACGCTACAAGATAAATGCATAAAGATCTGCGGTCTAATTATTAAACATGAGACGATAAAGTATTTCATTATTCCTTGTGGGAAAAAGAGACGTGAAAAGATAAACGGTGTCCTATTTTGATCAGCCACTGTATGTGAATCGAAGAAAACTATTGCCAGCGTTCTTAGTGGCACCATGATTGGCATGAATGTAAATTAGGTCCATCCTAGACACTGATCCAAATTTGCCAACTCCTCCCTATTTTATAGGGAGTTCCAAATCGAGACACCAGAAGTCTCGGAACTTTGCTTCGAAAGTTTCTAGCTTCTCAAAGTTCTTGCGAATACTTTCGACTCTGGTTCGACATTCTTCCATCATTCCTGTCAAGCCGCAATACCGCTGAAATCCTGAAGCCTTGCTTCGACACTCTTTATCTCCGAGGTCCTCGCGTATCCTTGAACCCCAAGCGCTGCAAAGTGTCTAGGACGTCGAAGATTGCGAGCCTGGCGCTAACGAATCTAGCTTAATGATCGACCTTCCCGCAGGATTCCGCGGAGACGCGTTTCCCGCGCGACCATTGACCAAACCTTTGAGTCTAACAATTTTTATAGACATACAGGCATTCAGATCTAAAAGCTGCAACCTCAAAGAGTTAATTTATAATAGAATTCGTTTCAGTCAAACAATTTTTGTGGAAACTGCAGACGTTTTAGTTAAGGAGTATTCTGCTTTTCAAGGATGTTTTTTTGGCGTGAACTCTTGGGAATTTTTTAAAGAAAAACTATCGAACCTTTTGCATTGGGATTTTGTACATATATTTATTGATATTTGCAGTACACTTGTGATTTCTTTCAAGTAGAAATAATAATTTTAAATGGCTTGAGAAATGGTTGTCATGTAGTTGATGATATTGAACATCAATTTATTATTGATTAATTGAGAAATTACATAAATTACAGTGTAGAACTTGAGTATCTAGTAACTGACAATTGTTCTTAATAAGGCTGAATCATTTCTATGAACGAAATAAGTTAAACTTGTGTGGAGGACACGAAATTCGCACGGCATTCACGCGTTAATAAGTCTGAATGTTTTCATGGCCCGAACAGAAGGAAACGAATAATCTGGATTATTTACAAGTCAAATTAGTCAAATAAAAAAATATTTTGAGAAAGCAGTTTTTAGTCTCACAGTCGCGACTCGCGTGCCGAGAGTTAATACGCGTTCGTCTGATTGAGTGCAGAACAATGTTTGCAGAAACTGCAGCAGTCCTATTGACGTTGGCGCGAATGCGGGCACACAAATTGAAACTACACAGCGCGTAATGACACAGTGAATCGCTACTTTGATAAGCTATGTCCGCAGATAGGATCGATCAGTCGTGGATAAACAGCGTTTAGACCTAAAGAACAGCACTCTGAAAGGGTTAACGCGGATTGGCCGGCTGGTAACGAGCAGGTTCTCTGTTCCCATGGTCTAAGGTCGGACCGATTACCGCGAACGATGATGGATACGAGTCTGACCGGGCACGGGCACGCTCCACTTGACGCGATAAGTCAAAGTCAGAGCCTCGAGGGCGCAGAAAACTGGCTGGCGTGTGTCTCGGCCGCTCTCGCGAGGAGGCGTCGCGACGCTACGAAACGTTTCGATGGCCTGGGGAGAGCGTGGCACGGAATTATGCAACCGACCACCACGACGACGTCGACATTGTCGTCGGGAACGTTGCCCCGGTGCGGCACGTACGCGTGCTCCGCCGACGAGGAACGTGCTCTTAATGATTCTTAACGATGAGCCGGTTTTTCATCGCACGCTCGCCTCGCTCTCGGGACACTATCATCCGCAGCACGATCGATTATTCTCTTCCGACCGGGGTTGCTCGACTGTTTACAAGCGATATTCGACGAATCGAATGGCCACCGAGGGGAGAATGCACGTTTTCGGGCGAGGAGCATCACGCCCAGTAGTTCGCCGTTTCTCCTCGTCGTATCGTTTATCGTTCGACTTATCGAGACGCTACGAAAATGTAGAAAGTAGGCCTGCGTCCTAAAAATTCACTCCTGATACCTTTCTTCGTTTCCTTCGTCAACCCTTGCGATTCATTGTACGGTTGCAGCGATTAGATCATCTTTGTCGCTCTTCACAGTGAATTCTCGATATATGTCAACAACACGAGTTTTGCCAGCGTCGTTCATCGTCCAGGAGACATACTCGAGTCATGTTTACATGAGTATTCCCCGCGGTAGTGGGGATAATTCAGCCTGATATAGAGGACTTTGCGACATATATAGAGAAATCACTGTATTTCCCCACCCTTGGCTGATTATAAAAATCACCACGCGGTCAGAACTCTGGGCTTCTGACGCGAGAAGTAAACATAGTGTTTACTCGATATGTGTCCACAACACGAGTCTCCCCAGGCACATATATCGGCTAAAAGATACCATTCTTTGATACACTGCCGAAAAGTCAGCGAAGCTAAGTACTGGGACTTTTATCGGCTAGATGTTTGGGACATATATCGAGTGAACACTGTACACGTGTCTGCACTAGAGACCAAAATTTTCTTCCCCACTTCCTGGGCCCCTGTATCCGGGTTCCGGACACACTCATCAGCAAAGCCGTGGCATAACAGTACCTGACATTTTGCATGAATATCCACAGTCCAGCTTTATGATTGAAGTTTTTGATCTATTAAAAAATCCTTAGCTATGGGTCACAGATTTTTAAAAATTATGGAATAAATGTGTTAATTAGAGATATGTTGTCGCTCGACAGTTTTCAATGTAAAGTAAAAGGGAAGCGCTTGGCAATTTTCAATCAGACTTCTGCAAACCCGTGGCACTCACCTAATTCGCGAACCATGCCAACAATGTCGACTGCCTAGCTGCCGACGGTAGGTTGCCGGAATCGTTTTTGGAAATTCGCGAGGGTAGGAAAAAAGCTGCCCCCGTGCGAAAACGCGTTGCGAGTCGTGCCGGAGTCACGTGTTTCACGGGAGGCGGGGACGGCCGGCTGCGGGGTTCGAAAGTCCGTGCCACTCACACAATGATCTCCCGGTAATTAGTTTCAGTATGGAGTGCCCCGAGGCGATGGATCGAGGCCGGAACTTTCGTCTGCTCGCCGAGGAGGAGTTGCCTGAGCTCTTGGACTTCCTCGCCGACCACTTGCCCGAATCCTTAAAGGTGCGTTCAGTTACACTAAAAATGAAAACCGCGTCGCGTCGCGTCGAGACGCTCGTGTCCCTTTAATCCCGCGTCTCCGAAATCTCCCGGTGTATCGTCGAACCGTGTTCTAATTAACCCTTTAAGCTCCTGACGCTCGTTCTCGAGCACCACTCGCTTTAAACCGGCCGCCTGAAAATGCTTAAAACCTAGAACTTACGATCGCCGCTTCTTTGAAGCATTCCGACATGCGAGACGCGATGCCAACGCTCCGTAGAACCGTATTTATGCGAAACAGTCTGTCCTTTGTCGATGCAAAGTAAGTCGCGTCGCTACCCGACGACGACGCTTCAAACGCAGAATTTTAATACTTACTTTTAATCATTCATGCAGTCAGAGTTCTCCAGGTGTCCGAGACTTTCGAACCGGTTAGAACATAGCGACACCGTAATTCAGGCTTCAAAGGGTTTACTATATTTCAATGGCGAACCTCGATACCCTCTGCGAACCCGATTCGTCCCGTTGCGCACGTAAATTAGCCTCCTCGGAGCCGGCGAACGATCCCCAATTCTCCCACCTCGATCCTTTTCTCGCCATTAAGAGTCCCTGCGATCGATAGGAGGGGGGCATTTTAATCAAAGAGCTTGTAGTTTCTTTGCCGCTGCGACGGGAATGCCTCGGAGTCATGCTAGACAAGGTCTTGGTCTCCGTAGGCGAGGGCTAATGGGAATCTACGGTATTTTGTCGCATAGCTGATAACGGCACGGGCTCTGTCGTACGACAACGCATCTTAAACTATTCTACCACACGGTTCCGAAGACAAAAGACTTGAGGTACCAATATAAATTAATTTCGGAGGCTGCGAACGCTAAGGGTTGATGCTGGAACATCCGTACATAATAAAAATGGTTGCAGTTTAGTTATTTTCTGGGAATTTCAAACAACTAGATAGTTATTTAGGTAGATATTTGCTTAGGTAGATATTTATGCAAAATAAAAATTGTTTGCGTCGATTGCAAGACGTAGGAATCAAACAGGACTTTATTTCCCATTTTTTTAGTGGTTTTATGATTCTTTTATTTTTTTTTCTTTAATTTTCTTTTATTTAGTGGTTTCGTTATTCTTTTTCGTAAGAAATGCGTTGAGTTTCTTAAATTCTTTTAATCTTTTCACCGATTGAAATTTCATGGGACATGCTCAGTCTACTAGTGTTAAAATGTTTCCACCATTCTTGCACGACTCAATTGTGAATACGCAAAATCGGTGGTTTAACTGGCGGGTGGGTTCAGCGTTAATGTCGCGAGGTTAAGGTCCCTAGATGCTGACCACGAGGCGGTCAAGCGAGCAGAAGGAATTTAATACGTACAAAAGGCAGCACCTGCTCGCGTTGCTAGTGCCAGCCGCCTCTAAATCATCGGCTCGCAGCCCGGGGCCTTGAAGATACCTCGCGTTCCACTCAATAACTCGCCGTTCTAAACTTGGAGCAGAAGCGATGGGCACCGGTGTGAAATGTTTAGCTGTTCTTCGATTTTTTAGCGTCTTCAGGGCTCCTTTCCCCCGTCCCCCTCAACGAAAATCACCAACACTGTCGCGAAGAACGTTAATCGCCAGCGGTACCAACTGCGGCTACCTTGGGGGTTGCAGAAAAGTTTAGGGTTGCGCGAAGACAAACACCAGTTGGCTGTGCTAACTGTGCTCTGGGGTGTTTTGCAAACTTCTGGCTACCTTCGTTCGGGGGATTGAATGGCGCCACTAGGTGCCGCAGCTTTCAACCCTCTGATGAAGGTTGCCAGGAAGTTCGGAAAATCATGCAGTCTGAATAGTTGAATGAGAATTGCTGGCTTTTTGTCGGCGCGGGGAAGACTGGATGGTCGTTGACATCCCAGATAGCACTCGACGTCTTAAAGACGTCTGTTTTACGTCCATTTTTGGTCTGAACGTCTTACGTCCTGAAAAGACGTCTTTAAGACGTTTCATTTCTTGACGTTTCAGTCATTCTAAACTGCTAGAGAAAAGCTTTACACATTGTACACACGCAACACAATATATTATACGCAGTTTTCCATCCTTCGAATAGACGTTTATTTATTTAGGAAAGTTAAATAACTAAATTGTTAATTTAGTACTATTAGAATATATTACATATATATTCGCAATAGAATCGCAGAAACACATCATCTAGTACACGGCAAGTCCCGAGTTCGAATCCCGCCAACTGCATAAAAATTTCTAAATGTGATTTTTTAAGGTCCTTTCGAAGGGAAAGTGGAATATTCCATCAACAAAGAAGTGCACAGAAAAGTAATGCATTAAAATAAATAGATAAATAAATAAATAAATAAAGCATAAAATGTTAATGTTCGCGGATATGCTGGAAAACATTCTTTTAATTTATTTTTTTTGTTATAACAAACATTCAATTTATATTTCTTGTACATGTATACAATATTCAAATTCAATATTTTTCTCGTAAGAAAAAATGTGGCTCAAAAAATATTTTTCCAATATTTGACAAACATATCTATCTAATATTTTTGTGCTACTAGGGGTCTGTTTCGGGACGTCTTGAATACGTCTGTTTCGAGACGTCTTTAAGACGTACAGTTTTTTCACAAAGACGTTCCAGAGACGTTCAGAAGCCGTTCGGAAGCCGTTCGTAGGACATTCAGACGTCTAATAGACGTCTGAACGTCTTCGACAGACGTCTTTAAGACGTCTCTGTGCTATCTGGGTTGACATATACCGAGAATTCACTGTAGTCAAAAGACAATTGTAGTAATTTGCCAAATTTGACGATTACGGTTGCCCCATTCGGGGGAGAGCGATCAAATGATCGGAATAAAAATTCTTGGTGAAACAGCGACGTTTTCTTTTTTCTCCGGTTATTTGGCGCGGTACCTAAAGGACGGAGCAAACAATCGCGCTCAAGCGGAGAACGGTAGCGGCGACAAACAACGGGAGCGGCGTATTGGCAGACGATAGGGAACATTTGTCGGTGAAACGCAGTAGGCTCGCCTATCGTCGTTAAAATAAACGCCCACGCGCGCTCCTCGTCGCGGAACGCCTCGGTGAAAGCGATAAAAAGCATCAGCTGTTACGCGGATCGTTGCACGCGTGTCGCAACGGAACACTTTGCGTTCGCGTAATCGTAATCGGTGCACGCGATACACAGGTAAACTAAAAAGGCTCCGCAATTCGACTGGAAACCCGCGTCAGCCGTCTGCAGCGTTGCGCTCTTTCGAAAAAAAAAAAAAAAATAAAAGAGGAATCCGCGGTAGATTTTACGACAGGACGTGCAAATATCGCGGAATTCCCTGTACCAGCTGCGACCTTGACACTAACCTAGCGCAACGGCCGACACTAAGACCGGGTTACAGCGGAAATACCGTGCGAGGATCGCTTCCTACGACCGTAATCTTATCCCGTCGATGCGCCCGTCCTGTCCCTCGGGAATACCACAGCACCGCCACCCTCGATTTTTCCCCGGTTCCGTGAAACTTTCATAACGAGAGCCAGAAGTTGTCCTCGTGGACTATTTCAAGGTTCCCGGTCCGCATGGCCAACGATGCCGCTAATCGAGGACATACGAGGCACTTCAGTTTTTCCCTAAAATGTCAGACAGCTTTAAATAGTTCGTCGAAATTTTGCTGAGACTTGTGTGCGGAGATAGCTCTCTGAAAAACAGTTGTATTTTATAGCCATCGTTGAAGGGGTGAAACCACTCTGAAAGTTAAAAAATTTTTCGAAATATCTCAACAACTGTAGGTTGCAGAAGAGAAATTTTGTTCTCAGGTGTTGTCAAATAAGGAACTTCAAAATGTGTAGCCCAGCATCGCGATGGATAAAGTGTTATATGTTTAATAGGTTGAAGGTAACCTAATGTTTTATTATCTTAAATTACGCTTACTCATTCTTGTCAGAAGTAGATTTTATGTATTTGTAACAAACGTGGGTAGCTGTAATTTGAAACAGCAGGACATAGCTCTTATTTTTTTTTGCAACAGAAAATTTCTTATTTTGCACAATCCTAAATTCAAAAAATCCGCTGTCCACCTAACTTCGAAGTAGTCGAACCAGATTCGATATCGAATTTGCGCTAAATAATTACGTTTCAAAGGGAGCATCGTCTAATGAAGGTACGCGGTCGCTTGATAATTGTCTCGGTAATCTACGCACGCAGCGTCCTCCTATGTATATCTCCGGATCTGTCGCAGCTATTGTTCCACGGGAATCTCGTGACGAGATTACTCAAGGCGATGCGCAGATGGCTCTGCCTATCGGACGCTCCCCTGACGTAGGCTTTCCTTACAAGCATCTGCTGCACCGTAAACCATCACTCGGGGATAATCCAGAAATTATGCTCCGGAGGATTGCAATGCAATTTGAACCTCCACGAAATTCATTTTTTTCTACGGTTAACGCGTTCCTCGTGGGTGAATTCAATTATCTTCGGGACAAGTGTTTCAATGGATACATTTTAGCAGAGATTACGCGAACGCTTAGGAAATGGTTATGCATAACCAGCGGGACACCTGTTGTGCGCGGAGACAAAGTGAAGTTACGTAAATGTTACATGCCTGTCGTCGTTTCTCTTAGCATAGATTAAAATAAACATCTTTCGTCGATTTAGAGCCCGTTTAGGAACTTGTTTCAGCAATTCGGTGATTTACAATTTATCTACCGACAATTTTCTAATAGTCTTTTCGAAATGGATGATGAACAGAAAACTGAATTCTCTGAATTCTGGGACTTTTATCGCCTAGGCTTTTTCGGACATATATCGAGTAAACACTGTATTCTGTTTTGCAATCACCAGAAGCAACTTGTTCGACCACGGGGACTACACGTATCGGTACAACGAGCGTACTTAACCAACGTGGGCCATGTATCGCTGAAATTATCGCCAGTTTTCCAGAGTTTCGATCGCGTCATTCTCCCGGTCGGCCGCCGATAACGATATTACACAGGCGACGTGTTTGTCTCACAACGTTTTAGTCTAATTATCGATCACTCTGTCCTGGCCAGCCACCCACGCGCGTCGCTACGGCAATCGAAGCTTGAACCTTTCCGCGCGACGAAAATCACCGCGATACACACACCGTACGATGTGTACAAGCGCATACGTGACGGACACCTGTTAACGCGAATGACACTCACGCACCGGCGTGCGATAATCGGTCACCGAGCATGCTTTACGAGAGAGAAAGTTGCGATAAACCTCTAGCAGCGCCTCTCGTCACGACTCGCTTGACATCGATGAAAAGATTCATACCCCGGCAGTCTCTTTCCTGGTCGCCGTTAATTCGCCCAGTACCTTGTAAACACGCGATGCCAACTTTAAAGTTCAGAGATACAAGCGAATTCGCTAAACTGTTTTCCTAAACTCAATTTGTCTAGAAAAATTTCTGTTCTCAATTTTTCTTTCGAAAAATTCCTATTTTTAATTTGTCTAGAAAAATTTCTATTCTCAACTTGCCTTTGGAAAAATTGCTACAGATTTATATTAACAGTTTACGTTTGGAAAATTGCTAAACTTCTACTTTCTCGGACGATTATCAGTTGGTCTACTCTTCAGACACAAGAATACGCACACGTGTCGACACGAGAGTTAAATGAAAATTATTCGTGCAATTTCTAAAGAAGCCGAAATTACCAATGATCATTTCGAAAGGCATTGCACAGGTAGCGATGTGTCGTTGCTGAAATTTCACGCACCAAAGGCTATCGGTTGCGCAACAGCAATAACTGTGGTCGCTGCCGGTACCATTATGATTTCGGTATCGCTTTACGTCGCACCGGTTCCGCAACTGCGATCGATACTTGGAATAGTCGAGCATCTAATTCAGGAATAATATTCTCCGATTTCTTCATTGATCCGCCAACACTGCATACTATGTATGTATATCACACTGCAACTATTCTAGGAGCGAACAGGATTAAACAACTTGCACCGGAAGAAATGTCTTTAGGTCTTCACAAATTCTAGACAATTCCTGATTAACATTGAAACGAATTATATTTGAAATTAAATATCTACCCTAGTAGCACAAAATATTGTATACATATTCATATAATATTAAAAAGAGATTCAATCTTTTTTTAATATTCAAATATACATACAATATTTATTTTATATTACGTAACAAATATTTCTTTTTAAATATTCAGGAAATATCTATGTCATGTTACGAGAAAAATATTTTTTTCTAAATATTAAATGAATCTATTTCATATTGGAAGTAGAATATTTTGGTAATTATTTACATTAGGGGTTTCCTCACCGACTTGACCACTTGACAACATATTTCAAGGTCATCAAAATCGGTGAGGAAGCCCCTAATGTAAATAATTACCAATATTTTTCCAAATACAGATAATATTCCCTCAACAAGCAGTGCGCAGAAAGTAATACATATTCATAGTTTGTAATTTTTGTTATAATTTGAAACTTCTTAAATTTGAAAATTTTATTGAATGTTTTTTAAATATTGAATTTATATTTTTTTCAAATATTGAATTCACATTTTTTTAATATTTACTTTATAATTTTTTAATATCTAGTTTATATCCTCTGAATATTTAGCTTATATTTTTTAAACATTCAATTTATATTTCTTGTACATGTATACAATATTCAGATCCAATATTTTTCTCATATGGAAAAATGTGGCTTAAAAAATATTTTTCCAATATTTGAAAAAAATATCTACCTAATATTTTTGTGCTACTAGGGTAGGTACAAACTATAGTACATTAAAATATACTTAGTCTTAGTAAACGCAGGTCGAAAGGTCAACCGTTTCTGGAGATATAAACATGTTTGCTATATAAGTATTGAATGCTTTTTTAAAAGCCCTGTATATAATAAACCTGCAGAATATTATAATGGCATTTCCAGATGAAAGGGGCCACGTTGCGTTTGCATTCTAAAATCGGACATTTCACATGCGCCAACCTAATGCAAACACAATCTCGAGTACATGTTTGACGTTGATCCGACTATCGATATAAGAATTGATATTTGCGGAAGGATCAAACACATGCAAATGCGAGTCGCGGAGAGCCTGGCGTTCCCGTCCATTCATTTCGATTCAGAATCCGAGTAGAAAGTGGCGGAAAGCTGATTGGGACTCTGGCGTCCATTTCTCTCTCTCTCTCTCTCTCTCTCTCTCTCTCTCTCTCTCTCTCCCGCCTTTCACTCTCGACCCGGAGAATTATCGATCTAAAAGAGCTTTGTTTCCTGCTCGTCGAGCGGCAGAGCGGTGTGGGACTGCCGGTGTTACGACTGCCGGCCACGCCACCTTGATTCCGGTACCGATGCACAAGGTGTACGGGAGTCAAGGCCAGGGTCGCGTTTCCGTGATCGCAGCACGGCTAAGATCTCGTAATCTTGCACCGTAACATTGTCGCAGAGATCCAGTCCATCGGAATCGGATCATAGAATTCGGTTTCTTCTAGCTTTGTCTAGCAATCGGAAAAATTTCTTAGACTGAGTCTAACCCTGTTATATGGTTCCGGAATTCGGTGTTGATCCAAAGAATGCCTGTGAAAGATTTTTTTACACATTTATTAATCCTCCAGTGCATGAAAATTCAAAGTTTAGGTATTGTACAAGATTACTGGTGAAACAAGAATTCATTGAGGACTTGAAAGATAATTTATAGAAAATTAAAACAATGCAAATTGAGTGCACGAATCGTGTAGGCTTAGTCAATACCGTGAATTAGAGTACAGACAGCAAACAATTACCAGGAAGGTATAATACTTGCAGCAGCATCGAATTTCGAAAACATTATTTCATAACATTAAGGAATATCCGTACACTTTCTTAAAGCATGGTAAACGGAAATATGTCAGCCATACGTTCTTTACGTTGCATCCTAAATAAGAAACGACGCAAAAGTGGCTGCGCAGTTCGACGTGTTAATATTCATGTTGAAAAACGCTACCCGGCAATAAGAGGCAATATTGTGGCGTAATTTCCTACCGGAAGGCGAAATTATTAAAATTTCAAGGGGCAGGTGTATTTACGATGCGCGCAGTGCGAGTTCGAGCTGGTATTAGTAGTTTCCGTTTCGCCTACCAGGTTCCACGTTCGAAATCGTGCGTGTTTTACAAAAAACAAAAAAGGAAAAAGCAAGAAAAAAAGAAAAAGTTGTACGTTTCGCCCCGTGGCTGTGTATACCCGACAGGAATTTCCTTTATCAGGCGCCATTCCTCGGTCGTTTCGATTACGTCGGCATTCTCGCCGAAGGCTGTAATGTCTGACCAGCACGAAATGATTGCGCATAAAGCCCGCACCGTTTATCCCCGGCGTAAAGCTGGTGTACTCGGCGAGTGAAGTCAGGGTCAAGGACGTGTCCAGACGACGACGACGACGACGACGACGACGATGATGGCGAGCACACGTGATGCCATGTCGGTTTTTCGAATCCGCATTTGAATCGATGCTTCCTGCACGCCTGTCGCGTCGCCTACGGTATAGAGGATGCTTTAACGAGCTGCGGCTGAAGCTCGACGACAATTCGAGGAGCTTTGACGAACCGCTGTCACGATCGCGTGTACGTCTTCATCTCTTCCAGGTGTTAGCTCCCTTCTCGCATACTCGTCCTTCCCTGTCTGTCCCTTTACGCGTGGCAGCTCGCCAAAGTGAACCAACTTCGAAAAAGAGACAATTACTCAGATTCGAAACAGTGCGAATTGTTGATTTAACACTTTGATCGCCAAACACGAAAGCTCAAAAACTCCATGAAATCAAAGTAAGTTATTTAATAAAATAGAAATTGAAAAAAATTAAATGTATGATATTGTGTGGTTCTCCAACTTTCATTTTAAAGCCTGAATATATAATTCCGTCACCCATACATGGGTGACATGGCAGTGAACGTGTTAACCAGGGATGATTTATTGTAATTTAGACGGTATACATTTATTTCGTCATCTTTTAACAATTATCCGTATTTTTCGGAGCTTGCTTCCCTCGCGGATTCTCGTTCGGAAATATTTTCCAGGCTTTTCTTTTTGAGCGACGAACCGTTCGAGCGGCTCGTTTAATTAATGTAAAACGTGTTTATAAATTGAAAATCGGTGGCGCTGGTTTATCTACGGCCATCACGTGCTCACGTGCCGTTCTAATATTAACCTTAAACCGGGCGAATTAGGTTGCATGACTTTTCACTCGCTAGGCAGCGTGAACCCGTCAACTTCGTTCCCCAATTAAACCGATTTCTGAGAGAGCGAGCAACTCGTTGCATTATTACGAACGCCGCGCTGCTCTTTCGAACTCGACGCGTTGCCTCGCGTGCGCCAAAATGCATCGTTTTAATAAACGTTCTATACACGCTTTAGCCTCTCTCTCTCTCTCTCCCTCTCTCTCTCTCCGCGTTCTCGGTAAACAAGCGATGGCCCGAGCGTGCCTCCCGTTCGCTCGATACGAGATTAACTTTCACCGGGGGAATGAATTTTACGCGCGAAAGGGCGTCGCGTCTCGCGCCGCGTCGGACCGACGGCCAAGTTCCATCATAGCCGGGCCGATATTGCCGATCTAACTTTCCCTTCGAAATTAATTTGCGTTCGTTTCGGCCCCCTCGCTTGCCCGAAAGACGCCAGATAAATTGAGACAATTCGTGCGAGGCCCTCGGCATTTGCATCGCTTTCCGAGATCGAGCCCGCCGATATGTAAATCCGCGACCGGTTACACACCGCGTGCGATGCATTTTATCCGTCCGTTTCGGGAACTGCAGGCTCAAATCCCATCGCCTAACTCGTTCTACAAGCTGCACCGGTCGCCGCACGGAAGTCAATCGAGAATAATTCTCTTAAGGGCCCGAGATAGTCACGTCACTTTTTAATGATTAATTTCCATTCACAGACTTAAGATCCGTCTTGGTTTTGATTCGACGGGTCCTTAGGTCTGTGACTAAACTTGTCACATTTTTTGACGCCAGAAACGTGCTTTAAATTTTTCGCTTTATTTCGCGGAGAATCAAGACAAAATATAGCTCAATTTGTAGCTGGAGATATTTTCATCCGGAAAACTCATCCAATGGCATAAAAATGCTTGGATTCCATCGTCAATTTTTGGCCTACTTCTAACGCTTATACTAGCAAATATCTGCATAATCTCGGCAGTTCCTGATTGAACCTTCCTCTTTCGAATGAGCCTTTTACCAGCGACAAAATAGTCTTGTATAAGGACGAAAACTTGAGGCACGTGAAGCCATTTTTCGACGGTAACGTAGTCGCTCTACCTTATCGTGAATCTACGGAGTCTTGGCCCTTGAGTGGAGCATGATGCGTCACACGTGTTCCTTGAGTCTAACGGCACGGATCGCCCGGTATTATCGACCTTCATTTCTGCCGCATTGCGTGAAACGAGAAAAAGCCATCCGCAAACAAATTCGTCACGGCTGCGGTCAGGCGACCGAGCACAACGCGTGTCCGCGGCGGCGTGTGCGTGACCTAGAGAAAGATGATACAACAAACCGGTTGGACACGAGCTAACATCGGAGACGGATGGACTTAGGCGTGCACTAAACCCTAGCCACTCTGAGAAATTACTCGAAGACGGTTTGGAAACACGGTTCAGGAATTTCGAACGTTCCGCCGATCGTTTCGGAGGTGTACACCTTGATTGCGGTCTCGTTGATCTCTGAACCACCGTGCGAAAGTTTCCTATTGCTACCATTAGCCTTGAGTTAGGTCTGAGCGAGGTTCAGCTCGACTTGGGCAAGACACGAAGCGGTCTGAAAACGAGGATTAAACATTTGCACAGCGGTCGTAATGATAGGTTTACGGGGCGATCCTGATTGCAGCATTGTGGGCTTCTGACCCGCTGCGCGAAAGTTTGCTACCATCGGCGAGCCGCGTGCGAGTCAACGGTTAGCTTTAATGCCCTTCCGGAGGTTGAAGAAACACAAAGCAGTTGGGAAACAGAGTTGAGACAGTCTCGAAAACGTCCACGGGGTGGTTCGATAGGGTTGTCCTGATTGCAGTTTTGTGAAAGTTGGCGAGCACTGCAAACCGCGTGTTGGTTCGGTTTCTATTTTAGAGTCTGAAGAAACAAGCAACGAAACACCGGTGGGGTCGTCCAGATTACAGCTTTCTCAACTTGAGGAGACGCAAATCCTGATAGCAACCTAGCAGGACCCCTGTCCAGGTCCTACGTTTTCCAAATTTGCTAGCAACTTTCATTTTGCCTGACGCTTTCATTCGATCCTGCAGAACGGGACCAGTCCTAGCCACTTCTAGAGTGGTCCTAGAGAGGACCACTTCCTCCACGAAGAGTGTCATTGGTGGCAGCAGCCCGCCTCAGCAGGTAGCACAGAAAAATCGTTAGAAGTTGCACGGCGCTGACCCGCGCGGCTCTTACATAAAATCTAGGACAGGCGTGTTCCGCAACAGCTTCCACGGCCGATTATTTACTTACTTTCAACCGGCTGGTTGTTACCGAGTTAACAGCCGATGCCTGTTGCCACGAGAATTACGCGTGCGTTTCGCGATTGATGCTTGCGTTTACGACTCTGCAATCCGGAACAGGTGTCTTCTCGACCCTCCGGTATTGTTCCAGGAAAAAGTGGAGCGAGCTCATCTCTCTCTCTCTGCTCTCAATATTTGAATACGAAGAACCTGTTCCTTAGAACAGGTAGATTTTAGAACTTAGATTTCCTTAGAACGGGGCGTGGACATTTTGAGCACAAGGGTATCAGAGCTAGCACGTGGTATAGTTATTTTAAGACCCGGCGTCTGGAGCGTCGCCCTCGGCTAGGCCTCCTCTTACTCGTAAATATCTACCCTTTCATTCCAGACGCTGAAAAGGATCCATCCCTTTAACTACCCTGCTCCCCCCCGAGTTCTTCCGCGAAGATGAAAAGATACCGAATCCTCTCCCCCTTGCGAAAGGATCACACCTGTGTCCTCCTTCCTTTGCTACCTAGCCACCCCCTGCCACTATCTTTCTCTAACTGTCCCGGTAACTCGGTGATCGGGTAACCGCGGCGTTTCGAAAGGAGAATCAACTTTGCACTTTGCCTTTACCACCGGTGTCTTCTTCTCCCCGCAGTTCCATCAAACTTTGCTGACGTACACGCGGGACAAGGTGTGGGACTTTCATTTCTACGTGGCCCACGGCTGGCCCGAGGATGCGATCTGCCTGCACTTCCCCGGCATGACGTTGTCGGTAAGTATGAAACAAGTCTACGTTCCCTTTCGGATTACGGCCGATCGATGCCGCATCGTCTGCTCCCGATTCAGGAGTTTGCTGACATTTCCCGCGGAACTTTCGAACCGGAAATTTCCCCTGAAAAGTAGGAATAAATAGGCGGTCTTAACTCTACCCGGTATTTTATCATTATCTCTGGAAAAATGTGAAAACATATTCCTTTCTTTAACAAATTTGTCAAATAAATGTTGCGTGGTTTCCAAGGAGGTATACAATTCTGCAATCTGGTTTTTATCTAGACATGGGGGTCACCTTCAGTTTTCCAAACGGAATGCCCGATATTTTTTCTCGAATTCGGACAGAGCACAAAATTTACTTATACGGCCTGCGAGGAAACCATTCGTTCGAAAAATTTATATATGTACTACAAATAGAAATTTTGCTAAAGTTAAAATGAGCAATCTCGAGAGCCTCTCGAATAATTAATGTGTAACCGTTCGTTTCAATCGAAGTCCTGGTAATGTTATAATTTCTATTTTCGAGATCGATGGACACTCGGAGAGCAATATAAATTCCATAAATAGCTATATGAGAGAATTGATTTCCCGCTAAAACGCTCCGTATCGAGGACACGACGCGGCGCCGCGTCCACCCGCACAATTCCCTAATCGCATCGACTAGAAAGAAGTGTATACTCTGCAGGTTCGTGATTCATTTAGAAAAAAAAAGAAAAACGAGACTTTCGAAATTCGAAAATTGCAGGCTCTCTATCGCGTGCGTCCCGCAAATCCATCTTCTCTATCGGCAAGGGTGCGGAAAAGTTGGCCCACATCCTTGCCTGGCTCTCGGCCAATCTTTTGTTTCACGGGCTTGCCAGTCCGTTTCCTGTCCTCGCCGTTGACTGCTCTAATCTGGCGCTAG
Organism: Seladonia tumulorum; assembly: GCA_913789895.3. Taxonomy (NCBI): domain Eukaryota; kingdom Metazoa; phylum Arthropoda; class Insecta; order Hymenoptera; family Halictidae; genus Seladonia; species Seladonia tumulorum. Next base: position 1,535,390 of record OU565266.1, on the reverse strand, counting down.
TTGATTCCACCACCCCCCTCCCTCTCCCTCTCCCCCACCCCATCCCCTGCTCTTTAGTTAATTACCGCGCCAGCAATTTGTTGATTCGACGTGGCTCTCCTCGCGTGTGTCCTTTCCGCAAGCGCGCGCGGGACCCCCGGCATTTTATAAATCAAAAGGCGTCGCGAACCTTGACATTTCCCGCGGGATTTATCGCCGACGCCGCGAGAAATTATGACGCGAAACGTTCGACGCGACTCGCGTCATCTATCCGCCGCAATACGTTCCTCAGGGTTGGGGGAAACTGATCGAAACTCGCTGGGAACGAGGACGAGGGTTCTGGGACCCTTTCGGTGGAACGTTGACACCCTTTTGAAATTTTTAAAATAAACAAGAGATCTGTCGAGGAACTAGATTTTGAAGTTCTTAAATAATACCGAAGATGGACAACGTGTACCAACTTCAGGAATTGTGTTAACATCCCTCTAACACCTTAGCTACCGGAAGTCTAGTACAAGATCGTAAATTGCCTAGGATCTGCAAGCTAAACAGCATAGGAAAGGCTGCTACCTAATCTCCTCTAGGGAGCTTTATCTACCAGACCGTCCTTAGCTCGGCGGTTTCAAAGACTCCGCTGTTGCATCAATTAACGAAGACAGCTCGGTAGATGGAAACTTGAAATTACCGTCTCCATTGATCACTTTATTAGAGTATCCCCGAACATTAGACCGCAACACTGGAAGGACTATCAGATCCCGTTAGATCCTGTCGGATCCTCCTCTAATTTGGTTATTCGAATTGCCTTTTAGTCCCACGGCCTGCTGTACGAGAGCGTGGGCGTCTTTTGTCCCAACGACCGGCTGGAGCTGCTCCAGCTGCTCAGGGACGAGGACGCGCTGATCGACTGGTCGAAGCCGCTTTACATCAACTTCGTCCACGAAGACATCGCCGAGGAACTGGCGCGGCTTTACGAGGGCACCGGGACCATCGAGAGGGTAGTCGGCGACGTGTTCGTCTGCCAGGACACCGAGCACGTCGACGATTTCAAGGAGGCTGACGAGGACGTCGATCCCGACGTCGAGGTGATGCCGTTGAAAGCGGAACACGCCGAGGCCATTCACGAGTTGTACCCGGCCAACGATATGGAGTGCCACGAGGTCTTTCTGCGGCTGATCAGGTCCCTTTCCGCGGGCGGGGTCTTCGTCAAGGGCAAGCTGGCTGCGTGGATGGTGCAGTCTTATTATGGGGCCATGTTCTCCATGCAGACCAAGCCGGAGTACCGGAGGAAGGGCTACGGAACGAAATTAGCAAGGTTGGTACTGTCCATGCTCTTCGTCTTCGGACGATATCAGTTGGTTACACTAGTTCGTGCCGTTTGCTGAATTAGAATATTTATTATTTTCATGGTATGCTGTAATCGAACGTAAAACGAAATAAGTGCCATTGTTTTTCGTTTATTTTTCCATTTTTCTAGTCAAAATTGGATCCCCTGTTATACGCGAGCAGTCGATAAGCCTCAGGTTCCATTCTTTATTGTATCAAAGTAATGGAGAAAAGACTTCTTTGTGTCTTTTTGACACTAGGACTACCCAGTAAGAAAGACAACTGATGTACAGTGATTTCTCTATACATATACAGTGAGTAACGAAAGTATTCGAACGCCCTTTAAATCAGTATAACTTTTTTTTTTTAACTGAATCAAACGACCTGACTTTTTTGAGGAGTTAGAAGAATTGGTTTTCCAAATGATGTGTAAAAAAGATTTTGACAAAATTACAATTGGTAAGAATTACATGAGAAAATAAAAATGGCACTTTTCACAACTTTTTTATTTGAGCCTGTAATGAAAATTTAAAATATGCGTTTTGTAGATCTCTGTTAGTTATACACGTACTGAAAATTTCATCGAAATCGGTCAACGTTGCAATAAACTACAAGCATTTCAAAATGAGAGTTTAAGGGTGAAAGTCGCAGATTTTTGATCTTGCCAGGGAATTTCGCCCTTATGTAATCATCTTTAAACGTTCGTATCTCATGACAAAGTTAACCGATTTCAATGAAATTTTCAGTATGTATATAACTAACATATATCTACAAAACGCATATTTTAAATTTTCACTACAGGTTCAAATAAAAAAGTTGTGAAAAGTGCCATTTTTATTTTCTCATGTAATTCTTACCAATTGCAATTTTTTCAAAATCTTTTTTACACATCATTTGGAAAACCAATTCTTCTAACTCCTCAAAAAAGTCAGGTCGTTTGATTCACTTAAAAAAAAAAGTTATACTGATTTAAAGGGTGTTCGAATACTTTCGTTACTCACTGTATGTCGCCAAGACCTCGATGATAAACGTCGCGGAATTATCCTCACTATCACGGGGTTTGCCCGGTGAGAGGCCTCGGACGTCGAAGAGTGTAAACATAACACGGCTAGGACCCGTGTTGTTGACATATATGTATCGAGTATTCACTGTAAATTGCTTTGCAACAATGTCGAGACCGCATCAATTCGAACCTAGTACCATTTTTACTCCAACGTATGCTTTAATGAAAAAACTCATTCAAAAAATTCTGATGAAAAGATTTGTATAGTTTCGGTAATTGCGAAAAAAGATTAGGAACCAGTCGTCTCGACTGGTAGTTCTAGTAGCTCTAGTGTTCAGAGAGTCCGAATACGAGTCACCGCAAATGAGATCTGTTGGCTATACGTTGATTACAAAGAGCGAACGAGATACGATCTCCGAGACCTAACGACTGGCTCATGAATCAAAGTAAAATTCAGAGCCGTCTATTCCCAGCGGCACGAGCCAACGCAACCTCTTAATGTCCTCTTCCCGCCTTCCTAATTAGGAGCCCATTGTCTGAATGATCACGAAATATCGCAGGTACCTGACGAAACGGGTAGCCGACCGGGGCTACCAGCCTTTCGTGGTGATACGTCCGGAGAACGAGGCCAGCCAGAGCCTGTACAAGAAGCTGGGCTTCAGGAAGCTGTACCAGACGGTTCGGATGACTTTCATGCCGTCGGCGTGGCAGGAGGCGGAGACCGAGTCGAGCAGCATCCTCAGGGACAACCTGGAGAACGCGGTTAGACAGTTGACGATCGAGCAGCAGGTGTTGAACGCGTTCCAGGACGAGGATTTGATCTCTGTCCACGAGGAACTCGTGGAGGAGGGTGCGGAGGCTTGTGCGGATGAGGACGCCGAAGCGATCGTCGAGGAACCCGAAGAGCATCAGCCTGCGGAGAAGGCCGAGGACGCCGAGGATAGAGTAGAGGTTGAAGAGGTGATAGTGGAGGAAGTGGCCGAGGATGCTAAAGAAGCGACGGAAGCGGATGAGCCGTCGGGAAACGTCGAGGAGACGGCGAACGACGACGGCGGCGGTCAGGACGACGGAGGAACGGACGCGGCCGACGCGGAATAATGAAATTACACGTTCGATTATTTGATAAATGGTCCACGATTTAAGTCGCGTTGCTCGCTCGGGGGCTGCTCTCCCTGCCAGAGGCGCTGTGCTTGTTGCAACGCTCTCGCCTCGCCCCGAAAAAAAAAAAATCTGTTCATCGATCGGACCCCCGTAGCAACTAGACGAGCGTCGTCGTATCGGCGAACAATCAGAACCAAAAGCTTGACGAGCATCATATATATTTCGATCCGCCGGGTGTAACGCAGATGCGATTGTTTCACTGTCCTCGTTTTAGACGATCTAACCGGTAGCTTTTGTAACAGCGAAATCGACTCTATGAGAACAATTGAAAGTAAACAGAACACAGTCTCGTGCGACAGACGTCCGTACGCTTTTTCCATGGCCCCGTGAGATGATCGATGGCGTGTCTTAGGGTGGCGTCGTTTCTTAACCCGGGAGGGGGGAGGGGGAGAGAGGCCCCCGAGCGACTCGCGCGACGGTAGAGAGAGAGAGAGATGCGGAGAAGGGGGACAGAAGGAGAGTAAAAAAACAAACAAAGCAAAGCAAAAAAAAAACAGAAATTATTTTAAGGAACTTAACGACATTAAAACGGCACCGCGTTCGTGCGAGGCTTCAGTTACGCGTACGATTGATGCGTACGGTTTCCGCGTACGGTTCCTCATATCAGACTGTTTCGGAGAATGTCGTGAAGGTCTCAGGAATCAGCTAGATGTATCCTTTGGGTTGCCAAGGTTAGATGGTTTCAAAGTCTATCCAGTACCTCGTCTGGTATCTTCCTGTTGTATTTGGTGGGTTCATTGTTTCAGATGTTTAGCGTTGTATTTGTCATGATCGTATATCTTCGTTGCGTGGTTGACGTGTGGCCGATCCGGCACCGATCGGCTATGCTCCCGTCGCCGCCAAGCCGGGTTGGCCGTCCTAATCGGTGTCCTTGAGGAAAAAATATGAAAGAACGGGGGTGCGGTACATGTTTTTATCAAATCTTAAACTGTAAGTCGGTTAGGTGCACCACGGGAGAGACCGAACCCGGCCGAGCGGCCGCGCGAGTCCCCAAAAGAGATGATGACGCGTTCGGTGGTATCCTCGTCGCACAATGAACAGGACACATGGGAACGTTCGTACGTTAGTTTACTTAGCGACCAAAATCCAACAGATAGACTTTGAATTACGAAGCGTTCGTATCCAATCGAATATTCTCACGAGTTGAAAGAGAGAAAGAAAGAGAGCGAGCGAGAGAGAGAGAGAGAGAGAGAGAGCGAGAGTGTGAGAAAGTGTGAGAGAATGAGATAGAACACCGCGGTTCGCTCGGGAGATTTTCGCGCGGTGAATCGATCTGTGATTGTAATTCTCTTGTATAAAGTAGCGTTTCGAACAAACAAAGAAAAAAAAAAGAAGAAATTCCGAAGCCTCGTGCGACCTCGACACGCTTTCCTTAATATGTAAGTAGAAGTAAAATTGCTGTGCCCGTGCGCTCGACCGTAATTGAATTTCAAGCAGAGAGCAGGCACGTCGCTCGAAGCTTCCTCGAACGCGTACGGTATTTTTCGATTATACACGGCTGAGAGCGATGAGGGAAGTCGCCGTAGACGAAACAACAGCATACGTCAGAAAAGACAATGTGCTCCGTTGACCCCCCCCGAAATCGAAGAAACTTCAGACCGTGACTTTCCTCAGTGCTTCCGCGAACCGTAGGGAATCACCGAATTCCAGCTTTTCTTATCCGAAACGATTCCTAACCGGTGTGAAAAGGAACACACACGCCGAGAAAAACCTGTGTACCGTCGCGTTTTCGTCGCGGCGTTCGGTCCAGCGTGCGAGCTAAACGATAATAATATTAATAGGGAACGAGATCCAGACGATTAATATTATTATTAGTTACAGAATTGTACGTGTATAAAATATTGAACATAACCGCGCGCAAAACAGGAGAGCCCGGTCTGCCCGGCCTCGGTTCGCCCGAGGATTTAACTAGGCGCGACCTGTAATACTACTGTAACATAGCCGGTAGCTATCGTTTGTATCGTTTTTTCTACGTTTCATAGACGCGAATCGTCGACACCACACGGGAAGAAAAAAAAAAACAAAAAAGAAAGAAAAAAGGAAATATTAGAACAGAGGCCCGGGAGGCCGTAACCGGGACGACCGTGCGATTCCTCGAAGGCCCCTCCTTTATTTTCGATTTTCGACAGTTCCGGGGGCCAGCTGTGATATTTTCCCAAACTCCATCTATGCTCCGGTTGCAAGTACCAAATTCGCGGGGGATGGGGGGCCAGCTGCGACCTGGACCACCGATTCCCGAATGAAACCGGCTCCGTGACGAACATTTCATTCGGGAACCAGGTTGCAGCCAGAGAAGCCCGAGAACCCGAAGATCTGGGCTACCCGATGCTCGGGACGGGTTCGCGAAAATTCCATCGGGCACCCGAGATCTTCCGGTTCTCGCGCAGCTCTGGTTGCAGCTAACCCCGTGGTTTCCTCTAGGCAAAAAGTTTGTAGATGCAACAAATTTGAATTTCGATGAAGAGAACGAAACCGATCGCGCGTATCGGTCGCGGGCACCCCGGCCGAGAGTAATTGTACCCCTCGTGGACGAGTTCGGTCGCCGCTAGTAAGTTGCCTTGTGTTCATTTTTAACTAGTTTCCGTTACTTCCGGTTTGTGCACAAACCTCGAGAGAACAATCATAAATATTCGTTTACTGGCGCGAGCACTCTCGTCCGGCGCGACCGCGACCACTCTGTTTCCGAAACAACTTACCTCCTAAAGCTACTCAACGATCGACCAACACACAGCGTCGGTAACATACACTTACGTAGACCAGCGTCGCTCGTACGGCGACCCTAATCGCGTTTACGGTGCAATGGAAATTCGATACGATTCGCCACCATCCGGGTTTACACGATCAACTTGCAACGGATTAGGATATAAACGAATATTATAAATTGTTAAGCGTCGGTGAACAAGAATTCAATGTAATGTCCCCGTCGAACGCGTTCCGCCATGTTTGGCCGCCACAATAATTGTAACCTTAGCCGAGCCAGGATCCGCGTAAACGTAAAAACTTGTACACTCTTCGGGGACTAAACTCGAATGGAAACCATACGGCTGTTGCGAGGAACGCGAATTCTAATTACGCTCTCTTTGTAGCTAGAACGAATCGAAAACGGAAACACCGACTTCGAAGAACGCTGATTTTGTCCGAAATTGGTCCCGTGACCTGCTACGCAAGATATCAGTTTTATATTCGCCGGAAGTTCACTGTAAAAATCAGCCCCTAGACTTCGTTCTCATGTATTACGCCGGGCGAGATGTTGATGTTCAAATTCTTTGTGTTCGATTAAAAAATTCATCATTTTAAGCGACCCGTTGGTGTCTATTCGAATCTAAAAATTCATTTTTTGAACCGACTTCGAAAAGGAACACTGGTCTACCAGAGATTCAAATTTAAAAATTTATTTCTTGAACCGACTTCGAAAAGAACCATTGGTTTACTGGAAATTAAAATTTAAAACTTCATTTTTGGACCGACATACAAAAGGGGGACTAAGTATTGGGGTAGTCACGATTCAAATTTAAAAATTCATTAATTTATTCTTTTTTATTGGAATAGTAACCATTCAAATTTAATTAGTCTGTTGCTTTTTTTATATTTATCCAACAATTACTGTGCAGCGATCCAATCAGAATGCAACCTTTTGCATCTTGTAAAATACATCTTTCCCTGATAGTCCCGTCGAAGGAAGTCTCCGCATTTGTTTATATTTATTATTGTAATATAATCGAGTGAATCAGTCTTGGCTAGGGCAGTCAAGCCCGAAATGAACATCGTGTGCTATAAAGTGCAATTTTCTAGCTCAGCAATTAAATTACGTTCATTTTCTGAGGTATCTTTGAAAGCCAATTCGGCGGTAAATGCAGTCAATTTTTGCCAGCGGATGCTTTCAGTTATCGATTTCATTCTGTCGTTCAGAAAAGGTTCTAAAATAGCATCGATGACGATATCGGCTTCAAAAGCTAGTTTTGCTCATTTTATTCTATCGGAGGGAATTTCCGGCGAATAAACAAATTGTTTCTTGAACGGCGAACGAGTTCAAACGAACGAGAACGGCGACTTTCCCAGCGAGTACTCTGCGAGATTTCGTTATCGAAAAGAGGCGGGAAAAATTCGTTTTAGTTCGCGCGTCCTAAACTAGATAGCGTCGCGGTGACGTTACGGCCGCCAGGCCCGCAGATTTTTCAGAATTGGCGCGCACGGGTTGCTGTTCGCATCGGTTCTCGTACCGAGCTGTGTCAATTAGTATTCCGGACGTGACAAGATCGTTGATTTCTCGTGTCGGGTTGATTGCGTTACCGTATCGATGATCGAGGTGTTTTCGTTTCGTTCTTAAACCGCTTCTCGTGTAACAATCGAAACTCGACAAAGATTTCGAACAGACCTAATACGTATGTTATTCTTTAAAATCGACCGAAAAATTTGTGAAACGTTTAAACGTAACTTTTCTTTATTCTATCAGGTGGTTATTTGGCGCGAAGAAGTCGAGAAAGATATATAACACGGGAAGAGGTTATAGATCTCCGATGACCATTCTATCGCGTAAAATACTTGGAAGACGTCCGATGTACCTTCTCGTCCCGCCCGTTGGCCGTCGCACGAAAATAAACGGAGAAAAAGGTAGATTATACTCGTCTCTTCGACAGCATAGTCCGCGAAGAGACCGATCGTTCGAGTCCAGTTCGGTTCGCGACGATTACCCGTGATACGCGCACGATTCGCACAAAAAACAAAATAGAAGAAGAAATAAGGTAGACATGGCAAACATGGTTTCTCGTAACGGCCCGACGAACACCCGCCTTCCCTCCGTTTACACAGGTTTAAATAGATCGATTTGGAATTATACTCGCGGCTTCGCTTTCCTCTCAATTTCTCAACTCTTTATCTCCGACCCGCGTGCGATTGTCCCGCCCGATGCAGAGACAGTTGGACAGAGACAGCCGGGGGCGCAGAATCGTGGCCGATAAATTTTGAATATTTAAAATATTTTCTTATCGCGTGATATTTACGAAAGCAACGCCCAGAACTCCGTCGTGTTTGTCGCTCGAAGCCCTCTCTCTACCTTTCTCTAAATGTTTCTGCATCGATCAACCGAGAGACCGGGGGTCGTCCGGTTTCACTCGCACAATACTTACAATAACCGCCCGCATATGAGTTCGCTTTGGGCACCTGATTTCCTCGAGGCGTTAAATCGTTTCTTCTAACCTACAAAACAAACGGCAATTGACGGCTATCCGCGTCTTTCATTCGTTCCACGCTTACCACCTTTGCCGCCACCCCTTTGACAAACAACGTTTTACCTTTAATCTTGTTACGCTATATTCTAACGGAAAGCGGTAAAAGTGTCCAATCGAGAGCAAAAGCAACGGTGAGAGAACAAAAAGAAGAATAAAGAGAGAGAAAATAATCTTATATGGACGGCGAGAATAACAGCAACAACGAAATAATTAACAATTAAATTTATACCAAAACCCGCATCTAGAAATCGCTAATCATAGCGCTGTGTGAGTCAATGTCTCGCGAGATAGGCCTACGATCCGTCTGTTCGACACCTACACACACAACACACACGTACACACTTCTTCTAACGCTTATTGTAAATATATATATGATATACATATATACATATATATACATAAATATATCCTTCCTATTTCCTCGTGCACGTTGCCTTTAACCGCAACAAAACAAAAAAAAAGAACAAAAAAAGTCTTTTTCTCTGGAAACAAACGTTTAAATCTGAGTCTCCTGCGACGAATGAAAGTTTACCAAAAAAAAAAAAGAAATATATAAAAAAAAGACGGGAGAAAAAGGAACAGAGAGATAGAGAGCGAATGATAAAGAGAGATGAATTTATTGCGAAAGCATTTGCGAGCACGGTTTAATTGAAACAAGATAAGAAATATAGGTTAACACGCGCGTTCGGAGGGCGCCCGCGAGTAGGCGTCGATCCCCGTGTGATTTGTATGTTTCCGCGAACGGAGAGAACAAAAACGTTGCGAGGAGAGACAAATGGAGGACGTTGGGCGGCGTTAGTTTTGTGAACACTGGAAAACTGGAAAAGAGCTTTGGGTAATAAATGAAACAAACCAATACGATTTCTTAACGACGGTGTCATTTATTGCTCTCTCACTTATCGACGCGGCCCATCCAAGCACAAAACCATTCCGCTACAACCATTGAACTACTGTGTTCGTTAATTTCGAACTCGATCCGTTTATCCGGTGACGGTTGCTCGATACTTTCATCAACAGTCCTTGTTCCTACCTCGAAAAATCAAAACTGCACATTGCTTCTCAACTTGATGAAAACACTTGCACTGTCTTTTCACACTTCATTTTTTCTTTTATTATTATATTATCGACTACACTCGATCGGAGATTAAATTCTCACAAAAAATTGTTTTCCAACCCAGGTATACGGGACCCGACGGCTTCCAAATTTTCAGATTGTTGAGATTATTCAACAAACTTGTTTCTGTGGGTAGATGCTATTTAAAATATGGCCGAAAATAAGGATAAAGCGATACACTTTGAGTGCTCCGTAAACCTGGTGTTAAATATACATTTATGTTTCGACGTTGCAGTCATTGAGAACCTTGGAAATTGTCCTCGGGTCTGAATATACATTGAAGGATGTAGGGTAGGGACCCAATTACTGTGCCTATATTAATTGTACTTATTTGTAAAGCATAATGAATATTTAAAAATATATATATATATATACATGTTACATATCTCTCTTTTAATATTCAATGTCCTTTAAAAATAAGTATAATTAATATAGGCACAGTAATTGGCTCTCTACTGGGGTACAGTACACATACATACGGGTAACGAACATACATTTACAGTAATCTTTATCGCATGTATCACAGATTCACTGGGGATCGCGACAGTTCACATACTTTTGCGCGTACAGAAACGGGAACGGTCCGCGAAATGCGCACCCGGTGCGCAGGAATGTGTCGCAGACGTTGGGTCCGCGTGTACGAGTCAACGCACCGTCGAATTCGCCACAGAATCATTGTAAACATTTCAACGAAATCGTCCACCGAAACTACATATCGAGCGTTCGCGAATATACCGTGTGTCACATCGCCCACAAGTTCACGCGCGCGTCTATCACGGGGAGGAATTGCGATCGCAAGTAAATCACTGTGTCACCACTTCAGTTCAGTCCAGTTGATCGTAAGAGTCCATGGAGCACGAACGTCGTCGGATCGAGGTTAGAGCAGAGCAAAAATCGGCAAAACACGAGCCGTCGATCGCCACCGACAGGAATCCATTGGTATCCAGAGAACGGAGTTGGCTCGGTCTGCGAACAGAGATCGTGGGGAATAAGACGGCGAGCACGATCGCGATACGGCTGAAGATCCGACCGTGGTGCGATCGGTAAAAAGAAGCGGCCGGGCGGTATGAAGAAAATCGCGAACGAGTCGTGGTGTTTGCGCGGCGAAGGCTCAACGAGAACGAGGAGAGACGACAGGTGACTGGATCGCTGCGCCATGCGCGTTGCCCGTTCGGGCTCGGGCTCGGTCGAGCTTGCTCGTCAACGGTCGGCCGCCTCCGGCGGCTAGTGGTGGGGCGAGCAGTGTATCCGTGACGTCACATAATTAGAGTAAATACAAAGTAGTCTTGATGGGACAGCGGCGTGCGCCGCACCGTGAGTCGCTGGTCCGCGCGCGTCAAACCTATATCGTTTCGATACACGCACACCGCGCTCTCGTGTGTAGACCGTGTTCTATCCGCGCTATGTGCCGTCAGTGTGTGTGTGCCAAAGGATCCTAGATGACTGTGGGAATAGTGAGTGACAGCCGTGCAGCAAAGAAATGGAAAAGATAGAGGTGAGCGTTTGCACGTTTAATCTGCTAGAATATTATATTCTATAGTTGTTGTTGTTGTTGTTTTTTTGTCGGCGGCCCGACTACGGGCCGTACGGTGGTCCTCTTCGGGCTTTCGATAAATAACACGGTGCAGGGGTTGTTTGTGCGCGACGTCGTCCCACGGTGCGTGCCGGTGCTAAGATAACGCGTTACGCGCCGCTTTTTCATCCCCCTTCGCTCGTTCCGTACTATACGAATTTACCTCGACTCGTGTTCTCCTCGCTACTCGTCCGTAATGCAGAAGTGACAGCGTGCTGATGAGTGGGGGTAGGGGTACCATCGGTGGAGGGGAGGACGATCGTGTAGTTAGACATCTGGCAACGAATGCAATTGTGTGTATATATCTCTCTTTCCTCGATGTGCCCACACTATTAGACGGACTGATTACTACTACCACCGTCGTCCGCCACCTCCACCTCCCTCGTCCATCGTTTCTACTGTTTCATTTTCATGTCTCTCTGTCAACTTTGTGACTCTGCTTTTATCTATCTTTCTCTCGCACGTTTCTTCTCCCCTCCACTCGCTGCCTTCTCCTAGTCCCACCACTCTACCACGGTTCCCCCACTCTTTCTCTTTCTCTCTCTCTCTCTTTCCCGACCCTCTCCGTCTCCGTCTGTTTTACCGACTCGTATGCTTGCTTACTCTTTCTCCCGTTTACATATCTTGCTCGCTGGCTCTCGCTCCTACCCCGTTCCCTCTCGTATATTTGTTCTTTCTCTCTTCCTCGTGCTTCTGCCGGAGCACACTTTGTGCTTCTTACTCTCTCTCACTCTCTCTCTCTCTGTCTCACCCTACCCCCCATGTATCTCCTCTTCCTTCAACGTGAACGTGCGCTCTCCCTCGCTCTTCTCTCCCTCGCTCTTCTCTCCCCTCTCCTCGTGTTCTCTCATTCTCAGTTAGTGAGGTATTTATAGATGTGCCTTAACCCGATTTAACACAGCCACCTCGACTCGCATTGTCCTAACGACGATTTAATGAGAAATTACATTTTTTTCCCATTACCCCCTCCCCGTTCCCCCGAGTCATTCGATTGTTCCATTTTTTTTTCAATGATATTTGATTCTTCTATTTCTCTCTCTCTCTCTCTGTCGTCGTCTTTCATTCTTTTTTCTTTCTCTTTCTCTCCGCGTTTCCCTTTCTCTCTCTCGCCCACGAAAGCGTGTTATTGTGGTCTAAATGGAATGCGGTAAAGGAGAATCGAAGGGAATAACACACAACAGTAACTGTGGACTCTGTGCACGCGTCCACAAGAGTTCGAATCGATAAGTGCTTCCGTTATTATTAGGATGAAATATTATGGTGCACACGGCGGACGGATAAATGGAGCTGTCGTGTCTTGTTCGGAGGAAATTTTGAGATCGTCTTCTTGCGTCGAGCCTCTTCTCTCCGTGTTTCAAAAAAACAAAAAAAAAAAGAAAAACAAAAAGTGTGTGTATATATAAATACAGGCACGTCACCTCTGTGTATGAATGTTAAGTGTGTTTCCCGAGAAACGAGAGTCCGTCCGGAAAAATATATTTCAGCGATGTCGTGTTTATTATTGATTTTTTTTTCTTTCATTTTATTCGCCACCTCGCTCGTCCGCGCTGCATTCAACCAGAATCATTTATTCGACGCTCGAAAATGGAACAATAATTGGACTGTCCGAGTGCATTTAATAATATTATTTTGCTGCTTCCCCACCACTCGACGTTCTACATCCACCCCCTCGCTCCCCACTCTCTTTCTGTCCCTCTCGCTCGCCCTTTCTGTTTCCCCTCTTTCTCTGTCTGTCTTTCGGCGGACGAATTGAAAGTATACATTTGAGAATTAAATCGATAATGCGGGGTCGCGAGTCACGGCTGGTAATTATTGTATCAGAGCCGGAGGAGAGCGGCGAGCGTCATTTTTGTTATCGTAACTCGTCGGAGTACATAATACGCGGAGCGCTCTCTATTGTCTTTTTCTCGTAACGAGGAAACAACAAACTCGTGCAGTTTTTCGTCGCCTTTGTGCCCTCCCACCCTCGCCGCCGCCACCCCCACCCTTTTCCACCACCACCACCATTTCCACAGCCACCACCACCACTACTACTACTGCTACTACCACCACTACCACGATCAGTAGCAGCAGCAGGCAGGAATGGTGACTTAAAATATTCTCTCTCTGGCTTTTCGAATAAAGTGCGCTTTTCCAACGAGCTATTTAACGTTCTTAGAAATTTCTTCTTCGTTTTTCTCCTTCTCCCTCTTCCTTCAGCTTGTCTCTTTCTTTCTCTTTACCCCCCTCTCTCTCTCTCTCTCTCTAACCCGTCCCCGCTCTTCCGCCCGGTACTCTAGTCCTTGCAGTCGAAACGGGAAATATAAACTACAAGAAATGCTACTGGCAGATGCAATAATAATCAGTGCGCCGACGAAAATTCCCATCCCCCTTTTGCGCGACCTGTGCGCCCGAGAGCACAGAGCGTCCATGACGTAATAAAATTATATATTTATACGAGGCGAAGCTAGCTATTTGGAGTATGATAAGTGAGGCACGGTGAAAATTCTATTATGCAACATTGAATACCCTAGCGCACCGGTGACCGTTTTCTTTTTCCTCCCGCGATAATCCGCGACATACAAACGATGGATTTTTCACGGGGATCGCGGGAAAATTCGTTTCGCAGTTTTTGAATTCCATACGACCTCGAATTAAATTAATTCTCTTTCGACCCGCATATTTTTTCTCGTTATAGGAAATTAGAGTGCCGGATAATCGCAATTACCGAGTCACGAAAATCGATACACATCCTCGCAGAAACATTTTTAGCGGTGGCCAGGAACATTAATTAATTTTGTGCACGTGCCCCCGAAAAACTCCAACTTTTTCGCTCTCGTTTCTGCTAATATATTCCCGAGTTTTTACGCGCATGATAATGTAATGCGCGAGTAATAAAAACAGGTTTTACAGCACCGACCGGGGAAAAATGAGTGAACTGTCTACGGTTAAATAAAATATCGGTTTTGCATATCGTGATTGTCTCATTGTTCGGCGATCGCGTTTATTCAAGCAAGCCATCGAAACGTATTAATTACACCGGGTGCGCAATCGTAATAATTTAATTAAATCGTACCCGAGGACCGTTTTCGGGATGTGTTCCATAACTTATCCAAGCAAAAACGAGCGGTGTAAACAAACGCATCGTTGTTGCTCACTATTTATTAATTCTGCGCATCGGATTAAATAATACGTGGACAGCGATTAAAATAATCCTACGTCCTTGCGAGCGTGCACGCACAGACACACACACATGCGAATGCGCTCGCTTGCGCGCGCGCGCGTTTTCTTGCTCTTTTCTCGTGCGCGCGATTCAAGTGGCTCGTAAAAAATAACAAAACATTTATATTACCTTGGCTGTAATTTCCACGGAGCTCTCTCGTCTCGTTTCCCATCAAGAAGCTCTCGTTGCGCGCACACACGCTCGTTTCTCTGCGCGCGCGTGTGCGTGTACGTTATAGCTACCGTGTTTAGAATCAAAGGAACGCGATTTTAGCTTCGCGTAAAATTTCCCAATTTCTAAATCCCGTCGGCGCGCAGTGGCACATTTCCATAAAATAGCTGGAATTAATCCGAAAGTTTTCGTGTCGTGAGATAAGTTCAAATTATACTCCGGCGAACTGGGTCTTAATGGCGTTGTGCGTGATCGTATTTGTTTATCGAAACAACGTATCAGGCAGTCTTCCTACTCGATTATTAATGCCAAGGAATTTTTAACAAAGCATTTTAATTTTGTATTTTTACTTGCCATTAAAACCGTAATGACATCATGGTATAAAAATATTTGTTTTTTTCGTACGACTAGCTTGAGGCTCTTGTAATTTTCTAATACTAAACATATTGACGTCTATTAAGGTTTTGATAGAAAAAATTAATTTTTCATCTGTAACCGCCTTTGAGAAGTTCTATTAATTCCTTTCATTTCTTCGATTTTGCTTCTATATATTGTTTATATCCGACCACTTTGGAACGGTCGGAAAAAATAGTTAAATTGCTAAATTGTTCCAATGATAAAATAATAGTGTATTGTTAAAAATTTAATGTCTACGCTAAATCAGTTTGAACAGATTCCGAGAAATTTGACGAATCGTTTGTATCTCTTTCTACCTCTAAATAAAAATACCAAAAATCGTATTTCTGTGCGATGGTCGAGCACACAGCATCAGAAACCGATAGAAATTCAGCCACGATCTAAAATTTGCCCGATTCGCCTCGACCCCGAAAAGCGGTCGAAACAGTTCGGTCATTAATTAATATAATCGATAGAGATACGAGTTTTGCGGAGCTTTTCGGTTCGCTCGAGTTGAATACGAAAATTGTTAGGTTGCGAATAAAAAGATCTATTTTTGCAACATGGAACTGCGTCACGTCACTCGATGGACAGGCAAGCGGTGTCGGTGATCAGCGGTACGTGCGCGCGCGCGCGCGCCCGTCGCAATATTTACGTTTAAGGATTTCAATGTTACAGAAACTCGCTTGTACGCGACGCCTCTAAAGAGATTAAACTTGGAATTTAGTCGAGCGAACCTGTAATTCACGTCGCCGATAACTTCGTTGCCTTCGTGCACTATGAACACGAACGTTGCTGCTCTGTGTACGTGCGCGCGCGCGCGCTCTCGCGAGTGAACAAGCGAAGCGAGCTTGTCGATGTGCGTGCGAGCGGACGACAAAAACAAAAACGTTTCTCACGGCAATCATTTTCGCCCGGGGATTTATGTAATATAATATTTCGCTCGTCGTTGTTCTTGATTCTCTCTTGTTCCCTTTTTCATCCTCGTTCTCTTGTTTTGTTCTTTTTTTTCTCTCTTTTTTTTTTCTTTCTTTTACTTCACTTTTCCGGTGTGTTTGCGCGCGGGCGGGTTTCAGCGAACGAGTCCGCGAATCGACCGCGAAATACAGTCGTTAAAAATACCGACTGGCTAAAATTGTCCACGCAATGATAATCATCCCGTGATTCACCGGGGGAGCCCGTTTGTTAATTTTCTCATTACGGATCGTTAATAAATTTTAACCGCGGCGCACGCTTCTCCGCAGTCCGCGCGTATCAAAACGCTATAAAAATTTATGGCAGTAATTTTTCTGCCCGCCCGGGAAACCGCGATACTCCCCGCACTCGATTTGTAATTATAATTCGTTTCGAGGCTAGCCTGTGCATGCACACTGTTGCACTCGAAGGAGAACTGTTCGCGAAACCAGGACGTGTATGATGTTTCGTGCTCTGTCTCTCTCTTTCTCTTTCTCTCTCTCTCTCTCTCTCGCTCTTTTTTCTCTCCCTCTCGTTTTTAATCTTATTACTTTAATCCGCCATCTAGTTTCCGATTCTATCTCCAGAATTAGCAATTTTGCAAATATTTCTCGTGTACCTTTTCCCTGTTTATAACTGGCGGTAACGCGGATATGTACAACGGCGGAAAGAAGAAAAAAAGCTGCACGGTTTCGTCAATAAATAATTCATTATTTCTGTTGGAATAAAAAGGCATCATAGCTGAAACTCGTAGCGGTTCGTTTCCTCCTTTTCTTGCACCTCGGAGTGGCCGAGGATTTTTGTAGTACAAGGACAACTGCTTGCGAAACCGACGGAGATAACGAATGTTCACTTTTGGATTTGTTAATTTACTTGATAAGTAAGTTGCCAGTTTTGTTTGAATAAAAAGGCAGCACGGTTGAAACTACGTGTTTGTTTCCTGCTTTTCTTGCGCTCCGGAATGGTCAAGGATTTTGTCAGAGTTATAGAATATTCATATTTTCATTTGTTCAATGATTCGTCAGTTCTGTTTGAAGAAAACAGCGCGATTGTTCAAATTCCGGACAGGAATTGGAGATAAAGAATGTTCATTTTTGAATTTATTTAACTGCTTTTATTTGAATAATTGTCAAAATTAGGAGGCATCCACTTCCTTCCATTTTCTCGCCTTAAAATGGTCAAGGACGTTGTCGGCGAGAAAGAATGTTTATTTTTTAATTATTTTAGTCATGCGTGAATTTTCTCTGAATAAAACAGTGGAATCGTTAAAATTTAGAGCAGATTTCCTGCCACTGTTGCATCTTAAAACGACTGATAATTTTACCAGAGATAAAGAATGTTGATTTTTGAAATGTATTCAGTCGCTCGCTGCTTTTTGTTCGAACAAAGCGTAGCTATCGTTGAAATTCGGAGCACATTTCCTGCGTTTTCGCGCCAGAAAATGCGCGGAGAATTTTGTAGCACAAGGATGACTGCTTGCGAAACACGCGCGAGGCTTTCCATTTCCTTGAAAATAAATATTAAATCCGACAAACCTCGTCGAAGCACTTGTTACGACATATAATTTAATGTATATGAACACACAGAACAGAGCGCAATTATTGCCGCGTTCCGCTCAAAGTCGTTTTAACCTAATATAACCGACAGCTCGAAGCCATTTGCAAACAAAAGCAGATTGAAATTAAGCGCGTTACGTATGCGATGTTGATGCAATTGAGTCGTATTTTTTCGTTTCTTTCTTTCATCAACAATTTATTCGTCGCGACCAAACAAATACAATGTACATAACGTAATTTCTCGCGTCTATAGAATTCAACGTCGATTTGTGTGTGTGTATGTGTGTCGAGCCTGCGAGACGTGCAACGGTCGATATCGATTACAAGGCTCCCGTTCTAAAATATCGCGTAAACTACTTGTTATTACAGAAGAAAAGGAAAACTATTTAGCTATTTTACAAAGTGACGTAAACTTTACGTGAGCGATAATCGGCTGGCAGCGTTTACGTCACCGGCGAGCGAATGAGCTAATATAAACATAGTTTATAACCACAGCAGAATTTTATTCCTCCGCGCTCTTATCGTGCAAACATTATTACCTCCTACGGCATTTTTATCCGCGTTTAATTCCAACTGTGTTGCATTATTTCGACCTTATTCGTATCCGAGTGTGCTTTTGTTAACAAAATTCAGAAAGCCGAATTAGTTTGTCCTGCTAGTCGCATGGGACATGCAACCGTATTTTATAATTTTATCAACGAACGAACTCATAAGGTACATTTTTTCCATGTTGTATATTTACCTTAACATTTCGACTGCCACCACAGTATACGAACTAATTTTAATTTTGTAAAATATATAACGTGGAGGAGGAGTGAGTGAAAAAAGAAATGTGTACATAGCTCGAGCATCTTGCGATTTTCTTGCGAAATAAAAATTGTCTGCATTAATCGTCGGAAACAGGAATAAAAATTATCTTGCATTCTTTAAACATTTTCTAGAGTTGAAAGTAATATACCGACATCCTCATATTCTCGTGACCTTTTCACTGTTTTCCCACAAGTGCACAAAATCCTCAGTGATTGCATTATTTGGATCAATTTTGAAAAACAATACAGTTTTATGGAACTATCTTTCGGTACACAGTGCTGAAAAAGGAAACGTTTCGGATCGGAATCGCGGAATAATTCAGCCGGTGATCGCGCCGCGAATTATAGAACGCGCTGTATTGTTTCCCCACTCATTAATTCAGCCGGTAATCGGCCGTGCATAGGATATTTCGTTACATTGTGTCGCGTGTACACGTGTGTTTGCCGGTCTCTCTCCTCCCCTCTCTTTCTGCCGTGGTGTTGTCTTCGTGGGAGTTGTGCGCTGGCAAACGCAAACACACATCTACAGCTCGAGTCAAATTCAACGAACCGAGTCGGACAGGTGCTTCGCTGACAATGAACCGCATTATGTGCATGCTTTGTGTGTGTGCAACAACTCTCGCTCACACCTTCGTAAATCCACTTCAATTCGAATAATGATCGCGACGCTAAAACACACTTTCATAGTTACCTCGTCGCGAGTCGAACGCGCGCGCCATACAAAAACCGGCCGCCAGATAAATTTTATGATCTTTCAACGACCAAACGAAATTAGCCGATAATTCATCGGCGCCACGGGCCCCTTCCCCTGGACCCCTTCCCTGCCCCCTTCGGTCGTTGCCGCCCCTGCTCAACGGGATTCAATTGCCGATTCATAATTAAAATTTGTACGCACGCGACCGGGCATATTTATTCGCGCGAGCGAGCGAGCGAGCAAGCGCATGCCTCCACACTAGCGTATCGATCTTCCCGTTTGACCGAGTCACTGCCACTCGCAATCCGCGAAAAGTTGAGGTAGCTCCGGTTAGGCTACTTCTGTTAGGCTCGCGGAGACACCGGCTAAATTCACGGGAAAACATTCGGCCGGAAGTCGCTTCGTTCCGTGATCGCTCTTCCTGCACGCCTAAACGCTCGAGCTTCGTTCGTGCTACATTTACTACTACCAAATTTCACTAAATTTACTATCTCTTTATTTATTTCTTGTAATAGAAATGTCTAAAAATCCGAATGGACGCATTCTTGTTATCTTTGTGAAGTAACGTAGAATAAACATTTTTTTATGCTCCGTAAACCTAGCGTTCCAATCGACATTACAATGATAATTGGTATTTAAAAAAATTCTGTTTCGACGTCGCGTGATGTATACATGTTAAAAATGCTAATGGCAAGATTTCGTTAAGAATATTTCTGACCTATTTGAACATGTTTCGAGCACTAGATCAAAAACGATGGAAATAGAACAGTATTGTAAAAAGGAAATTTTGTATTTTTTTTTTAGTCAGTCCGATCCACGAAATTGTAATATTCTGCTTAAAATGTGTATTTAAAATATTTCTTGGCAATATGGTTGTATCAACGAAGGCATTATGTCGTAAGAAATCATAGTAGTTGGTGAAGCTTGTTTTTAGCTGAGTAACTCTATTTGCGTGTCGCAAAGTACACCGTTCAAAACAAACTATTTACCATTTATCTTTTTCAATACTATTTTGCTCATTTGTGTCCGACGGTTCTCTATTGTAATAAAAACTCTCGCAAAACATGTCAGAAACTTCATTTCATTATATAATGAAAATTGTGTACATTATGTACTATATGTTATATATTTAATTTCATTATATACATTATGTATTTTGCTATATTTCAATATATTATAGTATATTATAGTACACTATAATATATTCTAGTACAATATAGTATTTTCTAGTATAATATAGTATATACCAGTATAATATAATATATTACCGTACTCTATAGTATATTTTAGTACAATATAATATCTTCTAGTATAATATAGTATATTTTAGCATATTATAGCGCATTCTAGCTACTAGACGATAATA
The DNA here is from genome assembly GCA_913789895.3 of Seladonia tumulorum. Taxonomy (NCBI): domain Eukaryota; kingdom Metazoa; phylum Arthropoda; class Insecta; order Hymenoptera; family Halictidae; genus Seladonia; species Seladonia tumulorum. The sequence goes on along the minus strand of OU565266.1, from coordinate 1,514,861 downwards.
ATAATATACTGGAATGTGGTATATTTTGCTATAGTTTTCGCATAAAATTCGCAGAATGAATTTAGTATTTAGTATTCTTCAATTTATTTAAATAGAATTGAATCTAATTCAATTGAACTTCTGCCATAAATATCTTTCAACAACTATCGTAATAGTTTTGTTCAGAGTTTATTTCCGCGAATTTCTACGCGCCCGAACAGCGTGAGGCGTGTATGTACTAAGTAACCAGAAAATGGTGTTTCTCAATACAATTCGGCCTTGAAGAGGTTAAATACGGATCTGTTTCCAATTTGTCGCGAATAACATCGTCATTTACGGGCGCCGGTCACTCCCGTTACGTGTTCATCATCGAGATTAAAATCCTTTTGATCGGACTTTTTGAAATCCTCTTTTGCGTCGGCGCGCGTGAATGCGGCGCTCGCTCGAAAAAACACGACACGAATTTTCAGCTGCCGCTGTTGGGGATTTCTCCATCTGGCGCTCGCACGTAATGCAATCGATGAGATGCAGTTTATTGCAGAACTTGCGCCTTGAGGAAACTCCCGGCCGGAAATAAGTGTGTTCAGCGAATTATTCCGCTTTTGAACGGCTGAACGGGCAAATTTACGTTCGAGCTTGTAATAATTGTACCGCTGTATTAACTAGCGACGTTATGTAAATATAATTTTCCATAACAACCCGTTTAAATACAAAACCGATAAGCACGTTCAACATTCGCACCGGAGCTATAAACGTTGTACAAGTTTCCATTTAAAAACAAAACTCGAATTCTGTTTACACTAAATGCTTGTCCATCGACGGTTTCTCGAGGCAAGCTTTTGTTTCGTTCAAGTTCATACATACGTAGCAATTAATGCGACTCTGAAATGACCGGCTCGTTACCACTTCGGAAAGCATTATAAAATCCCGGCAGACGTAATTTGCCAGCAATAAATTTACAGCATCGGGACTTCGGACAATTTCTCGGCAATTTATATGGTCGACTAATTTCTTTGAAACAATTATCGGGGAAATTACAGGGTCCGGACCGGCACGTTTATAAACTTACCTGTCTTAGATTAATTTTTTAATTGCGCTCGCGATTGAATGCGTTTCGTTCGAGCTTTGTGTCGATTCGAGGACAGTCCGGGGGAGAATTTCACAGGGTCGAGCTCTCGAGCTTTGGGGCGGACTGTACAACAAGAGGGAGGATATTCGTCTAAATCGTGGCCGTTGATTCGGCGTGGTTCGTTTCTTACCCCCCTCTAACGTCTCGGGGTTCCCCCCTCGGCTCGTTCCCGCTCTTTCCTGCTAACGACATTAAAGGAAAGTACCCCGTAGCTGCCTTAATGGAATTTACTTTTGTAGCTTCGCAGAGCTCACCATACTTTACAGAGTAAATTGCACCGCGAGGGCGGATCTCGGGGAAACAAGTGTCTCGATTTGACGCGGACAATAGGACGAACTTCTTGCGATATTATTTCGCGAACGGCGAATCAAAGGCAACCCTCTTCCACCCCCCTTCAACCCCTTCCGACCCACGAATCGCTCGAAAAAAGATCCCCTCGAACACGCGAGCTTTTTCACGGACCTTGAAATTCCCCTCTCCGCCAGGTTTCCCAAGAAATTTACATTAACAAATATTTTGACCACGGTATTATGTTGAACACAGTAATTCCTCGATACACGCGAAAGCAATTTGCATGATAAACCTACCCCTTGAAGACCTCGGGTGCTCCAGGCACCGATAAAATTATGCAACTTATCCGTTTTTAATTATTTTTTAATGAGACTTTTATCCAACATATCCGCAACATTTTTCCGATGAAAATGAGCCCAAGCATGACGCAATTCGGAGCTCGTTTGCTTGTGTAATTCACGATTCAGTGGAACCTCTATTATCCGAACCGTTGCAAGAAAAATGTGACGTTATAAATGCAAGACAATTTGTTGATTTAAAGTGTAGAACAAAAATGGACGGATCGTCGTTCCAGTCTCTTCTGTGCACTATTTCGGAACGTATAAGGGTTAGAACAATACGTTAGCCGCGAAATCTGTTATTACAGTTCGGCTGGCAGTGTATCCGATGTTAAACATTAATTCAATGTTTCGTCGAGTTCCCCGGCTCGGTAGATGCTATAATTCCATAAACTTCCGCAGTCTAATTGTTACTAACCATGCCCGGGGCAGGCTGTACACTCCCGGGCATAAGTAATCGAGCGCACTCGCGTCGATAAACGCGAAATAAGGACGAATCAATCTCCACGACATTACATAAACAATGAAAATTACGAGTGTGCATTAACGGCTCGCATCACGGCAGCAAGCTCTCGCCGAACGTCGGGAGCTAAAATATTCTTTTCGATTAGCTTGATCGTTTCGAGATCCCAGTTATTTTTCAATTTTTGCAACGACAATTTCCGAAAACTCGTTCGAAGCCGCAGCGAGGAAAATAAAATAAATCGCATTGGGTGGGGTGGGGGGGATTGCTTTACAAAACTTGTGCCTGTATCACAGTCTCCATTCTCGTTAGAACAACCAGGTGTTCCGTTGGGTTATGGTCGTCGCTGTGCGCGCGTGTCCGTGCGAATCCATTGAAAACGGCTTTCACTCTTCGGGAACGTATAAAATTCGCATCGACGACTATAAAACGACGGGACACGAATTTATTGCGATGCAACTTTCCACCGGGGGTAACTTTATTAGTATTACCGGCCCGACTATTATCGTTATTGTTATTATTTCTTTTTATTGTCAACGTGGCAACTGCTAAACGATCCTCTGTGCTCTCTCTCTCTCTCTCTCTCTCTCTCTCTCTCTCTCGATCGATCCCGTATCGTTGCATTCGACGACTGTTTCCTCCGCATCCGAGCCCGTTATCTTGATCGAACGAAAGCCTCTTATCGACTCTTTACTTTGACGAGTACCTACTGCACGCGATCAAACAAATCTAAACGCGTTAGGAGAAACGATACGAGCCGTGTTTTCGAAATCGAAAAAATACAGGAACACGAGAACCGTCCGGAAAGTAGATTCCAATTGCCTGCGCAAAGCCAACCGAATTTTATTTTCAAGATGTCTACCGTCTCCGTGGAATTTTATTCAGCACGCAAATCGAATTTATTTATTTCTCGGAGCGGAACACGAACATCTCTCAAAGAAGTACATACGATAAATATAATCATTATTAATCACTAGAATATTTAAATTTCTAGAAAACGCGAATGTAAATTAACATTGCGATATTTTATCCCATGGCCCAAATTGTTATTCTGTCATGCTGCAGAAAAACGTAAAACAAATTCTCAGATATTTACGTGAAGTCTCTAATTCAATGTACAAGTGCTGGTTAAATGTTTAACCAACATTCCAGTGAAAAAACAAGTTAAACAAGATAAATGAAATTATTTTACACGGGAATGGAAATTTGCAGAAAGATTTTCGATCCAGTAATTATACTAATAATTATATTAGAGCAGCATTTATCGGAACAGTGAATCGGTATTTAAAATGATGGGTTTCTGTTGAAAAATAAATTGCTCGGATAAAAGTGAAGACGACCGACGCTGGTGTTGGATTTTTCGCGCGGACTGTACGCGATGCTAAAATTCTAATCGGCAAAATTAGTCGCGGGGAAGGGGGGGGGTATGTACAGTCCCGGCGGAAAGTCTGGCTGACCGCGTTTGCAAGTAGGAAAGTTATGAAATCAATTCAGCAACGTAGAATCCGTTCGTTCGCTAACGGTGCGCGTGCGTGTGCGTGCGTTTGCGTTTTGCGTTTGCGTATGCGAACGGGTTGCGCGCGTGTGCGCGTGTTGTGTTGTTGGCTGGCTGGCTGACTGGCTGGGCAGTGTTATTTCTTTTGATGGGCGCGACACGCTGTTTCCGAGCGGTCACACGCGAACGAGAACCGTCTTTTCGATCGGACGTTTTTAGTTTTCTCTTCCTGTTCCGGCCGCGACCAGTTTCCTTATTAAATTCTGCAGATTAATCGCGGTGTAGAGTTCGCATGAAAAGGCCAAGAGCCACGACAGAATGCGCGACAAACAGAGAGAGAGAGAGAGAGAGAGAGAGGGAGAGGGGAGATCGATAATTAATATCGAACGTGGAAGTTTGAAGCTTTCCTAAATAATGGAAACCGAATTAAATCGAGCAACCCCTGGCTCCGTTTCCGTTGCTAATCAACACAATACGAACGCGTAATTACATTTACGCAATTAATAATGTTAATTGCACACAGACACACACACACACACACGGAATGTGTGTCCCCTCGGCTCCGCGCGGAATATTTAAACAAGAAAAAATTGCGGGAACGCATTCAGCCTGACAACAAGTAACCGCGATGGTTAATGGCAGTGGCGCGCGGTATACACTTAATTTCTGCTATTTCTGTTTAATTAAAACGTAGCTGGGCGAGGCAGATAAATAACGGATATTCTAAAGGTCGCGTGCGATAGCGGTATTAATTATAAATACAAAAAGCCGACCGAGAAGAGAATGAAAAATGAAAGAAAAAGCAAAATAAATAAAACGAACGAACGACCTCGTAAGCATAAAAAATTCACCGAAAAATAATGCCGAAGTTGGTTGCGAATCGCGGTTAAACGGAACGAGAAATGAAACAAGATAAACAAATTGCTGAACTACGGAGTAAAAATGCTGAACTATATTCGCTCGAACGTTTAGACGCAACAACGGGGGCATGTTCGTTGCGCAAATTAAACGCGCGAATAAATAACGAATGGAATATAATCTGCGGAAATAAAATAAATCGAAATTATAAAAACTCGGTGAAATAATTGAGGAGGGGGGAAAGAAAAACAAACGAAGTACAACCGAACGGAATATAAAAACGAGAATAAAAAAGGGGGAATAAGTATAACGAACGGAATGAACTGAATTATTTACCGAGGAGAACACCTAGTGTATAAATACAGTTGATGCGTTGTCGACCGAGAGCGCGTTAGAGTAATTCCGATAACGATGACTGTAGCCCCTGTTATCGCTACAATACTAACGGGCACTTATCGCGCGTATGCAAGTGTCGAAGTATTTACCACGAGCGATTTTATTTCGAATAAAAATACATACCAAGAGAAAACGAAACACTGCTGCATGGAGCAGACGCGAGAAGAATTTTCCGCTGGATATTTCGGCATGATCGTTTTGGGAGATCGGGTTCTTCGTTCGAGACGGTTCGGTTTCCGAGGTCGGTTACAATTATACGGAAAATTCGTCGGGCTCGCGGGGGTAGGCGGGGGGTCGCCGAGTTGGTTGGTCTCGAGCAATTGACCTCGTTCGAACGCGTTACAAAGCTGCCTTATGCATACGACACGCGATCGAAACGACCGCCGTTATTGAATCCGTGGCGTGCGTAAAGTAAATAGAAGGGGGCGAGACGTAGCGATACACAAAGTGTGTATTGTAATGCGACGGGGCTGCCGTATAGCCAAACAAAAAGACGGCAGAGAAGAGGAAAGAAGAAAAAATAGGGGATGCTTAAAATACATTTATGCAACGTGTCGCGCGCATTTCACGCTAATGAATACCCGTACAAGAAAGAGCGAGCGAGAGAGAAAGAAAGCGTGAGCGAACGATGATGGAAAAACAACGGGGAAAAGAAAAAGAAAAGCCGGAGCCAGGAAAAATTCTGATACAGGATTTTTTTTCACCCAGATACAGAGGGCGCAAAAATTCTGTTTTTCTTCCCTCGCTCAGGCGTGTTCATTCTCTTTTTCCTTCTCTCTCTCTCTCTCTCTTCCCTGCTGTAATGAGCTTCCCGCGCCAACACTCGCGGGTGTAGTTATCACGATTATGGTCAAGAGCATAACAGGCCTCGTTGAATTTCCCTGTAATAGCGTTACAGCGACGAAAGGAAGGCCGGGGTGTATCGCTAATAGATAATTCCCTGGTCGACGCGTTTCGAACGCGGGAATTTTCTTTTTTCGCTGACGCACAACATTCCCGTCGATTGCGTTCTTAGCTCATCGTCGCAATTATCGTTCTTACACGGTTGACCGAACGACGCGGTGAATTAAAGAGGACGAGCCGAACGTTGGACGTCTGGGTCTCCGCCGACCCGTCGAATCGATCGTTCCGATGAAAATACTAAAAAACCGTTCGAACCGTGTTTTCCATACGTTGTAACAGTACTTGGCAATAACAAGTGCTGAGAAATTTCGTCCATTATTTCGCCTATTACGAAAGCGGCCAACAATTAGACTATTATAGAAGCTGTTCCTATTACGACAGTGGCGAGCAATTAGACTATTGCTATTGTGAACGCCAGCGCCATGGGAAAAGCAGTGTTTTACGGCACACTTAAATTTTTTTATCGCCGAATCTCCGACAGTATAGTTTTGACGAATCGCCGGTTAGTCGAATCGAATGGTAAAATTTATAACCGAGCGAGCGTCGTTGTTTGTCATAGAAAGTGGAACGGAAACGACTTGAAAACGGGTTGAAGAATACCGTTGTTTTCGCTTCATTGGGCAATTGTGTCCGTTTAAGTAAATTCTTCCGGAGTAAAAGGTCAATTTGCGCTCGGATCAGTTTTTCGCGCAGGTCTCTGCGTTCGCGCGATTAAACGGCGCCGGTTTCTCTTTCGTCCCGTTCCGGCTAACGAAAAAGGTTCGGGGAGAAAAAAGAAAGAAAGAAGCAGAGGAAAGAGGAGGGAAACGACACTGGAAGTTTCGTCCCGGGCTCGACCAGCGTGAAAAGTAGAATGTACATAGAGAGAAAAGAACAGCTAGGCGTTTGTTTAACTCGATTCTGCTTTATCTTCGTGAGTTACAGCCGGGCGTCGCTTATCTGCGGCCGTGTTCTCGAATGCATTATCGAGTAGACGGCAAATAACGTTACAAAATCCAGCGCGCGACTGACAGTTTCGTGATTTCATTTCTCACCTGTGCAACGAGCAAACAACTTTTTCTACCAATCATTATTACACGGCGGACGATGATGGAGAGGGGAGGGGGGAAAAACGAGGCTGAGCAATTTGTGCGTTATCGGATCGGGTATCTAAATATTTAAACGTATCGCATGATCTGTACGTGTACGCGCGCGGGTCGCCCCAGCGAGTTCAACTTTCACGATCGAGACCGTTTTATCGCGGAGTAACAGTGCTAGTTAATAACGCGCCCGAAATCCGCTTGATAACGCCAGGTGGATTCGTCATTTCTTCTGATACGTTGAATTAAACCTAATCTAAACTGTCCCACCGAAAATCAGATTTGTTTCGGGAGGCTAACTCGAGGAACAATCAATCCCCTCGACGAGGATGTAACCGCGTATCTGATGCACGCCGAACTAAATTAATAACAACGATCGCCGCGCTATCGGATTAATCGCATTCTAAAAACATCACGCCTCCTATCGCTAAGATACCGCTCGCATAATCGTTCAGAACTCTTTATCTTCGAGCTCGAGTCCCCGAGCCTCCACACAGGCAACATCCGTGAATCGTTTTTAGCTGAAGGAGAGATTCTGTAGCTTTGATCTTTTCACAATAATTTTATCGATCTCTCGACATGATGTACACAAAATTTCAACTTGAAAGAGCAACGAAAAAATTCTGATTTAAAATAATCTTAATTTTATCTGAAATTCCATTAAAAATTGACACCTTTGGAATTTCTTCACGCATGGTCATCTTCAAACATTCATAACTTCCGCAATTTTTGACGCATTCGAAAAAATTTTGCATACGCGTCTCGGTCTAGGATCGCGGCTAATTGTCAGCTAAAAATTTCGAGTTATTCGAACCCCGGAAAAAAAGTGTATCGCATTAAATCGAATGGAAACAGTTTGTTCGGCGAGTCTCCGCGCGGTTTCCAGCGTACCTAGCATCTATAAAGTTTGCGCGCATCCTTGACACGAATTATCGAGCCGTAATGGAACAAAGCGCTCAAACTTGCGCCCCGGAATATTTGCTTTAGAAACACGCCGGTTCGCCCGGATTCCATATAAATATTCCGTTCGCGCTCGCTGCATTATTTCCACGTGACTCGACATCTCGGGGCCCGGGGAGTCGCGCGATCACGATTCTCGATCAAAGTTTATCCATCCTTGACACTAATTGACGAACTGTAATCAAACGGTGCAGCTACGAAACGGCTGCGGCCACAAAAACGTAATTGCCTCCAATTCTGCATAAGTGTGTCCCGTGTTCGGCTAGTTCAGAGATCAACACCGTGGAAACGTTTCTGCCCCTCTTCTCCTTCTCCTCCCATTGTCTTTCGTTCGCCCGGTTGGATCAGTGTCCGCATTGTTCTAAGCGCCTTCGATCATGCGGCCGTTCTAACTAGAACACGATTTTCCTTAAATTTTATCAATCCTCCCGAGCGTTCAACAATTTATTCTTTCGCCTGTACCGCTCCGAAATTCATTTCATTTTACACCGATATTGTACACTTATATATAGTTTAATTAAAAGAATGGAGGAGAATCATTAAAATGAATTAGCACAATTTTCCCAGGATCTGAAGAATTAAATGGAATGTTCTATGAGCACGAGAAAAGAATGAATTTCAAATGAATTTTTTTTTTTCACCGGACTCTGATAATATGAACTTTCTATGAATGAATACGAGAAAGAATTTTCACTCGAGCAAAGAAATTTTTCCAATTATAAACCGTTGGCGGATCGCGAATTTTCCATCGATTATCGACGCGCGTATCAATTGAACGCTGGATCGTTCGACATTGAATCGAACGAGACTAGTATTTCGTTAACATTTTCGCACGATTTGCATTGTTATGCAAGAACGGAGCTGTAGAGCCGTGCAGCGATACGAGCGCGCGTATCTCGGCTGTTGACGAGACGATAAATCCATCAGGGTCGATTAAGATTCGTCGATATAGCGCGCGTATGTTAATGCACGGAGATTCTGCGATTCCCATTGGTAATGTGCCAGCTTAGCTGAACGGGTTCTCTAGCAGCTTGGACACGTTGCGGATCGCGAGAGTGTCCGTTTGCAATTAAGATCTCGGGAATCGTTCTTTCATTCACTTGGCCAGAGAAAGAGAGAGAGAGAGAGATGAGGCGACCAGCAACCTGGACCTCGCTCAAATTTTCGGGGCCGTTAACAAGCATCTATGACGCACGCCTTTCGATCGCATAATCTACGCAACATCTCTTCCAAAATTTTTTCCTTTATTTTCTGTCGCACTTTTTCGAGCCTCTGAAAACAACGTGAATCACTGGTTAGATACTCGAGAATAATTTCCGAAAGTTTGCACGGTCAAACGATATCTAATTCGAGTGAAAAGTACAGGAAAAATGGAGGACAGCATCGGGAGGGGGGGGGGGGTTTGCCGAATTCGTGAATAATTGACGAATCGAAAGAAAGCAAAAACGGGGTGAAAAAGCATTTAAAGGTCCCTCTATCTCGCAGAAGTGATCGCGAGCGCGCGACGAAACGAGCGGATGTTATCGATGTTTACATCTGCGGTGCTAGACAATTCGCATCATTAACCGCAAACGCGTTTACAAGCGCGCTCTCTCGCGAGCACTTTAAAAACGCTCGGCCGGTTGCCCGCGCGATAAAACTATCGTAAATACTGTCCGCGGTTATCAGATCTTTCTTCGAGTCCCAGCCGCGATCTTGATACCCCTGCCCCGCGTGCTTCCAATAATATTTCCTCGATAACTCGCGGCTGACATACATATCCCGCTTATTAATCACCGTAATCGCGGACAGAGAGCGGCCCGAACACTTTCGTCATTCTCTCCGGTTCATCTTCGTTTTCTCTCGGTCGACAGCTCCTCTTCTTCTTCTTCTTCGACTTCTCTCTTCCCTTAGCCGGGCCGGTCAGCAGGTTTCAGTTCGGCCAGGTAGGCGCAGGGGAATGTAGCGAGCATATGCGAGAGGCAAAAAGTAATTGGCAGTAAATTTTCTCCGGCCCGGACTCGCCTCTCCTCTCTCCCTCTCTCTCTCTCTCTCTCTCTCTCTCTCTCTCTCTCTCTGCCTCTCTCGTTGGCGCTTCTTCTTCCTCCACCAGCCAATGGCGAACCGCTGGAATCCGGGCGAAAGTGAATATAATGTACTTACAAGTTTTTAAATGGAACCTTTATTTATCGCTTTACGCAAATCCACGGACCCCTCTTCAACCCTCTCGCAGCTGTTTCAAAAGACATCTCTTCTGACCTAGAATTTGTTTATTAATTCTATGCCGATTTATTCCCATTTGTGATCACGAGGTAGGAACAGGTATACAAAAAGTGTCGTATATAGTAACCGACATATTATACACATACACGTACCATACAATGTAGTAAATAACATTCTAAAATTCTTGTTTCCGCTGTTCCAAGCTGCGCCAACTCGTTTCTGCCACGAACGTCGGGTTATTAGAATATTTAAGACACTGCATTAAAAATTGTACACTGCACCGACAGAACATTTGGCTTCGAAACTAAAAGTGCTCGCAGTGTGTGCCCCCAGGGGCCGTTGTGGATCCGCCTAGAGGATTTCGCACCGCCCGACCACATAAATTTATAAATTCCACTTTGATCTTGTCACTCTCTCGTCCCCTCTTTCTCTCTGACGTCTCTCTCGCTCTCTCTGTCTCTCTCTCTCTCGTCCTTCTTGCGTCTGCTCCTTGAACAGGAGGGTCACGAGGATGGGAATGACGCGGCAGGTTGGTCGAGTGTCCGATCAGATATGCAAATTCGCGTTTTTAGAGGATAATATACAGGAGCGAAATAGAAGGGGAGGGGGGAACGGTGGCGAACGAAATCGTCCGGTTTCATTTCGCCGCTGCTTAAACGCCTGGACGGACAGAGTTAGGCTTTTCGAATGTCGTGCGTCGATTCCACTCTCGATTGATCGTGCGCCGATGCGGTTCCACTCCCGATTCACGATTATGCGTTTTACTTACAAATTAGAGCGACCGGGTGATTAAAGCACGCGCAATTGCCCGGGACACTCGGCTGCGGCAGATGATACAAGCAGATGAATCTGCCGTTCTCTCTTGACGCGTTGATGCTTTCAATAACGCGTGTACACGCGTGTTCGCGGAGGCTCGTTAATTTTAACGGTCGAGCCTCGACATATAATTAGCAAGCTCGCTGCTCACCGACTATGTACCCGCATATTAATTTCCCTCTCGCGGGATTAATCATTTTTTTCTTTTCTTCGAATCTGCGCGCCGATAATCAATTTTTCGTCGACTTTTCTTTCCAAGCAAAGAATTCTCTTCGCTTTCTGCAAAATCGAAATTCTTCTCGTACTTCGACAATTTCCTTCGTTCGTGTTAATTCCAAGATGATATCAACGGGTCTTAAAAAATTTATTAGAGACCGGATTCGAATGTATTCGTACGACTTCAAAAGTCGTGATACTCTCGGACGTTCTCTCTCCGGCGGGAGCGTAAAACAGTTAAAATTTACAATAATTATTCTAAGTGGCCGTTCCCGGCAGATAGAGGCTCGTTAGAGCGTTTCCTGCGCCGTCGTTCGGGCACGCAGGTGAAAATGCATTGGGGGATTCGAACGTTTGAGCGTTCGAATGCTCGGATACGGGCGAGCTGATAAGATACCAGCCTGCCGGTGGAATTCGTGGTCTACGGGGCCGCAAACGTTTGTCCTTCTATTCCGCAGTCGTGTTTATGAATGTGGACGGGCTCGGTGACGAATCGATGATGCACAGTGCATTTAAATCGCCCTGGTAACCGCTACGCTCGGTGGGGCAAGATAATCTCAATATTTGTCGTAGCAGATTATTTCACTACGATTATTACAAAATTGTCTAAAATCCATGTCTGGGGACTTTTTAACAACTCAATTTTAATTCTGAACCAACAAGTCACCTCCAGTACAGAAATAATTTGAGATTAAAGTAATTTTCAAGTGTTCTTTTGGCACAGCACAATTACTGAAAATCCTATTAATTAGTAGACAGCGTGGGTGTAATTTCAAATGATTTATCAAAAATCTTATTCTTTCGTAATTAATGCAAACGATTTTTATTTAAGATGAAAAATTAGAATAGCTTGAAAAAAGTGATTAACGGTTTACGATATTTTGCTCCTCAACGTGTCGATAGGTATTTTATTGTCTTGAGAAAAATGGTGTAGCATAAGTTCAGATGGTGTATCGATTGGATATTATTTTTGCAATATTGTAGAGGCTATTTATTAGCGCTAATTGCCTGGAATCGTTGTGTAATGCTGTCAAGAGAATGTCGATGGGAATAATGAAGTATTTCGATTCGGAGTGGGATTAATCACGGCAGAGACGTGCAATCCAGGGGAATTTAATCTCCGTATATATTCATTATGCAACGAAATATTTGCTTTTGCAGTTCGAGTGCGATGTCGCGTCCAACGTGTCTGCCATCGAGCTTCAACCGCGCGCGTCACTTCTTTTTTATCGTTTTTCGAGCCGGTGAATCACGAGCCGCTCGTCGAACCTTCATAAAAGCGTTTTCTGAATGCTTTATTTATGCTTTGTTTACGGCGCGCGCGCACTCGCCTCTGATGTTTCTTTGAACAAATATTGCCCGTTTTCCCGAGCCTGGACCCTGGCCGAACGATTTCGCCTATTTTCTAGGATGGCGCCGCACGAAAAAACCAATTTCTATTGTAATTCCCGTGGACCAACTGTTACCTATCGACACTTTTGTTCGTATTCTTTCGATATTTCCGCGATACATCATATATGTAAATTAAAATCGGTAAACGGATTTCACGCGACAAAGATCGCGATTACGGCTGACTGTGTTAACATATTCGTGCTCTGGAGATCTCTTCGAGCGATCAGTATATTTTTCAACCGATTAGAATATCGCAACGTAAGTGTGGTAGAAGGTGCTCAATATTTTCATTTATTAATAAACTGCGGAAAGAAGAATTTATTTATTTTAATCGAAGTTCTATTTCTCGCAATTGGTTCAGACAATTTTTATTTTGCATAAAGTTCCGTCTATTTATTATTTATTCATTTGTATCAATTTCCGTACTAGTTAAGTACAAACCAGTACGTACAACGTAGACATATAATAAATTATGTAGTAGTTTTCTTATTACACATAGCAGGTTTACAATGAGTTCATCATTTTTGCAGTGACTCACAACTAAATTCCACATGATCGGATCACATCTACGCTTGCAATGGAACGAACATACGTATAATAAAATGAGGACTTGTTATTCTTCTTTTATTGTTTTAATCGTTCTCGATGAAACGGTCGGCCAAGAAGCGTGATCTAATTCTATTCGCGACCGGAGCAAATGTTTTTTCTGGCAGTTTCGACAACAGTTTAAGAATAAAGTCGTCCGTTTGTCATTATCTTCTTTAGCTGTCGGCATTGTACGCCGCGGAAACAATGAAACTACAACGAGGTCGGCTCGCAACGCCTATAGCGAAAGAGAGAGACTATTGTCGCGTTTATTAATATTGCCACGGACGAAGACAGTTTTCAAACAGTTTCTGCCAGCAGAAATGGGCCGCTTTGGACCCTTCTCGGTCCAGGATAACGCGATTTCACAGCAGACAAGGTTTTATTAGAAGGCAACTAGCGTGCGGCGCACGAGGGTCAGCAGCGACGGGTTCGTATCGCCGCTAATCACAGGAAGATTATAGCAATTTGCGCTTCGATTTCCCACGAGTGGACCGTACCGAACATGAAAGGACGATTTTGATTTCGCGCGATCCTCCGCCTATTACTCAAAACGAAAAATCAAAGCAAAACTGACCACCTGCTTGTGATCGAAGCTACCTCGCAAAACGAACAAACTCCTAATCGAGCCGGGAAAAAGTTAAAAATCGTTCAATTTACCCAGCCACGCGATCATAGACACGATTAGTACACAATTAGTTAGATCATAGACAATTATACACTATTAAATATATTAAGACAGAAGACAAATGTCTATTTCATTCCAGTTTGTTGCAATTCCGGTAGAAAATTTTTATTTTTGCACCGTCTAAATCTTTCAAAGAACAGTAGTACCCAATTCTCAATTCTCAAAACTGACCAAAAAGGACGTAGAAAGGACGATTTTGATTTCGCGCGATCCTCCGCCTATTACTCAAAACGAAAAATCAAAGCAAAACTGACCACCTGCTTGTGATCGAAGCTACCTCGCAAAACGAACAAACTCCTAATCGAGCCGGGAAAAAGTTAAAATCGTTCAATTTACCCAGCCACGCGATCATAGACACGATTAGTACACAATTAGTTAGATCATAGACAATTATACACTATTAAATATATTAAGACAGAAGACAAATGTCTATTTCATTCCAGGTTGTTGCAATTCCGGTAGAAAATTTTTATTTTTGCACCGTCTAAATCTTTCAAAGAACAGTACCCAATTCTCAATTCTCAAAACTGACCAAAAAGGACAATTTTAATTCGCCCGGGTCTCGGACTAAAAAAAAGACAAAATTGGAACAAGCGTTCCACTTGGTTGCAATCGAAGCTAGCAAGTTCCTTGCAAAAAAAAAACGAAAAAATTTCCAATCAATGGGGAACCCCGTAGAAAATCGAGAATTTATCCTTGGACGTGCGAAAATTCTTTTCGACTCTGCTCCTCCTCCATTTTGAATCCGGTAGGACGAAACCGTCGCGCAAAGTGTCGATTGACCGCGCGACAAATCGGCAGCCGTGCAGAACCAAAGATTACTGTTCGACTGAATCGATTGTTTTTTTCACTCTCTCTCTCTCTCTCTCTTTTGTTTTTTTTTCACGAGGTCCACTCCCGCAAAAGAACCGATTATCGATCTTCCGGCGAAAGGTTTACAATTATGAGCGGCGCTCGGTCATCCTTTTTCATCCTGATCGGTCGGCGATCGGTTCGGACACGTGCTCAAACTTGTCCGAGCACGATTTGACGTGCGCGCATTGTTTCAGCGGGAAACGGAGCTCTTTGCTTATAAAATTCCGCAGTCGTTTCGCTCGGCTTCGCTAAAACGAACTGTATTGAACGCACACCGCTGCAACAAAAAAAAAAAAAAAGAAAAAAGAAAAACAAAACGCCGACGATTCGATTCACCTCGGTTTTTCAAAGCTTTATAGTCCCCATAAAAATGATAGATATATTAATTGGCTCAAATCCACCGAGCTTCCGATTCTCTGCCGTTCGATTTCCTCTCGTGTCATTTTTCAAACACATCAAAATAATCCTGTGTAGAAATTGCTCTCTCTCTCTTTCGTTTTACTTCAATTTTTCTGATTCGTGTTATCAATTTTTAAACAAAGCGCCGAGTTGATGCAGATTTCAACTTTGATAAGAATTTCTCTTTGTACTAGTTCGCCCATCTGATTAACGCTGTGTCATATCAAAATAATTATATATAAAAATTGTTTTCTCTCGTCTCAGGTAAATTTAGCTTGATGTTTTTATACATTCTCTAAAAATCTCTAAAAATCAATTTGAAACCGTAGTCGCCAGATCAAGATTTGTCTCCCCACTCTACCTTCCCCTTCTACGTCGCTACTCCCCCACTCCGCCACGTCTCGGTCACGTGACACGTTCCGTCAGAGAAAGGGGGCACTTTTTCCCCTCAATTCCCCTGATCCGACGACTCTGATGCAGATTTAAACTGCGTAAACAATTTTTCTTTGTCCTGGTTCCTGCCCCTTTGATCAACGCTGCGTCAAATTAAAATAATTGTATATAAAAATTCTTCTCTCTCGTTTTCGGTGAATTTAGCTCTGTCGGCGACGATTTTATAAACTTTTAAGCGTGCGTTTACGGCCGTGCGAAGCGCCGGTTTCGCGCGCAGTTAAACGCCGATAAGACTTTGAATTTCTCTTTTTTTTACTAGTTCGTTCGCCCGTTTGATTAACGTTGTTGTTCGAACGGCTCTCGCACGTTTCCATAAACAGCGGGGGTGGGGGGATATTTATGCGTTCCCATTTACGTGCCCCGCCTCGGCAACAAATTTGACGGGAAACAATGGAGAAGTATGAATTATAAAAAAGTTAGATTACGACAATGTAAACGTGGGAATGGATCTACCGTTCGAATGGGTTCGCCAGTCACCGGTATATCCATCCAATTACGTGAACGCGCGTGTGACGCAATACAATACGGCGGAGTCGGATGCGACACAAATAGAAAAGAATATTAAAATTAATAAGAGAGACGGCAGAGACGACAGAGCGTGTGTCTGTGTAAGCGTGCGCGTGGTCTCAGTGTGCGCGAGCGCTCCACGGAATCGTAGAACCGCAGCTTTTATGCACGGAACACGATAAATTGTGAAACTTTATTGACGTTTCAGAAAGTTTTTATATTCTATAGTCCTGTAATATAAAGTTGGGAACACATTGAATAGTTTTATTGTGTTCGTAAAGTGTGCGAGAGCGAAGTACCGTGCTCGATATTACTTTGAACTCGGCGGAATCGTTGAGGGACGAAAATCAATTTCCATTTAAATCCTGTTTCCACGGAAATTGCGAAGAAACCATCGCGTCGGCCTGGCCGATAATAAACGAAATATTATTCGAGGAGGAATTAATCCTCGTTAAACAATCGGGCGAGAGAAGACCGATCTCTATTCGCAATTTAAAAAATTGTATTTTAATTCTATTGGCTCGCTCGGCCCCCGCAGCGCAATCGTGTATATCGGGGAATATTTATTTTATCGGATTCAAATTAAACACGTATAGATCAATTCTGTCGCTAGTTCCGGAGCGGTAATAAAAATCACGCAACTTTTCGATACGAAACGGAGAGAAACAATTCAGCCGATATCAACTGACCAGAAAAGAGTTACAAATGTCCCCGGTGTAATTTCGAAAACGCCGAGGCAACGATATCAATTAAAAAATTGTCAAACGAACCCCCGGTATTACTTTTCACGAGAATATAATATTGAAAATGTCCGATTGAAACAAAATCCAAGTTCTAAGATTACCTAACAATAAACGAGTCGTTCATAATTCCCTGTGACGATAAAAAAAACCAGTGAAAACCAGAATTCAGTGCTCGTTAAAATTAACCGGAAAATCTGCTTGATGCTGTTTTAACGACCTAATACACAGTTTAAGTGACGCAACAAAAACACTTTCAACAGCGTCCACGACACTTTGGCGAGCTTATCGAATGAAAATCGCGTGTTTGCACCGTGTCCTCGGGAATCGCGGATTAACAGGTTCCTCCTAAGTCTGTTTTCAATCCTCTTACCGAGCTCAGAGCTTTCAGAAGCATTCGCGACGCTGTCCTTGGTCCAAGCGGGACAATTAGGCGAAAAAATGTGTGCCGAAGCAATTCTGCTCCGAATGGAAATCTGACAAGGCGAGAAAAGAGGGGCTGCAAGCCTGATAGAGAGGGACGTGATTACCAGATGAGGGGAGGGAGCACGAATCGAGGGGAAACGGTTACCCTCTCTCTGCCAGCACCGGAGTATGCGCGACAGAGACGGGACGCGTCACGTGACCGCGCCGCAAAGCGTGGGGGAACAGGTGGAGAGGGAAATTAGAGTGGGGGAGCAAGTCTTGATCTGGCACCCGCTGGTAATTACTGCTGGGAATTGGACAAATGTATTCTTTACTGTGACAACGTCGCCTTCTCGTATTTTGCTTCCGTTTCTATCGTTTATTCTGCATACTACTGTCCGCGCACGCTTTGGACAGAATCTCGGGGCTGCATCGATGGAGTTATAAAATTTACATTATCCCAGGATTGCGTGTCTCGAAGGACAGCCTGTTTTTCGTTCGGTTTTTTTGGTTCGCGAGCCGAGATTCGTTTCGACGATACTAGGATGCCGCATAAATTCCGGACCTGTGAATTTTTCAGCGGCTGTACGACAATCTTATTTATACCAAGATACGCTGTATATTATCAGGTCGTAGTCCTGTTACTTCTCGTTGCATTTCCAGTACAGAGACGTCAATATTTTAATTGGACTAAAAACGTGCTGTTTTAGGAAATTTTTTACGAGATAATTAAAAAGTGAAAATTTTTAGTATTTTACAGCGATATTAACGCAACTCCTGACTTTAAATTCCGTTTTTTTCCATAACGAAATATTAAAAATTGACAGAGTTATCCGCTGTTTTTGATACGGCCTTTTATCAGCCATTGCTGACAAAACTTGAAACGAACAATTTTTTATACGCAAACTGGACGGTGTTATCTAAAATGTAGTGTAGGTTTTTTTACACATCTGAGATATTTTTTGAGTTGCAAATTATGAGTCAATTTTTCAATTTGAAAAGTGATTTTCTTCCAAACTGGTGTCATATCTACAAATGATTGAATCTCTTAAAAATGTTATATTCTAGATGTTAACGCGTTTTCGTTTAAGAACAGAAAATTCCCTGGTTTATTCTCGGGGATAGAAATTGGTTCAACAGAAAATGAACTCCCTTCGAATCGTGGAAGTAATAGAAATATATCAGTTTGTCATCGATCGGTACACTTAATACATTTATAGCGGGCGGGATCATCTAATATTCAGAGTGTTCAAATTTTAACGAGGCTTAACACGATTTCCCTTTTACCGAGGCATCGAGCGAAAGGCCAAACAAAGTGGACGCATAATAATATATAGTTCGACTCCGAGGCCTCCCAAATTAGTCCATGTAAATCTGTAATTGTGTAAATATACCCCGGGGCTCGATTTATTATTAATGGATTCGTAGCGAGGCTCGCGACTCTTGCATTAATCGAACGTTTCAACGACGGGCTTCACGATCGACCTGCACGGTGAACAATGAATTTTCCTTCGTTGATAAAAAAACTGACGTGCATTCGTAATACATTTTTACTGCGTGCAGAACGATGTTTTCTAATCCCCCCGAAAAGGGAGTCTTTCTTTTTTAGTTGGAAACAAAGCAACCAGAGAAGTTATTCTTGCGAAACAGGGAGGGAGGGAGGTGGTGGTGGTGGGGGAAAGGACTTGTTAAAAATTTGCTTTGCCGTTCGACAGAAGTCGATTATCGACGTTTCCCTCTTCCGGGAGTTTGTAGTCCGAGTCATTAGTAAACCGGAACGGGCGTCCTCGTTCGTGGAAATCCCTGAAAACCGTCGAGTCGAATTAATATTAATGAGTTGTTAATAATCGCTGGTTGCTCGTCGAATTCCGTTTTCTTCGACGAGTTATTTCGCACGATTTTTCCACAGGGGGGGGGGGGAGCGCGACGAGAAACTTTTTAATTGACCCGCATTCTATAAATTGTGATTTTTCGCGTTTATATTTCGTTCTCGTTCTTCGACGAGGAGTGGGGGAAGGCGGAGATGGGGGATACAGGGGGCGTGTCCTCGATGCTCTCCTAATTACGCGGAACTATTTATCGAGATAAATTGAACGCGTCGCCGACCGTCCCATTTCCATATGATTTAAGTCTTAATTAAATCTATATAGTCGATTTCGCGCGCGAGAACTGATCGATCGATGCCGGGATCGATTCGTCTTCAATCAATTAATCGAGCACACCCAGCAAGGAGATCGTTGATACTTCTTTTCTTTTCGTTCGCCAAAGGCCGCGTCACCACGGATTTACATAACGTCGCTAATTAGAGTATACGCTGATTATATCGATCGCGATCGATAACTCAGGTAATTTCCTGTTTTGCTTGCAGGTATGGTACTCCTTCGATTTATTACGAGCATGATTGAGGCGTCATCCGAGGACGTGAGTACGAAAATTATTGTTACGAGAGAACGACGTTCAGTTCGAGGTAGTATCGTTTAAGTGTCGCAAAGTCGCTCAAAAATTGTTTTCGACAAGAAAACATCACAATCTTTGCATTCTTCGATTACTGTTTAATTAATCAACAGGCGCACATTAAAGATTCTATTCTATTCTTATTTTTAGCCTATTTTAAATAATACATACCCAAAGAAATAAATCAAAATCGACAATCTCGTTGTAGGAGAAATAGGTGATTTTTATTCTGGGCCGTTAAATCGTGAAATCCGCACCGATTTCAAGAATCGCGTCCAGGTGGCAAGACGTCGTCGAATTACCGATCAATAAATCTGTAGGCACGGCCGTTCCGAGTCCCGTGGAATTTCTAATTAATCGAACAAACAGGACTTCCCTAGAAAACGGCTGAATAGTGACGCGTAATAACCATCATTGAAATTTTCTTTTCGATGGTCGCTTAGTGAAAACCGGTTTCTCTCGGCAGCCGAGTCTCTCGTATACACAAACAAAAACGTCCGACGCTCGCGCGCGCGCGCGAACACACGCATACACATACAGGCTCGCGCAGCAATGATCCCCAGCTGTCTCGCGATTATGCTAGAGGTCGAGACACACGCTCTCTATCCCAGATATATACAGGTTCTTTAAATAATACTCTTCTGCCCCGGTATCCGAGGATCACGATCCGACGATCGAGCGGGGCAGGTGGATCGATAGGAACAATCGATGCGTCGAACCGATCGGAGAGAGAGAGAAAAAAAAAGCAGAGAATATTCGCATCACGGCCACTCCCCATCGTTAAATCACGCCGCGAAACATGCTCGAACGGTTTATTATTAACAAACGATACAGCGGTAAAGTGATCGCTCCACCACCTTTCTTATAAATTGGAATTTTAACGAATTTTTAATTGATTTCTAAAACCGTCGAATCGTCTAGCATTTTGTTTTGTAGAACGACAAACACACGAACCTAACTGTAACTTTCTGTACGGTTTTATTACTCTTTCGTCGTGTTATACTCGAATTTTTTTCAGTTCAATTTAGTTAAAAACACGGTTTTCCCACCGGTCGCTGACTGGGACGTTTCGCAAAATTGTTTCATCGACGCTTGACATCTGTCCTATAGTTTATGTGACAGAGGAAAAAATTTTTCGTTTACCGTTTCCGAGTTCGCTTTAACGGATTTTTAAACTCTCTGGAGAACGTTGAATTATTTTCGCTTTTCGGATAACTGTTGAAAAATGATGAAAACATAAATCTTCTTATCGGCGAAACGTTCGCGTCGGTGAACAATGATAAATTGACTGTGTATTAGAAATGTCAATTGCGGGTTGAGTATCGATTAATCTCGGGGAAATTGATAATTGTTTCAAAAAGTGTTAGACACGTATTTTATCTTATCGAGAATGTTCCGTGTTGAAGAGCAACAACAAAATAATTGGTTCCGGTAAACATTACACAGCATTAATCAACTGAAGGAGTCGTAGAAAATTGTGAAAACAATTTATCCGTCAATTTTCAAAATATTCATTCGCTAATTTATGTACTCTTGTTGAATTCTCGCGTTCTTTAAAAATACCGTTCGTGTTTGCATTCACAAATCGATGCTCGAAGAGGCTTCTCCAGAACAAACAAATAAACAAATAAATCATTCGTCGTAATCCTCGGTTCGCGATTACATTCTAGGGTTGCTTTATCGCGGAGCACTACGACACGGGAACAATAATTTGCTCTCTCGCGCGCGCGCTGCGTGTGTACACACGGCGATTAAATATTGATAACGGCCAAATAATGTTGCAGTTTATCCACTTTATCTTTTGTGCAGTTTATCGAGTCGAAAGAACAATATTCGCGCGGTTTATTGAATATTCTCGAGAGCCGAAGTTATCGCGGCTTGGCTGGTTTCGGCCGATTTAATTCCCGCGATTCGAGAAATCGAGAAGTGAAAAGCGGCTCGTTATGGGACCGGGGCCGCCATATTTTAGCGTAAATTCTATTTCGACGGGAAGCGGGGCAGGTTCACTTTGGCTCGTTGAAATTTTTAGCACGCCGCGGAACAACCCATAACTTGTGAATTTAGGTCAGCCGCGTATTCTTTTGAAAGTTCCACGGGAAAATAAAAGCACGTCCGAACATTAGACGCGTTTAACTTTTGATTAGGTTTTATGAATCGCGTCGTGGTTGATCTTTGCCCAACTCCAACCGGAGTTCGTGCTGCTATCGATAAATGTAATTTCGATTTAGGATCGACAAAACGACGCGGCGGTTACAGATCGCCAATAATTCTCTCGCTTTTCCTCTTGAGTTAAGAGTATTTCTAGATTACGCCAGTTCCCCCACCGGAAGTACGTACTATTTCTAACGTACTTACCGTTTTTTTCCCTCTAGCTATCATTTAATCGATAACATTGACACAATCGGACTTCTACGAAAAAAGGCGAACTGACAAATAAATAAAGGGATCGCTATTTCAAGTTGGTAATGATCGTTAATGATGAGATTCGTGCGCGCGTACATGCGAGCGAGCCAGCGAATCGAGTTAACAGCGATAACTTATCTTCTCCGTATGCTTATGACAGATGTGATTACCTTCCATACTGACACATATCAAAAGTAATTGCCTTTTTCCAACCGGTGAAATATCGAAAGTTATATTGACCGGCTCAGACCGCCAGTGAAAAGAGAGGAAAACAGCTGACAGAAACGTTTGTACGGGGCACCATTGATTATGCACGCGCCTGCCTACCTGTCGATTCAAATTCAAACTTGCAGTTCGCCGACTTTGAATATTCGAACCTCTAAATTTTCGAGTTTTTAAACTCTTGGATATTTGACGCTTTGAATCTTTGAATCATTGAGCATTTGAATTTTTGAATATTTTGAGCCTTCAATCTTAAAGTCTTCGAATTTTTAAGTATTTGAATCTTTGAATTTTGAATATTTGAGCATTTGAATTTTTCAGTTTTGAATATTTGAACATTTGAATTTCTGGATCTTTAAATTCTTGAATATTTCAATTTTTGCCTATTTTGAGCCTTGAATCTTGTAGTCTTGGAATTTTTAAGTATTTGAATCTTTGAATTTTGAATATTTGAGCATTTGAATTTTTCAGTTTTGAATATTTGAATTTCTGGATCTTTAAATTCTTGAATATTTCAATTTTTGCCTATTTTGAGCCTTGAATCTTGTAGTCTTGGAATTTTTGAGTTTTTGAATGTATGAATTTTTGAATCGTTGAATATTTGGAGCTTTGAATCTTGAAATCCTTAAATGTTTGAGTCTTGAATTTCTAATCCTTGGAATCTTTGAATACTGGAACGTTTGAATCTTTGAATATTTGGAGTTTTTGTGTCTGTGAGATTTGGAATACTTGTACGCTTGAATGTTTGAATTCGGGAGCGTTTAAATTTGCAAACATCCGATTTCCGTAGCAGTTGCATTTGTTAAATATTTAGATTTGGAGATTCCGAAATTTCTGAGCGTTAAAGTTTTCGTGCAGTAAAGTTTTGGGAATAAAATATTTGAGGATACTTTGATATTGAAATCGTGGAGCTTTAGACCGCGCGCATCATATTCTCGAGGTCTTTTGAAGTAGTTGAATTCAATTTTTCCCGCAGCACTATTCAAAATTGCCTTTAACAGCCACTGGGAACGAAGGAGGAAAGTAACTGTGTCTCGGGCGTTTGTATGACGTTCCATCGATTATGCAGCTCGTGCTGCTGCAAGAAATATAATGCATCGACGAGTGAATGCACTCACCGAAATGCAACTTCACTCGTTCCCCGGTGTATTCGGCTCGTCGAGAGCCGATGTTCGCATTGCACGAACAAAATCATTAGAATATATTCATCTCTCGATGGCTGTTTTTGCTCTGCGTGCTTTCTTCTTTCTCTCCTCCCTCCTCTCTTTCTCTTTCTCCGCCTCTTATTCGATCGCTTCGAACATTTTCAAGCGTTCGTACTTTGTCACGGAACAAAATTAACCGATTTAATTAATTCCAGCAGGCAGCAGAGTAGTGGTGCACAGGCTTTCCGACAGAACGAAGGTAGCTGCGATTATGCGAATCAGTTTTTCAGCCAAGTCGAACACAAGCTAAGCGTCGGTGCATTAACATTCGAAAACTTCATTTCTGTTTAATTGCACACTACAATTTCATTTCCTCCGTTGATCACCGCTTCGCGAGTGATAAAACACGGAGTAAAATTGTTTTATCGTGCCAGCAACGCCACGGTTATATTTTTAACTACTCATTGTTACAAGAATACCCTATTCATTCGATCAGAACGATAATTATATGCAGAGCTCGCATCGATAGTCGGCGCGCTTCATCCGACGGTCGCTGTGAATAAAGAATAACGCGTTATCCAGGGAATTAATAATGCGGTGGATGTCGGCTATTTGTTGACTTTATAGCTTGCAGCCCGAGTGTATTTGACGAATCGTGCGCGTACACACTCCTCTCGATTTTCGTAGCCATTTTTCTCCCGCACGCCTCTTACGAAACCAGACAAGGCCCCGAGAGATTTATCGCCAAGCGATTATTCTCGCGCATAAACATTTCTAAACAACTTGTCTCGATGCGTCGTGTAATGTACGGTCGGACTAATTGAAAAACAATTTTACCTCCCCACTTTTCCTGAAAGCTGACCGCGAGGCCAACGTAACCACCTTGTTTTCCTGCATTCTCCAAGATTTCACCGCATAAAAATATACACCCCTTTTCTTATTACGCGCTGAAGCTCCGCCTACAAGCTCCACTTTCTCTCAAGATACGCCCAATTTTATTTTCAATGTTACTTTGCTTCTTGTTCCATTATTCTAGATGGACTGAACGCCTAATCATCGGTACAGAGCTTCGACAAACCTTCTAGGAGGCCTAGACACGCCTCTTTCCCCACCACGTGTTCTCAGCTCCGCCCACAAGTTTCACATTCACTCTCCACATCCACAAAACTATAATCATCGTCATCTTTCACGACTCTAAAAGGAGTACAAAAAATAGTACAGTATAAATTGAAAAGCTTTAAGGAGTAAAGCGTCGAAAAGCTTCACTCGGCCACGCCCCTGTCCCCACCACGCGCTCTCAACTCCGCCCACGAATCCAAAAATCCTCCCACTGATTTACAAAACAGTACATTTCGAAACCATCTGCTACCAATGCAGCAAAGGATGGGTAAAACCAAGTTCAAAGATGTAGAAACAGATCATCTATCGTCAGGACTGCCCTTTCTAAGTCGCATGCCCTTTTCCCTGGTACTTTGCACCACTCACATTTTACACATGCGCTTCTTTCTCTCTCTCTCTTCATATACGATTCCCTGTCTACCGACACATTCTTGCCCCAGCACACATATGCTTTTCCCTTTGCCGGTTCCTGAAACCATCCACTTTGCTTTGCCGGGTAGCAAACTCGCCAAGGCCATAAAGCGAGGTTCAGGACCAGCAGTATGGCACTAGAAAATTTATGTTTCGCACAATACTTCTACGAAACAGCTTCCCTTCGAGCTACTTCATTCTTAAAATTCCCAACTCCCATTCTTCGGGAATTTTTCAATGCAAAACTGACCGTGGAACATCCACCGTTGCCTCTTGGGTTTGCAAGCCAAAAATAAGAAACATGTTCTACGACTTTTAGCTGGCAATAGCAAAACAGCGCGAACTCGTCGAAGGATTCGATCATTCGAACGCGTCAAATTTCGAGAGAACCGTGTGCGTGGTTATTAGAAAATCGTCCGAAGGGCTTCGTGATTCCACTCCCTTCGGACTGTCATCCGGCCACTTTTTGAGTGTCAGCTTATTTAACAGAGAGCTCGGTCGCGCGCGCGCGAGCCATCTTGCTAACACAGAGGGTGGAACGTCTTTTTGTCTGAAAACGCTCGGCTCTTTTCCATCCCCGTCTCGCCACTCTCGGCTTGCCGTCACGGGTTTTTCTACCCTTTTTCATTCACCGGCTCCTGGTTGCCTCAGACGCTTTCGAAGCTGCTGGGAAAAGCCTCGGCAGACGCTTCCACGTCCGTCCGAAACCGTTCGACCCCCGAGGCCGTCTTGAATATTCATAATCCGGTTGCCTGAATATCGCTGGAACGTTTGCGGTGGCCGCGGTGCACGGTTAAATTTACACCGAACTTCATGCGAGGAGCCGCCAGTGAAATTCTCCGCGAGCTGGACATCTTTCTCCGTGAACCGATTCCGATCGCAACTCGAAAATCAAGAGCACCACTTCCAGTCGGACTTGTCGAAGATTTCGAGTAGAAAATTATAAACGTCAAAGTAATTTCGATCACGGAAAATAAATCGTAGTGCAACGGGCTAAATTCCAATGGGAAAGAAGAAGAAGGGGTAGAAGGGGTGGTGAGAAGAAACACGGTTATTCTTCTACGCTGCACAGTGCGGCGTTCTTATGGACAAAAGTCGAAAATGCAACTATCCTCCACACCTTGTTTGGCATTACTAATCCCTTCAGAGATGTCTCTAGTATATGAAACAAATGCCGGGAATCTAAAATTAGCACAACAAACGCCAGGAATCACGTTTTCATAAGTGGCAGAGAGATCGTTAGACAGCTCATCGGAGAAATCACGCGAGATCAATTACTGACTTTCTGTAATCAAGAACGTTGTTTTGTGTCCTTTCTTTAAATTTTGAATATGGAAGGTATCGAAGAAGGTGAGGAATATCCACTTCTCCTGTTTCATTAACCGTTAAAATAGCAATAATAAAACACTAAGTTAGAAGTAAGTTTTATAGGCGTTAATATCTTCAGATAAGCTTTTCTCAATTACGGGTCAAAACATCCTGGGGTTTTTATATATTTCGATTTCACAACTATTATACTTCACAAATATGTAAACATTTCTTGCTTTAAACTGCTTTGAACGGCTCTGTGCTCTTCTTTACCACGCGTATAAAATACCGAATCCAGTTAAATGATCAGTAATATTTTTCCCCAAAATTTTAAGCAATTAGTTCAAAATTTCTTCCGTTATAAAATTAGTGTCGGAATATATAGAAAAATTTAAAATAAATTTAAATAAAATCATGACATTAGTGACTATAAATAGCGATGAATACTAACAGTGATAGCGATCAATGATACTCATACCATTTTCTTTCTCCATATACGTCAAAAACAATTATTTGTTTTATATGTTAATTTCGTTAGAGAGAAAAACGAATTTATTTCCATAAATTTATAAATGCGGTGCATTGCAATGTTTTTTTTATTTTTCAAGAGTAAAAATTTATTATTTATATTTATTTATTACAGACATAATTAGTGACTTTATGTATATATTCATATATATAATTAGTGATTTTATAAATATCTACTTCATAGGTATAGTCTATGGCCTACCTACATGGTACATAGGCATATTGTTATAATGTTTATAAAATATTATTTGAAATTCAATTTTGAATAAAATTCAATTTAATTTTTGGTCATGTTTCCTCATTTTTGTAGATGATGCGTTGAAGATCACTTGTTCTTAACTGAACCGTTTCCATCACTTGGAATATACAGTGTGATCCCAAACGAAAGAAAGATACTTTGAGGTGTTATAGGAAATTTCACACTGATCACGAATATACCATGTATTAAGGGTCACTGAATGGAGTTTATCCGTTTTTTCACGCAAAAACACTCGAAAAACTTCGAAAAAAAACGGTATTTTGCGGAAAAACTGTTAACCACTATTCAGAGACCCTTAATATATGGTATATTCGTGATCAGCGCGAAATTTCCTATAAGAATTCGTCAAGAACAGACTTTTGTCCCGTCCGCCCATAAGAACGCCGCACTGTGCGCCGTGTCCCCCCTCTTCGGGGCTTCTTCTTCTTTTCAGGTTCTCAGCTTCCAGCAACGTAAACGTTGACCGGGTTTTCCGGACACATCATCGGGGATGAATTCAGACCGCGTTCTATCAAACACCAGCGATCTTCGTATCAAGCTCTCTCTCTCTCTCTCTCTCTCTCTCTCTCTCTAGTATTGCGCATTCGGATAAAGGGGTAATAGGGTCACGAGGTCTGGCAGGATTTAGGTGGCCAGGGGGGCAGGGAAGGGGGCGGTATAGCGTCCCATTTTCCGCCATTATTTCCCCTTTACAGATCATTTCGAGAGTTTGGCAACTTTTCGAAGCATTGATTTTTCACCCTGCACCGTTTCGCTCTCGCGGTTTTGTTTTTGCTTTGCGAATGATATGATTTTTCCCCTCTCCCCTCCGCCCCGCGTTCCGTCGCTCGTGGTCGAGTAATTGCAGTTTGAGGTCACTGATACAGTCTGGACGTCCGCGGAAATTTGCAATTCCACAGGATATCGATCGGCCCGAGGAAGATTCCGCGCGATTTCTTTGCCCGGGGTTTCGAACGAAAGAATAACAATTCGCTTGTTGGTTTATTCTGTTTACTTTCGTCGAGCACGGCTTTATCGTTCTTGTCCGACAAATGCCTCCATTGTCGTCGTTAAGTGAATCTGCGAATGATAAATCTTTTGTGCACGATCGAACAAAGGTGACGTAACATCTCGATATCGACGAACAGGACGAGAGAGGCTCGAGTGATTAATTTCTTAAGGAAAGACGACTGAACTGTCTGAATAGTTTAACATCCTCTTGAATCGATTAACACATCCACACCGGCGATTATTGTATAAATTTCCGATGCGATTTCTTGGTAGATGAACAGCAATGGCGACTTCAATCGGGGGCCAATAACTCACCCCCCGGTTACGTAATTTAATAACTTCACTTGGAAGGATTCTGTAAAAGATTCTCGACAGTTTATCAGTAGGATCGTCAATAATTAATGCTGTAGCAAACGGCGGAAGCTTAGAAAACAGCTGTATAATGGTCCGAGACGAAAATATTAGGTTGTGTTAGTGGGGGTGAGTTGTTGGTTTGCAATTCAGATTGCTATTGACCAGTCTCAGATTTTTTATTATGAAATTGATGAAAGTATAACGATTTGTATAATTTGCAGGGAAATTTCGATGAGAAAAGGTAGAAATTTCGTTGGGAATTTAAGACCGGGAGAATTCGTTGAATTTCAAGGGAATAAAGGGCCGATGAAAAATAAGAGAAGCCCGCCGTAGCAGAATGTTTATCAGCGGCGTGCACGAGTATATCCGAGTAAAATCCACGGGCCGATCGATCCGGCAAGGGAGTCCAGTTACTTTCACTTTATAAGGCAGTTTCAAAAGCACGTTTCGCGAGATAGAGAGAAAGAGAGACCCGTGGATTCCCTCTCGTAATTTCGAAAAAAAATTTGTCCGAAAACGGGGGAAAATATTGAACCGGAGGGCTAAATTAACGTTACCGGCTCCGGCGAGCCGTTTAACCGTTAAATGGGTGATTTTTTTATCGTAAGCACCCGTGCGGCCAGTTTGAACGCAGTGCCAACCAAAAGGGTAGTTCTTTATATCTTTTCCGCAACGCTGTATCGAATTACTTTATCGGGAAATGTGTTAAAAATTTCCAACGGTTTATTACCGAATAGTCCCCCGTCACTTTTATATTATTTATTAAAATGTTGCAACATCCTCGAGCCCCATTTTATCCTAAAACTGTTCCTCAATAACGGATTCAATAATTTCCTCGGAAAAAAAGCGTACCGAAAACAGTTTAAACTTTATTTTATTAGAGCTTATAGAACATTTAAACAATCTGAACTATTTAATTACTAACTTTTTCCAGTGAACATTATTTTATTGAAATACGTACGTTGGAACACGATACTGAATAATTTTATTCGGGAATTTTAACTTACTGCAAACCGTTTAAATTTTATATTACTCGAACCCGCTTGGAAAATCTATTATAGAATATATGAAAAAAATTTCTACCATTCTTGTTACTAATTTTTGCACTGCGCATTATTATTTTTTTTTTTTTAATATGTTTACACGGTGCTGAATCATTTTATTGAGAAAGTTTTACCGTACTGAAAAGTTCTTTGTGTAATTTTATTATTCATTTCTACGGTGAATTTTATTTCGTTGAAACGTTACAGGGTTTCAGAAAGGGCTGCGTTGGAAATGTAATTTTATGCTCTTTACGTGTTTGCCTGAGCGTTAATTTTAATTAATTTAACGGCCGTTCCGCGAATAGATGAAAGTTTCGTTCTATTTACTCCCGGTTCCGTAAATGTTGCACGATCGATTAATAATCGGATGTCCGGTCATTCGACCCGCGAAGAAGCGAATAATTATCGGCCGGCTCGCCCGCGGCGTGATTTTCATCGAGTAGCGAAATATAAACGCGATTTTGAGCCGGACCGTGCGCCGGACAATTATATTGTCATTACGGTTCGACGAATCGTTTCGGTGGACAAAAATCGGGGAGCGCACGCAGACATCGGGATTGTAAAACTCAATTTCAACCCCTTTCGCAGCCAAATCAAATAATTATGCGCGCCGAACGGGAGCGAGTATTTTTTATCAGTCGAATTAACGATTAATTTCGAGTATTTGCAACGTCATCGGTTTTTTCCGATTTTTATGTGTTTGAACTTTCAAATGATTCAATCTTTCAGTTTTTAAACGTTTCAAACTTTGAATTTTTAAATGCCTCAGTCCTCGAGTTTTTAAATGTTTCAATCTTTGATTTTTTGAATATTTGGATTTTTGTATATCTGAATCTTTGAATTTTTGAATATTTTAATTTTAGAAACTTTGAATTTTTAAATCTTAAAATTTCTAATCTGTGCATTTTTGAATATTTGAATTTTTAAATCTAGCTTTTTGACCATTTCAGTCCCTCAATCTTTGAATCTCGAATTTTCGAATGTTTCAATTTTTTGTTATTCAAAATAAAATTAACGTTTTCCGAGAGTTATGGTTGTACGAGGATTTAATCTTGCGAGCTGCGGAAATCTAGGCTGACCTCGAAACGGTTCCCAGGGCGACAGAAGAAAAATCCTGACGTCTGGTCGCTAAATATAACATTTCGCCCCTTCAACCCTTAAGTAGCCGCGTGGGGGTTGCCGTTTATTATTTATAAAATGAACCTTTCGCCGATATTTTCAGATTGAAGTACCACCGTGCCGAGAAAACCTGCTATGCCTTGGGCTACGCGAATGCTGTTAGAAAATATTAATTTTATGAAAGATGCATCGTCAATCGATATTCCTTACATCATAAATTCATAATCTACGGACTATAGCCGAGACTAAAAGAGTAAAGTTTAATCGCTTGATACACCCACGCTCAGACAAACCGAACACTTCGATTACACTGTCCAATAAATGTTTAATGCGTCACGGCAACCAAATACGTTGCCGTTTAATTTGATAACCTTACTCAGAATATAAATAAATGTTATAACAATTATTTGTGAAGGGGCAGTTGCCCGGTTTTAAATAGAAAGCAGCATTTATACAGCTTTAAATAGAACGCAACATTTATACCGCTTTAAATATTTGTTATGTAATACAAAACAATATTTATACAGCTTTCAATAAACACCACAGTTAAAAAAATTCCTGCGGTTGACTGTTCGTTTGAAAATTGCTCAACAAAAACGAGACAAACGTTGATTTGATCACCGGTGCGCAAGACAGGCGTTATTTTACAAAAAACAAATTCGAAATTCGAATCAATTGTTGTGCATTGTTGTCAATATTTCCCGGTGACCTTGTGCAGACGTGAAAAAATATATAAAAACAACGCCGACAGGTTACAACAACAAAAGGGACACAACAAAAGGTAGTAACAAGGGAGACCGAGCACAGAGGCGGGAGGATAAAAATTGTGGGAAAATCTGGTCGGAGGTTAAACGAAAAATTGATCGTGAGCAATGGCGGCATTATCCGCGGTTCATGCGATTTAAAATCAACCGTTTTCGACCGGCGCGTTTAGAGGGAACGATGGAAATAATGGTTGCGAACAGTGCCTCGGAAGAGAAACGAACAGAATGCGATACACGTGGGTGGCGGAGAGATGCTGAATCGGGGTTTGCGGGATGCGGGACGGATTAATCTGTGCACAACAGAGAAAAAGAGAAAGAGAATGGACCGAGAGAAAACAGAGGGAGAGAGAGAGAGAGAGACAGATAGAAAGAGAGGCTGAGCGCAAGCGAAAGGAAGAGAGAATGAGTGAGAGAGGGGCAGGCGAAAGAATGAAAAATAACGAACGATTATATAAATTAAGCTCGACAACAACGGATGAAGGAATGAAATCATCGTCGATTGCGCAATAATAGGCGAGCGTTGCCTGCAGGAAGCTGAATTCATGCGATTCAAACAATCTCGCGGGACAATTCGCGGTGTAATTCGAACACAAAGTAATGCCGCGCTCGGCCCACCAATAACAACGTACGAGTGAGCGCGCGCGCGCGTACGATAATAGGTAAAAGCTCGTTTCGAGCCGCTTTAAAAAAAAAAAAAACCAAACTGCCCGATCTCGATGAAGACAACGACGTAGACGTTCGTTGCACAGAGTATAACATGCCTTCGGCTAGCTCTCCGTTGAATGGGGCTACTCTCTTTCGCCCGGATTCGGTATTGATTTCCTTAGGAATCGGAAACGTTGCGACGCTTTAACAACATTAGCCGGGATTACGTTTATGTAATGCGAAATTCTAGCAGGATCCCGTTCGACTACAATCTGAATTTCTGGAGGTAATTTTAGTCTGATCGTGACTATCGCTGGTCAAAAAACCGGTTCCACAGTTTTTATTTGGTGGCCGTTGAAATTGTGAAGGTGCTTCTAAGATTGACGCGATCTTTGAATTTTTGAATCTCACACTTTTCGAATTTATGAGTATCTGAATGTTTGAATTTTTGAATCTTTGAATCTTTGAATTTCTGAATTTTTGAATATTTGGATATTTGAATTGTTCAATACCTGAACTTTTGAATTTTTGAACATTTGAGTATCTGAATGTTTGAATTTTGGAATATCTGAATCTTTGTATTTTGGAGTATTTGAATATTTGAATTTTTGAACATCTGATAATTTGAAGAAAGATCGGAATGAATTGAGTCTTGTAATTTTTTTGTAAATCCGCATGTTCCAGTCGCTTTTAATGATCGATGCATTTAGTGTTAATTATATCCCACTGGGGAGTTTGAGTTTGCAATTAAATCGAACGTTGGTTCTCAAATTTAGATGTAATTGGATCCAGAATTTAATATTGTGCCTCACTGATTA
This sequence comes from Seladonia tumulorum, assembly GCA_913789895.3. NCBI lineage: Eukaryota > Metazoa > Arthropoda > Insecta > Hymenoptera > Halictidae > Seladonia > Seladonia tumulorum. The sequence goes on along the minus strand of OU565266.1, from coordinate 1,482,130 downwards.
ATTATCGTTCGAATCTGATTTTACGTTGAAATTTCTAACAGTACTCGAGCTGTTGGCTTTCGATTTTCCAATTTAAACAGACTCTGCATTCAAACTTAAATTAAATTTCACTTCGAATCGTAGCTTGTCCATTGAGATCCGAATTTGAATTTGAATTTGAATTCGATCTTGATTGTCCGATTTAATTGAAACTTTTAAAGAGACTTTGAGTTTCAAGGTGAACCAGATCTTGAATTTAGATCTCAATTTGAAGTTGATCTTGACTTTCGCCTTTAATTGGAGCGCGCGCGCTCGAATTTCAATTTTAATTAGAAAATTAATGCCAGAATCAAACCCGAATGTAATTTTTAGTATCAATATCAATTCGATCTTAACGTTGATTTTCCACTCTGATTAGAGCCCGAGTTTAATCTGGAAGTCGTTTAATTATTACCTGAAGTTTTGAGTTTTCATTTTAGCAGGAACGCGAGCGCGCGAGTTTGTGCCGAAGTTTTAATTAACTGCAAATTTCCGTGTGCGAGGCTTTTATATGAATTTCAACTATCCGTTCGATGTAGCGTCTTCCACAAAAACGACAACGCGTTCCCGTAACTGTTTATCACGCTGAAAAAATGCTCGTAAATAAACGCATTCAAGTTCACACTGTACACAATAAAACCTTACTATCCTTGAAATTCAATTTTCATCTCGAATTTGATTTTTACTATCAAATTCGATTCCACTTGTACGTCGACGTCCCCAATTAAAACCCGAGGTCGTTCACAACATTTAATTATTACCCGAAGTTTTAATTAACTTGGAATTCGCGTACGAAGCGTTTATGCGAATTTCGAGTATCCGTTCGACGTAAGCGTCGTCTGTAAAAGCGTATTACCGTGGCGTACGGAGGTATGTAATGCCGAAAATGCTTGTAAATAAACGGAACGAATGCATTGAAGTTGCGCGTCACGGAATAACCTAGATTCTTGGAGCGCGTTGGTACAGACCGGGTTCTTGTGCGTGTATTCCTTTCGTTCGTGATTTAATAACAACTAAACAGACACAGCTAGATAGACTCTGTAAAACTAGAGCGAGAGAAATAGAGAGAGAGAGGGAGATAGAGATAGAGCAACGGAAAGAGGAGCAGTCAGAATTTCAATTTCCCTGTGGAAACTAGCCCATGCGGCCCATTAAGAGTTGATAACAATTACGATCGCGATGTCGCAAACGGCTGCAGTGTAACTCGAGTAGCTTTCGCGACGTCGTTTCTTGCAAGAAACGTTGATTTGTTTCTTGCCGTTTCTGCCGTTCCATTCAACCGACCCTGCTTATTACAATGTCTCTACCATTCTTTTATCTCCCCCCTTTTTTCCTCCTACCATTCTTGTTTTCGATCCTCTCTATCTCTCTCTGCTCTCTTCCGAGCTTCTTTCGACGAGAACAAAACGAACGGAACCGAGTTCTACGCTAATGAAATCTACCGAGTTATAATTAATCGAGTCTAATTACTCGAGAGCTCCGAGTTCCCCGGGACTGATTGTACGTGTTTAAATTAACTCTAACTATGTTTTACTGCGTAACTTCCTAATATGGTTTGTGGATCGTTTCGAAATTTAGAAATACAATTTCGGTACCCGTCCTCGAATGTCGCTATTAATTAATACAATTATCGTTCCCGGGAAGAAGGGCAAGGGGGGAGAGAAAGAGAGAGAGAGAGAGGGAAGGGGCTAACGCAATTAATAGTGCTCGACGAAAATTTCAATCCGGCAAACAATAATCTCTACTTGGTGATTTTTGTCGAATTCGTCTTTTCTTCGCTGATAACGAGCACCTTTATCGAGTGCACGTTTGATGCGCCTCGGATTTTTGATAGCGGTCCGTGGGTGTGCAAGCAACTTTGCCAAACCCACGCTGACGATTTTGTAGGTTCTGAATTTGTGGGAAAAGCCAGAAAAGAAAGCGTTCGTGGAAGACGTTGTCCCGATCGCGCGAAGATGGTGGTTTCATGAATCGAAGGGAAAAAGCGAGAGCATCAGCTGTCTTCATTCAATTATGGCTCATTCAGTCGAACCCCGGGGTAATTAGCCACCGGAAAGCCAACGGAGGGTTAATTTTAAACGAAACGTTCACGTGTGTTTCCGTGAAGAGATTACACGAACGAAACAGGTGCTCGAGGCCTTTCATGAAAATTCAGATTGCCGGTTCGCTTCCTTTGCCAAAGAGAGAGGAGGAGAGAGAGAGAGAGAGGGAGAGAGCAAGAAAGAAAGAAAGAGAGAAAAAGAAGACTGTAACTACCGGTCGATTTGCAGAGGAAAGGAAGAATAATAAAAGGACTGTAATGCTCATCCGGTGGCCATTGTTTGGCGAGGCGAAGAGTAAAATGGCCGACGCCAAGGGAAGCAAGAAAAATAATAACAACAATCGATTCTCCGAAAGGGACCCTCTTCTCAATGCAAAAATAATAACCGCTCGCCAAATGATAATTGTACCGCCAAGAGAAATTTAAAAACGATACTAGAGAAACGATTAATAAATAAAAGAAATTTGGAAAACAATTTAACGAAATACCTTTCGAATTTGGAAAGATTGACCGATTTCAGTCGAGCCGTGTTGCAGCGCACCTCGACTGTAAATAACACATGGAAAGCAAATGTTTTGTTACAGAACGCCTAGTGAATAAATTAGAACCGAATAACCTAGATTCTCGCAAACGCGCGCGCAACAACATTCGTTCTTTTGCCAGAGGAAATTCTTTTGTCCCCGTCCCCCTCCAATCCCCGAAAGCTCTTTCCGATGCACAATTTTTCCTAAAGTGCTCTTGTAACGTTTCCGTAATTTGCATATTATTTATTCGATTGATTCAATTTGAAATCGAACTCGATGTCGCAAATGATTCAAACAGATCCTGTTGTTCACTGTTCAGTCAGCAAATTAAAATTATGCTTCCGTCGTTTCCCGTCCGAGTTCGAATACCGAAGAGAACGCTCTCGCCGATAAATTATTCATCGAATCGATTGACTCCGATTATGGAGATCGATAACGTTCATTAATTATCGATACATAGTTTCCAGAAAAAAAATTCACGATCGACTGCAGAGTAGCGCGACTCGCAAACAGGATACATTCCGATTGTCTAAATCAGAAATTTTTTACACTTTCGACATTTTCAAACAACGGAATGTATAAACACCGAAGTAAACCGAAATAAATAAAAAAAAAAAAATAACAAATATTTCTCCTGTTTTCCTTTCGGCTCGAAATTGTAGCTACGGCCGCGAGAAAGACTGATATCGCAACAGATACGTAAAATATTGCAAATTGTAATATCGTATTCTTTTCCGCTCGCAGACATAGTGCACATGTTATCATAAACGTCCTGGTAATCGCTCTGATTTCGGTATCATAGCAGCTGTGATACTGCATATCAGTATCCTCGGTGTTTATCGATAATAAAGTAATACTGGTACTAAATCTGTGCTTGAAAATATTTTGAAAATCGTAATAAATTTTATTATAACTGCAGGGAAACGGTATTTATAAAAATTTGGGCTTTTTATATAAATTTGGGCTTCTGTAAGGGTTTCGAGGGCAAAGTCCCCACTCTACCTTCCTCTTCTACTCCCCCACTCCGCCACGTTCCGGTCACGTGACACGTTCCGTCTCTGTCGTGCACGTGTCCCAACATCACGTGACTAACCTGATACCTGAGTCAATTCACCTAATCTAGCAACGGTGTTCCAAGGTACAGTGTTTACTCTACATGTGTCCCAAATGCCTATCCGATAAAAGTCCCAGAACTATCCGCACTGCCGCGAGGTATGTATACCTCGTAAGGGGCCAATGAAGGAATAGTATCTCCTGGCCGATATATGTCCCCGGCTAGACCCGTGTTTTGTACATATATCAAACAATGTTAACCAGTATATTTCCCGTATTTCGGAATTTCCAGGTTCGAAACACGTTCGATTGAAATTTCAATTCGTCCTTGCTGTCGAAACGGGACTGTTGTATCGATTTCAATCTCCGTCGTCAAATAATCGACATCGCGTTATTGACGCATAAACAATGGCAAAACGCGATTATTGTTCCAGGTTTGCGTTACGTGGCGAGCACCGCCTGTTTCCATCGCGCATTATAGCTCGCACAATTGCATCATTAAGATACTATTTAACCGGGCCCCCGCGATTCCCCATGCCTTGTACGAGACTCGTACGCCGTTTAAAATTAATTACCTGGAAAGTTTCTTTCAGAGGTAGGGAGGTAGGGAGAGAGAGAGAGAGAGAAAGAGAGAATGAGAGAGACAGTGAAAAAAGTGGACCTCGTTCCCGCATTCCTCGGTATCGAACTCACTGTGCGATTCGACCGTATTGTGGATCGGCCCCCGTCCTCCTGAATAATTCATTTTCGGTGTCGTGCAATAATACCGATCGTGATTAATTGCAAAACAGTCTCGCGCACTCGCCTCTAATCTAGCCGATATGATCTCGTTCAGCTGATAATCGTTTATCAGCTAGTGCCGGCGGAATCGACGTTTATCGACGCTCGTTCGTCGAAAATAAAACAAATTTCTTTCGCCGCCGTGAAACCTATTATTCCCCTTTCTCTTTCGATTTTACGTGGCTGCTCCCCTCCCCTTTCCTTCCCTTCCCCTCCACCGTCACCAATAAATTCGCGAGAAATCGGACAATTGTTTCCCTGAGTAATGCGTGCCACTCGTCGCCTGTCGCTGAACGATCGCCGCGAACGCTTCGGCAATTTAACAGAGACAACGAGACCAGTTCTTCTCGGTCTATAAATACGGTGCGATCGGTGACGAGATTTTTGGGTTTTTACTGGAATTCCAAAATATCACTTCGAGTCAATATAAAAGAGGAAAGAAAAATGCGGTAATTATTTACATTAGGGGCTTCCTCACCGATTTTGATGACCTTGAAATATGTTGTCAACGTCATCATTCTGAACAACTTTTTCCCATACATGTTACCGCCGCTCAACTTTAGTTTCCGAGATATTCGCAAAAAAGTTTTAACAACACACACAACACATTTTATAAAATCGTGACAACGAACGAGAAGATGTCACTCCGACCACGATCAAAATAATACTGCGATTTTAACAATGATCCCTTCCACAGAGGTGGTACGGTCAGGTTATCCTAGGAAGGTTAGACGCTGAGGGTCTATAAACACTAGATACAAAACCAACAAAAAAAAATTATGGCTGTGCACCGACCCTATTTCCCGGAATTCCCTGTTTTCGTATCACACGTCCGTGGGAGGGGGACGGTTAAAATCGCAGTATTATTTTATTCGTGGTCGGAGTAACATCTTCTCGTCTGCTGTCACGATTTCGTTAAGTGTGTTGTGTAAAGTTTAGTGATTGTTGTTCAATTGTTGTTCGGACCTATTCCTCTGAGTCAATAATTATGTGCTGTGGATCCGACGGAGGTACACAAGATTCAGAAGTAAGTACACTTTACATTAGTATTTTATAATGTAGGATTAGTATTCGTATGTGGACCATTGAATAGAAGGTTTTTTATCATATTTTGCAACGTATATTAACGATCATTAATGACTTGGTATATAGTATAATTTAATGTGGTTCAAATAAGATACTACTTTAAATCAAATATTTTTATTTTGACAACCAGATAGATAAAATGAAGTATTTCAAATATTTCCTTACAATGAAAATAAGTTGAGCAAGTAGTTAATATTATAAATTATAATTTTCAACATGAGAAGCTGTAATAGTTAGCAAAGTATTATTTGTAGTTTTTATTACGAATATGTAACAGGTTGATAAACAGACTACAATATCGTAATAACATTACAGGCAACAAAATATCATAAAAATATAAGTTACTGTCAACTATTTGAAATACTATTTTACACACTCCTACACACACCTACTCCGATCACTTTTTGATAATTTGAAACTTTTTTGCGAATATCTCGGAAACTAAAGCTGAGCGGCGCACAGTGGGCAAAAACGGCCTTTTTCGATTCAAAATCAAAGAACTTTCGATAGGAATGAGGTAGAGCGATGAAATTTTTTTTAAATGAAAGCTGAAACTTTGTAGAATATGGGAAAAATAGGGAGATTACGGTACGAACGTTTTTTAACCTTGAGAAAATTCGTTAAAGTTGCACAATTTCAAGAAAGTGCCAGTAGTAATGACAGCGATACGTCAAGTGATGACGAGATGCGAAGTGCTTCATGTTTCGTAAGTAACTGAAAACGTTAAAATACTTCATTATTATTATTTTTATTGTGTTTTATATATGAGAATACGATATACTTTCAAACTAGTGTGTTATCAAGTCATTTTAACGAAAAAATTTCATTAATTTGTGTCACAAAAATCTATTTTTTTCAAAAACCAGAGGTCGTAGGCAAATTTTGAAAACAGATTTGAAATCAGCGTGAAAAAATCTATGGGGAACGATATATAGCGTGTTAAAAAAAATTTTCCGCGCGTATTAACCACAACAACAAAATTTTCTTGAAATTGTGCAACTTTAACGAATTTTCTCAAGGTTAAAAAACGTTCGTACCGTAATCTCCCTATTTTTCCCATATTCTACAAAGTTTCAGCTTTCATTTAAAAAAAATTACATCGCTCTATCTCATTCCTATCGGAATTTCTTTGATTTTGAATCGAAAAAGGCCGTTTTTGTCCACTGTGCGGCGGTAACATGTATAGGAAAAAAGTTGTTCAGAATGATGACCATGACAACATATTTCAAGGTCATCAAAATCGATGAGGAAACCGCTAAAGTAAATAATTACCAAAAATGCTATTGCCATTTCCTTGGGTTGAACACGTTTTTTCGATACCAGTTTTTTGTGAAAACAGTGGGCACAACATTTTCAGCGGCAGGACTTCTTAAACCGATGAAATTCTCGCGTTTGCAGACCGGGGGGATGCAAAAACACGCGAGAAAGTCACTAATTAAAGCATAGGACGCCCCCGCCCTCGCAATTTATTACATTAATAGAAATGACGGTGGGAGGGGCAGAGTGTCGAGCCGCGAAACGAGACGTCAAAAAGACTCGTTAAAGAGGCGTTTCAATCCGACTGGTAATTTTATGTTTCGCGGGTTTTTATCCGCGGAAAATGGAACAGGAAAAATTAGGGGCGGGGGTGGCGAATAAACAGGTGGAAAAAGCCGCGGAAACCCGCTTACATTCGTAGCACACAATAATTCGAGTAGAGCTTTTTTCAGTCGCGAGCGCGCGCGCGCGCGTGTAATTAACCGTGCCCGAAAAGAACCGGGTGATGAGCGAGATAGAGATAGAGGGGGTGGGGGAGAGGCGGAACAAATCGGCCGGAAGAAGGATAGAGAGAAGCGAAATCGGTGCGCCTCTTAACGAGACGCGCGCGTAAATTATTTGAAATTAGTTTGAAACGCAATCAGTTCCGTGTGCCCCGGACGAAGCCGAGACGATAAACCTTCGTAAAGACGGTAATTTATGGTTTTCGAACTCGATGGTGTTATTACGCGAGACCTCCCCACCCCTCGCGCCCCGCTTTAGCGAGAACTCCAGTCATTTTAATTGGCCTTGCCCGATAAGCTCCACATCCAAAATTCCCGCTGCACCGATAAGAATTTCGAGCGCCGTTTCCCACTATATTCTATTCCTAGGCTTTCAACGAATGAAAAATTTTGAAAACAATTTTCTCCGGGCCTGAATTTTTCACGGATTTGAAGGATTGGAAGCCTCTACTTAGCAAACATACCTTAAAAATTGATCTACTTTTTTTTTGTAAAGTTGACGGTGCATTTTTCGTGCAAAGCTCCCATAAATCGGTGAAAGAAAAACGTATATCGATTTTCGAGAACCCGTTGTAAAGGGGAAGCTTCAATCTTCGAATCTGCGATGGATTCGTGTTCGAAAAATATTTTTCAATGCTTTTAGAGGCGTTTGTTTGAAGTAGTGGCGCTTTTGACAGAAATCGTGTCTTCGATTGACAAACTGCAGTGGTGCGCAAAAATATTTTTAACGAAAATGAACGCTGGACTGCGAAAGTAGAGGCTTTTCAAGCTTTGAAACGAGTGCAGGTATGCCGTTGTGCGATTTTGTTAGAACAATAATTTAAATGTACACAATACTGCGGCGAGAGTGTACAAATATATTTCTATCGATTTGGTTTTCCGAGAAAGAGTTGAGAAAATACCGAGTAAAATCTGAACAATTGATTGAACAATTTCTGGGGCTGTGGACGTGGCTCGGCGTGTCGCTGCGAGCGTTAATAAAAAATCAGGGTAGCTCCTGGGATCAGCGTCGAAAATCAAGCAGCCGTGTAATCGATCGAACGGGTCCGCGAGAGATCGGTCGATCGCTCCAATATTTATCTATCCGACGGGCTCGAATAAAGTAGAGGGAACCACGGGGAGCGTATAACATGGAAATAAAAGTATCCTTTTACTGGATATTTGATGGTTCACGTTGTATCATGGTAAGAGGCTCTCTCCCTCTCTGAATGGAGTCTCGGCCGCGCGCGTTCCTCGTATATCTTGATTACCATTCATTCTGAGGCTCTCGCGGAATTCTCCGCGCGATAAAAGAATTCGTTGTGCGGCCGAGGCCCGGGGATTTCGGGGGCCCCCGTTATCGCGTTTCACATTTTTGCATTAAACCACCACCGGCGGGGTGGGGGGTGCACGTGTCGCGAAAATCGAAGGGAGGCCAGCGCGTCCACACAACGCAGCTGGAAAACCTGAAAAGACGAAAATTCAAGAAAATGCAGTCAAACCTGTTTTTGTGCGCCAGATAGAGACTGCACGAAAAAAAAAAATGCAGAAACTTCGTAAATGGCTATAACAAATAATTTTTTACAACAGACTAAAAAAAGTCTCGCTTAGAAACTATGAAAGTATTTTCCAAACAGAATAAATAATTAAGGTAAAGGCACCAGTGGTTGACCATTGTATAGAAAAACATAAAAAATAAGGTGTTTATAAGCTGTGCACTTTTGACGAAAGTGAACGTCGCATTCAATGCCGTCTGTTGTTTAAATTTCAAACCTTATTTTTTATGTTTTTCTATAAAATGGTCAACTACTGGTGCCTTTACCTTAAATTACACATGGAAAAATTAAAAAAAAAAAAATTTGAGGCATCTTTGTAAAGCTTCAATCTTGAAATCTGTGAAAGATTCGTTAGTGAAAAAATGTTTTTAGAGCGACGATAAAATTGCGGGAAATGAGTCCAGGATTGGTAAAAGGTTTTCGGGCAGCGGAAACGATCGTCATCGGTTTTTCGATGATGCGGAGGAAGCCGGATGACACTTGGTTCGCGCTAAACGTCGATATAAACGTTGATTATTCCCAAAGAGGGCCAGCTCCGAGCTCGGGACCCAATTATACCGATGCTGAGAACCGGTTCCATTTTCGGAGCCATCTTCCAAGGTGACTTCTGATCCCGTGTTTGGGCCCTATTCGCTATACTATCGCCGACAGTGTTCGCAAGGAGAATCACTGGCCCCCCGACTCTCGTCGCTCCCGAATATCCTTTATAACCTATAAACTTCCGTTGTCTCGCGTCATCGAGCCCTCGGAACGATAATGACGGCCACGTTCGTTTTCGTTTCGGCAGGCTCTGTTCCGCCGGGCTCCGAGCATGAATTTAATCTATCCACTCTTCTAATATACTGCACTGTCTGTCGTAAATATAACCAACCATATCCCTCGAAATTTTCATAATTTGAAAGTAAAATTACGCCGTAATATCGCTTCTTATTGCCCCGGATAGTCGAATCCAAATAAATATTCATAACTGTACCGGTAGTTTATTGTAATGAGCAGCTGGACGGACCGACACGCTGTTTAATTAGCGTTTCGTAGACGTCACTATATAACAAATGTGTGTCGCTCCATTTTACTTTTCACCTCGGTCCCGCAAGGTCGTCGCGTAATTCTCTAACGCTTGCACCAACTTCCAAAATGTATTTTCGAAATTCAGTGATTCCATTAATTCCATTTAATATTGATCTCTGTTGCGTTGGTAAATAGTAAACGCAGTGGGGTGGTAAAATTTCATCTAAATACTACTACTATATTACTAACATTATATTATTAATACCTATATTACGAATAATTAAATTATTAATAATTAGAAATTGTTCAGGAAAACAAAAATGTTTAGTGTGGTTTTGCAATTTGAGTGTGACTTGTGAAACGAATTTTTGAGAAAACCTAAAACACATATTTTCGAACAGACATTCCTTAACTGCTACAATCGGCGAACACTGGTGAATAAATCAATGCGCGAACCGTTTAAAAATTCAGTTAAATCTGCGCGGAAAAATTAGATAAAAATTCCGAAGCGGGTTTGAATATTTCAGCGGCATTATTGTTTAAAAACACACCGGCAGTCCGTATTTATTTCTCTGTTGGCTAAAAGCGTTTTCGGCCGGGCGTGCAAATAAATCGCGCGGCGGCGGTTTCAACATTAAAATTTACATTTGAACTCTAATTTCTCCGGCATCCGAATAAAAAAAAAAAAGAACGTTATTAACAGTCGCTCGCGCGCGTGCGCTCGTTTCGAACGTGTAATTGCTTTCTCCGGTGCTAGGTTAAAAAAGCAAAAAAGAGAAAAATGACGGGGGGGGGGAAGGGAGGAGGGGGGGAATGTTTTATACACACAATGTCTGCTCTGTATGAATTACTTTCGCAGCACGGATCTCGCGGTGAATTGCAGTAAAATGCGTTCCACTCGGTTTAATCGAAACGAATGACCCTCGAGGAGAATTTAGTCGCCACCGATGCGATGAAAAAACCTGGCAAATAATGCGTGCAATTAACCGGGCCGTATTTCGATCGCCACGAGCTTTCGCGCGACCGTTAAAAATACAATTCCTTTCTTCTTGCCGTATTCATCTGTTTATCCCGTGTTGAAAATGTTCTCGGTAATTATTATAAACGTCTCTCTCTGCTCGACGGACGACGCGCGCGCACACGGACACACATACGCGCGACAAATCCCCCGACAAGGGGACGTTTTGCGAACTTATTGACCATGCTGTGTCCTCCGGGAGTCCGGCTGACCTGGATTGCAACTGTGCTTTTGGCAGTCGATGCTGTATTCAATAATAAATATTAGTTTTCTTGCGGGGAACGCTTTTTTTTTGCCGGACGTGATGCACAAACAAACGAAACTGGCGTAACATTTTTCCAGAAATCGATGCAAATGTATCCTTGTGCATATTATTACGCAACAACGCGAAAGAATTATTCATCGAATCGGGCAGGAAATTTATGAAATTACGATTGATCGCCACCGATCAAAAAATTAATAATACGAACGATACACAGAACGGTAAGGTTAAACAATCAAATATTATAAAATTCTCCCGCGTATTTTGCAATTATAAAACACACTTCTGAATAAAATTGAAACTGCTTCGCAAATTGAACATTTCATGTGCATCTAAAATGTGCATAAAGAAGAGCGGAATTAAAAATTTTATAAGATCGAGCCGCTCATTTTCCGATTACGAGTGAAATAAATGAAAATCGAAACACAGCTGCGCAAAATTGCAAAATTTATGTGAAGAACACAGTGCACTCGAATATAAAATATATTTTTAATCCGCCTGCTCTCCGATTTGAAATCGTATTCAAAATAAATTTTAAACCACAAGATTTATTTGAACTATGTAACGTCATATTTGTTGCGAGAATTCTGAAAATCTGGCGGTCCTGTGTGTCGAGTTACGGTAATCCGAGGCAAAAATGTGCGAGATAATTGGGAACGGAGCAGGTTGAAATAATTTTAAAGCAGATTGGTTTCATTATAAATTCTATGGAATGTACACAGATCGTAAACAGTGAATATTGTTTGCGTGAGCGTGTTTAGTACGACGGCAACGATGTGTGTGCGTGTGTCTGTGTGTGTATGTCTGTAGTATGCGTACGGCAGCGTGTCGGTTCAGTTTCAACCAATCGCGTGTTTCGAATGCAAAGAGCCGCGTAGCGATGGAGAATTATTTAGCGGCGCATATTTCTCGAACGATTGACAAAGACTGCAAACAGAGAAAGAAGCTGGGACCGCAAAGGGTTAAATGCCTTCGCAAGTGTAGCGTGAGGCGATGCGCTGACGAGTCAAGTGTGCCTATTCGCTGATTCGTGTTACAGAGAGGCGAGGAGAGGGGTGTGCGTGTAACGTACCTCAGTCAAATTCCCCGTATATCGTGTATCGAGCCTGCATACACGTGTACCCGGCCTTGTGTGCGTCCCCCTGTGTTGATTCACTCGTGTATACACGCATACATTCCTCTCCCGTCGCGTAGGTGAGCTCCAACTAGCGAGGGACTCGAGCCTCTCGCGATCAGATCAAGAGTAAATCAAATTTTCGCTTCCCTTTACAAACTAGAACATCGTTTCACTCTGTATACTCTACGCTCATGCTAAATATTTTATATTTTTAACCTTTCACGCTCTGCGATGTTTCTTCTTCAAGTTCAGTGCATTTTCACTTATTCTTCTTTAATTTTGTGCAGAGGAACTTATTCATTTATTTTCTATTGCTTGATTCAGCAGAGGAAATGAAGACTGGATGAAATATTTGAATAATGGTATAGCGAGTAATTCACTAGTGCGTGAAAATAATTAGTATAACAATGCACTTTGTGCTCTGAAGCGTCCAGAAGTGGAAATTTCGTTTTTAAAACGTCTAATGCTGGAAAAACGTGGAACAATTTTTTTTAACAAAGAGCCTCGCGTATCTGAATTATTAGAAATAGTAATTTTCATGCTGATCTCGTGTCATCGACAGATAAGACGTTTCGATCGGCAATCTCATCCGATTCCCGGGCATTTTTCGAGGGTTCGAAGCAGCTCGGTAATTTTCTGGATGAAGCCGTTCGCTCGCCGGGAGAGCCAGCCGGTAATTTCGTTTTAAAAATTGAGGGATATCGACGGTTGACAGAAGTGTCGAGGAGGCTTAGCGTTTTTCTCCCGTAGTCAGCGTGATGTTTAAAAGGATTAGGGGCTTCTTTAAAAAAAGAATTGATTGCAAAGGCGAAACAGAGGGGCGGACCGCGCGCCCATCGCTATTCAAGAGACCCTCCGCGTCGACGTGTGCGCGCACGTGTAACCTAAAGGCTGTCTCACAAACAGCCGCCTGCGACGGCCATCTAAATCCGAGGGAAAATAGGAACAGCCGTGCGAGAACGTGTTTGTGTATCGATTTCGCCTGTAATATACCGACGAGATCCGAATAAATCTTCGGACCAAACCGGGGTGACCGCGTAACGAATACACGTGCAAAACTGAGTGCTCTCTCTCTCTCTCTATACTCTAGTATTTTCATCCTAAACATTCACCTCAACCAATTAGGGGGACAAGGGCGGGAAGTCTCTTGGAATCCGATTTTTCATTTTCCACAGGCAAGAGAAAGTCCATGAATATTTCATTTTCTTCAATATGCTTTAAATTATTTTGGAATTTATCAACGATTTTAAACACCCATTTTAAACAATTAGGGGGACAAGGGCTGGACAAGTTTTTTAGAATTCGGTTTTTAATTTTTACTGCAAGAGTCTGCGAGGTCAATAAATTGAAATTGTACAGTTTCAATTTTCTTTACATTATTTGTGAATTCCTCAATTAATTTTTGCTTCACTTTAACCGATCAAGGGGGACACAGGGGTGGAAAAAGTCTCTTGAAATCTAATTTTTAATTTTCCAGCACAGGAGTCTGCGAAACCTATGAATTCTATAGTGTTTAAATTTTCTTTAAATTATTTTGGAATTGCTGAATGAATGGAAGGGACGAGGGAAGAGAAGTTTCTGGGAATCTGATTTTTAACTTTGCAGTGCAGTAGCATGTCAGGCGAAGGAATTGAATTTGTACCAATTTGCTTTAAATTATTTTGGAGTTGCCCAATGAATTGGAACCGCCAATTGACACGAATTACAGTGTCTCCATGGTTAGGGTAGGAGATACGTGAAAGGTTAGCTTTCGACAATCGGCACACGAAGGAACCGATTCTCGAACCTCGGATATCGAGCGAGAAACTCCGCCGAAATAAATCGTTTCGTTTCGAGTCGGAGGAATATTTGCTCGGGGAAAACCGTGTGGCTGGGGCTATGTAATAAACCCATCAAGAACTTCCTCTATACCACTGTCTGCGCCGAAGACTGTGCATTCAACGAACCCGATATTTAAACCGAGGCTCGGTCTGGCCGGGTGTCAGACACTCCGTCATCCAGCGGCGTCAAATTATCGCAGAACTCGAATCCAATTATTTTGTTTCGTTCCTTTCATCGTTAACCCGCCGGGCCGCGGAAGACCGGATTTTACGGCCTCAGTCGATACGAAATTAATGCCAGAAACATTGAATAGCCGAAATACCGATTCATTATTTGTTTTTTATTAAAATTGCAAGCTTTATCAATCTACTCGGTTATTTTCGACAGAAGCATCATCATAATCTCATCGTCCGTAAATCAAGAAAATTTAAATCCCGTTAGTCAATGGCGTAAAATTATTTTATTTCTTTCCCTTCGTCATTAGGCTGGCAATCTTCCATAAATCTAATTTTATAGCGTGAATCAGAAAAATTCAGTGTAAAAAATATCGAACACTCGAAATACCTCTTTGTTATTTTTTTTTTTTTTTTTTATTTAAATCGTAAGCTTTATTATAGATCGAAGAAATGTATTTTTAAAGTGTACCAACAATTCCAGTGTCTATAAATCAGGGAACTCGAGATCCTCCATCGAGTGACATCACGTTATTACAAAACTTGAATCTGGTTACATATTTTGCTTCGTTCTATTAATCATTGACTTGGCAACCTTCCAAAGACTTGATTTTATCGAACCGTCGTCGCTCGTAGTATAAATTGAAGAAGATTCATGTAGAAAATATCAAGCATTCTAGTTCATCACTTCATTAAAAATTCGAAACTCTGCATCCGACCAATTTATTTCGCTTCTAATTTAATATTAACTCCGCTGTAAGTATAACTCGATCAATCGCATAATAACATTTCCAATACTTAGATCAACCCTCGCGGTGCTTTTAATAATTTTATTATACTTACCAATTTTATTTCACATATTTTTAAACTCTGTACAGATCATAATGGGTCCTCTCGTTGGACCTAGTAGAAATGTTTAACTGGTTGAGTGCCACACTAATGCCCATAAAAATCCTACCAAGCTCAAAACAATATAAGAATACAAATTTTCACACCGCACTAATAAAAATTGGTCTACTTAATAGCTTGTACTACAAAATTGATTTTGGTTAATAATAACGTCAGTGAAGTTCTGGCGACTCCCAGCAACGGTGAACGAAGGAATTCGAAATCCGTCATTTCCCGGTCGCAGTGGCAATTAAAATCGACTTAGCCGTAAAAATATCGGTGGATGGATCGGCAGAGACAGAGAGAGAGAGAGAGAGAGAGAGAGAGAGAGAGAGAGAAAAGAAAACCGTGACGTCTAGGTTGACCGTTAACGACCGGTTAATTTGTTTTGCCGGTTTAACTGTGCGAGGCTCGACTTCATTAGAACGAGTCGCGGTAATTCCGCTCGGTCGGAACAGTCTGCGGTGTTCTACATTGAAATAAACCAGTCGTAATCGCGGGGCGAGGATAGTCGACTATCGGGCTTTACTATCTCGTGTAAAAGCCCCGAAGTGGACACGCGGCATAAAGAGCAACCGGGTGGATTGGTTGAGCATAGTGCGCCGGAGAATGGTTTTCTTCGCGAGGAACGAAGCGAGGAGAACCACTGGCCGGAGAGTCGTTAAACACCGAGCCAACCGAGTCCCATTTACAACTCTAATCAAATTATCCCGATAAAGCCAAGAAAGCAGGAAACTCGCCCGTTAAAGGCAGTTTCTTAATTCCCTCTCCTAAAACCGAGTGCCAGCCAGGCACCGTTCGATACAAAACGATCATTGTTCCCTTCGAATATTAACAGAACTACCCCAGTAGCAAAGTACTCTCTCACTCTCTCTCTCTCTTTCTCAACTGCGAGCGAATTAACAGGATAGGCACCTTCTCTCTCTCGTTCTCTGCCCAAGCAATTTCGTCAGCTCTAATATTTAATCGCCGAGGGGAAATATTAAATAATAAACGTTCCGCGACCGGAGATAAAATAAGACGCTGCTCGCTGGAACGTGAAGTTAATCAGGAGAACTATGCAACCAGGCGCGCGAGCAACTATCCGAACAACTTTCTTGTATCGCATTTTGCTGGAAACACGGATACTCGATTTCTATGTTAATATTTTATTCATGCAAACACCGATCGGCTATTTCTATTTTCTTTTCACCGGCGCGACGTGGAAGTCGCTTTTCTATATTCCGTCGGCGAGCCGCGAATATTTCTTGGTTGATGTGCCACAATTTTCGAACACCTTCCTCCGCACGGCCACGCCGTGGAACATGATGGATTGGATATTTTATTATTGTGTTTTCCTTCGGGAAAGATTCGGTCGAATTTCCACGATCTTTTCACGTGGGAAATTATTTTTAAATTACAACGTGCCTGCGGGTTGAGATCGATAACAACTTGTGTTTATACAAATCGCGCGGGGATAAATAGGAGTCTATTTCCTGTAGTCATTATTTTCATACATAAACGAGAAAACCGCGT
Source organism: Seladonia tumulorum (assembly GCA_913789895.3). Classification (NCBI taxonomy): domain Eukaryota; kingdom Metazoa; phylum Arthropoda; class Insecta; order Hymenoptera; family Halictidae; genus Seladonia; species Seladonia tumulorum. The sequence goes on along the minus strand of OU565266.1, from coordinate 1,465,531 downwards.
TTACCGTGGCTCGAACGTTTCTGCGAATGCTTGAAAATATTTTCTAAGGTAGCAGCAACGAAATTCCAAAAAATTCTACTGCTACGAGCCCCGGAATTTCTATTACAAAATTGAAAAATTCCTCAACTTGTAGATCTATGCGGAAACGACTCGCAAAAAAAAAAAGAAAAAAAAAATCCCAAAAATGCCGAACCCTCGAATCACCGAATTTCGACGCCGGAGCGGAAGTAGCGAAGAAAACCACTGCGACGAATGCTAGTCCCGCGGCAGAATGAAAACACGCACAGGGTCCCGGGGACGGAGAAAGTCACATGATGTTCGTGTATCGTTCATCTCTCGGTTATGCATCGGTCCTTTATGTCCCGCGGTGAGTCACTCTCGGTGTGACGGTAGCTTTAAAGTGCTTAGTAAAACTCATTCCGAAGAGGGTGGGAGCGGGACGGATAGAAGTGGCACGAAGCGGAACAAGGACAGGGTTGAAGCATCTGGAAGAGAGGGAGAGGGACAGGAGAGGAGGACCTGCAGGAGAGAAAGGGAGAACGAGCAACAGGAGCGAGAGAGGGGGGGGGTTACATGGACACACGTGGTGTCGGGAAGGAGGGGAGACGGGTGGGAGGGAGAGGGAAACAGTGTGGGCCAGAGTGAGACAGACGGAGGGAGAGGGAAACAGAGTACAACAGAATGAAACAGAATGAAACAGAGTGAAACAGAGGGAAAAAGAGAGAGGAACAGAGCGAGGCAGAACGAAGCAGAGAGAGAGGGAGAGAGAACAAGGGAGGGCTTGGACAGCTCGGTATATATGCGATTACACGCGGCGAGGGTATACAATGAGACAAGGGGGCTTGGGTGGGTGCAGGGGGCTTCGGGGGCCATTGCCCCATATCCTATCTTTTTTTCGATCCCTCGGGTGCACGCCACTCGTTTTTCTTTTCCGAAAGCTAGCCCCGAAGACTCGTCTCGTCTCGGCCCGACCCGGCCCGGCACGGCCCGTTTCCGAAATTGTTCGATTCTAGTTACTTCGGGACGACTTTCGGCTCGGACCCGAACCTGATTCCTGTAGGAAACGCCTCGTGCGACGAAAAACTCGGGTTTAGTGTCTTTCTCGGTATAATTTATTTGATTCTACAGCTGTTTTTTCGAACGGTTGAATCAATAGGATTTTTAAGGGACGCAATTAGTTATAGTGCCTCATTAATTTTGAATATTATTTTCGTTTTAGCACGAGGTACCGTGGAAGCTTTGTTATCGGAAATTTATGAAATTGTTGATCCGCGTGAGTAATAATTTAATACGACGGGACTGTGGATTTTATGGCAAAAATGAGTGGATCAAATGCGAAAGAATTGGAAAATATCGTGGTACAATTTTCAGCTGACTGAAAAATAATTTTGGTCAGAGAGGAATGATTTATTAAAATTATTTAGGGGGAGAAACAAATGTTCTCCGAGCACGATTAGGTAACAACGTGGAACTGTTTTCACCAGAACAGGAAAAGAATGGCGTTCTGATATTTTCGAGCCGGGGAACAGTGGGCAAAAAAAAGTACCGTTTTCAAAAAAACGTTTCACAAGGGTTGGGCACTCTTTTTATTATCTCTCTATCGGCCGGGACGAGTCAACTCGTCCTTTATACCCGGCCAGCATTCCTCGGCCGTTTCTCGGTTTTCTTATTTAGCTGCCGGAAATTCTTTAATGCCGTCATTATTCCTAGCAGCATAACTTAAATCATATGTGCCCGTGGTACGCCCCGAGAGTTGAACGGCCTCGAACGAATTTTGTTCACGCTTAATTGTTTTTACGGTGGCGCACCGATCACTGGAAAATCACCGGTTCGATAGGTTAATTAGGCTTTTCATCCGTGAGAGATGCACCGGCAAATTAAGCAGCAAGCTGTTCCGAAAAGAATATTTTCAACAGCCGAGAGATTTTACGATATTATTTACTTGATCCACTTTGTTCGAATCTCCGAAGCGAGAGACATTACGGGACCGAAGTTCTTGATTGTCCGCTCCACTTAGAAATAAATGATTTCTTTAACGCGGTTTCCTCGCTGCTGCTACATCGCCGGTATCCATCTTCCTCGCGAAATAAAAAAAAAATAAAAAAAAAGAAGAAAAGTTCCGTGAACCAGGTGATCCGTCAGACACCCGAGTATCCACTTAATAGAACACAGCAGGGAGGTTAGGTATTTAAACAGCAATTAAGCTGAACCACGCATATCGCGCGAATGTTATTCCGTTTATCGTTTGTACGATCTCTCTATTGCATCTGCTAATGCGTGTATAATGGAAATATTATTACCGTTACTATTATAATTATTGTTATTATTATTACGATTACTGTTACTAATATCATCGATGTAGTTATCGCCAGAAATTACGGAATCTATCATCCTATCAAAATTACCCTATATCCTCCCCCTCCCCACGCGTTTCACGTCAAACATGTTCGAAGCGCGCAATATCCAATTTCCATATTATTGTTCTTTCGAATGCTGTTTATTATCGCCGTGAATAATGCAAGCCGTTGTCGTGTCAAAATTAAACAATATATCGCGTTGCAGCTGAATATGCATTTTGGGACGTTGTAGTGTATTTCTAACAACTAAAATAATAATAACGATAATAATAATAATAATAATATCGTATTTATGCAGACAGCCAGCAGAGCGCAGCGTGCGCACCATGAAGTCGGAGCGAACGGGGAAAATAAAGCAAGAGTAATATGGAAATAAAATGAGATAAAAGTAACGATGTTACGCGAATAATAAAATGATGCAACTAAAATGAACCGGAAAAAGGAAAGACAAGTAAAATGGAAAATAAATGCGGCATACGCGTATTCCCCTGATATTACTATACCACTCGGTTTTTTGCATGTGTCGAGCGCGCGCGCGCACGCTCTTCCGAGGCGGGGAAATCTTCAAACAAGATTTAGTATGCCTTATCGTTTATTATATATATATATATATATATATATATATATATATATATATATATATGTATATTTCTTTTTACTGTTTCAGCTAGCCGCGCGGAATAATTCCAAAAAATGCATCGTTTTATATTGCTTATTAAATTCCGGATAATAAAAACGTATTTTTACTGGAACCGTATAAAAACGGCTAAGCCGGGATTCTTCGCTTTATGCTTCTTTCTGCATGTTTATGTCTGTCCTGAAACGAGAATGGTTTATAAATAACTGTTTATTTATTAGCCGGAGAGTCCGCTCGATTTTAATTAACGATAATTCGGTATTTCAAAAGGCGACATACTTTTTTAAAATAAAAATAGCGTATTATCGATAGCAGATTTTATGGATTTTAAAAATTACGGGAAAAGTATTTTACAAAAATTCAGAAATTGCCTTATTTTGAAGTTTTTCTATAAAAATCAGTATTGATCGCGATCGACACTGTACAATTTTCTATTCTGCTTGCAGGTACGGTGCTCCTTCAATTTGTTACGACCATAATTGTGGCGTTATCCGAGGACGTGAATACAAAAATGATAGAGAATGAGGGTCGAAGAGTTCAAGGTAGTATCGTTTAAATATCAGCGGGGCGAATATTGTTAACGGGAAAATATCGTGGTTCTCGCTTGTTGGAGAATTTTCGAGAGAATGTTGATATTAGACAATTTACCGCTGAGAAAACGACCATTAGTTCTCGTATCGATGGTGTGTGTTCGAGAGAGCCAGTTTTCCCCCCCGTATATTTTGTGGAATTGCTTGATCCCGCTGGAAAGTTAAATGACGAAATACGTCGATCGAAAGCATTCGGAGATTCCTTTAGTCACGCCCACGCGCATTGGCGCAGCCTCGTTCGATATCGGGACACACACAACGCCTTCTAGAAATATTTGCTCCGACGTGTACAGATTTTTCCGCCGGTCTGAAAGCACGCTATCCGTCGGGAAAATTATTATTTTTCAACTGTACCAACTAGGTCGAATCGCATCAAATTAAATTAAATTTCCACTCGGAGCAATTCTAACTCGAAAACATTTCTTCCGATCCAGAAGATTTCTACACGATTCTTTCATTTCATGATAATTAGACTGTGCGGATGGAATTTTCAATGTGTGGTGACAAATTTTAAGAAAGTGGAATCACAATTTTATTTTTAGTGGGAACAACCTTTGTAGATCCAAGTAAATTCTATCGTATTTTATGTACCCGGATTTTTGTGAAAAATTTTTATAAACTCGATACAATATTTGAATAATTTTTTGTGTAGCTTCAAAGTCGCCAGTCGACTTCCGAAGTCCGTTTATCTGGCCAAGAAGTTGCATAGACCGCTAAAGTATAATCGCGTGTTTCTCGTATTTTTTTTTTTATTATTGAAACAGCACAAAAGCACATTACGTCGTATTTTATTGGCAGAAAATCCGCGCGTTTCCATATTACGCGAGCAAAAACCGTTCCCGCTTGGCGTTGATAATCGATTGTGTGTGTTTAATTCGATCGAATATTTTCCGCCTGGGCGCATCTGTTGCAACGGTTTCCATTGAATAGAAACACGTCGAGCGGGAATTTAATTAAACAAACAGAGAGTTCGTTGTTGCGAACTGTATTACACGGTTTCCTGTCGTTGTTGCCGACGACGATAACATTAAAGTGTACGGAAAAGTTGCGAGAGTTCTTGAATATTTTATGAGACGGGCAAAAGAACAAGAGAAAGAAACTGAACCATTTATAGAAAATCGGATCGTTCTGCCCGCTCCTGATCGTTGCAATTTACTTTTCCTAAGCTCCGGCACCGTAAAAACGGGATCTGCTACAGCTTCGTTGTTGTCCTACCTTGTTTTTAATCCCCGAGCTCTTGCAGTCGACAAAGAACGAGCAAGTTCATTAATTATGTAACAGATCGATAGTTGCAATTAAACGTTGCAGGCACGGCCCTTCTTTTTTCTCCTCGGAGTTCCCCTTTTTCTTCCTCTTCTTTTTCTACTTCTTCGTCGTCTTCTTACAGTTTGCGATTCCAGTAGAAAATGTTAACGTTTTCCGCCCTCTCTGACGTAAACGAACTCGAATCAGCGGAATTAGTTAGCGGAGACTCCCTTTTTACGGTTGCCGACTACGATTACACGAGAAATAACTTAATTTCGTCGCTTGATCGGTAAACAATTATATAATTGGCTTTATTCTTCTACTATCTCTCTCCCCCCCCTCTCTCTCTTTCTCCCACCCTCTGTCTATGCATTATTTATAATAACCGCGGCCCCGTTCAATATTTATGAATAGTCCCGTGCCCGCTTAAACAATTTACTGTTTGTCCGGTGCATAATTGCCGATTCGCCGTGCTCGCGATTCCTAGTCGAATGAAACCATTGTCTCGAAACAATATTCGTTTTAACAATACGCATTTATATACAACTGTACACGGTTATGTTTATTCTGCCCGATCGAGCTTCGAATATTACTCGATATCTTCGAAAATAATATTCCAGCAACGTCGAATGGTAAAGAGAAACAAACGACGGAAGAGGTTTCATTGTGCAAATATTATGCAAAACGAAACTGCACAGCGGAAAAGAACTTTATTACGGGCTCCGAGGACGATCGAAATATTTCGAAAACGTAATAACGTTTAATTAACGTGATAATGAACATATTGTTATCAAAATCGTATTTGTGAACTTGCTGTTACACCATCGGTAACAATAGAAATCCGAATACTAGATGCAGAAGCATATTTCACTGGCTGAAAATACCACCAATTTTATTAAATCATTGAATATTACTACATTATTTATTTTTTATTATTCATTTTATTACCGAAGGGTTGAAAAGAAAAAAAAATCGCAAATGCCAAATAAAAAATTCAATTCCAGCCTGTAATCAAACAAAAACCGAGCCAGAAAGAGGAAGCTCGTAGTCAACTTAATAAAAAAATTCGATTCCGGGCGATGGAATATTCCGCACTAAAAAAGGAGACAGAAATTACAAGATTAAAATTCGGCGGACGCTGCGCCCCGAAAAGAGAGAGAGAGAGAGAGAGAGAGAGAGAGAGAGAAAATAGAAAAAAAACAGCTTTGTTAAAAAATCTCTCCGTTCCATCGTCGCGTTGTTTACGAACTAGAAAAGAGTAACGAGAAATAGAGAGAGGGAGAGAGAGTTTTTCGGTGCGGCCGCTGGGTGTCTTCTTCTTCCCGCCGCGTCGCCCCGTTCTAATTGATCGATAAGCAAAGTAAACAATCTATTTTCGTCTATAGTTTTATCAATCGGCGCGTCGAGTCAAGGATACCGGAGAGAGCGCCGGCACACATTTCGCGCTCATGACTATTAACCCTTAGCACTCGAATGGTGACTGTAAGGCACCACTAAAAATTGCTGTATCATTATTCGAAATATTTTTTACGTTACTAAATTTGATTGTATTTAATAAGTTATTAAATATTTCAGTATTGTACAAGTAAACTGCACCATTCTTGTATAACATGAAAAAAAAAAATATATATATATAAAGGAAATATTCTAGGTCGAAAGAAATATTCTGTTTTGAAGTTAAAATAGCTTCGAGTGCAAAGGGTTAAACACAGATCTCGTTCACTTTTCGAGCCTCTGCGCTCCCGTTCGCGCACCCCTCGCAGCCGATTTGCATGTTAGTTTTATTTATAATCACCGGCCGCGATTAATCACGAAATAAAGTGCAGGATCCGTGAGACCCGTGTGGCGGCCGTGTTCGTCGATCGATATTTTCGTATCCCGAGCATCCCTGCAATCCCTATAGTACCCGTACATCTGGATGATAATGAGCGAAACTGAAACAGCAGCCAGCTCTCTGCGAAACAAACTCGCTCGCCTGTTTGTTTCTCGAGCCCTTCGCCAGTCCCTCGTTCTCACCCCCGCGTCACCCCCGTCACCTACACTCTGTACGCGTGCGTGTCTCTGGGTGTGTGTGTGTGTGTGTGTGTTCGATCGTTTTAATTTTAAACGCCGCGCCCGATTCCGCGAAGTCGAATGTTCTTTGTTTCGCCGGGAATGCGAATCTGCGCGAAAAATGGAACTGGTTCGCTCTATGCTCTTCCATTCGCGTTTCATGCCTCGGGATTGTTTTTGGATACCGGATTTTTCTGGTAGCAGCAAGATATTTTTGGTCACTTCATTGCTAAGCGGAATTCGAAATGTTTTTGCTACGTTGTCGTGCGTGCATGTTCCGGAAATGCGGTAGAACCTCGTTCATAATTTCTAAGATTCAAACCTTAGCGCTCGAAAGGCTGTGTAAGGCGCCATCAAAAATTGCTGTATCGTTACTAAAAATATTTTTTACATTATTAAATTACTAATCACTTTGTTATTGTACGACTAAATTGCACCATCTTCATATGTATAACATGAAAAAAAAAAATATATATATACAGTCGAGTCGGAAAGTAAGTTAACATTTGGTGATATGTAGGCAATGAATATGATGAATAAAATCAAGTTATTGTATTGTTTTTATTTAGGAGGTGTAAGGAAATAAACAAATATGTTAGTAAAACATATATTATCATTATTAAAGATTAAAGACATGTCATATTCATTTGCCTGCATACACCAGTCGTTAACTTACTTTCCGACTCGACTGTATATGGAAGAGAAATAGAGTTAAAACAGCTTCGAGTGCAAAGGGTTAAAAAAAATCTGCTGAACATCCGTGTTATTTCTGTCAAACTGAAATCAAATTCCACTGCTCTAGGAACGCAATAACAGTAAAGAAAATTGTAATATAACGGGTTAATGCCTCGTACATAAACTTTTAATCGAGGCTCTATTATACGAACAGCCTAATAGAGTAGAAACTGCTACTGACAGGGGTGTGGACGCTTTGCTCTGGAAGCAAAGTTGCCAAGTCAGGGGAAGTTACCCCCACTCGACCAGTACCGGATTAGTCACGTGACATTGTGACACATGCCAGAGCCGAAGTGCGTCACGTGACCGGCCCACGGCGGAAGCGTGGTGGGGGAGCAGCGTCGTAGAAAGGAGTGGGGAGACAAGTCTTAATCCCCGAGCGACTCTGGCCCGTAGTACCGTAACATGCCGGCCGTTGCGCCTCTTCGGGGTTTTATGTAATACAGTCCCGGCTGTTTTTCCTCTGGGCCAGGGTGCCCCCTTCGCTGCGGGGGCGTACACGGGGGGGCCCGCCTCGAAAACACGAGAAAAACGAAGAGTAGAAGGGGCAACCTCCTAGCCGAAAGCGAACAAGGAAAAAAGGGGAAGCTGCGCGCGCACGTGTTACGTTTTAAGGCCACGGACACGGGAACACGATACTCTCATATCACCAGATTACGAATTTTTCAGCTATCGTCGTTGCACAGAAATTACTAGCCATCCCCCTCCACCTTTCCCCCTCCCGCGAAACCAACCCCACAGATGACCGCTTTCCACCCCTGATATCGGACACACCAGCGATTACAAACTCGGGAATCACCCCCTTTTCTTCTGTGAAAACGCACCGGGAATTGTCGTTTCGCTTTGATTAATTTGTTATTTTTTGGTGGATTTGTTTTCGGCCGTCTGTGCAGCGATTTTTATTAAATTTGATTTCACCTTTCTGCCATTTCTCTTTTGGATTTATTTCGTTTTCGAATTTATCATCGGGATCCGTTGAATCGCTCTTTAACGTGAAATTCACGATTTTTGTTGACTTGCAATCTTTCTTCTGGATTCATTTCGTTTTTAATCGTCCTATACAGCGAATGTTTATGCAATCGTTCTTTACTGTTTATTAATTGACCGTTCTCATTTAAAAGTCATCTAATTTTCTCGAGTCCGCAGAGCAGTTTTTACCGATTCTTTTTTAGCCGCTGTTTCATTTTTATTCATTGGTCATATTTTTCTGAACTCGTTCCGTCTGAATCGATACAGCGTATTTTATTTAATTACTCTTCGATTTTTATCAACTTGTAATTCTTTTTCTGAACTCGACCCGTTTTAATTGATCTATCCTGTGAATTTTATTTAATTGCTCTTCCATTTTTATCGACTTGTAATTCTTTTTCCGAACTCGTTCCGCTTTAATTGATCTGTACAGCGAATTTTTATCGAACCGTTCCGTCGCCTTCACTAACTTGTAACATTTCTTCCTTTTTTTCTTTTTATCGAAATCCGTGGAGAGAATTTTATTGAACTTTATCTAATCTACTAAATTTTTGTTCGACTCGATAGACTTCCTTGTGTGTAAGTTCGAATCGATAAACAAGCGTTGACTCCGACGTGTAAACATTTCATCTTCCGATCTGAATGGAACGATAAAACACGTTGCGACGTTGTTGTGCAACCGTTTAAAAGACACTCACGTGTCTCAATTCATAAATAATTCCTGTTACGATGTAAATTAACAATTACGACACGAATTAACTGCAACCTTTCAATGGAATAAGTTGAACTGGAATTCGTAATTTTTCGCAGAGATAAATGTTGCTTCTTAACGATAGAATCGCCGGGCGAGTGACGCAAACCGCAACAGTGTGTGTATAATTCTGCGCTCGTTCCTCGTTCGCCAATTAATACAGTTTATTCTCATGATGCGAGATAACAGGTTGCGCAACAGTCGCGGCTAGGATTTCTGATTCTTCGGATGTGTTTTGTTTTTTTTTCCTTTTTTCTAATAATCTGCAAAATTCACAGCTTCGCCGGTGGATTCCACGTCGGTGGATTACGTAAGCAGGATTTATTAGATACGATAAGATTACCAGCCAGACGAAGTGTGTGTGCTGCAAATTAAATTTCCACCTACCGTCTGGTTTTTATACGTTACTATTTACCCTAAATGCTTATGGTAATCGTATCCACGCGGTACGAAAGCGCAGGGGTTTCAGGGCATATGGCAACACTCGATGAAATCCAGGTGGCCCCTTGTATCACCTGCATGCTTTTACATTAGCGCAGATAAAACAACGTGAAACGCTACACTATCTCACCGACCAATCCAATAAACATAATACTTCACTCAGCCCCCATTAAACTTCCTCCGAAAAATTTTTAAGGGGCAAAAACATTTCTCTTCCCCCCCCCCCAGATAAGCGCAACGGATCAGGAGTTGCGGCATTTATTAAATTGAATTTTTGTTCACGGTACTACTATTAAAAGCAAGAATATTTTTATATATTTAAATTTTTGTGCACCTCGATTCTTATCCATGGAATTAAATGCGAACGATTTAATTGCTGTTTGAAACCGTGATGAAATTTTCTATGGTAAATGTAGGGAATAACATTTGGCGATGTTGTTCGGTGGCAATGTATTCGGGGGTTGCAAAGTACAATCTAGAGTCTCGTACAATAGCGGGGCATAGCCAGAGGCAGTTTGCGAACTTAACCCATACTATACCTAAACTAACAGAGTATACATTCCTGCAACAAATTACTCGAGTATATTATTTCAATATATTTCGCGTCCAACGAATTTTGAAACACGAGGAAGAAATGCTCCGTCATATAAATTCACCTGAAAAAGCTACTCCTATTGTTTATTACTTTATCTTGAAGTCGTGCATCTAGTTTCTAGTTCCTCGAAGACGAAATATAACCAAAGAACGAGGCACAATAAAAAGAAACAAGAGAAGCAGATAAGAGGCTTATCTTTATTGTTCAAACTCTTAGCGGTCGAGAGTTTAGAGCCACTCGTCGAATTACTTTAACCGACCGAAGTAGTCGTAAATGTTTCTCGATTGTGAAACTCTCTGTGGTTGTATTTAAAAAAAAAAAAAAAACAGAGAAAAAAAGCATTGCAAATTCTCTTCGTCGATTGTTATCGAATTACGAGAGATCGTTGCATTATAATACGATGAAAAAGTTGCATAAAACGACCGTGCATATTCATGCGGCAGTAAATGTGTACAGTCTTTTTGAACAATGTTTTTCTTTTTTGTTATCACAGTGTATAGGGGAATTACTGTACATTTACTGCCTCGTAAAATACGTATGTGGATCGTTTCACGCGGCAAGTGATCGCACTATGCACATACACACGGGATTTTTATCAAAATCCACGTGCTGGTAGAGCTTCGCGTCCCCAATACGATTTTTAATTATATTGTTTAAACTTTCCGACCTGGGAGGGGTCGATCGTACTCCGTTACGCGGAACGATATCGATCCTGATAGCCGGAGGTAACGCATGGGAGTTTAGTCACCTTTAAATCGTCTCGCTTCACGGTATTACACCTTTCCCGCGAGCCTAATTACTCGCAGTTAAAGGATCAACGCTTATGAGTGGCGCGCGGATGCCGTTCGCAGAGAAAACCGGTCGGGGTCCCCTGAAGCATGATTGAGGCGTCCTGTCGCAAAAACCGAGCGGAGTCCCATCGTCGAAGTTGACGGAATCGCACAGTAAACAAATATATTTACTTAATTAAGCAACGACCGATTTTCGCACTTTATGTCCGCTAGAAAATACTTTTCCCCCATCGTAGCGTTGTTTCAATTAACCATTCCAAACGATACACTTAGAACACCCAGGAACGTCAAATATTAATTTCTAATTTAAATACTGATTACCAAACGATACACCGAACACTCACCAATGTCAAATATTCATTTGCAATTTAAATATTAATTTCTAAGCGGCGCACTCAACGCTCCACGAATGTCAAATATTCATTTCTAGGCGACACGCTCGACACTCGCGAATGTCAAATATTAGTTCTTAATGTAAATATCAATCCAATTAATAGTGATGGAAAAATAGAATAAATTATATACAGTGAGTAACGAAAGTATTCGAACGCCCTTTAAATCAGTATAACTTTTTTTTTTAAGCGAATCAAACGACCTGACTTTTTTGAGGAGTTAGAAGAATTGGTTTTCCAAATGATGTGTAAAAAAGATTTTGAAAAAATTGCAATTGGTAAGAATTACATGAGAAAATAAAAATGGTACTTTTCACAACTTTTTTAATTTAACCTGTAGCGAAAATTTAAAATATGCGTTTTGTAGATATATGTTAGTTATATACATACTGAAAATTTCATTGAAATCGGTTAACGTTGTCATGAGATACAAACGTTTAAAGATGATTACATAAGGGCGAAATTCCCTGGCAAGATAAAAAATCTGCGACTTTCACCCTTAAACTCTCATTTTGAAACATTTGTAGTTCATTGCAAGGTTGACCGATTTCGATGAAATTTTCAGTACGTGTATAATAAATTTTCATTACAGGCTCAAATAAAAAAGTTGTGAAAAGTGCCATTTTTATTTTCTCATGTAATTCTTACCAATTGTAATTTTTTCAAAATCTTTTTAACACATCATTTGGAAAACGAATTCTTCTAACTCCTCAAAAAAGTCAGGTCGTTTGATTCACTTAAAAAAAAAAGTTATACTGATTTAAAGGGCGTTCGAATACTTTCGTTACTCACTGTATATGAGACAGATGCATTTAGGCGCTCGCATTAATAGCGTTTTCACTCGGATCCTTTCGCAATGGTAAAAATGAGCGTTGATTTTACGTTAGAAATTTCCAACGACCTAGGAGACGAGTATGACACGCGCCGCTGCTTTGCTGGGAGGGTTTCGGCCGTTCTATTTCGATAAAGAGGGTGGTTGTCGCACGGAGGGGGTGCGGATGGGGCGGTTCTTCTGCTCATTAAGTTCATAAAGTCATTTGCTCGACCTATTTTCGGAGGAGACGCGTCTCCCCGGGGAGATTCGTCTTTTCTCGCCATGTTTAAAGGGTCCGCGGGGGCCATGGGGAACGCGATAGGGCCCATAGAAATTGAAACAGAATTCGTACCGTCCGTTTCCGCCACCCCCGACCTCGCTATCAAATTTAATCCGCCGTCGGAGCGCCGGCCGGCTGTGTTTGCACAGGCGGAAGTAAATTTGCAGTCGACGGCGTTCCGAGTGTATCGATTAATAATTCATTAGCGTCACTTTGCAACGTCGCGTCGGTTTGCACCGGTACCCAATTAATACCAAACATTCTCCGATCGAACATTCATCGGACGTATCGATCCACCCGGAAAAGTAGGCGACAAAAAAAAAAATTCGATTCTTCGTCTCGCGTTATTTTTCTGTTGCTCTACGTCGAGATCGTTTTATTGTTGCACTTTGCATGATTCATTCGGTAAACACTGTCAGCCGTTTAATGTAATACGTGTCTGTCGTGGCACACTGATATAATCAGCAGTGACGTGACTACTCCGTCCAGCGCCCCCCGCTCCAAAGGCACTAAACTCTTCGAACGTGTGCGAGCCACGTAAACTGTTACAAGCCGTTTCTTGGGAAACTATTAGGCGAAACTACCCGCCGTTCCTCGGACTATCAGCTAGCCAGGATATAGTCTGCTCTTCCTTCCAGCGAAATTCACTGGCCCTGGAGTTTTTCAAAGCGATCTTTCAACGCGTTTTTTAACTGCTCACGCTCGAACACTCAACTTGCCAATTAGTGGACAAACCGAGTTGTACCGAACTGGAGCGGAATAGAAATTTATTTTTATTTTTCAATTTTTCCTCCGAATGGCCAGTATTTATATATTTAAAACGATTTCTGCCAAAAGTTCAACAGAATTTGGAAAATTGATTACCGTTGTTGTGTGGTCAATTGAAAAAATATTCCCATTTGAAATGTATTTACTTCTTTTTATCCTCAGCGCAATTCACGCGCATGATCCCAAATGGGGACGCAACGCGTTCAATAGGTTAAAAATATTTTTAAATTCTTTTATCGTGTTTGTCGTACGAAATGACACTCGGTTTTCCTCATAAATGCGCAAAGTCCGCTGTCAGTGTGCAAATAAATTGTACGGCGATTACATTTTGTATATATTTTGGTTGCTGCATCATTCTATTAGACCGCGTTGCCACTTACGCGCCGACTCTCGTGTATTCCTATTTTCAGCGTCCACTCGGACGCATACAGGGTGAGCATAAAATCTCTGGTGTCTACAAGCACGTAAAAAAGTAACCAAGTTATTACGTTCTTAATTGCGTCTGCTTCTTTTCCTGTTAAATTGATCCAGTTCGCGGTGACCCGGCCGACGCTTTAATGTAATTAGAAATTGTAATTGGAACAGTTTCTTGGATCTTGTGTACTCAGCTGGTCTCGTGAACGTGGTTACAATCGCGACTGTTCCGTGCTCTCGACGTTGTGTAAAATTTCGGGGCAAGTTTGTCGCGTTTTGTTCGTGCCACCCGGTGCATTAGAACCAGAGCGTAAACCGTCCATTGAATTCTACTGGAAAAATTATGAACGCCGGCAGTATAAGGAGGAATTTATTGGCCGGTTATTTTTCGCGTCCGGTACAAATGGAAATTTATTGGGGAAACTATTAAAATTCCGTGAGTGATCCATCAATTCTCGCCGCGGCGAGATAAAATCGGAGATAAGATAAGCAATGGAACGGCACACAATCAATATTTGTAAATCCGAGTAAAAAGATTCGCCTCGGTCACCGCGCCGGGTCCATCGGGTTTCCCATTCCCACGCGTTCTCTCCTCCGATTCTTTATTCACGAAAGAGAAAGAGAGAGAAAGAGAGAGAAAGAGAGAGAGAGAGAGAACGGTGAGTCGGGACGCGTTAACCCGTACACGCGTTTGTAACCTCTAACCGTGTACAGTTAGAGTAAGAAGCTACTGCCACCGAATTCGGATGCTTGTGTAGCATGTACACGGAATTGCAAGGCACGCTCGAGATCGTTTGAGCACCGCTGGCCAACGGCTGACAAGCGAGCATAAATAATAAGCCGATCGGCACGCGGCCGCGTGCTTGTCTCTATAAAACTATAAACGTACAAAATGCGTTGCACTGGCAACGAGGCGAACGTCAAAATCGAAAACATTGCCAACGAGAATTGTTCACCGCAACAATTATCCTCAGGAAGATGTTCGTTTCGAGAAGACCGTCGTCCTTGAAAATGTTATTCGATTTACATTTTTTTTTTGTACGGCCACCTAATTATTGGTGCGAATTATTCCTAGTGAATTATCAATTGATGTCCCAGAGAACACAAAATGGATCATTATTTCCACATTTTTCGGTACAATCCGAGAACTAATGTTTGTGTAACTGTTGTCAGCAACAGAGCAATTTATATCGTTGCAATGGCCACAAGTCTAACGTCCACTGACAGTAAAATAAAATTAATCCTGAATTACCAGTTACGTGAATTTACAACGTTTCCGCTGAACCTACCAAACACGAAACCGTGACCGGCGTGTGTGCGCGGAATTCTAAAGGCGAGAAGACAAATTTTAATTCAAATTTTGTTCTCATTAGAATATTACAGATTGGAATCATGAAGTATGTTGAATGAAAGCGTGCGAGAAGGAGAATCACAGAGAAAGAGAATCGATTGAAAGACGATTAATTTCCCGTTGAAAAATCAACGTAAAAAACACACACGCCGTGCTAAAAGCGCCGAGCTGCTCACGCATCGACGTCGAGTATCGCTGCACCAGCGATCCGTAATAGACACAGAGGTAATAAACAAACCCGCCAGAACCGCTCGTCACGTTTTATCAAGGGGGGGCCCCTGCGAACAAGGATAACAGCGATAACGACAAATCACCATCGCGGAGGGAGAGGGGAACGAGAAGAGGTACGATTGAAAAATAAAGATGCAGAGGACGAGAAAGAAGAAGAAGAAGACGAAGAAGAAGACGAGAAACGAAACGGAGGGGAAAAAACGAGCAGGAAAAACGGAGAGCCGATCGTTTGAATGAAAGTTCGCTAATGACCGAGCCGCCTGCGTACGCGCTTGTCAATCGAGAGAGAGAGAAAGAGAGAAGGGGGGAGAGAGACAGAGAAGGGGTAGAGAAAGAGAGAGGTCGCTTACATAATTGAATCGATAACACGTGGCTTGGTGGGGGGAGGGGGGAGAGGGCGGAATGAAACGACGACAGGGAGAAAGCGAAGAAAAAGAGTCGGTGCATGGTTGCCGCGGGATGAGCACCGCTGCCATAACTATTTCCAATGTTTTAAGAGTACAGTCCGCGCCAACAGTTTCTGCAGCCGGCCGAGAGACACGGCCTGGCTCGCTCGACCACCAATGGTATTTATAGCGTTAATCTCGTTTCTCTGCCACAGCTGCATCGTCTGCGAAACCCCCAGCGCCATTGATATCGCAATTGCATCTACCGGCCCTCGTCGTCATCTTCTTCCTCTTTTTTTTTCATTTTGCGCACACCCCCCCCCTTTTTTCTTCTTCCCTTTTTCTCCCCTCCCTCGTCCCCCACCGCTCGATCACCGTCCCCCATGCTCACCCCCACCATACCACCCACCACGTGTCCCATCGAGTCAACTCCAACTGTGTTGTGTGTGCATGGATTTTCGTGGCGCGCGTTCCTCGGCTTCATTATTTACCTACTCTCGTGTGTATACGAGCGCGCGCGCGCGCGTGCACGCGAGCAAGAGTGTACGCCAATTACCCGTTCGCGCGTGCAACAAACCTGCCAAATATTTCTCCGCTGTATCGACAGACTATCATGCGTGGCAACTCGCTACGTTCATGGTGAACTGTTTATGATACTTGTGACTAGAGCGAATTACAAATATTTGCATCCTCCGTCGAGCCTCTTAAACAACGCTCCTTCGACGTATTGATATTTTCATTTTGAAAATGACAAAACATCGAGATTTTAATATTTCTTTCACATTCTTTTATTAGCAAATTTTATTAACAAATAAATCGTTTTTCGAGAACACGGAGAAATAATTTGTCAGAAACGTAAAACGAGGTAATTTTATGCACGATACTCCGAACTGAATTCGATCTTTTCTGTTATCCGCGGGGGAGGGCAGTTCTAATCAAACGAGGCTTGTTCATTCATTTAACGGTAATTGCGTGGAGGGAGCGAGAGAGGTATAGAGAAGGAGAGAAAAAAAAAGTTCCGCGTGCATTGTGCTCGGCGAGCGAAGGGCGATTGTATCGTTAATAATTTGACGGGCACGGAGAGATGGTGGATCGCTGCGAAATGGTTCACGCGTCCCATTATTATGCACTCGGACGGGTAAAAAGCGTGGATAATGTTTGCTCGGTAGTCAACGGCAGCCACGGTCTCGAGAATAGATTATAGGTTGACTCCGGGGGCAATTAAACTCCGTGCAATCGCAGCAGGAAATAGCTCTGCCATTGAAGTATTAGAGTTAACGAAGTAATTGTGCGTTTTTACACCGTTGTTCGTAATGTTCCAGTACCATCCCGAATCGGAATTAAACAACTAGGATCTCGACTGCGTTTCGTTGTCGGTTAACCGTGCATGTGCCAGCTCGTTCGAGAAGTTTATTTCGCGACGTAAACTGAACAACACGTCTCATCTATTTTATGCATTTACGACAAAAAATGAATGGTCGAACGTAAAAATTGTAAACACTTGCACAGACTGTTCTCGACTTATTACGATTATTAAAATTGGAAACGCGTTTTCATTGACTTGAATACTGACTTGGCATTTTTATTTTCGTTCGGTAATTTATTTCACTGCTTCGTTAACTTCCATTTACAATAGTCACGCAATTTGGAAAAAGATATTTTCAAACAGATGAAGTTTTAGGACACCCTGTGTAATATCTAAATTATATTTCCAATTTCTCCCGATCAAATTAAATCCGAATGATTTGTATGTATGACAATCGAGCGTTAAAATAATTTTCAGACAACCTAATAAACACATTTGTTTTTATCGTGTTTCCTTGTCCCATTTGTTTCTCAACTTGTCGCAACCGCGGCCCCGGCGACGAAAGGTCAACGGAAACTCGAATTTTCCCGAGAAAACATTCTACGGGGAAACTGAATACTCTTGACAGTGTGCTGTAAACGTGCCAAACGTTCTACGAACAGGATAAACAACAGTCCGATCTGATTACGGTTTCATTATGCACGAAATTAATGCGCGGAGTCCCCGTAGCCAGCTTTGAAAATAATGTTTACAAGATCAGTTTCCACGACGGAATAAAATAATCTCGTTCCATGTAACGAAGAACTGCCGCCGTAGTAGGGAGAGGAGGTTGCAGCGGGCTAATTGCTAATTACTTTACACCGGGTTCGCGGGAATAGTCCTGCGGGACGAATGAAATTAACAAAGAACGACTAACAAGCGGGATTTAATCGTTTTGCTTGTAAAGAGAGAGAAAGAGGAGAGAAGTATCGAGGAGCAGATTCGATTCGATTACGATGGAAATAATATTTTCAATTATAGGTGCATCCTCCGAGTCCCTTGCATCCCGAAATCCGATCACAGTTTCGGAAATAAAGCAACGGGAACAAGGACAGGCAAGCTCTCAGCTGCAAAAGTAGACGACCGCGTCCGTCAAGTCCGAGCTAACCCTTTGCACTCGAGTGGCGACTCTGAAGCGCCACTAAAAATTGTTGGCACTATTTCAAAGAAATCACAAAAAATATTACAAAATATTTGTTACATTACAAAATTTGTATTTAACAGATTACTAAACATTTAAATATTGTATGTGGAAATCGGATCAGTTTCGTATGAGTAAAATGTTAATATTCTAAGACGGAAGAAAAATTTTGTTTTACAATTAAAATATCGCCGAGTGCAAAGGGTTAAACGAACAGAGATCACTGGCAGCCTTTTTTTTCTCTCTTTCTTTCCGTCTCTCGCTCCCCCTACTCCCTTTCGGTCGGCTATTGGATATTCTGAATTACGATGGCAATCTTTTTCATTGCCGTGAAAGCTCGGGACGTCGCATTTGCAATTCGATACGCCGCGATGCTTGCGCCCATATTAACTCTCTTTCTGTTCTACGAACAACTAGACTTCCCATGCCGCGGGGAAAAGTGGAAACCGAAAGTAGTCTCTATTTACACGCAGTAAAATTACTTTTCATATTTTCCGTATTTTTGTTATGCTCTGATTTTAATTCCTATTTTAATTCTAAAACGATTTTATATATTATATAAAATATATTATATGTAAAACATAATATATATTATGTAAAACGATTTTTACATATATTATTCAAATGTTTAGCAATCTATTAAATAGAAATTTTGTGGTATTTTTTGTAATTTCTTTGAAATAATGTCACAACAATTTTTAGTCAGAGTCACCACTCGAGTGCAAAGGGTTAACACTAGGTTCACGGAGCACTAAAAGTATTTGACATTACTTTATAAAAACAGTATAAGAATGTGCTGCTCAAATTTTTAGCCATTTTTTTTTTTTTAGTAACATACCCAAAGAAATAAATTTATTGAATAATTCCTCTTGGATGTATCTTTGGAATCTTAGTAGTTGTAAATTAAAAATATTAGAACCTATAATTTTCACGAGTCCTGTAGACCTAGCGTTAATATTGCTCCGTAGGGCATTGTCCCGACTCCCTCGGTGCCAGGAGCGTCGAGGCCACGCCCACTGCCAGCACTCCGACGCCGTCTGCTCGAAACCGAAGCTGTTTTATTCAGTTTCACAAGGAAAGAACGTTTATTACCTCTAATCGCATACGTCACAGTGTCAGTGTCCACTGTAGAGACCTTTAAGAAATTCATTGTGTTCTTAACGCATTAACTGGCACGTCAACGCTCATAAAAGCCTGACAAAGTCAATACGATTTATTGAAACACTAACGAAAGGTCAAGGTTCATCGAAGCGTTCGCTCGCTTAACCTTTTTGCAACTTGCGACTATTTTCGTTGCACAGATTGTTATTGACATACCACTTTGTTTCGATTGTTTCGATAAAATAGAGCCTGAAGCCCCGGTGTACGTGTACGTTCTATTCCAGGTGCAATCAATATTTCGTCATCTCGAAAATGGAAACAAAAATTGGTTTACACGGGAAAGTCGAAAAGGTCGTCGAATAAATCATTAGAACGCCGCAAAATTGCAAAAAGGTTCGAATTCTACAGGGAATCGAGGACCGAATGCAGCTTAATAAAAAATGGACGGTAAAGAAAATAAAAGAGGCGATTCGGAGCGAAATAGAATAACGAAAAATCGATGGATAGCCAGAAACGCGGATCGCAAGGAGCGCGCGCGCATATTTTCCGCGAATAAAACTGACTCGCGTCAGCTCGGACGAGCTAATATAATTTAGTTCCCTTCACGTTAACTTATCTTTTGATGCGTGTTTACTTAGTTACTCTGTTGCTGAAATTTCTTCGAGATAGAAACTGCCACGGGCTGCTCTGCGAAAGAAACTCGACTGTGGAAACTCGATACCCCGCCCACTCCTCGACCGCCACGCCCCTTCCGCCGTGCCCCCGCCTTTTCGATTCTATTTTCGTTCTGGAAACCGAAAGCTTTCACCGAAATGGTGTTTTTGTTAGATCTACAGTGCGATGTGTTCGT
Organism: Seladonia tumulorum; assembly: GCA_913789895.3. Lineage (NCBI taxonomy): Eukaryota > Metazoa > Arthropoda > Insecta > Hymenoptera > Halictidae > Seladonia > Seladonia tumulorum. The sequence continues at coordinate 1,445,295 of OU565266.1, read as the reverse complement.
ATTTGGCGTAGAACGAATTTTAAAACTTTACCGTTTCATTTCTCTGAACACGAATTTCTTCCTCCCCACTGCTTTTTCTCCGCCCACTTCTTTTAGGAGGGGCGGACCGAGGGCGGGACTGGTCCAATCAAATGTATCCTGCTTCTTAACACTAGAATTACATCATACTTATAATGAATTCAGTAAAAATACTGTCTTACCGACACAAGTAACTTTTGGGTATTCGGCAACATTAACATTATTTATTATACTTACATATTGCTATGCATGGTGTCTCAGGGTAAGTGCCGTTTCATGTAGGGCAAAGATGTTCCACATTTTGGTCATAATGTTTTACGCGGTACGTCGCTGTGCCAAAGAAATATTTTTATCTTAAATTTTTCAAGGTCATGCCAAGGTCATCCTGCGTTTTCTTGAATGAAATGCTACATTTTCGTTTTGGTATCGAGTAAAAATAGAAGTTGAGTCCTTGAGAAGACCTTGAGGCAACTGGAAGCCTTGAAATCGTATTCACGTCGATCTTGAACGACGTGACTCACATTTTATTACAAGCATACAGCGAAAGGGTTAATGGGTACTTACAATTTTTGTTCTGCCTTGATACAGGAAGGAGGCGTCTCCAGCACTTAAATCGCATTTATTTAAACAACAAGTGTGGGTTTCACGTCCGTTGTAAAAATATCAGTCGCCCGTCAATTTGTAGCCCGTTCGAAGCAATGCTTTTTAATTGCTTTTTGTTCGTCCTTTTTTTTGCGCCGAGTGAAATATTACCGAACGCAATAGGATATACAGCAGAAATTGCGCAAAAACGCGTAGCCGCCGCCGCCTCGTTACAGCAGCCAAGCCCTTCAATTGCCGGGCATCGTCCAATTAAATTATACAGGGAATTAGGTATTCCGTTCGCGTACGACGACGCCGAGTGAGAGGAAGAAGATCGCGGGCCGCAGAGGTTTGACCCTGAAATTAATATTTTAGATCAGCGACGAGTAGACCGTGGAGGTTTATGCAAATCTGCATTCCTGCAAAGGAGTTTACGGGTGCCGTGCGCATTGAATAACTTCGGCGAACATCCAATTCCCTAGCCGAAACGCAACGTATAGTTTCGTTAAAATGGTACGGTCGGATAAGATGGTCAAAAGTGCCCCCAAACGTAAGGGTAGTTATAAAGTGAGCACGGTTTAACGAATTGTGCTCCATTTCCTATGTTTTGTTCTACAAAAAATTACGAAAAAATTCATGAACATTCTACCTAATAGCACACACGACAGTAAATTATATCCGAATTTTTGGTTGCAAATTCGATTTTTAAGAAAATCCGGAATCACAAAATTGCCGATTTTAGTTTTCAGAGAGTACGAAGTTTTGGAGATATACCAGTTCCATAAAAATTCAGTAACGAGATATTGTTGAAACCATCGCGTTCTTCAGCTTTTTCAGAATTTTTCATAAATTACACCGCCGTTTACAAATAATCCAAATCAATTTTTCGTTGTTCCAAAAAATCGCTCGTGGCGCAGAAATAATGCAAACGGTACTGTGTTTCTCGTCGAGCAACTTCCGGGAATTTGTTCTCAATTTGTTCCAGAATTTCATTAAAATTTCTGGCCCGCATTATCGAAGATTCTTTGGCAAGAGTGGCACTTCAGATTTTGGAAAAAATTGCTGAGAATTATTTGGAGAAATCGATTCCGAAAAATTTCGGCTCCTAGATTATTGTTCGTCGGTTGTTCTTAACGTTATTTTTAATGATGCGAACGATGTTCGGTGGTGTCGGTTCAGCGTTGAATTAATTAAAAGTTTTATGTTGATAGATCTCCCCGGCCGTTCGGACGGAATTACAATTTTATCGATTCGGTGATAAGAGACCCGGTGAGATTAAATAGAAGTTTACGTTCCCGGTGAAGGTTTTTCGTTCGAGCCGGCGACGGTATATTGAAACTTGTGTAACGTTTTTATTTCAACGAGATCTGGGTTAGGTTTAATAACAGCGCCGCCCTTGCACGCCACGCGAGCCTCATTTGCTTCATTTATTTACTAAATTGATCGCGGCTCTCTTTATCGCCGCTTGTTCTCCTTCTTATTTCGCTGTTACCCTGTTTGTTTCGCTTTATCGAGATTTTGCCACCGACTGTACGATTATCGTCGTTGTTATTATTAGACTGCAGATTTTTATGCAACATGAAAATTGCAGCGATTCCGAGACACAGAAGTTGCACACGCTATTTAATTCCTTTTATTAACTGCTCGTCAGATTTTCTTCCCAATAATTAGAAATTCTTTATCTTCAATGATTAGGAAATATCTTACTTGTTCTACATTCGCTTCAATGATTAATTATTGATTGCAAGAGAATAGAATTTTGTTTCAACCTAAAATTAAAGATATAGTTTTTTTTTTTATTAAGCTCCTCAAACATGGGTTTATTTAACTTCACAAGTATCTAGCACGAATATTGCAGTAAAGTCTTGATCTAATCCTCGGGTCTCTGCTGTGACGTAGATCGTGTAGAGCTACTATTTTCGTCGGCAATAATTATAGAGCTCCAGTTTTTTAAGTTCCTTAAATCTTCTCACTATTCTGTACTTGCTCCATTAATTTTTATTATAAATGCATACGATACTTTCTGTAAATGTTAGCGTTTGACGTGATTCCACGAGTTTAATTTTGCAGAAGCTTTCACTGTAATCCATACAGCGCTTTCGCGAGCGTTTCTGGGGGAACATTTTCTCAGGGGCTGATAAGAAATTTCTTTTCCCTCTTTAATCCGCTGAAAACTTGACAAACAGAATCTACGCAGCGAGCCGCTACACACGCTGCCGCGTTGCAGGAACGAGATTCGAGAAAATGAAATTGCGTTCGTCGTGATTAGATTGGATTGTCTAATAATAATTGCACGTGCGGGCGCGCGTGGAATGTGAGCGATGAAAATAATATAAGCACGATTGTTTACATAACAGCCGGCCGATTTGCATGCGAATCGAACGGGCGGATAGCGTCACTCTCCGGAGGAATTTATCGATGCGATTATCTATTAAAATTCCGTAAACCATTATGCGTTCACCTCACATTTTTAATTAATTCCTCCTATCGACGTGTCTACAGCGTCGATCAGAAGACGCGGCCGCAAGCTCGAATTCGAGAAACAAAATTAATGTTTTCGATTCAAATTAATTTATCAAAATTAGTTTTCACTTTTGGATATTATTTTCAGAGTGCGTTTGCTTTTGGCAAAGAAATTGCCGACAGGGTCAAGGACATTTTCGATGCGAGTTGCGGGTCAGTACTGACCCGGCCCCCGGGTGTCCAACCTTGGCCTCCAGTGAACTTTCCTCTGAATGGCCGCTGGTTACATATTCATGCGAATTTCGTGGCGTGCTCGAGGAGTCCGTTCCACGTCGGTTATTTTTATTCGAGGTATCATTCAAGAATGAGTCTTAGATAACATTAGATTCGATTAATCGTACAATCTCAAACCCGATTCGAACACCGTGCAATCTCATTCCCCGGAAACATTAACCACTCCAATTAAAAGTTATTAACACTAAACGTACCACTACCGGTCGAATGACCGGTTCTAGATTTTTATTCGACAATTTTTGAAATTATAAAGATGCTTTCACATCAGCAATGATTCAATAAATATCTTTAGTGGAGCACGCATTGCAATAAGAACCGCGCAAAATTCTAAATCAATTAAATCTTGTCATTTTTGTAAGGCAACATGTATCTGTTATATTTATAGCTCGATACGTTTAGCGTTAACAGTTGTGTTTCTTCCTGCAGATGGTCGAAAGCATTGTTTTCGCTCTGGTATCATCAAGATTCGCACTCTGGCGAATCTTAATTTAATAAATCACGCGCGAGTATTCCGAAGTATTTATGCAGACAAATTGCTCGGCTCTCAAGGTCCTTGTTCAAGGACTTCGCTCCGCGAGTACTCACACAAAGCTAATTAATGTCTGTAATTAATTACGGTGCGCGCCCACACACACACACACACACACACTCACACACACTCACACAGTCGAAACACAGATCGATTCAGAATCGAAATAATTGTTAGCGCGTTAAACAAGACACAATTCGCGCCGACAATATCGCAAAACGCGCGCGCGCATGCATGGAGACTCCCACGCTGGATCGCACGCTTTTCAAGCAACAATTAAGTGTAAAAATTGTTGTGCAACACCCACAGGTTCACCCCGGCGACCTTTTGTTTCGCTATCCGCTTGCGATACACGGCCTTCTTTGCTTCAAAGCGATACGATGTAATCACTTTATATCCGTCATTAACAACGTAACACTTTGTATGAAACATTCCGGTGAATGTATGAGTTTTCTGCGTAACAAAATCATAGGGGACAAAATCATGGGAATCAATTAGAAGGTGTGCTAAAAGATTCTACGAACTCCCCTCCGTCTGCAAGCATAACTACGAGAAAAATGCGCGCGAAGCGAGTTGTAAATTGAGGAATAATTAATCTCAAAATAAAAGAAAAAAATAATTTCAAGCAATTGATAAAACGGCATCGACTTGCCGCACAACGTTCTGCAGCAAAATCGACAACCAGAAAAAGAAACATGCGCGGCATAATAAATCGCGAGAGGAAGAAAGAGCGAAACTTTTGCCGGGGACTGTACGACCGGCGATTGTTAATCGTGCATTCGATCGTCCGCATTACTCGATTAAAACAGCAAGAAAAAAACAAAGTGTTTAGTAACATACAGAAGGCCAGAAAACGAGGAATTCGATAAACGTGCACGGCGTACAGTCTCGCGCGAAAATCCCGCAACGATGCGCTCGACGAGTACCATAGTCTTTTATGTTCCCCCTCCCCCTCCCCCCACCGTTTCTTGCGTCCTGGCCGGTTTTCTTTTTGCCAAGATTCAAACGTCAACACGGGTGATTAACGAAGCACGCGAGGGCCAGCGCCGATGCACCTCTCCTCCCACCTTCCGTTGCACATGCACCGGGAGTGCATCGTGCGAGAAGCGCAGAAGCGCGATGCGCCCGCGCATCAATCACAACCGGTCGCCGCCGGGAATCCAATTTTCGCCGCTACTGTACCTCCCCGGATTATTGAATCGCTAAAACGATCCTCCCCTCTCCCTCCCCTCCCCTCACCCCTCTGTCTCCCTCCCCCAACATTTTGTTTCCGGTGTAATGCGAGGGAAATGCAGCTATTCTGCAGCTCGAACCAGTTAATTAATCCATTAAGTTCCATGCAATACCGTGAAACGATTTTTGCACACGCAATTATTAGGTTGTTGCGTACGAATGAAATAATAGATAATCAATGGAATATTTGCAGTTTTTCTAATTATTTTTTGCCGACGTTGCTGCTGTCCGACGAATTTTATTCCGGTACATTTATTTAGCAACACTCCCATAATTTGTACAAAAACCACAATTCTGTAATCAAATTTTATGAAACTCATAATTTTTAATACTAACATCTTTACTCTTATCGATTAGCTTTCAATAAGTAATCAATTTTTCGAAATGAAATTCTATCCCGAAAATTTTTAGAATAAAAAATCTTACCCTCTCCCGTAACATAATTTTCAAAAAAATTCTCTTACTTTAAGTAAAAATGAATCTCCTCCAAGATTAATTTTAAATTAAATTACTAGAAAATTTGATGTAAATTATCTGTAATCATAATATTTCTTCTAAGATTAATTTAAACTTGAAATTCCCCTGAAATGAAGTTATTATAAGAATTCCTCAAAATTAGTTATCTCTAAGTTAATTTAATTAAAATCAATTTAAACTTGAAATTTCCCTAAAATTAAAGTTAAAATGAAGTTATTATAAGAATGCCCTTAAAGTAGGTGTCACGATGATAATTCTTTAAAAATTAATTTAATCTGGAAATTTCCCGAAAATTTAGGTTAAAATGAAGTTTATTATAAGAATTCCGCTCTCCTTTCGGGTTGGCAACTTCGACTCGGATTGTTTAAAAGAATTTTCACGCGAGCAACAGTTTCGGCGGTGATTCCATCGCGTTAGATTCGCGGAGCCGTTATCTGGGAAGAGATTTAGCTTGTTAACAGAGTGATTTGTGGGTAGTAAACACCGTGGCTCGCTCGAATAAAGTAGAATACGACAAAGATCCCGCAGCGATGGACGAACGTAACGTAGTTTGTATTTGTCGTTGCATACACTTTGGTCGTAATGAACCGGAAGATTTATCGGTTCGTTAAATAAGGGATCGAAAGAGGATGACGGAAAGTGAAAGCGAGCACACGAACAACCAGTTAACTCGTCTCCGGCGATGTGTAAATCGATATGCACCCGGTCGGAATGCAGGCGACACTCGATACTCGAAATAATTCCATAATGGTTTTCTAAGTTTATCGAGTGGCCGATAAACGTCCTGACAATCTTTTAATCTTTTTTAGATTTTATGCGACTCTGCAGCAGGTGCAATGAAAACTGTAATAGAGTTGGACGACAGTCGTTGCTCTCTTCTCTCACTGCCTGGTAAAACATTAGGCCGATACGTTTTCACGTTGAAAGGACTTCCTGCTTTCACAATCCGGCCCATCAAAACGTATTAGCATCAACGATACCGATTCAATGCTAGTATTACTAGAGCGAATTCACGGTACCAGAACGGTACAGCAGAAAAGGGAAAATGGAGTTTGATGGGTTCAAGAAAAGTTCAAATTCCAGCAGAAGTATGATGATGCAATCGTAAAAACCCTAATGGACGGTACTCCGAATTTTTGACCACCGCCGAGCAGTAAAAAATATTTTATCGCCACAGTGGAACGAAACCCTTCCCTCTCCCCTCGGTCGTTCATTCCGCGATAAATTATCATTAATAATAACGCTATTCGCCTCTTTTTAGTACGACTTCTGGACATTTAAAAGCTTCTTACCGTGTTTGTAAAAATTCCTGCAATTCGTACTTTTTACTCGTTCGTTTTTGTTCCGACTTCCGGAAGCTAAAAGCTTGTTTTCAACAGAGACGAGATATAGGGTAAGGGACTCAATTACTGTGCCTATGTTAATTATACTTATTTTTTAAAATACCCCTGGGCTACAATAATTGGGTCCCTTACCCGAGTAGAATAATAAAAATTCCAATAATTGGCACCTACACTAGATTTTTTCACAGAAATGGGACGATAACTTTTTCAACTTTGAACTTTCTTTTTTTTTACCGCCAGCTCGCGACAAATTAAAATGTTTGTCGTCGCCGAGACGAGTCGGTCCGGTCGTTCACTGCCGATAAACAATTATCGATGATAATTCCCGGTTCTTTTTATTCTAATAAACGCTGCCGTATTTGCGCAGCCGGGTGTCGAAACAGCTCGCAGGAAATTTAAAATAATACATTCGCGTCGGATCCGTGCGTTATCGGTGTTCAAACAAGATGCGTATCATTCTCCATTCAGTCTCTTGAACGGGCTCAAGGTCCGTGGGCGAGTAGTAGACCGCGAAACGAATATGGAAACTTTCATAATTAATTAAGATATCGAGGCTTTTTAATGACTTTGATCGCGCGTTTTTTCTTTCCGGTGAGCGATTTCTCGATCGAAAATGGAACGAAAAAGGAAGGTGGGGAGTGCGGGATCTATAGAAGATATTTAATTCCGATTGTGAAACGCGTGTTCGCGTTTTGTTTTTTAGTTCGATGCTCGAGTAATTGCCTACCGTCGATTTCTAGTTTATTTCATCTGCGTTTCGACTGCACATTATTAATTAGAGGCATTAATTAGCTTCGTGTGTTCGCAAACGTCGCCTTTAAAAATAACCTTGGGAACGCTGAGTAACTAACGCGATACTGCGCGCGTGTAATTTGTTCATGTAAAAACGATTCTCCAGTGACGATCTCGGGAATAATGCTTCTGACGTTCCGTAAGAGGAAGAAATATTTTTTAATCGATCCGAGTCGACTGTCATATCTCTGTGATTAAAAACGACTGTCGATTGAAAGTGAGAATGAGGAAAAAAGAATATGTATTTCGAATGGAGTGGGGGATCGATGGACGAAGAGGGAAATGTTTTTCGATGCCGCTTTGCGAAACGCGTTTCCGCGGACGGTAACAAAGGTATTGTCGGTAAACGGTTTTTAAAGGAGCACATTGTTACAAACGAGGGCCCGGCGGCATGGAATATGAGTCACCTAACGACTTGTTTCACTTGACGAACGTCCATAAAACCGAACTAACGGCTCGCAAATAAGCATGCTCGCCGCCTCGGCCTTTAAAGAGCGCCTCAACTGCGCCGGGAGTCGCGCGGGAGTACGTTGCCTTATTTTCGCTCGCTCGTTTTTCCGTGAAATTAACGGCCGATAAGCATTCGACGGATCGGCCTTCTTTCGATACCAGTCGCCTGAAACACCGGAGCTCACACCCGCGACACAAGCCCAAAAAACTGCGAAAACGCTCGAACCCTCGCTCTATTGGAATTTTAAACAAATAAAACGCGCATGTTAGACTCGAGGTCTGAAGATGATATTTGAGCCGTTTATTTTGAAAGTGGCCTAAGTCCATTTATACTTAAATTGAGATATTTAAGGGTTTGTGTTTCAATGCAATTAAAAATACACGTACAGGATACTAATGAATCATACTGCTTAAGTGCATCTAAAGGAGTTAAATTTATAGTTCCTATTAAAATAATGGCAATTATTAAGTGAATAATATGCGTTTTCTTACCAAGAATGGAGTTAGGCCAGTTTCAAAATTAACAACCAGATTCGTTATAAAATTTGAAGGAGCCCAAGTCCATTCAACATAATTTAAGATGCTTCAAATTGAAAAAAAAAAACAATACTCAATTTACTTTGTATACCTTTACAACACTTCAAAAACACAATTTATGCAATTCAGGACATTTTCCAACTACATAAATTACATAACAATTCACTGCTCATCTACATTTTGTGGTGTCAATACAATATTTTCGAACTTTCTCGGTCTACCCCGACGTGCTAATAAATCCAGGATTTCAAACTTTGCATTCTCATCCATTGATATCTTATAGAAAATTGACATGGTTCATCTCTCAAAAAACGCATCCAACATATTTTTAACCAATTTATTGTTTCTCCGTTAGAATTCTTTACCATTTTAAAAATTTTATCCTCCAAAAATTTTGTTGATATGAAATCCTCTTTAAAGTTATTACCTTTCCGGCACTTTTTGATAATGTCCTTCGGACGTTAGGCCACTTTCAATTTGATGGTTTTAATTATGGAAATAACTGCGAAAACTTATGGGTCCAAAATTGTCGTATGTACTCTGAATATACTTAACCGCAAATGTTGTTTATGACAGCTCATTTGAAATTGTATACGTAATTACGGGCAACAAAGGATAAATGACAAATGGAGTTAGGCCACTTTCAAAATAAACGGCTCAATTATTGAACTAACTCTGAAAACTTGTGTGACCAAAATTATCGTATTTACTCGGAATATAAGTAACATCAAATGCTTAATTGATAGATAACTTGAAGTTGTACGTGTAACCACGGGCAGCCGGAAATAATTGAAAAATGGACTTGGGCCACTTTAAAAATAAACGGCTCATTTATACCACCATTAGATGCAGGTATCGATATTGTGTACGCAAAATTTAGAATGAATCCGACGACGTTTGCGAAAGTTGTAAAATATTTGTTGCTAGGATGTACCGAAACAGGGTCACCAAAGTGTTCGAGCGCTATTGGAACATCAAATAAATAAGATATGCACGACTCGATGTCCGAAGGTGATATTTTTGCTACACTAATATACAAGATACTACACATAACATTTGTACCGAGTCAGATAAAATTTCCAGAAGTTGTGAAACATTTATTCAGATGAAGTTCATTTAGGATCTTATGAGAAATGATTATTTTACCCAGCTTTCTAAATTCTACAAGATCGATCGCCACGCCAAGATCGTGCATCACGTACCATTTGATTAAAAAATACTTTATCGAATCAATATTTAATTTTGCACTCGAAACCGTCTACTTAAATAAACGAGGAATTGGAAACGAGCACTCCCGCGCAGCTAATAAGCGTTCATAAATAATTCCACAGGAAGAAAAGAGAAAGAGAGAGAGAGAGAGAAAAAAAAGAACTGGATCGCCGGTCGACGATAAACGCAACCAGTTTCTGTAATGCAAACAAGGTTGATAATGGGTAAAGCGGTGCTCGCGTCGCGATGCCCCGCGGAATTGTTTAATAACATATTATTACAAATAACTCGCCGCGGTATTTATCCGTCACGCTGACGGACTATTATCTGATCTTTTTTTTTTTTTTTTGTACATCGTGCTCGATCGATTACGATTGCGTTTCAGAGAAACACAAACGGCACAGGATATTTGATCGTAGATTTTTCCTTATCGCGAACTAATATTCCCGTGTACGGCCACGAATGTTATTACTTATTCGAAGTATCAACTATAATCTGTTCGACGATGAGTGTCATAATTTGTTGGCTCTGTACCACCTACGACACTGTTGTAACAGCTCGATAAGATTAGAATTGAAGTCTCGATTGTAAAACACGCTGTGCGAGTATTCTCGAATCCTGTTTCGAGTGCAATCTTGTCTTCGAGGCGAGTTTGATCGATCGACTGCGGTTCTTATGCAGAATACATCATTTTTTTTTATGTCCGATCGCGACACACCAGAGTTCGATATTGATAATGCGATAGATGTTGATTCTCACTTGTATTAATTTCCATGGGTCGAAAACAATCTTTTTTAAATTCTCACATACTTACTATTCTTCATCCGATCTACTCACTTTTGCCATGAACGCATAAAATCCAGGAAATTAGCACGCCTAATGGCATAAACACTAAACGAGGGAATGGCGCGTCCGGCAATTGAAAAAGTGATCGTGCTCTCGAGTGAAGTCCGAGGAGAGTAAAAATTGATCGGTGCGTTGTTTCCCGTTTTTACAACGAGAGACTGTGACATATGGCCTCGATTCGAGGTATACAATGGAGTTTTACCTGTGTACCTGTGCCTGACCTTGTTCGTTTGATTGCAGTTATTGGGCGGTGCTTGCTTCAGCCACGGCCCGTACACATTCTACAAAGCGGTGAGGATAGGGAACGGTCGCGTCTTACGTCTCGGCAGCTTCTTCCTGACGAAACTTTGGAGCGATGCGGATCTCGTCAGCATCGGGGAGCTACAGCTGCTGTGGATGGACAGCCGGGGCCCTAATCAGCCCTTGGCGTCCCTACGACTATACTTCCTGCCGGAGAACACCCCGGATGGACGAAGGGACACGCACGGAGAGGTAAGTCTCTTCCCTCGATTCCTACGAACATGAAACCACCCCCTGAAAAAAATCTAACAACCCCTTGACCGCATCAGAAAAATGATTAGGATAAAATTAGCTCAATTTTTATAAATGCGTCACGATTATCCAAAATAATCAGAGTTGCTTAGGTGTGACGATGAAAAATGGTTGGAGTGCTCAATTATTATTTACAATATTTATTCTTGAAAAAATGACAAAATTTCGGATCCAGTAGAAAAATATTAAATCTTCAAATTTACTCATTCATATTGCACACACAGGTTAGCGTTACACAATAAAGTTTTTTTTCTCAAAAATGTGTATTATAAAAAAGATTATTCCGTGTCTTGTATTCTACACAGATTATCTGAAGATAATAATGCATTACGGGGCTGAAAAATCAATTACCGTCCAGCCATCACTCGAAGCGTTAATATCCTCGCAAATAATAATTGAATACGGCATCCGGCAGCCATCAATAAAATAACTAATCCCCGGCAGACTCGGGAACGAGAATTTTAATTTCGTTTTTGCGAGCGGCGCCGGACGGGTTGTGCGTCGCGAATTTCGTTATCCCGCGTTTCGTGCCGGCGTATAAATATTAAATACAAGGTATGCATCGCGGATTAAATATTTGCGTGTTCGAATCGTGCAAATTTTTCTATCGTCGCGGCGTCGGCGACGCGACGGTAGCGCGCATCACGCTGCAATCGCATTAAATTCCATTGCGTTGCTGCGCCTCCCTTGGACGGTGCGCTGCAGAATCATACAATTTAATATCGCCGGTGTTATTAAATCGCAAAGTTGTAGCAGTCCGGCGAAAAACAGAATAAAGGAACAACGGTGGTCGTGTACGCACGTGTATTGCGCTACGTGTGCAACGTCGGGCAACGATTATTCTTTGTAACGGCGATAATCGCCTACTTAGAATCGCAGGACTCGCATCATAGGTCTTTGATACTTCCTTGCGTCACTCAATGAATCATCGCTCCTTCGATGACGACGCGTTCTAGTTTTTCATCGAGCAATTTTCGCACTAACCGAAAATTACAGGGAATTTTATTAGAACGGACATATGCATAACTCTTGATTTTTGGCATTTTCTCGTCAAAATCTGCAGGATTCTCTGCAACAAAAAAAAAGTAAAAAATTTCTGGGTTCCCAAAGTGAAGTTTAACACTTTGATCGCCAAACAAGAAAGTTTAAAAATTCCATGAAATCAAAGTAAGTTATTTAATAAAATAGATATTGAGAAAAAATTAAATGTATGATATATTGTGTATAGTTCTCCAACTTTCTTGCATTTTACAGATCCTAATCAAATTTGGTACAATGAATATATTCACGTAAAAATTCATTTTAAAGCCTGAACAAATAATTCCGTTACCCATATATGGGTGACACGGCTGTCAACGTGTTAACCGAAGAATTTCAATTACGAGAATATTAGCAGTATTTGTAGTATACTCATATTTTTCAAACTGCTCCTTGCAATCGATCCCATTTTTATTTTGCGTAAAGGATCCGCGGCCCGGCAATTAATTGGCGTTAAATTATTTTCCGATTTCGTTGATACGTTCCAGAGACAACGTCGCTCGCGATAGACACATGTTGTTTCGATTGCTCCGGTTTAACCTAGATAATTCAGTATGCCGAATGCCGCGGACGCGTTCGGAATACGTTCGCGGGAGAAGCGAGTATATACAGTGGCGTGCAAAAGTTCCCGGCCAGATGGTTTTTGCTATTTTTCTTCCAAAAAAAAAGCGTTAAGAAATTTTTATTAGAATCATATATAAGGGCGTATTACATGAAAGGATGTTACAAAAAAAAAAAATCAACGCTAATTATTTTTCTTACTTGTTTATTTGCAGAATAAGTAAATTGACATGTTAAAAAATTTCCGGCCAGTGTGTTTAACGAAAAAATTATGCTTGTTTTTCACTGTGTAACAATTTTACAGTACATTATTTAACATGTTATAATTAATATTTCGTAGCCATGCCTTTTGCAGCAATAACAGCAGCACAGCGACCAGGCATGGACGTAGATCTGGCCGGGAACTTTTGCACGCCACTGTAGCTCGCAGAAAATCGGCAGCCTAACTCGCGAACGACGAAGAACGAACGTAGATCCGTAGCCGAGGGGGGCTGTTTGGTAATCCGACTGATTCATTATTTGAAACGTTACTTTCCCGTTCCGCGGCCAGAAACAAATCATGCCCGTGACCGGCGGAAACGAGATTACTTTCACAATAAAAACAATGAAGCAATCCGCGGGGCTGATTTATCGCTTTAAATATTACTCTCTATTTTCGAGCGCAACTATTTATGTCCCGGGCCCGGCCGTAAAACAAGATTACTTCTCCCGCATTATTTTCACAATAAGAACAATGAAGCAATCCGTCTGATTCATTGCTCGCCACGTCGCCGTCCATCTAGCCGATCCGGCTCTCATTCTCTCTCTCTCTCTCTCTCTCTCTCTCTCTCTCTCTCTCTCTCTTGGTTCTCGCGGTTGTGTATGTATGTACGTCCCGGTTCACTGGAAAAGAATAAAACCGTTCTTTTCCTCGGGATGGATTTTTTTTTTCTTGCACGATTTTCCTCCATTTTACCCCGGTTAAGGGGCGCGTCCGGCTTACCAACCTCGCGGAGTCGATCTTTCTTTATTTCAACCCTAAACGGAGGACTCTGGGGGGCTGAAAACGTGCGAAAGAAATTTCTCAAATTTCAACGTCCGTTGAACACGCAAGGATAAAATAATGCAGAAGAGAGAGCCGGAAGTCTGCTAAATTTTTAACGAGGAACCGGATTTTGAAGAAATATTTCAAATATCTTTAAAAGAAGCATGCGAAATTGCGACCGGATCGAATGTTCAAAAATGTGCGAAACCAGTTACCCAAATTTTCGCGTCGATTGAAAACGCAAGAATAAAATAATAAAAAAAGAAAATTCGAAGTGCACACAATTTATAACGACGGAGAGAATCTTTTTTGGAAGAAGCATGTCAAATTGCGACCCAATGGAATTAAAAAAAAAAAAAATGAAACAATTTTTATTGACTTAAGAAATTAAGGTTGCTGCAATCGATTGAAGAGGTAATTGCAATTAATCGTCAGAGTTGCGTCATGGAGAAGCGCAATGTAATCTCGGTGTCAGAATCGGCGGTTTCGGTTGTAACTTTACATTTCAGTTAATTGTCCCTGATAAGATAACACGCGTGAGAGTGTGTGCGTGTGCGACGGTTCTCCTACTGCGTTGTAAATATGTATATGCTATCAATCGTGCGTGTAATCAAAGTGAACCACGCTGGAAATGTTCGGCAATGTTTCGTTCGATGAAAATTCGAATGAATTCGGAGGGAGAGAAGGGTGAGGGAGAGGGAGGGATAGGGCGTCGCGACGGCAAACAATGAGACAATTCTATGATAATAATAATATATTGCTTTATTCAGCCTTACGGCCAAGAATCGGACTCGGTTTACAATAACCTATACTTACAAATAACTATCTTAACCACTCACTCTCTCTCTCTCTCTCTCTCTCTCTCTCCCGCTCCCCCTCCCTCTCTGACTCCCCTTCCCTACTCTGACTACACTATTTATATTCAGCCTTTTCCTATTCTCCTCCTGATTATTGCACCTTTTCTCTATTATCTTTGGTTTACGTTTCATTATGCTTTTAAATTTCTGCTCTTTTCTCTCTTTTTTTTCCTCAACTTTTGCAGCCACGACAAGCTCTTCTATGATTCAGCAGTATACCACCGCCTGTCAACGGATCAAACCGCATTATCTGGCGTTTTCGTGGGGATATCGCGAACCGAGTTGCGTGTCGAGGAATTTCGCGAAACGGTAATTATTTCAACCGACCGGTCCCGTGTTGTTCGAATAAATTCTGTAACAGTGACTCTGCACGTTTGCAGACTCCTACAACAATTCTGGCAAATTTAAAAGTCGAGCTATTTCAAATATTGAGCATCGATCATTTTTTTTCTCGCTATTTTTCGTGTGAGAAATACAAAAGACAGATTTTTATATCAATATTTCCCCCTTCTATTTTTGAACCTGCATAAAAACTCTCAAAGAATTCGATAAAAACCGATGAATCTCTTGGCTACTTGATAATATCGACTAACGTAAAATATGTTGATGCATATTCAACGTTCATTTTTTTATTCAAGCCCGTTTTCCTTATTGATTTGTGTCTATTTCACGAGGAAACCGCCAGTGGCTTTTTGTTAATCATTTTTTAGGACTAGGCAAAAGAGAACATGTTTTGATAGAAGTTAACAGATTTTTTTGCTGACAGAACGTTAAAAAAGTATCGAAACGCGTTGAAAACACTGCTCTCGAGAAATTCTACAAGAGTTCCAATAAATGGGTAAAAATAATTCCACACAGTAACAATTCTAGAATGACAGCTTCGGCTTCAATATGAAGCAATGAAAAAGAACTGTTCAATAATTTCCAACGTTTTCATAGTTTCATTAATTGTAAGACAAGAAACCGGTCGTGACAGGTTCAATGTTAGCGAATAAAACCTAAAACACGGTAAGAAATAAATTTCCCGGAGCAACCTCGAGTAAATCATCGCGCATTATTTTATCCCTGACCGTCGAAAGTGGATCTTGCGATAAAAACATCTCGGGAACTCTCGTTGATCGGTTAAAAAGAGCCGGCCCTTAAAGTGTATCCTGCAGAAAAGAAACTCCGATGGAGGAAACAACTCGAGAAATAAAATATCGCAGTCGTTGATTGAATTTCCTTTTTTCTTCGTAATGATATACCCCTGTGTCCGGAAAGAGAGAGAGAGAGAGAGAGAGAGAGAAAAAGAAAAGAAAAAATAAAAAAAAATAAAAGAAGTGTTCCGCATAATTGCCTTAGAATCAACAATCTGGCTAGAAAGTAGATTTCCGAGAAGAGCCAGCCGGGAGAGCAGCAACTCGCAACACGACGACGGCGCAACCTTGATTTGCTATTCAGCCGGGGCTCCGGGATGATTGTACGTTCTCTGGCAGAGCTCGGCGAGGAGATCATAGATCAATTGAGACAAGTTCTTCAGCACATTTATTGGGAATACGTCGAACGTGGAAGCCGATTACACGTTACAGTCCTTGTCGTCCTCCGTTTCTTCGTCGAAAGCTTCTTGTTGCGGACGCGGCCACGGCCGGTAGCGGCTAATTAGAATTTAGCCGGTAATCAGTTCGAAACGGGGTGCATTCGGACGTCTGCGGAAATCGGTTTGCCGTGGCGTTCGGTTTTCTTCGCTTTCCTATTTCGAACGTGTACCGTGCATCCTCGAGGAAACCGGACACGTCACCGGCCAATCGGAAAAGTTCCCCTTCGATGACTCGGACCCGCCATCGAAATTACCGGGCAGCCTACGTACGGGTCACTTGCCCGACGATCCGATAAGATTCGATACGTGACGAGCATTCGACTTTCATTAGCGTCCATTCTACTGTATCCCCGATTTACAACAACGCTGGGCCACTGGTGGTTGGGGCCCCTCAAACGCTTGTTCCCCCCACCAACGCTTTCTTCCGTGCAGCGTTCGTTGCTCCACCGTACTATTGGTCGCCAGATCAAGACTTGTTCCCCCACTCTAACTTCCCCCTCTACCGCGCTGTTCCCCCACGCTTCGTCACGGTTCCGTCACGTGACGCGTTCCGTCTCGTTCTGGAGGGGGACAGTGAGCGCTACGCAGTGTCGCCAGATCAAGACTTGTTCCCCCACCCTAATTTCCCCTTCTACCGCGCTGTTCCCCCACGCTTCGACACGGCCCGGTCACGTGACGCGTTCCGTCCGTATCTCGTGCATATGTAACCTCGTCTCAGTGTCCTATTAGCGGTCCGATGATCGAAATATATCTACAATTACGTTTAATGGGTTCTCCGTCCGAAATCCCATGGATTTTCAATGGGGATCTCGTTGTTTTTCACACACGCGTTCCGATTGAATCGCTTCTAGTCTATCTTTCCGTCTCTATTTCTCGTTGGATCGAAAACGGTTCGGATCCTCGTTATTTATGGGTTGACATAAATTCGTAATTATTGACTATTTTATGTTGCGTTGCGGCGGAATTTATCGGAGACGTGCCGAGAACCACGGACGTTTATCGACTGGCCATGATACAGCGTTGCGAGGCATTAACGTTGATCGAATTTCGCTTAATCTTTCGTGTTACGCCGACAGACATTCGTTATTGGATCAGTCGCGAGTAGATCGAGGGATCTTTGTGCGGAATTAAAATTGTTACGAAAATCCAGGAGACTTTGAAATTTCTTTCTTGCTCTAACAATTTTTGGTGGATATCGAAGTAAACAGTGTATCTCCAATATTGTAGTCTTTCCAATGTTTTCAATCATAAGGAAATTAATCTTAAATTACTCGCAAGTAGGTCGAGGATTTTTAAATTTTCTGAATCAGTTGTAAAAAGCGAGAATTAAACGACGATCTCCTCTAACAATTTCAACGAGTCGAAAATGATATAATATTCTTACGTTCTTGCACACAATTTTGTGTTTATACTCATTTTCGTCGGGAATCCACGTAATTTTGCACTCGGAACTATTTTTCTATATAATTTTTTTTAGTTTTAGTTGATTGTAACGTTCAGTGTCTTTAATGGCACCCATCTTTAATGATTTAAACGCGCAAACCAAGAGTCTGAAGCAGTAGCAATGTTGCGCAGAAGTTGCGGCTCAGGAAATCATTCTTGTCAATTTCGACTTGCACGGCAGTATAGCAAACGCGTCGAGATATCGGTGTCACTGTAGAATTCCGAAGTAGTATATACGGTGGAGGCGACGGACCGTATCTGTTGCAACAGTGTGATGGATCATTCGGCGGCCGATGACGGGGACCTCGGATCAAGGATTTCTCGGCGGCCGAGCGGCGTAATCATCGCCACAATGTGGCGGAGCGAGAGCAAACGATAATAACTAGTGGATAATGATTCATCGGATAATGAAGCCCCGATAATGAACGGCCGAGTGACATTGGGCTCGCATCGGGAGCGAATTACGGAAATGGCGAACAAGAAATCCACGGCGTGCTACTCGCAAATACCGTGGAATGCCAAAAAAAAAAAAAAAAAATTCCAAATGGAGTCTCGCAAAAAATATCCCGATGCAATTAATTCCATTAGCCTCTTGGACGCACCCGAACACCGAAATGCATTTATGACAAAAATGGTGTTAACCTCTCGCACTGCAATTTATTTCACGGTTACATTTATTTTAATACCGCTGTTGGATTATTTTCGAACCGATAACAATTACAGTGAGTTCTCGATAACAATTATAGTGGGTCTTGCCAGCGTTTACCACCCAGGCCTTGGCGACATATAACGAGAAATCACTGTGTTGAGAAAAGAGAAGCACGATTGTGTCCTGCGATTTTTATTTCGCATAAAAATCCGCAGTCCACTTATTCGGAAGAAAAGGATCTTCATTTGCAGAGTCGAAGCAGAATTAATCCTGACTTATAATATCGCGATTATACTGGCCACGATATACCCGCCGCCGGCCCGCGGGTACATTCGTGTACCCTCTGAATCAAATTCACCTTGTATTATGCTAACGACATGCTAATGGCTCCTTCTTTAACGACCGCTTCCTTTTGCGAGCACGCTTTTGATTCCTCGCGTCCCACTCGACGCTCTACCGTTTCTTAGCGGCGACATTCATTACGGAAATAATAATGTCTATGACCGATCGATGACCAAGCCAATTGTTGGAAACAATCCGATCAGCTCAACGATCTTTCTTTTCGTTTTAGAGGGAGAAAGACAGGAATCGTTGATCCCTTCGTTTGTGCTGCAGAACAACCTGCATGCTTTTTCTTGCTCGGTACACTACTCCTTAGTTCGATTAGCCCTGTGCCGGAGTCATTCGTGACCCGTTAATACGTACAATTTTATTAAAACGACGTTTTCGATCTCGAAATAAGAAAATCCCCTCTTCTTCTTCTTCTTCATCCGAAATAGGACGAAGGCCGATCTCGAGCCATCGCCTTATATAGAGAGAAAACCGTAATAGCGGCTTGGGTCAGAAATGACTCCGGCATAGGACTCGCAGGAGTCCGGGAGTTAAACAGAAAATTGAATTATGACAGAAATTACAAAGGTGAAAGAATGTAAATTGCATTTGCTCGTTTTTGTCATGCGTAAAACTCCTAATAATAAAAATCCTGATACGTCTCCAAAAATGTAGTTTTCAGAAAAGGGGAATTGGTGTTCTCTTTGGATTAATTTTGTAATCGCATAATTTCCACCTATAATCGCTGGGAGAATCACATTCGTTATGAAAAAGGTTAAGGGCACGAAAAATCTCTCCACGGACAGGCACTCTGATTATTTCAGATGCTGGAAATATTATGTTTAAACCGTTTGCAAAGAGCGGTTGTCGTAATTTATTACAGTCGAGAAAACGACAGAGGGAGAGAGAGAGAGAAAGTGAGAGAGAGAGAGAGAAAGAGGAAAAGCAGTCGGGCACAGAGACCCACGCGTTGTTTCAGCAGTTTTCATTGCTGCTGGCTCCTGCTGAAAAACCGTGTTTGCATTCTCATTATTTTATTCGTTGTTCCCGGAGCTTTTCCTGAAGCTTTCCAGCCAGCCTTCGTGTTCCTCTGTCCCGTGTATAAGCATTAATATTCGTTTCTCCGTTTGGTCACGCTTTTGGGAAACGGCAACGATTATAACTCCTCGCCGGGGGTGGTCCGAATGGTTCGATGACGGCTCTTAACATCGACGGACTAATTAGCGGAGCACTACAAATTACACGCACTCGCCGGTATTCGAAATTCGTTGCTCGTGAAAGCCTCTCTCCAGTTGATAGCCGGCCATTCGGCGAATTTTAACAGAATTTCCCGAATTTCGTCCGTTCGACGTATGTATGTATTGTCCGAACGAAATTAATTACAATTTTGTTGCTTCGCGGAATTTTTTTCTTCTTATTCTCAGTTTATTTTAGCGTGGTCGCTTCAACCGCGAAGTCATTAGCGACCACATGGTTTACGCTTGGTTATAACTCCGGATTTTATGCGTTTGTGACAAACATGTGTAGGGGGGCAATTTAAAACAGTGAGAAGATTAAGAGACTTTAAGAGCGTTCATATACTATTTTCACTAGATTAGTGGAAAGTATCAAATTTATATTTAGCTTCTGTGTGTCTTGCAATTGATGTACAAAATTTTTAGTTTGCATAAAGATCGGATCGACACAGTTTTCGCCGATTTGAAAATTAATTTCGTGCAGCTGATCGTGACGTTGGATCTACTCTGCGCTGGGGGGGAAGAACGTTTAAATGTTTTTTGCGAGTGCCTCTTTGCGGATCTATGGTGTTCCTGGTCCGAACACCTTGCGGACGAATCAGAGAAGACGGTTGTCGGTAAAATCAAATTTCGGGACATTAGGCGAGAAGCAGAATCCATTTCTGGCACGGTGCGCGCGACCCTCGCCGGCTAACCGGCCTGTAAACAGTGAAAATGACGAGCGAAGGGGTGTGCTTAATTGACAATGTCTCGATCGTGCAACGGGCTCGACCCCAAAATCCACCCTAACAATCCGGCGCGGGGGATTGTCCTGTGTCCTTCCAACCCCTCGACGAGCACATTTTTACATCTGCCTTCGCCCTGGTACTTTACCACCTCGCCTCTGTTAACCTCCCTTCTCTCTCCCTCTCTCTCTCTCTCTCTCTCTCTCTTTCTCTTACCCTTCGTTCGCCCTTAAACGTGTTCCTGTTTTGCATACGCTTCTTGTTAACTTCCTGTCCCGAAGTATTCGGCAAGAGTAGAACCTCGCTCGCTGCACGAAACGGAACCGAAAATCGGCACAAAAATCGGGGTCGTGCAGCGAAACAGGTAACCAATCATAGTGAATCATAGTGTCATCATAATTCCCCAAATACCAGAACTTTGAGAACTCGTAGTTGGAGTCTCTAGTGTGTAACAAGCGAGGTCCTACTGTACTCGTACAATCTACCGTCAATTAATTTTCGAATCAGAAAAATTACCGAACCATTGAAACGTTTTGGGAATAGAACGATTCTGATCGGGTTCAATAAAAAAATTATGTAATTTTCTAATTTGTGCGATTGGACCGCCCGCGCCCGATTACGCACGCAGTAATTAACCATTGGATATTACATTATAATATCGCTGGGCAGACGATTATCGATTCTCATCGTTTAACAGAATGGCGTGTTTTCAATATGGCCGCCTTTTGTGCAAACGAGTCTTTGCCGGTTGACGTTCGCGCGGTTCGAATATTCGCGTAAAAACATTTCACGATGTGCCGGGACACCCCGTGTGCCGCGTCGTGTGTTTGTCTTTCTATTTTTATTTTCGCGTTCGAGTATTATTATTATTATTTTTCGAGTCACCGGTGCAACAATGACGGACCGGGCCGGACAACAATTCCCGAACGACCGCGTTATACGGGTTGGCTGGAATATTTTTGCGCCGGTTTCACCTCGCGAAAAGATTTCGAACGAAATTTGATCGAGACTCTTTGATCTTTAACGATAAATAAAAAATTTGACACAACTGTTGATCAATTTAAAGATGAGATTGGTACCTTAATTTGCAAACTACAGATCGGACACTTTTTCTAGTTCGTTGCAACGTGTGAGAGAAATGCGTTAAATCAGCAAAAAAACTTTTTTGAAACTAATTCATTTTTGTTGTAAATGCATAAAGCAGTCTGTTGATTGTATTAGTACTGACTGATTCGGAATGAATTTGAAGCGTTCAAATATTTTTTGAAAACGGGTTTGATCGCGTGGAAAGATTCGGGACACCCGTTAGAACGGCCACTTCGATAAATGGAAAAACACGTTCTCGTTTGTTATTATTTTAAATCGATAAACGTCGGTGCACGCGAGGCCCCGGCCGGTTAAATCGAATCACCGTGCTCGCAATCACGAGCGTATTATTTCGGGGCGCATCCGCCCAATGGCAACAGCAACAAATTGACGCCAGCCTTGGAAATATTATTTCGAGCGACTTCCCACCGTGTATAATTTGCGAATTACCTGGGATTCGAGTTTCTCCTGTTAATTTCCGCAACGTCTCAATCGTCTTCGTCCTTCCACGAAAAGGGAAACGGGAGCGAGCGAACAACCTGTCGCATAATGATACAAAATCAGCATCCAGCGGTTCAAAATAAATATAAATAGACTGCGCGTTTCATAAAATTATGGAAAATTGGGCGAGTGAAAATTAATCCTGTAAAATCGTCAGGACAATTTATCAACATTGTTACACTACTTTAAAATGATTGAGAGAAGAAATTCCATTTATTACGATCAACTGATTTTTATTTTGCACGAGCATCCACAGTGCTGAAATTTGTTTTTTAATTTCCAGGTCTGTAAACGTACAACCGATAAAAATTAAGGAAACTCCATTTTTGAAAATTCACCTTTAGAATAAAAACGTGCCGATCAAAACTCTCGCAAAAATCGAACGTCGCCCGGGCGATTTTTTCGATTTTTCTGTCGCGTTTTCTAAATAAAATAAAATATTTCAGAGGCTCGGAAGGTATTTTTCAAAATTTCACCGATGTCAACGTCTCGTAAACGGACGCGAAAATCCGTTTCGTTGATTCGATAAAAATAATATCAAAAAAAAAAAGAAAAAAAAGAACGATCAGTCACCGCGTCGTTTATTCCGAGCTTTCGAAGCGGCGCGGCTGTGCCGTCGCTCGTGCTCGAAAACAACGGAAATTAATTTTCAGGATTTTATATTTCACTTCGATCCAATTCTGCTGATATTTTTAATAGCACAAACGCGACATTTCGCTGCTTCCGATTAAAGGCTATCAACTGAATCAACTGTTAAACGATCGATAAAATTATGTGTTCACGAACGGGATCTCGGTTATTTAATATGTTGAAGTATTTATACTGGAGTACTAAAAAAATCGAGGTTCCATATTTTTATACTTGCAATCGGACTGTTGCTGTGACAGTTTGTTAATAATTTCAGATTTAAAAATATCGTAACTAGATTGTCTAATTGCAAGACTCGGGAGCTACATTTCCTGTTTTAATCACTTTAGTTGGGAATAATAGAATTTCATTTTCAGACTCTCGAAACGTTTCTACCATTTTCAATTTTCGTGTTTGCGACGGATGCATAAAATCCGCAGGTAATCAAGACTGATGGACTCGATTGCGAGTGTTAATTAATCTTTCGATTCAGAAATGACGTTTTTGTCCGCGTTGATTCGATTAGTATCGAGTTCGTAAATTATATTCCCGTCGATGCTCGAATTTTTCAACTGTCGACGAGAGCCAGATGATTTCAACTAATTCCTTTCTGGTTATTATGCGCGCGGTGCACCTATGGCAACGTGTCCCGTCTGTGTCACGCTCGGTGACTGTACATAGAAATAAGTACCCGTGGTTCTCGGCAAGGTTACGTTCTAATACTGTCCCGCGGAAAATGACGTAATGAATAATGCATTCACCGGGATTAAATGTTAGTTTTGCTGAAACGCGGCTCACGCACTGTCCGCGTGCATCAATCCGTTGTTGCGCGCGGATTCGATTAATTAAGGAAAACCCGTTTATCGCCGTCGTTAAAGGTTACAGAAATCCGATAAATATTCATGCGAACTGTGACCAGGCGGGGTGGGGGGTGGGGTGGTAGAGAGGACAGCGTTTTCTAGAGAACGGGTTCTCCCCGGAAAACTTTTCCCGGCGAATTTTCCTTCGCGTTCCCGTCCCAAGTCCGCGAAACATTAAACTAATTGCGCCCGGAGCCATTACTACACTTCGTTCGATTGCTCTAACGCAATTACAGGGAAGCGACGAGCTTGGCCCGCTTCTTCATTAATTTTCGAAGCTTGCTCGATGAAAACTGGCGTTACGCGATGATTGTTAACACTTGCAAGATATCTCTACAGAATAAAAACTTTCGGTAATTAAGAGTTTTTTTTTTTGTAAATACCGAGCGACATATCTCAAGGTCATCAGAATCAGCGAGGAGGATTCTAAATAAATACTAAATTTTCTTAATTTTCTCCCTTCTTCTTGAATAATTTTTACAGATTGTTAGGTAACCAAACGTGGCTCGATGCAAATGCGATACAAGCGCTGTTCCTTCTTGAAAATCTGCGCACAATGGCGACTGTCTTTCTCCTCCTCCTCCTCCTCCTCCTCTTCTGTCCCCTCCCCTCTCTCGTTCTCTCTCGCACGACATGTCGCGAGCCATCGGAGGGCTAAACGTCAGAAAGGAATGAATAGACGGTGTTTCCTTTGCTATACATTATTCAAGGAAAAATTGTACCCGGCTCTCCGTCATAAATCTGTGAGAGGGGAGAAAATCATTTTATTTATTCGATGGGAATTCGAGAGAAAAGACTCCGGGTCCAGGCGAATCGATTCGGACGCGATAAAGCTGCGAATCCTTCGAAAGGGATCGGCGACGGTGAATCTCGATTCTCGATCGATCGTTCACGGGACGTCCACGACTATCAAATTATTTTGGAAACATCGCTATTCTCTCTCTCTCTCTCTCTCTCTCTCTCTCGAGTAGAAAAAAAATACACACAAAAACCGATGGGATTGTATGGTTGGATTGCCGCAGCCCGAGGTTTGTTCGGCTGTGAAAAACCGCAAAAAGTTTTTCGGGAAACACGAAAATTCCGTCCCGCTCACTTTCGACGAACAATTTTCCAGGAAAAGCCTGGCCCGGCCTCTCGTCCGCGAGAATTAAAGTATTTCGACAATTTCAATCGGTCCCGAGACGCGAAATTATCGGACTTGTTTATACTTCGAAATTGGCGAGCTTTCAGAGAAGTCGGACGAAAGAGAAAGACAAAAGGAACGGCGAAAGGACTACGAGGGGGCGGGGTTTGAGGAACGGGAGGGGGGAGGCCAGGGAGTTTGTTACGGCGTTGCATGAATAAGAATTTCTTCATTACGCCGGATTTACAGTGGACCGAGCCGTCGGAAAACGCTGAAAACGGGGAAACCGCCGATGAGCGGGGGTGGCAGTTACGCTTACACGGGGAAACGGGGCTGTCTTTTAGAAGGGGGCGGTCGGGGGGCGGGGCGGGAGCGGGTGGGCGTGCGACCGAGACGCTTATCATCTCTTCCCCGGGTCCCTTTTCGCGTTTCCGTTCCGCGATGCCGTTTTATACGCGACCGAGTGAAGAAATTGTCCGTAATTGCCGCTTTCTTGCGCAAATCGCTGCGTCGAAATGTAATGAAATATAAGGGAGCCGAGCTGAAGACAGTCCTGGGGGCGGGGGGCGCGTTAAAAGCGTGCAATAGAGTAATTACTTGAACCGATCGAATCATTTTTGTTCGAGAAAAGTCCTTGGTTCAGCGTGAAATTTTGCTTCTCGGTGTTTCCCATGTGTTTTTTTTTTTTTACGGTTATCGGCGAGGTTGTAAACTAGTTTTCGAGGGGCGTAATGGAGTTTCATGAATTTCGCGGTGGGAAATGTCTCGGTTTAACCCTTTGCACTCGAAGCAATTTTAACACCAAAACGAAACATTTCTTACGATCTAGAATATTTCCCTTGTATATATATTTTTTAATGGTATACATATGAAAATGGTGCAATTTACTCGTAAAATACTGAAGTGTTTAATAATCTATTACGTACAAACAAATTTAATAATGTAAAAAATATTTTGAATAACGATACAGCAATTTTTATTGGCGCCTTACAGTCGCCATTCGAGTGCTAAGGGTTAATCACGAGATTCACTTCGAATAGACAAGTTCCGGCCGCGACCGAAGAAATCGAATTCGATTACTATCAATTTGACGGGCTCGAATTATTTTCGACAAACTTCGACGAACTTCGCCCCTGAAACAACAAGCGCTGCGTAAACAATGGAGCTGTTCCGACAGAGAAATGACGATCGTTACTCGATACCTGTACAACACCGCCCGGGGCGATCGAAATTGTTACCGCGTCAATTATTCGCCGCGCGAGATGAACAAGATCTTCCGAAATGTTTACGAAAGAATGGACTCTCTGAAACAAAACAGCGCATTGTTCATTTATCAGCTGGTTGACGACCCGTGATATTTTCAATTCACGATAATTCGACAAATTTCATTTATTTTTGCTAAGAAAACGTCTAAAAATTTGGGTAGAACCGTCTTGTTATTTTAGTGCTCCGTAAACATAGTATTAAATATAAAAATATGTGGCCCAGTGGACACTACAGGGGTGGTTTAAAGTGTTTCAAAACTTTATATTTTATACTACCATCGATCTTCGTAATTTCAATGGTTATGGCATCAAAATAAAAGATCTTAAAGACGCACCGGGGACTAGTAATTCGAGGACAGCCGGTACACAGGCAGAAGAATAGAGTACAGTATTCGCGTTTCGCCAAAACGACATCATCGGTATCGGTGGTCTGCGAGCTCGAAAGGTGCGGAAAACACTCGGCGACCGATTTATCGCGACTCGACTCCGCGTGTCGCGTGTAATTGACGTGATTGATCGAACACGGCGAAATAATCGAAAGGGCCGATTCATCTTGACTATCGGGGGAACAATGTTTATCCGACAGCTGCGCCGCGTCCCGATTTTAATTTATTCCGAGGCCGTGAAAGGGCTGCTCCCTTCGCCTTTCCGAGAATCACGTCCGAAATAGTTCTCGGAGGCTAGACAACGAAACTCGCCTATCTGTTTTACAACTGGCCCTTGTTCCGCCGCGTCCCTTCCTTCAGAATCGTTCGAATCGATCGTTTATCTCCTTCCGATCTCGAAATACTGCTTTACATCTCGAGACAAATCTTTTATTCGACGAGACGCACGGGCATCCTTGAATAATTCTGAGAGCAAATTTTATACGGTTCTGTACACTTATTATAAAAATACGAGATACAGAACAGTGAAAATAATTAACACGTTGACTGCCATGTCACCCATATGTGGGTGACGGAATTATTTGTCCAGGTTTTACAAATGAATTTTTACATTAATATATTCATTGTACCAAATTCGATCAGAATCCGTAAAATTCAAGAAAAAGTTGGAGGACTACTCGGTATCATACATTTAATTTTCTCCAATTTTTATTTCTTTAAATAAGTTACTTTGATTTCATCGAATTTCTGAGGTTTCTAGCTTGACAGTCAAAGTGTTAAACGAATTATACTCAGTCTTGGGATGAATTCAGACGATTCTTATTTCGCATAAGAGTCCGCAGTCCATTTACCCGAAGCCAATTAGTGTTAAACGATAATATCGACGCGTGAGAAGATTGAATTTGCATAACACGTAACGCAGTGGTAAACAAATTTGCGAAGAAGAATTTGTTAAAAATCCATCGAATAAAAAAGCTGCCGGAAAGCAGTAAGAGAAACGGGGACGAATAAATTTTATCGTTCCGCGAACCGGGCTTTTGCCGGCGGGGTCGAGGGTGCGGGAAAATGAGCGCAAAGTATTTCCCGACGATATGCAATATGAAATATTCGCCGCGTGCACGTTCGATCGCGATGGAATACATGCGAAACTACACTTTGTCCTGTCCCTGTTATTCCGGCCGTTGCGCTGTCTGTATTATGTCGCTCGAAACAATATTCGGTTCTTCGTTTCTCCCTCTTTTCTCTCTCTTCCTCTTTTCGCCGTGTCCTCTTGCTTGCCTGTCTGCCGGACGTCGTCGTGTATCAATCGTTTTTACGCGTCCGACGACGGAATCGAGAGCATAATCGAGAGACACTCTACTAAATCGAATTACGTCGAATTATCGGACCATTGCACGCGAAATTATTCGACTATTCTTCGGCTCGATCGGTTGCTTCGCCACAGCCAGTGAACCGAGTCATTAAATTATTAAATACGCGAAAGACACGGATGATTATTAAATTATCCTTTTAGCCAAACATCCGAGTGTAGTTGGTACAGCTGTAGAAATTATTCTAGAAATACAGTGTTTTCTCGATACTTGTCACCAACACGGGTCTTGCCAGTGACATATATCGTCCAGGAGACACTATTATTCTTTGATCCATGTACCCGAGCTTCGAGGCCCCTCACTGGGTAGTTCCGCGACTTTTATCAGACAGCTATTTGAGACAAGTAGCGAGGAAAGACTGTATTAGTTCAGTACAAAAGTTCGTGCTCGATTTCGTCTTAAAATACTAGAAGAATCGGGCACGAATTTTTGCATTGACTTAATATATCGAATGCGTTTCACGTTTTTGCTGTAAATGCATAAAATTTGCAGTCGAAAAATTGGAATGAAAAGATCAGCTGTAGGGCTGTACAAGTTTGTTAACACGTCGAGAGGTCCTTCAAATCGAAAATCACGTTTGAATTTCACCTAGCAAAACAGTGACTGGTTGTATCGAAATTGCCTGTTAGTTCGAGTTTTCATTCGCGCAATCAACAAACACAGCCGAGCGAGCCGGCTCCATTATTGTTATCGAATTCATCAGGAAATTGCGAGCGCTGCTGTCCGCGACGGACTTATTATTTATTAATCGAGAAATTGTTTACGCGTGCCTGTCCACATGCCCTCTATCTTTACTTAATTATCAGCATCGTTTCAGAGCCACAGTTTGCCCCTTGTCCCCCCCCGGTTTTCATCGAGGGAGGGAAACAAGGGCACCGGTCGTACCCCATTTACCTGTCTCGTTCGTTATTTCGCAAACGATGGGGGGCCCGGTCGGTCTCCATAATTTATTCGAAAACTACAAACCCCCTAGTCCCCCACCCCTCACCCCTCCTCTTAGTCTTTAATCAGGTGTACGCGCGTGCACGCTCGCAGCATGTTCGAATAATTCAACGGTCTAAATAAAACTCGCGGAATTCGCGTGCGCGCAGTTGTTCGGGTGAACGTACGATGAACAGCTTCTGTCACTCTATTCGGTAAAAATGAACGCAGTTTTTCGATTTTTTTTAACCATAGTGTCACCTCGTATTAGGTATTTTCGATTATTCGCGCGTTTTTCTAACGAATATATTTCTAGTGGGCCCCTTATATTGAGAGAGACTAAATAAAAAATCGAATTAAGGGAAATCCAGGGAAATCGTGGAAATTTAAGAAACTTAGGACTAGGGGAAATAAAGGAAAATTTAGGGAAATTAAGGAAAATTAAGAGAAATTAAATAAAAAATTGGAAGTAAGGGAAATTGGAGAAAATCGGGGGAAAATTAAGGGCAATTGGGAAAATTATGGGAAATGGAGATGAGTATTACGTACAAAAGTAAACGTTGTATTATATCGAATGCGTTCGGGCAATTTTGCAGTTTCGTGCCCCGCACGAAGTTTGTTAATGAAATTCTCCGCGGAATTCGATCGGAAAGCGACCGAAAACGGATCGTGGACAAACAATAAGACATTTCGATAGGGGTTTGAGAGACAAACGGGAACGAGAAGGGTGGGCGCATAAATGTGACACACACGGTTGTTCTGGCACTATTTAACTCGGTATTGTGCCGCGGAGCGGGTGAATTGTGTGCGGCTTGCACGCACCCACAAAAATCGATCGAAACACGTTTGTAAAGGCTTGCTATTCACAGAGGCCCGTGACTTACATAACCGCGGCTCACGTACTCACACCGGCAATGCTTCATACAGATATGAGTCATAAAACTCGCCTGGACTGACAGAATCGATTTGTTTACGTCGATTCGTTTCTTTCGGCGGAATCGGAATTTTTTCCGCGTACACGCGTCACACAAACTCGCTCTGATTTTGCCTCCGCACTACCCTTAGCTTTCTCTCTCTCTCTCTCTCCCTCTCTCTCCCTCTATCGCTCCCCACGTTGGCGAATAGGCGAGCTACAACCCTTTCAACGTGACAGGGGAGCCACGCGTTCATTGTTCCCGACGGTCTATCGCAATCGATGCTCAATATAATTAGCGTAATATTCTGCGATATTATTCCTGGACCGATTGCATCGACGCAATTAAAATTGTTTATTTTAGTTTTTTTTTTAGTTCGTGATATTCATCAATTTTAACAGTGGAGTTGAATCTCTTTGAAGTTGAAAAATTTTTTAAATATATAAAATTATGTTTCTTTGAAAGATCAATATATACATTTTATTATACTTAATTTGCTGAAAATTTGAACTAAACATCTTAAGCTAGAAGGACAGCCATTTTCCCAGAGCCACTTCTGCAAATTCGTTGTTAACACAATTCGAAGCTCCGGTCGAAATTTTCGGACAAAATCAAATCGCGGAAAGATTACACAATGAGCACGCTCGTAAAGTGGTGCGGATCAATGAAACTCTCTTTTGGAAGGACGTCACCTTTTACAACGTGATCGACGAACGATATAAAATAGGAGGGGATTAAAAACGCGATCCCCCCCCTACCGGGCGAACGTTTCGATTCGCGATTTCGATGCGCCTACGCGCGTTAAAATGCCGTGCTCGTGGTTTCCGGGAAAAATCGAATGCTGATTGGAGATTCCATCACAGTCGTAAAAATAGAATATCCTCGATTGTAAAATGCTCGATGAGCTGCGCGATAAGGCTCTCCTTCCATTCAATTTCATTGCGTAAACAATCCGCGGTGTAATTAGGGAAGAAAATGGAATGGGGAAAGAGTATCGTGATATCATCGATATATATCGAATTAAGCGCATCCAATTAAAATCGCGACAAGAGGCGAATAAAGAAATAAATAATAAAAATAATAGAAAAATATTTGAGTACTTGTAATCGTTACGCTGAGGATCTTCGTGCGAAGTAAAGATGTCTAGAAGCTTGTTCGTTTATTCAATAATTTTAATAAGTTGAAAACGTCGTTATTTCTTACTCCCGTTTTTGATCCAAGTTGGAAATAATATGTCGATGTCCTCATTTAACCCTTGTAAGGGTGTATAACCCTTCAGGGTGTAAATTAATTTTTTTTTCCTCCCCTTGCCCGCTAAAAGTGGAAAATGAAAATGGGTGAAATATCGTCCTGTGGCTTCAATATTCATATTAGCGGTCGGTTAATCGACGAGCAAATAATGAACGAACATCAATGGTTGGGGCCGGGGGAGGGGAGAAGGCTCTAGAAGACGAGATTCGTGACGTCCAAATAAAACGTAAATTCAGGCCGGTCTCTATCGGCATCCAGCAGGCATTACATGTTACTGCAGATTTATGGGAATTCGGTGCGGCGTGGTGCTCGGCCGTGGGATATATTAGAACAGTGTCACGTAGAGATGGAATCGAACGATGGGAGGGGGGGGGGGGAGAACTGTTTGCGAATAGCGTTCGGTGTGTTCGAGCAGTTGATTCACCGGGTCAAATCCGCGCGGAACTAAGGCAGATGTGATTTGTTAGCTGAATGATGGATAATTCTGCCTCGGTAACTTTCGATCGCCTTCCCGTATCCGTTAACCACCGCTTTTCGGAACGAGAAATTCAATTACTTTCCCGCCGTCCCGCTTATGGCGCTTTGATTTATCCGTGGACGATCGTTATTGTTCCGCGGAAAAATCGAGCTGACAAACACATCGTTCTCGGAACTGTTTTCCAAACAGAACCGGACAGCTAATTCAGTTGGACATTCGATGTTGCAAATTTCGCACGCAAAATTTCAATATTTGCTCGAATATATTTGAGAACGATACGACGATGTGTCAGAGTGTATTTAATGATCGCAGTAATTAGAACGCGCGATGCAATCAAAT
The DNA here is from genome assembly GCA_913789895.3 of Seladonia tumulorum. NCBI lineage: Eukaryota > Metazoa > Arthropoda > Insecta > Hymenoptera > Halictidae > Seladonia > Seladonia tumulorum. The sequence goes on along the minus strand of OU565266.1, from coordinate 1,413,411 downwards.
ATTGTAACAAGTCTAAAATATCGGCGAGTCAAATTAACACCAGAACAACCGAGCGCTAAAAGTTGCTAATCAGCATTGCCTTTTAAAAGTAACGAGAGACATAGCGCTCCTTTTCTTACAAAATACGTCTGAACAAACAAATGTCCACAGAATTTTCGCAACTTGAATAATCGTACAACAATGGTTCGGTTGTTCCAGTGTTAACGCGTTACCCACCGGAATCCTGTTAACACTAATCATTCTACTGCTCGTCAAATAACCGGTTTCCCACCTTCTATTTTACAATTACTCGAATCATAAATAATTGAACAAGTTTCTTCACACAGGAACATATTGCGATACAAAGTTGCACGAAATCTAAATTATAATACATTTTAGAATTTAGAGTTAACACGTTAAGTGCCAAATATCAACACCAGAGATTCTTACTAAATCGGAGTAATTTAATTAATCAAGCCAAAATTAGAAATATAAAATGTGGATGTTGTTTTAACCGTTTCGAATTTGAAAGACTCCAATAAAATTCGGTTTAGCTCTCACAGTAAAAATGAATTTCTAAACCCAGTGAAAAATATGTAATCCAGTCATGCGTGACTGACGTGGCAGTTAGCATTGATAATAAGGTTTCCCAGTGGTGGTTGCGCGAAGTTTAGAAATTTTCTTTCACCTGATAATCCGAGACGAAATTCTTAGACGACGTTAACCGTAAATCGTTGGCTGGCAATTGAAATTGCCGTTGAAGGATCCATTAAAGAGTGTTTAGCCGCGGACAGTGGGCTTTTAAAAATTATGACATAATCGACGCGTCGATAGGTAATGCGCTAAGTCGCGCGGGCTCGGAATGGTAATTGCGCACGGTCGGAAAAGCAACATAGCCACACGTCGCGTCGCACAGTGGGCAAAAACGGCCTTTTTCGATTCAAAATCAAAGAACTTTCGATAGGAATGAGGTAGAGCGATGAAATTTTTTTTAAACGAAAGCTGAAACTTTGTAGAATATGGGAAAAATAGGGAGATTACGGTACGAACGTTTTTTAACCTTGAGAAAATTCGTTAAAGTTGCACAATTTCAAGAAAGTGTCAGTAGTAATGACAGCGATACGTCAAGTGATGACGAGATGCGAAGTGCTTCATGTTTCGTAAGTAACTCAAAACGTTAAAACACTTCATTATTATTATTTTTATTGTGTTTTATATATGAGAATACGATATACTTTCAAACTAGTGTGTTATGAAGTCATTTTAACGGAAAAATTTCATTAATTTGTGTCACAAAAATCTATTTTTTTTTCAAAAACCAGAGGTCGTAGACAAATTTTGAAAACAGATTTGAAATTAGCGTGAAAAAATCTATGGGAAACGATATATAGCTTGTTAAAAAAAAATTTTCCGCTCGTATTAGCCACAAAAACAAAATTTTCTTGAAATTGTGCAACTTTAACGAATTTTCTCAAGGTTAAAAAACGTTCGTACCGTAATCTCCCTATTTTTCCCATATTCTACAAAGTTTCAGCTTTCATTTAAAAAAAATTTCATCGCTATATCTCATTCATATCGAAAGTTCTTTGATTTTGAATCGAAAAAGGCCGTTTTTGCCACACGTCGCGTCGTCGTCGGGCTCCCGTTAAACTTATTGTTCCTTGGCGGCGATTGATTCGGTTATTACTCGGCGTTGTAAATCGTTCGTGCGGAGTAATCCAGTTAGAAATGGAACAGTTCGGTGTGGCCACACGAGTCAGGTTTGTTTCCATCTCTACGGCGCGTCGCCGGTGTTGGTATACGTTGTTGCTCTGCAACGTGGTTCGCATGGTTGCCGGGGTTAGGGGATGGGCATAGCGAGCCTGGCGGGGGTGGACCGCGGGGGTGCCGAATGGATGCTATAGCTGCCAAGGTGTAGAGCCATTCTGTGTATGGGTAAGTGAGAGAGAAAGAGAAAGAGAGAGAGAGAGAGAGAGGGAGAGAGGAAAGCCAGTGTTATTGGTTTTTGTTGCGCATGCCTACTGCCGGCGCCAATCTGGCGAATTATTAGCCAAGTTTAACCGGCCAGAGGTGAGATAGATTATGACAGCAGTTGGTAATTTAATGGCTTCGCTCCACTGTGAAGCATTAATTGATTAATTCTTTCTTCTTCTCTCTCTCGCTCACTCTCTCTGTCTCACTTTCTTTTTTATTCTCCCCTCCGTTTTTTTTCGACAGACGCGCACCCCCGACAAGCTAAAAATGGGAATCGCCCCGCCTGTCTCTCAAAGAGATTAAATATTTTTAAACCGGAATCCCGTGAAGTATAAATCGCCCACGGATTTCGAAATCCCAATGTTCGGAGATTTCATTACGCCACTGTCCGCGTCGCGATTCGTCAACGCTCTTTAAAAATGTGTATCCTTCTAATATCGAATTTATTACCGCCATTATCATTTGTCTTCGATAGAAGCTTGTACAAGAATTATTATAGATGGAAATAAATTGTTTGACAGCGACAGGGATTTCTTGGACCATTCAACAGATTTTTGGAATTTATGGTGTAACAAATTTCGTCGGAAATTAACATGAAAATTATGGAACTTCTTCGGATCGGTCATTAAAACTAAAAATAAAAAAAAGTAAAGGGTTGAACCTACAATGTTTACACTATATATTTCCCAAATAGCCGATCAAAGTCCCAGAACTGTCCCCTCTACCGCGAGGTATATCTCCTTGCCGATCTATGTCCGTGGCTAGACTCGTGTTTTGGACATGTATCGAGTAAACACTGTATTCTGAATATAAACGACTTTCTTACCATTTCTGAAGAGTATATTTCCTCATTCTTGGTAATGCTTTCGAGTCGAAGCATTTGATTGAAACTTTCCCGTCCCTTCGTTCCGAGAGTCAGCCTCCTGGGACAAGAGAGAAAAATTGGTCAATAAGTAGTCGATCGAATTCGCGATGATCGTCGCCGTTTTATTGCTCTGGTTCTACGGAGAGAGCGAGTCGGACACCGAATGGATTCTGATGGGTAATCAAAGAGACCGATTTGGGGGTCTCGCCTTCTCGAGCTCCGGGTCCCGTTGAGTTATGAGCAACGGTATAAAGATGTTATCCGTAATCTTCTTGCAGCTCTCCTGCATCCTACACCTTCGTCGAACTTGCTCTCATCTCCAGCTGTTTATCCATTCTCCGAACCTATCCGAGTACGTACACCGACGACGTTCGTCCTCCATAAAACTCGCAGTTCCGTGCCCGCTCAAGACGACTGACGTTTACTGTCGTTTGAAAGCTGTAACAGTCCATAGACCAGCTCGTCAAGCTATAGCCACCTCTATGCGGATAACTAGGGCGAAACTACTACCGGGGGTTGAGTCGCATAAATTACATCGTCGCCTTATAATCGCCTCGTTCAACTAGGTTGAAGATTCGTTTCGCCGGGCGCTATAAGGTTGACCTATCCAGCAAATGAACGCTTAACCCCCATGATTTATTCCACTGTTCCAGCGATTACAACTTTTCCATCGCTTGAAAGCTTCCAAAAGATCGGTATCTATCGTCTGTCTATCTAGATTACGCTATTCCCCCACTCCGCCGCATCCCGGTCACGTGACGCCTCTGACGTGTGTACCAACGTCACGTGACTGCCAGAGAGAGGGCAACTTATTCCCCTCAAGTCGCGTTAACTCGGTACGGATGTGTTGGTAGGTGAAAAAGGTGACAAATCACCGAGGAATTCTCAGAGTTCCCAAAACGAAGGCGAAAGGTCCGAAAGGAAGAAATCGTTCGGAGGAGTAGCCGGCAATAATATCGATGACGATAATGACGAGGCGAGAAGGTGATGTCGGTCTCTCGGGCGACATTAACCTTTTAAACCGCTACAGGTAGCAGCTCCAGGGACGATATATCCCCTCTTCCCGGAAAGATCTCTCCCCCCTTCCCCTCTTGCCTTTTCTCTTTCTCTCGGACAGGTCCGGGATGATCCGTTTGTGTGTTCGCGCGCTCATGCATTTAGGTTCGGTGGTGGTATGCAGCTGTCCGGCCAATAGCCTGGCTCGGTTAGGCCTGCTTAAGACCGCGTTCACACGGCGGCTTCGACGCACAGTACGACATACATACATATCGCATGCGTAACGATGTGTGCGTGTTTTACCTGATCTCTCACCATTACGGACGCGCGCTTATGCGGGACTTGTGGGTTGGACAGTTGGCGGCGACGCTTTCGTTCTCTAAAGATGAAGAATTCTCCACAATGAACAAGAAGAGACCAGGCTTTTTAGTTCAGGTCTGGAAAAATCGACGAAACGCCATTTCGTTTTCGATTCTCGAAAAATTGTGATAATTTCCGTCAGAACAAACAGTAGAACCCCTGGGGGGCTGGTTTTAGAGCCTGGGACCCACTTTCGGTTTTTGCTCTGTATACTTTTACTTTCCCCCCCCCCCCCCTGAAGCTCTAAAGACTTGTCTGTGAAAGGCTGCTAGTTACGACAGATTACAGGGTTGTTAAGGATTAAGGGATGATTCTGCCGGCCGAAAACGTGGGGAGGGGCCGGCACGAAAGGGTACGAGGGAAATAGTAATCTCGTTAGACGTCGATCGTGTGCCAGCTTGACCCGTTAGCCGGGCAAAAATGTCTTGCTCGTCGACGACGACGTCGGGGGACGCAATAGGAAAAATTGCTTCGCGAAGGAACTTTGATTAAACGGGGCTTGCGGGGGTGGTGGGGAGAGCGCAGGGAGTCGATTCCCCGTGCCGGGGAATACAAAGATAATTCTTCTTGAAATATTTCCTCTTTGGTGAAACGATTTTATATTATGTCAAGTCGCCTATTCAGCCGGTTGGCCGACGCGGAGCAGAGTTACAACCATCTTTCTTCGAGACCCTCCTCTCCTTTATGGCCTCGTCCGCGTTCATTCGCGTTGCTTTTACCGTGCTCTGCGCTCCGTAGCACGGGTAATTGAATATTTGACGAGCGCCGAAAGAAAATCTGACACGCTGGAAAAGCGGCGTTAAAGACCCACCTAACCGCGCGCGCGCGTGCGTGCGTGCGTCTCCGCAGACTCGTCGATAATTATTGTATTAATTTTACCGAATACGCTAGATCCCGAAGACGCTTACGTGTTTTGTTTTTTTTCCGGACCACGGTGCGCGCTTTGGCACGGTGTTCCGTGAAAATTGCGAGTCTCGCGAGTCCGCCGCTTTTTTCCAACTATTTTCCGCGACTTTTTGCTCCCACGGCGATTTAAACAGCGGCGAATAATTAAGGGTCGCCGGAGAACCACCGAATAAATTTTTCGCGGAACGCGCTCGCTTTCTCCAGCTGCTCAGACATAGTGTTCCCTCGATTACAGTTTTCGCCGCGACCATATAAGAAAAAACGCACAGTATAATATTTAGAGATTTTCATGATTTTCTACTGCTAAATTCCTTCAATGTTTCATGAGGGGGTTCGATTTAATCGGGAAAATGTCGCGCATGTACCGGTGAAAGTTTCATGAAAAAATAATCAAAAACACGCAAGTTATGCCAATAAATTAGTATCGCCTCGCCCGCTGCGTCTAATCTCGTATCACGTTACGAACCTCTGGGCTTCTGAAGGGCCACAGTCCACAGTACCGGGTACAAACGCTTCCCGAAACATGCTCCACATTTATTCCAAAGATCCCTAGACTAGATTCGACTAGGCAAAACGTCGTAGGGCTTGTCGAATCACTTGAAATTCTAGCGGAAGAACGAAAATTTCAGCGTTGGAATTTTCGTTGCTCTCCCCGCCGGAAGTCGTTTAGCTCGCCGGGTCAGGGACTATCATCATCATCATCATCATCATCATCGTCGTCGTCGGGACCGTCATCGTCGGGCCCTGTAGCCGGAAGGAAAAAAATAAGCAGCTTTCGGTTGAATTTTAATTAGCCTCCGAGGCTCTTGAATCGAGACACGCTCGAACAGAAGCAGCCAGGGTGGCGGTTATCCTCGAGTAATTTTGCCGGCTACTGTACATTACGTGTTTAGCCTGTATAGCCGTGCTGGGATTGGATAATTCTAATACACAGTCGCGCACGTTGCCTGTATAGTAACCTTTGACCAACTCCGCCAGCCGTGTACATGGACTCTACCCAGTTGGGAATGGAAGGGATTCACTCTCCCTCCTCTAACTCTCTTATCTCTCCCTCTCCGGGCTCTATTCGCCCTCTCTATCGCTCGCCTGCTCTTCTAATATCTCGCTTCATCTTCTCCCCCATCCCTTCCCACCCTTCTGGCTCTTTAGGTCTCGTTCCGTTAGCCCTCTTTCCCTCTTTGTTCCTTTATTTCACTATTTAACTCCTTCCTCGTCGTTCAACTCCTGTTTCGATGTTTTCCTCTCGCTTCCACTTCGACGTCGCAGGGTGAGACTCTTTCTAGAGAGAGAAAGGCAGAGAGAGAGAGAGAGAGAGAGGCGGCTGGTATTACGGTTATCCTTCTTCCTCTCTCGTCATTGATCTTTCTCAATTTCTCTCGCTCCCTCCAACGGAGTCGCTCTTCTTCTATTTCTTATTCTTCCTCGTCTTCTTCTTCTTCTTTCTACATGTTTTCTTCTTCTTCTTCTTCTTCTTCTTGAGCTCTGCCCCCCCCCTTCCAATAGTAATGGGCATCCAGTTCTCTCCCCGAGTTCTTAAGCAATTTAATCACACAACCGTTTCGAATGCTATTTTTCCTAAACAAGAATGCCCTTCCACGCTCGTGTCAGAGAAAACGGCATCCTTTATAAAATAACCACAAACAAACAGCAATGTGCCGTTCATTTTTTATACAGATTGTCCTACAATTTTCTCTTACACTGGAAAATGATTTCGTAAGGAATTCGACTTTTATTTTCCACCATTCAAAAAATCGTATTTGCGATCAAATGAATTAATCGATAAATTTTCAGGATTCCGGTGTAAAAATCCAATAAAATTTAATCGTCATCGCGAAAGACTGTTCTTCTTAAATAATTTAACATTTTGTACGCGAATGTCGTTTCTTAATGCAAAAATATTATTAATCGTATCAGTGAAAAAACTACGGGATAACTCGTTCACGCGTTATATCAAACGAATAAGAATGAATTAAATAAATTTCTATATTGCTCCGGGTTTCTAAAAGATAGAATTTTCCATTCGGCGATCATGCTCGCTTCTAATCTCGTGCATGCCGATAGCACGCGAAGGAAAATCGGTTTTCCAGTTGCAAAAGAAGCGGATCCGCTTCGAAAAATAGTTGCCGAGCCTTCGCGACTACGTTTCACTCGCTGCTACTCTTGTTTCCCGGATGGTGAAGTGATTTTGTCAGAGTGGTGGCTCCGGTAATTGAATTTTCAGGGCCCCAAGAGCGTCGAGTACGTGTCCTGATGACTCGAAACTCGAATCGGACGTTTCGAGCGAAACCCGAGACGTTTTAAACCCGTCGCTACCCCCCGGGCCCAGTGGTTCTCCTCTTCTCCAATAAAGACCGTTGCCTCTTCAAAATCGGACGAGACGTAAAACCGACATTCCAGGCCCGAAGAACAGTTCGAACAGCTCGAATGAATTGTCGAACGGAACAACGTGTACTCGTCGATTTGGAAAATGAAAAATTTCGTCGGTCTCGCAGCTCAACGTTGAGAAACGCTGAGCTGTCGAGCCTTTAGAAATTGTTTCAGTGACACCCGTCTCGGGAAACGTGTATTCAGTCCTCGTCCTGGGAACAGGGAGTCTTTTTCAGCGTTTATACCCCGTCGATTATCGTCGGATCCCGCGTTCGTTAAACAATCGCCGCGTTTCTCGCGGGAAATTCGAATAATGGGGCGCCGGCCGCGGATTCAATCGAACGTTTTCGATGACGTTTGATCGATCGAGCGAATTTTCATTTTGACTCCCCCTTCCACTCTTCTCTCTGCCAAATGGAATCCATCGCGCGAAACAATCGAGTTTCCTAGCCGAAATTTCGTACTGCATTTATTTATTTGGCTCGTTCCGCTCGAAACAGCTTTCAGTTTATTTCACTTACGAATGGATATCGATCGATCCACGGTTCGAAATAGATTTTAACGGCGCCCCCACCACCCTCCTCTCCCCCGGACCGATGTTATTTACATTTTTATTCCGGGGCCGAGATTTCAATTTCCCGAAACACGTCATTTTTGCGACAGGCGGCGGCGTATCCTTGCAGAGGTCCGACCGTTGCTTCTGAAAACAGCCGCGAATCGCTTGAATATGTATAGCTTTCGGTTTCAATGGGAGAGCTTGCGCCCAACAAGGAAGACCCGTTGAAAAGTGGTTTTCCCCGGGGAGAAAAAAAAAACGAACACCGGAGCGTGACTATTTAGTATTTACGAGCGATACCATACTGCGGACGCACCGTGCTAATTTATTTATTCAGTTCTGCTCGCGCGCGTTAAACGATCTTCGCCAGATTCGGCGAATAATCTTCGAAAATATTTTTCCTTATTAACACGTAGCACCGAAACCGACTGTTTTACATCTCCTTATTAAACTAACGAGACTGAATTTTCAGTCATTTTATTTTTAAATCATATTAATCCGACGAAATATTCTCGTAAATCGCAAAATATTAAATTAATATTAGGTTCACGGAGCTCTAAAAGTGAATATTTTTCATTGCCTTATAAAAATAAGGAGAATGTGTCTATCCAAGTTTTTAGCCATTTTTTAAATAATATTTACCCGACGATATATCCTCATAAATTAAAAATATTAAATTCGAAATATTACCTAGTGTTAATAATGTTCACCAGCCTCGAATAATCAGCAAGATATCAAATTTCAATCTCGTTTAAAGCAACAAAAATGAACGCCAACTGACACGATACTATTAGGAAATTGCCGACTACAAGAAGCCGTGTATAAGTTAACAACAATTCGCGACATTTTAATCGCATTTCCGTCGCAAGGAACGCTCTGGTTAATGAAAGAAATTCTTCCTCCGCCTCGGCTGTGATAATATTAATTATGAAAGGGAGAGCCTGTATCAAGATCCGCTGCGTAATTATCAGAATAATCTTCGTCGTAGAAGCTCGGTCGGTACACATTCCGCTATTTTTATTAAAATTTTCAGAATCATCTAATGAACGCTGTGTAAAATTAAATCCCTTTCGGAACGCGTAAAATAATCGATGCTGTTACGAAGTTCAGCTTCCATCAAACCTATTTCATCGTGAAATTTCGATTTCTGTTTAACCATTTATTTACTGAATTTCTTAAAACTTTTTCAAACCTTTGCTAACTTTTTTAAACAATTAATTTAGGTGCACAAGTAAACGCCCTGTAGCACAATTTTCATTGTAAGTCTTCACCAAGGTCGTTCCATCAAAAATAATTCCCAACCATGAAATAGTATATAATTTTATAATAAGGGCTCATAAAGTTGATAACATATCAAATTGTACATTATATATGACTAGACATCGGATGTTTATGCAATTTCCAATTTTTATAGAAACATTTTAAGAAAGTGGAATGAAATAAAATTTTATTTTTAATGGGGACAGCCTTTGTAGATCCAAAGCAAATAAAAATCGTGTTAAATTCTCTCGAATTTTATATTATAGCATTTTTTTAACATTTCCATAAGCCATAAATGCATAAAGATCCGATGTCTATATATGACTAATAATAATAACTAGAAATTATAACTTACCAAAATGCAAAACAAATAGGTATTTTATATATGCAAACACATGGACGATTTTCAATTTCCTGGAATCGTCTTATATACTCGTCTCTAGCAAGCTTCCGAAGAGAAGCAATACAGAAATACAACAATTTATATGTAAGTCCCATATAAACCGGTTAAATGTCGCCGAATTCTCGAAATTGCTTGGCTGCCAATACTTTCATCGAACATTTCGACACCCCTGGTGACGTTTCTTTGAAATTTTGTGAACAATTCCGCGTATCGATTCGGAACTGCCGAATCCTGATTTTGACACCGTTGTGCGACGCGTCGCCGGTTATTTTCGGCGGGTATTTTTAAAAGCGATACTCGTTCGCGGTGAAACGATTACTCGCGGCGACGCGTGGGCGAGGTGATAACGAATTCCAGCGGTTTGCACCGACACTGTGTCGCCCTGTCCCCCCTCCATCCCCCTCCCAGTGTCCCCTGCCCCTCTTCTGCCCCCTCTCTGTATCACCTGCCCCCCCCTCTGTGCTCCCATGTGTCCCGACCACCCCCGCACACTGTTCTTCGACATCAAGGCGGTTTACTTAACGCATTATCGGTTACCTTACGTGCCCGTGGACTTTAACCGTTCGACTATGAAAGATGGGTACACACGGCTCGTTGCAATCGTTGCTTCCCTCCCCTCTCCTTCCCCCTCCTCTCCCCTCACCGTTGATAATAATTCACCTCACCTAGCCGAGGGGATAAAATAGAAATGCTCGACAGACGGGACGATAAAACGTGCGGATGGTTAATCGCTAATACGTAGTTGCCGGCGATTTTTTCTTAATTGCGTATGCAAAGAACGGAGTCGTGCAGACTTACAATTGAATTGCTCCAGGAATTATAATTACAAAGTAATTGAACTACATTCAATTCAATTACATTGCAATTTATAATTCAGATCTTCGTTCAGATTAAATTGCAATGTAATTTGCAATGTAATTAAATGAAAAAAAGTTTTTTTAAACCAAATGCGATCGGTCGAAATCGCGGCGAAAGTAAATAGTTTTTTCTTTTTCAGTGTCGCAGGAAAAATTTAGTGAAAATTATTTTGGGACGCGCGTCGAACAAACAACGGCGTGTAATTAGTAAATATGTAATCGGAGCTTGGCCACTGGGATATTAATTAAACATTAATACAGCAAATATTAACGGCCGATCGTCCATTTATCACCATTTCTGAATTGTTATAAATGATTTTCAGTGGAACACAGACTGATGAATCGATGAGAATTCGTATGCGGTAGCAATTGTTGAATTACCGTGAATTCATTGTTTCAACGCTTTAATAAATATCGATGGTATAATTGTGAACATAGATTGTATAATGAAGAATTATTAGAAAACATTTCGTCGATCCTGTATACGATAGGTATTATTAGTTTGCGTTATTATTAGAGGTTTCTCGATGTGTTCTGTAAAAACGAGTGTTCTATTCTATGTGTCAACGCCGTGTCACGAAAACGTCAGCGTAGTTGTGACAGCTTCAAAAAGGCAGAAGCTGTTTCATTTTTTATCCGCACCTCCGACAAGTTTTTCGGTTCATGTCTGATTAGTAAACGTCCCGTTGTAAATTTCAGTGTCATGCAATTTGCAATTCCTGACCTGCGAATCGAACGAAATAAAAATTCTCCAAGCGAATTACAAGAGACAGAAATGAAACGAGAATGAATCCGCTCGTTTATTAATTCGACAAAGTCAAAAACAGTTTAACACAATAGATTCTTGAACGAGCTTTTGTTCTATTTCGTCCATTAATTTTCGTTATAAATGCATAAACTCCGCAGTCCAGTAATTAATCTGCGCCGTTTTATCGATTGGTTATGGTTATTCCGCCGCTCGCGCGAATTACATGTATTGACATTGTGACCGCACGCTTATATAATATTGAATAAATAATTGCTCGATAATCAATTTCAGCTCCGTTCGCTCGTGAAATGAGGAAAAATGTACAACTTAATTCGCGCGAAATCATGAAAAACGACATGTCACCGAAATCGTACAAAAATTTACAATAAAGATAATTTTCCGTAAAACGAATACACCGTCCAATATTTTAAAACGCTCGATCTACAATAACACAACCATTTTCCGTCGTATAAATTATCTAAAATTAGCACCGCGTTACGACAGATTTACATAACGTGACTAATTAGTCTCTACGCTGATCACTAGACCGCGTATTCTAATGCAAAATAAATATTATCCCCATTGTTCTCAAGCTATACAAGTTACGTAGACATTCGTTTAATTATTTCGCGGTATTACCATTTTCGCTATGAATGCAAAATATCACGATCGATAAACACGATCGATAACTTACAATTTCCTGTTTGCTTGCAGGTATGGTGCTCCTTCGACTTGTAACAACCATAATTGAGGCGCTATCCGCCAGGAAGGCGTGAGTAGAGAAATGCTAGTTCCCAGAGAACCACGGTTAAAGAATCTTGTTATTGAACTTTTTATCGAAATAGCAAAAACGCTGCCGTTAGACCGTATGCTATTATAACAGTCACAACGTGTTCAAGTAAATTCAATCTTGTCGCTTTCATGTGTTTTAACATTTCCACGATTATTGAGATTGTGAAAATGCGTCTATGAGACATTATTCGACAAAATTTCTCTTTAAGTGTATATTCTAAAAAAAAATGGCAAAAAATTTTAATAGAAGAATTTTACTTACCAAGAAAAATACAGTGAAGTCTTGATCTAAGCTCAATCCTCGCTGTTGACATAGATCGTGTAGGGCTACTATTTTAGCCTCGGATTAGTGTCGGAGGCAGCCTCGAGTTTCTTGACCTCTCGCGTGGTATGTCCCCAGTGGAGGGGGTAGGCGAACTGACCAAGATCGTGTAGTTCCGCTCGGCTTAGTCTTTATTAGTGTCGTGGACGAAGAAGCGTCTGCAACTTTAATTGCGAAATAAATTATAGGGCACATGATGAATCCCATATAAAATTTGTTTCTGCCCGCTAATAGAAACGGATAGAATAACCATGGGACAGAATTCCGATAGTGGAATTCCGGCGCACATTAATTTCCCCACCGGGAACGAACAGGGTCAGAGTTTTCCCGATTCGTAGGATCCGCGGGAAAACGTGTTCCAGAGCCAGCGGTTCCTGTGCATCCGATAATCGGCCGACGAATGAAAATCACGTTCCGAGCGCGTACTGTGTATCTACACAGATGCACACAAGCGCCGGCGATCCGTCATTCATTTATGCCGTATTGTTCGCTAATGAGACGCCCCAGACCGAAATTGCAAATGTAAATCGAGTGTTCAACGAATCTCCGGGAAACCTTTCTCCGTTCTTCTCGGACTTTGTCGCTATAGACATTTCGTCTCGCCGCTGGTCCGCTTAGGGTCTCGATCGAGAGAAAAAATGACGGATCTTCAGGCTTGCGCGACCAGTATACTCGCCGTGGATTAAAATCAATTTTTCATGAAAACCACCACCGTCCATTTGTCAAGACGTAATTTTGTAATTAACGAATTTTCGCTGAAAAATCTGCAACATGTTGTTGATTTCGCTTTCAAAACTTTATAGTTCGCTAGATAATTTTATAGGAAAAAGCTTTCGAAATTCATTTCATCGCGTCCGAGGAAAAAATTGAATTATTCCCGTGTTCCACGATTTTCCGAGCGCAACAAAAACCGCGGAAAAAGTCTGCGACAGCGATTGCTTCTTTTCCAAGACTTTGAATTGCTATCTTCAACAAATATTTCCTCGCAATGAAACATTCTTCGTGTCCGACGTGAATTTTAATTATTCCCGCGTTCCACGATTTTTTTTAGCACAACAAAAACACAGAAAAAAGTCTGCAATTTGCTTCTTTTCCAAGACTGTGAACATCATAAAATCAATATTGCCATCCTCGACCAATATTTCCCCGCAATTAAACATTCTTCGTGCGTGAGGCAAAATTTCATTATTCCCCTTGTTGCGCGATGTTTCGAGCCCAACAAATACGCGAAAAAAAGTCCGCAATACTGATTGCTTCTTTTCCAAGACACTGTGAACGTCGTAGAATCGATATTTCACTATGCTCAACAATTATTTTCTCCCGAGCGAAACACGAAAGTGCTCGAATAAGAAAATACACCAGCGCACTGCATCAAACAAGAAAAAAAGAGCCACCCTTTCTATCCGAATTATTAAAAAGAGAGAATCACCTCTCGCGAACGACACAATGATCCCCGATCACCAACATGGTCACGAAAACCGTGCGTTTCCCATGGAAATACAGAGTCTGCCAGGCGGTGGCAAAGGGGGTGAAAAGGGGGCGGTGGTTGTTCTGGTGTTTGGGCGCATGAATGACAAACGGAATAACACGAACGTTCCGCGAGGAAAAGCGAACTATTACGGGAACAACATTCCCCGTCAAACGTTAAAGCGAGCCCGGAGAGAATGTATCGATTAATAAACCGCTAAATGTCAGTAACAGCGTGCCAGCACCGTTTCTCTCTCTCTCACTCTCTCCCCGCGTATAACGTGGCCAAACCCCCAGCCTTGTGCATCGCGGGACTAATAATATTGCACTTGATACGGCAGAACTCTATTTTGAAAGGCGAGGCAATGCGGGAAATACGATGACGCGGGGGTTCGTGTAATAATGCCGTGTCGCGTTGTTCCATTACGTTGAAGAGAGGAAGAGATCAACAGAAATGGAGAGCCGAATAGAAATTCACACTTTGTCGACTGATTATTTCATAATTGCGGATTATATTACGCCAAAAATGGGTGGGCGTAATTTCAGCTAAAATTAGCACAAGAATTTAGAAGTACAGTGATTTCTCTGTATATGTCGCCAAGGCCGAGATGGTAAACGTCGTGAAATTATCCCCACTACCGCGGGTTATACCACGTGATGGGTCACGAAGCTCGAGAGACCTCGGACGCCGAGATGTGTAAATGTAAGACCAGTGTTGTCGACTGATTATTTCATAATTGCGGATTTTATTACGCCAAAAATGGGTGGGCGTAATTTCAGCTAAAACTAGCACAAGAATTTAGAAGTACAGTGATTTCTCTGTATATGTCGCCAAGGCCTGGATGGTAAACGTCGTGAAATTATCCCCACTACCGCGGGTTATACCACGTGAGGGGTCTCGAGAGACCTCGGACGCCGAGATGTGTAAACGTAAGACCAGTGTTGTCGACATAAATCGAGAATTCAACGTATCGATATACTCTACACAAATTAATACACTTTGCTAAAGATGGTAATAAGTAGACATCGGATGTTTATGCAATTTCCAATTTTTATAGAAACATTTTAAGAAAGTGGAATGAAATAAAATTTTATTTTTAATGGGGACAGCCTTTGTAGATCCGAAGCAAATAAAAATCGTGTCAAATTCTCTCGAATTTTATATTATAGCATTTTTTTAACATTTCCATAAGCCATAAATGCATATAGATCCGATGTCTAGTAATAAGTTTCTATTTGGTCCGTAAGTTTCAATTCATAATTTTTGATAGTCCGTGACTAAGGGCTTTTCACCCGAACCAACAAGTCACCCTCCGCAACGTAATCTAATCATCGTTATGTGAAAGCATTATTATGTAAAAGAGGATTTTCATGCTTCCTTTTGGTACAGCACAGTTACTGAAAATCCTATTAATAGGCATCCGGTAGACAAAGTGTTAACGGAGACAGATGGCGAGAGCTGACGGGCTGAAGAGCCGAAGAGAAACAGAGAGATGAAGAGAAGCGTAGAGATAGCTGAAGAGCTGAAGAGCTGAACAGAATTAGAGAGAGAGAGAGAGAGAGAGAGAGAGAGAGAGAGAGAGAGAGAGAGAAGAAAGAGAGAGTTCGGGCCCAGGAAGATCGATAGCGGACAGAAAGTAACAAACGCTCGCCTTCTTAGGCTCTTTGTGCTCTCTCTCTTTCTCTCTCCGGTGTTTCACTTTCTCCCTCGTTCCTTTCTTATTTATATTTGTATCGTTTACGCGGGAGTCGGCTGGTATCACGGTTCACGCAGCGGGAATATTACGTTACAGGAATGAGGCTGATCGAACGCCGACCGGAAACGAGAGATCGATGAGCTCCCTCGTTGAATAAAATAAAGAGCCATGGGGGAGGCAAGGGGGGAGGCACAACAAGCCCGTGTGGCGCCTGCTTTCATCTCTCTCTCTCTCTCTCTCTCTCTCTCTCTCTCTCTCTCTCTCTCGCTAGATTGTTCTCCGGCCCCGCACGCTGCTCTTGAAAAATATTGGATTATCCCGGAAGCTCGTGTTCCTCCAGTGTCCTTGTACACTTCTCTACGATCAGGCTCGCACACTCCGTGTGCAGGAAGCGCGTTTGGCACACGAGCAGATCCTGCGGAACAAACTCGTCGACTCTCGGTGAATCCTTTCGTTTTGTTATCCTTCCTGTGCTCGGGTTTCGTGTACACCTTGTACTAAATTGGTCGCTACAGTTTATTTTAGTCATTCGCCACGCTAATAGATTTTTTGAGCCTCGTAGCGTTAATGGAATTTTCGTTGAAGCTACCACGCTATTAGAATATTTATCGCAGTATTTATTAGAGTATCGATTTATTAATCGTCGCACAGGTGGTGTACAAATACATATGAATTCGACCCTGCACGTTGACCTCTCTACTACTTATGAATTTTATAAAATAATTTTCACTTGACCTACTAATTTATATTTCAACGAAATAATCAGTTTTAGGTGACCTTTCGCAAATCGAATGGATACAATCTGGCCGAAAGCCAATAATTTCTGTGACATTCTCGAGTTCATGCGTACGTATGTGTCACAAAACGTACAAAATATTTTCACTGAATTCGCCAAACCTCCTAATTCGACTAAATAATTTATATTCGATGGAAAATTGTTCTCCATCAACAACCGACGCGTAAAATGAAGGTTCGTTCATTAAACAGCTTGCTTGAAAACAGACGTCCTCGCGAACAGGATTAATTAATTCGTTTCAACGACTGGGGCCCGCCATCCCGGTGAGATACTCTAAACGTAATTAGGCCGTTCGAGTGCTCGTAAATTAATCGAGTGCAAATCCGAAAGGGGGAGCGAGAAATTTCATAGAACGCAACGAAAGCATAGCGATCGATATAGAAAAGAAAAAAAAAACTGGGGCTGGGATTATGGAGAGCACTCTTGTGCCGGTTCCAGGGTTAAGGACAAGCAATAACAGTGAAACGCCCACAGCTGTCGGATAGGAGCCTCGACCCTAAAAACCGTTTCTAAGAACTGAGACACGAGAAGTTGCCATACAGAAATTTGAAAATTTCTACCCAAGAACACGTCGTCTCTTGAATATTTTAATAAAAGCCGCGCCGACTTTAAAGTAACTGTATTTTCACTATCTAAGAAAAAAATACAACAAAAATTTTATACGACGCTACTGAAGAACATTTAATATCAGCAACCAGTTTTGCATACTAATATTTTGTAATCATTCTGCTTGGAATCTGTGGACAGATTAACTTAAAAATTTCTTGGAAATCGTTAATCTCATGAATTACTGAAAATGTATAAATACCAGTCTATTTGCATCGAAGAAAAATTTACTGTTGAAGTATCGCCTGGTGAAATATTTGAAGTAAAATTTACCGAAGAAAAATTGACCTGTAAAAATTAATGATCGAAGGATATGAAAATCGGAGTGAGATTGAACGAAGTAGAATTTACCTGTAAATAAATGATTGAAGTGAAATTAAACGAAGAACATTTTTCCCCGTAAATTGATGGTCGAGATATATATGCACATGCGACGATTGAAGCAAACAGTAACGAGGAAAGTTGATATTGCCTTTTTGTAAAGCATGAAACACGCATTGAGAGAGTCTTCGTGAATCAGCGATCGAGATACCGATATGGAATTTCGGTGAATACAATGCATCGATCAAAGTATCAGTGCTCGAACATATTAACCAGGGAGAGCGATCAGATTCGAAAGCGGATAGAAGACTTTCATCATCGCTTTTCCGCTTCCGGCCCGGGAATATCGTCCCCTACCGTAATAGTGACGTTTCATATCAAAGGCATCTCGGGACTGTGGAAAGAGAAGGGTAAGAGAGAGAGAGAGAGAGAAAATTACAAAGAGAAGAATAAAGAAGGGTAGAAGGAGAGAAAGAGAGAAGAAGAGGAAAAAGGAATGAAAAAATAAGAAAGTCGACGAAGGTGGTTTCTCCCCATCGTGTTCCAAAAATACAGTAAGAATGCCACTGACATTTTATTCTTGTGTTCTACAAATTGTCAACTGCAACAAACGCGTACAAATATACAATACACTTTTGTTTTCTGTGAAATCGTAAATATTCTGTGGAGCGACGTTTCCAAGCTTTAAGATTACTAAAATTTATTTCAAATCAAATATGCAACAGCTAAAATTAAATTGCTCCTGGGGCTCGCAAATTTTCGAATAAAATAAATGCATACAAATATACGATACACTGTTTTTTCCCTTATTAATCGTAAATATTCCGTGAAGTGATGTTCCCAAATTTTACGATCACTAAAATTGATTTCGTCAGAAAATCAAATATGCAAGAGCTGAAATTAAAATGCTCTCGCAACTTTTCGGATAAAATAAATGCATATATTGAAAATCGAAAATATTATTGAAAGCGAAGACTCGACAGATACCAGATCATTTAATGAAAAAACGAATCAAATTTATTTTATCAAAAAATCCTTCGCGTCTGACGCGGTAAATTAAATTATTTCACAAATTTTGTCGAATGCAACTGCATCAAAATCTACCGACCACTTTTTTCCAATTTTTAAAGATTGCTAGATAATTTTATAAAAAAAGAAACAGACTCGATGGAAAACATATTTCATTGGAAAGTTCTTTCTCCTAAAACTACAGTGGGAATCATAAAATTTGCTATACAATTCGAGAAAAAAAAAAGGCAAATAAAATTTATCAAGAAATTTCCTATATGAAAAATGCAGTAGAAATACCAAAGTGATACATTATTTAAAAGCTCCCACGGAGCTAGATAATTTTCGAAAGAAACAAATCGAGTAAAGAATGCGTTCCACCAAAAAAAAAAAAATTCTCGAATCCAAAAATGCAGTAGGGACAGTCCCCCGATATGTGATTCTCGTGTTCCCACAAATTTTTGGGAACGTCGTCCCTTCTAATAGTGACGTTTCATATCAAAGGCATCTCGGAGCCACGGGGAAGAGGCGAGAGGTAAAGCCCGAAGATAGAGCAAGGAAAAAAGATTAGAAAAGGAGGAAAAGAAATATAAGAGAGGGAAGAAGAAAAAGAAGAAAGTCGACGCAGGTGGCTCCTCCCCCTTATCGTGTTCCCATCGGTCGAAAAGTAGTCGGAATATTAGAACCCAGGGCCCTTGCGAACACAATCGCGGTTTACGCCTATGGAGCTCGCCCTGTCGTCCATTAAAAGTCGTCGGCCCTTGTCTCCCTCCGTGAGGAGCACAAAAACCAGAAAACGTAAAAGGCACGGCACTCGTTCGAAACCAGTTCACGCTCCGGGGGAAGCTCCGCATGCCAAGAAAAATAGATCGTTAACGAATGAAATGGAAGAAAACGACCCGGGGGGAAGAGGGGGGAAAGAAAAAAAAATAAAAGAACGGAAATAAAGAAGAGAGGAGATGATCAACCGTACACACACACACGCGCGTGCACACACGCACACCGGGTACGTCCTAATAAAATTAATCCGCGTCGCGCAATAAACGAATCGCGATAATGACCGCCGCAATAAATGCATAAAAAAAAAACTGCAGTCTATTGACCGCTTCTCTCTCAAGATTATAAATCCGATTATTAGACTGTGGATGTTTACGCGAAATAAAAATCTTTTATGTCGATTGCAAGAAACAGAATTTGAATAAACATGTGCTGTTAATAATCTCAGTGAGCCCGTACACAGCATAGTGATTATTATCGCGATGCGATGTTTTCAGGTTTGGAAATTATTTTACCAAGAAATTCTTCGTGCCCGAGTTGAAATAAAATTATTCTTGGCGTATCACAAATTGTCGAGCGTATAACAAAAATCTGCGGAGCGACCAATTCTTTTCCAAGGACAATCCCAAAGTAATTTCACAAACAATACAAAATTTATTTTATCTAGAAATTTTCCTCGAGTCTCCCGGTTCGATTGAAATTGTCTTCCGTAGTTTTACAATAAATGCATACAAAAATCTAGAGGGATTGCAAACGCACGAAGCTGTGCGCTACGGAATCCGGAGGAAAAATGAAAAGAAAATGAGAGGTGGATGATCATGGAGCATACACACGGGGTTCTGATAAAATTAATCCGCGTAATAAACGAATTGCGATAATAACAGCGTCACGCAGGCCTATTTATCAGCGACGATAATCGGCGAAGATTTCTCTTCCTTTCTGTCCCCGAAGGCTTACACCGACGCCATGTTTCACGGCGATAATGTAGCTCGGAAAATCGTTACGGTAACATTTTAATGCGAGGATCGTAATGAAAATCTCAAGGCACGAAGCGTCCGTGCCCCGGCATTGAGATCCTAGCCTCCATTCGACGAGCTTTCAATAGAGCATTCTTCGGTTATATTGCTTGTTTTCTTCCGAGGGAAGCCTGGCGCCAGGGATCAATATATATATATATGTATATATACATATAGAAAATATATACTATATACATATATGTACAGTTGAAAATATATGTACAGGGTGTCCCAGGTTTTTCCCGCGGCGCCAGCATGTTCGACGAGTAAAAGCAAGAAAAGAATGTCGTGTAAACATAGGCTCCGAAATGCGCTCCTGAAAGGTTGGCTGGAGAAATGTAAAATGACAATGGAAGCGTCTCTTTGTGCACTGTTTCCAAAAAATGGGTTAACAATCTATCTACTTTTATTTGTCCCAAAAGTTGCAATATACAACTATTATTTTGATCTTCGCAATTAACACGTTGATTGCCATGTCACCCATATGTGTGTGACGGAATTATTTGTCCAAATTTTAAAATGAATTTTTACGCTAATACATTAATTGTATCAAATTTTTTAAGGATCTGTAAAATGCCAGAAAGTTGGAGGACCACTCAATATCATACATATAATTTCTTTCAATTTTTATTTCATTAAATAACACATTAATTTGATGAAATTTTTTAGGTCAAGCTTGGCAGTCAAAATAAACTTGACTAAAAGAACTAACTCGAGTCATAATAAAAATACGCAGAGGAATAACGATTAAATTGATCACTTATTTGCTTCAACAACTCCGATTTGATCGTTCTTCTGCGTACTTTTATCTTGTTTGAGTTTTCTCTCGCAACAGCTCGTCCTCCTGTTATTTGTTTTTAATTAATCGCTGTTTTATTATTTATTTCCTGATCGCTGCCCGGTACAGTCTCGCAGTATTCTCAAAACGTCGTTCCCGTTTATTAACGCAGTATTTTATCGTCTAATTTAATTCCTTTGCACTGGGATTAGCAAACACTAAACGCGGCTGGTTTGCATTATGTTTGCGCTATCTAATTGGACTTCCACATGGTCGAATTAAACGACGGGCAGTTACTTCCCACTAAAATACTTTACAGTTTCAATGAATGCGCTATAAAGTATCCGAGTCCCGTTGCTTTCACTGATACAATAATTTCCACGAGGAGAATTTCTTGTTAAATTTCTTTTTGTCTTTACGATCGATAGTAATATTTGCCGAGTAAAATTTGTCTTTCGAAGCGTACACACACACACGCACACTGACACAGAGTCTACGACAGGCCGCGAGCGGTAAAACACAAGTTGTGCAAACAGTTTAAATAAACATCGCCGTTCCTCCGTATCGAAAGGAGCGACTGTTATGTTTATTTGTTTCGTATTCTTCTTGTAACTTTCTCGTCGTTGAATTCTACAATTAGCCTGCGGACTTGTTGCGTTTCTAAAATACATTTCTGAAAATACTGTATTATTTTCGCTGAAATTATTCGGAAAAGAATATGATTAAAAAATGAATTGTTTCGTACAGTGTATAAAATATAAAAATTTTGCAATTCGACTCTAGGATCTAAAGGTTTTAAACCCCAGCCGCGAAAAATATTCAAAAATGGTCTTTTCGGCCACTATGCCAACATCCCAGGGATTCGAATGTTATCGGTACCTTTGCGATATGTTCTGCAAACTCAGGTGATTGGCAAGAGGATCGCGGGGAGGGGGTGGAAGTGGGGGGTTGGAAGCAGGGCGAGGAACGACGAGTAAATATTTGCGGTTAAGTATCGGGCTCGGTTGAGTTTGCGTTATCGTTCTCGTAATTACCGGTTAATAATCATCGATTCGATAATTCGGAGGATCTTGGCCGTTAATTCCGATTGTTGGGAGGGGGTGGGTGCACGCAGGATGATCGACCTGTAAAAATGAACGAGGCTTTTTGTTCGAACTATATTTAGCGAGGAAAAAAGAGACTCGAAGGACGACGACGACGCCGAGCCGTTTCTCGCGCGAATCTTCGCCTCTGTTTCGCTCGCGACAGCTCGTCGTGTTTTCGTTATGAATATAAATGGCGGCCGTTTCGCGATAAAACTAGTAAAAACCCCTGTGTGTTTCGCTCGCATGCTCCTTCGAACTTCCGGCGATTAATTTTCACGATGCGCCCGCTCTCTCTTTCCCGAGCTATGGTCGTGCCTCTTTATTTTGTTTATTTAGAGGCGGGGGCCACCGTTCGCAGAAAACTCGACTGAAAAATGAAAATTACACCCGACAATCGTACACCTTAAATCGCAATTGCATTGTAGCCCCATATTCCATTGTTGAATCTTGCGCGATCGTAATTAAGTAAAATTGTACGTACCTTCCTCTTCAATGAATTTTGCAATTACATAATTATTTAATCTCGTGAAAATAGTCGTTTTAGAAAATCCTTTCCACTCTACTTTCGGGAAACTGTTCAAGATTCGCGCACACATTTTGCCAGCGAAATATGAAAATTCTACCAAAGGAAAATATACTTGAAATGCAATTTCGCCGCAGACCTCTATGCAAATTCTCTTCTTTGTACGCAAATCCGATGCAATTGAAATTAAATAAAGTTACACTGCACTCTCGCCTGGCCAGCCGCTCATAAAATGACGTAGTATATTTAATTCTATCGAGCTTTTCGTTTTGCAATTTTTTTAATCTCTGCTTTCCACAGTCTATTCGTGATTCGCGTGCCAATTTCGTGTTTCAAGCCTCTTGTTCCGTTTTGTTTATTAAATCGGGCAGCACTCGGGAAATTTCGTTTGAAGAATGATTTTTTGATACCACTTCCACGCGAAACTTGATTTTTTTATACGCGGAGCAATCGAAATAAAATAAAATACTACATTAATTCTATTAATTGTTCTATTAATGCTTAGCTGTCAATTTCCAAAGAAGGAATCTACATAATCGACTACTAATTAATTTTTGTTTCATCGGTGTGTCAATTCGATTCAAAGGCACAAATTGAAAAGAAAAATATGTATTAAAAACCGATTCGGTTCAACTATTTATGGCCCGCTTTGACCGACGTGTTTGTTTAACTTTGACGCAAAAAAAAAAAAAAAAAAATTGCAATGCAATTGATAAACGGCATGCACCGGGAATGCAATGCCCATGTTGCATGAGTGTGGATACACGCATCGATAACGGTTGTTTATGTTTGTTTCCGTTCGAGTCGCAGATGGGCACAATGGCGGGCAGAAAGAATGGTCCACAGATAGGCGGGAACGCGTGTTTTCAATTTGTAATAAGAAGCGTAATTAACAGGGGGAGATAAAACGGTTTCGTAATCCGCTCGAATTACGTAACGCGATTATTATTCAAATCCATGCAAATATGTGCTTCGCCGCGGGTGCGGGCGGGCTCGGAGCGGGTTCGGAGCGGGTACGGAGCGGGTTCGGAGCGGGTTCGGAGCGGGGCGTGCGAGCGCGGCGGGAGAGCGAGCTTTTCACGTGATCACTTGAAAACCTGCTTTATTGGAATTCTATTTCTGTTGACGGCGTTCTACGCCAATGCGCCCTCCCGGACTCCAGCGTCGATCGAGAGAGGGGAACACTGTATTTCTAAAGTATCTCTAAGGCCTCATTGACCCATGAATCCTTCGTCTTTGCATACCTTGTTCCTGATTTTCGCCTTTGTCCCCGTCAAATGGAATCCTCGCGAATTTATGCGAGCGTCGGCCGCCCGATAAATTTTGTCAACCGAAACATTAACTTTTGCAGCTGCTACAATTTTTTTTATTATCCAATACAATTTGATTTTAGTAATTCTGTAGACCCTCCAGAACCGAATGTTACAATTTCTTTTAATTGTATCAAAATTCAAATAAACAATTTTCAGAATTTATTTTGTCTTAACTATAAAATCTATGCGGACAATTTTTGTGTCAAATTACTCCTCAAACTCTCCCAAATACATTGGTATTTTTTTGCAACGTTACAAACATTTACATCTGTTTGAATAATATTCAAAAACACCCCTATTGATCGATTTGTGCACGGCGCAAACGCAAAAAGGTCGTTACAATTTGTTCGTTAGTGTTGTTCTGATTGTTTCATCGGAGGCCGGTTCCATGCTAGCGTCGCCTAACTAATTTTTATCATCCGCGCGCCGGCGAATATTATTTTGGTTCACCCCACGCGAATTTAATCTCGCGGAAATAGCGCGGAAAAGTGAATAAGATACGGACTTTAATCAAATTCAGCGCGCGCGCTGTTTTACTTTACATTTCGTTTTCTGAAACCCGACTCGCGAAAGTAATTACATGTTATTTCGTTCCAATTAATTTAAACTTACAGAACCGCGCTCGAATAAACTTTGTTTTATAATTAATTGGTAGGGGGCGGCGGCGGCGGCGCGGGCTGCGTTTTCTGCGTTTCTACGAGCGCGGGAAAAATCGGGAATGCGGAACAATACGTTCTACCTTTTGCATTATTTTGAATACACCGGACACGTCAATGTTCGCGAATAAAATTCCATTTTGTATTCCCGGTTTGCCAGTAATACGGAAATTCAATTTCGCGTATGTAGATTTCGCGCCGCGGCCTACAACACGGAACGTCGTGTTCGAATCGAAAATATTTTGTTTAACAATCTGCGAAAATGCACAAAACGAGGAACAAAAAAGAAAAAAATGCCGCACGGGATCGAAAATCTCGCATAAATACGCGCGTGCCGCGCGATAAAGTGCAAAATTTCGATCGTGGGCGGACCGTTGCTTTTTATATTATTTCCAATACAACGTCGGGTTTGACAAGAGAAATAAATTTTGCAGTGTGACTCGCGCCTTTGTAATTTATTCCACGGCGATGCGAATTTGCATAGGCATCAACACAGTCCGCGCTATTCATCGCGCGCGCGCGCGCGCGTCTGCGCAAAACAGAAAAAAAGAAGAAACACACCGCGCCGTGCCGGCGAATATTATTCCGTTTTTCTAACGAGCGGACAGGTGTCTAAACACGTAATTGTTTAATCGGACGAGGGCATTGTTTCGTATCGAATCGCGCCGGAACAACGGGAGAACACAATCGGCGTTGTGAAAATATCCGCGAAATTCCCGATTACGTCGAATAAATCTATATAAATTAAAAACAGGAATTGTGGAAATTTCGCGTTCGGAATGGAATCGCAATTAACTGATTCGCGAGCGTACACCCTTTCCCCCAACACACATACACACACAAAGCCCACCCCGTTCGAAAAGAGACTTCAATTCGAGAATGAATATACCGAAAAATATATACGTGTATACGCCGCCGGCCTGGCCGGAGAGTTATATTTAATTTGTAAATTATTCTTGCGTTATTTCCGCTACATTTTATTTGCGGTGCTCCCCGCAAATTCAACTCCGAAACGTAATCAACATTTTACTTAATTAAACGTTGGAATATTTCACGGTGGACACACGCGGATATTTTTCCTCTTTATTCCCCGTTTATACAAATTCAACGCGATATGGTGAGAGGCAAGGGGTTGGAGAGGGAGGGGTGGGGGTAGTAGAGAGAGAGAGAGAGAGGGAGATGTTGAATAAAAGCGCGGAATGAAATATTAATATTTAACGTTGCGTTCCTTCACCGGTCCCCGGGCATTCTTTGAATTTCGCAGAGTTATTCAGCTACCAGATAATTGGCGAATAATATTTTATCTTATTTATATTCGCAAGTTAACGAGCACGCGGATTTTACGCCGCGGTGCATGCGAAAAGCGTCGCGGACAAAGGGCCGCCTTCCGCGGGAGTTTCTGCGCAGTCGCCATTTTCTTTTCAAATTTTGATTTTGCGTTTTAATTTTCCGCACGTGTAAAGTCGTTCCCCCCCCCGGCGTTCAGCCAATTGCGAACATGCGGGAGCGTGAGAATGATTCACCGATTCTCGAAGATCCAAAATCAATATACCTAACAGCAATGTAAACTTCTTCGAACTTCTTCCGAAACATTGGAAGAATTTAATAACAAATCTATTTGTCTGACTACCTAAAAATTAGCAAAAGAGGGCGTACATTTTTAATTCCTGTAGCTCGAAATCGACGCAGACAATTTTTATTTTCCATAAAGACCCGCAGTCAATTAATTAAACAAGAGAACGAATTGCTGCCTCGCTCCGCCGTACAGAAACACGCGCTCATACGGGGCTAAAGGGGGGAACGGGGAGTAAAAGCCCGTGGAATCAAATATTAATATTTAATGTTGTACTAATTCACCTTTCAAGATGCACTGCACTGCGACGCGCCAACACAGAAGAAAGAGAGCGAGACAGACAGAGTGAGAGAGAGAAAGAGAGAGAGAGAGAGAGGAGGGGAAGGAGAGAAAAAAGAGGAAATCGACTTACAAATTACGGCTCTTCTCGTACGAGTATCTTGTACATGTGCCGTATAATACTATAATGTATGTATCTAATGTAGGTATGTAAACACATATATACCTATATATCCTATCCGAGTTGGACGGGAGTACGACGCGTTTCCATGGAAACCCATCCCTCCTATCAAATCTTCCCCCTCCCTCTCCGCGGTTCTCTATCTTCCTCGGTATTCCTCTTCGGTCCCTTTCTACACCGTGTTTCTCTATGTTATCTTCTCTCCTTCTCCCTCTCTCTCTCTCTCTCTTTCGCTCTCGGTTACTTTCTCTCTTCACCCCCCTCTCCGGCACCCCCACCCCCATCTGCCATTCTGTCTCTCCATGTGTCTTTATCTCTCTATATTTCTGTTTTCCCCCACCGGGCGCGCTTCTGTCCCGCTCACAGCTACATTCGGTCGAGCCACATGTTCTCCCCTCCTCTACCCCTAATTCTCTCTCCCTCTTCAGCAAAAGCTGCGTCCTCGTCTCTCTACCGTCGCTCTTCTCCGTTTCACAGGCTGTTTCAGAGTACGCTCGCTCGATCAGTTCTCTCT
The DNA here is from genome assembly GCA_913789895.3 of Seladonia tumulorum. Lineage (NCBI taxonomy): Eukaryota > Metazoa > Arthropoda > Insecta > Hymenoptera > Halictidae > Seladonia > Seladonia tumulorum. The sequence continues at coordinate 1,386,436 of OU565266.1, read as the reverse complement.
TTTCAGCTTCCTCACTCTCTCCCTCTCTCCCTCTTTCTCTCTCTCTCTCTCTCGCTCTGTTTAGTAGAAGCTGTGACTTCTCTCTCTCTAGCGGCCTGCTTCAGCTTACAGCTCCCTCGGTTAGCTCTCTCTTTTCAGCTTCCTCACCCTTTCTCTCTCTCTCTCACCAGTTTCTCTCTCGTTTTCTCGCTCTCTCTCTCTCTCTCTCTCTCAAAGGCTTCCCGAGTCTATCTGCGTTCTCCTGCTCTCCCTCCTTCTTCCCCTCGTTCTCCCACCACGCGGCCTTTTGCCACGGGAAGAAAACTATTCATTGTCAATACTCGAGACCCCGACTCCCGACCATGAAACCAACTTTTTTTTTCACAGGGGTGAATTCCCATTGCCCGGCCTGCGCGCCTCCTCCACTGTGTATGTGTGGGTGTGGGTGTGTGTGTGTGTGCGAGAGTGTATACACGGTATCCTTTTTGCCTCTTACGTTCCTTTTCTTCTCCATTTCTCTCTCTCTCTCTCTCTCTCTCTCTTGCTCTTTCTTTTTCCATCTCGTTCTGCTTGCTCTTGGTTTTTCGAGGGAGACGATAATGACTTCAGGGATGATCTTTTCGGGAACGACTACCCTCCGGTCCACCCCGGGCTGTATTAATAAGACGATTTGATCTACGCCCACGATTACATCGGAATACGTCTCTCTTTCGTGAGATCGCGCGCGCGGATAAACGGCAGTCGGGAGCTGCTTCTGCTTCTTCTTCAGCTTCTTCTTCTTCTTGTTCTTCGTCTTTTAGCGTGGGTGTAATGGACCGGGCCGAACGCCGGATGCTTGTTTAATTTTCGCGGTTGTCTTTCATAGTAGTATTTTTTAATTTCACCCGTTAACCTCGAATACCGAGAAATCATATTTCGGACCGATTTCGAAGAACCGATCGAGTCACGAATTTTCCGTGTTTATTGGCAGATATTTTCGAAACGATCGATCGGGCCTTGTCCCGGGCACGTTTACGTTTCCGTCGAATGGAATCGTTAACGGCGGAACGGGTTTCCATTGAGTTCCGGTCTTTGAAACTTACTCTCAACGAATGTAAATGAAGAGCGGCGCGCTTCGCGCACGGCCGGTCGATTTATCATTCTAAGCCAGCAGCGTGGACGAACGGTTTTTTTCTTGATAAAGAAGTTGGAGATAGAGTTTCGTTTGAAGTGTCTTCATTAAAATTTTTGCCCCATTGTGTCGTCTTGCGGCCGCGTCTCGAAGGAAACCCGTTAAACCGAGTTGTCGGACAGCGTGTGTTCAACGAGATCGGTTTTCGGAACGAGCCGCGTTCTCGAAAATGCATTCTTCGTGGAGATGCGACTCGTTGCATCGGTTGCGCAATCAAAGTATCGAATTTATAGCGTCCCCGCTAAGAAAACAGTCTCGTCCCGAAAGTGGGGCAAAGCGGTAACAAGAAAACCAATATGTCGTACAACAATGGGAATCTCGCGGTTTCCTGCATTCGTAGCGAACCTTACAACTCTAGACAAGCCCACCCCTTTATCCTTCCATTAGCTTTCAAAATGACGACGTACAGCTCGCCGACTCTGTGTGTGTGTGTGTGTTTGTGTGCGCGCGCCTCGGTGTTTAGTATCCTTGTACCCATCGTGTATCCACTCGCCGTGAACCAGACGCTACAACGTTTTCTTCTCTGCCGCGCGTCCGCCCTTTATTTTCAATTCTTATAAAAATAATCATAGTAATCCTCGCGTGGGAGCGGGACCGAACACACTCCCGTGGTAATCCCTGCTTCTCGTAAAAGGCGGCTAAAAGGGAAACTGCAGGAAGCAAACGGCGGAAACACGCTTTCGTTATGTCACAAAGGATAAAATAATAGAGTCCCGGCCCAGCCGGGGAATGCAAAATAAAAATGTTTCCTCGATGCGAATCTTTGTACGGTATTTTTGAAGGATTACTGGCTCCGTCGGGGATTCCTTTTGCGACGTAAATTTGATCGGAAATTCATTTTATACAGGCTGTTCTAGAAATGTTGTGTGTTTCCTTGAAAAGGGTGATTCCCAATGACATTTGAAAGAACTCTTTTTCCTTCGCGAAAATGTTCGACTTTGTTCAGGATTGGTGCGTGTTTTTCGTTAATAATTTTTGTAAAGAAAAAAGTTATTTCAAACGTCCCTAGAAATCAAGGAAGTACAAGATTTTTGAAACGCCCTGTATAGTTCTCAAAAATTAATTTCGGTTTAATTATTCGGTTCGTAGAATTGGATTCAACGAAACTGATCACCAAAGTTTTATTAAAAATCGATCGGAACATTTTTATGCAGACCAAAATTAATCGTAGCTGTAATAATTATTGTAAAACATTTCTGTCGCACACAGTCTGCAGTAGACGTACCGCAGAATATTGTAAAACATTTTATCTGGTATAATAAGAGAGCCACATATAAATCATTATCTTTACAGCCATCAGACTTATCGTGCCCGAATTGATAACGGCCGTTCTCATCAAACAGATAATAAAACGCTACTAATAATAATAAGAATAGTGATGGAAAACACAATAACGCGATGTTTATTGCACAAGAGGTTATACATACGGTGATCTAGGCGAATTTTCGCAATTCCGAACAAATTGAACGCAATTACAGCAACGTGTCCCCGGTTAATCATGATTAATCCGGTCGCGTCGCGATTTCCTGTCGACGATGAATCATAAATCGCGTTGTCGAGCGATTGTCCGAGTTCGCGATTCGTTCTCTCGCAGTCTCTCTCTCTCTCTCCCCCCCCCCCCTCTCTTTGTACGTGCAATGTTCGATTACCGCGATCGAGTGGCTCGCGCAAAAACGTATCGAATAGTTTTTCCGAAAACATTTAGCCGCGCTAAAACATTTCGTTACCTTTTTTGTTCCCGTTCTGTTCCACAGCTTTTTTTTTTTTTCACGTTGTTTCGTTTTTCGAGCGTCGGAACGCTCGGCGTTTAGGCTCCCCCTTTTTTCCCCATAGTTTGTCCAGAGCGTTTTGCAAATCCGTTATTAAATATCGGGAAGAAAAATATTACATGTCGAAACAACGGCTTTAACTAATTTCTACGGGCCTTTTTATTTTTCGGTATATGTTTTATTAGGCGTGTGCGAAAGTTGTATATTCAGTCTTTGTCAGTGGGTCGCGTATAGTCGCTAGATTTTATAACAAACATTAGTAGGTGAATCGTAGGAAGAAAGGAATTAAATAATTCCCATTTCCTTCTTTTGATTATTTTATGAAAAGAATTTAAGAGCATACGCATATTGTTTTTATTAAAACAAAAAAGAGGAAACAAATTTTTATTTAGTTTTCCAGTTGCTTGCAATCAAAATAGCAAAATTGCAATAAAATAGTATATTTTATTGTTAAGGCAGTAGAGCAACTGATGTTACATATTTTTTGTTCATACTTTACAAGCTACCGGCGTACAGACGTCGCATAAAAACCGTAGATTATATGTAGATATTGCAAACCGTTCGTTTGTTATCGACGTGTCTAAATAATCACCTTCGTTAACGCTTGATGGCATATTTCGTTCATTGCGCATGAATAAAAGAAAATTGAAGAAAAGGTTAAACGCGTACACTTAATTGTATATGTATATATGTTTGATAGAGAAACAGCAAAAGAGAGAGGAAGAGGAGAGATTGATTTACGGTTTGAACAGGGAATGCTGAAATTGCGTTTTAATACCGTGCACGGTGTAACTAAAGTTTAATTGAATTAATGTTGTAATTCGTGCCTCGAGTTTCTCTTTGCGCGAGGAAGTCAGGCAAACAGAATAACTTTGCATGAAATCGATGAACGAAGGAGAGAACCGTCGTGTGGGGGGGGGGGCTGGGTTCCGACTTCGCCCAGGCTACCCTCTGAACCACCCCTCCAACCACCCCCGAACCGAGAGCACGGGAACGCATTAAAAATTTCAACCAACTCGCCTTTCTCCCGCGCGCGCGCGCGCCGAGATGAATTTTACGAGGGAGCTAAGTTTCCGCTCTTAAAAAAATCCCCGGCATTACTTCGAAAGAACACTTCCCGACGGCTTTATCTCTCAGTTTTGCGCCGAGGAACTTTCAGTTTCGACGACTCGAAAGTATCGCGCCGATACGTCAATTACTGTTATTATCGCGGTGAAATTTCTTAATGAAACGAAATCACCGGACCTCGACGTTCGCGGTACTGTTCCGAGCTAAAGTGCGTTACACCGTTTACGCGTTCTAATCGATTTTGTACGGTCACCTGATTTTGTTAACACGTCCACCACCCCGTCGTCCGAATCTACAAAATTTAAATAACTCTGACATTGTGATAACTAGACATCGGATGTTTATACAATTTCCAATTTTTATAGAAACATTTTAAGAAAGTGGAATGAAATAAAATTTTATTTTTAATGGGGACAGCCTTTGTAGATCCAAAGCAAATAAAAATCGTGTTAAATTCTCTCGAATTTTATATTATAGCATTTTTTTAACATTTCCAGAAGCCATAAATGCATAAAGATCCGCTGTCTAGTGATAACTAACAGCTGGATCACAATAATTATTTGTATAGTTTTATTCGTTTCTTTTATTTCGTCTTGGCCCCCAAATATTAAATAAAAATATTAGGCAAATCTGGCCCTCGAATATTAAATTAAAAGTCTGACGTATGATTTTTAGCGCGAGGGTTGATTTCAGTAATTAAAAATAGTCGAGCAGTGCTCGTGGAATTTCTGACTTAGAAAATAGGTCAGCAGAAAGTGTCGATGAGAGTTTAGAAAAGATTACCTTGAGGTGACCTTGACACCTGTAGCGCCTAATTTTATGCCTGGAGCACAGTTCGAAATAGAGAAATAAATGAAACGGGAAAATTGTTATTTATCTCGTGGGAGAAAGTCTGTTTTTCCACGAGTTTGTTGACGCGCACGAAATGCCGGGTATTTTAGCATTCGATGGTTAATGGCTCTTTAAATGAATTTTATTAGAAAACGATAAAGTTATCTACGGCTCCCCGGCGGAGCAGAAGTTTCCGCCTTCGTCATTAAAAGCTCGAGTTCGTCGAAGTAAACTTTTTAAATCGATGCTAATATTTAAACGACTGTATTAATCATGGTCTCTTTACCGAATGATTCCTTCGGCTGCAGAGAGAGAGAAAAAAAAAAAGAAAAAGAGTAATTTATCTTCGGGATTGACTATTGAACAGTTTCTTTCAGTGGCTCCGGGTATCTTTGTCGCGGACGATCGATCGAGTTTCTTTGAATCGCGAACTTCTATGGAGTTTGACTAGTGAAAATGTTATTGTAACAATTTTCTTGCAGCGCTTGCAGCAATTACCGTTTCGAAAAATACGAGCAAACGTGCATCGCGATCGATGAAATCTGCAATTCACATGCACTGACCCAATATTGTCGGGAATTTACATAATGTTATAATTTAATACAACTTGCTGCCGAGAATTACATTCGAATGAATATTTATAGGTCTTTTCTTTTGTTATTTTTCAAAGTAAATACATTACGGCGAATACATTGGCAATTATAATTTTTCGATTGATAATAAAATAGAATATACGATACCTCGTCATACAGAGATAAATATATATTTGTATATTAACACCAATAATAATCAAAAGAAGCTTTGATAGTGATTCAGCTCAGTCACTATCTTTGTTGTCCACAAACTTATCGCTCCGAGCTGATAACACCGAGCATAGATAAGCGACGAATGGCTAACTAATGTACAAGAGATAAGAGTAACATCATGCAGATAATTACCTTCAAAAATTACCGACTGCATCGGTCAACAAAAATAAATTGTTGCCGTGAAGACTCAACGAATTCAGAAACATCGCAACGAGATAAAAAACGACCAAGCTGTCAACTTCTGCAAGCGACTGAATTATTATCATAATAATTCTAATTTGATCTGCTACCGAATATGCATTAGGAAATTATGGAAATTATTTTCGATTTAGGTTTTCAAATTATTTTAGAACAGATTGATAAAACAGGGTTCAGAGATTAATTAGTACCTCTAATATTATCAGAAAAATTAATCTCGGCCATGCCCGAGGTTCGATCGGGCGAGTTTCGATAAGGAAGATCGTCGGATGTTATTATTTCTGCAAACGTTTATAAATTCAGACCGTTCGAATTCGTCATCGCGAATGCAGTGCCGGCAATTAGGCCGTCGTCATTTCACAGTTCGCCGATGCGCGTGTGTGTGTGTGTGTGTGGTTTGTGTGTTTGCTGTGTGTAGCCGATTTTATCGCGTCCTGTCAAGTGCTGCCCCGTCACCGCAATGGATTGTGCTGAGACACAGAAGAAGAAGGGAAGAAAAGAGAGGCCGGGAGAGCCGTGTGCGCGGGGCCGAGGATATTTATTAACCTTCCAGGTAATTGTAGGAGAGCCATTCCGGGCGATATAGGATCGCCGGAATGCGCAGGTGTTAACGCGAGAAGAATGTCCAATTGCGGGGCCGGGTTGGGAATATCAAAACGGAGATTGGAACCGAGTCGATCTCGACCGCTCAGAAACGCTCCGAACGCGCTCCCCGAATTTCGCCGAATTTCTGCAGCCCTTGTCTGTCATCCTTCGTTCGTAAATTCGCCGGAAACGTGCCGAAACACGTCATAATTTCCATCACGACACGCTGCAACATGGTTCACCAGCTAACTCGAGAATTAGTATATATATCGCTCGATTTTTGCGACAGGAAGAAATTCAAGGACGACATCGGGTACACGGACCCTGACGAACAAACTGCGAATATTTTTATGCAAGATTAAAATTGTCCCCAGTTCGTTCTCATATTGGACGTGGAAATATTTTCTTTAACCCTTAGCACTCGAATGGCGATTGTAAGGCGCCACTAAACATTTTTATACCATTATTCAAAATATTTTTTACATTATTAACTTTGTTTGTATTTAATAAATTACTAAACACTTCAATATTGTACGAGTCAATTGCGCCATTTTCATGTGTATGACACAAAAAGAAAATCTGTAAAAGGGAAATATTCTAGGTTAAAAGAAATGTTTCGTTTTGGAGTTAAAATAGCTTCGAGTGCAAAGGGTTAAATGAGACAGTACTTCCTTCGTTTCGTAAAAAATGTAAAAAATCGAAGAAGAAAGCTAAACCCAATTTTGTTCTCACCGCAAACCAATAAATTGAACGAGAACTACAACGGTGTCGAAATAATTATTTTCACACAGGACGCAAAATTGTTTTCGCTAGTAACAAATGAAACTGCACGGACACCTGCTATCAAAAGATTAACAAAAGGAAAATTGTCCGGAGGAAAAGTGGGATTAAATCACTGGAACTGGGAACAATATTTTTAAAAAAGGGAAGTCGTGGTGTGCAAGCGTCCTCGCCACGTCTTGCCCGCCACAAATTAATTACGAGTCGTGCGGGAGAGTATGAGCAGAAAAGAGAGAGGGAGAGAGAGAATCGACAAGGATGTGGGGAGCTCGATGGTGGAAGAAAGAGACATTCGAACGGAGGAACGGAGACAAAGTACGGTCTCGAATTCCATGTACCCACGTAATTCACGTTAATTGGTATTCAGAGGGGTAACCCGTAGCTAGTGTGTCTTTTGAAAACAAGCTGGATCCGACCTGTCCAAAGGTAACAGCTCTTAAACCCGAGCGCCTTCCCCTTCCGTTGCCAGCTATACTTTTCCCCCCAACCCTTTTTCCGAACAGTGAGAAACGTTTCCACCGAAATGAATATCCGTTGACTTGGGGGTAGGGGCTGAAAAGGGGGACGAAATTCTGCAGATTTCTAAGACTTGGAATTTTCTCTGGTCCCCGAAAAATATTGCACTGGAATTATTCACATATAAATCAATTTTAATACATCCATTTGAATATAAATATGTACAGTGTGACCTTGATAGTTGTTCTCCAGTGTACACACAGCTTTACTTTTAAAATATGCTTCCTTCGCACTAGACTACTTAATAAAAATAACGAGAATTCAGTTATCCGCATTGTTAGTGGTTTTTCTAAAATAGAATATACCCAGAGAAATAAATTTATCGATAAATTTATCGTAAATTATAAATATTAGAACACTTTTGCGCGTGTCCCGTAAACTTAGTGTTAACGACGAGTAAAATTTGCCACACCTGCGGACATGCATTAGACTAATTGAAACGAATCGGTTTTAATAATAAATCAGAAAAACGCAAACACCCTCGACAATGGCACGCAGGTGGAAACGCAGCCTAAGGTCGCCCGAAATCAAATCCAAACATTTCTCCTCCGGCGTAGCTAAATAGCAGGAACTCTCTGAATCGCAGAATAATGATACTGCAACCGACAGCGCCATAACCGGAAAGCCTATTGAATTTCAATATCCCCGTTCAATTACCCCCGATAGAGAATACGTTTTATCGTTCGTTAATTACATTCCCATCGTGTAACGGCGCAATCAATCGGCGTTGTGAATTATGTTACGCGAAACACAGACATACGATCTAACAGCGGACTCTACCTCCCCTCTCCCTCTCTTTGCTTCTCTCTCTCTCTCTCTCTCTCTCTCTCTCTCTCTCTCTCTCTCTCTCTGACAACAATCGCGGACAACAGCGCATGCCCTCGTTATAGTAGCTCGTCGAAGTGCACTAATTCCGAGCCGAGGCGCGATTTAATACGTCGTTCGATAAATTCGCGACGTGATCTTTCTGCTATACTATTCGTAATCAGTGGATCACGAAATTCAACTGTGTGATATTTAATACTCTCCGTTAAATAATTTTTGGAAATTCGTGATTCGGCCCGCTTCCTGATAATTTCGAGTTAATTTAATTATTGATTTAATACTGAGACTATTATATTATGAGACTTATTATGAGACTTATTATGAGCTATGCAATAGCATAGCTTAACACGAACTGTTCTTGATTATTATATTTTTAAGATTAAGTTAAATAAAAAAGGATTTACAGAAGGGTGAAGCACCCAGTTACTGTGCCTATATTGATTATACTCATTGTTAAAGCATAATGAATAATAAAAAAGAGATATTAAATTTCTTTCATTAAAGTCAGTTAATATATGTTATGTATCTATTTTTTAATATTTCATTACGCTTTAAAAATAAGTACAATTAACGTAGGCATAGTAATTGCTACCTCCACAGTAATATTGGGTTCCTAGTTTGTTTTTGTATTGCACGTGAAAACATTTTTGAAATATTTTTTTCCATATTTTCGTTAATGAAAAATACAAATGAAACAGTACTTCCTGCTGGTTGCACAAAAATGTTAAAAAAAACAAAGAAGGTACCTAATTTTGTTCGTACCACAAACCAATAAATTGAACGAGAACTACAAGAGTCTCGGAATAATTATTTTCATACAGAACGGAAAATTAATTTCGCTAGTAATAAATGAAACTACAGGAACACCTGCAAAAGCTATCGATGGCACAAAAGTTTTAAATACTGTTCGAGCAAGCCCTCAAAAAATTGCTCCAGCGATTTCTTCGCTGTCAACCCCTATAGTACCTTTCCCTTTGGCCGCAGGTTTAAAAAAACAACCCTCATAACAGCGTAAGGCTCGGCACGAGTCGTTTGCCAGCGGCGATTATTCCACGAAGGACACCATGGAAATTATTTATTCCACCGGTGGCTTCGCTAAATCGATTCGAGCGGTTGCAATCCACCGAGTTTGCCAGAGAGTGATAGAGAGAGAGAGAGAGAGAGAGATATTCTCTCGCGGACTCAACTCCGGCTTCCGAAACTTGCTCCTTAATTCCGCGATATAATTCAAGCACGATCGAGCGCGGATTAAGCAAGCTTCAGAATCGAATTATCAAGAAGAACAACCGAGTTTCTCGAATGCTGAAGACCTCTGAGGACCATTATTACTCGAAAACTCCGCAAATAATTGCAGATTTGTTTTCCCACGTCGTCGAGGGTTCATTTTCCATATCAAAAACTCGAAAATCCTCGGAAAATGATCTGTTACGTCTGTTTTATTATTCCCTCCAATAAAATCGTTTCTCTTCAGCACAGAGAATAAAAGTAGTCATCCTTTCACTGCTCAGTTTCTATTGGATCGTTGGAATTAACCAATTAAGAGCCAATGTTCAACACGATAAATCCGGAGCTAATTTTGCCTAATTTTAAATTTAAATGCAAAAATACGCGTCTGTTTCGATTAAATTCTATCAAGACAGCGAATATATCTTTTATTTTGTAAATTCGCTGACATATCGTTTAAACAAACAAATATGAATTTTGCAGTCATGAAAATGGTCCATCGAAGGTTAGCCAAAAATCGGGCAAGTACGAAATGTAATTTTCTCGAGGAAAAATGTACTTTGGGACCGCGCGTAAGCAGTCGAGAGTCTGGCCGCGGGATACCGTTAAGCAAACTGTTAGCGTCGTTTCGAGTCAGCACGATAATTGACGAGTATATTCGTGAGAGACGTGTCCGAAACGATTCCACAGGCCCAACGAAACGGAAGCGTTTCGCGAACACACGGGGGATTAGGCGAAGGGACGAGAATGAAACTCGTGCCTCGGGCACGATAAGATCGCCCGGAGGACTTCGAGTGTACGGAAAGGAAGAAAACCGCGAACAACTCGGCGAATATGGATAATCAAGATTGCGCGGATTGCTAGAAAAATGCCAGTCGAATCAGCGGGGAGCGTGCGTCGTGACTAATACCGTCATTAACGTCCAGGCTTGTCCCACGGTCCGACAATAAAATCGTTCGCTTTAAAACTGAAACTGCTGAACACCAACGTCGAGCAGAATTTTATTCTGTAAAGATATAACATCGAGCCTCTGCAGAATCTGCGAATTGTTTCGCGAATTTTACGCATTCCTGGTCGGCATTAGTGATCGGAGTAGGTGTGTGTAGGACTGTGTAAAATGGTATCTCAAATAGTTGACAGTAACTTATATTTTTATGATATTTTGTTGCCTGTAATGTTATTACGATATTGTAGTCTGTTTATCAACATGTTACATATTCGTAATTAAACTACAAATAATACTTTGCTAACTATTATAGCTTCTCAGGTTAAAAATTATAATTTATAATTAGACATCGGATCTTTATGCATTTATGGCTTATGGAAATGTTAAAAAAATGCTATAATATAAAATTCGAGAGAATTTAACACGATTTTTATTTGCTTTGGATCTACAAAGGCTGTCCCCATTAAAAATAAAATTTTATTTCATTCCACTTTCTTAAAATGTTTCTATAAAAATTGGAAATTGCATAAACATCCGATGTCTATTTATAATATTAACTACTTGCTCAAATATTTGAAATACAAAATAAAAATATATCATTTTATCTATCTGGTTATCAAAATAAAAATATTTGATTTAATGTAGTATGTATCTTATTTGAACCACATTAAATTATACTATATACCAAATGATTAATGATCGTTAATATACGTTGCAAAATATGATAGAAAACCAATGTTCCACATACGAATACTAATCCTACATTATAAAATACTAATGTAAAGTGTACTTACTTCTGAATCTTCTGTACCTCCGTCAGATCCACAGCACGCAATTATTGATTCACGAGAATAGGTCACAACACACAACACACAACGAAATCGTGACAGCAGACGAGATGTCACTCCGACCACGATCAAAATAATACTGCGATTGTAACAATGATCCCTTCCACGGAGGTGGTACGGTCAGATTATCCTAGGAAGGTTAGACACTAAGGTAAACAAATTATGGCAGGGCGCTGACCCTATTTCCCGGAATTCCCTGTTTTCGTATCACACGTCCGTGGGAGGGGGACGGTTAAAATCGCAGTATTATTTTATTCGTGGTCGGAGTAACATCTTCTCGTCTGCTGTCACGATTTCGTTAAGTGTGTTGTGTGATTGTTGTTCAATTGTTGTTCGGACCTATCCTCGTGAGTCAACTATTGTGTGCTGTGGATCCGACGGATGTACAGAAGATTCAGAAGATAAGTACACTTTACATTAGTATTTTATAATGTAGTTTGTAGTACATTAGTATTATATTTTATTATTTGTATGTAGAATATTGCATGCAAGGTTTTCCTTCATATTTTGCAACTTCAATGTCCCTTTAACACTAGATTTACAAAGCACTAAAACTGACTACTTAACATTATTTTACAAAAATAACAAGAACGTGTCTGTCCACATTTGTATCAATTTTTTAAATAATATATACCCAAAAAAATAATTTTGTTGAATAATTCCCCATGGATACGTCTTCGCAATGACTTCATATAAAAATATGTGTCGAGTGTTAAAAAAAATTGCGAAATAGCGTAGAAGGAAAGGTTAAGGCGTATTCTAACGAGACATTTGACAGAGGAGAGCGAGCGGTGTTAGTTTTCACGTAGCAGAATGACTCAATAATGTGGCAATGTTTGCCGAGTTTACGTCGGTGTGGATAATCCGCGGCGCGCAAACAGCGTGCTCCGGGTCCGAGCGCATCGTTAACGAGCGTCCGCAGCCGTATTAGCCTATATAATTTTGAAAATCAAGTCGTCGCCCGGGGGCCAAAGATCCGTAATCTGCAAACAGGGGCGGCTGTCGCGGCTCCTCGACCGCCGAACTAAAGAACGCCTTTTGAAACACCGTTCGAGAAAATTGCTCGGGGCGCGCGCGCGTTTTTCCGGGGCCACGATGTCCCAGTTTTTCTATTTTCTTTTTTTCGGCCGGTTTTTTTTTCCTTGCCGCGCCGCTTCGCCATTTTTTTTCGTCGTTTTCCCGAAGCCTCGAAAATCTGTTTTCCGGCTGGTAATTGCGCGACGGTTTTTCTCTCTGTCGTCTCTCGCCCTCTTGTCTCTGTCCGAAGCACCCTTCACCTTTCAAAAAAATGTTTCTTTTCTTCCCCCACTCCCGTTCCTTTTCGCTCTTTCTTCCTTTAGTTCGTTCGCTCGTTCTGTTTTTTCTTTTTTTTTTTGCGTTTTTCAAGCCGAGGGGTTCATTATGTGATCTAGCGGGGTAGCCAAGCGGATGAAACTCTTTAGAAGGGGGCGGGAGGGGAGGACGGTTGCACGGTGAAATGATCTTGATGCGATCCAAAACGATGCGCCAGATTTCGTGGAAACGTGGCTGCCCCTACAGCCCATTTACATCCTCGTAATTCGCCGCACTGTACCAATTTGAAAAAAATCTTTTCAAAAGGCCCGCGTTGAAGACAGCTGCGCGCATCCCGCCATTGACTCCCGGCGGCCCCGACGTTGCGATTTTTTTCTTTTCTTTTCATGCGCGCCAGCCTCCGAAATATTGATCAAAACCGTCGAATAAAACGCTCCGCGTGTGTCAACGAATTCCAAATTAACACCAAATCGCGGTTTCGTTTTATTCTCTTATCTTCCGTTCTTATCAACCGTTGGTCCGAAGCTTTGAACAATTTCAAAATTTTCGGCGACCTCGTCCCTGCCCGCCGGGAACCCCCTTTCGAATTTCTGCCGGTTCAGGAGAGAAAGCGTCTCTCTTTCGCCTTTTCCTTTCTCCGGTTATTGTTGCAGACAAACCTATTTAACCGTCTCGCGAGCTGCCGGGCGAGAAGTAAGCGAATTCCTTGACACGTTTCGCGGCGCAATCGCGTTTTTCCCTGCGGAAAGAAATTGAATTCTCGAACCGGCCGCCCCGGTGGATCTCTGTGTGCATGTGTGCGAGCGAGCGAGGGAGCACGCGCGCGCGCGCCCCACCGTCGCGTCGTCGTCGGAAGTTTCAGCGACGAACAAAAGTACGTTGATAAACGTTTATCGGGCTGCATTAAGAACCTGGAACGAAAGAAAGAGGGAAAAGAAGGAGCGAACGAAAAGAGCGGAAAAAAAAGAAAAATGAAAGAAAAGTCGTGATTATCGCGGAACACATTAGGATTCGAGCGTGGAGGGAAAAGATAGAAGAAAGGAGCTTGCGAAGAAATAGAGAGAGAGAGAGAGAAAGCTGGAACGAAAAACGACCGGGGACGAATAAAGTCTCCTTTCAAATAAATTTCTCTTTAGGAGCTCCCTCTCTCTCGAGAGAGAGGGAGTGGGGGGAGAGACGATCTTCTCTCCCTTACAGAGAAGATTGAGTTCCACGAGCTCGCGTTTTATGAATAACAAAGAACGGTTCACGTTGAAATCATTCGCAAAAGTATTGCCGGCCACGAGGAGGGGATAATACAATAACAAAAGCGTGGCTGTTCGGCAAGCCGAGTTTTCAATTAATTCGTTCCCGTTTATCTCGAACAGAAGACGCGAAAAGGGTTCCGCAGTTCGGTTTCGAAGGGTCTTCTTCGTTTCTTCGTTCGAACAAACGTTTTCTCCGCCCATTTTTCTTCCTCTCCCTTTTTTTTCTCTCCTATCTTCTTCTTCTTCTTCTTCTGGGTTCTTCTTTTCCTCCTTCTACTCGTCTTACTCTTCTTGTTTCGCAAAGCTACGCTAAATAACTTTATCGTGCGCGTGTTGAATTAAAACAGGCAACCTCGAGTGCACGAGAGAGCCTTTAGTATTCACGTAATACACGCAGCAACACACCTGCACCCGGGAGGACACCGATGCACACACACAACCGCCACTGCCGCCGCCGCTGCATTTCTCTTTATGAGTTCTGCATAGTCGTGAACGTTAACGATTTTCCCGAGATCCGCGGCCAGAAGTTATGCTGACTTGTGTTCCATCGCGGTTTTATAATGAAGGGATCTTATCGTCGGTAGCGCTAAAGTATTAATCGTTCGTCTCGGTTATTGTGCAATTTCTTGCATTTTTAGCCTCGGAATGCGTCGTCGTTGCGGGCGGCGATTAGTTGCGGATTTTACGCGTTTAGGACCAAAATGACCAGCAGAATTTTTAAGTGTTTCGTATTCCGAATAATTGACAAAATTTTTACTCCTGATAAACATCTGAATTCTATTAGCTATTGGGAATATTCGAGTGACGATTGTCCGTCTGTTTGTGGGAGTAATTGTTAATTAAATGTTCCTGTTATGGTTAGAACATGGATCCGAATTTTCCAGTGAGAAGCTGGGAAAGCTTTCTGTTATTAAACAGAAACTTATACCCTCCATTACGGGTGTTCTTAGTTAAAAGGGGTAACGAGAGCTTCGTTAAATTAATACGAACCTCTCGCTCCGACGAAATAACACGGTCTGTTTTCCCTTCGAATACGTATTTTTGATATTAGAGAATAATAAATGAAACTTTGCAGTGGAGAATGGTAAACAATATTTATTGTGCTCGCACAGTTCTTTCATTCGAGAACCTGTTTCCAGACCTCCTTTTCGATTAAAGCAGCAGGAGAATATTTCTTCTCTCTGTGTTCGCGTTTTGAGAAGATAATAAACTGTAATCTAATAGAACAAAATAACAATTGATAGTCGTTCTAGAGCATTGGTTTTTCGGAACGGTGGGAAATAGTTTTAACAATGATAAAACGGTCACAGAATTTTATTTTCCATTTTCATAAATCACTTCGTTATAGAAAAGCCAGACCAAGGAAAAAACAAGTGTTTCAATTACAAAATTTCTTTCATTTCAATTTCAAAATCTAAAACATTAACGTGAACATTTTGCGGGATTTACGAGTGGATAAAAATATTATTTGAGGAGGAATTAAATTGAATCGAAGAAGAAAAATTGGAAGAAAGTATTGTTAGACCGGCTGCTCGACAGCAGAAAATCCTGTCCCGGGTTCGGCTGGTTGTTTTCAACATTCAAATACAATAATTAGAATTCATGAATAGAAAGTAGCGAGTACGAACGATTGTGTAATAACGTTTCGTCGGATCGTCGTGAATAGGTTTCACGAGCGATGAAAATATTCGTTGAATGGGGAGAGAACTGCGTCTCTGTAGTCGATACGATCGCATTTCATCTTTCCGACATCTTGTCAATGCGTTCCGCGTAACAATTCCCCGGCTTCATTATTAAACCATGTACCGATAACCGGGCAGAACTGTTTTTATTGGAGTATCGATTCGCTTAATCAAATACGTGCTCTCTCTCTCTCTCTCTCTCCCCTCTCTTTCTCTTTCTGCGCGGAGCGATAATAAAACAGCAACAAAGTTTAAACGAGCTCCCGGAAATGAATTTTCCCTGCAGAGCGTGTTCCATTCGGAAAAATGGCGGACGAGGGAATAATCGGGCGTCACTGTCCGCCTTTAATTATGCTGTTGACTCATTTCCTCCGAAAATCATTCGATCGGGCCAGATAACGTATTACGTTGACAAACAGACCGGCGATTAGTGGGACGTTGTACGCCAATGGTGACACAGCCGAGCCTGCAGTCTGTTTAAAACCATTGGCGTAGCCACCGACACGCCGGCGACCGTGAAATTTATTCATTTTTATTTGTCACGTTTTTGTTGCACGCCGATCCGTACAATCACTTTAGAAAGCTTCTCCCGTGTTACCATCTGCTAAAAATTTTTAATTAATTTTCGAATCTTAGAAACAACATGCTCGACAATCTGATCTCCAATTTCGTAGAATATGTTGACGTTGACCATACATCTACTTCGCTTAATAGATTACGCATGAAATAAACATTTCGTTAAGTTCTTATTACCGTTTGTGATGTACCAGCAGATTTGAAACAGGTTTTGTAATTAACGGCGTTCTTGGGGAATAACTTTCTTCGTAAATTTCTTTTCATCGAGAATTAATTTTTGATAAGGTTTTGCTTGTAATCTTGTTTCGATGGTATTTAGTTTCCTTTTCTAATTCGCGTGTTGTCGGTAATTTTATGCAAGGCTGGTCATTAAAGTTGGAAAAATTTTTCAAAATCAAGAGACGACGAGAGGGTTACGTCGTTTTATTTTTGTCGCAAATTTTTTCAATGCAAACAAGAATATTAAATTCCTCTAGAACCAATCTCCACTGTCTCACGCATTCCACAATATACCCTGTGTCCAAGAAAAACGTACCTGTCTCCCGCAAACGACCGTCACTTAACGAACACTATTTCTTGCTGCCATTTTTTGTTTGGCTACTTCTCTAATCTTTTGCATAAAGAAAATTATTAAATATATATATAGTTCACTGTGCAGTCATGAGAGGGCAGCCTCGATCGCCGTGGATCGGTGTCGTAAAAACGGCGGCGATTCATGATTTCACAGGTTGACAAATAGCTGTCGGGGAAACGGCCCACGCGAATCGGCTGGTTTCTCGGGGCCCGGATTGTTAGTTCTGGATT
The DNA here is from genome assembly GCA_913789895.3 of Seladonia tumulorum. Lineage (NCBI taxonomy): Eukaryota > Metazoa > Arthropoda > Insecta > Hymenoptera > Halictidae > Seladonia > Seladonia tumulorum. The sequence continues at coordinate 1,369,288 of OU565266.1, read as the reverse complement.
GCGTAAAACAAGCTGTCGGTGGCCGATCGGCGTATTGAGTTCGCTCGAGCCCGTTGCCATAATTAATTTCGCGATCGCGTCAACGGTTTGTAATTTCACCGGCGCGCGGAAGCGGGCTCGGGGCCAGACCGAGGAACAGCTCTCTGGAAAATGTCTCTCGTTTCGGGCTAATGAGATTTATTCCTTGACGAGAGCCGGAGAGTCGAACGGTCAGAAAACGGTGTCGACGAGTTTCGTTTTGGTAGAGCCGGATGGAGGTCGCGGCAATTAGCAGCGAACGTTTACGGAAATATAGATTTGCCCTTTTTTTTTCTCGCTCCCTTCGTCGGACTAATTTACTAAAACCGGAGCGAAATGAGAATTTTTTTTCACCGTCACGGCCTGGAATTTTATTAGGTCTCGAGGAAAATCGAAACTCGATGAAACTTCTGTGTTGACTGAGCGGCTCATAAATACTCGAACGTTCCCAGTAAAAAATTTAGGTACCATCTCTGTTATCCGAATTCTCTTATGTCCAACAAAACGTTTCAATTTTACTTTTGTTTTTTTTCACTGTTCTCAGCTTTCAAAATTTCTGAAAAAATTCTACAATACATATTCGAGTCGCCGGTACCATTCCCAACAAAAGAATAAAAATTTAACACTAGAAAGACTGAAACTTAGTATATACTTATATTGCCCAAAAGCAGTCAAAATGACTGCATTGTGAAAGAATAACTAATGCGTAAAGAAATTTGTCTAAAATTAATTTTTAATATTTTTTATATTATTTACAGTTATATAACAAGCAAAAGAAATGAAATAAACAACTTGTTAGAACAAGTATCGCTGCATAAAGATTCGAATAACGAGTACTACCTTAGCTTATTGAGCAACTGCAACTTGTCAAGTATACGCCCAAATCGACAATTTATCATGTACTTGTATGTTATCGTGTGACGGTAATCGAAAAAAAAAAATGAAAAATGTTATTTCAATACAGAGCCGAACTGGTCATATAAGAAATTTAAAGTCAAAATGACTGCTTTTGGGCAATATAGGTATAACACATATATATATATATGTATATATATATATATATATATATATATATATATATATATATATATATATACATATATATATACCGGAAATGAAGGAGGGGGAGGTAACTAGAATTATTAATAAACGCATTGATATGTTGTACAAAAAGTCACAAAATTCTAAGAAATTGTGTCATTATATACATAATTGTTTTTCTAATTGTAATTAAAAAGCAGTCAAAATGACTTCCTTGGGCAATCTAGTGTTAAAGAATTAAATTAGGATAAATAAGAGCCGTCGCTCCTGTCTCTCTGAAAGGATTCGAAAGCGAAATTTTCTCCATAAAATTTGGAATCAATTTTGAAACCAGCATCGAGGTGCCTGTTTTCGTATGAAATTCGAGAGTGAAATTACGCTCCGAACCTGAACGGCCCAGGGTTAATTCGGATAATCGAGAGTCTATTGTATTTCGCCGGGTGTACTGTTGCCGGCCCCGGATCGGAACACGTATTGACACAACAAGAGAGGAGATTACAAGGTGGTCGTCCCCGTTGTATTCTTTAATCGATGGATCGCGCCGGACGGTTGACAGAAGGCTCGGGCTCACGTGGAACGACTTACGAGGCTGCGGATTTGCATAAAGATCTCCTTAGAGCGTATTTATACACACGCATGGAGACGCGGGGCATTATATGTTTCAGTATAATTCATGCTGCGAGGCGTGCAATTTGTACCGGGCGACCAGACACAACGCGTTGTAAATATAAATTTTCAATTTAGTATTAAGGAATATTGATTTTACGTGTTCGTTGTATAATGCTGCTTGTACACACTGTCTAATTTATATGTATGCTGTGCGCGCTGGAACACGCGAGAGTCTTCGATATTTTAGTTAGATAGCTCCGAAGGTAACGTTGTTGCTCTGCAATTAGAATTTCTCACGTAACAGATCGTGTCAAATATTTTCATTAACTTGAAGTTTGAAACAGTGTGTTAGTGCTCTGCTAGAATTTTTTCACTCGACAGGTTCGAATCGCTTGGCAATTTAAAATATTTTAATTGGATCGCTCCGGAATCTAGAATAGAATTTTAATTCGAAATCATTTGTAGTAAAAAAATGTTTGCATCAACGTTCTTTTACGATTAGAGTTTTTTTCTGTGCATTGGTCGCGAAGAATGGTGCTGTAATTTGTCGATTGGCTCGCTCCAAAAAGAAAAGAAAAAAATAGGAAAAACTAAAAAAACCGCTGTACCACGCGCAGTTCGAATTTTTCTATTTGTCCGACGACTAATGAGCGACAAGTTTATTTTTTCCGCCGACGTTACACGGTACTATTAAATCTGCATAGTCGAGTTTGCATATCTCGCGTAACTTCTGTTGGCTCGGTGCGGGTTCGTTCGCTTTCGATTCGATTACAATATTAGTTGCAACAAGAGCTCTCTCGACCCAGATAAGAATTCAATTTTATATTGAAAAAGGTTTCTCGTGCGCGCGTCGGCAACCTCCACCCCCCTCCCCCGCCCATATATATTATACTTTCTAAATAATATTCGAGGGGACAGTTTCTCCGGGGGATGAATGAGATTCCGTTCTTTTTATCCAATAAAAAATTGACAAGTGAGGATTTATGCGAACGCCGCCGGCCGGCCCTGCCTCTCTCGCGCGGATTCGCGAAAGAATATTTTCTGTTCAGCTCGTTTCGTAAATTTCCGGCCAAAGATCCGACTGGAAAGCCGGCTCTAATATTTATTTATTGCTTTTCGGGTTTGTTCTCTGTCCGCGGGGAAAATTGGGAAATCGCTGATGATCATAAATTCCGTCGGTGTTTTTTTTTTTGTTCCTTTTTCTTTCACTGAAAAATAATTCCCTGGGAACTCGAGATTGGAGACTGTGTGCGCGTCCCTTTACTTTACATTTGTTCTTCGATCGATTCGAAAATGTAGAGAGCAAACCCCGGGAAAATCCGAAGAAAATTCTTGGCCAAGCTGAACTGAAATATCCGGCGGAATGCTTTTATTTATTGCTTTTCGGCTCTCGGGGGAAACGGAAAATTGCACCTCTCGAATTAACAACAACAAAAAATTATAGTGGTTTGCGCAACGTGAGAACGAAAACGGAATCATTTTTGTCCACGACTTTCTTTTTATAAATTAAAGGGGGGAAAGCTTCTAAATGGGCCATAAAAATTGTAAATTTTAGCTTTAGAAAAATTATATTATACCGTGGCCCCCCGATGCAGCCGCCTATGTGCCGTCCTTGGCAGTTTGCCGCGCGGCGAAACAGTTGTCTGTGAATGCTTCTGCCCACGCTTCCAGCCGGGGACAATACTTGGCCAGTTAGCACAGAGAGGGTTTCACAATAATAGGAAAAAAGGTGACCCTCGCCATTCAGGCCCAAAGCGGTTATTTCTCACTATAATTTAATAACGGCCTGTATTTTGATAACGTTATTATTTCATGCGACTCCATCGAGAAACGACCGGCTAATACTTACCGGCGATTTACGCGCATCCTCACGGTTAATTCGATGGAACCGACACTGTCAATGCCTCGACATCCTCCAACAACGAAACAATTCAGCTATTATAAGCAATCCCACTCATTACCAATCAAATACTCACCGACAATATTTTATCAAACTCAGCAGAAATTTACATAACATAATTTATTAAAAATCGTCTAATTTATCGAGTAACATTTAATCGGTAGACATAATATAAGGTAAACGACCCAATTACTGTGCCTGTATTAATTATATTTATTTTTAAAGCAAAGAAATATTAAGAAATATTAAAGAATATTAAAACAGAAATATTAACAGATTCTAATGAATTTAATCTTATGCTTTAAAAATAAGTATAATCAACACAGAAATTGGCACCCCCACAGTAATTGGGTCCTTCGCCCTAGTTTTTAAAAAATCGTCTAGTTTATTGAGCGGAAAGTGTCGCTCTCGTTTAATCTTTTTGGTCTTCGTAGTATTGAGAAAGTGCTCCCAAAGCGATTTCATAAAATTCGCATAGTTGCAAGAGCTGCAGAGGTTCTCAGTCGGCTCGGTGCCGCTCATGACATTTTGAGCTGATTTATTTCTAATTTAAAATTCTTTTGTCCTTTCACATTCGTATTTTGAATATCTGTTCCCACTGCTAATGTTGAAATTGTTTCGATGTATTTTCCAAAATTGTGATTCGGTATATGGTCGGTTATCAATTTAGAAAAATAAATTAAAAGAATCGTTCGTAATGGCGTTAGCTTTGTCATGTATTATGAAGACATTATGAAGATATTAAATATTAAATATTATGTGAATAAAACAGTGTCCAGGGAGCTCCAGACACTAATGAGTAGACATCGGATCTTTATGCATTTATGGCTTATGGAAATGTTAAAAAAATGCTATAATATAAAATTCGAGAGAATTTAACATTATTTTTATTTGCTTTGGATCTACAAAGGCTGTCCCCATTAAAAATAAAATTTTATTTCATTCCACTTTCTTAAAATGTTTCTATAAAAATTGGAAATTGCATAAACATCCGATGTCTACTAATGAGGTAATGGAAGTCGTATCGATCGAGGTTCTAACGCGTTTATTTTCCTACAAGTTGGGCACTAAATTAATCAAATAATTAATTAGGGCACTAGTAAAGTTTGATCACATTTTGCACCATTGTACTATAATTTAAATATTACGCGCATAAAACACAGTGTTCAGGCAGCTCCACACTAATGAGGTAGTGAAAGTCATATCGATCGAGGCTCTAGTTCGTTTATTTTCGTACAAGTTGAGCATGAAATTAATCAAACAATTGTTTCGCTGTTTCAAATTAATCATTCAGATATCGTGTGACTAGAATAGTGTTCGGACAAACAAATTCCGTGTCACTAACGGAATAGCGAAGGTCGCGGGTTTATTTCCAAAAGAATTGGAGCAATAGCGTTGTTTATGGCGGTTCTAAGGTATCGGGGAAGCGTAAATTTAGGAGGTAGAATTTAGCGTCGGTTTATTTTGTAGCGCAGCGTAATATTGTTGGCTTGTCGAGCAACAACGCCGATAAATGGGATAAGAAGTGTCGTTGGAGGTTAGCGCGCAAAAATTCCGCCATTAATTCGATCGAGTAATGCGACTCCAATAGTGCATTAAGTGTCGCGATGGCGGTCATTGAATTATCAGCGTGTTCGTTACACATCTAGAAGCCGTTCCGCTCGCTCGCGCGTTTCGAAATGATTCCTCGAGTGGAGTGTTATATTGAATTGTTGCTGATGCAGCGGTTCTCTCTCTCTCTCTCTCTCTCTCTCTCTCTCTTTCCTCTTTTTTCCTCTCTTCTCTTTCAATGCTGCACCGATATTATATCGTTTTGGTTGCGATTATTATCCCAGTCTCGAGATCTTTATGCATATGCCGCGTTTTTATGGGAGCGACGTACAGTCTGGCATTAAAACCGGAACCTGTTTCCCTTATCGAGAAGTTTATTGGATTCTGGATAGGTTAAAAACTTAATTAGCCGTCGTTGAGATTTTTACTATTCGCTGTAAACGCGCGCGTAACATCCCCGCTGTTTCATTATCGTTGTTGTTAACACGGCCGCGGAATCTTTGTTGTTCGTCGGACGACGAAACGATTCGGCACTTGATTCCACGGCTAATTGATCGGCCCGCTGAAATTAATAATCCATTAATAGTCCGTGAAATAATCAGCAGCGTATAATACGATCTAGCGACACCGACCGATCTCTGGTCGAAGTAATTACCAGGAAATCGATAGGGCACTGGAACTCTGGAGAAACCTTACAGAAGCAGAAACTGGAAACCCGGAAACCATAAAAGAAAAATGCTGCTGCAGCTGCAACAATCCGCTGGGGATAAAAATTTGTCAAACGTTTTTTGGACCGATCCCGATTTGGCGAAATCTCAAGTAACATTCGATTCGTCGAACATTAATTTCCGGTTCATCTCCCGTGGAACGATAATTCATTAATTTCTGCTATTTTTGGAGTTTTCTTGGATTCACATTTACGACAAAAATTAATCGGCAAAGTATAAATTTTCAACTTGAACTCTGCAAAGATGTAGCTCCCGTTTCGTCGCAATCGATCCAAGCAAATTTTTATTTTGCACAGGATTATTGTTCTCTGGTGCTCGTTCGCTTACCGAGAGCGCTCCATTCGCGCGTTTCATAAAATTTTCCGATAACAACACGATACGTAATTCCGGATCGTTGTACGCGAGCTTCGCGTTGCTCAATTATTTTATCGGATCTCCCAGAGTATCTCAAATTACACGTGAACTTTGTCGGCAGGCGTTTCATTTAATTATATCGAAATCAAAAGCGTTGCAAACGGATTGAATAAGTATACAAGGGTGTCCAAAAAATGTTGTGCTTCCTTGAAAGGATGCCCGAGGAAATTTGAAGTAACTTTTTCCTTTGCGAAAATATTCTCCTTGGCTTTGTTAAGGAATTATTCACGAAAAACAAGGACCGGCTCAGCCAAAACCGTCTGCTGTAGCAGCGCTCTAATTGGTCCTTGTTATTTTGTTAATAATTCCCTGGCTTTATAGCCATGGAGAATATTTTCGGAAAGGAAAAAGTTACTTCGTATGGTCTTTGAGGAATCAAGGAAGTACGTTTTTGGGACACCCTGTATAATGTGCAAGCGGCGAAGTTCTTTCTTTGACGTTTCCAACAGAGTTAGCTGTTATAAGGAAAATGCCAGCGGGACTGAAATCACAGCTTACATTCCGTTTTTTCGTTTCCCCGTTTTCATTTCCTTTCTCTGGCGAGATGAAGCTGCACGCCATCTTCTTCTTCCGTTACGAGGCACCTGTTTACTCTTGTCTATTTTTATCGAATCCAGTCGACAGCAGCTGCTGTTAACCCATTTGCATCATTAGCGAATATGTACGCGCCATTTTCTTGCTCGCTGTGCACGCGCAATCTTGTACGTAACAATAGACACAACAACGGTACAACATTGTTACACGCGGTGCTTCTTTTCGGACATTAAATTTATTAATACTTGTGCATTGTACCGAGTCTGAGGTGTCGTTAAAAATTACCACACCATAAAATGGTAATAAAAATTGCAGGGAATCGACGCAGACGAGTACAATGGAACCCTTTATTTAAAAACGATAATGTTTTACCTCGCAGAGGGGGCAGAACAAATGGAAGAGTGTTCGGTATTGAGTTTATTAATTGAAACGTTCCGCGGGTGACCACCCGTTCTCGCGAGATTCGACTGTTTCGATGATCCTTTTTACGGGAGGTTAATTGGATCGGGTCCGCGTCGGACGATTATCTCTAGCCGATCGAAAGAAATGATTTTCTGCCAGCGACAGTAATTACGTTAGATACGCGCGGGTACTTCTCGCATTTTACAGCGCATATTATTACCGTTCCGCGACCCGTGTGTTCATAAATATTTACGGCAGGCCTGAAGTTTGAATTTATAACGTTCGAGTAAACACGAGCGGGCAAGAGGAGGACGAAGAAGAAGAAGAACAAGACGAAGAAGAGGAGGAGGAGGATGAGGTGGAAGAAGAGGAGCGACCACCCATGTGACGAAAGGGAGAGAGAAAGAGAGAGAGAGAGAGAGATGAGAGAGAGACTGTTGGAAGGTCGAAAGCCGTTCGAACGTTTTTCTGATTGGCCTTTGGCGGCTGTAACGTGATAATATGGAGAAAGAGGTAAAATGATGGGACGGCAGAAAAGGATCCGAGTGTGTGCGGTTCATCCGGAACGTCTACGCTGGACTTGTCAGTAATCCTGACCGGCAGACCCTGCTATGGACACTCGATGGCTCATTCTGTTCCTTTTTTTTTCCCTTCCACATTCTATCCCACAAGTTACTCTAGGGACTTCGCCTTCGACCAACTCGACCCGCGTTATGCAAACGAAAATTATTTTTGGCGAGCCTGATATCGATTTTTACTTCGATTTCAACTCGGTTGTTCATGTAATCTAGAATTCAATGGCTAATCGATTTTTGAGATTTTTCTAGGAAGTTTGAAATTGCTAGGGACATTTTATGTTCGAACCTCCATGTCACTACGAATTAAATGTTTCTGTAAGCTTTTGGAACTAGACGAATTAAATAAAGTAGAATGGGAACAAATAAAAATTGACATCTTTGCATGTCCAAATACGAGTTCAGGAACAATGGAATCAAGCCGAACTATTATTCAAGAATAAACGAAATAATGAATGAAATAAAAACGGCAAGTCCGGCGTTTGTCGACCGTCCAATTAAATTATTCGCCGTTCAAGATGACTAACTATCGCAGCAAGTCACCGTATCCCATTTACATTTGATTTATACGAACCGGGCCGGATATTTGTTGGAAAAACGGGGGGAAAAAATGAAGAGGATACGGGCAACGTTTCGGAGACGGATACTCCGGTTTATAACTGACAGCTGGGAAGTGTTCGCGCGTTGTTTGCAGATGTAACTGACGTTCCCGAGCCTTTGTTTCTATCTCTCTGTGTCCACGTGCACGCGTGTACAATACACGTCTATCCGAAAAACTATATATATACATATTTTTGTTTTTCCCCCGAAACAACATGCGTACCGTTTCGCATCGCGCAGCAGTAATTTATTCTTATGTAAAAGCGACTCTGGAAATGTCAAGATTTTTTTTTTTTTTTGGTGAATCACAGATTTGAAAGATTTGAGACTTTAAAAATTCATCCACCCCATTCTTTTGGTCGATTTATCGTGGTTTGAATACCCACTTGAAATTAATATTGACTGCAACCGAACTCGTTCCTCATCTTTGTTATATGAAATAGCGGAAAAAAATCGTACATCAAGTTTCGAGGTCTCGTTGTAAAGAGGAAAGTTCAATGGTCAAATCTATGGTAGATTTAGTCAGGAGAAAAATTTTTTAATGTTTTTACAGACGTTTCAATTTGTACCATTTTCGAGCAGAAACTTGTCTTCACTTTTTCACCTGCTGTATCGTGAAAAAAAATCTCAGATAAAAATGAACGATTCCTGTCGAAAGTAGGATCTTCGAGCTTCAAAATGAGCGTAGATTTATTGCTGTACGATCCTTTTTGACGAAGTTATAACAGTTCAAAGATCACGTTTTTGCGGACGTTCGAAGTTGTACCATTTTCGAGCAAAAACGTGTCTTCATTAAAAAATCCGTGGAAAATCCTACAAAAAAAAAATGAATGATACGTATCGAAAGTAGAGGTTTCAAGCTTGAAAATGAGACCAGATTGATCGTTCTTCGATCTCTCTTTGCGAAGTTATAACAGCTCAAAGATCACGAATTTCTGTAATTTACTGTTCAGATACTTTCCGGTGTTTCACGTAGCTCTGGTTGCACGTGAAACGAAGAAAATAACAGTTAGTTTAAATTGCAGCGAACGCTCGAGGAACGAAAGAAAAATGGGCAAGGTGCCCGAGGTCCTTTTAACAACGTTCGACAGATTTTATTCGGACGTGCGCTTGGAATATTTCATTGTGCGTTTTACACTCGCCTCGTTCCCATCGTCGAGCCGTTATTTCTTCTCTCCCCCTGTAAAAGAAAAAAAGGATTCGATATTTCCGCGGAATGATACAATCCCGGAGGACTGGGGAGGGGAGAGAAGAGAAGAAGAGGGGGGCCGAGAAGAAGAGAATAAGATTTCAACTTCTAAAATACACTGTTGCGTGGGAACCGGGGGGGAATAATGGGTTGTACTCGCCGACGCGGCCGGGCCCCGCGATAATAAATAATTTCCCGTGCGCACTGGCACCGAGGTTTTATTACGGGTCGGCCACTCTGAAAAATTCTTTGCCGTCTGTAAACATATTCTCCCGCCGCGGAATAATTGTCACGCGATATCTTTATTGCGTTCTTTTCACCGATCACAGCTAAACTCACGAATAAGCACCGACTGTGCAAAATAAAAATTGTTCCTCCGAGTACAATTTCACGAAACAAATGAACAAAATAATTTCGGATAAACACACGGTGACGCAACGCGTGGATGCGCCCCCCGGAATCCTAATTAGTTGATTAGATTTTTCCGGGTAAAATCGATGAATCTCGCGGTCGCGTGCATGTGCAACGTGTTCGGCGTTTATAATTAGATTCCGCGAGACAGCAGGATCGCACGAACGATCTCCCTGGTAGCGCACCAATGCAAATTGAATATTGCTCGGTGGAAAAAAAAAAAGAAAACCACGTCCCCGTTTTATTTTCCATCGGCGCAACGTTGTTTCGGCTGCTTAGGCAAAAATCCGACGTTGCCTTACATAATTAATTTACGTAACCGAACGAAGCAAAGTTCGTGCTTCATACGAGCGATGATCGTGCAAGAATTTCGCTATCTTTTGCACGGTTATTAGCCCGTCTTTATCTGCCCCAAAATATACAATCTCGATCGTGTTTGATACTATGTAGATTCACGAAAGAGAGAGAAGAAAGGGAACTCATGTTCGTCCGCCAAATAATAATCAAAAGCAAAACCTAGCGCAGGTATACCATCTTGCTGGCGGCGATATGATCGTCGAAATAAAAGCTATTTTCATCGCGACTCGTGTAACTCTATTTTATATCCGTTCGCCTAGTTTTTATTTCGAATTTTACTCAACCTTGAGCATTTCCTGTTAGGCCAACGAGTGCTACTTTCACAATCGTTACTCGCGCGAACGTGTCTTGTTCGAGTGAAAAAAATCTCTCCGCATGGGTTTTAGGCGTTTCTCGATTTTATCTTTGCCTTTGAAGAACCACGACAACTCTCCGGGTCCCCGCACTACCGAAAATTTCACGAAATTCGGAATTTTGATCAGGGAATTATTTGAAACGCGATGGAAGCAATTTTTCTTGTAATTGCGTAACGTCGTTTTTCATACTACACTATTGTAATTAGACCGTGGATTGTTATGCGAAATGAAAAGTGTCTGTTCCAAGGTGAAGAAGTGATTTACTTCTGAATAATTCTAGTGAGCTGAACGTAATGCAAACATTTTTTAATCCTTTAATCTCTGCGTCAATAACCAACATTTCCAGCACATATTTCACGCAAATGTAAAAGTGATTGTCCAAGGACACAAAAATGTACGATACTCGTCGATCAAAAATATTAAAGAAATTGAAAATTACTGACGTAAGGGCTCAATTGTTTTACCGTTCTGCATTAAGTCTATTAATTTTCCTTCGAGTGTCTAAAAGTCTATTCACAGTTGTCGAAAACGTACAAAATATAAAAATGAATAGATTATTTTATAAGATTGGAATAGATTTTTGTAGAGATTATTTTATTTTATGTTCAACGAATCAGCAACGGAGTTTGCGCGACTATGTGCATCGAGGTCGCCGAATTTCGCGTAACTTGTGCAAATAAGAGTACATATCCCGGTGAGTTGTTCGCGGGATCGGTCGCCGGTTTTGCAACGCGCAGTATTAATCTCTTGTTATCTCGTAGCGGGACGTGCAGCTCCTTGCAATCTTTGTCGCGCGTTCGAACCGCCTCGAGTCTTTTTATATCCATTACTATTATTCAGCCGGTGTATACAGGTGTCGCAGTCTTCCTTATCCGCTCGGGCGAGCACCAACACGCGCGTAATTACACGCGACAATGACAAAACGAAGCAATGGAGAAACCGAGAGCGAACCAGTCGGCAGTGTGCCCCTTTCCCACCTTGTTTTATCCCCGTTTTCTGCGCCTTTTATCCTCGCTGGGCCCTGGAACAAACGGACAGGCGATACGCGACAAGTTTCCAGCCCTGGAACGATTTATAAAATGGCCGACCGATGGAAATTTCCTGGACTCATGAAAACTATTATCGAGTGTAACTTGTTACTTTATAAAGTCACCGTCAGATTGTCCCTTCAAATATTCTATTCCTAGGGAAAGCACTTTGCATTTGTCTTGTGTTTGAAATAACGAAGCTACTTTGTTCCAAATTTTTGGAGGGTTTGAGTGATTAAAAAAATTTGTAATAGCCGTTAATATCGTGTAGGGAAAGCACTTTGTGCATTTGTCTTGTGTTTGAAATAACGAAGCTACTTTGTTCCAAATTTTTGGAGGGTTTGAGTGATTAACAAAATTTGGAATAGCCGTTAATTTCGTGTAGGGAAAGCACTTTGCATTTATCTTGTGTTTGAAATAACGAAGCTACTTTGTTCCAAATTTTTGGAGGGTTTGAGTGATTAAAAAAATTTGGAATAGCCGTTAATTTCGTGTAACAGTTATCGGTGAACTTGTAAAATGTTGCTTGACGAACATGCACTACTACAGAGCGCGTGCATGTTTTATTTTAAAATCCGCCGCGTACCTAATCGATATAGAACGACCCGGCACATTTTAAACAAGAGCAACGAACTCTCCCGCAGCAGATATCCGTTTCAATTCCATAATATCACCGGAGCATGAATTTCAAACACTGCACTTAGCGTTCAAGCATTCCCGAGCCGCGTACGAACACAATACAAATTACCGATTGAATTACCCGCCGGCGGCGGGGAGCGAGCGCGCGATTCGATTTGTTTTTTCTTCGCAACTCTTTTTCCCCCGTTGGTTTCGTTGATAGATCGATGAAAAATCGCGGCACGCAGGCGCACGCTGAATAATGCATCGGGATTTCGGCTAGGCAGGGGGACTCGGTCGAACCGCAAAGAAACAGCTCCTCGGTAGCTCCTTATTATCCGCGGGGAAATAATTAATTAGCGATGCGCTCTCGTGACGGGTGTACAGCTGGCGCGATCGTTTCTCGGCTGACTCAGCTGCTGCGTGGCTCCGAGACTCGGAGAGGAACTACGTGTGGCAAACAACACGAGCAACAAAAAAAAAAAAAAAAAATAAAACATTATAGCAGAGACTGTTATTGTGTCCGATAGAGAAATTCTTCCGTAATTTCTCGCCGCGGTTTTAGTTTTCCAATCGTTCCTCGAGGAAAATTATCCACAACGGGAAAACTCGTTAGCGCTCGTCCCGCTAAACTATTCCACGGCGGGGAAACGTATTTTCTGTTTTTATTTCGGAAAAAAAAAAATAACTCGCCTAGAGGCGGGTTTCATTAAATTCCGACGGCCGCGTCGAAATTAATTTATTAACCCTCGGTGCTGTCCGTTTCGAAAACATCTTAAACCCTTGCCTCTCGATCAAATTTCCTTGTGACCGCTCGTGGTCTCGTAATTTTGTCTGCCTGCAGTGCGAATGAACTATTGCCTAAGAATTTTCGATGAGTTGATAAAAAAAAAATTCGAAAAACGGAGCGTGTTAATATTTCGAGCGTGTCCAGAGGGACCACGCTTGGACATTCGGAGCGTTGAATAATCTGGCTCGCCTGCGATATGACGCGTACAGTTATAATTAATTAGCGGTCGGTGCGGGACGCTACGCTGCGATAAAATATTGTGTGTGTGTGTGTACGCCGACGGTTGGATAATTGTGAACGGGAAAAAAAAGGAAGAAAATGAGAAGGGAGAAGGGAAAGGACGAGGAACGTCGAAAAGAACGCGAACCAGCGAAACGGAAGCAGCACCGGCCCTTTGCCGTTCCTTTATCGTCGCGATTCTCCACGGTTCTTTCTTATTTTCCCCTCCCTCTCCCCTCTCCCCTACCCACCCCCTTGGCCGCGCGAATCACACCAATATTTCGCCGGTTGAAGTGCACGGACATAATATGCATAAAACATGATACGGTCATGCATACATCACGCCGGGATTCCTCGAACGTTGCCAACGAGAGAGAGCCTCCTCGTCAACTTTTCGACTGCACTGTACCGGCTGCGTTAAGCCTCGTTCACACTAACGCTCGACAAATGCCACGCTCGAACGGTGTAATCGCGGTACGCGGCCCTTCCAATTAATTTTTGTCGGCAGAAGTTGTTCCGTTGATCGCTCACAGCGAAAATGACCGAGTGCAATTTAAAACAGCGGATTAAAATTAATCGAAGCATATCGAAGTATCCGACTTGTTGAAATTATTAGGTAACAAATGAAACGTCTGGCTCTCCCGTCTCTTGCAATCGTCGCGGAAAATTTTTCATAAATAATCCGCGAATTTATTAAGATATTCAACATACGACCGTCGCCGTGTTACAATTAAAATATATTAATTATCAGAGTCAGGCTTTTGAAATTATGCGTTTACCGCACGACGAGCACTCTTTTTCACATTGCCTTTACATTACACGCGAATGTTCTTCGCCTCGCCGGAGAATGAAAATATTATTTTATCTTTTATTGGACACGTTGTTCCGCGCTTATGAATATTTTTAATAAATTTATAACGTCGAGTCAGACACGTGGCGAAAACTTTAAATTGAGTTTCATAAATTTGAATATTTTTCAGCTCGCAACAATTAAAGGGAAATATTATTTCGCATATATGAATATCGAATTTTTACTTTAAACGCGTTATAACGATATTATAAATTTATACCCTCGAATCGGACGATCCGCGTAAAATATTAACCCGTCGGCCCGCGCGACGTTCGAGAAATATTCATAATAAATTGAGTTTAACAAATACGAATACCTTTCATTAAAATCGTTCAGAGGAAAAATTAATTTTAATCTTTCTGGAGGCGCGTCTTTACCGAACGAACGAACGAATTGTTAATTGTGCGAGGCTATTACGCATTTCCATCCTTGAAAAAGTATACAAATGGATATTAAATTGCATTTCCATGCTCACATTATCAATATTTCCCGCATAAATCTGTATAATATTTTGACGTCCCCTTCTGCCTTCACTGTTTCATATTTCGTGTATCCATTTTCGTTATAAATGTATAAAATCCTTGCTCGGATAACAAGACAAGGGATTAACAGTAATTAATTTTGTATAGAGCATAATTATATTTCCAACGTGGCTGAAGTACCAACGTCCGGTATTATTAGGCAAAAATTTTCTCCTAAAAAATTTTAAAACATTTTTACCTAGAATATTTCTCATTCTACGCTGATGCAATACCTCGTATAGTGGACAAATTTAATAATGTAAACAATATTTTTAATCATAGCGCTCTAAGCGAGTGCTAAGGGTTAAATTTAATCATTCCAAATTTCTAACATCACGAATCAAGGGGTTACCGATCGTTTGTAGAGTTAGTAACGGTACAGCAATTTGTAATGACGCGTCAGAGCCGCCATTCGAGTGCTAAGGATTAAACTTGATAGACACAAGTTTCGAATATCACGAGTCAAGGAGATAACAATAATTTTCTCTGTGGACGGAAAATTAATGCTTCCTTCGCACGACTGTATGACAAAATAAAAACTGCCGATACTGTCAGACGATTTTTTTCTTAATACCGAAACCGCTCGGGCCGACCGGGTGTTCGGCCGGGCATAAATTAATAAACGCGAATTACACCGATCATTCGCGTGTCGTGTTACGAATGTCGATAACTCTTCGAGGAAATTGCCAAATAGTCTCATTCATCAATCTTGGTCGTTAAACGCTAATGAAAATCAATCTCGGTGGCTCCTCGAGAGAGTGTCTGGCCCGAGTCGCGCGTGCGCAATTATACCGTTCACACATGTGTTCGGTACATCTTCAAAGCGGAAAAGATTAACAAGCAAGGACGAGCGTGGGAGCGCGGGAGGAGGAGAAACGAAACGAGTCTATTGAATTCTGCCGTAGCAAAAAATTGGTGGGGGGGGGAAGGGAGATTCGCGTAAAAGTCCGCAAACACACTGATAAAGTCTCGAGTGGTTGGGGAGGTTAGCAAATCGAGCCACCGCGGATCGAAGAATTTCATTATCTCCTGGGGGTTATCTCGGGTTGGGGAATAGCCTATCGCCGTTCATTCAAAGACCCATTTAATTACCAGAATTCCATTCAGCTTATGCGCCGTGTCACCTCGCCAACCGATTTACCGCCGTTATTATGGCTCGCTTATGCGTGCACGCGTTCCTCGCCCGTACTCGCACCGCCTACGGGTCCCGTTTAGTTTCAATGAGTATGAAAAGTGGGACAAAAGCAGCGAAAAAATAATTTTTAAAGTAGAAAGTCGTCATATAATTTGATTTATCAATGTTCCGATATATACAACCGTAAGTCTTTACGGTTCAATCACATTTATAACTACGAGTAATCTCAAAATTGGCTGAACTTCACTTTAGGGGACCAAACATTTTCAACTTTTTTTTTCATACAATTCTATAGACCGACGAGAAATTGTCAAAAATATAAGTTTTAATGGCCGGAGTTCTCCGATTCTAACATCTATAGGATTGTACATAAAAATAGTTGCACTTTTTGGAAAAATCGACCACTGCGTGTAAAGCGTATGAACACGAGGAGTACCGATCCAGATGCAACG
Source organism: Seladonia tumulorum (assembly GCA_913789895.3). Lineage (NCBI taxonomy): Eukaryota > Metazoa > Arthropoda > Insecta > Hymenoptera > Halictidae > Seladonia > Seladonia tumulorum. The sequence goes on along the minus strand of OU565266.1, from coordinate 1,352,990 downwards.
ATCCGTGTTGGAAAGTGGGGAAAGAAGGGCGGAAGGGCGTTGGGTGGGGGCTGGAGAAATGCCGTGGGATCGGAATTTCTCGAGAACATTATTATCATTCGAAATTACGCGAGCGATTCGATTCGCCGGTAACATAGTCGCATAATTTCCTCCGGTGTGTACATCCGAGTGCGCGTATGTGAGTGTCTGTATACATATGTGTATATTTTCGGTGTGCGTTGCGCGTGCTCGTCCGTGACTCATGTACTTCGTACACTCTACCAAGCGCATAAATAAGCTCGTAGAAATGTATTAAATGAAACGGATTCGGTCAACCGCAGCCACAGGCTTCTTATCGGAGGTCGCCGCTGATAACGGAGATTCTGATCGAGTTGGTGATAACCTAGCATCGTTGCTGTACGATTGCTAGCGATCGAACGGCTTCCGGAATGATCGTTTACCGTCTTAACTGTTTTCCTGGATTTTTAAATGGTTACGGTACGTTTTGGATTCGTCCCGAAATTTTGGAGCGCCCTGTATACTAATTTAGAGTCTCTACTGTGTGAGAAATACGTTTTCTCCTGTATTGTGATCATTTTTATTACTTCTACCGAGAATGATGAGTTTTCGCCCCGATATTTTGGAGCGCCCTGTATACTAATTTGGAGTTTTTACTGTGTGAGAAATACGTTTCCTCCTGTATTGTGATCATTTTTATTATTTTTACCGAGACTGACGAGTTTTGGTCTCGCCCAGAAATTGTGGAGCGTCCTGTATACTTATGTAGAGTGTATACAGTGTGACAAATATGTTTCCCCCTCTTTTTTCATTGTTCTTATTATTAAAATTCGTGACTCTTGAACGGTCATTTGCTATTTCGAACGATTTTTCTACGTTTTGAATTCGTCCCGCTGTTTTGGAACGCCCCGTACACCATTCTGGAATCTACGTAGTTTATCAAGAGCACCCCTTCTTCCCCCCTTCATCTTTTTGATCATTTTAATCCTCACTGAACTGACTGATTCGATCCAGATTAGCGCTAAGTGGTTCAATACCTCTTCCCGATCCTATCATTTGTTTTGGATCAGCCTGTACTGTTTCAACCGTCGTCCCCAGCGTCGAGCGTGTTTCTTTTCTGATGAGGCTTCTTGATAATATGTATCTCACCGTGAAGCTGGTATAACAGTTTATCCGCGATAATTGAATAGAAACGAAAGAGGAACGCTTTGGAAAACAAATACTCGCGTCAGACGCGTTTTGTATCTCTCCTCGGAATCTATCGGTTATTTTGTAACACGCTGTAGATTCATTTCAAACGCTTGTAGTAGACTGTTCAATACTCGATTAAACACTTGCTCCGAATGCTTCAGAATGATTACTGTTACATTGTGCAGTGCCTTTTGAATTGTCCTATATTCGTACAAATGTACACAGCTTACAGAAACTAAATTAAATTAAATAAAAAAAAAAATTGACAGTGAATTAAGTTGAAACAAAATCAATTAAATAGTATTATTAAGCGTGTAGAAAAGAATATTGCAAAATTGCGTAGGGTCTTCTTCATTTGAAACAGCCTGTAGCTTCAGACAAGTGTACGCAGCTTTCTTTCCAACTGAATTTCACATAAATCAATGAAATACTTCTGCCTGCACGTACAGATAGAATTATATAAAATTACGTCTTTTGAAACGACCTGTGGCGTTGCACAAGTGTATAATAACACTCAAAAATAATCCTCTCAAATCGAACATCGTATTAATTAATTAGATACTACAACTGTAGATATAGAAATAATTTTAAGAAATCGCGTAGCGTTTTTTGAAACAGCCTGTATTTTCACAATGACCGAGCAAAAGGAACGGTTCCCCGAAATTCAACATCTTATAAAATATTCCAACACCTCGAACCGGCGTCTTTTGCTCGGCCTGTACCACCAGTTAAATCGTACACGATACAAATAGACTTTCTCTTCCCAAAGCAGCTCGCTAATAAGCTCCGAACAGGAAATTCATAATTCAACAATCCTATGAAATTTATTCCATCGCAAGTGGATGAATCGTCGCCTATTTTGTCGGTGGCTGTACGTCCATTTAAATCCCTCTCGGAAATTATCGTACAGAAAATGTCGTTTCCTTTCCATTCTGTCCTCTCTTCTGCCTCTTCTACCGTTCCTTTTCTTCCCTCTCACACTCTCTCTCCCTCTTTATTTCTTTTTTTTTTTTTTTTTTTTTAATGAGGTTATTAACGACCCCTAAATAGGGAATTCATAATTCGTCGGGAGAGTGTACACGGCTCGGCTGTGTGCAGCTTTTCAAGTGGGATACACATCACGATACTGAAAGTTATTTATAATGCACCGTTGGTCGTGGCCGAGGCTCAGACGCGAATTGTATATGATGGAATCGTGTGTATGATAGCTACCACTCGGGTACAGTGTCTGGCAAAAGTCGTTCGATTAGGCTTGTCCCGTGATTCTCTCATCTTTTCCCTCTTCTTGGCCTCGTTACTCCACGCTGTTATTATTGACGTTGCTGATCCCCTTTTTTTCTCTGCTTGTTCATCATCTTCTTCTCCTTCGCTCTTAGATCCTATCACTCATCTTTTCTTTCTGCTCTCTTTTCCGCTCCGGTGCTTCTCTCTTCGTTATTATTCGACTGCTAAAATGTTGTGCATCGCTCGTAAGCTGAAAGTAAAAAGTTCTTTATTTAATCATTTTATTGAAAATGGCGTTTCCAACTTTTCTCAATTCCTTCTCCCACTCCATTTTTGTCACAATTTTATAAGATTTACAGTCTAATTATTATTGACGTTACTAAGAGTCTCCCTTCTTCTTCACCATCTCTCTTTCAAACTCTGTTTCTCTCTTCCCCCGTTCTTCCTGCTCCCTTTTCCATCTTGGCTCTTCTCTCTTTCGGCTCTCTTTCTCTCTCTCTCTCTCTCTCGCTCTCTCTCTTTCTCCGCCGTTAATCTCCTCGTATTCATCGTTTTATTACCGTGCAGCCACCGGCGTTATTTCATGTCCACTGATTGTACTAACGAGACGTAATCTCGGGCCCGTGTTATTTCGAATTTTTATTCGATCCACCCGCGCGCCGCGCAGAACGATCGTTAAAGGACCTGTATAAATGGATCCCGTTCCCGCGCGCGAACGAAAAAAGTTTTTTGATCGATGTGTACTCGGCCACGGAACACGCAGCACGCGGAGAGAGAGAGAGAGAGAGAGAGAGAGAGAGAGAGAGAGAGAGATAAAGAGAGATAAAGAGAGAGAACCGGCGTAATGTTTTCGAAATCCAATGGCATCCTAGCCGGGCCAACAAAGAAACCACATTTTTGCTCGTTTGTTAATCTTTTGACGTAACCTCGCGCAGGACTTTCGTCTCATTTTTCTCGTTCCTCTCCCGGGGTACACGCTCGTTTTACGATCGGACGTATGTGTTTGGAGATACTTAAATCGTCTTAGTCGGCTGGAGGTTTTTAAATAATTGAACCGTGCTCGCGTTTATTTAAACGTGAACGTAATTCTTTGGCCGTCGAGAGTGGAATAATTTTTTTACAATCCCCTTATCACAAATGAAAAGTACATTGAAATTAAAAGATTTTAATTGAAATCTCATTGTTAGCCGAGTTGCTTTTTACGATTCCTTTGTGCCAATTTACGGGTTTGTCGATCAATTTTTCCCTCGATCGGCTCGAATTATTCATAATTTAAAATCAACAGTAAGTTCAATTAATAGCCACAGCTAATCGACTCGAACAATTTCGTTAGCGAGAAATTGTTTAGAAACGATCGAGTCGTTCGATTAAAACAAAATGGTGTTCCCGAACCGATTATTACGTGTCCCGTTCGAAAATAAAACGCGTCCAAGCCCGGTTGCATCCGGCGCAATGCACGCGTTCCCAGCCAATTAGCTCGCAGTTACAATGAAAAAAAAAAAAAAAAAAATAGTAAAACCGGAGTTCACCGTGAGCCAGCGTTCCGCGGCGATTGCGGAGCGAAAAAAAAAAAGGAAAAATAATGGGATGCGGGTTTCCTAAGCTTGATATATAAAATAAATCACAATTCGCCGGGGTGCATCAGCGAAATTGGACGCATGCATCAGCATGGCGGAACGAAAACATCTCGCCCCGGCCATTGTTCTCGAACGGCTCGCGTAATATTTCATTATTATTCCGCGTTGGTACGAAATAATTTATCGACACGCGCGGGCCAACCCTTGATTTTTAAACATTAATGCATATTTAACCGTCAAATGGATTTCACCGCTTCGTTATGCATGATAAATTTGCTCGGGCGCTATGGTTGCAGAGCCACTCCGGTTATTAGAAGCGCGCGCGTTCACGAACACCCCACCTGTTTTTGCCGAACAGTTTTCATTAAAAATGAAACGGTGATTGAACGGTTTTTCCGCTGTTTTTTCCCTGCAAACAAATACCGTGTCAATATTGACCGGCGATGGCAGCTTTCTTTTTTTTTTATTTTTGTTGTTGTAGACACTAGCACTGGTTTGTCACGTTTATTAAATAACACCGTGTCCGAATATATAAATATTTGTTGTGCGCTTTGTTTGTTTTGCTTCGTGCCAGATCCGCCGGCTATTCAAAGCATTGGATTTGTTCGGGATGTAACAATAATAATAATTAAACGTTCGAAACGACGTCGAATGTTGCGCTGCTATTAACGATCATTAAATACTTTTATATAGCGTTCAGTTCAATATTTTATGACGATAGAATTACGTTAAAAAATATTAAATTCGAGAATAGTAGCCACTAGGGTAAGGGACCCATTATACTTATTTTTAAAGCATAATATTAACATATTGTAATAAAAAACATTTAATATCTTTTATTTGAAATTCACTATGCTTTAGAAATAAGTATAATTAATATAGACACAGTAATTGTGTCCCTTACACGAGTACTACTGCTCTACTATATTTTTTATCAATTTCCTCGACAAACGATAAATTATTAAAGATAATAGTGAATAATGATTATTTAATTTCGGAACGCGTTGCTCATTGAAGATGCACGAATGACCGAAACATTGTGTCCGCAAATAAATACATAGATAAAACCGCATAATGTGCAACGACATTGCCTACACGAATAAATACATAAATAAAGCACACGTGACCTGTGGAAAAAATATTGTGCGCAGAAATAAATCCATACGTCAGATAGATATACAACGTGCAAAGAAACGTTGCATAAGGAACATTATGTATACAAATAAATACACGAATGCTAATAGGAGAACGAGCGACCACGTCATTATCCGTGAGTTCGATTATTATCAGCGCTGATGATTCCAATTAATTCAGGCGATTCGCGACGTTGCTTGATACAACTTTAACTCGGTGCAATTAACAGGGCTATTCTGGTTTTTTTTTTTAATTTGAAAAATGTTTTTTTCTTATTAACGTGCTACAGGTGGAAAAATGGCCAGAAAATTAGCAATTTAAATGCAAAATGCTGCCACTTTGTGCATAATCAAGATTTTCAATTTATTGTAATTCTGACCGTAGCCTGATTCATACTAATTAATATACATTTTCATGTTTGTGTTTTCGATTAGCAGAACGACCGGAATCGTGGTAACAAAAAAAAAAGAAATATATAACGCGTGTTACGTTGATCATTTTTGCTTTAAAAAAATATCTTGCGTACCTTCAAACACCCGTGAATATTGGTGTAAAATCCTAATAGAAAAGATTTAACAGTTCTCCCGAAAAAAAATTTGTAAAATTCGGCTGAAAAACCAGAATACCCTTTCGAACATATATATTTCCGGGGCGGTGAATTTTTTTGATTTTGGCGAGTACCTGGAATTCGCCAGGTACGACGACGCCCGGAGCTTATGGTCGTGTCTCGTTTCGGAAGCGGTCGGTTTATCGTCGGCATTGATTGGTTGCCGCCGGTGTGATTGTGTAGTGTAACGCTGTCGAGCCAAACGTCGAATCGATGGTCAATTTCTATTACGTAGCCTCGAATATATGTATGAATGACCTGTCGCACCTTGCAACGAGGTTAGAGGACCGTCAGGTCAAATCGATAATCCGTTTAATCCTCCCCACCAGTTGGGGAAAAAAGCAGCGACGAAAAACACGCGCGCCACGTCCCTTTGTTCCGATAAATGAGTCGTTTATTTTCAGAGCGCGCGCGCACACCGCCGAGCCCGGTTCAACTTTGAGCAAAATAAAGCTGCCGGTTGACCGCGAACTGATGCCAATCTGCGCGAACAAATGATTCGCCAATTTCTTTCTTTCCCGTGTTTTTTATTTCTTTTTTTTTTATACCGGTAATCTGGCAATTTGCGCGACCGGTCCAACGGATCGGTAAAATTCGCGAAATTGATATTCGAGCGGATTAAAAGTGCATCAAGTATAAAACACCGGCAGCAGATTTTGGTACGGATTTTGCAGGCAAACGTGCGCACCAGTCCACTGTTAATTTATGCACGGCAACTGTATACGGTGGATTCCGGTTAATTTGGAGCAAGCACTGAATAACAGAACCAAAAACTAGAATACAATATTGTGACAGTAAGCTCATTTGATTGGGACAAATTATCTTCGGTTCTAACGTGACCTAATTAACCGGAATCCACTGTATTTACGAAGAGCAAGGAAGAGAGGGAGTCCGATAATATGCTAAGTAGATTTTATGTATTTACGTCAAAAATTTATGGATGAAATGTAGAACGGTAGAAGCAATTATATAAATAAGCAAGAAAAGAAATTAATATTTTTATAGTTCAGAGTCGCCAGATCTCAGCGGCACTGCCTAGCCAAATGCGTGGTAGAAGTGGAAGGTAGAGTGGGGAGACAAGTCTTAATATGGCGGCTCTGTTGTAGCTCCTGTAGAGACAATTTTGCACAAAAAAAATCCGCAATTTAATGATAACTTGGAAAGTATTAATAATTGTCTCGATTAATAGCAAGAAACGGCAGTCATATAGTAGATTCTTTACTCCTTTAATCAGGCTTGGAAGTCGAAAATAATGGCATTCTTTTAATATTTTTACTGATTTAAATTACACTTATATTTTGTCATAAATACCTACATAAAATCTAACGACAGGAGTACAAGTATAACCCCGTTTATCCTAACACGTACAAGGCCGTTCGTATAATAGAGGCTCGCTAAATATACAGGAAACAATTTGTTCGCGCATAGTTCGATCCGGTTTTCGCGAGATGTTCAGCAAATTTCATGTGGCAGAGTGTAATGCAAGAGCGAAACGGAGGAAGAAGCCGGCGATCGATATAAGTAGACAGTTTGATGTTCATACTATTATCTTAATCCCGTATAATGGAACATTATAGCGTCACGAAACATTAACGTTGTGTGTATACTTGTGTGTGTGTGTGTGTGTACCTCTCCGGCGAAATTGAAAATGCCTGGTCGTTCGTGGGAGATGATTCAACGTGGAAATTGTTTTAAACTCGTCGATACCGTAACACAGAGCAGTTCGGAGACCCGTTTTTCGAGATACATTTTTGTTACACGTTGAATTGCTCGATCGGATCAAAGGTTACTTTCGGATCGCTGCACGTGATTAGGTCTTCGAAAGATTTACGTCCGCGCACCTGCGTTTCCTCGCTTTATTAAATCGCCGCATTTCCCTCTGGTACCTTTCCAATGGAACTGGTCGATGCACAAGCGTAAAACGTTCGCCAAGTCCCGGCAAACTTTCCGACTTTATCGAATTTTATAATTCGGTCGTACGTTCTCCCGGATGTTTACGTGCATTCGGGACTCAAGTTCGGAAAAGAAATTAGCAGAGTTTGTACTCCTTTTCTCGGCCGATAAGACGGCGCTAAAATTTCTGGGACTTGCAGCCGCTCGCTAACGACTTTCATCCAAGGAAGATGGTGTACTTATTCTACTTCGTTACTCGTGAGGCTCGTATATTCCTCAAGCTTCATGAAACTAGAAAATTTTCCGAGACTTGTAGCTCCTTTCCAGGGACTTGCACAGCCAAGAGGATAAGCGCATCCCGTAGTCCGTTTTCCGGGGATTCCGAAATCGTCAAAATTTCCGCGACTTGCACCCATCTTCCGCGGACTTGCGCGTCCGAACTGTCGCGTCCGCCGAACAATTTCCGCCAGCTTCGAATCAGCTGGTTCCTAGTGAGAAATCCACGACACGTCCCGTCGCTAAAAACTCAAGCTTAGGATGGTGTTATTAAACCCTTGTGGCGATCGATCGTTGACCCCGCGCAAACGAAAGGAAAACGGCAGGGACTGCTTAATAGTGAAACCAAGCGGCGAGCAGACATTTTGAAAATTAAGTCGGCTCTTTGCAATGAGCCGCCTCGAACAGCAGCGTAGGAGATCGATATCTTTGCTCGTATTTTTTTTTGCCTCCCCTCGCTCCCCCGCAATAAAGCACGCGTTCTCTCTCGCTGACATTAACGCGTCCGCGCAAGCAGGTCTCCGCCTGTCCGTAAATCTACGGGGTTTTTTCTTTCTCTGCTATCCGTGAGGAATTTGCGGACTCGAGTTAATTGTGTTTTATTCTCTCTGTTTCAGGTATGTACCGGATTCGCCGCTTTTTAAAGACGCACAAGAATCGGTGAGCTTCAAAAACAGTCGGACTTGAAATTATGCAAATTGAGTTGTGCGAGAACAGCGGAAAAATAGATTGTTCCGGAACGAAAGTTTTCGCTTTCTCTCCTCTCCGTCTTTATTGTCCGGCGAATTTCTTTCCCCGTCGATGAAACCGTCAACGTTCATTTTAAATCAGATTATCGTAAAAATATTCTGTACGAAGTTTTGCAAATGAAATTTCGGGATTCCTGCCAACAGATCGCTGCGGAAGTTGAGATATTAAATTCGTATCGATTGGTATTTAAAGTAGGCGAAAAACGACATTTTCACTTGTCTTTCCCGGTCTATTCTGTTGGGAAAATGGGTCAGAACTTTGCATAAACTCGATAAGTCCTGAAACGTAACTCTCCGCCGGCCGTGTTAAAAATTTCAGGGGGAACTGTACGAGCAGATAGAATTCATCTCCGCGAATAAGGTCGCGTTCCCGAATAATAATAAATCTGCTTTAATGAAACACTTCCGCGATTCGGTGTCGCGACTTTCCTCGGGAATGAACAAAAACCGGGTTAGGTCAGGTCCCGGGCAACTTGAAATCCTCTTTCCTCTGGATCTTCGCTTAAACGAAATGAAATTAAACAAAAAAAAAAAAAAAAAACCAGGGAAGAAGCACACTCTTACTTCTTGGTTAATTAACTGTTATTAAATTTGTGTTCTAAGCATTGCACACCGTGGTCCGTTGTGGTCGTCAAGCGCGACAGATAAGCGGTGATTCCGAAGAATGTTGATAAAACGTCCGCGCAGTAAAACATAATAAAATCAACACGAGAACCGCAGAACGATAGTGGAATATAAAATTCGACTCGAATTTATCCAAATTTTTTACAACCACCGAAAGTATAAAACTTTTATAATGTGCGAGCAGATGAAAGCTCGGGGAGAGAAGTTTAATAAAATTCGTTTATACAGTGAGATAAAATATCAAAAAATTGGCGGAGTATAAAATCGTTATCAGAAACAGGTGAATGATTTTTCAGAGTGAAAACGAGTCGGGAATATCAAATGAAACTCTGGTTAAATGAAATTTTCGGAGTATCGACTTTCGGGGATTCATTAAGAGTTTTGTAAAATTACTGAGAACCAAAATTCGACGCACCTGAAGGACCTATAGGGTGCAAAATCTGTGCCCGAGTACGGTGTCAGGGGGAAAACAAGTTTGCCGAATTTCGCCGGTAATATTTCCGACGACGCGCTCGGACTATTCAATCGCGAGTGTTCGCGCGCGGAGTGTCACGTCGAGCAATCGAAGACACGTGATCGAACTCGTTCCGCAGTTTGAATAATAGACGTGAGCGTCTCCGAGCGTCTCCGAGCGTCGTCGACGATCGACAGGGTTCGGTGATTGTCGCTCGGGGTTCAACCGAACTTTTGATTACCGGGGGGTGGGGGGTGTGGGTGACGCTTGTTGCTTTCGAACGTCGTGGCCGTGGTCGAACGGCGGGGCGCAACAAGCGATTCGTTCGTGTTTATTACTTAACGTGCCCACGGAATAACACAATTGAACGGGCGATGAGTCATAAAATTCTGATTCGATTACGCCTCGTAACTTTCTCCGCCGGTGCGGTGGCTGGCCGTGGCCGCGGCCGCCTGTAACCGCGCGCGCTTAAAGGATTTATTAAATTGTCATCGAGTGCTGGATACGACCCGTGAAGGTGGCCGGATCATTTTTATCGAGCTCCAACCGAGGAGTATCAAAATCGAGATCTCAACCACCGGGATAAAACAGAATTTGGCTTTCGTAAATAGAGCCCCCTCCATCCCCGTCTCTCTCTGGAGTTCTTGTTGAACCAGCGGAGAAATAAGGCAAGAAATTTAATAGATTAATACTGAACTGTACAACGTTCCGGGCAAATCTTTCTGCTGAACTGTCAAACAGCTGGATTAAGTTTGAAAGACGCCAATTGTGCGCGATTGTTTGGGTCGATTGTCGGGGATTCGACGTGCAATCTGCTTCCGCGAAAATATTATTCCGCGAACTCGTTATTCCCCGCACGTTCGCCAGAACACTTAACCCTTTTATATTCAAATTGCTCCGACCCCGTATGGAACGTGGAAGGCCAGTTTTCCTTGTTGCGCATCGGCGCGAGACGCTACGGGGGCATTCATTACGAAATAGTGTTGTGCTTCCTTTTGTCCGCTCCCAATAGTTTGATTGATTAAAATACAAACACAGCCCGACAGCTCATCGTGGAGACAAATCGTTTTGACATTTTTTAAATTATATCAACACGGTTGTCGCGCGAGGAAGGGTGTTAAACGATTCTCCGTGGCCTCTCGGCCATTAAAAAGCTGACTTTCATCGACCCCGGCCATCTTCATTGAATGTAACACCGTGTTATTAATACGTAAACCGAAATTTTATTTGCCCGGTGGCCGCGGAAATCGCGAATAAACCGGTCGCCACGTTATTAAACAAGGGATTAACGAATGTATGGCAATAAAATCGCTCGCGGAATTTTACGAACGCCCGGCCACTGCACCGTTCAGAGGGAGAGAGAGAGAGAGAGAGCACGTCGCATAAAAGTGTCGCCCCGTTGTTCGCTGCAATTTAATTACGGATCGATACAGCAATAAAACTGGAAATTAACTGTCATGGGCAAGGACGGTCGAACGCGGGGGAGCAGGAGAGGATGAGCGGACGGTTTGTGCGCGCGGTGTGTATAATTTATAGCCGATTGGATTTCCGTTTTTTCAAATTCAAACGGTTATGAATAATTATAGAAACAATTAACATGCCTCGTTTCACGGGTTGCCTCGCTCTCCGGACCATTTTCTTGGATTGTCTCGACGTGGATTCGTTTTTCCCATCGGAGAGGTCGATTGGAAAACCATGAGCTCCGTTATTGCGTGCCTCTCTATTAAACCTGCGAGCCTTAAATGAAATAGTTGAAGCTCTAATGGATTTCTTCGACCCCATTGTCCATTCCGCATCGCAAATCCCCATTGGACCGCTGCAAGCCCAAGAATCGGCTCCCAATTACAATCTTTGCCGCTGCAAGTCACTGCCGAAACGCTGCAAGTCCCACAATAATCTTCGCAATTACGATCTTTAAGCACACATCTTCCTATTCCACTAATTATTTTTCCGCTGCCAGTCCCCGTTGGGACGCTGGAAGTCCCAGAATAATTTTCGTCGTTGTAATCTTCGACTAAAGATCTCCGCGTTCCAGCAACTGGTTTTGCCGCGGCAAATCCTTGAAAAGTTTTCTCTGTGATTTGTCTGAAACAAAGGGGCCACGCGTTCCAGTAACTCGTTCGTTCTCGCAAGTCCTTATTAGGCTTGTGCAAGCTCCAAATTAAGATCTACGGGTGGCAGCGAGTCTTTGATTCGCTACAAGCCCCCAATCAAATCGCAACGGGCTGATTTACAAACGACTTCGTCACGGAAACGGTTCTCGGAACATGACATTAGCAGTTGCACGCGTACCTGTACGCTCGAGCAAATTGTTCGCATGAAAGTCCGTGCAACAATTGTCCATTGGCGAAGTCCCGTGATCACGGAACAGAAATACGAGCCTCTCGCGGCGAGTAAGAACACAATGGCGTTGATTAGATAATCTAGTATTTATTACGAGGGATCGAAATAACTGGAAAACGATTCAGGAATCGAGCGAGGTGAAACGACGTGGTTCTTTCCGAGATCTCTCTCCCTCCGTGTGATTGATCACACGTGCGTCTACTGTTTAGTGGGATCGTGTTGTTCAGGTGATACGCGCGTGCCACGGCCTCTCGCGTCATCGCAACCATAACCGCGTGTCCGTTTCTGCACGCGGCCCCAATCCCGGCCCGTAAAGGCAACCATAGACGCGACCAGATGCCTGTTCACGCGCTCGTAAACATGCTAATTGCCCGAGGAAAATTATTGGTGGAAATCTCTCTCCTATCGTCGGACATTTATGCACCATTTCTTCGTTGATAGCGCGAGCTACTCGAGCGACGCGTCGTTACCGAACGGCCACCGTTTATGGCAGCTCCGGAGTGTTCTTGAGAACCATTAGGCTCGCGATTCTTCCGCCTTCTGTTCCGCTAATTATTTTATAATTAATCCCATTGTTCGTCGAGCGGTGGAAAAGTGATTTCTAGATGGGCAGATTATTCTTAATTTCCGTCATGAATTAACATGTGTTAAATGTGCAACGTAACGATTTAACATTAATTTTAAATAATTCAAAATTAATGTACCTGAAAAGATCTGTAAAATTGAGTTCACGAGACACGAAACAGTTTAAAGAGCAGTATAATTGACAATAATTGATCGTGGTGTGACGTTTCTCGGGGTCACGACTGACCCGGATTCGGCGGAGGAAGGTCGTGAAGTGTCGTTCGAATAACATCGACGATTCCGCCCCCTTTCAAAGAACCATGGGGTACACAATCGCGCGAGGGGAAGCGACAAGCCCAGCCCATTGTCCCCGCTACTTACTTATTTACCATGTGGAATTACAAAAGAGTCGCGGAAACGAGCGGAAGAGTGCTCGAGAAACCTAAGGAACCCGGTGGGACGGCAGGAAAATGAAACAGAAACGGAAACGGGAAAACCCGATGAAAGGGATTGCGGAGGTTGGGGGGATTCAGAGTGGTGGCGTTAGTTCCCGAAGAAAAGGGCAAAGGGGGTGCGACCGGGGAGAGGAAAGTCGGGAAAACGGAGGAAACGCGCGAGAGGCGAGAAAAAGCCGGATGAAAGGCGTGATAGTACAATGTGGGCCCCCCGATATCGGAGTTTTCTCATTTGTGACTCATTATCGTCTCTTTTTTTTCGTGCTCCCCAGTCTCGCCTCCTTTTCTTCCCTCGTCTTCATCCCTTCTTCCCGATTAACATATCTCTCTCTTTCTCTCTCTCTATCTCTATCGATCGCCCTTTCTCTTTCGCGAATAATCGAACCACGACGACGAATTCTTTCGCGCCCGTTACTCTATTCTCGTTGTCTAATTGCGATCGACGATCAAACGCCTCGAGTCCGGTTGCCAATTAAATCGACGATTCGTCGACCGATGGTAATTCACTTCACCCCCCCCCCCGGGGTGAGGATAATTTATTTTCAATTAACACTAGAAAGACGGGAGCTTAGTATATACCTATATTGCCTGAAAGCCGGAAGCCGTTACCTATATACCGGAAGTGAAGGAAGGGGGGGCAACAACAATGATTATTTAACCCATTTATATGTTGTAGAAAAAGTCACAAAATTATAAGAAGCTGTGTCATTATTTAAATAATTATTTTTTTAATTGAAATTCAAAAGCAGTCAAAATGACTTGCTTAGGCAATCTAGTGTTAAGAGGCGCCGCCATTGTTAATCGCCCAGGAGAGATAGTCCGTGTCAAGGACGCAAACTGGCGACGCGCGTTTATTAATACCGGTAGTTAACCGTCGTGCTCCGTTCCTAGTCGATTCAAATCTTGACACTTACCCGCCGGAAGAACATTAATAGGATGTTCAATAATTGTACTATACAAAACGAAAAAAAAAAAAAATTCGCGAATTCAAAGTACCTTCCGAATCGAATGAACATTGAGCATTGGGCAATAATTTTCTCACGCAACTGTTACCTCCGCGATACACGAATAGTCCCTATTCGATAAAAGTCCTAGAACTGTCCCTACTGCCGCGGGGTATACCCCTGGAGGGACCATGATGTTTCTTTTTTTTTCTACTCGGTACATGTCTATGGATAGGCCCGTGTTGTGAATGTATGCATCGAGTATAAAAATTGTGAAACAGATTGCAAAGCCGGGTTGAATGGGTGCACGAATCGAAGAATTCCCTTTGAAATCGAACGACAAGGATCGGCGAAAATTTCAGACCGTAGGAAAGATTGAAAGGGGATAAAGGATTTTTAATCACACGAAAAGCTTTCCGGGGTTTCTGTTCGACGGTAATTCGTCTATTCATCGGATCGCTCAATTATACCGACGGAGTGTATACATGCAGTTAAAATTACAAACAGTTATAGGATGAAACGCCGCGCCGTTACGAAACGCCACGGCGGCGATGGCTGCGTATCGATTTCTCCGGGAGGGGCCGCGGATTAATTTAAACAAAGCCTCGTTGAACGTAAGTGCTCGTTACCGGTATTCAGATGCAAAGTGTTCACCGTCCCGTGTAATGAACAGCGAGGCTCGCGGAGAGAGATCCCCGCGTTGACACCTCGGCATTAGCACGTCAACCGGGCCCCCGATGAGGCAAACTGCAATTGCAACACCACCTCCTCGGCACACGGGTTTCTACATTCTTCGGGATACTTCGCCCGGTGACAATGGGACGGGTATGCTAATCGTACGCGAAAGATGCTACAGCACTTTCCACGCGCCTCGATTCGAATCAAGCCACAAACGATCAGAAGATTTTTGTTTGCTACTCTTTTGTGTCACAATGTAACCGTACCAATTGTGCTGCATTTTGAAAGATGTAGAGCAAATGAACTTTACAAACTGTTCGAAATCCCCGCTTTGCAGATTGCGGGTCGATTGTAAAAAAAAATGTTTGGTACCGTCGCGTGATGAAAGCAGATCGCGCATGGATTCGCGATCAATTTAATGACGCGTTGCACAGATAAAATTCGCGCGTCGCGATAAGGCCGGCCGGCGAACTCGGATTTCATTGTTTCCCGATGGACGTCGGGGTCAAATGGGGGGAATAAATCCTTCGGCTGGTGGCGTATCGATTGAAAAAAAGAGAGGAAAGCAATTAACCGGGACAGCAAAATTCCGCGTCGCGTTAATCCGCGGTCGGTCGCTCTTACCGTGTTGAAAATAGTCTCTGGTTCTGTTCGATAAAAGACGCAGATCCTTCCGGATGGAACACGAGCTACCGTGTCCGTTGTACACCGTTCAACGTTACCCGGGATTTCTCTCTCTCTTTCGTCTTCGTCGTGCAGGTCGCTCGAGGAACGCGACCCCGAGGTTACATTATCGCGCACGACACAATGAATTACGCCGGGAGGAGCAAGAACACTGAAATGATAACGCCTCCTGCTAGATCCGACGCTGAGAAATGATTCCGGCCGGAAAGAAACGTGTAACCTTCTTAAATCCGGCCGCTTATCTCGCGACCGAAAGCGCACCGTCCGGGGAAAAGCTGATGAACATTAAATATTGCATGAACCCGACGCCCCTGTACAGCTGCTTCGCAATTACCAACCAGATAGCGGAACGGCCATCTTTGGACCCCGGCAAGTCTCTGGTTAATCGCTCCGAATCATCAAAATTCTTTCGCCATTGGAATCTTCGAGGATTCGACCAGTGACTCCATTTATCCCCCACTCGGAGCAAGTCTTTAACGAGTCGCTACAAGTCTCAGAAGTTCATAGCAATAGGAACAGGGCAAGTCGTATTATTTTAATATTATTTTTACGACAAGGGACAAGTTGGCAACTGCAGTTCCACTTTGGAAAACGTCTCCCGTCCTTCGACCGCTGCAAGTCCCGGGTAAATCATCGACTATCCGAACAATTTTGCCACCATTAGAATCTCAAAGGGACGAGCTACAAGCTCCACTTATCCCCGAACCGATGCAAGTCTCCATCCAGGCGCAGCAAGTCCTGAAAGTTTGCGCACACGAAAAAGAAAAATATTCGTGGCGAGCAATCGCCGATGTTTGGTGGTTTGTTGTAATTCGCGCAACATCGGGTTACTGCGAGAACAATAAACAGGTCCCTGACTATTCTTCTCGTCGATTAAATCGTCGGAAGCTTTCGGCGAACGACGCGCGACAGTTTCTGTGTTTACAGCGCGCGGTTCCGAGTTCCTCGCCGGAAATCAGGCTACGGGGCGACGCGACACGCGTGCACGAAACAGTTACTCGAAAATTACAGTGAATTACGGTTAATCGGGTGGCGTGGATCTCGCGCGTTAACGACCGCCGAGGTATAAAAGGACGAAAGGGGAAGAACGAAACGGGAAGGTGACGTTATTCATGGACTCGGCCCATTAGCGGATACCGAAACGTGTTAATCGATCGAGCCCCGAGCTCATAAGCTGTCCCAGTGCGTACAAATAGTTGGAATTAATCGCCGATAACGACGCCACGTCCGAATTTGTCGCGATAACGAAAAAATCCGCTGATGAATTAACGCGACAGCCATCCGACTGCATTATTATATCCATTAGCGTACCCCGTGCAGTCGATTGTCGATCCATTAGAAATTTAATACTAAATTGCGATGACGGATTTTATGCATTTACGTTAAAAATCTGTGCACGCGAAAACACCGAGACTGCGGATGGTTTGTGCGAAATAAAACTATTCTGCATCAACATTGTGAAAATCAGTTTCTTCGACAATTCGAATAAGTTGGAATACATTTTCGAAATTCTTGTAATCATTTTGCTGCCTTGGATACGGTAAAGTCTTGATCTAAGCCCAATCCTTGGGTCCGTGCT
Organism: Seladonia tumulorum; assembly: GCA_913789895.3. Lineage (NCBI taxonomy): Eukaryota > Metazoa > Arthropoda > Insecta > Hymenoptera > Halictidae > Seladonia > Seladonia tumulorum. The sequence goes on along the minus strand of OU565266.1, from coordinate 1,336,017 downwards.
GTGACATAGCTCGTGTATAGGCCTACTACTTTCTTGTGGCTTGTAAATAAAAACACGGACTCATTTTTAATGCATAAAATCCACAGTTTTGTTATTCAACTTGTATTCCTCGCAACGAAATTTTTTTATGAAAAGCATTGAAATGCAGTTCGCGTTGAAATCATTTGAGTGACCCTAATCTCTCAAGTCACACCTTTCTGCATCTTTCTGGACGTGTTTTTTTTTTTTTTTTTAATCACACGTGCTGTCGCAAATTCGCCGACACTTCGATCCCCTCAGGTTTTTTTCTCCCAGGACCCTCGTTGTTTTTTCAACGCGGATATATTTCATTCATCCCCCTTCATCTCGCGAACGCTCACCAGCAGCTTCGCTTCTTGCCCTCTTCTTTCTGACGCTCATCCCGTCTTCCCCTTGATCCTGTAACACGCACCGGGGACGTCGGTCGCGAGACTTTCGCGAACATCTCGCAAAAAAGATTGTCCCGGGGAGCCGGCGATCAATGGACCGGTTAAAAAACCGCTCGGTTAGATGAAACGGTGGTAAAAAGGGGTCGGTAAACAGATCCGGTTTCCGTCTTCAATACATCTCGCACCGACGCGCGACTTGCGACTCTCAGCAGCAGAGGTTCTCCACGACTGCAAGTCCCTGTTGGAAAATCCCCCGTGTGTGATTTAACGGACTGGAAAACTGTTATCGGTGATTAGTATAGTCTGCGACAGGTAATTCAATTTTTTTTTTTTTTTTTTTTGGACCTCGAGCTGTTTTTCCACGCTTCTCACTCTCAGTGCTTAATTGTCCCCATTTTCTCCCTATCAATCTTTCGTCTACCATTTTCTATCACTATATTCATTTTCTTGTTCTCTTACTCGAGTCAATTTTTTCTGTTTCCTTCCCTGTTAACTTCTTCGTCACACGCAGTATTGATTTTCACCCTTCCTCTCTCTGATAACCTTTCCCTCAACACCCTTTGTATCACTCTCGAAAAATTTGAATAATGGAAAATTTAATAGTAATAGAAATGATGAAGGTATAGTAATAGTGTAGGTAAAAATTGTTCAATACAAATTTGGTGATTTATACAAATTTAGAGGCGGTTTGCTTAGATTATAATAAAAAGATTAGAAGAAAGGAAAATTGAACAGTAATATAAATTATTAGACAGCGGATCTTGATGCAAAATAAAAATTTTCTACCAAAATTGCAACAAACTGGAATGAAATAGAAATTTATTTTCTTTCCTAATATGTTTAATAGGTTGAAAATATTGTAACAGTATTTCTAAATTTTTCTAATGTTCTTACTGTTTTAAATTACACTTACTCATTTTTATAATAAATGCATAAAATCCGATGTCTATAAATTATGAAGGTGTAGAAATAGTCTAGATCAAGATTACTCGATAGAAATTCAGCAATCTATGGAAATCTAGAGGGGGTCTGATTAAATGATTAATAGAAATGAATATCAATAGAAATTATGAAGATGAAGAAACAATCTCGCCTCTTCCTCAACCTGTCTCACTCTTCTCTGTCTCTCCCAATTTTTCTCTCCGTCAATCTCGCTGCCACCTCTATTTCTCTCTCCCTCTCTCTCTCTCTTTCTCTCTCTCTCCCCACCTTAACCTTCCTCTCTCGCGTGTCCCCTTCTCCTCAACTCTTCCTCTTTCCGCTCAAATCGGATCTCCGGGCGGCAATGTAAACGAAAAAATTTGACAATTCGTGACAAATTGAAGGGGCCTCAGGATCGTGTATTTCGAGGGGAGGGGAGAGGGTGGGGGCACAGCTATAGTTTCGGGACAAAACATTCCCGGGCCGACAACACGTGAAACAGTGAACGTCAAGCGTTACACCGATCGTAGAACAATTGGCAGAGGTTCGGCGACGGTGAAGGAACGTGTGCCGCAAAATACGTGCGAATACGAACGTGTGTGCTCCCCTCCCCTCTTCCCTTTGATCGCATGAATATATGTATACGATGTGCGTCGCGGTGAACTGATATTAAGCCGATTCGCCGGTGTGTCAGTGCGACAAAAATATTGGAGCCGACCGGCGAAAGGGGCCGGTCGAGGGTGTCCGCCGCGCCGGTCCACGTGTTATTATCGCCGGGGTTCGTTATTATTACATTCTGCCGGGAGTGATTAAATAGCGCGGAATTTATTGTTCTGTCGTTGCCGGGAAACCGAACGGCCGAAGGCCGGGGCCCCATTCGTTCTCGAACGTTCTCGCCCGCGTGATTGGGGATTTTTCTGCGGTCGCCGGATTAAAGTTATCCGTCTGTCCATTACGCGAGGTCGTTCAAAATTGTTTGCCAGTCTGGAACGTTCGATCCACCCCCGGAGAGGAAGATGGCGCGGGTCAATCGTTGCCCCTTCTCTTCATCCCCTTGCGCGGCGATTTTACCGTTGCTGTAAGCGGAAGTATCAGGCGAATAATTTACCGAGTTATGAAATAAAAATTTAAGACTAAATATTAAAAGTAAAGTAGTACAGGGTGTTTGGTAACTGGGGTGGTACAAGCGAAAAGGGGATGATTCTACATGAAAGAATAAGTCGAAAATATAGAATAAACATTTTTCGTTTGAGGCTTTGTTTTATAGAAAATCGACTTTGAAGATCTGTCAGGTTTGTGTGCTTTAGTATATGCAGGAAGTAGATGTGGTTGGTCATGATCAGACAGTTGCGTCAGACAATTCCTATCGAATAGCATGCTGCATTTCAAACTCGATTTTCTCGATAACGAAACTTCGGATGAAACAATTTTATTCTATACCACCAGTTACCAAACACCCTGTATAAACAGTATAAATGGTAGCAGCGTTAGTAGTAGCAAGTAGTATAATAATAGTTCAAATGGTGTGGAGAAGTTGAAGATCCTTGCAATTCTGTAACACGGTGGCAAAAATTACAGAAATTTTTGTCCCGAGTGGACATCGAAATCCGCTCGGAAAAGCAGTCGTAAAAAGTCCTGGACGTCTGGCATGGTCGGCAACAACGGTACGATAAATTTATAATCTTTAGAAAACGTGGTATTAACAGTATTAGCATTATGGCGGACGGTTTACGTGGGAGAAGTCGGCGCGTGAATGGTGCTTAAGCCTCGGTGAAGGACATCAAATGCAGAAACCGGCGCATTAATCCCGCAACAGCCACTTCATCCACTCGCGGAATGCATAACAAAGTGCAAGTGCTATTCCCGATAGCCCCACGTGTGCACGAACGCGCGCGCGCATTCTAGTCGCTGGTTGCCATGAATCAGACAAATATATCCTGCGGCCCGTCGCATCAACCAAATTAGGTTTTACGTTTCGCTTGGAGTTACCGAAGGTCGTGCAATCCTTGCACGCCCGTCGATTATTCTCGTTGAACAATCACAATTTATTGTTGCTTATTTTCAATGACCTGAGCAATCTCTCCTTTCAGGGAAGTATATTTTTGGGACACCCTGTGTGTACACAATGTTGAAAATAAAAATGTAATTAAACTGCGAGTTTTATGCATTTCAGGCAGAAATTAGTCGAGGCAATTTAAGAAGGTAAAAATATTAATAAAATTTAAGAATGTCGGTACATTGTCCTCGATTTATTAAGATTGTTACAGAAGACCAGGAAAAGGTCTGTATCGTTGCTGTTACTAAAATTGATGCCCGCAATTTTTATTATGCATAAAGATCCGCGACCAAGTAATAATAACAGCCGGGTCGTGATGCTTCCTTTAAACTTTCTAAAGGATTGCTTTTCTCGAGATCCTTATTTTAATCCTGAGTTAGGTTGGTCTGTTTGTAATTCGACCGGTATCGTCGCGTAATACGCTCCGAGAACACGGAGATCGTGTCGTTAATACCACGTAAATTTTCCGGGGACGTTTTTACGCCGCCGAAAACCTCTCGTCGGAATCTCTCCGATTCTCTCTTTCTCTCTCTCTTCCCACTTTCTCTTTTTTTCTCCTCTCTCTCTCAGCCCCTCGCTTTGACGACGACATCGAGGACCACAATGTTACACGCGCGTTTAACGTAGCCACGGGTTTACGAGCACCGTAAATTAACAGAACGATTGTCCAAACACCTCGCGATTCCATCCGATGATACTTTCTTGCCGATACGCGTGTCCGGACAGCATCCAACGGAGATACGGGCCTACCGTTACTTGCGACAGTGACAGGACGATGCAGGACCCCCCTGAACTGATTGTTTAACTACTGACAGCATGTTTCGAAGGTCCGAAATCAATTCTGCTGGCCGAGGTTTTGAAAGATCGTGGCCTAAAGTATGGAAACATTTGGTAATAGAACCTGCTTCAATTTTGTTCGCTTGAAATCATTTACAGGGGAATATTTAAATATTATTTTAAATCATCGCAAATCTCACCCGGGAATTCTAAGAAAAGGGGTTGCAAAATCCGCACAGTTATTCAGGGGATGGTTCTGAGAATTCGCAGGCTCGGTTCACCAAGGACTATGATCCTTTTTGTCCGGTGTCATAGTCGTCGGCCAATTCGCCGCGATCGGTTATCTTTCGCCGATTGCATTTCCAGCAAATGACACATTCATCGGGGTTGCACTCGGCCCGATAGAACAAAGGGTGGCCGACGGTCGTAAAAGCGATTCACCGTTCCTGTGTTTGACGTGCGTACGCGCGGATGTCATCGGTCGCGGCGGTTGCAGGGAAGTGCACGTGCGACGCGGTGCAACGCGCTGCAACGCTGGTGCGTAGCTCCGCCGGCCACGCTTCGGACAATACAAATTCGCCGGAACGGCCGATAAAACAAATAATAATCCCGACCTGTACATCCAATATTTGCCTGATCGGGAACACGTTCCGGGCCCTTCCAACCCCCGCTTGCCCCCTCCATCCACCCTCTCACCCCTCTCTTGCAAACCCCCTCTCCACTCGTCGCGCAATTACCGTCCATTTACGCGATGCTTAAATTGCATTTCGACTTAGTTGCGCCTCTTGCCTCGAACCTTGAGTGCACTCCGGTGTTATCGTTCCCGACCGCCAGATATACACACACGATTATTGTGAACGGTGACCCGTCGGCCGCGATCATTGCTAGTTTTTGGCTCCCGGTTCACTTCATTCGGCAGGTAAAACGATTTTCTGCGTCGATCTCAAAAATCTGTGTTCCCGAATACCGTGAATTCTCGATATTATACAGGGTGTTTGGTAACTGGTGGGTACAAGCGAGAAGGGGATGATTCTACATGAAAGAATAGGTCGAAAATATAGAATACACATTTTTCGTTTGAGGCTTTGTTTTCGAGAAAATCGACTTTGAAGATCTGTCAGGTTTGTGTGCTGTAGTATATGCAGGAAGTAGATTTGGTTGGTCATGATCAGACAGTTGCGTCAGACAATTCCTATCGAATAGCATGCTGCATTTCAAACTCGATTATCTCGATAACGAAACTTCGGATGAAACAATTTTATTCTATATTTTCCACTTATTCTTTCATGTAGAATCACCCCCTTTTCGCTTGTACCACCAGTTACCAAACACCCTGTATACTTTATACGTTTTAATAATGAGCTCAATTGCTCTGTGCCTATATCAATTATAATGGCTTCTGGGACCAAAGATTTTTAACATTTTTTGATACAATCCTGTAGATCTTGACGAGCGAATGCCAAAAATTGAAGTCTTCAATGCGAGACATTCACTGGAACTAGATAGAATGTTGCAAAAAAAGCAACATTCCCGACTGCTCAATCGTGCATACCGTCGGACCACAAATATCGGTTAATCGCGTCCAGTATAATTTTATAATTTCTCACGAACTGGAAAACTGCATCCTCGGATTATCCGTTTATTTGCCAATAAACTGCTCACTCGATACCGCAAGCTCCCTGGCAAATATCAACATCCTCGTCTCCTCGATCGTCCAAGCCGTCGAACCACAAAAATCGGCGGATCACCGGCCGAGTATAATCGAATAAATTAATTTTTCACGAACTCGAAGACACCTCGTGCCCGTGGATAATCCGACGAGTCGTAATTACGAGGTGGACGCGAGCGGCAGGTATAATTATTTCGCCGATGGACGCTCGAGCGTGCCAATGAAATTGATTTTGTTAATGAACACTCGAGCTTTCCCCGCCGGTTACAGGGATCGCGTTGAGATCGATATCATCGACGTATTAGAATACGTCTGGCGGCGGTGCTGTCTCTTTCCATCCTTCGATACGCCGCACAGTGGGCAAAAACGGCCTTTTTCGAGTCAAAATCAAAGAACTTTCGATAGGAATGAGGTAGAGCGATGAAATTTTTTTTAAATGAAAGCTGAAACTTTGTAGAATATGGGAAAAATAGGGAGATTACGGTACGAACGTTTTTTAACCTTGAGAAAATTCGTTAAAGTTGCACATTTTCGAGAAAGTGCCAGTAGTAATGACAGCGATAAGTCAAGTGATGACGAGATGTGAAGTGCTTCATGTTTCGTAAGTAACTCAAAACGTTAAAATACTTCATTATTATTATTTTTATTGTGTTTTATATATGAGAATACGATATACTTTCAAACTAGTGTGTTATCAAGTCATTTTAACGAAAAAATTTCATTAGTTTGTGTCACAAAAATCTATTTTTTTCAAAAACCAGAGGTCGTAGACAAATTTTGAAAACAGATTTGAAATCAGCGTGAAAAAATCTATGGGAAACGATATATAGCATGTTAAAAAAAAATTTTCCGCGCGTATTAGCCACAAAAACAAAATTTTCTTGAAATTGTGCAACTTTAACGAATTTTCTCAAGGTTAAAATACGTTCGTACCGTAATCTCCCTATTTTTCCCATATCCTACAAAGTTTCAGCTTTCATTTAAAAAAAAGTTCATCGCTCTAACTCATTCCTATCGAAAGTTCTTTGATTTTGAATCGAAAAAGGCCGTTTTTGCCCACTGTGCGCCGCGTGTGTCCGAGAAGAGTGGATCGTTCGGGATTGACTCTTGGAAAATCGAATCAGCATACAAAGTGCCAGCCTCCGGTGGCAGGGAAGCGACATAAAAGACAGAGGAAGATCTTTAATGACAACAGCTGGAAATCTGGTCCGACGTTTGAGAGCCGTGGAACGCCGATCGCATCCTCGATATATTCCCCCGGTGTGCCCACCGGTTAACTCAATAAACAGGTTTGCGAACCGCGATGCAGATCGTTAAGGCACCATTGAAATCTATATCTCATTGTTACTCGGCCACGGTACGCGCATGTACGTATGCTATATATCCCCCCCCCCCCCTCCCTCCCTCCGATCGACGTGGTCTGAATCCGATCGCGGGACGTTATTCAATCGATCCAACAGCTACGCGAACGTTTTTGCGCTCTCCCTTTCTCTTTGGTCCTTTACACTCATTATCTTAAACAACTTCGGGTCCTCCTTCTTCCCCCCCCCCCTGTGCCAGGACTAACAGTCGTTACGCGTTAATCCGCAAGTTTATAAACTGGCGCCTCGAGAAATACTACGAACCGTATAATTGTTCGACGAACAAATAAACCGCGCAGGTATTTGTAAAGTAAATTAAACATGGCCCGTGTATCTAATTTCGTTCGGGTGTTCGTTTTCTGCGAAGACGGCAACGAGATACATTTTTCTTTGACCGCGATCCCGCTGAAATTCTGCGATGCGAGCTGCGGAGTACGTAATTTTTATTTTTCATTCCGCGGAAAACCGTTTTGCCCGCGTTATTTTTCTCCTTGGCTATTGTGTGGCACCAGCTTTCTCCCATAATTTCACGCGACGGAGACGAGAGAAATATCTTCGATCGAACGCTACAAATATCGAACAATTCGATCGTATATCTGAAGTCTCGAACAGCGGGAAAAAGAGTAGAAATTGTATGGTTGTACGGACGGTTCGTTCGTTTGCCAACTTGGAAATTACACGCACCAAAAAATTTCCGAAAGGATGGATTTTTTTATCGTTTATTCTAAAGTGGTCGACAATCGAATTTACAATCGAATATAGAAGAGAGGGTTGCGGTTAATATTTACATTGTGATGGGGTACAGCAAAAAACAAATTTATAGCAGATTTTAAAAAACAGGAGGACTTTTCCAATGTTGTCCTCGCCTAAAATCTTGAGGTTATTCTCGATGGAAAATCTGGATCGTTGTGAAGAGAATTTAGGACATTCTGGTAGTAGGATGTGTCACTTGTTCGGTCAAACAACGTCCTAAAACAGTCACGTCTCCCCGTTTTTCGAAAAACACCCGAAAAAAAAAAGAAAATAGCCCAGATACATCGTCGAAACTATTTCATGGTGGGTCGCGTCAGGCCCGGGGGCCGTTATTAGCGTCGAAAATGCAAATGGCATGCAGCTTGATTCGCGTTTACGATAATTATTTTGCATTGTATGCATAATAACGACGAGGCGCGTGCATGCGTGCACTCGAAAAGTTGGCTGAGTGGAACGTATACCGAGTGACATGCTACAACCGAATGCATGATTCATGTGCCAATTATCGTTCACACAGTTAAACAGGTTTAGTACCTTATACACGGGCCTCTCTCTCTCTCTCTCTCTCTCGCATTCGTAGCGTATGCCTCTGTTGCACCGTCTTCGTCTCTCTGTTAGGCTCTCTCTGTCCCTCTCTGGGCCCTTCATTCACTTCATCCGTCTCTTTATCCTCTTTCACCTGTTTATTTTCCTATCTCGTCCTCTCTATTTGCTCGCACGAGCTTCCCTCCCTGTCTACTCCGTGCTCGCCTCTCTATCCATTTCTCTCTCTCTCTACCGTCCTAGCACCAACACAGTCTCTCACTCTACCTCTTTCTCTCTCTCTACCGTCCTCCTAGCACCGACACAGTCTCTCGCTCTACCTGTTTCTCTCTCTACCGTCCTCCTAGCACCGACATAGTCTCTCACTCTATCAGCTTCTCTACCGTCCTCCGAACACCGGCACGATCTGTATCTCTTTCTCTAGCTCTCTCCTTCCCTCTATCGTCCCGCCACCAACACAACCCGATCCAATCTCCGTCCTCGTCCAACTCATCGAGCCTCTTTCCCCCCGTAGCATCTCGCTCGCTCTTTGATCTACCAGCCGCTCTCCGCGTCCCCCCGCCCCTCTTCCCCCTCCTCCCGGTCTCCACCAACCAGCTACCACCTCGAACACGAGCCTGTGTTAGTGCGTCGTGAGCGTTCCTGTCCGTGCGTCGTCTCTGTGTGGGTTCTACGTGTACGTGCACGTGTGCGCACACTGCTCCCGTCGCGTGTGTACTTCGAAGCTGCATACCGGGTGTCCTATCCGGCATTAGTACACACTATCTGATTATTGGGTGGCGCCTGACCAAAAAGTGAATCGGAGTCGAGCAATTTTCTGGAGAAACGGTCCACGGAAAATTGCATTTCGACGAGCTCTCTCTCTGTGCACGATCACGTGTCTGATCTGTGCCGGACGATTCTACTTATTCGTTGGGACCGTTTGCTTGTGCCACTCTGAGTTTTTGTGGGCAATTTCTTTCCTTTTTTTTTTCTTTTGGAGCGTTCAAGTGACGTTGATTTTATTGTTTGTTGAATATTGTTCGTTAACTGATTATCGGATATTTTGGATTGTTAAAGTGATATTGATTTGGATATTTTACTGTTTGCTACTGGTGTTCTCAATTTTACTGCGATTTTTTTTTGGACGTTCGTATGATGTTTCATAACAGAAATGTAAAATATGATATTAAATATAGAGATAGGATTGAATTATAGAACTTGGTATATACAAATTTAATTAAATTATGAGGATGGAAATTTAAATATACTTCATAACATAACTTCAGCGAAGTAATATCCCGGATTACCTTGACCATATAAATGCTTGATCTAATTTCATTTTCCGTATTGATCCTGCGGTTCCGTTAAACAGACCGAACGTGTAAAGCGTACGCAGTGGTTAGGCTTGAGTAAAAAAGAATAAATTCAAACAAGATTACATGAAATTTGCAGTATTGAATGAACTAGTATTTGCAATTACCTTCAAGATATAAACGCTCAATACACAATTTCATTTTCCGTATTGATCCCGGGGCTCCATTAAGTAGATCAAACGTGCAAAACATTTCTCCCAGCGCTTCGTTGCAAATGAAAACGAAATATATAAACGCGGAGCACAACAGTGGTATCAAAGTAAATCAACTATTCATTACGTGTACTAATTAATTCGTGGCCCTCGCAATTAATCAGCGGGTACTTTATTTAACATTCCGAACCTGTTATCCTTCGGATCGAAAACTCATTAATTATTTATAAGACGAAGGAAATGCACAGAAAGAGATGGAGATTATTACGAACGGCGCGGAGCATATTTTGATCGTTCGCGAACAATCAACGGATTCGTGACAAATTAATGCGGCTACAAAATTCATTTCTGCAACTAAATAACAAACCTCATCCGAACGGAAATAATGTCCAGAGTCATTTCCAAGGATACGCCCACTGCGAACACAATTTTATTTCCCTCAGCGAATTCATTAAACGGAGTAAACACGGTTTCTTCGACTCCCGTTTCTTGACTTGCTCGAAATTTCTCAACGTCGAAAGTATACATCGTTTTGCATAAACATCCGCGGTCTAGTGATCGCGAAACCTCGTTGCATGTCGGAGCTTCCGAAATCTGTTCGAATTTTCCTCGACACTGACAAATGAAATTACACATTTTCATAGGAAGCCTATTGTTTGAATAAAACTCTATTACTCAATGATTACGACAGGAAAAAATTAATTAATATAAATAAGATTTAATATAAAAATAATAAATGTAAAGAGAAGTTGTAGTATTAGGAAAATATGATATATGAAAGGCGACGGAATATTTAGAAAAGGAACAGGATAATTGATGAATAAATTTGAATAAAAATTTTTTCACTTTCAGGAGAGAAGTGTCTAGGCATAGTTGGCACTTTTTTATTGGTTTAATTATTATTTATCTTTGTAATATGTAGGAACGCTTTTGCGAAGGTTTCAAGCGCTGAAAGTTGATTTTTCGATTTTTGTTCATTGACAACGCAGCGCGAGAAAATCGTGCCCGTTAAACCGCAATTACCGGGACACCCCCTGTACATAAAAGAGAGAGAGAGAGAAGGAGAGGTTCTCTCTGGTGAACGACTCGCAGAAAAAGCCCAGTAAACGGCGTTGCGTGCGCTGGAATATTGGAATCTTTCGCTGTCGATGGTATCTCCTTTAAGGCGGCAGTCCTGCCCCGGCAAGAATTCAACGGAGAAAATTACTTTGGGATTTCTGCTGATACTCTCCGCCTTGAATTACCGAGATATGGATTTTATACGGACGGGATCTACTATTACCGGGGGCTCACCCGCTTTATTGTTTATTCAATGATTGATTCCTGCCGTCCCCGGTTTTCGGGTTCTATCTTCGAGAACCGCGGCACGAGGATATGCACCAGGACCGATTGAATCGTTCTACGCCTCTGGCCGGGTCCCCGGGGACCCCTAAACCTCGCGTCTCCAACCTGTTCAATCGTGGAAATTTGTGTATCAATTTTATTCCAGAATTCTATCTCGATAAATTATACTTCCCATTCTGCATACGGCACCGCCATGAATTATCTAAAAATTATTATATTTTTAACTACATTATTAAATATTGTACCAGAGAATGTAGATCATCAATATTAGCTTTTAATTATTGAAAGCAGTTCAAACATTCAGAGAATTTGAATAATTAAATTATCGAATGTAATAATACTGAAATATATGCAATATCTGAATTTAATAATGAACAGCCTCCGGTAATATCAATTAATGAATTAATGTCTATGGTATTTCAGAGATTCTGAAAAAATTGTTCATATACTTCCAAACAGAAGCGTGCATTATTTTCTGTTTATGAGAATTTCTTCATAACAAAGAAAGAGGGGAGGAGAGTTCGGAGGGAGGTTTGATACAATATACGTTTTATTCCCAGCATAATGAACCTTCTAATTTCACGAAGCGGATTTTTCCTCGTTCATAGAACAATTACCGTGGAAACTCTCGGCTTATATACATCTTCAGTTTCATTAAAAAAGGGTTCCAGCTCGCCGGAAGTTTTACGGCCGCCGGCCCTGACAAGTCAGCGTGTTAATAAAGGAAATAAAGTCTTGCCAAAGTCTCGTTTCTTTAAATTAGTCCATAAAGAGTACGGATTTGCATTAACGTCCGCGGTCGAGTTACTGGGACAGCTGCTTCTACGGATATCGAGAGGCAAGACACATTTTTCTACAGATTTACTTTTCAACTTTGTTCCATTTCTTCTTTTCCAGGGCCACAGTGTTCTTTTCAACTCGATTTAAGTTCATTCAATTCGCTGTACCACTTTGGAAGTTCATTAAAAGAACAAGGCAATTGTCAGTTGTACAAATTCACGGACAAATTGTTGCAAAGAAGCCTGCCTTCAATTTCTTTCTTACACTTTGAGAATGTTCATCGTTGCTCGGAAATGTTTCAATGCTTGCACCAATACCTCTGTTATATCATAGAAATCGACATAAGAGAAACCAAATGGGGTTTAAAGATTGTTTGAACATTTTCTCTGCAGTAATATTGTTCTGTACATTTTTTCTAAATATTCTTGTTGCTTTCACGGACGTGTAAAAACTCTTCTGAATTTTTAATACGTCTCAGTTGTGCTCTATACATTTCAATAACGAGCTAGGATAAGAACTTCACTTTCTGGGACTAGAGATTTTTAACATTTTTTAATATAATCCTGTAAATCTTGAAGAGAAAATGCCAAAAATTGAAGTTTCGGTGCCGGAAATTCACTGGAACTAGGTAGAAACGTTTCCAACACGTAGAAAGTGATGTATGAAATTTGTTTTTTTTTACTTTTTCCGTGTACCAACATTATTCTGTATATTTTAATAACGGACTAGAAAAGGTCGATCGAACGTGACGTCGGTGAGCTGCCGGGGGGTTCTTCGAAAAATCAAGAAAAATGTGTCCTGCACCGCTGCCGTCAAAAGACGATCGATGTCACCGACGGAATTTTGAATATCGAGTACCGAAAGCGCCGTCGTTCGATAAATTACGAGAGGCAGCATGCTACAAGTCGGATTGATGTCCATTGATTTATCGCGACGATAACTTCCGTCGCACACAGTCACTCTCCGGTCCCCGAAGGGAGAGGCACGCGGCCAGGGATATCGTTCCATTTTATATCGGGGGCTTAAGATCACATTGGTCTGTCTACATTTTCCTTACTTTCCATCACGGTCTGCTGACTCTCCGCGATTCGACAAATATCAAGAGAATCGAGGGAGATTGATGCGCCATCATAATGCTAAAACCGAACCGCCAATCTGCCAAATCAAACTCCTCTACTCCTAAAAGTCTAACTTGGACTTGGAGCTTTCAAAGAATCTTGAGGTAATTTTTTTTTTTTTTTTTTTGGTAAATTAACGCTCTGAAAGTACAAGGTATGCCCTTCAGAGTTTTCCAAATTTTGGAGCACAGTGTACGCAGAATTTTCAGAGAGTGTGAGAACATTTTTGACGCTTCATTTTAGCAACGGTAAATTTGACAGTTAGTTTTCCAAATTTTCCAAAATTACAGAAAATTTTTATTGCAAACTGACGCCCCATTTTAGATATATTTGGTAATTCTGACGAAGTTAGTTTTCTAAATATTCCAAAATGTCAGAGAATTTTTATTGCAAACTGACGCCCCATTGTAGGTATATGTGGTCACTCGGATAAAGTTAGTTTTCCAAATTTGAGGGTACGTAGAATTTTCAGAAACCGCGAGGACTTTTTCATGGTAAGTCGATGCTCGGTTTTAGAAATATGATTGCTCACGAAACAGCGATGGGGATGAAAAATTATTGAAGAGGGCGCCACTTGTTAAGAAATGTGTACGTGTACGTGTTCGACTGTGTCGGAGATCAAAGTTAAACAGACCTCTGGGTGGGGCCAGAGTGTTTTTAGAAATCGGGTTTAAGCCGCGAGGCCAAGTGCTGCACGCAATTAAATTATCTGCCGTCGAATCGACTGTCCCTCCAGAAACTTTCGACTCGTTGGTGAAACTTGCACACGACCGATCGATCGTTCGCTGTTTCAATTTGTTTGTTGGAGATGAAATTCTGTATCATTAATAACACTGCGTTATTTAATTAATTTTACTTCGCTTTAGTTTGCTTAATTTTCCTTCGTTTTCATTAGATACACTTTATATTTGTTCTACAGAAAATATAATACATTCAACAAACATCTGCAACAAAAATAAGTTGCATTAAAATTAATCATGTACGTACAGGGTGTGACAAGAGAACGCGGAGATTTATATTTTTAATTCCCCGATGAATATGTTACAAACATGTACGCCTATCGCAACAAAAATAGTTGCATCAAAATTGAACATGTACGTACAGTATGTGATAAAAGAACGCAGAGATTTATATTTTTAATTCCCCGCTGAATATGTAACAAAGATCTGCGCCTATATCGCGACGAAAATAGCTACATTAAACACTCGTAGAAAAGAGACCGAGCAGGTTTATACTGTTTATGCGCCACTAAATAAAATACATTACACAATTAAATATCCGCGATAAAAAACACAACGTTATCGACCATCAACACGCAGAGACCAAGAGAGTAAAAAAGAACAGAGAAATTCCTACAGCACGTCCCGCCAATTACCAAATAAAATACACTGTAGCAATACGAGCCTATGCGAAAAAGAAGTTGCGTTGAGAGGGAACGGGCTTCCGCATGCGAAAGAAGTTTGTCGCGGGCTTAGCATAATACGAAAGTTTTACACGTTTCACATAGCAATTACGCTAAATGTCCAATATAAATAATCGCGGCCGGTCGAAACGGCTCACGCGAGCACGGAACGTAGCTTGGCAGCGACTGTTTCTGCATGCAGGTCGAGTGGCAGCGTACAAGTGATAGTAGCTGGTAGCTTTTAATGTCGTGCAGCGTTTGCTATACATATACCGTTGCCTCCGTATGCATCGAGCTGAGAAACCTATCAGCTACTATGACGAGTACTCTCTTCCTCTCTCTCTCTCTCTCTCTCGCTCCCTCCCTCCATCGTTGAAACCAGCTTCGAGTTTTACGTTTCTGTTTCAACGCAAACGTGACTGTCAGACGATTTCCATTCCCACGCGAACAATGTTTCACCCGTTTAGGGGACTTTCTGCCGATCGATCTTGATACGCGTTCTCTCCTCGAGGAAGACCTCTCTCCACTCGCTTTTGGACCCGTTCTTCTATTCCGCGGTTTGAGAGCTGCTGAGCATCAGACACGCTCTCGCAGAAACTTGCGAAGGAAGCCGCACCACCTTCTTAACACACGTTCCTTAAGCTTCTAATTAAAAGCCACGATGGTCTCCGCTCTCATTTGGCGCGCCTCCATTCACCGTTTCTTGCGGGGACCCCGAAATATCACCACTCTCGCGGTATTACTTTTCCCTTTCTCTCGTCGCGTTCAGTTTTCCCGACGTTTTTCCGCGGCTTGACGCCGTTACGCGGGTTCCATTCGGTTTTCTATCTTTCGTTTAATAAATACAGGTTCTTGTTTTACAGTGCTCCTGCGAGGCTCGCGGGTTGATGCTTCGTGTTTGGAGAGGTTTGATATGCGTCTGTTCGGCTTCTTAAAATAATCCGGCGTGCTGGATGATGTTTTCTAGCGAAAACATTATGACGGAGTTGCAGGAAATTAAAGAGAAATTTGCTACTGTGCCTATATTAATTATACTTATTTTTGAAATATAACGAATATTGAAAAAGAGATGTGAGAAGGTTTTATCGAATGGAAATTTTTAATGGGAAATGACCCACATTTGAATCTAACGCCTGTGTTTGGCGTTAATATGAAACGCGGATCCGCAATTGCAAATACAGCCGCGTTTTTCATTAACGGAGGCCAGGTCGCCTATCATTTCGCGAGCGCTCATTGTTACCGCGACGAATTAAAAGAAATCGCGCGTATTGAATATCGAAGACCCCGTGTGTCGGTGGTCTTTCTCTGTATATGTGTGTGTGTTTGTGTGTGTATGTTTTCGACGAAATAACTTTCGCGAGTGACATTAAACGACCGGCCAGATCAATAATCTCTGCCGCAGCCCCTCCGCGCGCGGGGGGCAGCGCGTCGGGCTCGTAAAACAAATCTCCGCGACTGAAATGTTATTATTATTCGGCCTGAAGATAGAAATTGCGCCGGTTAATACCGGCGATCCTTGTGTTCGCTTTAATCCCCCGGACATCGTAATTATAAATGACCGTTTTCACATTTAAATGAATCGCGCCGGAATTATTTCCGAGCTTTCAAAAGACGGTCTGAAAAGAAATTTGCGGTAAGTCACGAGAACATAATCAACGTTCTGGAAAAGCGTTCCGACAGTAATAGTGGCCGTAGGAGTGGGGTATGGTGATTTCAGAGACTTCGTAATTTTCGTACGTTTATTTAGAACACACGTTTCCACCGGTTTTTCCATCGTCAAGGAGAAAATTAAAAACACACAACCGGTAACCTCTGTGCAATGTTTACCTCCCATTTGAAATGGAATTTTCATCGACGGTCTCGTTGCTGTTTTTTTTTTTTGTCTGTTGTCCTAGAGACACGTTTTATCCCCTCCCCTCCCGCCCCGACACCCACCGGGAGGAGGGCGGAACTCGATATTTTTGCCACCTACGAAAATCCGAAACTCGTTGTTTTTTTTTCTGATCGGGCCGGGATCCCACGCAAAAATATTCGGTTACGCGCTTTTACACCTGGAGGTTAGTAAATAGATTAGCGGTGGGAGGTTCGAAAATTAATGGAATACCTGAATACGATGTGCAAAATGTAATTGGACCCCCGTTGCTGTACGATTTATTTATACGACTGCAATCATTAGAACTTCTTCCGGGACGTATGTAATTTCCGAATGGAATTTCATTTCGGCTTAAAAGAAATTAATTTATTTATTCATTTATTCGACTGTGTTCGAAATGTTTATCACGAGCCCGATGTTGTGCTTCGAGTGGTTGACCGTTCGTTCGAATTGCATGATACACAAAAAAAAAAAATCATACCGACAAGTATGTTTTTGCACCCTCCGAGGGCTGTTTACCCTTATTCAGGAAAAGTTAATGACCATATCGGCCGGTGTTTTTTCATTCGAACGGTGACAGGACGCGGTTGAAACTCTCGGCCGACTGAATTGCTTGAAAACCCCATGCGACAGAGGATGAATGCTCGTCACCATAACTATACGGTGCATAATGCATTCGAGGTCCCCGGGCTGCGGGGAAGAGGGTCAAACGGAACGGAAGGGGGAATGGGGGGACGACACGGGACATCTGTTTTGTATGTGCACCGTGAATTTGAACACGTGTTTCATTTAAATATTTGTACCTGAAACTCGAACGTCGCCAATTTACACAAAACGTCCTCGACAAGGAATCCGGTCTGCTGCACGAGGCCTGTGTTTAAAAATCTCCAATCTGCTCTTGCGGTTTTCGATCCGCAAACATGGCCAGCCTTTTCTTGCAGTCACGCGAACGGACGAGAATGAAATACCATTTGTCTACCGATTTTATCCTACCGATTTTTTCATTCTACCGATTTTATTCTACCGATTTTATTCTACCGATTTTACCCTACCGATTTTATTCTACCGATTTTATCCCATCGATTTTACCCTACCGATTTTATTCTACCGATTGTATCCTACCGATTTTATCCCATCGATTTTACCCTACCGATTTTATTCTACTAATTTTATTGTACCGATCATATTCTACCGATTTTATTCTACCGATTTTACCCTACCGATTTTATTCTACTGATTTTATCCCATCGATTTTACCCTACCGATTTTATTCTACCGATTGTATCCTACCGATTTTATCCCATCGATTTTATTCTACTAATTTTATTGTACCGATCATATTCTACCGATTTTATTCTACCGATTTTATCTCATCGATTTTACCCTACCGATTTTACCCTACCGATTTTATTCTACCGATTTTATCCCATCGATTTTACCCTACCGATTTTATTCTACTAATTTTATTGTACCGATTTTATCCTACCAATTTTATGCTACCGATTTTGCCCCATCGCTTCGGACGTAAAACAAAAAAGAACAATATCGCCGGCTCGCCACAGCACGGCAAGATGCTAATAATCATTTGCCCGTGCAATTAAAATTAGACGAATTTACGGGCAAACATTTATCGGACATGTCTAAGTTGCCGTGAAATCAGGATTGCATTGAATGAATTGCAGAGCGTCCTCGTCGACCGTGGTCACCCGTTCGCCAACAATGCCCGTGAACCCGAGTATAATTAAAATTCGCAAAAATGACCATTGTCTCTGGGCGATCTATATAATTAAAGCGTTAATTAAGGATATTAAAAACAAGCCAGCCGTCGCGCGACGGACCTGCGGGAAAGAGGATAACAGGGGCCACTGCGAGAATCGTTTTCACCCGGGTAAATTCGCTAAAGCGAATAATTAGCGAGCGCCGTTGGATCAACAAAAATTACGCGATCGTAATGGCGGCGTGAATTGCCGCTCGAAAATTGCTGTTGCGATCGTGCCGCGGTTGGCTATACTTGTTCCAACCGAAATTTTTCTCGCGAAGTTTGTTCTCGTCGAACAAATTCGCCAGCGAGAGCAACAATGCTCTAGCTGTTCCGAACTTTGTTATGCGACTGTACGCTGTCTGGAATTATGCGACCTTATCATAAATTTACCCGGTGGCTCGTGCGCGTACTTATGAATTTTAATTGTACATTAAAATCGATCACCTTCTTCTCCCCCACTCCCCCACCCCTCGTTCGTACCCTTTTACCAAGAAAAATGAGAAAAGAAACACTATCGTTTTGACGTTAATCGAGCTTCGTTAGAGAGCACGGGCCCGACCCGGCCCGGGTTATTGTTTATTCAGTCGTATACGTCCTGGACGGCAGAGTGCTTCTACATTGGCCCGCTGTCCTCAATTAAGCCAGAAATGCATTACATTAAAGTGTAATTTAGATTCAAGACAATCATTCTGTTAAATTGCTTACCTAACTCCAGGTATCGGCTAACCCGACCCCGGAGAACCCGCTGCACAGCCCGGAAACCGAAAGGTCACACCGTTCCACGTGTTGGCTCTACCCCCGATCCTTGCATAGATTGGAAAGTAAAATGGAACACGGTGTTTCGATCGGTTATTACAGTTATTAATTAGTTGCGTCGTTATCGAACTTGCGGGGACCGCTTGTCGACGGCCACTGACTACCCCTCAAAATCGAATATTTCGTGCTTATGTGTAGAATCCCCTCTACTTAACACCAAGTACTAAAAATGGAACTTAGCTGATTGCCGGAACCATTATGCATACTGATTCTGCGGAAATTTTATCTTTCCCGCTAGAACTCGAGGACTGTCGCGCGCAGGCGTGAGCCTGAGTGGGCGGAGCCTCTCCTTCAACTTGACACGCCCTCACAAACCTGTAGACACGTTTCCGAAGAATTTTAATAAAACACACTTCAAGATTCTGGTGTAAAACATTGAAGATTCATTTGGAGCAAGGGTGGACAAAATTATTAATGTTTATATCGCCACTTTTGGTCGAAAGAATATTTCGAATCCGAGCTGTTAACAGGGAACAATACTAACGGGACTAAAAGGGGCGGGGCGAAGTGAAAGGGGGCGGGGCGTTTGTTTTTACTGGAATTAATTCCGCGTCCGCGAGATTCTTCCCGATATTTATTCCGCGACTGATAGAGAAGAACGAATTGGACTCGTGCCAGCTGCCGAGCACTATATTCGTTCCCATCGAATAAAATTGGAATGAATGAGTGATGAATTTAAAGAGCTGTTCGGCCGACATGAAAAATGAAAAGCTGATGGGAAAGAGTACAAAAAAGAATACATATATATATATGTACAAAATAGTACGGACAGAGAGAGAGAGAGAGAGAAGCGAAACGCGAAAAAGTAAAAGTAATCACGGTCTCGACCACACCGCTCCGAAACAATTTCTACGGCGATTCGAAGGGACTTCGGGGAGAAATTAATCATTTTCGCAAACAGTACACGAAGCCCTCGTTTAATATCTTTTTCCAAGTTTCCGTTGTTTTTGCTCCATGTTGCTCTTTGTTCTTTCCTCGTTACGGTTCCACGTTAACGTTCAACGTTTCGAGGCGGGTCCCCTCCTCGCTTCCCCCCTCGCCATCTTCGAGAAACAGGCCAAGCAAATAACTTTGCATAAAATCGATATGAGTCGCGGAACAACCTAACTCCATTCTCGATGGCAAAAATTTCACGTGCAAAAGCTCGCTGCAAATGGGATTCTCCGAAGGGTGTAGAAACACACCGTCGTACCAGCTACTTCTACCTTTAAGTAATACCTCTCTTCTCTCTCTCTCTCTTTCCCTTTGCACGCCACTGCCATAACTAACTCCCAGAGGGACAACTAACTCTTGTTTAAATTAATTTCCATTGTGATTCCCGGCAGTGTTTTACTAGCAGCACGGTTTACCCCATTTGCGACGAGCGCTTTCCGAAAATGGACGCTTTTATTTGTATTGGAAAATAGAGAACCGTTCTCCGAGATACAACTTGTTCTAAATAGAGTTGTTCGGTTTTCGCGATAGACTGTAAATGTAATTAAATTTGTTTTTCACCGTGTGCGTCGACGAACGCTACGGGGGATGTCGATTGTTCAACGAAAGTGAAAATTCTATTAACGTGGGAATTTATTCGCAGCCCTTTTTATTGAATGAATGTCTATATAGTTCTTGTATGTTGCAATTAGTTCACACAGTTTTTATTTTGCACAAAAATTCCCAGTACATTGATTACAGTGTTTACTCCATATACAGGGTGTCCCAGTTTTAGTTGTAGTAGTTGATATCGACATTGATTTCTACTGAGCTAATAATGTTTAGTACGCTGTACGACTTCACATCGAGATGCCACGAGAATTTTCCAATCGTGAATACGCTGATATGCATTTTATTTATGGTTTTTGTAATGGAAGTGCCCGAGCACTAGTAATACGATAGGGTCAATTTTTGCTAGATGCCAATCCTGTATTCGTAATAACGGACGTCATTTTGAAATGTTAACTCGTTAATAAAACGTTAATAAAAAATGTCGATATCAACTACTTCAGCAAGTAAACATAAGACTATATGTAAACACAAACATAGATATTCATAATACGTTCGTACGCTGTGTCGACGAAATGCCAGTTCATTATCATTTTGTATTATTAGTTATAACTCCTTAATAAAACATTTAAGAGCATATGTTCATATAACATTTTTTTCTTACTTTTGCGTGTAGAACACACTGGCAAAGTTTGGCCAGAAAAAACTGGGACACCCTGTATGTCCCTAATAGCCGATAAAAGTCCCAGAACTATGACTATCCCAGAACTATGATTGTCCTTTTCTACGTTCGGCGTGGATCAAAGAATAGCATCTCCTGGCCGATATATGTCAAGATATTGGCAGAAACTATAGCATCGATTGGCAGCGTGGGCGAGGTTGTAGATCAAGTAAATACATATCGAGCGTAGCGTTTTATCAGCTTGCGACAGGTATCTACAAAGAGACATAACCGAGGTCTACAAATTCCCTCCCCTCTCCAAAGCCCATTAGTTCCGTCAATTTATCGTCTGCGTCAATGACAACCCTAAATAATAACTGCCTCGGCTTTTTCATGCTCTCGGTTTCTCGCCCCTCTTCCTCTCGTTCTCTGTCTCAGTTTCTCTCCTCGTTTGTGCATACCTAAGTGTATGAGAGGCAAAGGACGGGCAGGTTGAAAGACGACAGAGAGAGAGTGAGGGGACGAGAGGGTGAGATATAGTATACGAGCATCGAAGCGAGACAGCAACGAAGGAAGATGAAAGAGGACAGAGAATGGTCGAGCGAGCGTATCCGGTCGTTGCCACGTCTAAAGCTCGTTCACTTGTTTTGTCTCTCCCCCCCTTTGCGGCCCCCTTCTCCCCACCTTTCGTTCCCCTCTACACCCCCGAACGTGTTAGGATGCATTCACACGGAAAGCCACTAGTCGTAAAACCTGCTTTTCTCTTCTGTTCGCGTTTGTTACGGGGTTAATTGATGTTAAGAGTTACGCGAGCAGTCTCTCTCTCTCTATCTATCTTGTTCTCTTTTTCGCTTCCTCTCTCTCTCGCTCCCTTCGCTCTCGGAAAATTTGACGTCGAAGTACGCAGAACCTTCCGGAGAACCCGATATTTTTTCAAGTGAAATTAGTTCACAAACGGGGGATGTTAAACATTGCAAAAATTGCGAGCACATTATTATAAATACTCCGCATTCATGACAAAAATGAGTGGATGTAATTGAAAAGATTAAAACAATTTGGGAATATGTTCTGTTCCTGTGTCTTGTAATCGACGAAGGAAATTTTTATTTTAAATAATTTTATGCAGGCTGATTTGTAACGCACAGTCAGTCACAAAATTATTGGCGCGAGGATTATATTGGGTTGGCAACTAAGTAATTGCCGATTTGTTCAATGAAATAAAAGAGTTTTTTGTTTTACTTGGAATGAACTTTATAATCTATGATGTATTTTCCATTTTGTTCTATGACCTTTTGCCATCTTTCTGACAACTTGAAAATTCCACGCTCGTAGAAAGTCTGATCCTTTTCGGCCAAAAACTGAGTCAAGTTATAGTTTCATCTATAACTGAAATCGGCAATTACTTAGTTGCCAACCCAATAAAAGAGCTTCAAAAGTTTGCAAGAGTAGTACTTTTTATTGCACCTCTATTTTCAACGTTAAATAAAAGCTCAGTAATTCCACGAATAAACAAAATTGTTTATTTATTATCAGCGTTGAAGTGGAGTACATTTCCAGGTAGTATATTAATCGTCAGCGATATTACCACCGAGTAAACATACAAATAATATTTACGCTATTACTTGCACAATACCCGCGGCGTCAATTTCTCTGCGTACTTCCCGATTACCCAGTATGTACATCGTGGCCCGAAAGTTTCATTACGAAACCGGCTTTAACTCCTCCGATGAATTTGTTACGTTCATGCAGATTCGCCATTTCGTGGACTAATTTGCCGTAATACGGATTAAGTGGGAATTCTCATTCGGCGGGCAACGTTAAGTAAATAATTAAATAAAGTCCCGTCGTTCGTACGGGAGAGTGCTTTTCTCCTTTTATCGTGAGCAATAAGGGTGGACGACGTGTATCAACAGCGTATCCGCGAACGGATAAATCGAAGTGCTGCGAGAATAAAAGTTCTCGGTGCTCTGGTCGTTTTCGAACGGAGAGAAGCGACTTTGTAAATTCCGTCGCTCTCCATTAATGCCCACAACAGGTAGAAACGGTAAGTAACGGACGGCCACGTCAGCCAGCTCGTATTCAGTAACACGCATGTCCGACAACAACGTTTCTTGTTCCCGAAACTTTATTATCTCGTGTTCCCTCTCCGCACTCGCTGGTTATTCTTTGTTTACAACCAGCTTTTCACCTAACACCAGCGTCCCCGCGCGAAATTCACACCCGGCATAAATAATTAAAATATCCAACGCTTCCAACCTTTTCAGTTCCCTATTATTTTCACACGCTGCCTTCGAACATTACTTTTCATCCTTTCCGTACGCATACCTAACAGCAAATTATTCTTAGACTGCGATATTTTTGCACTGATTTCTACTAAAAAGGAAATTACATTTTTACTTAACTCGCATTTTGAATAAAAATTATTTTACTACGTGAAATCTTCAATGTACAAGTTACACATAGCAGTCTAACGCGTTTAATGACAATTCACTTGGAAGGTTACAATTTAAAAAAAGTCTTAGAAATGTATTACATTAACAAGTATTTATGGAATATCCGTATATTTTGTTCAATTTTTTTGCATAATTTTTTTGGCACAGCAGTGAAGACTCGATTAGACAGTCGTAAGACATATAATTAATCTGTCAGCACGGTTGGTGCTTTCCATCCACGCGGAGGAAATTGTTGATTAGCCGTGGATCGATCGGATTACGCATTCGCGTGCGCTTTATTTGAAAACATTAATTAATTAGCACGCGTAGCCATGGCTATTGATTCGAGAATGTCAGTTGATAATTAATTGTCGTGCTGCAGAGCGTATCCGACAGCTAGATATAAGGCTGATCTGGGTCATCTCTAAACCGTGATAAAGTTTGTTATCTGCGCGTTCGAAGCTAATCTCTGCTCGGCCATATTGTATCCTCGAATTTCGTATCTCTGTTTCTTCGCGTTCAAATAAACATCGTAAATGTATGAAAATAAATACTGTTCCGATAATATTAAAATAAACACTGTTACGACAATATTAAAATAAATACCGTTACGATCATATTTAATACGAACGTGTTCAAATAAATACTAACGTATTAAAATAAATACGAAGATATTACAATAAATACGAGCATGTTGAAATAACCGTTGCGAGCATATCGAAATAAATACTGTTGCAAAAATGCCTGTTTGATCAAACGAGCGAAGTGGTGCTGATTAAAAAATTAAAGCTGCATGGTAAAACGGTTTGCCATGCATTTACCAGATTGGAGAATGCATGCTAGCCAATCTTAAAACCTTTGACAAAGAGGAGGTACAAGAATAGACCGAACACCTTACGGACTTTCATGGGCCAAGCCAAGACACTGCCTTACCGACCTAGAAATCCAAGACTGATTATAGCGTCCTCTTCTCAGAGACGACAATCAGTTGAAACACTATTTACTGAAGCAGAACTCGCCAACAAACCGAATGCGCAAGTATAAACGAATCTACTCCGTCGCTAGGACCGATAGGAACCTAAACGCGACGAACATAAATGTCCACAAATGAAATCTACAATAAATAAATGCGTCCATGTCGATAAAAACAGTATGCAACCAATTTCGTTGTATATTTTAATCAAAACCTCCCTCTCGTCGATCCTCCATCCGAATAATTTCAATTGAAATGGCCCGAGTAAAATTGCACGACAAATCAATCAATGACGAACGGAAATGAATAAGTTAAACTCAAATGTTCCGAAGTAAATCTTATGACAAATAATATTTTTTTTTCCCTTCGCTTGCGCGCAATCTCGAATGGAATGGCTCGAGTCAAAATTAAATGTATAAATTAAATTTAGACAAAATTATTAATAGTATACAATGGTCTCGGGAATTTCAACTTGAAATCTTGCTACTTTATTTTGAAAATCGGCGATCAAAACCGATCGAAAAGGCCGGAATGATTTCGAGTGAATTTTCCGAAGGAAACCGCGCGTTGTTTGCCCAGGCTCGAATTAAAGTTTGAAGAGTGTAGATTGAGCTGTATCGATTGTGGACTGAGAAGCAACCCGTTTACACACTGGGCTGTCGATCGAATTACGGTGCTTTATCGAGGGCAATATCCATCGGGACTCGCTACGAGGTTTGTTGCGAGCGGACGTCCAACGGAGAGATAGATGATTAAGCAAACGTGTCTGTCGTCTACCTTGGTTCCCACATTCATTCTACAAAGATCCCTCGAACCGACCTTCCGAAGCAATTCAACTAAATCTCCGGTGAGACACTCCGGTCGCAGAAACTGAAAATACACATTTCGCGCGAGCGAACCAACCATTCAGCCGGCGGGCTCGTCGGTCTCTTAAAATCAAGATCGTTACAAATAGGAGGAAAAAGATTTGTCGGTGAACGTGACCGGAATGCTGGCGACGCTTTGCTCGCGAGAGAGAAAGAGAGAGAGAGAGAGAGAGTGGAACTTTTGTCGTGCGACGGCTGCGTTTTAAGTTTACAAAAAAAAGATACCGGCTTAAATATTTTAAAAAATACTACCTCGATCTCGTCAAAAAATCAACGAGCTTCCCCCCCCCCCTCCGGCGAATATTCTGCACAGGTTCCTGTACGTTTATCGTTAATTTCATTGCGAATTACACCGAAGCACAACTTCGTTTTAGCTCGTTGAATTTCAATCTGCGGACTTGTGGAATTTTAAATTGGCTGAGTGATTGAAAAACTTTCGCGATTGTGCTGGATAGAATACACTTAAAAATTCGCGGACAATCGTAATCCTTCGCGAGCCTGAATAAATCAATATCGTCGAACGATGTTTATTATTTTTATGCGGAATAAACATTTTTTACTTCGATTTCCACAGGAGCTACATCTTTCCCGAATAATCTTAACAAGCTGAGAATAATGGTATTTTTTAATTCTTCGAATTTTTAGCATTTCACACTTTTTGTCATAAGTGCATAATATATTTGCAGTCTATTCGTTACAGTATATATAATAATATTATTACTTAAGTCCTGCCAAGGCTTCCTGTTTCACAACAGGGTACCTATTCGGCTTCACATTATCCTTGAGATGTTCTTGTTGCGAGAAAACTACAGTGTCTACTCGATAGTTGTCCAAAGAATGGGTCTGGTCAGTGACAATTATCGGGTAGAAGGATAGCGAAGTTCTAGGGGTAGTGGGGATAGTTATGCGACAATTATGGGCTAGATATTTGGGACATTTATCGAGTTAGAGTTTCGAATATCGCACGTTTTCGTGTTTGTCCAGGTTCGACGGATGCCAAGGGGTGGTTCGCAGATTGAAACCAATCTGCGCGAATAAAAGATCGGGCAAAACCGTCGGCGGTTTTCATTAAGTTGAAGATTTAGCTGTCGCATCGGCGTGTCGCTGGGCCCCGGGCGTGATAAACATACAGAACGAGCACCGGCATAAAATAACTTGGCAAGCGTAATGCCGTTGTAGGGCTTAATTTCCGGTTTTCGGGAGATGCCTCGTGTAACGTTGCCTCCGCAAGTAATTTCACTATTTTCCCTGTGACCCGGGCTTTACACTTAAATACCTCTCGGCTGAACACGCCGCGGAGAGGGAACGGTTTAACTATTGTCCGCGCTGGAACGCGAGCATTCCACGGGGGCCAAGAAATGAATTCACGAAATATTATTGGTCTACATCGAGCGGGATGCAGCGCACCGACTACACCCGGTGGATATTAAATTTTCATTAAACGGAAGCGTAAGTAAATGTTTACGCAGGGTATCAAACCCGATTCCGTCGACGTTCGTCGTCGTAGTCGTCGACGACGCTGCTGCGACCATGCACTTAATGCTTGTCGGTGTTGCACCTCGTGATATCGTGTTGTCGCATGCGCCACCACCGATTTCGCTGATTGCTATGTCTCGGTGTGGCAGCTCGTTCCCTGCGAGCAAGATTAAGTGCGACCCCCAGTCTGCCAAATCGACCTAAAACATCGATTTTTACCCAAGAAAATTGCACGCTGCACCTCGCAGTATTTGTCATCATTCTTTGTGCTAAAAATGTGGACAATTCCTTGGAACCATAGGCAATTAGGTCTTCTGTGAGGAACATTATTACTGGACTGGATTTTAACCCTCCGAGGACGTCGCCTTTGCAGACGATTATTTTTCTGAGAAATCATGTAAAATACAAATTTTTGTATCAATCTTTGAGCTTTCCCTTTCTTTCCCAACGTTTTATTTACAGAATAAAATTATTTGTCCACAATTTCTGCCTACCACCGCTGGTCAAAATGATTTGTGCGAGATTTTTTATTTTACAATGATTCAAATTATAAGGATGCTGTTAGAGCATAATACGAACGGCAGAAAATCCAAATGAATACAATCTCATCGATTTTATAAGACAACATGCATCGGTTACTTTGAATGTCTCCAGTATTTTAAATTATACCTAGCTATTTTCATTTTGTTGTGAATGCATAAAAGCCGCAGTCTATCGATACGATTACCTTTTGTTCGGAGTAAAACGGCACGGGTGGCTAACGGAGCAACGATTTCCGGAATTTCGCATTAGACCGCGTGTCTGGACGAGCTGTGCTCCGCGGCTGCATAAATACTTCGCCTAACTTCTTCCTTCTTCTATGAAACTCTGTAGCCGGGGCCCGGGCGCCACCTCGTTTTTTCTCTCCTGTTCCTCCTTTCTTTCTCTCGCTCACTTTTCTATTTTCGCGTTACACCCCCTCCCTCCGACTTTCTCTCTCTCGTTCGCCCCATTCATCCCTCTCCTTGGAGGCTCCGTCAACCCCTTGGCCACCCACTCAACCCCCAACGAAACCGGCAACCTACAGCTCACGGCCTCCTTCACTTCATTCCACCCCGCTTCTCTGTTTTGCTTCTTCCTTCCTTTTTGCTTCTCGTCTCAACCTTTGCTTTCGCCCCTTCCATCTCGGCTTCTCCACCCTCCGACTCTCGCTCTGTCTCTCTTTCAACCCCTCCTCCCCCACCGACCCCCTACCCCCCGTTCCACGGACAATATTTCACCAGCTTCCGGGTTGCTATAGTAACCGTTCTCGCGACTTCCAAGTTCTCGAAAGCCCACGGTGTACTTCTCCTTTCATCTACAAACCTATATCCCTTCGCGATTTCTTTTGACCATTATGCAACGATTTGTCCCCCACCCCTTTGCGCTCCCCTCTCCCCTACCGCTCGCAGCGACGGCGGGGGATGCTTTCCCCCGAGTTAAGGGGTAGTTCTCAGGCAACATTTTTCAATCACAGCTTTATTTAATAATATTTTAAATGTATTACTGAAAGTCTTTCTCTCAGGAGACAAAAACAATAGTTTTCTGTGTGGGTGCCACAGATCGGTGCACTAGACGGTTAAATTTCAAGTAAAATCGATATTTTGGAAATGGGAAACCAGAATACAGAGTTCACTCTATACAGGGTCATCCGTTTTTAAACGGCCAAACGTGAACCAGCTATAGAGGGCCCCAAATGGAACAACTTTCACCCCTAACACTTCTTTCGATTCGGCCTTGATTTCTTGAAAATATTTTAAACAATACGTACCCACAAAAGATGTATTTAAAATCATTCTTAAAACTTGAGTCCCGTTACATTCCTTGAATATTTAGGTATTGCTGTAAAAATTTTGAAATTTTTCCAATAATTTTGTGTTAATTTTTGTCTTGAATCAAGCAATTTATTATGCATGAATCCGAATTTTTCGAAGTTATTTCATTCAGTCTCCACGGCGTGCCCATGTCAAAAAAACCAAGATCCGAAGGTCATACAAAAAAGTTGACTTAATAAAAAAGATGCCCCTATTTATTTTGAACCAAACAAAGGAAAAATCATCAAGAGATACATAATTGTAGTCCTAATATATTTAATCTTAAGTGAACGCAAAAAATGAGGGGTTTTTGCAATTATCTAAAAATCAAGACCGAATCAAAAAAAGTGTTAGGGGTGACAGTTGTTTCATTTGGGGTTCTCTAGAGCTGGTTGGCGTTTGGCCGTTTAAAAACCGATGACCCTGTATATGTCCCAAATGCCTAGCCGGTAGAAGTCCCACAACTATCTCTCCTAGTATTCCCTGGCCGATATTTGTCCCTGGCTAGACCCGTGTTTTGGACATGTCTCGAATAAACACTGTAACCTTTCTAACAATACAACGCGACGAGAGGAGAATAACGACGCGCGATCGATGGATCCTTATGCGCCGGAATCGAATTGATTAGGGGGATCTAAGATCACAAAGGGTCGGTGGTGTCCGTGCAGGGTAAAATCTGATTGGTAGGGGATCAGAGTTGCTTCTCGCGGCGCGCGTTTCGATCTAATTCAGATTCGCACAAAGTAACGTCGAACTGGTGTTCGCAGAGAGAGAGAGAGAGAGGGGGGGGAGAGAGAATGGAGGGAGAGAGCATTGCGGTTTCGCCAAATGCGTCCGTTCGGTGTTCCCCATAAGATAGCGAAATGCCGGTCCTGAATGCGGGGGGACAGCAGGATGGGACGATGAGCAAACGTGTATTTCAACGCTGCTCTCAACGGATCGATCGATCCAACGGAGTGCTGCTCTCTCTCTCTCTCTCCCTCCGCGTCCCGTGTCCCTCTTATGCCTTTGTTGTCCGATTGATTTTAATTGCGCGTCACTAATGTCCTTTGTTTCGAGTCGCAGAGCTGCCGTGAATTAAACATAATTCAGCGCCGGTAAATACTCCCCTGACCTACCAGAACGCGATCGTTAGCTCGGTAACTGCTACACTCGACCGGAAACTTATTCGCATGATCATCCCGAATCAGGATCCAGCAATTCTGGATCAATGTAAGTCACCCGTTTGTATAATATTCTCAAGTGGAGAATTTTGGTCGCAGAGTGCAATTGAAAGATAAAAGTCATTTGTTTAAAATATCACCGTGTATACTCGTCAGCTTGGTTCGCTACTATCTGCATTTGTTTGAAGTTCGGCGGAAAATTCGAGTGTTTGTTGGCAATTTCGGCTAAAAACCGGTGAATATTTCCTGCGAACGGTTTTCTGGGTCGCTCGAGATTAATGTCACGGGAGCTTCTCTCGTCGACAAGGGGAAATAAAACGAAAGATAACGAGCTCCGCTATTTTATTGATCTTTGGTCTTAGAAGCAAGCGAATCCTCTGCAGCAAACAAATATGAAACTGATTTGTGCGTCGACAAGATAACACAGAAAATTCAATCACGTTCTACAATGAAAATTGTATCGTGCTGTGCCAGCCTATAAATATACAGTGTTTACACGATTTATGTCCAAAACATGGGTCTGGTCAGGGACAATTATCGTCAATGAGATAACGCGTAGAAAAGGACAGCGAAATTCGAGTGGCCTTGGTCTTCGAGGGTGGGAAAGTGGGGATAGTTCTGGAACTCTTATCGGATAGGCATTTAGGACGCATATAGAGTAAACAGTGTATAAAAAAAAAACGTCACTGTCACTTAATCGAGCGGAGTCGATCGATGCATCGTTTATATAATTCTGACGCGTGCGAACGAGGCGGGAAAAATTAGCCGGGACTTTTTCGTAATTTATAAATACGTCGGCGCACGTAACAGCGTTTTAAACGGCCACGCGAAGTCGGACTCGGCGCACTATATTTATCGTAAAGTGTTTTATATCGAGCCCAGGAGCCGCGGCGAGAAAGTGCAGCGAGGCACGTGCCCCCGGCTGATAGAAAATTGTCAGGTGCGATAACCGGCGTGCCGTGGCGGACTGATTCGCGATTCTTTGCCCTCGTTCGACCAGACCCGTTGCCATTGTGGTCCAGAGATTCTGCAAAACACGGCAAACAATCGAATTTCTTCGCATCTATAATTTACAAACCCGTGTACAAGCTGTCCAAACTCCTAAAATCTGTTTTCTTTTTTTATATAAAATAGCCCAAGGCTACACTTTTGCAATATTTCTCGCGTATACCTCCCAATACTGTTTTCACCGAGAGATTAGTTGTGTATTGTCACTAGGTCAAATCTAAATAAACAAACATTTCTTTTTCTACTCATTTTAACGAGCTGCAAATAATACAGTAAGATTTTTACATTTACGTAGCCATTTTTGTCACAAATGCATAAAATCCACCGAATTAAAATCTGTAACAACTTCTGCGACCAACTATTTAGCAAACAAACTTTGCAACATTTTCCCGCGAGCGTTGCAGAATTCCGTAGTCCTTGTGAATTGTTCTTTTTTTTTTTACAAGTTACAGTGCGTCTAACGTTACAATCTCTTTCGTAATGCAATTTAACTACCTTCTCACACAGCCATTTTTTCAACACGGTTTTAATTAATTGCTCCTCGGTTCCACCTCGCTCACGACGCGTTCTCCCGGTGAAAATTGTAATTTACTCGAGTTCGCAAGGTTTTCGAATTTCTGCGACGGTTTCTTCCTAATCTGCAGCAACAGTGGCGCCGTTGTTTGGACAATAGGTCGACGGGTTTGATCTGTTCGATCCGAGACAATTAATAGCCGCCGAATAGAAGCTCGGTTAATTATACAGTCTACTTGGCCGGACTGGGGTTCCGCGTAAATGCCCATTAAATTGTGATTGAAGCCAGCCTTATTCCCGGATCGGCAATTATGCGAGTGTACTTGGAAAAATTGCAGTCCCATCGATTTCCAACCAGGGCCGAATGTTCTATTACTTAACGAACCTCGTCAACAATTATACCGAGCATTGTCGTACATTGTTGTACAGGAAAAATTCTCGTAGATGAACGTGTTCCGATGCAAAAATAAGTGTCCCTCGTCCCCGGAAAATCTGTACACTCTCCGCTGACAACATTCGGAACAATGCGTTTCTAATTAAGATAATTAATTCCTTTTCCGGCGCGCTTTTGTCCCCGTCAAGCAGCGAAAACGAGCGGCCGTCGAATCAGATGATTAATCCTATGAAGCGTGCTTAATTATGTGATTAAAAGATTTCTCTCGCCCGGTGGTCGTATCGTTAAAAATTTAAACGCCATAGCCTTAATTAAAAATATTTTTCATCCCTCTCTGTGTCTCTCTCGCTCTTCGTTTCTCTCGTTAGAGAAGAAAACAGTTTTCGCTCGTTTTCTATATCCCCGAGAGCATTCTCGAAATTATTTTCGACTTTCAACCACGGCCGAAGTAAACGTCACTTCGCCTCGGCTACGATGCCACTTTGCATTAATTACCCGTTCCGTAAAAGTTCATTATCCGTGTTCCATTTGCCGAGGAAACGCGAATTTCTTGCGACGATAATCTCGTACGTTGCCGAACCGTTTCCGCGAAGAAAAAGCTTTCCGAAGAGAAAAGAAAGTTTTTCCACAGCACAATTATTGAAAATCTAAATAATGGGAAATTTCAACAACTGAAATTTCACTGCCTCCGACAGCTAAAACGGGAATTTCACACGGAACAGAAGCTACTGAAATTCCCGCGCATTATTTTCGACCTGTGAAAATTTTCGAACGAGGAAACAAATTTCTGCCGTAATTCCCATTCCCCGGGACCGATGCAATTTTTATTTTGCATAAAGATCCGGCCGGTCATAATGCATTCCGTACGACAGCGTAACGAGAGCCATCAATTGCAATTTTACATGGCACGCGTGCGCGCCCGGCAACAACAACGCTCGCGTATTTTCCGCGCGATGTTGTAAATACAAAAGGCTATCGGTTACAACAGGCAAAGAGGGAGAGAGAGGAGGGGGCCGTTTGTAGAGTTTGAAATTACCGTGGAGCAACAACAAATACGTCAGCTCGCCGACCGATTTTCTGTCGCGTCGCGACACGCGCCCTCTCTGAATTAGAGTCGAACTTCCGTAGTGCATTATGCAAATTGTAATTAAGTGATATTTGCTCCCGCAGCCGCCGCCGACTACGCTCGAGCATTTATCCGCGAGATTTATGAAATTGAATCGGATCGTATTTCGTCTGTAATTAATTTGAAATATTTGCGACACCCGATTGTTCTTCGCATGAAATTGGCCAACGGCTCCAACGAAAAAAAGGAGAGACCATTCGTTTCGCGATTAGAGACCGGCCCATTATTATCGCAGGCTTTTGGATTTTCGTTTCAATGAACCGAACACGCGTTTTTTTCACTCGCTCCCTTATTCGGCCCTTTATCGCTCGCGTCGAAAACTGAAACGAAAAACACGTCCAACACAAAGCGCCCGGAAAGAGGTACAGGTTGATAGAGGGGAGTGGGGGACAGAAAAGGGGAAAATTACGCGAGACAGAGAACAGAGATTATGGCAGCGCAGCATCCATTTCGGGCAAAGGACCTCTCGTCGATGAAGTTCTAAAAGGACCCTCAAAATTCGACTTCAAACGCCGCGTCTTCAACGTTTCGGAGAGGACTCTGGACAGGGGACCAGGGCGTGGAAGTCATTATAGCAAATGATGCTACACCCTGCTGCGAGTCTTTGAGGACCTAATGCGTAGCTTCAAAAATTTATTTGTAGAAAACGAATAAATAAATGTACGAGTGACACAAAGACAGAGAAAAAGGTGCAGAATTTTGTAACTTTGTCGAATTTTCGAGTTCGCTGGATAAAAGCTGTAAATATTAACACGTTGACCGCCGTGTCATCCACATGTGGGTGACGGAATTATTTGCCCAGATTTTAAAAAGAATTTTTACGTTAATATATTCATTGTACCAATTTTGATTAGGAACTGTGTAATGCAAGAAAGTTGGAGGACTACTCAATATCACAGATATAATTTTTTTCAATTTTTATTTCATTAAATAACTTACTTTGATTTTATGGAATTTTTGAGGTTTCTAGTTTGGCAGTCAAAGTGTTGAAAAATTGATTAAAACAAGTCGAATACACAGTAGAATTCGATTCTAAGACTTCTAGTTCTCTTGAACTGTGAAAACTGTTAAACAAAGCCACGAAAAGCGCAGGGAAGCTCGGAACTCGATTGTTTCTTAAAGAAAAGAGAGAAAATGAGAGCCTGTCTCGAGGAGCGGTGTGAAACCGCGGCGACACCGAGTGTATATTACAATTTCCAGCCGGTGACATAGCAAGAGGAGGGGCGAGTTTGCCCGTATTTACGGTATCCGGGCCTAGACGTGAAAGATTAAGGGCGCGAACAAAGTAAAAGAGAAATACACTTGGGACGTTAATGGCGTAGGGGTGAGAGATCCTGTGGGTGGAAAAGCGGGGATGAGGGGGAGACGGGAGCGGAAGAAGAGGGTGAAAAGCGTAGAATACCAACCGGAGAAATTCCGTCAAAGTTGCGGCCCCGGTACGCCGATGGATGGTTTAATCGAATTAATAAAGGGCGCAAATGAAACTTTGTCCGGGAGCACGCGACACGATTGAAAATACGTGCACGGTTTCCGGTGGCATGGTCGTTAATCCGATTTAGAGGGGCTGAAGAGGGGTAGAGAATGACGGGGGAGGAAAGGGAATAATGAGTGACGCCAGGCGGGGATTGGACACTCGGCCGATCAATCAATGACGCGTTGTCATCGCGATGTAATAAATAGACTGTGCGCCCGGGTGTATGTATGCCGTGTTTCGTCGCACGGTGCCCGGGTATCGGCGCGATTCTTCGTTTTAAAACGGCAATCATGCTGAAATTTATTTCGTCCCTTTCGAGCTTTGTCGAGTTTGTTTGCCGGCCGATTTTTCGACCATGAATAACCAAATCGACGCTATCGAGTGCCAACCGACGACACAAAAGAGAGCCGGTACGAACATGCGAAATAAAAATTTCCAATACGGTTTTTCAGCTGCCAAAACGCTGTTTGTTAACAGACCAAACGAATTTCTCCAATTTCCGGCTGCTGCTGCTACGCTGCTTTGTCGAGGAAAATGCACGACGATTTTTTAAATTGCCCGCCTTTTTGCTCCAAGCGATTTTAAAGAGTGGCACACGATCGCAATCGCGAAGATTAGCAACAAAATTTTCTCTTCGACGTGCTTCAATTTATATTTCGGTTGTAATGGAAACCGTTTTTCGCTAATAACTTTGAGGAAAATGTAGACATACAATAAATATAAACTATCTTTTTTTTCTATGAAATTCCGAACGATGAAGAATTTCTAATCATTATAATCACAAAGTAAATAGTAGTGCAAGGGGTTAATAAATAGAGACACCGAATTAGGAACGTGTTCTTCTTTTAATCGTTCTTTTCTAGTGTATCGGGCATTTTCTTCTTCCTAACAATAGCTCGTCAAGCCCGAAAGATAATCACGGTATCGTAATTACGACCGATAATCTGGATGTGCCAATAGTTCGGGGCTCCAGCACCGTAATTACGAGGGATTTCTATGTCCGTCCCTTCTCTTTATAGTACACTTCCCCTTTCTTCTTACTGTTATTAGGTTAATAAAAAGTTCGCCCGTGTTATTATTTGAAATTGTGAAACGCGGGGCCGGGAGGGAACCGGGGTTGTAAACGTACAGTCCGCGGCGAAACTTTTCTACCGAACAAAAGTCGACGAGCAGAAAGAGAGGGAGAAAAAGTATTCGATCGAAATTTATATCGCGATCAATGTCCTCTCTCTCTGCCCCCAGGGGATTTTTCGGGCTGGCTTGTCGGCGAGCTTCGCGAAACTTCCCCGACGAACTATGGCGAAAGCTTCGAGTAGTCGAATCTTTAATTTACCATGACGGCAAAGCGCAGATTTTACTCTCTTCTCGTAAGAATTTTGTCCGGGACTCCCGTTTCGGGAATAAAGAAGTTGAAACTGCTCGGAGTGTACGCGCTTCCGAGTTGGTTCTGCGAGTTGGACCGATAAAAGATTGTTGATCGCGATCGAGACAGACGTCGATGATTTTTAGACAGCTTATAGTAGATGTTCGTACGAACGTTCTTATGGTAGAACGTTTCCAGGGCGGTTCTAACGATTCCGGCAGTTTCGTTAACAAATTCATTCTTCGTTTGTTTGCCAGTTTTCTCTCCCCCCCCCCCCCACGCCCCTCGAAACAAGTTTCCGGTGAAAGATAAATATTTCCCTGGAACTTTCGGTAAGATGGAACATCCCGACACGTCTGTGTACAAGCAACTCAATGGGAGATCGCATCGAGCAGAGCCCGCAGAAAATTCCGGAAGTTCATTGTTTGCGAGCACCGACAGATGTACATATATAACTTGTCGTCGCGAGCTCTGAAATATTGCCGAAAACGTTTCTCGCCGAACTTCTTTTCTCGGAGACGCGAGCCGTTATGCGCGAGACAAACTCTTTATTCGAATTTCGCCGTTTCGGAGGAAAACGGCTCCTTTTCTCGTATTTGCCCCGTCAAAATAGATTATTTAAATAAAATTTAAACGAACGAACGTACATCGCAAATAAAAATGTTGTGAAAATTCAACCTGCCGAACACATTAAGAAATAAAAAGGAATTTTTATTTCACCACACTACGACCAAATTTTTATTTTGCTAATAATAATGACCTCACCTAACGAACAGAGACAGCAATAGTGATAGTGTTTCGTACCTTTGCGTCGCCAGGAGCAGAAGAGTGGCTTATCTTCGGCGTGTAAACGAACGTAATGCGCCGGTCTCGGTTCGATTGTGTTGGTGCAGCGACGCATGCAGGTGCACTATGCACTAGCACAGCCACGTGGCTCATTCATACGGATCTTCGAACGAGGGCAAGACGCGTGCGCGCGCCTCAGACGCGGGGATAGTGAGCACGTGCTTGCACACACCAACACTCACACACGCGCGCAACGGACTGAACGCGACGCGCCCCGGCCACAATGCGTAACGACTCTGTAAATTCCCACCACCCCTGTTCAACAAACCCTCGCTCTCTCCGAGGGTGTTTACCACCGCCACGTATATTTCCGCCATCTCCACGGCGTTCTTGCCACTCGAAGGTCTTTTATTTATTTATGGAATACATTCTGAGATTCAATTCTGTTCGCGACCGTGCACACACAACGTGTTTGTCCCCTGTTTGTTTTCCCAGTTCGCCTTGTATTTTCCACTACCCCTTCTTCTTCTTCTTGGTAACCGTGGTCTTTTGTCTTATTCGTGTCGCTGCTGCGCAAGTGCAAATAAATCGCAATTTATCATTGTTATTCCTCGGACTCGAAGCCGTGGGACCCTATTTTTTGTCCATTTCTTCAAAATTTAGCCCGATCGCTTTTCGCTTCCCTTGACCTTGGCCCAGAAGGGTCTACATACCTGAGCGGATCCACTTTTATCGTCCCTATTCCAGACATCATAAATTCATTCTGTTGTAAACATTGAAGGTACATCTCCTAAACTAGCTGTGACTTGAAATTTTATTTGTCCGGGGACTGTAAAAGTAAGTAGAGAATTTTACTATTGATTTTATGCATTTATGGCTGTAATTTAAAACGGTAAATGTTATTACTTTCCTTAACAGAGGAATTTTGCATGTTGTCCCGATTCTAAAACTCTTTTTACAATTTAAAATTAATTTTTCACTGCTTCTAATTCGCGGAGGAATTCTAGTACTGTTGGCAACACTGCAGACACAGTGGTGTTCTCAAGTGTCCAGTCTCAGTTTTTGTAGCACGAAAAATTACAAGTTAATTGACCTAGGAAACCGCGAAAGCACAATTCCGAAATAAAAATATTAAGCAGCGTCGATGTGTATTAGCAGACGAGATCATGATGAACTACCAAGGACGTCCTGTTGACGATCAATCACCCGCGTGTTACGGGTCGCTTGAAATATTACTCGACTCGCTAGGCACGCCCGGGAATCCCGTAATAATTCCCCGCGCGACGGGTAACGTTAAAAAGGGATCGGGGGGATTGATATCTCGCGAAGAAAATTCAAAACCGTCCGTAAAACGAAAATCGCATAACTTTGTCGCAAAAGACCTTGTCAAGACTTCTGCGTACAATTTCGAACATACAACATTGTCACATCGCCATTTATCTTTACGACTTTTCTTAAAGTATGCAACGTATTTTTCAGTATTTATTTCTCGTTTTATTTTTTCTTTTTTTCCAAGGAATATCTTGTCCTACCTATACACAAGGAGTATACAAGAAGTGTCGGTAGGTTTAGCGTTAAAGCTTATCAAATTTGATTGAAATTGTACATCATAATACCTGTTATCGACTCGCGCATGCGAACTGCAATATGCTCGCTCCTAGTGGAACCGTTCAGAGCTATTATTAACAGAAATTGTATCCGCAACTAATAACGACGCGTGTATAACAATATTTTCAGTCGACAGCCGGGAACGCCAACTGAAATATTATACAATGACCGTACGCATACGCAGACGGAAGCAACCCGATTAAACTTTAAAATGCAATTATCTCAAAATAACCGTGAGTTGGCAAGCCTGCTCTCACTAGGGCACCGACGGAAAACCCTTACAGTGTTGCCAGCGGATTAATACATCAAACAGCTATATTATCTACTAGATAGCGTACTACATTATAGGATAAAGGCGGCTGTAATTCCGTATTCCGTTTGGAACACGCGCAACAAAGTTTCCCCAGTGGCTCTCTTGTACAGGTTGCTCAAAAAGTTTCCGTTCACAAGACTTGTTAGGCTTTTGCACTTGAAACGTCGCACGACACTCCGTTGAACGAGTTTTCCCCAATTTTTCTCCCTTCGACCGGAAATTCCTATCGAGAAACCATGAAAATAAAAATTTCAAATGAAAAATCTCAATGCGTTCCACCCTCGAAGTTTTTGTACCTGTCGAAAACGTTAGGCACGAATAACGTTCGAACTAGTGGGTTCCTAACGTTAAAGTTTAGTTTTCTGGCAGTTTCTCGCCAAGATCCGCAGGATTACATTGACAAAAGTTAAAAATTTCTGGTTTCCCGAGGTAAAGTTTAAGTTCTGACCAAGCAAAATGTGTTCCAAAGAGTCAAAATTTGAACGACTCATCGATAAATCATGGAGATCCGAATCTACCCTAGCAGCACAAAATATTGTATACACATTCATATAATATTAAAAAGAGATACAATCCTTTTTTAATATTCAAATATACATAGAATATTTATTTTATATTAAGTTGCAAATATTTCTTTTTAAATATTCAGGAAATATCTATTTCATGTTACGAGAAAAATATTTTTTTCTAAATATTAAATGAATCTTTATTTCATATTAGAAGTAGAATATTTTTTCCTAATATACAAATAATATTTATTTAATATCATGAAAAGAATATTTTTTTCTCATTATAAAACAAATCTTTATTTAATATTAGAAATAGAATATTTTTTCCAAATACAGACAATACAGAAAATATTCCCTCAACAAACAGTGCGCAGAAAGTAATACATATTCATAGTTTCTAATTTTTGTTATAATATTTTCTTAAATTTGAAAATTTTATGGAATCTTTTTTAAATATTTACTTTATATTGTTTAAATATCTAGTTTATATCCTCTGAATATTTAGCTTATATTTTTTAAACATTCAATTTATATTTTTTGTACATGTATACAATATTTAGATCCAATATTTTTCTCATATGAAAAAATGTGGCTTAAAAAATATTTTTCCAATATTTGAAAAAAATATCTATCTAATATTTTTGTGCTACTAGGGTAGCCATTTCTCCTCTAATTCTGAGCAACATTGAAGCACGGATAAGCGATGTCGCGTTCACGGGAACTACGAGTAATAATTTAGCGAAGGAACGACGGGGACGAGGGCATTGTTAATAATTTTCATTCACGGGAACGCAATCCAAGAGCCCGGGGTCCGTGATATCCGCTCTAGTTCGCGTTCAACGACCAAAGTTTAACTATCCAACGAACTTGAAAAGTTCACCAGAGAGGATCTCGAAGAAATGGCTGCCGGGTTAGGTGGAAGATGAGGCTAGTAAAATCGAGGGACGTTTTACTTAGCGGTGGGAATCGTAACGAAAGTCGGAAGGACTCGATGGACTATTTTCGTCAGGTCAATCGCCGGCTAAATAATACAAGCTATACTCTCTGACCGTGTCGAGTATTTTGAAAGCATCCTTTGAACCCCAATCGAATCATCCCTTCCCTCGGAAACCCCTTCGCCTTTGCCGCCACCCCTTCCCGTTCCCTTATTCAACAGGATTTGCAGTCTGTTTCTCGCGAAAGAAAATTTATACCTCGTCCCGGGGCCGCGGAGGAAAATCAAAAAACGATTTCGCCAGCTTCTCGTCTCGAAACGATTATTTTTCCTGCCCCTTGACCATCGCCGGAAGCAAAATTAAATTTCGACGAAAACGAAGTGGGGCGCCCGTTTGAAAAATTTTTTTTGTGGTATCGTAAGAGGCTCTGAGACATCTGTATAATTTGTTTAATCGTTCCCGAGCAGGATTTCTCGGAATCGTTTCGAGTTTACGAAAGGGAGATAAATCGAGTGACGAAGAAAATCCGCCCGGAGCCGCATTCTCGAGGCGCAATGCGAGCCGGCGCGGCGACGTAATTAAAGTTCCTCTCCCATCGGCCGAATGTCCTTTAATATGTAAAACAAGTCAATTAGAATATCAAACGTGACCTCAAACGAGAGCACGCGCTGCTGTACTGAAATAGCGCGCGGATACACCACTTCAACGGGCCGTCCCTGTTGCCCGAGAGAGAGAGAGACTCGCCTACGTCTTCCTCAATCACGGCTTCTTTCGCGGATTTCGCGCACCCTTCGAGAAACGGACGATCGAGAGTTAACGACCGATCGATCCAGCTCGGCTTCCGCTGGAAAAATGTATTAACCCATTTACGTCAAAAAGTTAATGATTCAGGAGATATTTCAGTTTTAATAAACCTGGAACATCGTTACTCTCTTTTACCAGATTTCGATTAATAACATCCCGTAAAAAAATCTTAGATCAAGTATCGAGGTCCCGCTGTAAAGAGGAAGATTCAATCTTCAAATCTGTGAAAAGTTTTATGCCCGAAAAAAATTTTTTTAACGTATCACATTTGTTTTTTTCAAGGGCGATATTAGAGACACGAAAGAGAGAGAGGACATGTACTCGATTTTTCGATTATTGCAGCGTGTAAAAGCATCTTAGGGGATAATGAATTGTAGGTTATGATATCAGAGGCTTCCAGCTTTGAAACGAGTCTAGGCTCGTTGCCGTACGATTTATTTTTACGGAGTTATGACTGTATATGTCGAAGCTTGCAACAGACTGCAGAGAACAGTATCGGATTGGACAATAGTAATGAGGCTGCTCGATCGGAGTATCAATTATTAAGTCTACTGGCAATAGAGAATGTTATGGAAAATGGGTATTGCGAAAGCATCAACGAACGACGGATGAGAAATTGTTTCATCGACTAATGATCTTGTTTTCGTTTGTTTCAGGTACGACACACTTAAGTTTCCTCGGCTCGCTCGCGCAGCTGGCCGGTAAGTAGTAGCGATGGGATCGAGCATCTCGCGAGCAGAATCGAACCTGAACCA
This sequence comes from Seladonia tumulorum, assembly GCA_913789895.3. Lineage (NCBI taxonomy): Eukaryota > Metazoa > Arthropoda > Insecta > Hymenoptera > Halictidae > Seladonia > Seladonia tumulorum. The sequence goes on along the minus strand of OU565266.1, from coordinate 1,294,455 downwards.
ATTAGAATTTAAATCTGAGACACGAAAAGGAACATTTTACTTTAATACTCCCTAGAGGACTTGAACATTGATGAAATAAATTCGTAAATTCGACGAATATCTTACTCTCGCTGCCAAATTGGCGAATCTTTGCTCGGGTTTGTTGTGACAAACCGCGAGCGGCCCACAGTGGGCAAAAACGGCCTTTTTCGATTCAAAATCAAAGAACTTTCGATAGGAATGAGATAGAGCGATGAAATTTTTTTTAAATGAAAGCTGAAACTTTGTAGAATATGGGAAAAATAGGAAGATTACGGTACGAACGTTTTTTAACCTTGAGAAAATTCGTTAAAGTTGCACAATTTCAAGAAAGTGCCAGTAGTAATGACAGCGATACGTCAAGTGATGACGAGATGTGAAGTGCTTCATGTTTCGTAACTAACTCAAAACGTTAAAATACTTCATTATTATTATTTTTATTGTGTTTTATATCTGAGAATACGATATACTTTCAAACTAGTGTGTTATCAAGTCATTTTAACGAAAAAATTTCATTAATTTGTGTCACAAAAATCTATTTTTTTCAAAAACCAGAGGTCGTAGACAAATTTTGAAAACAGATTTGAAATCAGCGTGAAAAAATCTATGGGGAACGATATATAGCGTGTTAAAAAAAAATTTTCCGCGCGTATTAGCCACAAAAACAAAATTTTCTTGAAATTGTGCAACTTTAACGAATTTTCTCAAGGTTAAAAAACGTTCGTACCGTAATCTCCCTATTTTTCCCATATTCTACAAAGTTTCAGCTTTCATTAAAAAAAATTCATCGCTCTACCTCATTCCTATCGAAAGTTCTTTGATTTTGAATCGAAAAAGGCCGTTTTTGCCCACTGTGCGGCCTATCGAGGGCCAACGAGAACCGGATGCGGTGGGGACACCGATCGCCAAGCTTCAATCGCATGTCTATGCGTTCCGTCAACGGGGAACGCAAACCCGGGTACCTAATATCGCCGATATGGAAACTAATTTGCGAAACCTGATCCGCGGGCCATCGATTTTCGATCGAATTATCGAAACAAACTACGCCCGCTGAATTATTAGCACCGACCCGTTGACTTGGGAATTGAAAACGCGGCTCGGTTATTAGAAATTGCCCCGGACTCCGTAGATTATTACAGAAATTCCCGCAGACCCGGGTCTCGGTGGATTATACGGAAATTGTCAACAGACTCGGTAAATTATCCTACGGAAATTACTGGCAAGCTTAACCTTTTCTATAATAGTAGAAATCGAATAAAATTAACACGGTAAAGATACTGTCGAAATCAAGGTCAACACGACGTAGTTAATTATGGATATTATTACACAATGAAAGGATTATTTGTTGAATTATTTAGAACACAATATATTGCTAGAAGAAATTCCTAGTTTAAGAGAGAGAGAGAGAATTGCACTTGTACATTAAATTAATAGGACTCACGAAGTTCTTATGCTATTAAAGAGTGCAGGTAGCGTGATCAATATGCATGAATAAATTATTAGATAATCCTTCAAACTTCTGAACTAAAAATTGCATCCTCGAACTGATGATATATGTCCCTGGGTAGACCCGTGTTGTGGACAAACATCGAGAAAACACTGTATATAAATAAATAGATCGAGTACTGAATTAAGTTCGTAAACTGATGTAAATTTACAAATCACACTGACAGATTGTCACGATAAAATATCTGAAGTAAGAACAACGTCCTTGGATAAATAAAAAGGATATAGAGCAGCCGGAATACTCGCATTGACAGCTCGATAGTCGCACGCGATGTCAGAGTGGTAATTATCGTAAAATTAGGTGTGTATCTGTTCCTCTAATTTGTTGACCCGTGGAACAAAGCTAGCCAGATTGTCTAGGGACTGATCAGGGGAGGAACGGAGTCGGTTAAACGCGAAAATAAAGTGTGCCCGGGCCGAGGTTCATGCGAAGCACGTACACGCGAGCCGTAATTTGCATGCTTTTATGCGGTGCGAAGTTTACAACACGTGCCCACCACCGGAAAAGTTCCCTGTTTTTCTTACGGATGCTCGTTCGCCGGCCTCCGAATGGATAAATTACGTTGTCGCTGAGCTGCCACGTGTTCGCCGCCCAACAGCCCACGGGAAAAGTCATTCAGCCTCGGCTCTGGCAATATTTTCTTGTTGCCAGTCAACAAACATCTTGGCGAGTCTGTTGATTAAATCCCGTTCACGCGCGAAACTAACAAATAACTGCATTCTTGATTTTCACACGCTCGTGGCGCGAACGAATGCAACTTCGCGTTTTTACTTCCCACAAGGAGCGCGTCAATTAAATAAATTCAATCGTCAAACGATAGTAAAAATGATCTTTCTAAACAGTTTGTTGTACCTGCAACTGGGCCACAAATTTATTCCTGTTCGTCATGGAACAAACTTTTCTGGTTTAGCGAACCTGCTGCTTAATGGTAATTAGGTCATCGAGAGTATTTATTTGCGATTCACCGGGATGGAGATTATATGCCGGGGTTTCTATTTGTTCGCGAAAACGATTGAACCGGAATAGCATCGGTAATCGAAACTTTGTTTGCGCTTCGCGATTTGTGAATCAGCCTGTAGCGTTCTCGAATGAGATTCCTGAGCGTTTCTATTTATTCCCTCGGATTCCTTGCACACCGACAATTTCGAGCGCAGATGTTTGCGAATTTATTCGGGAACAAAAGTGCGGCGAAGCGAGAGCCTCGAGACCGAAGCCTCAACTATTAATACGCTTATTATGCGAACGTTATCGATGAAAAATCGATTTTTAAAAAATCCGGAAATTGGAAATCTCTAACAATCACAACCTACGAAAAGGTAAAGAGGCACCGAAAACATTGATTCTGACTTTTTTAAACGACGATGCAATTTATGAAAAAATTCTGAAAAAAATTAAGAACAATGGTCTCAACGATATCTCGTTACCGAATTTTTATAAAAGCGGTATCCCCAAAAGTTCGGTACGAAATATGGATTTTCGTCGAATTGTTAAGGATTTCATTGAAATGAAATTGTAGAAGTGTGCCAGATCCGACGAAAGATACTTTTTTCCGCGTCGATCGGGGTAGAGTTTATCGGTCACGTTCGCTCGTTCATAATTCGTGCGATCGCGTGGCAACGATCGGTTTGGCCAGGTTATCGAGAACACCGGGACTAATTACCCGTGTGCAGGGACTACAAAATTAATTGGAAAAGATACACCGGGATTATCGAGAGTGTCTTGGCCGGCGTGCCCGGGCTGACATTAATTACCACCATTGTGGCTAACAATCTTTCGTTAATCCCGCGTTAATTGGCAGCCGTCGTCGTTCGATGCCGAGGCAAGAGAACGCTGCTCTCGCTGAAAGTTCCGAGTCAATTTGCGATTTAAGAGAAGTTAAGATCTCCCTCTCTGCCCCTCCACCTCTTCCTCTGTTTCTCTTTTTACCCGGTTGAACAAACAAAGTTAAGCAATTATAAACGGTTACGTACTTGGAAATTAAATGCTCCGAGTTTCCGGTGGATCGCGGCTGAAAGAGTCATCGCTGTGCTAATTAGTAATCGACTATTTCTGGCCACTTTCCCCGCGTATTTATAACCCGTTATCGATCTCATTGACGAGCCTCTGTAACTTCTTCCACGAGCAGACATTGAAAAGTCGTTTTATTTTAAACAACGCTCGCTTTTTGCTTCGCTCGATTGCGAATTCTCCGAATTTATAACAAAAGTGCGAAGGTTCAAGTTGCGATAGTAAACGGATAAATAACAAAAACAACAGAAATAAAAAATAAAAATATTTTTATCTTGTTACTGTCGGTTGCAATCGAGGTAGAAAATTGTTATTTTGCAGCGTAGTGATTACTGATTGCAGAAAATCAATTCCGGGTGTTGGCTAAATTTATAATCGCGTGATGCACGGGGAATTTTTCTCGGCAACTCGCTTGTACTTTACTTTGTAAAGTGTTAATCGAATCGTGAGCAAGGTCAGTCGATTCGTAGCAATTATTTCGCAAATCCGTAGGTTCTATAGTTGATTAACTCTCTCTACGGCTGGCGAGCCAGCTCCGGCCCCGCCCACCGACCGCCCCCTTTCGCTCCGAGAAGTAATAACTCATCGCGGCGATATGTACTCGCCGATTCGGATATTAATAATTCATAGAAACGAGAGACGGTCCTCCATACAGAGAGAGGAGAAGCGGGGCCACCGATCGATCACGATAGTTTTGATACATGCGACTCAAAATCCAACGTAACGCGGAGACAGCGAGAAGAGTTTTCGAAAAGGGGGGGGGGGGGCGTGGCCAGCGCGAGAGGCCGATAGCCTGGAAGGGGGCGGGGCAAGGGCACCCGTGCACCAGTAGAGGGGAACAGGCACCGGGCAAGGTGGAAAGAAGTTGCAGTAAAATAAATTATGCAAAATACTTTCCTTCGTTGGAATATGAAATCGCGACTGTGGAGCACGTCGACGTCACACGAGGCGGAAGAACTCGGTTTCCCGGTAGCCGATGGGAAATCCCGTGACAAAATCAACCGAACCAGCCCTCGTGCCGATGTTTGACGTTGATAAATACCGACCGTTTGTTTACAAAAATTACAAAATTAAGAAAGCATTACACTTTGTTCGAAAATCTTTCACGTTTATCTTGTCATAACTTTGTTACAAAGAATCGTAAGATAATCACTTTCGTCGAATTTAGTCTCTGTACACTTCGACTGCGACCGTAGAACTGAATTATTTAAAACGGCCGTGATTATACAGCAAGAACGAGATCACGAAGATGTTGTGAGTGAGATTAGAAATTAATTCGTTGACGTCATCAGCTGTAATAATTTATCAAAGCCTCTCCTACTTTGAATATTCTCAGCACACGAATATTATGTGTCGTCTACTAGCATTAAGTGCAATGCAAATGTATTCGACGTCGAATGGTTTCCAAATTTTGACCGAAATTTTGCTGAAGTATTTTTGAGACTTTCCTCCGGGTTGGTGCACCGACGTTTTTCCTTATTTTTCAGTCCTGTTTGTCGCAGAAAATTGTGTTGCATCGAGTGCGCAAAAGTTTCGCGAAGATTAAATAGAACATCGAATAAAATACCAACGGGAGACATTAAGGAGCTCGTTAATTGAACTCCGGAGGGCTTAACTTCAGCTCTGGTGTTATTCTTTGTCCCATCGGAACTTTTCGAGACGTAACTTCTCCTCACCTTGTATCGATACTCCCGGGAATACCAAATCGACGAACTATAAACTCCCCCCCCTCTCTCTCTCTCTCACACACACACACTTTTCGTGACTGTTCTAATATATTTCGAAATTGAAAACGAGGACGAGACGAACCTCGACAAATCGCCGCGGACTATCGGAAAACGAAGAACTTCAGTATCGAGAACTATTTTGGCAGCGCTCGGCTCCCTTTGGCAGGAGCCTGTGTTCGAATAATTGCATCAATTAATCTTCGAGTGGCACCGGCCCAAATATTTCGCTCCCCGGGAAACAACAAAAATCCCTGTCGGTGGAACTATGAAACAATGACCTAACAATGCGAACAACTACCAACTACCCTCTTTGGAACATTGTATAATTATAAATAGTTGTTAGAACGACTTGCTCCCGCATTTTTGGAAAATTCAGATGCTAAATTTTGACGATAATATCTCATGACAATAATAGTGTTACCATATACATTTCCCCTGCTGCTATATTCAAAATTTATGCTCTCCGAAAATGTTTAAATCTGACCGAAAAATGCTCACTTTTCATTTCTCTATTGTATCAAATTGTAGAAATATGGAAACAGTTACGGTAACAAATAGGAGAATAAAAATTGTCCAAGGAACAAATGGAAGAATACGGACAAAATAGCGAAATAAAAGTTAAATTGAAGTGGAATCCAGGCTCGTGTAACAGGGACCGATGAGGGAAGGACCAGTCACGGGGAATATAAACGGATTACATGCCTCGAATGCGTTTCTTTCGCCCCTCTTCAGCGTTGTCCTCTTCACCTGAAACAGAAATACACTCCTGCGGCCCTTCTCTACGAATACCTGCGGCCGCAGATTTCTCGGACGATAATTAATGCGGAACGAGGCGCGTTCCTCCTCGAGTGACTCACGTTTTCGACAGTTACTAAACGAACGAACCCCTTCTCAGCCCCGGAAACCAGTGTTCAAACGGTGTCCATTTTGGCTTAATTGATTCGCTGCCAAAACATCTTCGCTCCGGTTCCAACAGCTTCTTTGAAGTATACGCTCTGCAACAATACTGCATAAATACATCTGTGTTGTGAGAAAGAATTTTTTAAAACACTTTCAAAAGTTACATTATTAAAAAAAATAGAAAATAGGTAATAACAATATCTTCGTGCAAAATTAAAATTTTTCAATTCAATATTTCATGGCAGAAGTGTGCTGCATTTAATAAAATATTTTATCAGGTGATTAAACCGCGTGAAGCATTAGTAAAAAGTCATTGCGTCATTATTTAAAACGTATCCTCGTTAAAAAAAATGTGTGCTTAAAGCAAAGACGGTGATAAAATAGATATTTTTATCGTAATCGTTGCCATAATGGATACTATATTTAGAAGTAATAATACACCGTCAATACTCAATGAAGTTTATAGCGTGAACTCATCGTCAAACAATTCTCTTCATATTCCTATCGGCAATTATCTATTGCAAAATCACTGTCAGCGGATTCCTTTTTACACCAAGCAAAAGATTGCACATTTTCATGACAAAAAAAAAGAATTGCAAAAAGCTGCCTCCTCGATGCTATTACACTCTTCCGATTAATCTATGGCGTCCGTAAATAGATTCGACAAGGAAACAGCCAGACCGCAACGTCCACGTTTTATCTTCATTTTTCAATTGACCGGCTGCCAGAACTGTTTCGCCCGCCGAGTATTTTAAACATAAACAAACTAGACATTTTCGTAGAGAAACATTAAATCCATCTTGATATTCGTTAACAGAAGAACCGTGTGTTGAATTTATTCTCGGGCCGACGTCGTCCCACCGAATTGGCAAAAACAAATTTCCCTTTGACTCACTTCTCCGGCGAAACAGTCGACGAAAACCCGAATAAACAGCCATCGTCTAATTATACCTCGCGAAAGGAGAATGATCTAGACACGAGAGACGCGACACGATCACTATAACCGTGCTGGCATTATTTTTCCTTCGACTGTAATTTTTTTCGGCTGCAACTTTTCGTTCACCGTTAATTCGATTAATTCTTTTACAGGAATTTTTATCGTATTTAATACAATTTTTAATTGGTCTCAAAGGGACATAGAAAATTGGGGTTACCAATTCTCAATAATTCATCTCCGATAAAAGAAAAACGGAACTACACGATCTTAGTCAGTTCGCCTATCCCCTTCAGTGGGGGTAGACTCATCAAATTACAAAACTTCTTTATTTTATATTTATTTTTTATGGGACTTTCGCCAACTTATTCGTGACATTTTTCTGATTAAAGTGACACTAAACACGATATAATTTTAACTGTAATGGTTTAATCGACGGCTGCCCGGTCCGTGTTTACAAGCGCTGTCTATTTCTACGTTCGGCGCGATACGAGAAAACAGTAGCCCTACACGATCTATGTCACAGCACGGACCCAACTCCAGAATTGGGTCATTTTCGCGAGCTTTTGACAGCGAATTAATTTTTTCCCAGATGTTCTTTGTGTCCCGACAGAAACACAGATCTGTCGCCACCAAAGTAAATTTTGTCCCTCGTGGCGTTGATTAGCGCACTCGCGCGGAAACAAGCGCGCGCTCTTCGATCTGGCCGCGCGCGGTTTATTCCTGTCTCGCGCAGAATATGAATAAACGCTCGAACCGGCGCGATGATCACCGTCAGCGAATTGCATAAGCATCGCGCACGCAATTATTAGCATAATATTACCTATCATTACGGTCCATATAATTTTATAACCGGTCGATCGTAATTAATTCGAATTGTTAATAGGCTTCGACGTTTCGGCAAGGCTCCCTGTCAGATTGCCTGACCCGATATTGTTCATCGACACGGGATTCGCTCGTTCCATCACCGGTTTACAGATTTTAATGATTAGACGACCTGGATCATTGTGCCGCAGAAAAATGTTTAATCAAAAATCCGAAGGAACAGCAGTTGAAGGAAAATTAATTTCTCCTCTCCATAGTTTTAATTATTCAACAATAAAATGCTTACAATTCGCAGTTCATTATTAATTGACAATAACTGAAGCGAAAGCGTTTATGCATTTGCGAATATCTTCGCTCACGCGTAATTTTTGCGCAGCTGCGAAACTAATTTTCATAATTTCTGATAAACATTCTGGCATGAATAGTAATTAACCTGGTTCGCGGCTTTCCGTTTCGGCCCTCGACATAGTTGTTCGCGGGTTAAATAATAATAATTATTATTATTACTCGCGATTATTACGGCGCACGCCCTCGACGCGGCCCTCGCCCATTTCGTAGCTAACTAATGCAGCTGTTTAATTATGAGTTCCAATATAACTTAATAACGGTTTCATTAAATAACTACTGAATATGCTACTTACTACTAACTATCGAAATTAATATATTAAATATTCATGGATTGTGTTCAATCGAAATATGGGTTGGGGAAAATACGAAACGAGCTGACCTCGGCTGCAAAATATTTTCCGTACCGTTGGCTGCAGCAATTTGCCATAAAAAAATTCTTTTGATGTTATTAAACGTCGTAGAAAATTTTAGGTATTGATTAAGAATTGGTAGCGGCTGAAAGAAGATCGGGCTTTGAAAATTGGCCCCCAAAATTTACCATAAAAAGATTTCTCTGCTTGCAAATTCAGATTTTCTTCTCCCCTCTGATTTTCAGAAAATATTAGACAAAGCACGGGTGTAATTACAGGACAGAACTCTGCCACGATAACTGTGTCACCGTGGTTCGAGAGCGTGCTCCGGCGTTCCGCAATTAAATTTACATTCTGCGCCGTCGGAATCTATTGAATTTCGATAGATCCACTCGCTGTTATTCTATCAAGGGGTTCGGCCATCTTGGAAACTTCCTCGTTATTACCACGTCCGAAATAAATCGCGTTCCACCATCGTCGTCCTCTCTGTTTCATTTTCCGAAACACGCCATCGAAAATTCGTCGTTTACTACACGCTGTCCTCTATTTTTCTTTCTTTCTTTTTTTTTTGTCCGCTAGACGCGTTTACAAGTTTATCAAAAATATCGCCGGCTGTACCGTTGATATTGGCTCGGGGGTCAATATTGCAACTCATAATTTCAATCTTATCGGTTTCCGATACGGCGCGCCATAGGAACACTGAAAAGTGCATTGTAGCAAAATTACTGTAGCAATAATGGGCCGTGGTGTGCGCATGGTCACTTCGTTCCCACAGACACACGTACGCGAAACCGTGCACACACAGGAGGCACACAGACACAAGCACACGTTGCCCTCATAAAGTGAAATAATATACGGAACGTAAGCTGGGATTACATTTGCATCTGTCATTCGAATTTCTCTGCCTCTCTCTTTCTCTCTTTCTCTCTCTCCCTCTCTCTCTCTCTCTCTCACACTTGAACCTCTTCATATATGCATGTAGATGATGTTGTCACGATTCGTCGGAAATTCGCCGTCAATCTGATTACAAATTTCAAACCAGTATTGAATTCCGTTCGATCCCGGTGTCATATTTGTGTGACAGTGCAGCAGCAAGCTTTGGCCATCGAGTCTATGCGCATACACGCCCCCAAACTCCTCCTCCCCTCTCTCCCCACCCAACTACCACCCCTCCACTACCCTTCTGTGCAAGCCGATTCTGCGAACGGAGTCGAGTTATAGTTCATTTCTGAATCGCATGAAAGCTATGCACACCACTGGCTATTTTAATATCTGTCGAGTAACGGGGATATTATTATCAAACGGTTATCGCCGAATAATTATGCGTTTCGTTTATCGCGTTGCGCACCTGGTCTCGTTCTGCACGTACATTCGCGAAAACATAATAAGCTTTTTTCACGGCTGAGCCTTATGCGAAAGAACCTCGATAATTTTCATTTCAATAACAATTTCAAAAGGAGTCGCGTTCACCGAGTAACGAATGCAGATGCAAACTTTCTCGTAATTAGACTGCGGATCGTATGCATTTAAAATGGAACACAATGCGGAAGAAACATCGAAGGAATTTAATATCACGTTCTTTACAATCTGTTAAAATTATTACCGGACGAAATCAAATTTTAAGCAACTCACTTTTGCTGCAATCTGTTAAAATTATTAAAACATACATACATACATGACCTTTTCATTTAATTCCTATTTCTTTTTGCGACTGCTGCATAAAAGTTCCGTCGATTTGTAACATTCAAAATTTCCCTCGAGAGTGTTCTAAAACGAAAGTTCCACTTGAAATAATCTTTTCTAGCTATCTATTAAAATTTTAAAAATCTGAACGACCGTTTTATTTAATTTCTATTTTGCATAAAAGTTTAGCACTTATAATTTTCCATGAGAGTGTACTGAAATGAAAGTGGGCACTTCAGATAAACTTTCCCTGCTATCTGCTAATATTTTAACGATTGCAGCAGCGTTTGTTATCTTCGGCGAGGAGTACTAATGTTCACGGGAGAAGTTTCGCGGAGGTTGTGTCAGTGCGCCTCTCGACGGTGACGCAAATCGCGGTGAATTTTGTACAGGAATTTTCCCTATTTATATGCCCGGCACTCTGCAGATTAGTGTTAAAGTCGAGGCTCCGGTTGGCGGCCATTAAGCCTGACCTGAATACAACGGAGAGCGAGAACGTCACTGTGTGAAATAAAAATGAATGTAGATGTTTTTGCGGCACGCCGTGGGGATAACTTGGTTGTGTGGGGAATTATATGGTGTAGCTGGTCGTCCCGGTTAATAAAATATTGAACGTCCGACTACCGAAGGTAATTCTTCCCTTTCAAATGAGACTGTATATTGTTAGATCATGTAGCTGACGTCGAGACAAATTCAATAGCGCTACTGCTTTCAAAGTTCTTGCGTACGCTCCACGTACTGGGTGGTCCATTATTCATCGATAAATCTTCCAGAACAAAATCTTATGAATAAATGTCACATCGCATTTACGACAAAATGATCACATCATAAATACATTCTCAATTTATTAATGTCATTACTAGACATCGGATCTTTATGCATTTATGGCTTATGGAAATGTTAAAAAAATGCTACAATATAAAGTTCGAGAGAATTTAACACGATTTTTATTTGCTTTGGATCTACAAAGGCTGTCCCCATTAAAAATAAAATTTTATTTCATTCCACTTTCTTAAAATGTTTCTATAAAAATTGGAAATTGCATAAACATCCGATGTCTAGTCATTACGAACTACCGAATAATAAATGCATTTGATAAATACTGCTTTGTAATAATGCGTATTTTAAGCATTTGTACAAAAAAATGATTAGATCAATACGAAACGGTAAAATCATTTAGAAAATTTAAAAATTCTGTGGCATCGTTTCCAGCTGTATAAAATTATTGAAAATCTATGTAGCTTCGGCATTTTCATTTTATATGAAAATCCACGGTAATAACGTTTCGACTTCAATTTTTATTGGAATATGTACTTCAATAAAGACCTTTTATTTGGTTGTCTTTTCTTGGCGCGGAAAATTTCTGTTTTGCATTCGCATTCCGGTCACAGTGATTTGTCGAGATTTCGGTCTTTCGGGAATTTCATTTCGAAGATTCATCCGGCAGACGCGCGTTGCAATAAGTGGAAACCGACCCTAATGACGCGCTTTGCTCGGTCTATTCGATGCACGCGCTCCCAACGAATTTTCGACTTATTTCTCCATGAGGAATCGCCCCTTTTGCACCACCGGCAACAAACTACCCCTCGTACAGGGTGCCCGATCATTTTAGACCTCCGCGTGTTGCGCATCGTTCTCCTGAATCATCGACTTTCAATGGAACTGCGGAATTATGATCGACGATTCTTCCGCTCTTGAAATTATTCACCGAAGTCGCCGCGAAAATTCTGAACTTTAGAATCGAAGAAAGAAATCAATTTGCTTAACCCTTTGACGATGAAAATTGTTTTTAGTGTCGTTCTCTATAGAAGAAACTGGATTACCAGAAAATTAAAATTAGCTATGACGAAGAATTAAATACATTAAATGGAAAATAATTAAACGTAAGAAATAAAAAAGATTTGTGTAAAGGAACTGAAGGCATTAAATGAAGAATAATTAAAAGTTTCATCAAAATTTGGATTTTTGCAAAAGGATAAAATTGTAAATGGAGTTAAATTTTGTTCAATTGTGCGTGATTTCTGTCGCTTAATATGGCTTCGTACTTTTCCATTTTATACTATTACAATTATTCTAAATTACTTGTAATTATCGATATAGAGGGAGCCGTTTCGCTGTGATTTTTTATCGAATCATCAGTAAATTTTCAGACGCAGGATGCAGTATTCTAGGGACACCCGGTGTGCTCGTTCATGTGTGCACACGAGACTGAATTCTCGGCACGTGCACTTGTGAACAGTGCGTCGTATAAACACGACCGCGTGTAAAGGGGGAAGAGAGAGGACGGAGATAGAAAGAGAGAGTGAGATATTAGAGAGAGAGAGAGAGAGAGAGAGAGAGAGAGAGAGAGAGAGAGAGAGACAGAGAGGGTGTGTGTGTATGCGTGTTCGTGTATTTGTGGTGGATGCATATGTGTGCAGCCGTTTGCGCTTGGAACACGCGTAAACGCGTGCGGATAGAGTCGCAGCGTGCATGTGAACGTGGCCGCATACGGTGCACATTACGAGCAGTATGCATGGAGTGCGGAGATCGTTCTCCTCGCGTTGCCATTCCCCACCCTTCGGCGTAACCTCTTCCACTGGTTGCCCCCGCCTTATTTATCACAGTAATTCTCAATAAACTACTCGCTTCCCTTGTCTCTTGCTTACTCATGGAGTAATAAACTGAATTTACTCCAATCTACGGCCTCCTTCGTCGACCGGCTCATTTTACACGTTGCCCCGCATTCGATATACATTTCTCTTATTCCTATTCCCCCCACCCCATCCTTCGATCATTAATTCATCCCTTTAACTGCCAACCATCGTCCATCATAGGACCATCTTTCAATTCGAGATTTTTCAGGTTTTATTCGATTCTCTATTTTTGGACTGTTTTACTCTCAGAGTCCTGTGTTATTATTTATTTTATTCTGAGGCAAGTTTTTCAGGTTTTATTCGGTTTCCCATTTTTGGACAATTTTACTCTCAGTCCTGTGTTATTATTTACTTTATTTCAGGGCAAGTTTTTCAGGTGTTATTATTCGGTTTCCCATTTTTGGACAATTTTACTCTCAATCCTGTCGTATATTTTATTTTATGTCGGGGCAAGGTTTTTGAGATTTTACTCGGTTCCCCATTTTTAGACAATTTTATTCTCAGTCGTGTCTTATTTTTGGCGATTTCCTACCGAGGCAAGGTTTTTCAGATTTTATTCAATTTCCAATTTGAATAATTCTATTCACGGTCGTCTACTATTTTCATTCGAAGATTAATTTTTCCCCGGAGTTCTTCAGAAAAATAGGTGAGCATGAACTGCTTCGTTTCAATGTTTTGTGTGAATTTTATACAGAACGACGACTGTTTTTATATGATTTATCCTGTCGCCGATTATTGCAACAGACCAGTTTCAGTTCGAGCATTATTCTCGGAGGGGACGAAGATCTCGTTCGGCCGTGATCATGAATGGGACGGGACGGTCTGAGGAAAGCGGGTCGGACAGAAATTCAAACGCCGGAAGAAGGTTAAGTAGACAGGACTACCGAAAACCCAGCCCCTCCGCGTGGCTTTTAACGCGAGGGTGTCGGCGATCGATCGATCTCGGCGAAGAAACTTTTCGCTCGCCGATACGGTTTTCATAGGTTGGCCCTTGACGCCGCGAACAAACTTTCTACTCGGTGGCAACTTCTTCGTCGAGACTGTATCTCCCTCTCCCTCTCCCTCTCTCTCTCTCTCTTCCTCTCTCCCTTTCTCTCTGCCGCCCGGTTTGTAGATTTCGAGGTGGTCCGAGTACCGAGTGGCCGCATGCAAATTTGTTTATCCCGCCGTTATGATGAACAGTCCCTGACCGAAATTCAATATTTACGCCGGCTAACAGGGTTTCCTTGCGAGCGCCGACCCGATTCTTTTCACTTCCGGTTGGCACGCTTCGATCCGAATAGGGCGCTCTTCTTTACCGACACTTTTGAGCGCCTATGAAAACAACCTTCGAGAGTAATTGCGGAGAAAGCTGATTGACCGAAATCGTTTATCAGGTGATGCAATGAATTTTCTAATTACTGTGTATATGTATCAATTTGTACATTACTGTATTTAAACAAACATGTTTTCATAGCCAACGTAGAAACACCATTTACAGCATAAACATTGTACCAACATATGGTATGGTTGACGCGCTAATTAGCCGCCAAAGTGATCATCGGTCAAACACGGTGCCGAAATAATCGCCGGCCGTTAATTTTTCTCGGACAAAAATTTAATCTGTAAATCTGTCGTTCCGGAACAACAACGATGCAGATATCGATGCGATATTATTACTAGACCGCGGTTGTTTACGCGGGAATGTCACGTATTTATAGATTAATTCGCCGATCGTCGAAGCCGTACCGGAGGATCGTATTCCCCGGCATTAAAAGCCCGGCTGCATTAAACAGAATGTAAATATTATCCTGTATTAATGGATTAATTATATCGCGTCTTGCGCTCTCGTCGCAACTATAAACGCGTAAAATCTGTTATGGCCGGGCCCCGCGCCATTATGTTATAGTTTGTAGCTATTAGACCGGTGGATGCACCGGTCATTACTATTAAATTAGCGCGGATTATTCGACAGTTTGCCGTGTTATTCGATCGCGCGCCTCGCGCCTGAATTATAAATTGTTGCCAGCGTGATACAACATTCTCTCCCCCCTCTCTCTCTTTCTCTCTCTTCTCCCACTCTCGTAGCGTACTCGCAATCGCAACAACTAATACCGTCGAATAATAATACATTTAATTACGGTGCAGGAGGAGCGTGTGCGCGAGCGGAAGTGCGCAGGAAAAAGACCGGCCATTGAATCGGCGCTATAATTAGAAGGAAACTCGACGAGCGTGTACGTGTCGTCTTCGCCGAGGAAATAATGAATCATTCTGATTTTGTGTTTCATTCCGACGTGTCTGCCTCAATGAGAGAATGAGACACAGAAGGAGAGAGAGAGAGAGACAGGAATATTCTTTAGACGTTACGAGCCCCGACATTTTCGCAGAAAATAAAGAGAGGGACGGACGGGAAATTATTCCGAGCGATGCTGTAAGTGCATCGAACCATAAACCTCGAGCACTCGTGATCCTCTTAACAGCACCGCGTCTCCTGATTATCGGCTCCCATTGAATGCACAATGCACGGGATCCGATTCACGAATACCCCAGTCATTTAACTTATTGATCATTCTCTGGCCTACTTGCCGCGTCGACGCCGCGCCGCCACCGCCGCCGCCGTCGCTTGTTTTCAAATTGTGGAAATCGCTGCGAGAGAATTATTATGCAATTCTCCGCTCCCTCAAGGTCCCGCGGAGTCGCTCATGTTCGTTCAACGCGAGCCTGACCCTCGGAAATTATGGCTCGAGAGATTCCTGGCCGATACTTCGTCGAATTAAAATTTTACACAATCGAATCTTCGTTGAAAAGTAACGATTTCAATAATCGGAAGTAATTCTAGAATTTTTGACGCATTGGCAAATTACCACCCCAGACGATTCACCAGAATCGAAATAATTTGGTTAATTGAACCAGCATACTGGGAAGATAAAATTTATTATAACGCTTCCTTCGATCCTAATAGAAATTAATATTCTCCACTATATTACGGGGTTAAGCTTTGCCTCAGGAAACCAGAAATTTTTAACCCAACAAAATTTTTTTCAATTTGTAATAATTAATTTACCCATATATACGTGACAATAAACGCGTTAATAAACGGTAGGTTTGTTACAGTACCTTTCACGAATATGTGGAAATTGCAGGTTTTATGGAATTTAGAAACGAAAACAAATTTACAGTCTCAGGACAATGTTGCGTTCAGTTTACAAATTTTTATCGATCGCAGGCTTAATGAACTCGTTATATTTCTCAAGCTGTTTATTACCGGTGGCGCAACGCTCTTAACAGAAAATAGCGAGCTTACAGTTTTTACGCAGCGAGCGAAGGAAACGTAGAATAGTGGCAAGCAGAGAAAAATAAAGGGAAAAGAAAAACATAAATTAATTAGTAAGTAAACGAGGTAAATGTAACTCCGCGGAATAAATGCGGCGCGCGGTAGCGAGCTGCGCCGAGCGAGCGCTTTTATTAAACCCGACCTAGATATTTTAAATATAATTAACTCCGATTAAAAAATAATTCGCTCGGATATTGAAGCGAATTGCCCGATGGAAATCTGCGGCGATGGAAATTTTTCGTTTGAAACGTTCGAAAAATCGAAGCAACGTGTTTCACAAAACGAACAATAAGAAGTTACGATTTATAATATTAATTACCGGACGGAGGAGTTTTTATGCCAACTTTCTATATGTCAGAATATGCATAATTTATGTAAAATCGATGCAGAATTTATGCAAGATGCTTCTGCAAGATATGCAAAGTTTATTTAAAATAGTACAACATAATTTAAGGCTGCACCGCAATATAATGCGATATAAGAATAGTGTTCCGACGTTTCTCAATTCTGACAACGTCCCATATATTCTGGGAATATTCGTGAGTTTAGTATGAAAATGCAAGAGCTTCAAAATCCACCGACACAGAAATAGAATGAGAACGATGAAATATAAAAAAATGTAGATTCTCTCGCAACAGGAACGCATATTCCGTTCATTAATATTTAAACTTTCTTCAATGATAATTAGTTGACCCTTTGCACCAGGGGCTATTCGAAATTTCTAAAATTCTACATTTTTCTTCCGACCTAGAATTCCATTTTCATAGTTTTCATTTTATTCATATGGAACTGATTTTATTTACACGTACACTACTTGAATGTTTAGTAATTTAGTCCGCGTCATTTAACAGGCACGCCTCGACGACATATATTCAGAATTCACTGTATAAATATTGCCTTATAAAAACGGCAGTCCTAAACTAATCGTATCGTTCCAATAATTGTAAAATATAAAATCGATCATTTTGATCGTGGTAGGTGCAGTGTTAAAGGAGACAGTATGCACCTAGGAAGGTGTAAATTTTCAAACATGAAACCTCCGCAATCTTGCTCGTTGTTATTGCAGAAAGCAAGGGGTTAAACGACAGGAAGGCAACCGAATAGAATAAAGTCTATGGGCGGGAACAATGTGCCGCGAGAAAGGGGATGAGAATGGAGGGGCGGGGGGGAATAGGGGTGGGGGAGAGGAATGAAATTGTAATTAGAAACAAGACGCGCGTACAATATGCCGGGTACAAGTGGAACGAACCGAGCGGAATAGGCTTGTTGGGACATGGTAATGGGATATTCGATGGGGCGCACACAACGAGACGTGTAAATAGTTATTTTCCACGATAACTCGATTACGTAATTCAGCCGGATAATACGGTTCTGCCGGGTTTGAAATCCGATTTCTGAACTTCCGACGACAACGATCGTGTCTACGTCATTTCGTAAACTGCGATGCAAACTCTGGCGGCCTTCTGATCAACTGACGTCCGTTCCAAAATCATTAATCTCCCTTATCGTTTATTTCACTGTGACTCGAATTTCTTCGTCGCTCCCACGAGAAACCGAACATTTCTATCAGCTCTGCAAATTAATTTCGTAGCTCTCTCTTCGTGAACTGTTATCAATTTTTTAAATCTAAACAAGCTAAATATCTGTTGTCTCGACCCGTTTTGAATTCTGAATATCCTAATAAAATTCGGTTTATCTGAACATGTCACGATAAAAATCGATTTATAAACCTAGTCGAAAATCACTGTCAGTGACCGAGGTGGCAGTTAACGTGTTAAATCAGAATAACTTTTTTTTGGGGGGATGGGGGGTTAGTTCGCTATCTTGAATAATTCGCACGGTTTTTAATTATCGTTCCGTGTGATGTTCGCATTTCGCGAGGTGAACCGGTCGCTCGAGAGGGTAACGATAATCCTGGCCGGGCCGTCTCGTATTATCACAAAGCGAGAGCAGGGGGAAACGAAAGCGTGGAAGGCCCTTTAAATTTTCATTATCGGTATCCGATAGCCGGAGAGTGTACTGTGACACACGACTATCGAGATAGTTAGCCAAGCACGAACCTCTTTCTTCGAATGAGCGATTAATTGAAGACTGCACGGAAATGAAGCCGCGCGCACCCCGTGCCCGATAAATAAAATTCCAGCCTGAAATTTCTTTGCGCTTTATCTGCCGGCGATTGCTTAATGGTCTTGTCAAAATTCAGCGACAACGATTCCGCGGCCTCTTTGACGGATCGAACTCGATCGACGTGTTTTATTTCTCAATTAAACAACGACCGAAATTATCAACTAGAATCTTTCAACCGAAATATTTTCTGATTGCCCGAATATTGCATTTTCTTGATATTTTTTTTTTTACTAAAATGCGTCAATTAAAAAATTGTATCAATATTAGCCATGAAAGTGTCATCTTTACTCTCGAACTTCTGGGTATACTTCGCGGGTAGTGGGGATAATTCCGCGGCGTTTATCGTCCAGGCCTTGGCGACATGTACAGAGAAATCAGTGTATATCATTTATTTGCCTGATACCGTATATGAATGATTTTTATTCTAGTAATTATCGACACATCTGAGTCACCCTTATATCAAAGTTAATTCTCCGAAAATAATTTTTAAAAAATGTAAGAAAAATATAATTAAAAATTTTGTTGTTCCTGATTTGGAGGTCAAAGTGTTAAGGGAGTGGAAGTTCTACGTTCAGGGGTGTATTTTGTCGGTATCGCGATTGTAGTGGGAATTTTGCGTAGGATTGTACGAGTTCCAGCCGCGTCTAGGGATATTTTCTCGACGCTCGGAGAGTTTCGCCGCTTAAAATTTCAGGCCGGCCAACCGTTCCACAACGGCTCCGCCGAACTTCGGAACTTTTAAAGATAGTTCCCTCGTAATGTGGTTCCCGGGACATCAAAACTTCGCAAAGTGTGAAATATTTTCGACGCGTGACACGCTAAACGGATGTCGCTGCTTTCCCTTGGCGGATTTCAATTTGAATCTGCTCGTCGCAAAATACGTTTTTCCGTCCTCCCCCGTCCGAAAAGCTTCATTCAATTACAACTTGCCCTCGCGGAATTCTACGCACTCGCGGAACCGTTTTTAACTCGGTAAAAAAAAAAAAGAAAGATACTTGTTCAATTATTTATGAAACGAGATAAACGCGTCTGCTTACCAGCCGCTTTTCATTTCAGCAATAATTTCACCGTGGAACAAACTCGTCGAGTATTATTGACCAACTACATTCGTCACCCGATACTCATCTCTCAGTTTTGTAAATAAATCGTGTTTTATCGAGGATCTCCGGCTTAAACGAAGATAAAAAATGTGTTTGTATTACGAGACTGTGACCAATCGAACGCAATTTATGTAAATATATTTTTAGCCGGTGATACCGATAACCGTGTTTTCCGAAGCATCGAGCTCGATGCAGAGCAAAAATCTGTGTGCTTGGCTGTTTATCAAATATTGTAGCCCCAATTTTACTCGTGGCAGCGAGTCGACGTTATTAACTATAGTTTTTTAATATTAGCTTCCCTCTCGCTCGACTTTCGTATCGGTTTGACACGTTTTCCTGGCAATTTTATTTTAGACTGACCTTCCGCTCAAAAAATGTAAAAGTTAGTTATAATACACAAAATTGAAGATGGCAATTCTAAGGTTAAATTTTCTCTCTAGCTAGTGACTTCGCGGTTTGGAGGATTCCCCAAAAGCGAACTAAACGATAGCTTTCGAGGCTACACAAATTGATCACAGTTGAAAGCGTTCGGTGTTCCAATTATTAGCGGTTTTTTCAATACTGTGAAAATAGCCTCAGAAATTCTAGGCTAAAATGGTGTCTAGTGACTTCGCGGTTTGGGGGATTCCCCGAAAGCGAACTAAACGATAGCTTTCGAGGACACAAATTGATCACAGTTGAAAGCGTTCGGTGTTCCAATTATTAGCGGTTTTTCAATACTGTGAAAATAGCCTCAGAAATTCTAGGCTAAAATGGTGTCTAGTGATTTAGCGGTTTTGGGGATTCCCCGAAAGCGAACTAAACGATAGCTTTCGAGGACACAAATTGATCACAGTTGAAAGCGTTCGGTGTTGCAATTATTAGCGGTTTTTTCAATACTGTGAAAATAGCCTCAGAAATTCTAGGCTAAAATGGTGTCTAGTGACAGCGGTTTGGGGGATTCCCCGAAAGCGAACTAAACGATAGCTTTCGAGGACACAAATTGATCACAGTTGAAAGCGTTCGGTGTTCCAATTATTAGCGGTTTTTCAATACTGTGAAAATAGCCTCAGAAATTCTAGGCTAAAATGGTGTCTAGTGATTTAGCGGTTTTGGGGATTCCCCGAAAGCGAACTAAACGGTGGCTTTCGGAGACACCGTTTATCGTCGTGTAAAGCGATCATTCGGCGATCCAGTTATTAGTATCGAATGAATACGTTAATGTGGCATTGGGTTGGAATCAGTCCGGCAGAAAAGCCGATATATATCAATACGTCGACGCAATTCACGATAGCGCGGCAATCGACATTTCTATCCGATGGAAAATGGCATTGGTGGCGTGGGGCTTCGGCGTGCAGTATCAACCAGGTTCGTGCTCGTTCGATAAAAGAGACGCGCGCCGTCGACAGTCGATAAAGAAGACCCTTCGCCCGTCTACTCGACCATATTTTTATTGACGAGCTGTTCCGTGGATAACGACGGACTTAAGGATTCATTCCACTGCATTTTAACGACTCTTAAAAGCGAATAAACCGGCTCCCCCGTCCGCACCACAGTTGGCAACACTTTTGCCCTACCGTGTTGTGCTCGCCAAGTATATTCCGAAGGGATTTTCCCTAGGAAGTCGAATGGAAGATTTAGCGAGCAAAGTTTCGAAGCGACGCGAATAAAAAAAGTTCCAGATACGTCGGAATAAATGCTGGCCAGTCAGAAATATGATTTATACGATTTATATTGAATTCAACTTTTTTAGTTACTTTGTCGGATACGGGTCTTTCGGGTCCGGGGAGGTTGGTACGACGCGGTCGAACGTGGCGGATAAGACGTGCAAATTCGAACCGAGCTTTCAAATTGACCTGAACGCGATTAACACTAAACGTACCGAGCTATAAATGTAACAGGTACATGTTGCCTTATAAAAATGACAAGATTTAATTTCTTAATTAAGTGCTCTACTAAAGATATTTATTGAATCATTGCTTATGTGGAAGCATTTTTACATTTTCAAAAACTGTCGAATAAAAAATCTAGAACCGGTGGAGGTACGTTTGGTGTTAAATTATTTTGTTTGTGCGAGTTTTTTTAAGGTTGGTAGTTTGGTGGTCGGTTCTTCAGGATGTTGTTATATTAATCAGCGGACGCATTTGTTCTCGGGGAGGCTCGAATAATCCATTGGACGGTGGGTTTGTGCAGGAGATGCATCGCAGGTATTAAATCGATGATCGAAGGAACCGGGTCAACGAAGTGCAGTTCCTAATAGGCAATTTGTTTCTTGCAAACGAGTCCGCTGGTCGAATCAGAGAGCCGGGCAACAATGAATCGAATAAAAATTACGGGGCGGTCCCGCTCGGTCGCACAAAGGGAAATATTCCGCGATCGCCAGACGTATTCAGCGGCTCGTTGTTGAAATGTAGCAATAACCGAGAGTGGTGGATTTTCATTTGCCCGGGTACCGTTACTCCTCTCTCTCTCTCTCTCTCTCTCTTTTTTCTCTCTCCCTCTCGTTCCCATACGAACGGCGCGAATCATTTTGAATAGGAAATGAGGAAAGCGGAGGCTCTCCTCTCCGTGCTCGCGCGTTTATCGTGTTTTATATGCCTTTTAGATTGTTGCTCGAACGCATTTGCAAAATGAATAACATTTTCAAAGTAAACGTTGTCCGGAATGCGCGCGCCCGGCCCCGCTTTGATATTAAATTCCCCCTCGTGTTTGAAACGTGTTCGCGCACGCGGCTCGATAAATCGGCGTAGATTTCATAAACATCGGATAGAATTTTATTATCCTCTCGGGAGAGCTTTTCTCGACGCTCTCGAAACTAGGTCGGCCGTGAGAGAGAGAGAGAGAGAGAGAGAGAGAGAGAGAGACGAAAAGGAATCGCACGGGGTTTCGTAATCGCTGCGAGATCTAATAAGGCAGATCGTTGTTGCTTTATCAACGCCAGACAGACTGTTTCACTCTGTTAATTAATCTCCCGCTAATACGCGACTTTCCATCGTAGATAACGATTACCGATCGTCCCGCTTGCCTCGAATCCGCAACTATTGCGATAAACATCGCAGAAAGTCATAGATTACCGAAATTCGAATCGATGTAATATAAAACTGTGAAAATGTTAGAATTTGCAAGCACAATTAGGCTATTGTTGGCTTACTAAAATTATTAGGAGTAAAGGCACGCTTTTATTTAATCCCCATTCTAATTAAATTGCATTTCGAGGAGCTACTCACCGAACAAATGCATTTAGATTATTTATATATCCAGATCACTGTAACCCCACGAAAAAAAAAATTATTTCAGAAATTATTGTTTGTCATACGGCGTAATAAAAATTGATAGAAACGCGTTGAAGCAACGGGACGACCGATTTGCGTCACGAAAATTGCATCGAGCCTGTGCATTTCTGCGTTCGCTAGCTGCCATAAATTGGTCGACTCGCGGTTTGGCAGCGAGGTTGAGAACCCCCGGTGACTGCCTATCAAATATTTCGAAGGAATCGACATAATTCCGGGTGGCTCGATGCGACAACGACGTTATTTCCTAATAACCCGCTCGGTGTTTGCGAAAGCGCTCCCGTCTCTCTCTCTCTCTCTCTCTCGGTGGTTGTTTCGCAGCGGCAGCACGAAAATGCTTATTCTAATTTCATGGAAATTACCATCGGAAGTTTTGTCGAGAAATATGATGCACGGTTTTACTGTAATTGCGAGCGGTGCACGTTCCCCCGCGTTCCACGTGTGCGAGTTATACGCCACGCGTATGCACACAGAGACGCGCGCGTACAGCGCCCCCGTGCACACACAGTCACTGGAATAGGCTTTCTAGAACATAATATATGTTGTATCGTTTGTAACGATAAGGGTTAATTAAGAAAGTGACTCATAAATGGTCGGTTTCCAACGGAGAGAACAAACAGCCGGGGTTCTCCTCGCGAACAAAAGAAAAACGCAACGGCCGGCCGCGCGCTGGGCTCTTGAATTCTATGGGCACGACCCTTTCCATGGGATTTTTTGCCCTTACGGTGAGCCGTTTGATTATTTGTCTAGGGGGATTAATCGTTTGGATCACTCGTAGGCTGCGGATTCAGGATTCGGAAAAAGAAATTTAAAGCTATATTATGTTCGACTTATTAAAATTGCCAAAAGAAGAAATATACCTTGTAATTTGACTCCTGTTCCCCGGAATTGGCTTGGAAAGTTTTTATTCTATTTTTATTTTCACAGTCTCAACAATCCCAAATGAAAAATATCGTAATTCGTCATTTTTACGCATTCTGGTCTTAATTTATTTTTCAATCAAATCGGTTGAAAACATTGTAAACATTTTTTTCATTATAATAATATTTTGTAAATTCGATAGAGTGGGTCCGCCAGGTCAGGCACAACAAATAGACCGTGGCGTGTTCATTTCGACTCGTCCGATGCTCCCAAGGTCGAAAAACAATCGACAGAAAATATACTGAACTACAGTATTTGATCTAATCTACCCTGAAAGAAATTTCTAATTCACATAAAACCGCTCGCACGCTCCAGAAGGTTCTCGGTAGCTGGTCGAGGCAGGATAAAACTAATTGCGAGGACATTAATTAAAATTAGCAGAAGCATCGGGCTCGATGCGTGTCGGTGTCCTTGACGAGGTGAACGTTCCCTCCGTTTGTTTTCGCGTCGAAAAACCTCTGGCAGAACGAGGAAAACAAAGTGTGTGTGAGAGAGAGAGAGAGAGAGAGAGAGAGAGGCCAAGAAAAACGAAGAGCGATGATATCGCGCGATCGATAGAGTACGCTGTTAAATTATAAATTGTAATTGTGTCGGGACGAAAAGAAATTCATTCCCCGGCCCCGATAAAGAAAGTGTCTCGAGCTGTTCCTCTACCAGGGCTGTACGTTATTCGCTCGTATTATTTAAAATTATCCCGTGATGAATCGTTATTATTCCGAGGACGAACTTTTAAGGCGCGCGGCTCTCTTTACCCGAGGAAAAACCTAGCCAGAGACAGAGAACGAGAGAGAGAGAGAGAGACCATGTTTCCCGCGATTAACTCAGCGCGGCCTGATTAAGGCGGTTCATTAGCGGGGACAAATATATTTCATCGGATTCACAATTAGCAATAATGCGAGATCTACCAAAGGGTTAATTAATTAAGTACGTATCGATTGGCCGGAAGATAGTCCGCGTCGTGTAACACGAGCTTACCGCCAGCACGAAATCAACGTGAATATGGTGGGGGGAACCCGGGGAAGGGGTGGGGCGGGGGGAAAGGGGGCGGAGCAGTCAACCTGCTCGCAACCAGTGGCTCTCATTCCACCTCGATGCGATTCCCATTTTGACAAATAGTTTCGCAAGGTTTTTGCAATTTTTGCTTTCTAGAATTTCCCGCTGGAGTAATAATAATAATTAAACCGTGGCTCTTTGTGCAAAATAAAAAAAATTTCCTTCGTCGATTGTAAGAAACGGTAACCAAATTCCTTTCCTATTTTATTGACAATTTTTTGCTTTCTGCTAGGATTCCCTTGCGATTTTATCCGAGTAATAATAATAATTGAACTCTGTGGCTCTTTATGCAAAAAAAAATAAAAATTTTCCTTCGTCGATTGTAAGAAACGGTAACCAAATTCCTTTCCTGTTTTAATGACTTTGAGAAAATGATTAACATTTTTACTCTGTTTACTGTTTTAAATTGCGTCTCTGATCGGTTGTGTCATAAAATTCGCAATTATCTGAAATAGAATATTTTCTAGAAATTTGATTCGAGTAATTTGCGGTTTCGTTTGGATTTTTTTTTAGTTTCGGGAAGTTGAGGGAGAAGATCGAAAAATAGACTGTCGTTCGAGCTGAAAGCCTTGGTAGATCGCGATAAGATAGCAGAACCGCCGGTGGAACGCGACGACTCCATCCTTTTCCATCGTTCTCATGAGTACCGCCGTAAATTCCAAATAATAACGCATTGTACGGGCCCGGCGTGTTTTGTTTCTGAATAAGCGCGCCGCCCCGGGTCGCGTTTGCATAATTCGATACGAGAGCCCGGTTTTACATTGTATTTTAATTATGTTCATTACGTTACAGGCCGCATTAAATATTTCCCCGTTGAAGTTTTCTGGCCGAATTAATATTAAAAAGACGGCGCGCGGGGGTACATAAAGTAATATGAAAATTCCGGCTACGAATAGACTCCCGTTTACATATATGTGCACATGCTCACATATTTCTCTCTCTCTCTCTTTGGTTCTTTTTACTGTTCGCCACACCGAACATATTTTAGCTTCGAAAAATGGATTTTTATCTCGTTTGTGAATTCTATTTCGTTCATTCCCGGTTGACGTTGAATTTTCGACCGAAAAACTGCGGGAGGGGAGGGGGCCCTCCCCTCCCCCACCATGTGTCGAAACGTCCTCGCGTGTGTATATCTTTTATGCGACATCCTATCAATAGAATTTCCATTAAGCAGCGCATGCAATGTTTGCGGAAACTCAATATACGACCCGCGGCTCCATTTATGCAAATAATACCGACCCAAAATATCTCTCTCTCTCTCTCTCTCTCTATCTCTATCTCGATGTCTCCATGTATTCCGTACAGCGGATTCAATTTTAGGAGCAGAAAGAACCGAATTAGTTTCGTTAACAAACATAACCGACGGCCCGAACAAAATTCAATTAATATGGATGCACACAGGTCGACGCCGCCATCTTGTGTCTTCGACGACGCCAATACCCGAATACCGATTCGATCTGTTCGAACTATTTAGCAATTTCCAATTAACTTTTATTACCTTCGCGAAATTCAATTCCGCCGTCACGAGCCGAAAATAATATCGCGGTGAATTCTCGTTAAAATAAGCAAACGCGCGGACGAATTTCGGGCTCCTTTCCATTGTTGCTGAGAAATTCATTTGTTTGCCGTTGCTCGACGTTTCGATAAAAAATGCATTATTGAGCTCGTGTATCGAATAGATTGAAAATTGCTGGGAGATGGTGAACAAATTAAATGAGCGCTACGTGCGACCTGCGGAACTGTAACATGACCTGTGAACATTTGTCAATTTTAAACAAGCACGAAATTAGAAAAAAATTTTCTTGAAGGAAATTGCAGGTAGAATTTCTGTCACGAAATTCGAAAATTGAGCTAAGTAAAGTAACCAGTTGCCGGCTGGTTTCACCTGATGACCTGGAAACTAAAACTAAAATTTAAAAAGTGCACGCAGACTTAAATTTGAAATTACGAATCGAGGTAAATAAGTCAGTAAGCCAGCAAGTCAATAAGTAAACAAGCGAATAAGTAAATAAGTAAGTAAGTAAGAGGTTAAAGACTGGTTTCCCTATAATTGCTGAAGAAGTAGCAAATCAGTCTGAGAACTAATTTCCGTAATAAACCGCATCGCAGCTACTCGTTTTTAATAATGATTACATGCGTCGTGCACAGGTCGACGTCGACCGTCGAAGAAATGAAAATTTATATCGTCCCCCCGGCTAATTGTCGGCCAATTTCCCATCGGTCCGCGCAAATTAGCCGGCGACATGTGTTTCCCGGTTAAGGCACGGCCCGGAGTGACGTTAACGAATGTAAATTTTCAACAGAACGAGAATGCGTGGTGTAACGCCGAGAAGTGAAAGTGAGCCCCGACAGAAGCCGGAGTCGATGATCGGTGACGGAATCGGCGTCATCTCTCGCCAAAGACGAATGACGGTAAACCTGATTGCAACTTCGCAAAAACCGTGCCCGTTAATTGAACGATCGCGAGCACGGTTGCGACCAAAAACGCTCGACGCTTCCATAATGAACCTGAGTCGCACAATCCTCTCAATTCTACTCTTGCAAATACACTGTAAACTCTACACACACGTGTGCTGATGACGTATATAAAATTTAAGTAGGATAGGTAGATTCCATAAATGACACAGCAGACCACATACAAAAATAACATTTTCGGCGGCAGTAAATCTACGGTAAATGTTCAAGCAATTGTTTAACACTAGAAAGACGGGAGCTTAGTATATACCTATATTGCCTGAAAGCAATCAAAATGACTGCATTGTGAAAAAATAACTAATGCGCAAAGAAATTTGTTTAACAGTAATTTTTAATATATTTTATATCACTTACAGTCATATAACAAGTTATTAATAAGTATTAGCAATAAAAAAAATGTATTTCAGTTCGAAAAAAAAATAATTTAAAGCAGTCAAAATGACTTGCTTAGGCAATCTAGTGTTAAGAAGACTGTGCATAACGATATTTTGTTTTCGTGTGTTAGTTCACTGTATTTGGACGAACAGCGTGGGAGAAGGAATTTTTGCGAACAGCGGGAAATTATCGTTCGCAAGAGTGGTCTCGAAACAGAATCGCGCCGTAGCATAACCGCGCCTTAATCGTATTATGCTAGTTACAAGTTCGTTTCTCCTCGAATCGATCGCGTTCAAAACCGATTTCTTCCGGTCGTTCGTTCGATTCGCTATCGAGCATGCTCCTGCGAATTAAATGCATCGGTCTCGGACGCGTGTCACGACGTTAATGGAACAGGAGGTTGATGCATTGCCCCCTTTAATTCACTCCGAACGACGGGCAAAATTTGTTTCTGGACGGAATTGATAAAAAAAAAAAAAAAAATTCCCCTGTATGGTATATTTTTCATCGAGGGTGGAGGGAGCAGACCGGGCGAATTTTGCCGTTCCCTCGGCAAAATAATATTGCTATTTGGATCGTCGAACACGCGGGCCGAACTCTGCTCGATGGAATTAATTATTCGGCCGTGTCGGAGCGCAGCTTTTAGATACTATCGAACTGTTACTTCGTAATTTAATGCGCCCGCGGCTTTTGTTGGCCGCGCGGGTTCCGGAAATTCGAACGAATAGAACAAACTAAACGTTTTGATAACATTTGGAACGCCGCTCTAATCTCCTTCTTTGCATATCGGTCGCCGCGCACGATTTACCATTATTTTTGATAAAAACGTTAAAAATTCGTTGCCGCACGAGTCTCGCGTTTCGAGCGCAGTTTTATTTCGAAGATGTCCATCTAGTTTGTGTTCTCTTTTATTTTCGAACACTCTTTCACTTGCATTCGAGAATTTTTTGTTTAATTTTATTCCATTTCGAAATACACGAAATTCGCGCAACAGAGTTGGGAACTGTGTCGTTAACAGCGTCATATGGACCTATTTAATTCCTTTCAATTCCATGGTTCCTATTCTCTTGTTATTTAATTACCGTAATTATAGCCGGAGTAGGTTAATAGATGTGCCTCGCCTCTTTTACAATGGATATTCTTCTCTTTCTTCTTCTTGCTATCAACTGCTTTCTTGTTTCGCATTTTCCTGCACCTGTTTCCTCGACAATCATTCGAAAAATTGACGCAATGTGTCCATACAGTGCGACTAGACAAAATAATATCAATAAAAAGTTTAAACTATTCTTTTCAAGTCTGCTAAATGTATTTTCTATTTGTTCGGTCTTTGTCCATATTTATTTTGGCAAGTTCTGTTAACACGTAATCAGGGGTAATACGGAGGAAAAAAAATATTGGCGTGTCGCGAAACACAATTTTCAGTGGACGATATTTTTTTATTTTATTAATTTCGAACGTCATCCGCGTCAACCAGGATTCGAATCCTGAAAAAAAGCCTGTCCTACAGGGGATTTTATGACAGACTTTTAACTACGAAAGCCGATGAACTGTCAGTCTGTTTGTTTTTTCGATGGATATGAATTTTGTACGGGGTCAGGATATATCGCGGACTGATTAAAAATAATGAAAAAAAAAAAACGAACCGTCGGATCACAGGCTATATATACCCGTTAATTACATCGTTCGGTAATGTTTCGCTCGTCGATATGTGCTCGGTACGTACATACGTATGTATGTATGTATGCATATCTATATCTATTAGAGCGAACCGTCAAATTATTTTCGCGGAGATTGAATACGCGAGAGATCGATGAAATTCAGACAGTGTGTGAAGGGAAAGGGCCGGGGATTATTAGATTCGGGAGTAATTAACGAAGTGGTGGATATATTAATTCGCTGTATGAAGCACGGGCTCTATAACCGTTCGATATTCTCGCGTCGCGTTCCAATTATTCATTCTGCTGGAAACAAAAACTCGGATCGCCATGAATCGACTGTGCTCTCTCGCTTTTCCGCCATTTTTAACACGAAAGTGTTTTAGAGATTGGGGGTGATTTGAGAAAAGATGTAACGAAAAATGCAACGGAAATGCGTCACGCGACGATAATCGTCCCAGGTAAAATTCCCTAACCCTAGTAATCCGTTACCTGGTACTGATGATCGACAGAGTCATAAAGCGAGTAGAGAAAAGAAAAGGTGAACATAAAGGTAAAGGTAAACGGACGGGCAAAAAGTACAAAAATCTTTCGAGAAGGGACTCCTCTTTCGAGAGAGAGAGAGAGAGAGAGAGAGAGAGAGAGAGAGAGAGAGAGAGAGGTGTTTTACAGATGGGAGGTGATTTCATAAAAGATGTAACGAAACATGCAACGCAAAATCGTCACGCCTATTACTTAAGTGCGCACACTATTGAAGGGGGGGTTTGCACAGCTGCTCAGAAAACAATTTCGTGTTTAGTACGTGTACAGGAGTACAGGTTTCGTATGATCGTCTTCATTATTCAATAAATAACGGGACCAGCCATTCGTTCGTGCGCGATCGACTCTCGCGAAATGATTTCTGAAGAATCCATTGAAACTTCAATCTACACATTTCTTTATATCTGCTTTTATAATGATGAGATTGCGGATTTACTTAATACTTTGCTAACTATTATATCTTCTCATGTTAAAAATTATAATTTATAATATTAACTACTTGCTCAACTTATTTTCATTCTAAGGAAATATTTGAAATACAAAATAAAAATATTTCATTTTGTCTATTTGGTTATCAAAAATAAAAATATTTGATTTAAAGTAGTATCTTATTTGAACCACATTAAATTATACTATATACCAAATCATTAATGATCGTTAATATACGTTGAAAAATATGATAGAAAACCAATGTTCCACATACGAATACTAATGTAAAGTGTACTTACTTCTGAATCTTCTGTACCTCCGTTGGATCCACTGCTCACAATTATTGACTCGCGAAAATAGGTCCGAATAATTGACCAACAATCACTAAACACACACAACATATTTTATAAAATCGTGACAACGAACGAGATGTCACTCCGACCACGATCAAAATAATACTGCGATTTGAACAATGATCCCTTCCACAGAGGTGGTACGGTCAGGTTATCCTAGGAAGGTTAGACGCTGAGGGGCTATAAACACTAGATACAAAACCAAGGTAAAAAAATTATGGCGGAGCGCCGACCCTATTTCCCGGAATTCCCTGTTTTCGTATCACACGTCTGTGGGAGGGGGACGATTAAAATCGCAGTATTATTTTATTCGTGGTCGGAGTAACATCTTCTCGTCTGCTGTCACTATTTCGTTAAGTGTGTGTTGTGTGTGTGTGTTGTGAGTGTTGTTCAATTGTTGTTCGGACCTATCCTGATGAGTCAACTATTGTGTGCTGTGGTTACGACGGAGGTACAGAAGATTCAGAAGATAAGTACAGTTTACATTAGTATTTTATAATGTAGTTTGTAGTACATTAGTATTTTATTTTATTATTCGTATGTAGAATATTGGATGTAAGGTTTCCCTTCATATTTTGCAACTTCAATGTCCCTTTAACACTAGATTTACAAAGCACTAAAACTGACTACTTAACATTATTTTACAAAAATAACAAGAACGTGTCTATCCACATTTGTATCAATTTTTTAAATAATATATACCCAAAAAAATAATTTTGTTGAATAATTCCCCATGGATACGTCTTCACAATGTCAATAATTGTAAATTATAAATATTAGATCCCGTCATTTTGACAGGTCCCGTGAACCTAGTGTCAAATTTCGTTTGTCTCGAGGCACGCACACGATTATGTTCCATCTCACACACTGTACACTTTACATTAGTATTTTGTAATGTAGGATTATTATTTGTATGTAGAATATTGGATGCAAGGTTTTCTTTCATATTTTACAACTTCAATGTCCCTTTAACACTAGATTTACAAAGCACTAAAACTGACTACTTAACATTATTTTACAAAAATAACAAGAACGTGTCATGTTAATGTCAAATATTGTGGACATCGTCGATTTTTATTTTTAATGAACAAGCAAGCCCCTCGCGATTTCTTTCTCAAGGCCCGTTTGACGGGGAGCAATTTTTGTAAATTTCGCAGGTCTTGCGAACCCCGCGAGAAATATGTTAAATTACTTTCTAACGTTTTCTGCGATGGCGCAGATGACGTCACCGTTGAACTTTTCCCGCTGTGAATTAAAGAGCCCATTTCGTCCGGTTGAATTTGAATAAGCTTCGAATAAGTTTCGCGATTATTTTAATGAAATTTCAATGAGTCCCGCGGAAATATATCGAACTCAAATATAATTACAAAAGCGTAGGGGGCGAGGGGGGGGGGGTACGGAACGGGTCGGAGGAGACTCGAGTTATCGATCCGAGGAGGGAGAGGGAGAGAGAGAGAGAGAGAGAGAGAGAGAGAGAGAGAGAGAGAGAGAGAGATGGAGAGAAAGAGAGACAGCGGTGCATTTATGAAATTGCATTTACGAAACGGATAATATTTTATAATTAAAAACGTACCGTGACGCGCACACACGCCAAGTGTCCGCAACGACCACGCCCACGGTCTCCTCCCACAAGCAAGCACAGAGGAGAGGGGAAGAAGTGGGTGGACACTGCAATTATATTTTATTAAATTCGAATAATTTCTAACCGAGCAGCGAATTTTAATAGTCGTCGGGAATAATGCGCGCGTTCCGCAATGTTTTTATCGCGGGAGACGCGAGCTTTACCGGGCTCCGGGTACGAGGGTGGGGGGTCGGTAGGCGGGACGCCGCGGTCAAGGGGGCGGAGTTAATAATGACTTTTAATAAATTCGAGTCGGGCGGGGGCGAACGAAAATTCGTATTTTTCGCCGGCGTCCGCAAATGAAACGATAATAATTGTTCGAGCTAATTGAGTCCAAATAGGGCTCGCCGGCGCACCGGTCGCTGAAAAATGATTTAACGCCGGCCGCCCGAATTTGAATTTATCATTCGGCCCGGCCGCCGCGCATCCATATTTATCGGATGCACTTTTATCGAGGAAGTTTCGCGGCCCGGGGACGGGGGAATTAATTCAATTTGGTCCCCGTAACAAAAGAATAATGGACACCGGTGGGGGGGTTTACATGCCTTTGAATCAACAATTTTCTTTTTTCGTATACGAAATTATGTTTCCCTCTAAAATCAATACTTACATCTCATTATATTTGAGGAGTATTTGTTAACAAATTCAGTTAGGCGTCTTCAACTAGAAGGACGTGGCGTTTTTTAAAACTTGAGATTAAACTGATAAGCTAGTAGTCGGAGCAGATGTTGGGAAAATCCAACTGTTTGAAAAAAAGTAAAATAAATGTGAGGGGCGGTTCAAGCGCAGTCATTACGCTAAGAATATCGAGCGAGCCAACGACACATTTTATGGCGGCGTGTTTTGCAACGAAACGAATCGCGAGAACCCATCTCGTTTTAGTCGGCAAGTAATGCTTACTTACGCGCATCCACCCTTTGCAAGAACCACTCGATCGAACAAACAAATCGTGGCTGAAAGCCGTCGCGTGTGCGAGAAGAGTTTCGTTAGAAAAAACATTAAAAAATGCACATGCTCTGTAAAATTTTAACCGTAAAAATTAGCCGCGGCGCAGCCACGATTTTTAGTTCACAGCGTTCGATACCTCTGCTATTTTCCGAAATTTACACGTTGCACATTCAAGACTGTATCGTGCTGCATTTCATTGGAAATATCTTTCGTTCCGTTCAGATTTTTCCGTTCATTTTTAAACTGGAAAAAGCTCGCAGAAAAATTCTTCAAAATAATACTTACGCTTTCCAAGTTTCTTTTTATATCAAGCTTTGTTCAAAATTGGTAAATAATTTATATAATAATAAGAAACACTTTGCATTTTCTTTTCTACAATTTATCAAAGGATCATTTAACATTTTTTTTTCATATTTTGGAGATCACATAAATAATTAAAGGTTGCAACTCCTCCAAGAAGTGCGTTCAACGATTCCTTCCTACACGGTTTTTCAGGCTACAACAATTTCCCTTTCCGTCTCGGCGTAATTCCCTCAAAAAAAAAAGGAAAAAGATAATAATAAT
This sequence comes from Seladonia tumulorum, assembly GCA_913789895.3. Lineage (NCBI taxonomy): Eukaryota > Metazoa > Arthropoda > Insecta > Hymenoptera > Halictidae > Seladonia > Seladonia tumulorum. Next base: position 1,260,777 of record OU565266.1, on the reverse strand, counting down.
TATAAGTTTTAATTGCAATCAAGCACCGCTCGACGCAAGCGTATTTTCAACTTTCATTCTCTTCCCGACGATTTCTTTCGGGACGACGCGACGGTGCGGGTCGAGAAGTCCCGAACTCTCTCTCTCTCTCTCTCTCTCTCTCTCTCTCTCTCTCTCTCTCTCTCGGCTGTGTATTATGCAACATTTCAGCGGCGATAACGTTAACCAATTTAGCGAAATACTTTCCCGTCGTCGGCATTATTTGGCCGCGCGAGAGTGTTTCGCCTGTCGACAGGAAAGCTGGCGTTTTGTTGCTGTTCCGAGTCCGTTCCCGTGGTCACGAACGCGTACACGTTTTCGAGCTTCCAAGAATAATCCTGCCGCGGCAATATTAAGCATTAAAACGCGGCTCCTATTAACGATAAAGAAGGTACGCTCGACGATAAGAGCCATACATAAAGCGCGATATCCGCGAGGGATTTGCAGAAAAGAAAAGAAAGAGCAAAAACGTGAGAGAGAGAGAGAGAGAGAGAGAAAACACAGAAGAAGAAGAGGAGAAAGAAGTGGAAAGGAGTGGAAGGAAGGAAGGAAGAGAAACGGAAAAGAAACGAACCCGTTCGTGCCGTAATTGAGATACAAGAAAACCGTATTTTATTCTCCCTTCTCCCCGCACCGCCCCTTTCACTCAATAACATTTTATCGAGTTTAAATCCTGGAACGTCTAACAGCACGATTATTTCTCCGGTAACGGCAATAATAATAACAATAACAGTGGGGGGAGGGAATAGTGAAAAGCGTAATCCTATTCTACAGCGTTTCCAGCGGATCGTTTGAAATACAAACATGGAAAAAGAAAATCCCGGGAATAATTAATTATTCGAAACCCGGGTTTCATCGATGTTTCCATTCGAGAGAGGTAGAAAAGGTGGTCCGCGATTTCGTTTTATTTCGCGAACGAACGAGACGGCTGAATTTTAACGCCTGAATAATCGATAACTCCATTAAATACCGTTCCGCCGATAGGGAATAATGACGGCAACAATAACCGGCGATAACCGTAAAAATACAGTGACTCCGCCGCCGGTTGTAAAGTAACGTCATTGTTTTTTCAACGTGTGCAAAAGAGAGAAAGAGAGAGATATAGTGGGAGAGCGAACGAGCAACAACCCCCGGAGAGAGCCATGATTATTTTACTGGCGTAATCAAAGACAATGTTGCTCGCGAGCAAAGCTTGCGTGCCAGTTATTAAAACTTTAATCATTTCTATTTCAAAGTACAGCCCCGCCGACAAGTTGCGAACCTACGAGCACCGTACACTCCACGATAAAAGCTCGCCAAGACTCGACGCCGATCGATGCGACGCTTCCCCAAGAGCTTCCACCCCCGCACGATATTAAAACTAATTCGGGAGTTCGTTTCGCACGATAATGCCAACCGATCGAGTGAAACCGGACTCCCGAATACTCCGCGAGTTTATTCGATACTGGAATTGCTCTTCTATATTATTCCAAAAATATATTCTCTTCGATGCTACGTTCAAACACAACGATAGAACTCGTCGTTCTGGGCGAACATATTCACGCGAAAATGGATACGTTCGATTTTTCCGAAAAATATGCAATTTCATGTCCGTTCGTGGAAGGGTTGAGAAATTCTTTCCAGCAATTTTTATTGTCATCAACTTAAACGTTAAATAGCGTTTGCTTTTTCTAAGGGTTGGGAAATTCTGAAATCGGAAAGTATACTTAAAAATGAATATGCTTCCCTTTTCTGAAAATTTAATATCGATGCAGGAAACGGGTTGGCGAATTTTTTGGACAATTTTTCAACTCGTCGGTTTAGATATTAAAAAGTGCTAATGAAAATAGCTTGCTTTTTTGAAAGATACGCGACAGAAAGTTTTTCTGCCAGGGGTTGAACAATTTTTCTGACAATCTTGGGTCATGTTTGTCGTTGTAGATATTAAAGAGCGTTCTAAGGACCGTCTCGCGGGCTAAACTAACTAACAATTTCACCGAAAACGACGGTCCCAGCGATGGAGACTGCGCGGAGTAGGTAATCAAAACGCGGCGAGAGGATAATTTGTCCCGGGTATATTTCACGGGTGCAGGACAGAGAAAAGAGCAAAACGAGAACCGTTTTTCCGCGCTTTCGTGATCTCGTTTATACGATTAAATTAAAATTTTTCCGAGATTGAAAGCGACGTTTTTATGCCTGCTCTTTTCATCCCTCTCGCGGCATAATTTACTGTACACATCAGATAATTATCCGCGAACGAGGAACGCTCGACCGTGTCGCCTTGAACGTTCTCCCTTTACCGAATTGTACGCCAACAGAAATCCATTATTATTATTATTTATTACAGTTTCTAGTCTTCCGTAGAACGTGCAAAAATATCCTGTATTTAACGATAATTCATTCCACACAAAGAGAAATCAGTCTCCATGAAAAACATTTTCCAAAATTACTATTCTCTCACACACAAAGCATTTTATTGAAAAAGTATTTTCCCCCTCTATATTAAATTATAGTGCACAAATATAACATTTGAAGAGAGCTGCTTTTTCGTAAAAATGACGGGTTCTAATAGTTTCAACTTAAAATTACTAAGATTCTAAATATACATCCATGGTGAATTATTCGACAAATTTATTTCTTTGGATATACGTTATTAAAAAAATGGCTAAAAACTTGGATAAAGACGTTTTTCTTATTTTTATAAAGTAGCGTAAAATAGTCACTTTTAGTGCTCCGTAAACCCAGCGTTACCAATGCTGAACACTAAAATTTACTCAATTAAAATTCGACGCGTCTCGGAAAGAGACATAATCGAGTAGAATGAGATAAAAGGAAGAAGAGAGAGCGTAATTTTTCACAGAACGACGTCGCAGTGCCCGATATCGGTGCGTTCTCAAAGATTCTCGTAGCTGCAACGTTCTATGGCCGGCCATAAATCATAAACTATCTCTATCGAGGCTTGTCGGTTGCGGTCTCGTCACGTCGTTATGTTAATGCAAATGGCTATTGATCAGGGGACGAGAATAAACGTTCGGTTTATGTAACCTCTAATTAGCACTTGAGCGCGCAATCACGCCGAGGATTTCGTCCCGGGCAGCCTCGGAGCGGTGAAAAAATCCCGCGGAAAAGGGAGCCTGTTCTGGGAAACGCGAGTCAACTTAACTGGACATTAATCTCATTAATTAGCTCTGACCAGATAGTTCGAAACCGTGCGACCGAATCGTGCACGTAGCTGCTATCGATTACCGAATTTCCGGCTGAGGGCATTCGCACCCTCCTCTGACCCCCTCTCTCTCTTGCTCATATAATCTCTGTGTTACTCTCTGCACACTGTGTCCGGGTATTGTCGATTAGGCGAGCAAGAATCAGCCTAACAGAAAGATTACAGCCCGACGATCGAGTCAAAGCGAGTTTACAAATTCCGCTTTTAAGGATGCGAAACTCCTCCGAAATCGGTTCCCGGCAACTATAGCGAACCACCCCCGGGACCAACCCCTACTCAGCATGCATACCGAAGCGACCTACCCCCTGCGGAGCATTAGATCCCAGAATACTCTGCAAATGCCCTCTCACCAGTCCCTGCGAAACCGTACCGATCCGAAATACACGAAAAGGATGGACTCGCCATTGAATGCATACCCCTAGCCACTCGAAACTGGGGTCCACAGGAGAGCTGCAACGCAACAACAACGGGGAAATTTAAGACTCGAGAAACTTTTCTGCTACCCCCACCTACGAGCAGTCGCGATTTTTATGCGGCCGACTCGCTACGGGTCGGTAACAATGCGAATTTTTAACGAGCCTTCTTTTCGCACAGCTTCGCCTCCTCTGTGGAAAAGTGCACAACACACATTAACACAGAGATGTGTTAATGTGAAACAGATTTCTTGATGCTTGGAAAACTTCCAGGAGCTACACGATCTTAGTCAGTTCGCTTATCCCCGCATTATTTTGCGATTATTTTTCCTTATTGCAGTTATAATTTTTTTTTTGTGATTTTTCTGCACTGGAATTAATACATTTAATCAAAAAATAAAAATGTTCCAAGAATTGTTACTAGCGTTCAAATATCTCCAAAAAATAATATAATATGCTATTAAAATGATTTAATAGTAGAAAAATAATAGAGCCGAAATGATTGAGAATAAATCCTCATCCTTGCAATAATCGTAAATTGAAAACATTAGGAAATATAAATTAAGGCATCGCACAATGTAACTTTGCTAGGAAAAAATAATTTATGTCGCTTGAACATTGATTCAAAAATTGTCCAAGCCCTTCGTGTAATCTGCATAGCGTCCGCAGGTTGCAGACAATTACAAAAATGATATTTACAGCACCTGTTTACGAGAGACATCGCCGTCGGAGCATTTCGGGTCATGCGCCTCGTAACGATTTTCGTCGAGCACGGGGCCCCCGATGTTTCTCGCGTAATTAAAATTGATCTGATTAGCAGATCATAATGGGCAGGTAATTTATGCCTGGTCACCGCCATTAGCAAACAAGATACGTGCGGAATGGATCCGTCGATGCGGGAGATGCACCGGGAACGCAATTAATTAATAATAATGCCGTCTGTTTGATTAACGCCTTTGATCGACGAAATTTCAATAACAATTACCGTTCGAGCGCCTCGCAATAAAAAGAACCCTGAAGCGGTTGGCAGCACTGCGCGAGGAGATGCTCTCGGAAAGAAGTGCAAAGATAAGAGAGTGAATCGAAGCTGTACAGTCACCGACGAAAGTTGTCGAGCCATTCGACTGCGGCTCTAGCTTGACGTCGTAAGCGCTCTGCTATCCGACATCATGGCAATCTGTTGTTAAATTAATTACGAAAAATAATCCACAATTTTTAAATACTGTTACAATAAAAAAGCAAGTTAAGAACAAGAAAGCATTGAAATTTCGTAGAATTAATGTCACTGATATCAATTTATCGATGCCGAAATTAATTAAATTATAGTGTAACGTGAGCACTTTATTATCAGATACTAATAACACTCACAGCTTCCACGAGTAAATTAGGTGAAACTTGTGTGAGACACATGAAATTCGTTTTAGCTTAACACTGGTTCACGGAGCACTAAAAATGACTATTTTACATTAAAAAAATGTGTAACCATTTTTTAAATAATATATACCGAAAGAAATCAATTTGTTGAATAATATTATATTCGTAAATTAAGAATATTAGACGGGCTCCGTGAATCTAGTGTTAAGAAAAGAGCGAAAACTTCTTGAGCCGAGTTAAGAATGCAGAAACGATCGAGAATTGATTAATTGCGCTGTCCGATTGCGATCGGTGCAGTGTCTTCGCGCGATTCGCGTCAGTCTCGGTGTATTAATGCGCTCGGTGCGCGCGTTTATGCTGATTTTATTCATTAGAACATTTAATCGAGCAAGATTCCAGCAGGGCTAGCCGCGCACACATCCGGCCGGAACATTTCGTTAAATAGAAATGAAATATTCACCGGAACCGAACGCGGCGGTTGATTTAATTGAATTTTCGAGATAACCGAAGGACACGTTGCCGGGCCGAGCGTTATTCCTGTCCAATATTCAACGCTTTTCCGAATCCGGCTAACCTCGTTCCGGTTCGTTCGATTCGACGGAAGAAGAAAGAGTTTTCGAGTTACATGCGATTTGCAAAGCGACGTCACGGCGCGCCGGTCGAATCGAATCAATTAAACGATACCAATCTGCGAGAGCTACGAGGGCTTCGCTAACCGAAAAATATTATCTTCGTAACGCCGGGGAATTTTCGTCAGACTGTTTGAACTTTTACATCGAGGATTTTCTGATTCGCGCGATTGATTTTAAGGCTCCGCGCGAGGAAAACAATTTATGGGGAATTACAGGGTCTCGCTCTTTTGTGCACGATGGCGCGCACTTGAGTACACTTTGTTTTGTAGTTGGTTGTGAAAGTGCCAAACTCGTTTGAATATTTACAGTCTATCCGAGAATCGACGATTGGGTCTAAACTTTTAATGGCGTGTGTACACTGCGCACTCTGAATATTTGAACAGCGAAGCGTTTTCGATCGAGAGCACCTTTATTCCTTGATTAAGTTTATTTATCTGCGTGACTGTACAAATCGCGCAAAATCTCAATAATTTCGGCTCTAGTATTTTTCTACCATTAAATCATTTTAATAGTATATTATATTATTTTTTGATGCGGAGATATTTGAACGCTGGTAACAATTCTTGGAACATTTTTATTTCTTGATTAAATATATTCATTTCAGTGCACAAAAATCACATAAAATAATTATAACTGCAGCATTATTGTTTTCATAAGGTTATTCGAAGCTAGACGATATTGGTATTCGATTGTTTCAGTACCAAGAACAATTCTTCGATTAATGTATCGTTGCTGTGGCACAACTGGACTAGATTTTCGAAGCCGTGGAATTAAATAAAAACAGAACCGCACGAAATTCGAGGTGAACAATTGAACGGCGAACAAAGGAGGTCGACGAGGCTCATTTTGGAAATATTAGCCGGCGAATCAAGCAGAGTTTTATGAACAGAAATCACGTACGCGTTCGGTAATGGACGCGTGTATACTTTTCGACGCGTTTGTACCGCCCATTCCACGTGGCTACGTACACACACACACACGCGCGCATGCGCGCGCGTGTGGCCCTCCGCTCTCTATGTATGTATTTTCCTCGTGATTTCCATGGAGAGTTAACGCGCTGTGTACTTCGGCTGTTCGAGTATTATTGAAGTTTCTACACGTTCGCGTAACGACGGAACAATGTTCGACAACTTATATTGCCTCGGCGATGCGATGCTCTATTTTCTAGAAAAATAATCGGAATTCATCGACATCATCGCTCTGTCCCACAGGTTCCATTATTTTTCATATTATTTTATTACATTTTCTGTTTTACGCGCGTCTCGTTTCAGTGACATTTTTGTAACAAGTGTTTCGATTCCCTACTTTTTTTTTTTTTTTGAAAGGCAGCTCAAAATGTGTGTTTGAACGATATTTCGTATTTAATCCTCTGTGAGCCTGTGTGTACATTTGTTATCGGAGTTTTGCAAGCGCCGTTTCATTTTATTGCTAGAATTTCCTCTACTGCCTCTTCGTAATCCAAGAATTTTCCTCGTGTGATTTTATTATTCTTAGTGTGCATTTTCTTGGTCGCGTTATATATTTTTAAAACATTTTTTAACGTACTTTAAAAATGCTGTTGTCGAATGCTTAACACTAGGTTTACCCGTGTTAATTAGGGTTTCTAACATTTTTAATTTAAAATTATCAAGATTCTAAGGATGCATAGATGAGGATTAGTAAAGGATTTAGCAAATTTTTAGCATCCTCGAGGATTTAGCAAATTTATTTCTTCGCGTTTATAATATTTTAAAATCATTGCTAAAAATTCGGGTAGCACTTTCCTGTTATTTTTTTTTAAATTAGTGCAAAACAGTCGCATTTAATGCTCCGTAAAGCTAGCGTTAATGTTGTCGGGAAAAACTTGGTACGATCTGCGAGATGAGCGAATACATTTCGCGTCTGTTTGGTCGATCAACCGAGAGTAATAAATTTCCTGACCGGTTCGTTGCCTTCGGAGCTCCCGTGAGATTTTATCGTCGCTGTCAACCGTCAGAGCAGCCACTGTTTCGCCTCTTCTTTAACCTTATTTCGCGATCAGAATTGTCGGCGAGGCCACAATGCCAACGCAGAACCGAGCCCGCGGACTGACAGGGATTTTCATTCGCGGATTTCGCCGGCGAAACTCGCTCCCCGAACGCAATTAGCGTCCTAATACGTGCCTCAACATAGTTACGAGGAAGCGATGGCTCTAGTAATTGCTCAACGGAGTCTATTAGACTGTCGGGTAGCAAGAGGCCGGGAAAAATCACGGATTAACAACTTTGCTCGGACGAATGGCGTCTCCACGGTTCAAGATCGTTGTTGATCCGTTTGAGAGCCTCGCTTCGAAAAACACAATCTTATTAACCCTTTGCACTCGACTGAGGCGCCCATTAAAAATTACCATGCTGTCATACCAAAGCCATTCTTACATTTGTCGTTGTATTTAACGAGCAATTTTTACGAGCGAATACACTCGATTTTATATGGTCAAAAAAGGTCACGTGACATTCCTAAAAATCTGTCCGAGGACTTGTAAATTGTGTGATTCTGTCAAAATTAGAAAAATAAGTAAGGTAAAGGCACCCCAGTAGTTGACCATTTTATAGAAAAACAAAAAATAAGGTTCGAAATGTTCTTACTGTTTTGAAATTTAAACAACAGACGGCATGGCATTAGAGGTTCACTTTCATCAAAACACACACTTGTAAGTGCGCTTATAAAAACCTTATTTTTTACGTTTTTCTATAAAATGGTCAACTACTGGTACATGGTCAACTACTGGTGCCTTTACCTTCAATTTAAAAGAATTAAAAAAATGAATAACCTCTCACAGAAAGAATTAAAGTAGAATTAATCTCTAATGGAACCTGAAAGAAACGAAGAAAATACTACGGAACCTACCAAGTATGAATTACAAATTGCAAGAAAGATGTGAAATGGCTCCCGAGTGAGCTGTTTAATTTTTGCCCCGATCATGACGATCTTTGGTTTCTTTATTTCCGCGGTAAATTCGGTAAAAATGATTCCCCCGGACAGAAAGTCCCCGGCAAAAACGTCTTTGTGCCGGCGTGTAATTTATGGGACGTGTAATCTCATTCGTTCTTGTTCACATTTTATTCGAAGGCGGGTCGAGTACCGTTCAACTGCATACTTCGATCGTTAATCAATTGTCAGCCGCCCCGTGGTCCCGGGGCAGAAACGTACCTAGGTCCGGGACTTAACAAACTCGTGTATTTCTACGGAATTATCTCCGCGCGTGGTTCCCGAGGAAAACGGCGTGCACGCCCGGTATATAACGAGCCACGGGATCGCCGACAGAATTTCTACGTTTCAAAGAAAGTACCTACCTACGTGTTCCCTTGTACGCTTCCTCGAGCTCTGCTTATATCTCCTCCAGCGAGTGCAGCAATCGCTCCAGGTGAAAGTAACACATGCTGCACGGAATAAATAGGGGATCGGATAAGCGAGCGAATTATCGTTTGACAGGAAATTCTGCATCACCTGGCGAGCTACCTGTCCGCTGGAAATTCTATCGAGTCCACGAGAAAAATACAGTGTCCCAAAAACGTTGTATTCCCTTTAACACGTTGACTGCCATGTCACCCATATGTGGGTGACGGAATTATTTGTCCAGGTTTAAAAATAAACTTTTACGTTAATGTATTCACTGTACCAAACTTGATTAGAATCTGTAAAATGAAGGAAAGTTGGAGGACTATTTAATATCATACATATAATATTTTTCAATTTTCATTTCTTTGTAAAACTTACTTTGATTTTATGGAATTTTTGAGGTTTCTAGTTGGGTAATGAAAGTGTTAAGGGTCAATTCCTGGGGTCATTCGAAAAAACTTTTTCCTTTGCGAAAATCTTCTCCGCCGCTTCGTTAAGGAGTTATTAACGAAGCCGCGGAGAAGAATTTCGCAAAGGAAAAAATTACTTGGAATCACCTCAGGAATCACCCATGTGAAGGAAATGCAACATTTTTCTATATATTAAATTTTCTTGAAAAATTCATTCTGTTTTCAAGCCTTGATGAATGCATCTTTAAAATTTAATACGAGACAATTCGTAATTTGACTTAGCTGGAGGTTCAGATTGCTCAGAAAATTTTTCCGCCGGGTAACGGGCAATTAACCATAATTAATGAACGGGCAAAGTTCGCCATACACTTTGCCAACGAACGAAAAATGTTATTCCAGGTTTTCGACTCGATTTTTCCGCGTGGGAATCGGCTCGGCTCGCCTCGCCTAACAGCTGTGCTTTCCTCGTGAATCGTTTCGCCGGCATGATAACGAGCGGAATAAATTCGTTCGATCGTCGAGATGACGAACGACGAATGGAGTCGCCTAAACAGCTACCGAAAAGTTACGACGCGATCTTTAACCCGCCTCGGTTCCCGGTTCCGTTTCGCGGTGTTCACGGCGATAAAACATTAGCAATTTATGGCCGTTCGAACGGAGTCTTTAAACATTCCTTTTCATTATTGGAACCTCGGGGAGGGGGGCTATGAGCGTAGAAGGGGTAGGGTAGCAAAAGAATCTTCTATGCGGCTGCGTTTCTGTCATCAATCAACGTCCTAGCGAGAATAACCTGAAAGCGTTTGAAAAATTACGAGCCGGAGAGGCCAGACATCTGCTTTACCGACAGATCCTTTCACTCGGCTAGCACGTCCGTTGAGTGATAATAGGGTAGACCCAACAATCGGCCGTGTTTTACATAATACAGCATGAGACACTCGTAATCCATCTAATCGGCGCATGATAGAGTGCGTCGTCGGCCCTCCGTCCGCTACCAGCGATACTCGCGCTTCTCGCCTAATCAACTTTCTGCCCCCGACTATCATCCAGTGGCGAAACCTAACGAACCACCGACCCCTCGAACGCCTTGCCCTTCGCCCCGGCTATTAACCATCGCGGGACGGCCGCTTTCAACGATCTCGTGGCATCATCCATTCAAAACAACACCTACCAAACTGTTTTTTTTTTTAAACATTTCCGAGCCTGCTTCTCCAGGACGCTCAAACTTCTTTGAGCTTTTGAGATTTTCTTATCGAGCTAAGCAAGGAGACCATCCATTTAAAATTTGTATCAATTTATTTCTCAACTCTTTGCAGTCCCCTCTAAGGCACCACTAAAAATTACTATAATATAATTTAAAAGATTTCTCACCGTCTTTCCGTTTAGTAAATTTCAAGTTTGAGTAAATCGATTTCGCGCGGACGAAACGAAACAGATTAAAGATCGAAAAAATATTAAATATTCAAAACTAACGACGAAGACTCGCGGTACCCGATCGGCCGCGCAAGTATTAAAAACAGTGGAGTTAATTAGCTCTGGCGACTCAGCCCGCTAAAGACGTCGCGTCTGAGCTCGTTAATACCCTAATACAGCGACAACAAGCGCTCGGGATAAACGTATAAACCACCGGACGTTTATGCGAATGCCAACAAGAAGCAACTACGCATGCGCAGAAGAGATTCCCATTGGAAGCCGATCTTCTTCAAGGGGGTTTTAACCGTCGTCCCGAACGGTTTCTCCGAACCGTACAACATCGCCGACAGCCGAAGAAATACAATATGAGATTTAATAGAGTTATACCGGTAAAATCAGGAAAAATCGCGAACCGCTCGGAATAAATTAGCCGAACGGATTTCGTTCGGCGTAAAAACACCTGGAGGGGAGGGGGCTGTCCCGATGAGGGAACGGGAGATCTAATATTCCCCGTCGGATAACTCGATATTCGCTATTTCGGTGTATCGTCCGGCCGTATCTCGGTAGTATCGGGCCGATCGTCGTAAAAACTGGAATAGCGTTGTCCCGCTAAAAAGAAAATGATTTTTTTATGACTCATTCTTTTGTGCGGTGAACCCTCTGGGAGGCAGAAAAGGAACGAAAGAAAGAGGACGGAAAGGAAGTTTGTTCGCGAGACATGGCGGCGGCGGCGGTCGATTTTCTCCGCGAAATTGACATTCGATCGCGTTAACGCGTTGACTGCCATGTCACCCGTACGTGGGTGACGGAATTATTTGTCCAGGTTTGAAAATTAATTTTTACGTTAATATATTCAATGTACCGAATTCGATTAGAATCCGTAGAATTCGAGAAAGTTGGAGGACCACTCGGTGTCATACATTTGCTTTTTTCCAAGTTTTATTTCGTTAAATAACTTACTTCGATTTCATGGAATTTTTGCGGTTTCTAGTTTGGCAGTCAAAGCGTTGATCCGTTTCCTTGAAATCACAGAGACGTTGGATCGGGTCGATGGATCTTCTAACAACCGCGGCGGAAGTCGCGGAGATCCGATAGAAATTCGTCCCATCGATTCCGCGGAACACGTCGACGCGATTTCACTTTTCGCCCACGATAGTCCCGGCTCGCTGTTGTGCAACTAGTAGATTATTAACAAAGAGATTTGCCAGCGCGCGGGGAACCGTGCTTCCCGGCGCCTGTTAAGCTCTAATGCAGCGTTTACCACGGCTTTGTCCTGTTAAATCGTGTTAACCACTCTCTGAAACGAGCATGATATTTCGCGTTTGAATCCCGGGACCATTAGCTCCGCCCGGGAAAAGTTTCGAACACCGTCCGTTCCGTTCGAGAGACTCCGGGATCCCATAGTTCCTTAGAAAAGCTCCGGGAAGACGCTGTCCTCGATGGAATTGTACTTTATAGCGAGTCCACGGTAGTTTCCAGACGAATCTGTGTTTTATCATACGGTTCTCCGAAGAGCAATAATTCCTGGTATTAAAAGTACGCCGCTGAATTGAAAGCTTTCACAGAGAAGCATGTCGTGTTCGATCTTTTATTTCGTTGCTCGAATAAATGGTGAAATAAATGTCTCTTCGATTTTTATCTCTCTGTAACAATCTATAAAAATAGTCTACGAATATTCTATATTTATAGAACGCTCCAAAACATTGGAGTACTTCTTGAAAAATAAATAAAATGGATGAAATGTAATTATCTTGCCCTCTTGAACGAATGAAACACTCAACGAACGATCAGTAAGGAAATCATTCTAAGCTAACAATGAATAAACGTTATCATTGAATGGAGTAGAATTGAGTAAAATGCGGAGACACAGGTTGAGAGCCTGAAATGACAGTAGTCGTACAGTAGCCTTGATCTAAGCCCAATCCTCGGGTCCGTGCTGTGACATAGATAGTGTAGGGGCGTGTTCTCGCTGGGTACGTCCCCAGTGGAGGGGATAGACGACCCGACTAAGATCGTGTATTGAAATTAATAATTAATTCAATAAGAATTGAAATTGATTTTATACCCGACAGAAAAATTTAATTCCATCAAGTATGGCGATTGAAGAACGAAGTTCGCTTGAGAATAAATGCTCTCGAAGCGAAATAACCCGGAAACAAACGATCCAAGTTCGAAACAAAAAAGAACCGTATAGTAAAGAGGAGCTGCGCGGCGGTAAATAAAAAGCGAATGAAAATCCCGGCGAGTAAATAAATAAAAAGAAAGGGCATAAAACTCGAGGATATCTTCGACGGGTTTCTGATGGAATTTCAGTTTTTCCGCGAGCCATAACCGCGCCGATTGAGAGCCCCTGCGGCAAGTCGTACCGCAGGAATAGCTTCCACGCTAAAGTTGCATGACTCTGTTATGTATGTGGTCTATTATGTTTGCGACTTATAGAATAGCTTTCAGCTTGAGGAACGTAAAGGTCCTGTCACAACTGCAGTTTACTTTGCCCCGGAACACTTCCCTCGCTATTATGCGCTGGGCCAACATACCGATCGGGTCGATAGTTCAGCAACTTCGATCCTCGAGTGTCGACCTGTCTCTCTCTCTCTAAATCGTTCCGTGAACTATCGGTAATTTTCGAGTTTTCATAATTTCAACTGGATCCCCGAAAATTCGACAGATCCGGCTACGGATCCCGCGGCCATAAACGATCTATTAAACGGAACGGACGACGTGTCCCGCCACTCTCGGCCATTCGCGATCCATAAATCGTCGCAATTTATCAAAACCCGTTCCCACGCATTGAATGGAAGCTTTTCCAACGATTTTTTCATCGAGATAAGAAGACTTGACGATTACACTGTTTCCGGTTCTTTACAATAGAATGATCGCGGCCAAGAAGAGCAGAACGGACGGATAATTCTTTCCTGACAGATAATAGATTACAACAGAGAATTAAGCTTAATTAGACGTTGTACGGGGCCGAGACTGGTACCATGCGATTCCTCGGGCAAAAATGAACGAACACAGTGCAGCATTGTGGCTCAGTTTCCGAGGAAATCGAGCTTGAAGTTCGAGGCTGACGCGTCTGACCATGACTGGCCGTTTCCCCTTCTCGGCGCGCGCGCGCGCGTACTCGCCCAAGTTTCAAACCTGATTTTCTCGGAAAGTATACTTCCGATGAAAAATCTTGTTCTACACTTTCTATTCAGTTTTGCGCGGGGAATCCGACCGTGCCCGATTCTGCCGCACTTTTGACCGCATTCTGCGCGCGGGGAGCAAAAAGATTTCAGATTTTAACACTTCAGAAGCGTTCCATGCTGCTTCCGCAAAAAATCTCTGAAGATCTAAATAAATTCTTTTTATTTTCGTAATGTAAAAAAACAATCCGCCAGCTTATAAAACATTGTAAATAAAAGAACCCCGAACTATTGGGTTGGCAACTAAGTAATTGCCGATTTCAGTTATAGATGAAACTATAACTTGACTCAGTTTTTGGCCGAAAAGGATCAGACTTTCTACGAGCGTGGAATTTTCAAGTTGTCAGAAAGATGGCAAAAGGTCATCGAACAAAATGGAAAATACATCATAGATTAAAGTTCATTCGAAGTAAAAAAAAAACTCTTTTATTTCATTGAACAAATCGGCAATTACTTAGGTGCCAACCCAATATTTACTGGAAGCTAGCAAAGATTTTCACCAGAATTTCGGAGAAAAACCACGCGATAGAAAATATTGAAATATTTATCTACGATTGGCAAGGGACCGTGAAAAAATTCAGGGTATCAAATGGACAGTTTAAACGTTTCGGAGCTGCGTTGGTCATGCTCGATCTCGCCGATTCGATTTCACGAAAGATTTCCGCCCCCGTTCGAGAACGAAAGGGTGCAAAGGAGCGTGCCCGGCCGCGAACCAATTAAAACGTATATTTGCCGATATCGGCCCTCGAATTTACGAATGCCCCGATATTTGCCGATATAATAGCCCGGCGCGGTGGAATTACACGTATAAATTCAAATTCCGTTCCAACAACGGTGGCGCCGGGGCTTTGCTTCGAACGATTTTCGCGGCACGTACTCCCCGGGTCCCGGGGATAAACATTTTATCACTGTCATCATTTATCTCGCCGCCGCTGACGGAGTTCCATCATTCTCCTCCACCGCCGCCGCCGCCGCGTTTCTTTCTTATATGGGTACCCGTGTATCGAGCCTCACTCCTCCGCCAACCCCCATAGAATTTCAGCCTCGTGGCGGGCCCGCTTATACAACGCAGAAAGTTATTGGAAAACTATTCGGGACGGAGTGCTGAATATTACGCGATAAACGCGGAGAGGGGTTAGGCGAGCGGTGTCGGTAGTTTCGGGGATGAATTTCGGGGGATGAAATGCCGCGATGTCGTTTCCTTGGATACCGTGATCACTTGTTTTATTCTCGAAATTTTTCTTCGATATTATACAGCAAATAGCTCACCGTTCTGTTGCTCGAAAAAAATTGTTAATATTAAACATTCTGTTCCCGCATAATCCCTGACGATTGCTGCCCGTTTATTTGTTGTACAGAATTCCTTCCACCCCTTTGTAATTTGATGTTTGAATTTTCGAAACCTCCGTTAATTGTGAGTAATGTGAATGACGATTACTGGGAGTGTTGTCGATATTTTTACAACGAAGCGAATCAACGCTAAACGTACCGAGCTATAAATGTAACAGGTACATGTTGCCTTATAAAAATGACAAGATTTAATTTATTTGATTTATCGCAATGCGTGCTCTACTAAAGATATTTATTGCATCATTGAAAAATTGTCAAATAAAAAATCTAGAACCGGTCATTTGACCGGTGGTGGTACGTTTGGTGTTAAACAATTTTCGAAATTAAGACCCGCCGATCAAGAAGGTACGTGGAAGATGATGCAGAAATGAGTCAACTGGTCACCCCCCGGTTAAAAGGTTAATACCTTTCCGCGGGTGGTGGGGGCGGTCTGGCCTCGAACGTCTCATTCCCCTTCGCTTCTATTTACATCGAACTGTGGCACCGTCCGCTCCATCCGATTTGATCGTTGAGCCAGTTAACGAGATAAATGTCTATCAATCTGACAAATAAACTTGCAGCATGGGAGAATCTGCTGCGAGTATAACGTGTTTATTTCAGCATGAACAAAATCAAACACTCCTGTCAACCGTGTCGCGTTCCGCAAAGGATCGTTCTTTTTTCTCTGTTACCAGAGCGAATTTGTTTATGCATTGTTTCGTTCTCAGGAGTCTGTGACGAATCTGCTGGCGATCTGCCTATCACGTGAATCGTGCACGTCCGTCCACAGTTCCAGAAAAATTCTTCTATAAATTCTTTTATTACTCCAGATAACGATGTCGTTGACGGACGTTTCATTTCGATTTACGTGTCGTCCTAGTCGATCTTCCTGTCAAGCATAGCTTCGGAAACGGATGCTCCGAAATATTCATCTATTTTTCTTTTGCGCTTACATTTATTTTCGGGCAGTTTCGATCCTACAATTAAACGCTAGGAACAATAATCTTACTAGCCGCGAACGACGCGAATAATCTCAAAATTCTTTGATTTTACCTTGGGCTTTTGTTTTCAAAGAAGGAGCTCGTAAAATGATTCACCAAACCTGTGTTCCAGGTTTCCGTTCAATTGACGAATAGTTTGCTTGAATCGAGTAGAGAATAAAATTTGTTTCCAAAGTGAAACGAAGGAAGTATTTAAAGTGAGAATGACTGATTGAAATAAAGCCACTGCTCGATCACAGACAGATCGCGTGACTACGGTCGTTGGATGCTGCACCGCGGAACGATTGTTGCCAGTTCTGGATTAGGCTCGCACCGAGGATCGCGCTTTAGCTGGCGCCGCATCTATTAAAATGCGCTCTCGGTTTCCCGGTAAAAAATGAAACAGCTACTCGGGGTCCCCGATGGAAACCAGTTCCCGATGGCCTCACACAATGTGCCGGGGATCGTAGACCGAGATGAATTCCACGGTCGGCGAAACTCCGTGAACTTTTCTCCTCGTCCCCCGAACCCCTCCCCCACCCCCCACTTTTGCTTATGTACGTGTATTATTATTCGCGGTGCCCCGAGACGCGTGTATGTAATACCGGTTTTAACGTGTACGCGTTAGAAGGTTTATCGCGTCGCAGTTTTCGTTGGGAATATACCTCTCTTTTCTTCCATTTTTCTCCCCTTTCTGTCTCTTTTCCTTCTTCT